>CM069433.1:169241529-170648272 GCA_035610365.1 Aquatica leii
GTTGCCACAAAAATAGATTAAAGTGGTTTTACATGCCCCTCCAAAACGAAGAATTCTAAATTAATAAGTGCATACACAAAGGAGGAGAAAGAACCTTTACCAAGTAAAAATGGGATATACAACCGACATAACACCCATTTTTGGTCAAGTGATAATTAACACGTGATCAGAGAAAGGCAGTATGAAGATCCTTGGCAATTTTATGTGTATTGTGCAGTTAATAAAAACAAAATTTAATGTTTGTACATTTATGACAAAAATCTGAATTCCGAACGTAACATTTTAAAAAACGTTCCAGTTTCTTTGAATAATTTGCCACCTCAAGAAACTGGAGAAACCTGGTACCAACAAGATAGAGCGCAGGCACACGACGCCCATATTCTTGAAAACATGCTACATAGATTGTTTGAAGATCGGTGGATTGCCAATAATGGACCTTTTGATTGGCCCCCTCGTTCACCGGATTTGACCCCTACGGATTTTTTTATTTGGGACTACATAAAGAGTATTGTTTATGTTAATCCTTCTACGACAAAGAAAAATATGATAGAAAGAGTGCTGCATGCATTTAACAATTTAGAACAGGACAAAATTGCACGTGCAATAAATAAAAACTTGTTTACAAGAATAGACAAATGTCTAGACCAAAATGGCAATATTTTTGAACATTTATTATAACGTTTTTATGTTTAATTGTTTGAGTTGAACGTTATAAATTGTTTTTATTAAAATAAATATTAAACTTTTTAAATGATTTGTTGAATTTATCTTTAAAAGTTATGTAGAATTCAAAAATAAAATAAAATATAGGGTGTTCCATTAGAAATAATGAAGTTATAGAGAATTTGAAAAATTCGGAATGGTGCAAATATTATGGACATCAGGTACAATAAATTGAAATTTTGAATTTACGTAGACAAAGACCATCGTTTGATTACGCTAATACCAATATTTCAAAACAATTTTTTTTTTCTAGGACAAACTTATGAACGCTCTTATAAGAGGCAAAAAATGTATTTTTTTTATTATTTTTAAAATATCTCATAAACAGTAAACATGCGGTATAGAGTGCGCTTATGAAACTTATACTAGAATTCAGCAAGCATTCCAAAAATGTAAAAAATTTAAAATAATTATTAAAGTTGATAGCTACTTCCAGTACAAATGGAAGTTGGTCAATATTGAAAATAATTTAGTTAAAAAGATCGTATTCTAAGACCCATATATGGTATCTTTGAAAACTCTATTTCATTTAGTTTTAGAAATACTTCTAATAGGCCATCATCGTGACACACCCTGTATACTTAGAAAAACAGCTTTTCTATAAGATCAGAATTAATATTTATGCGTTATCACTAATAACTGTACTTGTGTAATAAAATGAATTACTGTGCATTACTCAGAATTATTTATGTATTACTAAGAATTTATAAAGAATTAGTAGAATTACTACACTCTTTAAGCATTAGTGTACACATGTTTAGTCAGCTGTTTATCCCTCGACTGAAGTCAATAAGTCGTTTACGAAGTTTCTGTAAGCCACTACACTAAAACTACTTTCAAGAATATACGTAAGAAAAAGAAAGTAAATTTTGAAACTAAAAAAAACATTGCATCCAAATATACAATCGCTAATGTAGAAAATGAACCTCACGCAAGACCATCTGAAATATGGCGTAAAAAAATCAAGCGAAAATGTTATAGAGTTGAAAAAAGTTAGAAAGTTATGAACGTGGTCTAGTGCAAAGAAAGTTGACCAATATGACGCATATAAAGTTAGAAACATTATCAAACTTAAACTATTTTCTAGAATACAACTCTGTTCCAGAATTAGAAAAAAAGTGTTTTTTCAAAAATAATAATTTTTTTATGCATTTTTGTCTCTATGTAAAGTTCATTGTTAGTTTAAAAACTTCAATCTGGTCCAGAGTTGAGTGACTTGGACTACAACTATATACAACCTTTTAAAAAATCATTTTAATTTTTTAGTTGATTTTTAAAACTATAGTCCTCGCAATTTAACTTTCGACGTATTTATTCAACCATGTTGTCGGTATTATCATGTAAACTTACTGTTTTCGTACATTCTGTATATTACATTGCGAATTACGTTTTCATTAAAAGTTTCTACATTCGTAACAGGTTTACTACGCTTACGTTTTTTAGGAGATCTAGGAACCTCGTTGTTAGCAAGCGCTGTAGATGCAGAACTAAATGTAGAATATATACCACAATTTTAATATTATGTAAAAGGGTACCTCTCGCACAGCATTTACTGATATCAATGGACCACCATTATCTCGTTCTAGCTTAAAATAGTACAGTTTTGTATCAAAAATAATTATAGAAAACAATGAGCAGTTTGACGTAAAAAACACAAATTAATTTTGACAGATGCCACCAAAGCTGCAACTGTAGTAAGCACACCAACAACTTGACAAAAAAAATTCCATAAGACAATTCGGTATTTATTTAATTTTTACTATGAATAAGGTGGTATGGATTTTACGTCATTAATGACATGCATCGAAAGTTAAATTGCGAGGACTATAGTAATAACATGAATAAATTGTTTATGCTATAAGCTACTGACAAAACAATTATTACTTAAATCAGATTATTTGTTCAAAAGTTATTAAAAAATATATGTAAACTAGATCATAATTATGGAACATCATGGTATTTTAATTCCGTTTATAAGAACTGGACCTGTTAATAATACGAAATATTTTTATCCCGATAGACCGCTTTAAACATCCTTTTTGTTATTAAATTAATAACAATTACAAAAATAAAGTAACCAAAAACTAAATATAAAATTGAAAAAGACTGTACAATTTTTTCTGCAAAACTTCGAGATTTTGTTAAATTGCTCAATCAGTATAAAATCGCAATTTTTGAAAATTGTAATTGTTTACTTTAATTATTTATTTTATTGTTTCCACTGGTAATAATATACGTATTTAAACTTTCATTATTGCCAAAGTAATATATAGTTGGGACCAGTTAAAGTTGTGTATGACTCATAGGAGAACGTTGTCATAATTATAATTACATATAGATTTTATTTCTTTCTAAGCACATTCGTTAAAAAAAGATGACAAATAAAAAAATGTTTGCAATGCTAAATGTAATGACGTTTGTCGAAGTTTATCATAAAAATAAATATTTGAAATGTTTGTTTAATCGACACTTTGATCGTACTGCCTGGATTTATTCAAATGCATTTTTCTGCAACCTTTTGAAGTATTGTAACCATTGTCTAAAAACCCCTTTAATTCGGTTTGTTTTACCTTTTCAAACTGTAAAATAATATAATTTTAACAAAAAAAAGTTTGACTATGACGTATTTACAATTTGAGGTTATAGTAGTTTTTTAAAAAAACGATTGGAAATCTACGTTCACAATAATATTTTTATTGAAAATTTCAATAGTAATTTTGAGTGCATTATACTTAAAATTTAGTTTTTGAAACTGTTATTTAAATAAAATTTGAGTACAATGAACGTGAAGTTAGATTAAAAATAAATGTTGGCAGTTCGCATAGTTGACGTTGCGCCGTCAAGTTTAGAAATACGTAAACAAAATCTTAACACATACATTTGTATGCGATGAGTCATACACAACTTTACTTGGTCCAGACTATAACAATTTAGTTTACTTTATATGATTTCTTATCGTCACTGTGGATCCTACAATCGGAAAGTATTTATTCTTATCTTTAAAAAATATTGTAAAAATCTGTACAAACAAATAAAAAGTAATGTATTCAAACGTTCAAAACATTATTCTCAAGTTCTAGAGTCTTCACAAAATTGTTATGCATTTTCCAGAACGTTCACCGATAGATATAAAACATTCGCGAAGGATTGCTAAAATATATAAAAACGATACAAATGAATCATAGGTCAGTTACTAGTAATTCGAAATCGGCAGAGTTAAGAAGATTATTCAACTTTAAATAAATAAGTGATTAACGCGTGTTCGAGATAAATACGACGAAATCTAACTTTAATGTAAACAAGTGTAAGTGTTTAGATAAATAGAAGTTATCCGCGGACATTATCTTTCGTGTAAGTTATAGTGCTATATAAATTAGTGTAAATGTTTTTATTAAATATCCTTTGTATAGTTATAAACGTATACATATTTTTAGTATAATAATCGTTACAGTATTTAGAAAGCAAAATATAAGACAATTGCAAAAAATGTGGTATTGAGTTTTTTTCTCTGACAGTATAGACACAAATCACTGAGAACGAAGATAATTTTTTCAGGTCAGATTTAATGAAGTCAATTTATGTAAGTAATTAAATAGTGTTAAGCACTTCATTTCAAAAAACCTTAATTAGTTTTAAGTGGTTCAAAAATCACAATTAACTTCAGGATTTTAAGTTTTACTTAAGTAGGTCATACTTTTGTATTGATATTTGATGTTTTCGACAAAATTGTATTTCGGTTCTTTTTAATTACGTTAAGTACGTTATTAATACTATACTTAAAAATCAAAGGAAAAACGAATAAACTAGTAAATATAAATGGTATAAATATTTCGATCGAAATTTCATGTCTCTATTGTTGCTTTCGGCAGTAATGAAAGCATTCCTCCACATGGCTTTAATTAATAATAATTTCGATTTGTTTTTTAAAATAATTTCTTAGAAGCCAATAACGTTTTTCTTACAGACAGATATAGAATTTTTTCGCAAATAACAGTTGCTTCCAGTTACATAACACAAAAATTAAAATTATTATTTGCCGTTAAATCAACTAGTGTATATATCATTAACTTTGCAAATGTAAATATTTTTTTTTAATTTGATCTTACATACACACACTTTTAAATTTTATTCTTTACAAAAACTGTAATTAAATTTAAACATTTTTGTAGATATAACATCCAAAGTCATTAATCAGAAACTTACTCGAAACAAGAACGCCAAAAGGAGATAACGTTTTGAATATAGTTTCATAAGTATTAAAATCACGTTTTAATGTAATTAATTAATTAACAAATCCAATAATTATGAAAAATTAGAGTACCATAGAAAAGTAAAAAATCAAATTCAAAATGTAATTTTCACGTCGACAGCAGTAAATATCGAACAAATAGCTTCGTATATACTGTATGTGACAAGTTGTTGGTCAATTAGCGCAAGGGTCAGACTAAACACTAGAATATAACGACATTATCCAACTAGAATATGAAATATGTAGGTACTTCAACGAAAAGTGGATGTGGCATGAAGGGATAAAACCACTTAGGCCTAATAAGATCGTACCGCGAACAATCCCGTATCTTTCAGTAGACAATTTAAATTTATTACAAGTAAAAAGTATCTAATTTAAACTTACATGTGCAGCTTTTATAAAAAAGATCACGAAAAACTTGATTAAGAAACAAATAATTTTTCACTGAGTACTTTCCCAGGAGATCGCTGCTCCGTAAATTAAGTTGTAACCGTTTTACCACAACAGAATACTAATCGGCTTCATCGCGCCCTCTACAATAACATGTAATTGTTTGCAACACTTAAGCAATTAAAGATATTTTTGTAGTTGAGTAAGTAAAACTTATTTGTCAACGAAAAAAAAACAGGAAATTTGTTAAATAGCTTAAGTTAATTTTATATTTCACATTACGACGTCCTTTAGGTATTTTGGTATTTTAAAATAACCTACACAACCACAAAATCGAGTGATGTACACAGAATTGAATTCTGATGTGATTTCCCTCTTCAAATATATTATAAACTTGATGTAAACGTTGTAAAATAAGTTGAAACCTAACAGCGTGCAGTATACTATTTGGGAAATTTAAAAATTGATTTTAATTTAATTTGAATAAATTGTTAGCACAAAATAAGTAAATAAAATTAGTTTTAAATAATTATCTAATAATATTATGCTGTTCATACATTTGTATTATTAAATGTATATACGTATTAACGTTTATATGTATTTGTGTATAAATAGATACGTTAGTCTAAATCTCAATTCTACTAAAGACATACAAAATGTTTCATATATGTACATCAAAAGATTGAGATATGTGTGAAGCTACAGTATGTAAAGCAACACAAATCGTTTGCGAATGCATGCCGCAAATACTTGTCAAACACTAAACTTTAAATTTTCAGTTTTGCAGAATACCTTTTGGCTTAAACAGTAACATTCTAAAATATTTGTTCCGTATAAAGCACCTCATTCGTAAATAATAAAATTCAATTAACTAAATATTGCTAAAAATAATTGTTTATTATTATAAATCATTATGTGAATGTTAAACACGTGCGCTAATTTGTATAAACTAATATTATTTTGTTTACAGATTTTTAAAAATGTGATATTAAAGTTCTGATAACACACCTGAGATATTGTAAAAATAGTAAAATATTTTGTTAGCGACTAGGTGCTTTAAAATACATGTTCTTAAACTCCCAGATTAAATTAATTCATTAAATACTTACAAAAATAGTTTTGTAATAAAAAATAAATTAAAAAAGTTGTATAAGTAAAATTATACTGATGTATAGAAGTAAAAAAAATCCAAATAAAAAAAATTAACTCAATAAGTATACTTAATAATTGACAATTTAGACCAGAGGTTCCCAAACTTTTGTGTGTCGTAGACCCCTTGCCATGTTTTTCGGTTTTGGAAAGACTCCCTACTTACCTAATATTAATTTTTTGTAAATTTCTAATTGTAGTGAAGTTTGGTGTTAAAAACTTAAAGTAAAAACACATGTTAAGTTTTATACATTTATTAATTGAATTTAAATTAAAACTATTCAAAATAAAATTTTGTATCTGTTATATAAAATATACGTAACATAAAATAAACATAAAATAAACTAAGCAATAAGTAAATGTTTTAAGTGATAAGGATGAACCTGATGCTTTAATAATAAATTATCAACATTTGGCGTCAACTTTGTAAGGCTTAATCTTAAATCTTCTCGGCTAGTGGTGTCCAGTCTGTTTATTTTTTTTTGTTAGGAAATTAGTAACAGCGCTGAACCCCCTTTCCTCTAGGTATGACGATGGAAAGCAAATTAAAAATTTTCTCGCTATATTCCATAATACGGGATAAGTAACGGGTATCTTGTTTTGCAGCCAGAATTGATGATATCCGTTTTTAAGCAGAACCTTAAGTTCTTTGTTTGTACTTAGTACAGTCAGTTCTTCTTGTATTATGACATTCGTTTCTTCGATGTCACCATATGGGTTAATTATGCACGGTGGTATTACCATAGTCAAAACATCCTCAAACCTATTTTCAAAATCTGAATAGAAGGCATTTAAATGTTGAACGCAGGTTGAAACGTCGTTTTCCTGATAGTTTGTCTGTGACAAATTGGGGAACTGGGAAAATTCCCCTTGTCCAATATTTTGCTTCATTAGTTTAACTCTGGCAAGAAACGCTAATAAGATGGACTTTGTTTTAATCGAATTTCGACTATCGCCTTGTAACTGCAAATTAACCATATTAAATTTTGTAAACAAATCTTTAAAATATGCGATGTCTGTTTTTCACTTCATTAAATTGTCTTTTAAAATTTTATCTTTAGTATCCAAAAATTCTCAAATAGTCTCAAAAAGTGCAAAAAATCTTGTCAAACATAAGCCTTTCGACAGCCAGCGTACTTCAGTGTGAAGTAGTAATTGATGAAAGTGTCATTTTCTTCACACAACTGCGCAAATAAAGGCGTATTCAACGCGTTGCTTCGGATTCGGTTTACTGCATAAATGACTAATTGAAGAGTTTCATGCAATCTTATACTCAATTTTTTTGCTACTAAATGTTGTCGATGGATGACGCAATGTATTGCTAACACCCCTGACACATTTTGTTTTAAATAGATTATACATCCACGATAACGTTCAACCATGGCAGCTCCATCTGTAGCTACTGATTTTAGATTTGATAAAGGGATTGCTTTTTTAATGAAGTAATCCTTCAAAACATGAAATATCGATTCACCCTTAGTGTCGGTTGTCAAAGTTCTTGCAAAGAACAGTTCTTTGTAGATTTCTTGATTCATAATAAAACGAACATATGCCAATAATAATGCTGCATTACCAGGTAAAGTTGACTAGTCCAGTTTTATAGAGAAATGGGTCGTTTGCAAATATTTACACAAGAAGCTTTCAATATCAGAACTCATTTCATCAATACGTCTTTCAACAGTATTGCGGCTTAAGGGAATTCTTTTAATGATATCAGATGCAGGTTTGTGTAAAACAGTTTTTAAAACCTTTTCAACGGCTGGCAAAATTAACTTCTCTCCGATAGTATGCGGTTTTCCGGATTTTGCTACAAGTAGCGAGATATTGTAAGACGTCCGCAAACCATCATAGTTTCTTTGTGACGTCGAAGCGAACATTCTGTACAGCGTGGGTCTCTTCTGAAATTTATCTTTGAGTGTTTGAAAGTATTTCAATTCTTTATCTGTTTTATCAGGGTGACATCTTCTCAGATGATGCTGCAACTTAGATGGTTTCATAGCGTCATCGCGCAAAACTTTGTTGCATAAAAGGCACATAGGCAATTGTTTGTCCGACAATGATGGAATGAAGCCAAGTTTCAAAAAATCAACACTGTACTGTCTACATTTCTTTTTAGATTCGGACATGGCATCAGTCATCTGTGGGCAAAATTAATCGATTTAAATAAGACAATTAAGTCCAGGAGCTCTATATTAAAAAATCAAAGTCAAATTTAATTCGTATGATTTTAGATTTTATGGCAGGCATAGGTGTACAGCCATTATAAATGAATGTGAGAAGGGGAATGTTATAAATGTTACTTAAGGTTTTGATATAATGGAACTTTAAAGAAAATTGAAAGTAACGTGACAAAGAATGTTAAAATGAAATATTGTACAATGTATAAATAACAAATTGTTATGCGATTTATCTCTACGTACATTCGACTGTCATGTGTAAAAACTCACTGGTTCCACTTTAGCAATAATACAAAATTTTAATTTTAATATAGGGAAGTATTTACAATGCAATATCCATAATCCGAACTTCCGTAATCCAAACATTCCAGTAATCTGAACTGGCCCACAGTGTAACGACCAATGGACAAAAGTAATTTTTTTTTATTTTTCTTTTAAAGTTATTTGGTAAGATATATGTATTTATAAAAGAATAATAAATGCCTACAATACATACATATTTATTTATGTGACCGGCCAAAATATGTAGTTTAATTTCAAAATATTTTTTTTAATATGTTTCCTATATGTAAAATTTAAATTCTATGAAAAAAAAAACAAACAAATGAGAGTGTGTATTGGAAATTCTTCAAAAAACACGTATCTGTACAGTTGTGAATTTCTTATTTTCTTAATTTATTTTTCAAAGTGGTAACATCTTGTATGTTAATAATAAAATACATACGTAATATGTATATACAGTTGCCTTTTTTTAGATTTTTCTAAAAACATTCCATAATCCGTACAATTCCTTGCAGCAATTAGTTCGGATTACGGGGATTGCACTGTAATTATAATAACGATTGCTAAAACTTTGAAAAATAAACTATTGAGAAGTACTCCTGTAATTTTGCATGATTTGAATATTAAACTACTAATAACTGAAGTCATGATTGGTGTAATTTACCTATCTTTGCTAACTATGAGTCCAAAACTAAAATTTAATAAAAAATAATGTACTTACTTTTTTCCGGCACTCTCATACAAAATAACACTGATTCACTATAATTTGTGTGATAAACTACCAGTTCATATTTTTTTAAATAGTTTCTTAGTACTTTCCTTTTCAAGATTCAGAAAACGAATAAACGTATTTGTCTCATATTCGTATTTATAACCAACAAGAATAACTACTTGCAGCGCAACAAGCATTGACTACATTATAACAAACTTTAATGAAGACATTCATACAAAAGCAGTGATTAACAATGGTCTATCTGATCATTGCGCTCAAAAGATTATATTTCAAATAAATTGCAAAAAGGTAAACCAAAATAATAACGTCAGTTATCGCTGTTATTCCAAAAAAAATATCGAATTGTTTAATACTTATTTACATCGTGAAGATTGGACAAGTGTTTTTCTCGAGCCGTGTGTTAATGATAAGTACAATAACTTTGCGAATATACTCAATTATTATTTCAGTTTATCATTTAAACTAATAACTAAAAAAGAGAGAGTCGCTGATAAATCGTGGTTAGCAAAAGGATTAAGAGTGTCTAGTAATAAGTTAAAGCTACTACATAAGTTGAAATGCGACAGTAACATTGATCAGGCTTACTATAGAGCATACAAGCGCATATATAAAAAATTATTAAAAGCTGCAAAAAAATGTATTTAAGCAAAAAGGTATCAAATTTGTATAACAAAGGAAATGTTATTTGAAACTTTATTAAAAGTACTATAAAAACTCAAGAGAAATGTATCACTACGTCCACATTATTAATTGATGGCGTTAAGTTAGAAGATCTACAGGAAATAGCAAGTGCTTTTAACAATTCTTTTTTGAATGCGTCACAAAAATTAATCTGTTCAAAGATAACTTCGGTTTCTAATTCTAATTCTAATTTTAACTCTAATTCTAATGAAAATAGAATGTATAATCATAATAGAAATACTATTTTTTTGTCGCCTGTTACAGAATCAGAATTATTCAATATCATAACGAAATTAAAAAATACTTTTTCATGTGGTACAGATAATTTTTCAACTATTATTATTAAACAATGTTTACAAAACATTATAAATCCTTTATGTCATATAATAAATGAGTGCCTAATGCAAGCAAAATTTCCTGATAACTTAAAAATTGCCAAAGTTGTAGCACTGTTTAAAAAAGGTTCTCCAGATAATATTGATAATTACAGACCAATTGCTCTGCTATCTATATTTGCCAAAATTATCGAAAAAGTTATATCTATAAAAATAATTACGTTTTTAGATAAACACAACATTTTCATTTCACAGTAACATGGTTTCAGAAAACATAAATATACTGTCACTGCACTAGTAGATATTGTAAACTATATATACAAAAATTTAGATAAAAACAAAAAAGTAATGGCGGTATTTGTTGACTTATCTAAAGCTTTTGATTGTGTCAATTATGATTTATTATTGTCAAAAATAGAAAATTTTGGTATTCGAGGTGTTTGTAAGCATCTACTTAAATCTTATTTATCTTTTAGAAAACAATTTGTTACTTTTAAAGAAGCAAATTCTCAATTAAGTAGTTTAGAAATAGGCGTTCCTCAGGGCAGTGTATTAGGTCCTTTGCTGTTTTTACTTTATGTTAATGATATTAATCTCTTTTTGTCATGTAAGTTTACTTGTTTTGCCGACGATATAACTTTACTTTCAGCCAATAATAACATGAATAATGTTCTAATGGATCTTAAGCAAAATCTAAAAAGCCTAAATCTGTATTTAAGTTACAATAAGCTAGTTTTTAATCAAACAAAAACATACAGCATGTTTTACAAAACAAAGTCAGTATAGCGACAGCTCTCTGTTAAATATTAATAATAAAAATGTAGAACAAGTAAGTGTACACAAATTACTTGAAGTTCATATGGACATTTCTCTGACTTGGGATAATCACATCAATTTTATTTGTAAAAAAGTTTCAAGTTACTGTTACGCGATTAAAAGATTAAAACAACTTGTAAATTTTGATGCATCGATTACCTTTTATCACTCGCACGTTGAGTCAACAATTAGATACGGCATTATTTGCTGGGGAAATGGAAAACTTAGTCGACGTCTTTTTTTTACTACAAAAACGAGCACCCAGAGCTATGTTAAGACTAAAAAGTAATACAACGTGCAGAGAAGTGTTCAAAAAATACAAAGTTTTAACTTTATGTTGTATCTACATATTAGAAATTTTAAGTTTTGTTAATAGTAATAGGAGTAAGTTTTGTGCGCTGAATCAGCATCATTTATATCAAACTAGACATGGAAATAACTTTAAGTACGAAATACATCGGTTAACATTATTTAGAAACAATCCGTACTACATTGGTGCTTTGTTATATAATGCGCTTCCACTCAGGCTTAAGTATCCTGTAAAAGTAATAAACTTTAAAAAAGAAATTAAACAATTGTTAGTTACTAATGCTTTTTACTCACTAGAAGAGTATTTCAGTTTTACATTTAATTTAAAATAGTGTTTAGTTGTTAGAATAAAGGCATGAAAATTATTTAAGTTAAATTTTGACTTGTCTTATACCATTTGTCAATGGTCCACTGAACAAATAAAGAATTTATTTATTATTATTATTATAGAGTGACGAATTGAACAAGTCAGTGCAAGTTCGCGAAGCTCTGAGACGCGCGTATGCTTGTAACAAGATGATACTGGTACATCATTATGTGCAAGTTTTTACAAGTTCAAAATGTATTGCGATCACAAAGCGAATGCCTACATCCTACAAGTTACACAATTTTATAAACATATACATATAATACATTTTTTACTTCATAGGTACGTTTATAAATAATGTTTATGTCTTTATATTATAAGATAGTATAATGTAAGTAAATAGGTACTATCACTGTATGTTGAGATCCACTATCGTGGACTCCCATTTTCATTTCAATGACCCCCAAATTTTTTTTTCGCTGACGTAGTCCCCTTGCAAGTTGTCATAGACCCCTGGGGGTCGATATAGACCACTTTGGGAATTACTGGTTTACATGGTCACAGCATGACATTATTTTAAACACGTTACAGACACAAACTGGTGTTGTTTGTTTTTGTTCAGTTGTGAGTTTTAGTTTAAAGTAGATAATGGAAGTGAATAAAACAATAGTAGAAGACAAAAAACCCCTGGAGGTCGATATAGACCAGTTTGGGAATCACTGATTTACACAATAAATAAACACATACAAAGGTACATTTTTAATTAAAAAAATGAACCACTTAATTCTCTAAATAACTTTGGTACAGTCGTTGCCATAAAAAATGATCTCTGCGTCATCGCAGTGCGAGTTTAAAAAACACGTTCCACTATTCGAATGAAAATAAAAACTGTGAGTACAACAGAGATAACACCATTTTTGTTTATGTTATCAATAAATCGCTTAATTGATATCATCGTCGATTGACATTTGTCATAAGCCTCATATTTACATTTCAAAGTTTCAGTTTTATCGAGTATATAAAACGAATAAACGAACAAAGTACCGTATGTGTAATCAACCTTATTATTCATACGATTAATTTGTATTTTTCGTTTAATTATAATAAGTATATTAAAAACAACTGTTCTTGAACAAATAGTAATTTTGTAAGTAAGTATTTGTATTAAAAGGAATTAGCATTGCCAACGCTAGATATTTAGTAAATTTTAGTTTTTAACCTGCAACTAAATTTTGAAGTAACTAATTTGATTAGCGACTTTTTATTTAATTCAAATGCATACAAAAATAGGATATTTCCTGGCATCATTACAAAAATAGTGATAATAATTCAGATGTATCAGTTTCTAAAATTAAAATCCTACATAAAACAGTAAAATTTAGAAACAAAATTACAGTCGATAACTTTACTCACAAATAATATAACTAAAAATAACTAAATGAAAATCTGCTAATGATGAAGGTACAATGTTTTACTTCATTAACAGATATTCTCATAAATGTAAATAAAATTATGATTAGTTGAGATTTACGCTTTATAAATGAAATAATTAAATAATTTATTTTAAATGTGACTTGCAAACAAAAATCAACTCAAAACATCGTATTGTAAATAAAAAGTTTGTAATATGAAAACAGAAATTAAAAAAATTCATTATAATTAATTATTTATTTTATTGTTATTATTTTATTAAAAATAATACAGAAACTAAATAGATAAATTAATTTAATTTCTCTATACTAATATAATACAAATATAAAAATTTAATACAAAATAATTCAATAAACTTTTTTTTAAATTGCTGCTTTCTTCTAAATTTAACTAGCAAATTATGTATGTATTGGTTAAATAAATTCTACTATAACCAAACGTTCTAATATTGTTTGGAATATTAATAATAACGATTTAGCGTTCTCGCATAATTATAAATTTAATTAAATCAATTACTAGTTAACCCAAATAACCATCCAGGAAGAACTAATATATATTTAAATTCAAAAAAATTAATCAAATTGTGGCAATTGTTGTGATGTGGTTGCATATTGGAAAACATGTACAATTTTTATAAATTTTACCATAAAAACATATTTACTGTATATAACATCAAATTTATAAAATTGAATAAAGCGTATAAATCTTTTTCTAAATAACCACGAGCAATTCAAAATTATACAATCTACAAATCATTAAATTGTGTTTCCACGCACAGTCTATGAAATAATGTCAAAAACAACATACATGATATAAAACCCTTAAAAATAATAATTTAAAACTAAAAACAATGTATAAATACTATCAATTAAAAAAGTACTTAATCAGCAATTTTTTACGGTATAAATTTTTTTTATCATAGAAGTGCAAAAAAAAGCTTTCAATAAAAATACAACCTTTTTTAGTTTTCAGCATATAAAAA
This sequence comes from Aquatica leii, assembly GCA_035610365.1. Classification (NCBI taxonomy): domain Eukaryota; kingdom Metazoa; phylum Arthropoda; class Insecta; order Coleoptera; family Lampyridae; genus Aquatica; species Aquatica leii. The sequence continues at coordinate 169,256,094 of CM069433.1, forward strand.
ATCTAACTGCATCTCTACTACAGAAACTTTAAGTAAAAAAAATCAGCCAAATAAATGTGTCACTTTAAAATTTACGTGTACATGTATGTACATACTAAAAACAAAGTTTATTTAAACATTGTATATACAAATGCTTATGTAATGCATAAAATTGTAATATATTGTATTTAAATTGTTAAGTAGCCAAAATTAAAACATCGTTGAATTATGCATGAATAAAATAAATAAGAACAAAATATTTAAATATATAAAATTTCATATATTAAAGCATAGTGCTTTAACAATAATAAATCAAAAAAAAATATCATATGATTTGTAATATCAGAGACTCATTTTATGTTATATTAAATGCAATATATTTGCAATTGCGTCTGGATCATACGCATCACATATTCAACTAATTTTCAATAATAATAATCTCAAATGCATTCAACTACCATATACTATAGCTAATATAATAATTAAAATGTAGATTATAAAATAACTTAATTAAAATTGAAATTAAAGAAGTTAGTGTGATAAAAAAAATCTGTTTATAAAGTTTGATTTAACTTCTAGCGCATTTTTAAATAAAAAGCCACGTCTTATACAATTTTAAACTAAATTAATAATCAAAACAAAAATTCAAAATAAAACATTTTGTTTCAATTAAAAAAATGTATTTACCTTGTTAATTCAATATGCTTTTATGTGTATATTCTCAATAATTTCTAGGTGATTTTTTCAATGTGATAGCAGATATTAATTAAATTTATTTGTAATTTGTGATAATTCTGTGGCAGTTAAAAGTTTATGAAACGATTTGATTTGACAGAACGAAAGAAAGTTTGATTATATTATGAAGTAAATTCAACAATGCACGATTGCGTGTTTCTGTTACTGACTGGCAAAATTTGTAATTTGTGATACATAAACTAATTTAAATATTGAAGTTTTTTTGTAAGTAAAAATTTTGATCACGGTGAGTCAAATTAAAATAGTCTACTTTTTTGTTTATTTATAAAAAAATACCTGAGTACTATTATGTAGATATATCTTTTGTGTGTTATTAAATAATTGCAGTAGACTTTCTATAAGTTCATGTACGACATGAAAAAAAATTTAAAAAAATAACTAATATCACATGATTTTTAAATTAAAATAAAAACGACTATAGTTAGCATCGATTAGAATATAAAATTGTGGGGAAAAAAATCGTTTATTAATTTGCATCTTACAAAAAGTAAGTAAGTGGGATATCTACCAAAAATTTCTTATAATAAATTTTAGGATCATTCCAAAGATTATATCTCACAATTTTCAAAAATGACATCAATAGATCTAACCAAAAATATGGATTTTCTTTTATGTACTTTCTTTTCTGTTGCACTATGTTGTTTTCTTCTTTTTTTTTAAGTAAATTATCAATAGATCCAACTTACAACATCTCAGTTTCGAATGATTGTTGTGTGTTTTTTTTAAGTCAATGCATAATTTATAATACTCAAATAGTTTTATCAAGTAAGAAGTACCTGAAACTGACACAATGTTCGAATTTTTTTGATAAAATTAGTACAGCTTAAGAAAGTTCTACCAGTTTCTCAAAATAAAACAGTAAATTCTTTAAATCCTTTAGCAAACGTTCAGACACAATCAAAAGATGGTTTCGTAAGTGACAGTTTTAGACATACGCCTGACTAAGAACACTTTATACCACGAATAGTTACCACCATTTTTTTACAAAGTTTGTACTTGTACGCGCACTTTCATGTAAACCTGATACTGCTACAGAAAAGCTTCACCATATCAACTTAATATACTAATAGTCCACTTTTAACGGAAGAGAAGATTCAAATAGGACCTGTCAAATTTAAACTTAAATAAACTTTAATAAAACTCTTCAATATAATAGTTTCAAGTTTATCTACTTGAAATTTCTTTTACAATAGTTACCGACTGCAACGCCTATAAACAGGGCCGGATTTAAAGGTCTGGAGGCCTCGGGGCAACAAAGGAGTGGAGGCCCCTTAGTCCCAAATTATTTTCCAAATAAAATGAATTTTACTGATTGCCTGATTGGAGTAAACAAATATAGATCGACGATTTTTGTTAATATTTCATGTAATCAAGTTTGTACAACAAAGTACCGTAGGTAAAGGTAAAACGCGAAATAAAATATGAAAGGAAAAGTTGTTTACTGGTGTTTACTAGTCTGAATTTGAAATTTTTTTTTCCGAAGTTTCTATTGTGGGGGCCCCTCTTTTGTGGAGGCTAGCCCTCCCCTAAATCCGGCCCTGCCTATAAAACAGCTAAGACAAAAATAGATTTAATTCCACGTAAAGAGAGATAGTAGTTACAACTAGAAGAGTACACTTTCAATGTAATACCTACCGGGAAAACGTATGGAACATGCACATGTTTTAAGTCGCAATCCAACCGACGGTAAGCATCCCAAACGCACTTTACACATTACTGTCAATGACTAGATTTTGTCAACACAAATAGCCGATAAAAAAATAATAAAATTAAACTAATTTTGACTAAACCTCCAAATACAGAACATGAAAAAAACATTTATACAAAATATGCTTTACGTAATGAACGACAAGAGCAATCATTTTTTTGTAGAAAAGACAATGCAAAAGATCTGTTTACCCTAATACAATCTTCCGCTCTTGATAATTTCCGTGTTGTCGTTATCACACAAGCTGAGCTTTTGTCACACGTCGCAGTGGACATCTTCAAAGCCCGGAAGCATGTTGGTTTCCACATATACGACCATACATCAGGAAATATATTTCTTCTTACGTATCGCGTTTGTACCAAAAATCATCTTGAAATCGACGACAAATATTTCTAAACCCGATTGACAAAAAACCTATCCCATATTATACAGTGCACATAGATCATTTGAAACTTTTGTAAAATCTAAACCTGGAAATGTTTAAATTATTATCTTAGTTAATAGATGTACCAAATTTGTTTTACTTACACCCGTAAAATCTACAAAGACCAAGCATGTAATTAAGTTTTTATCGGAAAGTCTAAGTACTTCGTTTAGATCTTAGTCATTTAAAAAAAAATACTGAAATTGTCAAATTCAACATATTCTTAATGCAGTCTCTACAGCTTGAGCGAAGAAGCAATTTGAAAGGTTAAATCAAAGTGGGTGTCGACATGGTTGAATTCGTTTGTTACTAGAACCGCAAGAGTTCTGCAGAGACTCTGGGCAAGTGGAATGTAGTCGTACACCCATTGCACTACCTAGGTCTGATATTTATTTTATTTGGCAACGCGGTTCGATCATGGTTCATTTGGAACCAGAGTATTGCGCTGGTACAGTCGTACACCCGTTGCATATTGTAGTTCCACTTTTTGGACCAGAGCATCTAGCTTGTTATAACAGTTCCTGATGGAAACACTTTGAGTGGGTGGAATGTAGTCGTATTGAACACTTGGAGCTGACATTGGGTGGTGTTGTCTGAGCGGTCTGACATTTGTTCTCAGTACAGTCCAGCATGATTTGATTATTACTCCATTTGAATTTTAGATATGTGTAATATCAATTTATTGATCATTATTATTATTAAATGCAATTTAGTAATTGTAATAGATGAATTGATAACGGGATGCTCAAACGTATTTTGTTGTTTAAGTTCAGTTCAGCCACATCACTACATCTTCTAACCATGTTTGATTTTATGATTGATTAGAAATCATGAAGTGGCTCAAAAGATAACGTGACCAATAATCGGTATTATTATCTACATTATTATTATCACCACGGCTGTAGTTGTTAGCATCTATTAAATTATAAAATTATAGGATATAATAATTTGCATCTAACACTAAACACAAAAAATTATAATTTGTAGTTATCTTTCATTTTACGTTTTAAATTGATATTTAATAAGTACAAAAAATGTATTTAATGATTTAGAGTACACAATGTTAGTGCATTTTTTTTTGAAAATGTTACATTCTTAATGCAAGACAAAGTGCAATAGTTTCATTAGACAAATTGCTTCACTTCACATCCTTTCGCAATTTATTTAAAGAAGATGACGTTACTCAATGTAAAACATTTCGTGTAATAGGTGACTGTTTGACCCACAAGACTGTATGGTTTCTTAATTTTCCAAAACTAATTTTTTTGAAATTTATTAACCAAACCATTTAAAAAATGTATTATTTTAGCAATGGGCGGCACAATACAAAACATTCAATTATAACCATGATCGTGCATTGCAAACGGAGTACTTTCTTGTTCAGTTCTTATGGATAAAACCTATGTGATAGTGGTAGAAGAACCATCAAAGATATCATCAGAAAAGTTAGCTTGAAAGAAAAGGTCACGTTTTAACTTCTCAAACAATGTTCAATTTTTGTATAAAGCAAATTTCCGTACGATCTATCAGAACGACTCAAATAGTAATTTATCTTACTAGCGTCGAAAGTGGAGCATAGCATAACAAACGATAATGAAACGCGAGAGAGTGAGTTATACTATGAGATTTCGACGAGAGTTGCATACATTGTTTTTTGTGCTTTTTTTGCAAAATTTAATCTAAATTTAAAAATTATAAAATTGTAAATATGAAAAATTTAATGCTGATACTACATTGACTACTAGCAAAATTTGTCAAATTTGACAAGCAATTTAAAATCTTAGAACAAATACTACCAACTCTAAAATGTATAATAGTCTAGTACTTGAAATTATAATATTTTTAAAATGTTTATGATTATGAAGGGCCAGATTTATTCATTTCAATGACATGCTCAATCCAAGTTAGCCAAAAATAACTGAAATCTTGAAGTTCTAAAAAAAATAATGATAGGCCACAGTATTTGAGTTGAAAAAAAATATTGTTGAATGACATAACTAAAAAACGTATTTTCGGAGTTCCAGTTGCACATGTACATGTGATTAAATTTCGGAAGCGTGGTTTACTTTACATGAATGAGAAAGAAACAAATGCAAATGATGCGGGTTCGGTTGTTCGTAGTTCAATAATGGACAACTCTTGGATTGTGGCATATAAAAGCTATCTTTTGTTAAAATATACCTCTCAGATGAATACAAAAATTTGTGCCGCTATTAGGAGCATTAGATATTTATTTAAATATGTGTACAAAGGTCACAACTGTGCGAACATTGAATTGAAAACTTTAAGTGATCGAAGTACCGAGTTGAGCATAAATAAGATTAAGGCCCAGTGGCATAAAGCGTTGTTAACTTTAACGAGGTAGTTAGCTACGTAGTCATATCGTTAAGTGTCGCCATTGATCGTCAAGTACAAAATCACATGTATTTGACGACCAATGACGTAGTTAACAATGACAAAGGTTACTCGATTGGTTCAAGTCATGAACGTAAACAGCAATACTCAATTTCGATATAAACTGAAGGTTGAATAATTATACTCGACTGAAAATAAAATATTAATAAAAATCGTAAATACTAAAAATTAGCTGAAGGCTTAATACACTTAATAACGCTGAAGACTTAAAATAACTAACGAAGGAAAAGGCTTCATATAAATAAATTTAGATAAGTTGCAGAATTAATGCAATTAACAAAGCTGAAAGCCGTAAGGTGAGGAAATTACATTAACGAAAACAAACTATAACAAAATTTTCCTTGAATGTAGCCCCTGAGGCGATCAACCTAACATTAATTGCACCGGGGTTTAATTGGTCCAAAAAGTTTTAAGTACATTACAATAGGATGATTCCCATTTCTTTATACTATCTGACGTCTTCAAGTCAAATAAAAACTTTATCTCTTATAGTTTTTTAGTTAAAAATTTATAAAAATTACAAATATCGCACTTTTGTAAGTGCGCAAAAAGCTAAAATATGCTCTAATTTAAGTTCTACCATATAAGTCTTAGAGTGTTAAGTAATAACTCATTCTAAAGAAGATTTAATGAGCTTTAATTGGATACCAAACTTGAAACAAATTTATATATATATTATATATTATTATATTATACCATTATAACACAATTAATTTTCTTTAAATTACTGTTTTGCAGAAAAAAACATACATTACTAAAATACTATCTATAAAATGATCTACAACAATTTACTAATTCATGCACAATGTTTCAAAACGTTAATGAGTTTGTATTTGCTATTATTATAACTACCCTATATATACACTCTATTTTTTTTATACAGATAATTATCTACACTAGCAAATTGAAAATCGATTAATCGAGTAATTGTTGATATGTTGAATCGATTCAGTTCAAAATCAATGTACTTTAATAAAAAGCTTAATCAAGTTTATTCAGTCCTTCATTTCATATTTTAGTCGCAGTTATAGGGTGTAACTCATATTATGCAGATACAGAACAAAAGTATAAATTTATTAATTATTACATATAAATATAGGTAGAAATTATGCATTACACAATTCATATTGTTACCAAACTGTTTTCTCAGCGGATCTTGCTGATAACAACCACAACACTGCGGCTAGAGGAGATGTCAGTGAATGAACGTGGTTAAAACTGTTACTAAAAAAGAACAGAAAAAATCGAACGCCACTCCTAGCGTACGCGTAGTCTTTTGTTAGGAAAGCAAATCACAAAGCCAAAAGCGTCTCGCGATATAATCTATCGCCTAGGTTATAATCATACACTTTAACTAATGCAATACATCACAGTCAAATTTGAATAAAATTTTTGATTTATTTTTTACCAGTCTGATAGTCTGATTTTTTTTAAATATACACTCGGGGTGACCTAATAACCTAGAATTTTTCTCTTATCTTGTCTTTGTTGATTCGTACGACGTCACTAACTTTTGTAAAAAAATCTCTTCTTTGCTTCAACGCGTTGTGGGTTTAAACACGCAAACTTAAAAACACCAAAAAATTTTTCTTTAATTTCTTGTTGCACACTTGTCTGCACTACTTTCCTTTTTGAATCTAACATCGAAGAAAATTTGTTTGGGATATGTCGTCTTTTACGCCATATTTTTTTTAGTATTTTAAACAATATGTTAAATATTTTCTGCAACAACTCTTTAAAAATAAGTTTGGTATTACCATCAGCGTCATCATTTTCTTCACGTGTAAAAGTACTCTGATAAGTTATATTTATTAAATTTAGAATCAAGGCTCTTAAAGTAAGTTTGTTCAGATGCAAAATTTTCGGATATGTTTTTAACTGCTGTCATAACTTTAACATAACTTTAAAATGTCAATCTCACCTTGATTCAAAATAATTTGTTTTTTCTGTGAGTCCTCTTCAAATAGTTTAGTTAATAAGCGTTCTTCCATTATCCTTTATACAAGTTACAATTTTATCATCCCCTATGTTTCATAATTGCAGAGAAAGTTAGTACTATTTCGTCTTGATTGATAAGACGACAAACCAGTCAAGCTAATTTTAATTGCTAATTTTTATCAATGAAATGAGCTGTGAGAACTTAGATAAAATTCATTTCCCGAACTAGTCTAACAATCAGTTGTTAATGAGATGATATCGGCAGATTTGAGACACTTTCCAACATTTTCAGTAGTTTGTACGTGTATTTTTACTGCACTTAAAGTTTTTTACTAAAAATTTTGTCTTAGAAAAACCGTATTCAGCTAAAAAATTAATTGTTAACAAATGCTGTTGAGAGTGTATTTGATTGTCTATTTTTATTTTCATCCATCAAACCAATAGGTCTTCTGTAATAATATAAGAAACTACTTTAATGATACTGTACAAAAAATTGACTTATGATTCGAGATAATATTTACCTTTATTCAAATACCCATTTTGTTGTCATCTTAGTTAATGTTGAAGGATGATTTCTCTTCAGATGCTGTTTCAAATCTAAGGTACTTCTCAAACAAAACACAATTTCATTACAAGTTTTTACCAACAGCTCTATTGTGTTTTCTAAAATAGGACCAAAACGTACTTCGACAGATGTTCGACATCTTGTAGTTTACATTTTATCGCAGTTTATTGAATTTGCATTGTTTTCAACAAGTATATACAATCATTATTACACCCGCTCACTCAGCCAAATTATCAACAATTATATTCAACTGTTGCCCAACTGATTTTACGTAACATTCCGTCAAGTTCATTATTATAAATTTGATACCCTTATTATATATCAAGAATATAAGCAAGTATTTTAAAAACTACCATAAATAGAGCGTTAACAAAATTATATTTTACGGATATTTATATACCAAAAAATGAACCATAACTTAAAAAAAGAAAATGTTTAATAACGGCACAGGCATCGTTTATTTGCAGCAGTTCTACGATACTCATTTAATTATTCATAGACTAAATCACCTGATATAACCTCTTAATATATCACAAAATAAAACTAACAACATAATACAGTTAATTACAGAACTGACATAGAAAATTTGAATTCAATTTATAATTCTATCATCTCTTAAACTTGTTTTAATAAAATTGACAAAATTAAATATTTCACATTTTTATTTATTTTGTATCTAACGCTTGCGTATTAATAAAAATTTTTACTTAAGATTGTCATTTGTATAATGTCTACCATAATGTTTGTTTGTAATGTTAAAATTATAGAGTTTAAATGATGTATTAATTGTTAAATGTTTTTTTATAGTAAATAATAATAATGTTTAGGTAAGTTTAAGAAAATTTATTCATTCACAAACTTATATTATTATTATGTATTTCTTTTTTAGATATAATTGTAAAATTTTAAATAACCTTTGAAAAAGCTTATACTTACAGCGAAACGTACGTAAGGTTTCAAATATATAAAATTAATTCTCCTATAACTTGTTAAATAAACGTACTATCATAATTGTTGCTGTTACTACAATTTTCCAAAAATTACATCTTATAATAATTATTATAACAGCTTACCTAAATAATTAAATAATTCCTATTATCTGAATATTGCATGAGAAACAAAATCCGTAAAAGTAGGAGAAACGTAAAAATGAAGATTGACGGGCAGAGAAAAAAATCTTTAATTCTCAGGGCGACTTCGTCCACTATTTCTATAGCAACAAAAACTTGTAAATCTAGTTAAAATTATCAAAAAATTATCTCAACACAATAGAATTAAAAACAAACATTTTACTTTAACGATGCATAAGAATAATACCAAAACAAAAAATGTTGTAATTATATGGAAAAAAAATGAAATTTATGATAAAGAAAAAAATGAATTTAGTTTAAAACAAAAAAAATAAATGAAATTGTAAGCATTATAAACAATTACCATTTTTTTTAATAATACTAAGTTAACTGCTAATACATAATCTTTAATTTAAATAAAACATTTTACATTTGAATTTGAAAAGTAGCCATTATGACGCTAGTAATTCTTTTTTGCTAACATATAGAATACATTCAGCGACAATTACACAGCAACTTTTCTAACGAAAGAAACTCAAAGCTCATAAAAGTAAGCGTCTATAAAGTAATAAAATGTAGCCGTAAAAAGCCGTAGAAACTTCAAAAAGAATGCAACCGTATCTAAAGTGCTATAAAAAAGTAATATTTATTGTAGAATAGTATTCATTTATTTCATAGTCGCTTTTTAACATGTAGTATTTTGATTTCCTACAAACATGAAAATAAAACATATTTTTTTGCACAAATATAATTTTCTTTTTAGTACAACATGTTTTTGTATTATATCAGTATAGTAACTACCGCAAAATAGATAAATGTTTTCCTTGTTCAACAAACAAAAAAAGAAAGATACATTTCACAACACTTTTTTGTGTAACAACAAATAAAGACAAATAATCAAGCTTAAAAACCTTTACATCCTTTAAATAACAAAGAAAACAAAGATTTTTTTACTGCATACGAAAATTTATACGGTTAACAACAATAAAAATATAAAGTTACTGAAACTAAATTTTAAATACAATTTTACAATGACTTGAATTTCATGTAAAATTTTGATCTTGTCACGATTATACTATAATAAAATATGTCTAAATATAGAGTGTTACCATTTGGTAAAATCACAATATTTAACTTATAATTTTAAAACAAACTACCTAAGTTATTTATAATTTTCATAATGGATGCACAAAAAATGTATATAAAAACATAAAACTGTTGATAAAAATCCTGTTAGATACTTAGAATTTTTTTGAAAATTATAAACAAATATATAAATATGTATAAATAAACAATATATCGAGAATATCTTACTTACGCAATAATAAATTAGACATATATTTATTTATGGTGTTACTTAAACTAATAATAAGTTGATAGCTTGAGTAAGTTAAGTAACATAAAATACATGTTTATTTAATGTATTGTTATACAAAAAAGTTTCCTTTGATTTTTTATAGAAAAAATCAACATTAATTTACTAGCTACGTTTTAGTTTCATAACGTGACTTTAATTAAAAGTATAACATATAAACTACAGACTACTAGTAACGATGAATATTTAAAATAATATGTAAAAACGTTAAAAATGAATAACTATAAAATATTTGTATTAAATATCATTAATTCAGAATCAAACGTAATAGCAAAACGCTAAATTAAAATTCAGAAAAATACGTAATGATGTTTTGATGTTTGTTATTATCATTAATGTATTAAAAAACGTTTGTTGATAAAAGCATTTATTTCGTTTGATTAAAAAACTTACGTCATATATTACTTATAACGTAAACATAAAATAATCAAACACAAACATCATAATGTATTTTCAATCAAAAAATTAAATGTACCGAATACAAAACACGTAGCTACAAAATTATATAAAATAAATGTGATTTATTTATATAAAGTCTTTATTTCAATTTTTAAAAAATGATATTAAAGATAGTAGCACTAAACGGCTTTGCCAAATTATTTGTCCGCGCTTATAATTTTAATTTACATTTCTCGTAATGTTATCGCCTAAGAACCCATTTATTACGGTACGTTTATCGTTTTAAATATTGAATTTTTGTACTTTATTTTAATATGCATAGTTATCAGTAGTGTAGTATTTTTTAATAAACAAATTAGTTTTTCATAAATCTTTGCATTTTTTACTTCCATCTTTTTTAGTAACTAACACGATGATTGAAGATCACACTTTTAAACATACTGTAACGATTTTTTATTATTATTTTATACTAAAAATATGTACACGTTTAAACTAACCAAACTAATAAAATCTAAACATATTTAATAAAAACACTTACACTATATTACTGACACGATGATAAGATAAAGTCCGCGGATAACTTCACACACTTGTTTAACTCTTATTGTGTTACAAGTTTTAGCTGGTTACGAACCTGCACGGCCAAACTCTCAATAGTCGGAGAGGGGGTAGGTTCAAAAAAAAAATATATATATATAGATAAAAGATGTTTCAGGGCGCCAGAGCCTATCCCAAAGTCATACTTCCGTCTGCTCACAACAGAATAGGGTAATAAACTTGTAACTAGTTGTTAAGTTCGTAACTGCTGAAAGAAACGACTAAAAGGAAAAGAAACTCGATCGTTAACAACAATGGTACTTTAATTCCTCTATAAAAATAAATCTAGTAACAATTAAGTAGTTCAATATAAGTCCGTACTGTAGAGAATATAGAACAGAGAATAGCAGCAGGATCGGCAACTTACACTACACGTCAAACACGAGTGTAATTACCATAACAGATATAAAACTTTATCAATAAGTAACATTAACAATGATAATTGATTGTGGATATAAGCAGCAAGCGATAAGTAATTTATCTAAATTAATTTAGTAACAAACACAAGTAACAAATCAATTAGCACGTACAATTAGCAAATATAATAAGTCGTGAGTTTACACCGTAGCGACCACGTATAAATAAGTAAAAATTGACTTACCAAGTTCCAGAGTGCTTTCAGAAAACGGTTTTTCCTACGGCCTCCTGCAATTAAACTTCCTGAAAAATATAGACGTGTCTACCTGGCGACTCACAAACTACAAATAAAGACACATTTAAAGGACAGTAAACGAACCGACACTTATCGTATGCTGTTACATTACGGTTACGAATATGATGGTATTAAGCAATTTCCTCCGAATAGAATTCCCTCATATCCAATAATTAGGATCTCTCGAATAAGGTGATAGTCATCGAGGTTAAGTTACGGCCTTCGACTCGAATTCCCTCGTATTCAATAATTAGGATCTCCCGAATAAGGTGATCGTCATCAAGGTTAATTTACGGCCTTCGAATATTTGTTTGAAGAAATAGTTATACGAAACGGACTCCTCATTAATAAGTAACAATTAGGACTAAGTATGCGCACGTGGCGGAATGGCTGTCAAAATGAAAACGAATTACAAACGAGTTTATATTAAAAGATGGTTTTAGCTTACCCCGTAACGTCTTAACGAAACTAGGAAATTAAATAGTTATAAATGGTTTTCCATTATTTCCCCGATGGTAACGGATATATTAATCTTTACTAGTTACAGGCCATTTACATATTCCACATGTCACGACTTTCTACCAAATGACATCTAATGCGCAAAGGATAGTTAGCGCGTGTCAAAACTCGAATCTAATCTCACGTCGAAAACCCATAGGCGTACCTAATGAAGATTTCAACCGTAACAACAACGGCGTACGTAATGAAAAATTACCGTAACAGATTCCCCCCCAGCAAGATAAAAGCGTGGAGCGAGAATAACGAAAACAAAGCTAAAATGAAGACAGAAATTTAGGCATACGCCAAGGACAGAACCCTAAAATCCAAAACCAACCCCGAAACACAATAACGCCCAACCCCAGAAGAAACGTAGATGAAAGAGGTTTTCTCGGTTTACTAAGCATCACTAATCAGATGGGTCCAAAAGTCGCATGAAGCGGAATGATACTTCAAAGAACCAGAAACTCAACTAACATAATAGAAGTATCAGCACAGGTACTCGTTGAGAGTCGACAACAGTCGTTACGCTAAAAAGCCAGAAAGCAACGCAGTCCCATAGACCTTACTGATCGACAACACTAAAGCAACCCCAGAGAACAAGAAGAATGATAGAAAAGAAAGAAAAGAAGTAATATAAGTCCCCAAAGCTAACTAAGCTAACGAAGTAAAAAGAAAAAGTATGTAGATGTTGCATGGTGATACGCGATTTAGAAGAAAGTCCAAAAAGAAAAACTAATGCAGTTGTGCTCAACAAGTCGTGAACAGACGATATGAGATTCTTCCACCAACAACCAAAAAAACCAAACAGACCCTAAAGATCTAAGCAAAGAAAACCAACGAAGAGATCTCAAGCAAAACAAGATTCTGATTAAAAGTCGACATAAGTCGGACTACCAAAAAGGCAGAGAAAAAAATCAGTAATCCAAGAGTCACACCAACAAAGTTACCAAAAAGCTAAACACTAAATGAGTGCCAATCCAAAAGAAATTCAAACCGCGAAACCCAAAACAAAACCAAAAGAAAGAAAGAAAAAGAAGTAAGAACCAATAAAGAAGAGAAAACTTCACTTGCTAATTGAAAGTCGTGAGTCAGTGCCTGTTGTGTTGGAATGTCACCTGGAACTTAAATGCCGAAGAACGGATTAGAATATTCGAAGAGCAAAAGAAACCCAAAGGAGAGAAATATCCTAACAGTGACTAACAACATCAAAAATGCCGACTAAGCGGAAGTACAGAGTACAAGGAGCGACGTTGTAGTCTATCCCAAGCTTCAACCCAAAAACAACAAAACAAAAACCCACTAAATCCAATACAGCCAGAGAAGTAACTGAGAAAGAAAAGAAAAAAAAAGAACCACAGTTGTGGTGAACACTAAAGAAGAAAGTTACTAAAAAGAAAAAGAAAGAAAGTGTTCAACCAACAAACTAAGATAAAAGAAAAAAACAAAAGAGACAAGAAAGATAAGACTAGGTATTTCTATGTCCAAATAACCACCCAAGAGGTGAACCATAAGAAGATCAAAAGAAAAAAAAGAATTGATGTCACATAGAAAATCCCTAAGCCTAAGAAGACAAAGAAAAAAAATGAGAAATAGGAAAGATAAGAGATAGAGAAAGACGGAGAAAGATAAGGCTTGATGTTAATGCCTGATTCATTCTTCACCCCGTAAAAGAATGAAAAGAGAGACCACCCTACGGTGCCCAACCAACCGCCCAAATAAAAAAAGAAAAAAAAGAAAGAGAAGAGAAAAGATATCACAGTTAGTCATACACCAAGAGCGTACCAATTGCTGTCCCAAATTGGAAAGTATACTCCAAGACTTTAATGCCGACGAGCGGAATAGAAAACTCAAGAAAAGAAAAACCAAATCAAACAGTAAAAGAGAGAATTCTATAGATGGCGTACCAATCCAAAAAGGCCGACTAAGCGGATATAAATATATACAGACGGAAAGGTAGTCTGTCCTGAAGTAAGATGGAGAAGAAAGAAACCAAAACAAAAGTACTAGAAACTTAAGCAAAGAACAGAAAATCGGTGACAGCAAAATGAGAGGAACAATTGGGTAGCACCAAGCTACAACCAACAAGATACCGACGACATATTCAAAGACTCGAACCACCAAAACCGAAAGAAAAGAACCAAAAGAATAGCAAAGGTCGAAAGTCGAAAATCCAAAAAGCGAACTAGCACTTACGACGCTTGCGACGCCGATGAAAGCGAAGAGAACGATTAGAAGAAGGAGACAACAAAGAATAATTAGAATCGACTGAAGAAGGAGATGCAAAAGCAATAGCAGCGGCTTTTACATCCGGAGAGATAGCACGATATTTATGTATACGCGTGGACCTTATAGCGACATCAGTGTTGGAAAGCTTCGTTCTACTTGGCAGAATGGAACGTGACCTAATAGGCCTGCTTCGTCGCAAATTCGAACAAGAACAATGACGTATGAACTCGGCAACCTTAGGTCTCATATGAGGCCAGTAGAAATGACATCGAAGAGCTTCCAAAGTGCTCCTAACACTGAGGTGATCACAATTAGATGTAATGTGGTGATCCTGAATCAGTTGTTTGCGCTGGTCCGATGGTACAACTAACTTCCAAACGCAAGGATCAGAAGAGGAAATGCGTACACGTTTACATAAAAGATTTTTCACAACACACCAACGAGAGAAACGACGAGGAGAAGCAGTAACTTTAGATATCATACCTAAGTACCAAGGATCAGTAGTAGGCCTAATAATCCTAGAAACTGAAAAGAAATTAGGAGGAAGAGAAAGAAGAGAACGAACAGTACGTAAAGGCTTATCACCTTGAGAACGACAACGAACACAAGTATTGGGAGGAGAAGTAGTAAGAGAGCAAGTAGCAGAAGAGACGGGAGTAGAAATCTTATTAGCAAAGACTACAGATGGCTCTTGAACTTTGTCACCAATCTCTGTTGTAGAGAAGTGGAAAGAATCGCGAGAATTGATGTTAGACTCCAAACGCTTGCCTAAAGAGATTAATTGAGCAATAGATGTAATCTCAATCAACGCGAAAGGAAGTTGATAGAAAGGCGTTAGATTTCGACGAATAACCTTGAGCTGCATTTGCTCTGAGACCGGTTCAGCTAGCTGAAGAAAAAGGTATCGCATATTGGTAACGTAAGTACCGATGGTTTCGTTAGCTCCCATCGTACGACTGCGAATAGTATCCATCAAGCGCTCATCATAATCCAACGGTAAAAACTCAGACTTCAACAAAGCAGCAACATCATCCCACGAACGTAACGAACTTCGATGCGTCCTAAAAACAAGAAGGGCTTTTCCAGATAAAACTTCAAAAGCTGAAAGAAAAAGTTGATGTTGTGAAACACCACGAGACAAACACAACTCGTCGATGCGAATAAGAAATTCTATAAGCAAAGAAGGATCTTCACCCGAAAACGTAACATTCCAATTACCTAAATTCGTTTCGGAATCAGAGTCCGAAGAAGAAAGAAATGGCGGTTCTTCATCTGAAGAATACATAGCTAAAACAAACAAGTAAACAAGAAACTAACCAAAGCAGTCAATTTTGGCGAAAATCTGTCACCACGTGCCGGACAAGAACTCAAAATAACAGTAAGCCGTATCACTACCAACTATGTAATCCAATAAGAAAACAATCAACTTAATCGACGTAGTCGAGTCAATCCAAAAAAAATCAAAGCGGAGGTCCGATTCAAAGAAACGTAAGCAAAGTGCTAATCTACAGTCAAACTGCAGCACTAAAGAAAAATAAAAGTAAAAGTTAATGAAGTAACTCAGACGTCCAGTCTAGTAGCAATAACTAAGTAAAGAAAGCAAAGTAAAATCGAACCCACGTAAGACTAAGAAAAGATAAAAGAATCAATAAAGCTAGAAGAACTTATGATCGCACACACTAAATCGATAGCAAGTCAACAATATAAACTACCTATTCCTGCTAGTAATCCTACACTAATTAGAGAAAAAAAAATCTAAACAGCAGAAAGAATTATACCGAATGAGAAATTCAATAAAAAGAAACGAAAAGTCGGGTAGCCAATTTGCTACACACTAAGTCTAGAGAAATTCGACAGTATAAGTTACCTATGAGTACCAGTAATCCTACGCTAATAACAATTAAAGAAAATAGCTAAAAGCAATGTAGTGAAATGAGAAATTCGATATGAGATAATCGAGGCCCCAATTAGTTGGGCTCCAATTTGTTACAAGTTTTAGCTGGTTACGAACCTGCACGGCCAAACTCTCAATAGTCGGAGAGGGGGTAGGTTAAAAAAAAATATATATATATAGATAAAAGATGTTTCAGGGCGCCAGAGCCTATCCCAAAGTCATACTTCCGTCTGCTCACAACAGAATAGGGTAATAAACTTGTAACTAGTTGTTAAGTTCGTAACTGCTGAAAGAAACGACTAAAAGGAAAAGAAACTCGATCGTTAACAACAATGGTACTTTAATTCCTCTATAAAAATAAATCTAGTAACAATTAAGTAGTTCAATATAAGTCCGTACTGTAGAGAATATAGAACAGAGAATAGCAGCAGGATCGGCAACTTACACTACACGTCAAACACGAGTGTAATTACCATAACAGATATAAAACTTTATCAATAAGTAACATTAACAATGATAATTGATTGTGGATATAAGCAGCAAGCGATAAGTAATTTATCTAAATTAATTTAGTAACAAACACAAGTAACAAATCAATTAGCACGTACAATTAGCAAATATAATAAGTCGTGAGTTTACACCGTAGCGACCACGTATAAATAAGTAAAAATTGACTTACCAAGTTCCAGAGTGCTTTCAGAAAAACGTTTTTCCTACGGCCTCCTGCAATTAAACTTCCTGAAAAATATAGACGTGTCTACCTGGCGACTCACAAACTACAAATAAAGACACATTTAAAGGACAGTAAACGAACCGACACTTATCGTATGCTGTTACATTACGGTTACGAATATGATGGTATTAAGCAATTTCCTCCGAATAGAATTCCCTCATATCCAATAATTAGGATCTCTCGAATAAGGTGATAGTCATCGAGGTTAAGTTACGGCCTTCGACTCGAATTCCCTCGTATTCAATAATTAGGATCTCCCGAATAAGGTGATCGTCATCAAGGTTAATTTACGGCCTTCGAATATTTGTTTGAAGAAATAGTTATACGAAACGGACTCCTCATTAATAAGTAACAATTAGGACTAAGTATGCGCACGTGGCGGAATGGCTGTCAAAATGAAAACGAATTACAAACGAGTTTATATTAAAAGATGGTTTTAGCTTACCCCGTAACGTCTTAACGAAACTAGGAAATTAAATAGTTATAAATGGTTTTCCATTATTTCCCCGATGGTAACGGATATATTAATCTTTACTAGTTACAGGCCATTTACATATTCCACATGTCACGACTTTCTACCAAATGACATCTAATGCGCAAAGGATAGTTAGCGCGTGTCAAAACTCGAATCTAATCTCACATCGAAAACCCATAGGCGTACCTGAAGATGAAGATTTCAACCGTAACAACAACGGCGTACGTAATGAAAAATTACCGTAACAATTGTTTACGTTAAAGTCACGTACTTCGTAGATTTATTTATAACACGCGTTAATCACTTATTTATTTCAACTTGAATAATCTTCTTAACACTGCCGTCTTCGAACCACGGAAATAACTGACCTACGATTTGTTTTTCCCGTATTTATACACATTTTGAAAATCCTTCTCGAATGTTCCATATCTTTCGGTATACGTTCTAGAACATGGATAACAACTTTGAGAAGGCTCTTGAATTTGAGAACGTTTGTTTCAATACATTTTTATGTATATAAATATGTAAAACATATTGAATAAATTTATTTAAATAAATATTACACAATAGGGCGGAGCGATAAAAAAAATTTTTGAAATTTTATATCCCTGGGTGTAGATTAGTTGTTTTCTTAGGTTATATTTTACTTTAAAAAAAACGACATTGTGCGATAACATCTTGAGTGTCCTTTTTGAACGTGAAGTTTGAAAATTATATTAAAAAACCCTAAAACTAAACGTAGATTAAATAAATTAATAACTAAAATAACACTAATATCTCAAGTTATAGTCTTGTCGACTACAGTGACTACAATGACAAGTATAAGGTGATAAAGAAAAATAAACTGGTTGGGAAAATGCATATATTTAAAGACGACGGTTTAAAACTATTCGACATTTCTCCGTGCAAATGTGTCACTTTTAATTCGTGTAGTTGTAAAATCGAAGTTCCTATAATGGAACGAGAATTTTTACAAGACCAGAGGGGCGAAGGAAAGATGATAATCGGCAAAATTGATATTAAAACTACCAAAAAAATCGCAGTCATTAGAAAGAAAGAAGTTGGAGAAAAAGAGATTTGAGAAGAAAATTACAGACAATTATTCAAGATATACTACCGCTAAAAGTGGAAGTAAAGGAAAAGAAAACGACTACTGTTACCAAATGAATAACAAAGGTACTAGCGAGTGTACCGAGTCTAATACGTCACAAGCATCAACATCTTCAGTAATGCCTTACAAAAAGGACTGGTTTTATCTAATATGGCTGAAGCATGTGACAGAAGTGGACTTATAGATAGAAATGCGTCTCTGCTAGTAAACGCTGTACTTATAGATTTTAAATTAGTAAATGACAAGGATCCTTCTTAACTAATATGGGAATGGGACAACAAAAAGAAGTTTCTGGAATCTACTTCGACGGGAGAAAAGACAAGACATTAGCAAGTCAGAAAATCGGATCTTGTAAGAAAATTACTGAGGAACACATAGTTCTTGTTGCGGAACCAGGTTCTACTTACTTAGGTCATTTGACGCCTAGTTTTGGAAGTGCCAGTAGTATTAAGACAAGTCTTTTTAACTTCCTTCAAAATTATTTTGGTAAAAATTTAAACAAAATTGTGGCAGTGGGTTGTGACGGTACAGTAGTAAATACAGGCTTCAAGAATGTTGTTATAAAACAATTAGAAGTTTTCCTAGGAAAACCGGTTCACTGGTTTATATGCCTGTTGCACTGTAATGAACTTCCTCTTCGTCATTTAGTACATGAGATAGATGGAAAAACTAACGAAGAAAACAGCTAATAGTAATTGTGGACAAGATGCCTGTTGTACGATTTCAGATAATTAAACCTGACGTTAAATTGCCTTCAATAAATATTAGCAATTTAAGTACAGGCCGAAAGTACTTGTACGAAATGGTTCTGGCAATAGGAGAAGGTAAGTCTCCCAGCTGACAGCTAAGCAGCCAGGAAAACTGTCACATGCACGCTGGTTAATAACAGCCAACATAATATTAAGACTATATATTACAGTAGAAGAACCATCGTATGAATTAAATATATTAACCGAGTATGTCATTAAGGTATATGCCACAATCTGGTTTCTTGTAAAGTACAAGTCAGCTTGTTAGTATGGGCCCCAACATTTATTTCATTTAATCCAAATTTCTCGATATTTACCGACCAAATTCAAAGACATTGTAAATAAGGTTATCAAAAGAAATGCTTTTTTCCTCGGAAAATGTTTTAATTGCAATGCTGGGCGATGACAGAAATACATTAGAAATGATGATACCTATTATACCGACCTAATTAATTGGCATTCACATGAAGTTACAGAACCTCCATTGACAAAAAGTATCCTAGAAGCAGATGTTAAAGAAATTGTTGTTAATATTCCCAATAACATCGAAATTTTGAATTTTTCATGCCACACTCAGGCTGTCGAAAGAAATATCAAAATGGTAACTACGGCGTCTAAGTCAGTATGTGAAAACACCGCTAGGAACGGGTTAATTCGAGCAAAAATTGCTTCTAGAAAAGTTACACCACATATGGAGGCAAAGAAAGATTTTACCAAATAAGCTTTTAGATTTAGAATAAAATGATGTGGGGAAGGTGGTGGTGGAATCCGTTTTGCAACCACCTCCTCGTGGTGGATTCTGGGTTGTTTTTTTATTTAAAAAAAACAAGCGAAGCGCTGCAACAAAAATTGCATTTTTTTTACTTCTTTCCCCCATTCAAAAATGAAAAAGGAACCTGAAGAACTTAATATTTTTCAAAGAAAACTTACAGGTATGTTTAAACAACTGAAAGACAACGATTCCACACCCAGGCTATAAAAAAAATGAGCTTATTTTTCGCACCTTAGAACCATTGCTCCGCGCTATTACACAACTTTGTGTAATATATCAGCAGTGACAAATATACCGTATTAAGACAAGTTCATTTGTGTCTATTACTTGCTAAAAATACACACGCAAATTAAATATTGTGCATTAGTAAGCATTTAACAACATAAGAAGTTACTGTATTATCTATGTTGTGCCGCGAAGTAACTCCTAACTCCTAAATTTCAAAAACGTACTTTCACCCAACTTCTACCAAAAGCACACGAACTTTCTTTTGGAATTAAAGTAACACATAAATATAAATCATAAATTCCTCATACATCCTAACACAAACATAGTGAAAAACTTCCTATCCCAAAACCACCAGAATTGTAAAGTTTGAACAAAAAAGAACCTGATTCAACTGATGATATGCAATTCGCAGAGGGAATCGACAATGATCCAGACTTTAAAGTAGCAAAATATTCAATAGAGTTACATTTGATTTTACAGGCTAAATTGAATGATTTGGTTCGAGATTTAAAACTAGCAAAATCACAGTCAGAACTCCTAACATATAGATTAAAAAAATGGAATCTTCTCGAAAGTAAAGTACATATAACTGACTTCCAAAAGCATTATTTTGCATTTTTTTACAAAAATATCTATATGCGAAACCCCCTGCTTTATAAACAATACGACAATAAACAATTAATAAGGTACCCATTATTGACAAATAATATCTTTAATAAAAATTAGTTTTCTTTTTTTCATGCCTTAATTGTAATGTTTTCGATTACAAGTATTGACACCTGTTGCGTTAGGTTGGACAACCTACAAGCAAACAGCCGGTTCCTACGGTCAAACCCCGTTTACACTATTAAAACTTCTGTTAGTCACAAACAAATTGTCTCGATTTTTTTTAAAACGAGTGTACGTAAGCGATTGCCGATTCATATCGACTGTCTCTCAAATTAGTTTGACTTAGGTTTACGATGCTAAAGTTCTTTCAGACAGAAGAATATACATTCCGCAAAATAAAACAACTAATCAAATAAATTACAAATTATTGCTGCATAAACGTTTATAGGTTCGTCGCGGCCTTGAAATCTCGATTTTATTTTTATTAACAATGGTTTCTAAAACTTTTTTCAAACACCTCTATACCACAAAAGAGTCCAAAATGAAAAAAGATGCAAGCCGGCAATAATGATTCTTCTTTTAAAACTCGTGTACTTAAATAATAATTAATAGATTACAAATAAAACGACTGTACTGTTTTAGAATAACCTGCTCCAAAATAAATAGTGTAAAATTCCAAAATCTTAAAAAAAATACGAAACCAGAGTTTTTGTATAGAAAGTATACATTTATTGTATGAAAATGAAACAAAATACTTTTTTCTCACTACCACCTTGGTAAATCAACGTTACTTTGACAAAAACATGACGGTAATGAAAAGTAAAACTTTTACTTGGATGCATAAACAGATGGTATCCATGGTATGGAGACACTTTTCGCTTATGTACACATGTCGTGTATGCCCAAATAGAGGACACATTTATTTCTTAATAATACAATTAGAACAATCTTTAATGTTAATTGAGGGTATAATTACAAATTGTTTAACATCATTTTCTTCCTTGTTCGTCATTAGTACTAGCATTTTCAACGGTACCGCCGTAGGTGATCCTGTTAACCGCGTGAACTTTATGTGTTAAAGAATCTCCAACGTACCTCTCTGCAACGGTGTTAGATTTTCACCCTTCGTGTCTTTTCAAAGAAAGAGCGTCCGACACGCCATTAACCAAAAGAGTAGTAGAGGTCCTCCTAAAGCTGTGGTCCGTGTAGTCTTTGCAGTGATGATTTAAAAATTTTGCTATTTTGATCAGTATAGCGGATAAAATATGCTTGCCTACTACTTGTCGTACACATCTACTATTGCCATAACGCAAAAAGAATTTACTTTTTTTGGTATTAGAGCGACGCAACTTCATGTATCTTTCAAGAATCTTGACGCAATTAACCGTTTCACTGCAACCAGTTACCACAAATATTTGGGGGATTTTGTTTTTGGATTGCAGAATCTTAACAATCCCTACGTCAGGTTTAATTTCAACGTCCTCGTAATTCAAATTATAAAGTTCATCGGTCCGCAAACTTGATAGATTCAGTTAGTTATAAATGTACTACCAACATTACATTTATAATGTGTTTCATGTGTGTTTTTTTTGTCAAAAATAAAAAAAAAGACAGGGCAGAAATAATGTATGTTGCTATCGTTGAAACTCACTCTCGTGCAGCGCTCGGCATGGCGCTGCATTACGTTCGTTGTGCTACGCTTCACTTTCAATGCTTGTTACATACGTTACTATTGTAGTGCTTTTTTTTTATATTCCAGTGGTTTTTACGTAAAATTTTATTTAAATCGATCATTTGTTGTCGGTACCGTTTAGCATTAACGGTTTCTTCTTTTACATTTCAAATTCTCGAAATTTATTTACTTCCCATTACCAGTCACAATTTGATAAAGATGTCATATCTTTAATTTTTAATTTTGTCAGTTTGGCGAGCAGCATTTGCAAGTAAGTTTTTGGGTTTCCTGTTGTTTTTCATTCAGTTCATGTAGAATCTATTTTCTCATTTTCTGGATTTATCTCTTGGTTTTCAAACATATGAAAATGGCTTTTCGTGCTACGTTTAATTAATCAGCGAATTGTTATGCGTTCAAATGTCAGCTTCATCCAACATTGTTGTTTTTAATTTTTTTTGTGGTACTCACCGTAAGCTTCTACAGCCATTCAATGCAAATCTGCAACCGTTTTTTTGAAAGGTACCGAAAATCTTAGTTTTCAAACACAGAATTTTATATGTTTAACACATTCAAAACTATAATAAATCGTATAAATATCAAAACAGTGAGACAAGAATAAGACTTCACTGAATAAAACTAAAATCAAAAATAAGATTAAATATATAATATTTAATTATTGACCACTGGTTAATACGCTTGAGAAGATGATTATAATCTGTCGCTTACGTTATAATCATGCACTTCTCAACCTTGGTATATAATATACTATTAATTTGCTTTTTACTAACAGTTGTTAATCAGTTGTTTATCTTTATTTTTATTACGATTAGCTAAACTCAAGTATAAAATTTATTTCAACTCATGTAAACACTAACAAGAACTAACCAATTTATGATTATAAGCGACTTTCGGCTTAGACCGCGTCGTAGTTAAACGCCCAGACTCAGGGTTGGTCCTAGTCTCTTCTTGAGAGCCAAAACAAGAAGTAGAACTTGGCCGTGAACCCAAACAAACAAACAAAACAAAAGTTTGTTTAAGTTCACGAGCGACAATACGGGAAAGGCCAAGTTCTACTTTTTGTTTTGGCTCTCAAGAAGAGACTAGGACCAAGCTTAAGTCTGGGTGTTTAACTACGACGCGGTTTAAGCCGAAAGTCGCTTATAATCATAAACATAACAACCGCGAAAGCTTAAGATTTTATAGAACTAACCAATGTTTTTCTTATTTGCGATAATATAAGATATTTCAACAATGATGTTGACGTTTTATGTTTTGCTATTTCTTGAATAAAAATATGCCAAAAAATATTATTACTTTGCCCAATTATTTTTTGTTTAAGTAAAATAACAGATTAATCAGATTTTCCCGGCGTTTTGCTATATTAAGATGTCTATAATTTTTAATTAACTTGCAATGTATGTTAGTCTGTTTGTTTAGGTCAAATCTTGCAAGCTGAATTAGAACCATCTTCTCTTATCCGACGGAGTTGAATTTTTACATGTTTAGTTTAGATGACAATGCATTTTAATGATAAGATGATGGAGGGTAGCTCCAGATAAAGAAACGAAACTTTGTGGACGCAATTAATTATGATAGCCGGTTTTAAGTAATAAAATGGAAAAACTAAGAAACGAGTCCAGTAAAAAGCTAAAAATTAAAAAATAAATTTATAATAAAAAAAACATTTTAAAAACAAGCTTTTATTTAAATGCTCTAAAAACAAAAAATAAAGTTTAAATTAAATCAAACACATAAATTTAAACTTTTATAACGTATAAATTCTATAATGTAATAAATTTATGAGTTTGATTTAATTTAAAGTTTATTTTCTTCTTTTTAGAGCATTTAAATAAAATGTTGTTTTTAAATTTTATTATTAATTGCATATTACCTCACTGCGAATTACATTTTAGTATTACCAAATATGTTATTTTTGAGGCTTTCGCGACCATGATTTTTTAACAAATAATTATTTTTGGGTTTTGAACCGCGTTCCATATTTACACTTTTCACATTTTCAATTTTTTCTGAAGAAGACAGGGACATGACTGTCGAAACGTCAAACATTGTAAGTTTTTCAAAGTTTGTAAGTTTTCTAAGTTTTATAAATTTTGTGAAAAGTGTAAATATGAAACGCCGTTCAAAACCCCAAAATAATTATTTGTTAAAAAATTAATTCTTCTCTTGTGTTTATCATTACTCAACATTGATGTTAAAGATAGTCGTTTTTTTGATAAAAACGAGATAATTGTAAATGGAATTTTTAGCAACAAAATTATTTATTTTTTTAAACGAGACTATAATATCTGTATATAATAATAACAAAATATGTAATGCGTTTGATTTTATCGATTTGAATGATACATAAACTAAGAACACAATTACAATAAAAAAAATATTCGCATAACATTAATTTTTACCATGACAGTGCTTGTTCCTTAAACCGCGTTGTAAAATATATATAACTTGTACTAATATTTTCATCTGTATGTCAACAACCACTAACTAGTATAAGACACAACATTTAAAACACAAACAAAAGCATAAAAGTATAATGCTTTTACACATAAAATCCCACAATAATAATCTCAAAATAAGGTAAAACAGCCAAGACAAATATAATAAAGCGCAAACAGTATAAAATATTTATAAAATCAATATGTAATTCTACCTCGTTTACTTCTAATTGAACAAGACAACTTTCTAACACTTTCACCTTATAAAATTACGTAAAAAAGGTGGCATTGATATTAAATCATATCAATTACAGAAAAAAATTTAACAAACTAAATGAAAAATCTCAAATTTAAAATTTTTTCACACACGTTTACTATGCACCTGATTCTTTAAAAAATAAATAGTTTTCAAACGTTTTTTCCTAAATAAAATTGATCAACAGTCTTTATTTGTATATATAAGTAAACGACATTAAGATGTTATAATTGATTATATTACTAGTTTTAAATATGTTCCGCAAATCGTAGCGTTACCGTTCTAATTCCCTCTTTTTCTATAAACTTTTAGCGTATCAAACCTTTTCAAATACATAAATATGCAAATATTTTTTTCAATTTCAAGATGGAAAACGTCTAATAAAAAATTGCATACACTTTATATCTGAGTTGACGTAACTGACAGTGATAAATGGCAAAAAAAATAATAATCACGCAACGTATGTTTTTGATTTAAAAGGTTTAATGAGGTATTACAAATAAATGATAATCGTTAATCTTTTCTATGGTTTTGTGTAAAAAACGACTGCAACCGATTTATTCAATTAATATTTCTACATTAAACAATTTCTTGATATGAAATAAATGTATAGACACAATCGATTTTAAAAGATAATATTAAAACGTTTGACCTGCTTAGTTTACTAAATCAATGACGTTCGTTAAATAATGACGTGATTCTAAAGATATAAAAAATGGATTAATTGATTTTGATACTTTTTATATAAAAGTTATAAAACATTACAAATCTGTGTAAACAAAGTAAAACGTGTATATAGAGATTTATATACATAAAAAGTCAAAAAATATAAATAAAAAAAGTACGATCTAAAGTATGTCTCTCTGATTATTTTACAGTTTTATTAAAACAACTGTAGTTTTTATTTTGTAAAACTGTGATTTATGTAGACTGTACTTTCTCAAAGGAAACTTGTTTACACAAAAAGTTATTACAAACAGTAAAACAAACTGTGTACTTATTTAATTTACAAACAAAAACAATATATGATAACCATACACGTGCACACGAACACGTAAATACAATCACGTTTACGTAGTTTTTATTTACACAAATCAGATAACAATTACAATAAGTTTTATAAACGTAAATTAAAATTTTGTACAAAACACAATTAGTAGGTTTTGCAAACGGGAATTTTATAAAATTTTAAAATTACAAAAGCTAATTCTACTAAAAAATCCACCGATCAATTATTGGGGAAAAAACCCACAGTAGAAAAATTAGAATAACTTGCTATTTATTGTAATAGCGAAGGCTTCCACGGCCGGAATCTATACTAAGATAAGAATGTCTTCCGGGTTTGGACCGTGTCATTGTTGTTGTAACTGAAGTCTCACGCCCTGATAAAGCCCCTTACGAAAGTGGGCGAAACGTTAGCAACTTCGGTTACAACAACAATGACACGGTCCAAACCCGGAAGACATTCTTATCGTAGTATTGCTATTTATTTCCAAAAAAGTAATTGTAATGTAGTTAAAAAAAAGCCACATACAAGTCAAATGTCAGTGATGGCACAAAAGTCAAGGATGATAAATAAAAAGAGCGTGGTGGTTTGTTACTTGTACGTAGTAATCGAGTTGTTGTTGTATGATCATCAAAAATAAGTATCTTTTTTATGCAATTATACTTGTGTGGAGTGTAGTAAACGCTACCAAATTCCATAAAATATTGTGAATTCTCTTATACTGATCAATATTGTTTTTTATTATTATGAGCAGTGGCGGCTTCTCCATTAAGTGAATTGGTCAATGACCTTCCAAAAAAATTTCAAAAAGCGTTTTATTATTATGCTACTTTATTATTGGTGAAGTAGTTCATTGCTCTAAGTGGAGCCTTGTTTAAAATAATATTTTACTATTCTTAACACATTCTCCGCCAACAAGTTTTTTCATAAAATGTAAAAAATAAAATTTTTTGTTTTTAAGTTATATTTAATAAATTATGTAGAGATATGATTATTTAACACAGAACTCGTGACTGACAGCACTGAATGACAAGTTAAAAAAGGTACTCAGTGTCAGTCACTGGTGTCACAAGGCGGTCAATGTGTTAAAGTCTTCTCCACAGTATTCTGTATTTTTTTAAATATTTTATTTTAAGAAAATATACATGTTTCGCTAATAATAATAATTATAAATCAAATTGGTTTAAATAATGGTTATCCTATTCAATTAAATTAATAGTATTTTTCACAGTTCGTATAAAACATTTATTCAAAAATTTGATAAATTCTTCTACTAATAATGAAATGGTTTTTAGATCTCTTCCATACTTTGGTCACCGTTTTCAATTTCTACAAAAACTTTTTAAAAAACATAATATCAACATTTCATTTTCGACACATAACACACTTAAATTATTTTTAGTTAATAATAAAGATCAAATACCAATTTTACATAAATCTGGAGTGTATAAACTTGCTTGTTCTTTTTGCAATTCTTCATATATTGGTCAAACAGGTAGAAAATTCAAAACGAGACTTAATGAACATTTATATTTAATAAATAGGTATTTAAATACAAATATTTATAACACTAACTCTGCTTTTGCCGACCATATTTTATGTTCAGGACATTCATTTTCTTCAGATTTGAATATCAAAATTTTATATGTATGTAATAAAGGATCTCTTCTTAACTCAGTAGAGACTCATGAAATTAATAGAATTTCTAACAATGATTCTATAAATTCTCTAAATGAAATGTTAAATTTAAATCCCTCAATTCTTCTCAGTTCAAAATTATAGTTTTATTCTTTTCATTTTTCTATTCTTTTGATATTTTTCTATTTTCTTTATTTATTATTTTTTAAATATAGTCGACTGTATTAAATTGTCAAATACGTTTAATTGACATTAATTTATAATTTGTTAACTATTTTATTTGGTTAGTATTCTTTATTTATATTCCAATGTTTTAATTTTAGTTTTTAGTTATATATACTGACGATGCTAATTGTTATTAGCGGAACATGTATATTTTCTTAAAATAAAATATTAAAAAATACAGAATACTGTGGAGAAGACTTTAAGAATAATAAAATATTATTTAATGCTACTTTATATTAAAAAGATTATAAACGTTAATAATCATTGTTCTTATTTCAAAGATAGTTAAATTAACTTTGAATATAAACGACCCTCTTGCTGCATTGACCACCACTGGTTGTAAGTTTTGTATAATTGTATTTCTTACCGTTGAAATACGGAATACGTTAATCCGCATTAACTAGGTGATCTGCAGATGATTGGGTACGGTGTGTTAAAGAGCGAAATTTCGTCTAAAGAAGCAGGTAGGTATATGCACTTTACCTAGTTATTTTGCATATTAATGTTCACTACACTACACCGTTAATCGATACGCTCGGCAGTTGCCTATGTCTCATCGAGTAAGTAACTACTGTTCTTTTGAATGTATGTGAAACTTGTCAACAGAAACAAAAAAATTAGAGAAAAGGAATTGTTGGAACACCGATCATTTAATCTCATTTCAATATCAGATGAAAAGTCTATCTTATTATTTATCAATCTGAACTAGATAATTAGATAAGTTTATTTTTGTTTACCTAGACGATTTAACAAACTTTTTAGTGTTGAGGCATTGCTTAATATTTTTATTGGTTGACGCTCCGTGTATCTTACATTCGGATAAAGACTGCAAATTGTGCCATACAGTATTAGAAAACTTACAGAACATGTAACCGGTACTAAAAATGATCCATGGCAAAACAAATATAGTCAAAGGCAAGGAAGTGTCGAAAGAGCAAACCAAAGCATTAGAAATATGATCACTACTTGAATGGCGAACAGGTGGGGCGATGAAGTGAGGTTTGTACTATTTATGAAAAATTGTGCCGGAATTATAAGGAGTCGATATGAAGCAATGTTAGGTAGTCCTGCAACAGTCAAACTGACTTCATCAATTATGTTACAGATAATGCTTCAGTTTGTAGGTGCTTCTAGTTATAGTTCTAGTTATAGGTATAGTTATAGATTGACATAAATCACTCCAAATTCGCCAACACCTAGCGGTATTCCAAGTCGCTATCACAATTACGGGTAATCAAAATAAAGCACAAAAATATGAATCAATGCTTACCCAAGAAGATTTTTACAAAAGCATGTTAAAATATTACATCAATTTGTAACAGGATGAGCTTGAAAATTTAGAAGTGAAAACTTTGTTAGACACTTACGTTATATCATATACAAGCGTACTACAATCATCGGAAACATAGTTTCTCCGTTAGCAAATTCTAATTGTCTAAAAGCAACCACGTGACAGCGGATCGCTCTGAATGTAGCAAAAAGTAGGCAAAACTTATACAGTACACACCAAACACTTTTAACATAACACACTTTAGTGTTTTAATGTCGAAATTTCACACACTTTTTAAGGTATTATGATGCAAATGTAATAAAAAATGCAACCTTTAATTAGTTTGCCAATATTTTTAATCATTACAAAACTATTACAAGCCCTGTTCGGACAGTTAGCATATTCTAATAAAAAATGAAATGTATGAAAATTATAAATTTTAAATACAATTTTTCATTTATATTTATAAAAATTTAGCCAAGAGCAAAAACAGTTAATACTTAAGTATAATTAAATAGCAATTATGTAGCTAAACTATCGCAGAATCGAAAACAAGAGTACATTGTGCTGACAACTAAATATTTGGACATAAACTGTTAAATAAGTTAAAATCTAGAAGGGCATGCTTAAACAATATAAAACAATCTTGAATTGTCAAACGAGGGTGTTATCGTTATCGGTAATGTGGTTTAGTTTACTTTAAAGATAACAATAGGTCGCGGTATTGCATTGTCTATTAAAATTCGTGAAATTATTGTGAAAAGGCATTACAAAAGAGATTCCTTGCGTAAAATTGCTTTGGACCTTAATCTGCCTACTGTTAAGGGAATAATTAAAAATTTTGTTGAAAAGGGCAGTAATAAAATTGCTGGAAAAAGTACTGGACGCCCTTCAATTGTTACAAGTCAAAATAGCAGACTGTTTGTGAAAAATTGTAAACAAATGCGACGTGCATCATTAAGAGACTTTACCCGTCGATGTAATCAAGAAACTGGCTTAAATGTGTCTCGAGAGTGCTGTAGAAAGTGGATACGCATACGTCCATAATACATCTAAAATACTAAGTATATCTTTGCTACAAGCCAAAGAAAAACCAAACAAAAAAAAGTTTAGCATGGGCAAAAGAAAACTCCACTAGACAGAGGAAGATTGGAATAAGATTATTTTCAGTAATGATTCAAAATTTAAAGTATCTGTAGGCGATATTCGGTCTCGTGTAATGCGATTAAAAAGCGAAGCATTCCATCCCCACTACTTGAAACGAACAGTAAAATTTGCAAAAGGTATAATTGTGTGGGGATGTATATCGTCCAAAAGGTTAGGAACGTTGGAATTCATCGAAAGGAACGTGAAAAATCAAAAAATACTCTTGGAAAAGCTACTGCCTAGTATCAAAAAATTTCATTTTCCAGTAGGACGGCGCATCTTGTCACACAGCTAGATCGACTACAACTTGGTTTAGAAATAATAATATATCTGTTCTCAGCTGGCCTTCAAGTAGTCCACATCTTAATACTATAGAGACAACGTGGCGCAAGATGTAAAGAAACCTCAAGGAACATCCGCAAAGGGCTGTGATGGATTTACGCGCTAAACTGCTGGAAATTTGGAACAAGTTTCCAATGGATGAATGTCATTAAAGCAAAAGGCGATGTTACATCGTACTAGTGTCAAAATTACTAGCCTGTCCAAACATTTACTTGTAGATTTGGCAAAAAAAAAACTAAAATAATTGTTTAGTTTCAGTTTTATTATTACACATACAGGGCGTATCTGATTAACGAATTGTTTAGCAGGTGAAACTAGAGCAGAAATACAAGCAAAAAATGTCAAAATAAAAGTTCCATTAAAACATTCAAACAATTAAAATTTTTAGCGAAATAAATCGTAAATTCCGTAAGTCTCTTAGGATTGTTTACAGCACAAATAAAAATGATCCAAGAAGTAAAAATTTCTTTTCAGCGATTTGCTGACACCAAAAATAAAAATTAATACAAAATAATGTTATCAGATAACGCGTAGGTAAATTACTATGATTAAATGAAGTTTGCTATTCTGCACATTCTTTTCAAGTACACTAGATAATACCTCCTCCATTAGATGAAACACAAACGTCTAAACGCAGCCAAAAATCGATTTTGCAGCTCTTGTATATTATTTACGGGAATTGTGTATACTTTCACAGAGCCACAGAAAAAAATCTAAAGGGTTAAATCTGGCATACGGGCTGACCAGTGTCTAGTGCCGTTTTTTCCAATCCGATGCCCGCAAAAGTTTCTTGTACAAAATCAAGTCGCCTGTAAGTCTTTCTGATAAAATAAAAATAGAAAAACGCCACTAAAAACTACTTTGTTAAATTTCATGAGGGTTCAAAACCAAGGTTGGTTTTGTTGCACCCATTGAACATGGCAAGGGTACAAAAATAATTCTTTAAAACATGATGTAGCGTACTATGCGTTAGCTGCGTGACCTATTTCTCTAGTGCTACTTCGTGTTCCGATCTTCTACAATTCACAATATCTGCACATCCATTGAAGAAAACCAAGTATTCAAGTTTTATGAAAAGATGTATTCTTCTTTCCTTGCTAATAATACATGGGGTGATTTTTCTTGACCACGGCCTTCGTAGGTAAGAAGAACCCTTCCAGTTTCTCTTAGTCCTTCAACACACGCCAAAATAAAGTTTATTGAAAGCAATTGTCTATTAGGATATCTATCAACCCACAATCTACGTCTGTGGAGGTTATAATTATACTCACCGTAGATTAAAACAGTATCACTGTATTCTGCAGTTGCACATAATAAAGAAAATTTAAATTAAATATTATGAAGTTCAAGTACGTTTACACGAATCCGAAAACCGTTAAAAAATCAAGATAAAAATAAATCAGATTGTCGAACTCAGGTCTAAGAAAGCTAAATTTTGCAATTAATTATCTAAAGTCTTGTTTTGGTTACAATCGAGGGTAAATGTGATCGTGTACACCAACTGCATTTTGTTAAGCTAGGTCAGTAATAATGGTAAAAAATAAACATTACTACCTGCTTTGATTATTTTGTTAACAATTGATTTTGTAGGTGATGGGAAATTAAAGAAAACGATAATTAACACAATACATCTTCAGATACAACCTGTGAAAAAATTGTTTTGTTTTTTAACGTCCGTAGTTATTGCATTATATTTAGAACGACACAAAAAAATATTTTTAAAAAAAAACCAAAAAATAAACAAAAATAAACGATATTTTATTTAAAAATAACTAAATACAAAAAATAATGTCTTATTTGTCAGAAATCTTTAGAAGTTTGCTAAGAAATATATATAAATATTTTTTATATATAAATATCATTTCTACAAGAAAAATTAAACGAACGTTGTGCGAGAAGCTTAAAATAAAATAAAAAAACAACAAATTCTGGATTCTAGAAAATAAAATCTTTTAAGCCAATTTATTAATACGAACGATAGAATTCGTTTCTCGTTTTATCCAAAAGTAAGATGAAGCTTATAGTTATAACCGTAACATATATTAAACGTTTTAATTTAATTGTACCTAGTACTAATAAACAGCCAAAGTAAAAAAACTTACATTAGTTGTGATGTAACGTAGCTGCAATTACACAATGAAAGTTAAATGCGAAAGAATCGATTTACTTTTGAAACGGTCAGAGTGAAATGCGAAAGTTTCAGTGTAACTGTAACATAACGATAGCATTCATTGAATAGTTTTACAGAAAACTCACGTAGTCACAGATAAAAGGATTTCCTTAGATAACAAAAATTTAGTTATTCCTTTTACATTCAAAAAAGCTTTCTGCTTTTCTTTAAACTTGAAAAATTCAATTACAATTTATACTTAAAATTTAAATGTAATTCAAATTCAAAACTTTTTAGTGTTAGAACACATCCCAAAAGTATGGTTCATATAAGATTACGCACAATACTCATATTAGCTCGTACTTCCACTTACTAAATATTTCTTCATCTCAAAACAACATATGTATAAACAAAAAATGCTTATTCTTTATAAAATATAGTCATGATTTTAGTAGTTCGGCTTTTTATTTCCTACTGATAGTGAACCTAAAAAACCTTAGTTTAGATTAAAAAAAACTTGTGTTTTTAAGAATTTTAGATGCTTTTGTCTTTGAATTTAACTGACCTATTTCGCGAGTTAAAATATTGGGATTAACTGCTTCATATGCCAAAGTTAACTCTTCATTCTGAAATTCATCTTTATTATCTATTATATTGTTGTAACGATTAAGGTTTGTTTATTATTGCATATTATTATCCAATCTTCTAAATATTTTACAATTGGATTGCCTTCTCTTAGAAAAAATATCGAAATAAGTGATGCAAGACGTTATTTTCTGTAGCATTTGATATATATATTTACCAAACATATTATATTTTTCTTATATTGAAAAAATTGGCTGACAGTTATTCATCTGGACCAGTTCTTCATGCGCTTCTTTGATTTGATTTCAAATTAAAATAATTAATATCTTTAATACGTTTTAGTTAAAACCTATACATATGTTGCAATACATCGTAAAAAAAGAGGAAAAACTCTTATTGAATTTTATTCTGACGTCATATCTAAGTTTCCTTTATCAAATCGTGTAGCTTTTTTATATCTATGTAATTTGATTTTCTAAAATCACTATGTTCAGTTTTTTTGCACAACATTCAAACTGTTCGGAGTTTTAAATGTTTTTTTTTACCGGAAACTACATATCAACACTAAAAAATGCACAATACTGCTCATTTAACTCACCTCATAGCTCTTATAGAATCCGAGATCACAATTGTAAACCATTCAATTTAGAACAACCTATATATGTATAATATATTATTTCAACAGAAACATCATTATCAATGCAAAAAGACCACATCTGTCTGTTTTTATTAAGTTTGAAAAAATGTTAACTCAATACAATAAAATAATAATTAGATTATAATTAAAAGCTTACCTTACAAATTCATTATCCTTGTTTTAGCACTTACCTGAAAAAAGAAAAATAAATCAACATACGTATTAGATACAACTTGGTTTTATTCATTATTTATGTATCCGTCTCGTCACAAATTTGACAAATTGTTAATAGTTATTTTTTTAGATCGTATTTTTGTTTTTACGATTTATGGTTTAAATATGTACGTTGTATCGGGTTTCAAAATGTTAAAATAAATCAATATCTTTATAATAATTGCAAACAATTACATTAGATTAATAACACCTATTTCGATATAAAATGAATCTAAAAAAACTATATAATGAAATAAACATAATAAAAATCAAATTACAAACGAATATATCTATTTAAATGAATACTTAATAAAGTTCAAAAATTAACAATTTTTTTACATTATTTGAATATTATCAGCATTGCTTAAATATGATGTCTTTACATGACATTTAATTAATATCGATTTATAAAATTGTTATTAAATAACTAAACTTATGTCATTCAACGTTGTTTTAGACACACTTATAATGTTATATTATTGAATAGGTAAGAAAATTGGGTGACATTTGCACAATCAGTTAAAAGCAAACTTTTGAAGTTTGATTACTGGTGTTAAATAACTGAAAATTTGCAATACAAACATTTATTTAATTTCTTATGTAAATGACAAACATTTGTGCAATTAAGTTATTTTTTTAAAATATTTAAGTAAACGATAATTAACGTCATACAAATACAAAATTTGCATATCTTTTAATTGTTATTATTCCGACTGACGTGTATCTTCTCTAATTAATCCTGAACTTTTGGTAAGTTAGTAACTTTCTTGTAGAAGTAACTAACTTACCGTTACCTAAATTATAACTCGCCCGACAATTCGTCAAGCCATTACAATCGAATTACTGTTTTAGTAGCATGTATCCGCTCAACAAACGTGCGACTGTCCGGAAATTCTATCGCTAGACTTAACTAGTAAGTGACGTTAAGCGTCAATAAATAAAAGATTTAATTGTGAACATTTTTAAACCATCAATTTACAGCATATAAAATAAAACAAAAATATAAACAATAAAGGTGAAATTTTAACATAGCGAATACCTATAATATGTTTTATAGCGACTAAAACGTTAGCTTAAAACTTAAAAAATAAATAAACATCGAGTTCTTTAATGCATTTAATATTCAAACGGTATGCTTCATAAAATATATGAAACACGATATGTACCTACAGCTGTTAATTTACTGCAATAATAAAATTTGAAAACGTACCATTACGGAAAAAAACAATTTTAAAATTAAACAAAAACCAATCTTATAAAATAATTAAAGCTTTTATTTTACAGTATTAGTAATACACACTTGTTTAACGGTTTTTGTCTAACACGGCGCCAATATCTTTGAAATAGATACTAAAGTCGATTTTTTATTAGATTTTTATGATTTTTATTGATGTAATATGTCCATCTCGTAATCCGTTAACTTTATACGTGTAATAAACTATGTGTTACCTTCTTACGGCTATACGTTCCATGTAGAAAACACGCAACTGTCGTCGTTTAGTGACACTGCTTTTCTGCGTGTTGCACGCTCACATTAACAAAAATATATTACAATTTATTTCAAATCATTGCAGTATCAAATAACTACTATTTGTATATACACAACTACACGGTTGAATTTCTGTAATAATAAATTATAAAAAAATCTCCGTGGCAACAACGTACTTAAAATACTACTACAGTTCGTTGTA
The DNA here is from genome assembly GCA_035610365.1 of Aquatica leii. NCBI lineage: Eukaryota > Metazoa > Arthropoda > Insecta > Coleoptera > Lampyridae > Aquatica > Aquatica leii. Next base: position 169,292,517 of record CM069433.1, read on the forward strand.
AAAGCGAATCATCACTGTTGTCCTCTAAGAAATACTCTAATTATACAAAAAGCTTTTGCTTTATAATTCAGCCATCATTTCTATGTCAAAATATATAATGATTAATTCATGAAGCGATCTTGAGAAAGTATTATTTTGTACTACTGCATTTGGTATGTATGTCCCTGTTTTTATTGCATATTATTATTAATTAATCTTTTTAATACAATTATACCTAAACATTAAATGTGTTGGTTCTAAATTAACAAAATATAATAGATTTAATAAGTACAACTTGCTGATAACAAAAAAATTATTCAATAAAAGTTTTTAATAAACAATTAAAGATGAATAATGTAAAATAAATATACAAAACATGTTATTTGTTTTTGAAAGAAAAAAAAATAAATAAGCGTACTGCAAACTTATTTAAAGTTTCAACATCTTTAACCGTTGAAACAAAATCATGAGTAACAAGAGACTCATACAAGATGTGTTTTAGTATAACTTCAGGCGTAGTGGTAAAGCTCCGAACATAGCCTGCATTTTCATTCCTATTTAATATCAAATCATCACTCTAATAAATCTTTCAAGACTGCATAATTGCAAATTTTAATGAAAATTAATTAAATTCATATGCTTTCGTGCACGATTTAAAATGTTTGTAGTGTCACATATACACAGAAAAAAAGTTCTCTCGAATTGAAGACTTATACTCTCTTGAATATTTTTACTAGATTTAATTAAACCTGATCTCAAACTAAGAGAATTATATTATATTAAGATTTTTCAGTTTGTTAATACAGGAAACTTATTTTTTTAGGAATAGCTCTTGTTTTAAAGAAATGTCATAGAAACAATGCAACCGCGTTCTAAAAACAAAGAAAACGATGCATTTCAATGTATAAAACTCTGTTACAAAAATTAAAAACATAGAAACATTGATGTTCTAAAATGGAGAAATTAATTTTTTTATTTTGAGAATTGTACTTTTAAATAATGCTTAGCATGCAGCTACGTGACCGCGTTATCATCATTACCTCGAATTGAATGTGTGTACGCATCGTGTGAAAAAGATTAATCTAATTTTAGCATTTTTATATTACAATTATTGTGATTCGTACTTGTGTACTGTCCATTGTGCAAATTGTGCGGTGTATTTAGAACGTTTGGACCTGTGGTTTCTTTGGACACGAAGGATTGTATAAAAATTAGGGACCCTTAAACAGAATTATCCAGAACTATTACAGGTATCTATTGGAATAACTTTTTTTTTATTAGTGTAAATTTTGATGGTGCAATGTTTGAATGTCAATTTTTTAAAACAAATTTTAATTTTGTATTTTATTTATACAGAATAATTATCCTTGTCTGTCGGCGTTATGCAATCCTGGACCTACTGGTACTGCGGTTTCAAAAAGCGCATAGAAATTGGTACACCAGCCAGAGTTCAACTCACTAAATGCAGATGATAAAAATCTTTACTGATACTTCTCGAAAAAGAAAAGTGCAGTTATTTTTGTTAAATTCATATAGTTTTTATAACAATTGATAACACTCATAAATATATATTGTATGTGTGCAATTAAAATGTAAACAGAAGTTTTTTATTTCTATTCTTCTTTCAAATAAACATTAACTTTTAAATCAAACTACGGTGAAGATTAAATTAATAAGCTCATGTACACAAACTAAATAAATATGTCTTTAGTTATAAACCAGATGAATTTGATTTAAACATTCAGATACTCAATAAACTGTATATGGTAGATTAAATTAAATACCATGTACATTAAAACAAGAGAACGAGAACTTTAAAACGATCATTGCTAGCGTTAAAATTGTAATAAAAAATTCACTGACGGAATAAAGAACGTATAATTAAAAGTAAAAATAATTTGACCACGGTAGCAATCGTAAGCACAGACCTCTGGGTATGGGTTGAATGCAAGTAAATACAAAAACGTGAACTCCGTTAATTTATTATCTATACTTAATATACTATTTACATTAGAGAACAATGAACAATATTTGAATTAAACATATTTAGAATAAAACAGTATTTAAAATAAAATATTAGGGCGCCAACCACCTTTAAATCGGTGATGAATAAAAAGCGTAAAATCTTACATCTAATTATTAATTATTGATATTAAATGCAAATGTCGTAAACGTTTGATTTGTTATCGAGTGAAAAGTTTTAATAACTGAATTTAAAATGTAACTTAATTCCAATTGACTCACCACATGATATGACGTTATCGTATAGCTTCTATTTTTAGCACATACTTGCTTGACGTGATAAGATTCTTCAACAGGAATATAACCAAAGCATAATAAACTTCAATAACTGATAATCCATTAATTAAACGACAAATACAAAAAAGTAAAAGATCCAGAATAAAAATAAAAATCCAATAAAAAGACCCTAAATATAAATAATTAGAATGGTTTTTTAAATGACATGCTGTACTCACGTTACACCTTCAATGCAACGGTCTTCAAAATAATTTCCTTTGTCTAACTATTGCGCAACATTGCGAAATCACTAAAAATGTTGAATTCAATAGAAAAATTACATCAAAATAAAGGTAAACTCACCAATAATTAGATGGAATGAATAAAAAATTAAATTACATGGGTTTTTACGACACGCATGCCAAGCGTGGCCCCAGCGGAAGTGCAAGTTTTCAGCTACACTCAAGTAGGTTAAAACAACGCGACGTTGCCAAACTGAATGAATTTACGTGCAATATTAGTTGCAGAAAATAAACGAATGTAAAATTGAATTTTAATTGTAATGAACTCAAACGGGACGTTACAAAATGAGAATATCAAACTATCTTGTTTTGAGACTCAATTTTTTTTATTCTTAGTAAATATCTTTAAAGAAACGCTTTACTTGTTTTAAGAAAATATGTCTTAGAATTATATGAAAGTCACTATTTCCTCAAAATAAAGTAATTTACCTTAACTTAAGAGATTTTTTTTTGTGTGTAGGTGTCATCAAAGTTTATTAAAAACTTCTAAAGCAGACGCATGTCAAAATTCATATAAACGTTGTAAAATAATTGTTTAAGAGTACAAAACCAAGTTTACTTTACACGACAGTCACTTTTCGAGTGTAAAACTTTTTATTAGATCAATCATTTGTTTAGAATATATTGCAAAATCTTAACTCACTATAAAAGTAAAACATTCGGTATTGAGAAATACACAGACGTCAGTTTTATTAATAATTGTATTACATTGAAACTAACATTTTGTTTATTTTTACAAATACTAGGATAATACCACCAAGTAGCACTAAACATTTATACAATAGTAATTTAATATTAAAGTAATATAATTAAAATAATATATAAAACATCTTCATCTATGTTGTAAAAATATTATTGCTTGAGCTCTGTGAAATGTTTCAGGCAAATATTTTGTAAATGATAAAGTAGGGAATGCTATAAATAAATTGTTAAGGAGATTCATAGTTATTGGTTTATATACAAATTATTAAAATTATTAATGTCTACCAATAGTATAGATACATAAATGTATTAATTCTTGAATTCTATTTACAATTGTTTCAAGCTTATAATAAAAATAAAGCTCACCTTCAGAATAGTAAAAATATAAAATTTAAAAAATTTAAATTACATTTTTTTTAATTATGTCAAGTATGAAAAAGCCAATATGTAACTACATAATTAAAAAATGTAAGTTTTACAAAATGTTAAATTTTAAAAAGAAAGATGGCACAATTTAGAAACAATTCTAAAAAAATTTGAGAATAAAATCATATTCAAATTAGTTTGATCGTTTAACAAAAAAAATTTATTTGATATTTTAATATAAATCAACTCTTGTAATTCAAGAATTTGTTTATTGGTAATTTTATCAAAAAGATGAAATAATTTAGAACAAATAAGATTATGATAATTTTGTTGTACAATGTAGATTTCACAGAATTTGTATTATTAATGTATTTTGAAGAATTTTTTAAATATTAGAGATGTTCATTAAGTCTAGTTTCAAAAGATCTTTGTATCATACAAATATATAATTTGTTACAAGAACAAATTAATTAAAAAACTCCACTTTTATTTAATTTATTATTGTTGAGATTATTACAAGAAAAAAGATAGCGATAAACAGGAAGGACTTTGAAAATACTAAAAAGGCAAATGTGATTTTTCATTAAAATATTTCATTAACGTTAATAGAATGAATATTAATCATTTTGTATTTTTTTGCAAATAGTATACTGTGAAAAGTAAATTACTTAGGTTCGTTCTTCAAATTTTGTAAACTTAATAAAACTATTAATTGAAATAGAAGTAAAACTTTTAAACTAGATGTTCTTTTGTTGAAAATTGCACACCTATACATTATGAAATATTAATTATCTGATAAAAAATTACAAATATGCACGTTTTTTAGTTTGTCTGTTGCAATGTTATTCTAATTATATAACTATTTAGAAACCAATACTAAAATTTAAAAAATGATTATTTTCCTATAAAAAATTTTAGCAGAAGTAAATCGATTGTTATTACATTTAGCAATAATTGCACCTGCAGTTGCGATTTGCAGCAATTAACTTCAACATAAATATTTTTGTATTTTACACTAGAGCAATATTCATATTCAACTTATCTTAGGTATTTTAATTTTAGTGCCAACAAAAGAATGACTTTTATTAAGTAAGAATTAACGTACATTTGTAAATGTCAATATTTTTTGTGAATATTAATAGCAAATAGTCAATATGAATAAAATAAGAAAAACTGTAGCAGCGACATTAGTTATTTCTTCTGGATTAATGTTTTTACGATACCGTAAATTTAAAACACGTAGGTTGGTGAGTAAAACCATGGATTTCTAAAAGAAATGATATAGGCAACTTACACCTCGTAGATGAAGAATTTAAAATACAAGACCAAGCGTGTTATAAAAACTTTCTTACAATGGATAGTGAGTGTTTTAAAGCCTTCTTAGAAGGTATTAAACCTTTCATATCTAAAAAGAATATTCGTTTACGTGAATGTATTACAGCAAGACATAAGCTAATAATTGCATTACGATTTATTGCTACTGGTGCAACATATCGCAGCCTAATGTACCAATTTAGAGTATCAGAATCTACTATTTTTGTTTTTGTTCTTGAAGTTTGTAAATATATACATGAAACGCTCAAATATAATTATTTGAGAGTCTCGAATTATGTGGCATAATAGCTTACTATTTCTCAGGTTTTATTGGAAAAGTGGAATTTACCAAATGTCATAGGAGCGATGGATGGAAGAATATACGATTTCAAGCACCAAGAAATACTGGATACCATAGTATTGTTTTGCTAGCTCTAGTTGATGCTAATTATAAATTTATTTATGTTGATGCTGGGACGCATGGAAGATATCTGGTGAAGGTGTAATCTTACAAAGTGATCTATATTAGTTATTTAATCCAATAAAGTAAATATTCCTGATGAACAACCGTTTCCAGGTAGAGAAAGAGGCATGCGATTTGTTTTTGTAGCATTCCACTCACTATCAATATTTTAAAACCTTACCCGTTTAGAAACATTTCACAATTTTTTAAAAGAAAATAGTGCTATATATGAACAATTCTGAATCTAAAATAAACAATAATTATGTTTTTAAATATGGCTTAAATCAACAAGGGTAAATCGACCAAAAGCTGCAGCAATTGAAGTACAAACTACTTATTTATGTTAGTTTATTATTATATTCTAAATGTTATCATCTTCTTGAGCTTCACATACTGCTTCATGTAATTTCATTTTTAACTTACGAAGTAAACTTTTATTTTAGATGGTCTTCATTTCAACACACAAAAAATCCGTAAATTTGCTCAAATTGTCATATTCCTTATTTTCTGTGGTTAACAAATTTTTTGCTTGTTGAAAAAACTCTTCCATATATTCACTCTCATTTCTTTTACGTTTTCTATTTTTCGTTGAAGTGGAAGGTGCAGAAGAACATGTTGGTACAATGTAAGCATTTTTTAATTCCTCAACAGAACCTCTAAAATTTTTTCATTTGCCTCTAAGTTCGAGTCTTCATTTATTTCCTAATTTGAATTTCCTGACCTTGTTGCTTCTTCATTCGAAGTATCCAAGAAATGAAAAAATGAGTAAGTCCATAACTTGGGTGCATATATTTCATCAGTTGCAGACCCACTTAGTCTCGTTTTTTATTTTATTTGCTTCCATTTGATATTCAGGTCTTAGTCCATGCATTTTTTTGATATATCGTTTATTGTTATACTTTGCAGTTCTATATCAATTGATTTCTTTTCAATTCTGCATAATGCCTGATTTATTTTAGTTTTATTGTGGTAGTTAGGATCCGTAATCCGATAAAGCTCACTTTCCCATAATATAATTAACATTTTAACATGTTCGTTAAACCACAACATTGTCATCTTAGTTTATATGAAAAATAAAACTAATTGGTACGTAATTTTCATTTGCACGTGATATTTATTTTTCAGTTGCAGTTTTTAGGTTACTTTTGACGTTTTGAAAATAACAATAAAAAACGAACTGGTCTACGTTGGCAACATAGCAATGTATTCAAATTCTCGTAACTTAATATTGCAGATGCAATCATTGCACGAATTAGAACATGTTCTAATTGAAGCAACTTAATTTCGCCTTGCAGTTGCATTTTCTGTCTTACACTATGCAATATTGCTGCAATTTATTGCGAATTGCAAATGCAAGTGCAATTATTACCAAATGTAATACTGGCTTTAGGTCAATAGAAAAAAGTTTAAAAGGCAATATAATTACTAAAACCCGGTTATGTTATGCCATCTAGTTTTCATTTATCATCAACTCTACTAAATAAATTATTCAAAGAAGAAATGATAAATGGTCCAATAGGTTATTTAGGTAGTCTGCATGTCTTTGAATTGATGATGTAATATATACATCAAAATTGCAACAAAAGGGATGGGAATGATGTGACTAAACTTGACAGGAAAGTTTAGCTACTCAGAGTTAGTCAATTAATAAAATTTTATTCAAATGGATCAAGTGATTATGTCATAACTGACCGTTTTTTTTGTTTCTACTACTTCACTATCGAGTGAATTTCGTGTGAGGTTAATTTAAATATTTTTATATCTTGTCGTTTTTCTGTTTAACGTATTGTTAGAGTGTGATTATTCCTCGAGTGCAACAGCGTAAAAATTGCCGCGAATTTGAAACAGGTTGAATGATTGTTAGTTTTCGTAAAAGTGGTTTTCCGTACAGGAAATTTCCAAATCGTCTTAACCGGTACTCATCCATTATTACTCGTTGTTATCAAGGATGGACTAAGAAACATTGTCGTAACAAGGAACTGGAGAATGGAAGCAAACAAATGAAATGCTGGACCGTCATCTTCGACTTATGGCAATAAAAGACAGATTAACCCTTCGAACAGTTTACCGTCAAATCAGAAGTTTCAGATTGCAACCCTATCGGCCACATTTTGTTATTATATATATGACCAGCATAAAGAAAAAATTAATCCAGTGATATCTATATTAAAAGACCGGCTGATGATTTTTTACAGTTACTACTACCAATTTCTATAGCAGTTAACTCAATCAAACAAAAAGGTGCGAGTTTATCTTGAGTAGTTCAAATGTAGAAGCAATTAATAGGTCTTTTGGAAATGCTGTAAGGAATACAAGTTTGCATCAATATTAACTATGTATTTAAAAAAAAATATTATCAAGCTGTTACTTTCTTTCACTTTTTGATATATACAATAAATAAAGAAGAATATCCATTACCGGCTGAAAAAAAGATAGATGCTCTATATAGTATTGTTTCCAAACATTTTGCAGACACATGATTATTACCATTATTAATTAAGCTGGAAGCGAAGTCGGACCTTTTTCATAAAACTACATTTTGAAAAAAAAATTAAAAATGTGACAGCAGTATAGTGGCACAGGTCCCAAACAACTGATATTGTGACACGGGAATGATTCCATATCAAATTAGTGATGCTGCTAAAGAGATTCGTATCAATTGTTACCATTAAAGTCATGAGAGAAATATAAAAACGTCTCTAATATATTCTAAAAATGGTGTAGTAGTCTAATGACGAAGTCATTCTTGCATATAAACAAGAATTTGTATTTGTTCTTCCCGTGTGCTTAAATCATTAGAGACATAAAGTCATGTCAATAGTGCATTTTTCTATTAATGTATTACTACCATTTCTATACCCTCAAGAACAATTATTGAATATTGATATTTTTATAATCTCTATAAATAAACAAAAATTATTCTGAACGTTGACAAAACTAAATACAAAATAATGAAGAAATTTTTTAAAAAATTTTTGGAAAAAGCTGTAAATGCAACGGAAAATATACTCAAAAATCAAAACATTGTACACACTGGAATTTGACAAATTTCAAAAATGATTGACAAGCAATAGTGTTGCATTAACTAATTAAATAGTTTTGTTAGGAAGTCTAAAGAATTGGTATGTCAAACATTGTTATTGTTGTCCTTATTGTGATTTGTTTACTTATTTACAGTCTAGAAAGCTTTCTTCAAATTTACTCTGAGCAAAATTTTCTAAGCTCAAGAAAACATTACTACTAAACCAAAAATATTGACATTGAAAAATACTCCAAGGTAGTAGCATATTTAAAGCAATGATCTAAAAGATTTAAGATATGAACTAAAAAATCGAAGATTCTAACTTGCGAGAAAGTGGAAAGTTTATTTAGGAATAAGAAAACAAAACTGTTTTCATGATAAGAGCGGCGCTGGTTTTTTATTGTGTTTAGAGATTGTAGGCAGAAGGAATTAGCAAATATATTAGATGGTCATATAGACGAAAGAAGTGAAGTCATTGTTGTGAAACAAGAAAAACGGATTTATACTATTTTTGATGAAGAAACAATTTGTGTTACAGAGATATTTTGTAAATGATTAATTAATAACATTAAGTACGCTGTTTTTTAAATTTTCCTAATTTTATAGTAACTTTTCATATAACGAATACGTAGATTTTTACTGTAATATATATGAAAAATAATAAAGATTACAAAGTATATACATTTTAACTGATCGACATATTGTGCTTGTACAGATGTGTGCAGAAAACCGGTACTAATATGTTTATTAAATGTCATTTAATATTAAGAGTGACATTTGTTCATTTACGCGTGTAGGAAATATTATACCATAAAAAATAAAAATATTAATTAATAATTCACATGAACTTAAGTAAAGTTTACATGATCCTATACAAGTGAAATTGATTTAATTTATTATAAGTCTACTAACCTATCTATAAGATTGTTTAAATCCTGTAAAATGTTACGCAGTTTTCTTTCAAATACAAAATAATCCTCTCTCAAGTTTTTAAAAGTTTATTTTGGGAATTAAACTTACGTTGTTAAACTTTAAAACCATCATGTAAACGATTACACAACGTTTTAAATTTACTAATTTAGCTAAATTAATAATAATCAAATAAAGAAATTAATAAAGAACTGAAACTAGCCAATCACAATTACCCACAAATTGCGTTTTCCTTTTGAGTAACTATCAATATGTGTCAAGCTCCTAAGTATAAGCAATATTATCTATTGTTCTACAAATTATATTAACGTTTTTATGAAAACCTCTTTTTCTCTTACATAATTGAGAACGTTCAATGCTTGTACAAATTTTCATTACAATAAAATGCGCTCTTATTGCGTATTTTATGTTACCATTAAGCATTTTATATTGTTTACACAATTAAAATGATTACAACTAAATATTTGTAAATATTAATAATTTGCAAATATCGTGCATAGATGCATCCAGTTAGTATTTATTAAGCTCGTAACAAGCATTACCAAAAACATATTTTTTCCACTACTAGTTGTATACGCTTGCATTATTACGTATAATAGAAGGCCGTGAAGTTGTACTTTTTTAAGCGCAGGTAAATAATATTTCATTATTAACTAGTAGTTAATAATGAACATATTTACATTTTCTGATAATACTACAACAGTTTCAAAGAAAAAAAGTTTACCAAACTGCGTACCAAGAGCAAGAGATTTTATTTAATGCTAATTTAAGTTTTCAAATCGCTCAATTAATAAATTAATTTGATTTTAAAAAGTAAGTTATTTGAAGTTCGCGCTTAATTAAATGTGAATATTATTGAGTTAAATATGTTTTAGATATAATCAATGCTTAAAATAATAATGTTTTTAAACAATTTAAACAACTTTAGCAATAAAAACTTACGTTATCTGTTTATTTTTGTGTTTTAAATCACAATTAAGAATTACGTCAAAATTAATTCTATTAAACTAATGACAACTGTCAGAGTTACTGACTTGATTTTTAATTTAAAATTAATATCTTAAATTTTAAATTTGATTTAGTAACAGGTAGAAAGGTTTTAATAATTCTAGTAGTGGAAAAAATTGTATATATAACACGGTTGAGAAGTTCATTATAACCTGCGCGATTTATATCCCTCGACGCTTCGCGTCTCGCGATATAATCTATCGCTTAGGTTATAATGATTCACTTCTCAACCTTGATATATAATATACTATTTTCCACTACTAGTTGTATATGCTTTCATTATTACGTTTAATAGTAGGTTGTGAAGCAGCACTTTTTTAAGTGTAGGTGAATAATATTTCATTATTAACCGATGGTTAATAATGAACAGATTTATATTTCCTGATAATTTTATAACAGTCTTAAAGAAAAAAGTTTACAAAACTATCTACTATGGGCAAGAGATTTTGTTTAATGCTATTTTAAAAATTTAAATCGTTCATTAAACAAATTAATTTCATTTTAAAAATGTGAATTTGAAGTTCGCGCTTAACTAAATGTGAATCTAATGTCCAATTGCACCGTATTTTTTAAGTTATACTTAATGCTAAGTAATTTTTTATAACAATTGTTTCTACATTAATTAAGCGTTATTAGCACTAAGTATAACTTAAAAAATACGATGCAAATACTAAATTAAATATATTTCAGTTATAATTAATGCTTAAATTTTACTAACTTTATTTAACAATTACGTCAAAATTATTTCTAATAAACGAATGACAACTGTCACAATCACTGACTTGATTTTTAATTTGAAATTAATATTTTAAATTTTAAATTTGATTTAGTAACAGGTAGAAAGCTTTTAATAACTCTAGTAGTGAAAAAAATGTATATGTACTACGATTTAGAAGTTCATTACAACCTACGCGACTTATATCTATTTATCGCTTCGGTTATAATCATATACTTCTTAACCTTGATATATAATATACTATTATTTGATTAATTATAACATTTCCAACTCTTACAAACTGGTTGATAAGATTAAAAACATTACTATTCCGTCTAATTACATTATAGTTTCGTTGATGTTACGTTCTTATTTACTATTATCACAAAAGAGCTTATGTAGAAAGGAATACATAAATATTGCATAGATGTTAAAAGTCATACCACAATTAAGTTGTCAGTTTTACTGATAAAATACGTTTTTTCTGACTCTGGTTATTTGATTCTCAAAGATGAAAATTACTTGCAAAAATTTGGCACTGCGATGAGTAACCCGGCATTCCTAGCTCTAGCTAGTTTATTTATGCACCACTTACTTGATTATGTACAAAGTAAACGTTCATTTCAAGCAACATTTTTATTATGATGCGTAATTTCACATCTACGTTTTACCTTTGATTGATAATCAATAATTTTACTTAAGTAATCTCCAATTCTATATAAAAAAACCTTAACATTATAAAAAACATGGTTAATAAATAAAATTTTATTCCAGACGAACACTACTAACGGCACTCCATCACCATCTAACCAAACTAACTCAATATGTATGTATGTACCGGAAATTTATTAACGTTCCTAGTCTTACTAAGAAGTTTATTCCTATTTTAAAAACATTTAACCTAAAATAGCGTGTTATAATAACAATACTATATATAACATCATTTATTCATCATATACCGGGTGTCCACTCTCAAAGTCGAACATAGGCAGTTAACAGGTAGATTCAATTTTTAGTTCAGTTTTTTGCATTCGTTCTATAATAAAACAGCAAATAAGTAGAAGCAAAGAAAATATTTTTTGATTAAAAATTCAAAAATCCATAGTAAAAAAACAAATAATAAATATTCAAATAATCTCCCGTTTTCAGCTAAGCAATGCCCATACTCTACTTCTTACGTTAGCCCACTGTCTATTAGTAATTAACGAGCATTCTGCATACTTCTCTGAACTTAAATTTTTTTCTCTTCACCGATAATATTATTAAAAATCCCAGTTGTTCAAACATGAACAATTATTTTTAATCATAACATTTAAATTTAATCTGAACATCTTAATTTTACAAACATAAATTATAAAATTATTAAGTGCAAACTTAATAATATAATTGTGATGTAATCCGATAGACAACGTTATAAAATGTATATCAGCAAATTCTTTACAATGTCATAACATGTATTGTATATTAGCAAGTTCTTTACAATGCCATAACACATAAGTAAATATTTGTAATATAGGCTAACAATGAAATAGTAAAATGTAGAACCAAGCAATTTTAACTGTATAAATACTCAACTTTTTATTAATAAATTATCATTCAACATTAAGTTGTTTGATAACTGACACTTGTCCTAGAATCTGGAATTGTTCAAATATTGATTACCTGGATAAATGTCCAACTATTAAGTACGAAACACCACCGTGCTTAACATTTGGTTCTTCGAGCCCTATCCACCCTGGATCCACCACCATCATCGTTTTAACATTTGCTTTATTAATAAATTATCATTCAACATTAAGTTGTTTAATCACTGACACTTTCCCTAGACTCTGGTATCTTCAAACTTACAGTCCAACAACGGTACAAACGAAACAAATTATAATACAACGAAGTGGGCAAACTACAGCCTAAGAATACAATTTACGAAGTGGTAGAAGAGGTGGGCAACTACAGCCTAAGAAGAGGCGGGCAATCTACAGCCTAAAAATATAATTTACGAAGTGGTAAAAGAGGTGGGCAACTACAGTCTAAGAATACAATTTACGAAGTGGTAGAAGAAGTGGGCAACTACAGCCTAAGAATACAACTTACGAAGTGGTAGAAGAGGTGGGCAACTACAGCCTAAAAATACAATTTACAAAGTGGTAGAAGAGGTAGACAACTACAGCCTAAGAATACAATTTACGAAGTGGTAGAAGAGGTGGGCAGCTACAGCCTAAGAATACAATTTACGAAGTGGTAGAAGAGGTTGGCAACTACAGCCTAAGAATACAAGTACGAAGTGGTAGAAGAAGTGGGCAAACTACAGTCTAAGAATACAGTTTACAAAGTGGTAGAAGAGAAGGGCAACTACAGCCTAAGAATACAAGTACAAAGTGGTAGAAAAGGTGGGCAAACTACAGCCTAAGAATACAACTTACAAAGTGGTAGAAGAGGTGGGCACACGAAAGCAAAAGAATACAATTTACAAAACGCAAAGACAGAACATTCAAAAACCAATCCTTCCACAACAATCAGCTAACAAAATATGGTAACTCAATTCATTATTTTATAAATGGCAATATGTTCAAACATGAACAATTATTTTTGATCATAACATTTAAATTTAATCTGAACCTCTTAATTTTACAAACATAAATTATAAAATTCAGTGTAAGTGCAAACTTAATAATATAATTGTGATGTAATCCGATAGACAACGTTATAAAATGTATATATAACTACCATCGTGCTTAACACCAGTGTAGTTATTAATTTTTTGAGAATACTGAGTTCAGGTGGAAATAATAACATGTTTCAATAAATTGTAAATGTTTTTTAATACTACTGACATATGAAATTGTAGTTTTAAAATTAACGAGAAACAAATCTTGAATTCTTTTGAAACTAATGGCACCACAAAAACCTTTTCTACGTTGGTATAGTTATTCATCATTACGTAAATAAACTTTATTGTTCTTAACTTTTATAAAGTTTAATTTTTCGCTATTGTTAATCGTCTTTGACAGTTTTTGAGCACTTGTCAACATAAATGTCAAACTATTTTTGAGAGATTTTGAGACTTTGTGGGTCTAGTAGTGTCGGTTCGACCAATACAATAAAATGTGGCATTCAACTCGTTCCTGTCTAAATTGGGCGTTTTTTCCCCTCGAGGACTTTACATTGGCAACCAACAATTAACAAAAACGTTCAGTACCATGTAAAATCCCTATGCTCGACTTTGAGAACGCATTCGCGATATATAAAATTGATTGTATAGATTGCAATAAACGGTATATTGGTCAAACAAAACAAAAAACCATTAAGTGAATTATGCAAAACCAAAAGAGAATTAGCTTTTGCCGTCATATCAATTAAGATCACTATTTTAATTTTAGTAACTATTGATATTAGATGTTAAAGCCAAATTTAATAGGATATTAATCGGAAAGATAATTTTCATTACAAAACATAAAAATAATGTGAATTTTAATGTCGATACGAATAACCTTAGTACAGAAAATAACAATCTTATCTTTAAAATTTCCTGACCTTGTGATTTCAGCATTAGGTTATCTATCCAGTGCTAATATCTTTGTATTACACGATCGCAGTTTGTAATATTAGCACATGATAACAACCAGAAGGGACACTTACTGTCGGCAGTTTTGATATTCAACTTCGGAATATAAATGACCTTCAGCCATTTTGAAAATAGTGTTGTAGCCCGGAATTAATTTTTTTTAGAAGAATGCATTTTTTAGATAAAAAATCGATTATTTTAACTGTTACTTAAATATAATTCAAATGTAATTGAGTTATCTGTTTAAACTGACACTGTCAGTTTATTAGTTAAAAATGTATTTTTATAACTAATAATACGTATTATTTAATTAAACACTAAAGTAGTTTTTTTTGCTTCTCCTACATTTAAAGAATTTACCAACATATTTGAATTGAACACAAGGAAGGTTAACAAGGCTTTTATAATTAATAAATCTAACGATTAGTAGCAATGGCAAAGGAAAATATAACGATTAATAGTTTTTTTTAAAATAATCATTTCATCAAAAGGATTTTAAAAGATTTAATATAAAAAATTGATAAATTTATGGTAGACGCACGCACGCAATTATATAAAGATTACTAAATATTTACCAATCATTTTTATGTTTGAAAAAATGCAATATGCATACATAACTACAATTTATAAAATTTAAAAATTTTTTAGAAAAGTAAATTTAAACAAATACAATAAAGCATATTTCTAATAGTTGTTTATTTTAAGAGGATTTAAATTACGTAAACTCATTCAATAAGCAAATAATAATTTTTAGAAGTATTTTTATAATCACTTATCATGACAAATTATAAAAAATGTATGTAACAACGTAACATTTAACTTAAATTATAAAAGTTTGTATTATAAACAGTTAGTCCTATAAAAATTTAGTTATGTTCATAGTTAAATTTCTTTCGTTTCAACGAAAGTCACCTATGGCATATATGGGAACAATGGTTTAATGAAGTGCACGTGAAGTGCTTTAATAATGTTCTCCGAGTCGTACGGAATTTAACAACAGCTTGAGACAACATGTTCACGTTGAAAATTATTTCAAAACTTTCGAATATGAACTATAAATCAGGAAAATAAATTTTCCTATGTAAACTAAATTGTTTGTCATTGTTACTGAAAATTTTAATAAAGGTAGAATTACATAAGTGATCAATTATTTGCTACTAACGCAAACGTCGTGACTAAAAGATTAGATTATTAAAAGAATAATAATCAAACGTAAATTTAAATTTAACCTAACCTAACACTTTATGAAACAACTAATTAAGGATATCTTCTCTGTTCTTAAAAAGATTCCTATCAAATGTAGAAATATATCTAGTGAAACTCCGTTTATACAAGTTTTTAGTTGTTGAATGATAAAAAATAAGTTTCTGCAATATTTTTTACTTCAATTGAGATGGCGCCATCTCGTGCCCGACAAATAAATAAATATTTCTATAGTACCGTTGAGTACCAATATTTTGACAAATTGACATTACCGTCATATGTGATGTGATGATAATGAGTTTTTGAATAAATTTGTCATCCATAAAGTTTAATGTATTTCTTGCCCGTAAAACATTTGAAATCTCTTAATTATTAAAGCAGTCGAATATTCGTCGTGCTTCAAATTAATTTTGCGCTGTAAAATGTAAGTTACTGCACGCGCCTGTAAATAACTATTACAACATTACCTGAAACGGTTGACAAATTCAAAAATATCATTGAACACACCAAAAAAAGTGCGTCAAAATTTATCTTTAGAAACCAGTTAAAAACACCAAAATTTTTTTTTAAACAAAACAAAAACTACTGTAAAAAAAGACTTGCTTCTTCAATTCAAATTAAATTTAATAATCATCTGTGCATTTACCGTAGCAATGGTTGTTTATGCAGTAAGATTATTTGAAAAAATTTGACACGATGAAAGCAAATGAAAGATTTGTGGAAATTCCTCAAAATATTGTAGACCAAGCGGCTGCAGCAAGTAGTGAACAATATGAAAACAAGAGAACAATACATAAAATGTGTGTGGTATGAATGAGAAAATTTTGCAGTGCTATGTAAGGGAATTATCAAAAAAGTTTGCACCGAATACCTTATAGACTAAAATCTCTACGCTAAAAACCTATTTGAATCTCCATGATAATGTTGACATTTCCAGGTTTGTATTATGCTAGTTTGTTTGCTATTATTACAAGTTCCTGTTATATTCTTGCAGATATGGAAAAATTTTTACTTTGCTACGTAGAAAATCTCAACGCTACAATCCAAATAAAGCGAAAATAATAACAGAAGAAGTGACAAAATATCTAGTCGAAGCATCGGACGAGCAACATCTGCTAAAAAAAGTTGTTACTGTATTTGGAATATTTGGCGCTTGTCCCCGTAAAAAACTCCTTTTGTTGTGTTTGAAGATGCTGTTCGATTTTTAATTGTTACATTGTTACTCTTCTAAGATTGTACTTTATATAGGAAATACACAGCATTTTGGCCGTCACGTTTAGAAAATCAGCGTGTTTTTTGTGGACTATGAGAGCGGCAATGCACCCAAATTGTCGTAATTCATAAAATTAGAAAAATTCCAAAGAAAATTGCAAAATTTTTAAATTTAAAAGAGCCTGAAAACTGAGTTTCAGAAGATGTGCTGCTACTAGGTTGGTTAAAAATAGAGGTGATATTTTGACATTGAAAAAATTTGGGGGTTGGGAATCGTCCGCAGTGGCGGAGCAATATGTTGAACAATCCATTAATAAAAAGATCAAGATTTATTTTTTAATTTAGCCGAAAGTGCTTCAACCTCAATTTCAAGATTAGAAAATTGCAATTATTCTTCGGTTACGAAACAATAGATTTCTATTTCTGTAGTAACAAGCCCAAATGAAGAATGAAGAAATTCATTATTTCAGACAATACCAGTTGCTCTTTTCATTTCAGTTATTCTTCTCATACTAAATAGTTTGTTTTTAATTATAATGTAATTGACATATATAAAAATTTATTAAGATAGGACTCATAACTAAATGTTTTCTAGCGTGTGCCGGTGTAAATAAATATTGACTCTTATCCGCGGACCGTATAATGGTTACGGTGATATAAATTTAGTAAGTATTTATTTTTATTAAATTGATCATTACTTTTGCTTAGCTTGTTGTATTAGGTTTTTACTTTATTAAAATTAGTTAAAATAATCAATAATAGCAAAAATAGTTAAAATTTAGTTAATTTCGTTACAATTGTCTTAATTAAAGCAATTTAGTATTTATTGTCTGTACAATACCGTACTATAAGCACATAAAAGATATATAAAATAGTTTGTATGTAATATGTTGTTGACCTACTTCATACACTGCAAGAAAACGTTACGTAAAGAAAACCCGACTTGAATTTATTAATTCGTCCTAAAAATAAAGATAATTCATTCAATATAGAACCTTTTATTAAACTAACTGATCGATACCTTAATATTGACAATAGCATCTACTTTCATAAAAGCGCAAACGAGGATAAAGTTACAAACGAGAAAATTTTTGTTTTGTATCCATTTTTCTCCGTTTATTTATAAGACTTAAACGTTACATAACGATTTAACTGATTTAATAAAACAATCTGAATAATATAAGAAAAAAGACATTAAGAAGAAGATTTCTTAAATATGAAAAAACTTTGTTAATTATGTGAGTTAACATCGGCTTGTGTTAATTAAGGTAAAAGCCGATTGTGGTGTAAACAGGCTATATCCAATAAAGTTGATACATTTACCTCTAGTGTTCGTTCTCTCAAAGCTTTGACTAATGAAGTTTAAGATAGATACAAATCCGTAAATTTTAATGCTTTGATCACTATCAAGCAGTTTAATATGTTTAATCACAAACCTTTGCATTTAGTAATTTTGTTCAAAACCACATTTAATTCATAAATAGAAAGTTTTCTGGCCTTAGGTGTTAATTTAACTTTGCAATATTACAAACTTTTTTACTAATTATCAAAATAATATTTATCAGTAAATTCTGTTGTATGTTTATATAAAACAATCAATACAGTTTATTTATCCTTGAACTAAAATTAAAATTAG
The DNA here is from genome assembly GCA_035610365.1 of Aquatica leii. Classification (NCBI taxonomy): domain Eukaryota; kingdom Metazoa; phylum Arthropoda; class Insecta; order Coleoptera; family Lampyridae; genus Aquatica; species Aquatica leii. Next base: position 169,311,169 of record CM069433.1, read on the forward strand.
TACATTATAGATTAAGTCTAAATTTAGATTAGCTAGTTCAGTATTATATATAAGTAAGTTTCTCATTAAATACAAAATTAACTTTTTTTACAACAGTCTATAAACAAATGTTTTTTTTTTTGATTAGTTGTTTAGTGTTTCAATTTGAAACTATTATCAAATTATATTATCAAAACAAGTTTAAACGCAAAATTAAAATTAATCTTCCATTTTATAATGCCGGCCATTTAATGCATTTCTTAGCAATTGAGAAATATAAAAATCGAAAAATGATAAAAAATGTAAGCTTTAAGCTGAATACTTGATTTCCTTTTTCGAATATTTTCTCTTCACACAACTTAACAGAACTTAGTTTGTAACAAGCCAAGTTTATTATAAGAAGTAAAAAACTATTATTATTATTATAACATGCAATTTTTTTATTTGTAAAATTACTAATAGCATTATTATATGGTCAGTACATCTATACACTATCAATAAAATCTGACTACAATAGAAACATGTACAACAAATCATTAAAAATTTGCAATTGTTAATAATAATGGCCACAATAAATAATATCAATAACTCTAAAATTTAACTTTTTCACAAATAATTCAAAAACCTAAAATTATAATACCATTTCTTTAAACGTCATTTTGTTAGTTCTACAATTACGCAAGTTTTTCCAGTTTAATTAAACTTATACCGTTGCTTATACCTAAAACAGTTACCAAGATCACCATTCTTATTTGTCATGAAACTCACTTAGAAAAAACTTTGTGACTCGATTCTATTTCACCTGATAAAACGCGTATAGGTTCAATACAAACCAAACCTTTAGCAAAATGTTTTCCTTGTCAAAATTATTTGTAACATTCAACCACAACCGTATGATAATAACTGTGCTCACCATAAACAGGTTTAAGTTATCGCATGAATTTCCATTAGCTGAAGACCCTCCGTTGTCAAAAACTGAATAACCGTACGCAGATCATCTTTAAACAGATTTTCCATCAAAGATATCATGTTAGTCAGTAACAATGGTTGGAGAAGAGCTAACTAAAATCATTTAAGGCAAATGGGCACTATGTATAACAGATAAAATTATGAACATGTTTAGTGCAAAAGCAAAAGACCACTTACTGATTTAATGTATTTCTGTAAAATATTTAAACCGTAAATTTAACAAATGTTTTATATTAATTACAGTTATATTTGAATTTAGTAAAGTAAAGAAGTTTGCAAGTGATCTGGAGACTTAAGTGTCCAGCGATAACGAGACCCGAAGTCAACCTGTGATATCAACTTTAAAAAATCAATATACTAAATACGTAATTTTTAAACTAAATCAATTAAAAAATTATAACCATAATACTCCTATAATTTATTAAACAGTAAGTGGTTTAACCGCACATTTAATACTTATGCTCAGCAGCAAAGTAATGGTAATCTTAAACCATCACATCAATTAGTGTTTCCGCCAAATACTCATTTCCCAAATATGTATTAAAAAACACAATACAGATTTTAATCGCCTACTAATACAGCATTTTTGTCTACGTAATATCAGTTTCTTCGAATTAAACTGGAAGAAATCTTGTGGCACTATCACTAAAATAATATAAATACACCAAAAACCACAATATTGACTTCTAAAAAAACACTGTACGCGTTTTAATAGCTATGCTACCAATAATTTAATTATGCAGCACACCTAGCAGATGAAGGAGAATCGCCCATGTAACGTGACTTCAAAACACCTACGTAATACTACTCAAACAGATGATATAAAAAAAACCTTTAAAGAAGCAGGACATACAATACACTACGGAATAAACACACTAAAACATAAAATAAACAAACTAAATATTTATTACCAATATGTTACATAGATCTAGGACCAACCACTAACAATCATAAAATGTACAATATACACATTTTATTTTAACCACCAAGAATAAAGACCGCTATGCACCCGCGGTCAAAGTTATGAAGATAAAAAGGTATTGTAATAGACCATTTGTCTGTGTAAAATGTGCAGGACCCCATGACAAAAAAACAAGAGCAACCCTAGCAACATGTATGTATTTTATGCGGCGGTCTACACCTAGACAAAATATGAAGATGCATAGTTTACCAAAAGCTACAAAGTAAAAGGCTTTACAAAACGTTGAAATAAGCTATATAGTAAACTTAAACACCCAAACAATTTCGCAGTGTAAAAACGATAAAATAATGCAATTTTCAAAATTAATTAATAATTTTAATCGAGAAGATGTCTGCAAAATAATTAACATATAAAAATTAATACTAAAGAAAGAGAAATTTATCGAACCATACCAAACTAAACAAATATACATAAAAGAGAAGCAGCACCATCAGTGTTTATTAAAAAAGTTGACAGTATGATCAGCGAAACGTCAAAATAAAATGCAAAACAAGACTATTAAGACAAAATAGTTACAGAAATTAAACGTCAAAGTAGAAGATGAATTAAAGACTTTTAAACCAAAAATGGGAAATTGTGATACGTTGTACCGACGTTCTGCAGACTAACTTTTTTGTCTTTTGCAATTACGCCGTAGCTTAGACAACATAATTTAGTTTTTTTTAATTTTAAAGCAGCTTTACCTTATGGTATACAAAGTTAGCTAACGATAAAAAAAGCTACAAATTTTCACAATCGATCCGTTGGTAATCCAAACTAATTCAATAACATTTTAGTAACTTTTTGACCCTATTAAATTTCACAGTAATGCCAGTTTTAAGATATGTTCTCTTTTTTGTTTTGGTAGCCCGTGTTATATTTGGGTGGTCTTGTTTATTTTTTCTCAATAATTATAAAACCATAAATTTCGTTTATGTTTATTAATGTTTTGTTTTTCCCAAATTTTGTTAATTCGTATTAAAAATTTGATATCGTCATAATTTTGTTTTTTTCATTTCTCTCCTTATTAATTGGTTCAAAAAGAAAAATCGCCAAGAAATCAAGAGCAGCTTGTCAGGGTGAATGCTTTTGTATTTTCTCTTCTTAGCTCAAACGAGGATTACAATGTCCACGCATGGCATCGTGTTAATTATAATTGTATGTGTAACTTAAAAAAATAGATGAATTGTATGGTTAGTGTGTAGCTAGACATTTGCGATAGAAGGGGCCTAGCCTATTTTTTTTTGTTCAGAACTAGTCGGGCTCATATGTACAACAAACAGTTCATCAAAATCAATTTAAAATTAATTCAAATTGTATTAGTATGTACACAATTTTTTTTTATATATTTACTGTTACTACTACAGACTAGCACTATAGAAAATAGAAAATGTATTTTTACTTCATCTGACATTGTGTCAGATTTATTAACATACACCATTATCTGTGTTATTGTTTAGAATAACACTAAAAATTTTTTTTTAATAACTAGCCTTATTTGTCAGTGATTCTGTGTAGTTTTTAGCCTCGTGTAAAATCCATTACAAAAGGGAAGCAGTCAAGATGGCTACACGTAACGTATCTTTACCAATTCAAGTAACGGATGATAAGTTTAATTTTAGTACACCGTCAGCATGGCATAAACGGTTTGAACGATTTATGTCCGTCTCACGTCAAAATGGAAAATCGGACCAAAAAAAAGTTAACATGTTAATGTACATCATGGGCGAAGAACCAGAGAACGTAATGCTACAGTTTACAGATACAGCACGAAAATATATAAAAGTACTAAATTGGTTTGAGAATTATTTAATTCCTAAAAAAAATATATTTTTTGAAAGATACAAATTCAATTCAAGTATTCAAAGACCAGGAGAAACTGTGAAAGTGTTCATCACGAGCTTACACACATTAGCGGAGCATTGTAATTATGAAAGCTTAAAAGAAGAACTGATAAGAGAATAGTCTTGGGTATGACAGATAGAAAAACAAGTGAACGACTTCAGCTCTAGACAAAATTAACGCTTAGTGAATGCATCTTAGCAGCCACACAAGCAGAACTTCAAGCAAGTCAAAGCAAGGAAATTCATGGTACCATTTCAATTTCAGATACTCGTCAAAATTTAAATGCAATCAATACAAAAGTGCACAACTGAAGGGAATTTGAAATTTCGAGAAAGGGAAGCAGCAAACATCCTTGAAAGAAATGTCCAGTTAATAAATCCAACTGTAGAAAATCTCAAAAACCAGGTCATTTGGGTTACTGTCTGTAGAAGCTCTAACGTAAGATCTTTACAAGTAAATAATCCTGTAGATTTAGATAATGCAAATGTCTCAGATTATTATGTGTTTTTAGGTTCTATTCAGGTGAATCATATTAATGTAAATGAATGGGTTTTTCTGGACTAAATAAGAATGTTAATTTTCTTGTAGATTCGGGTACAGTTATAACTTGTATTTTCTCAGTGGTAAATTGAAAAATGCAAATACTTTACAAAACTCCTTAAGTTATTTGAATAGGGAATTCAAAACTGAGATTTATGTTATAAATAATGTACACAAACCAATTATAGGTAGATCTGCTATCATTAGCTTAAAGATTCTTGCATTTGGCGAAGGCGTTAAAGCTGTCAATACTGTCGTCAATAATGCAGACAATACAAAGATAATCGTTTAAAACAGAAACTAAATCAAAGATAGTGTTCAGCCATTTATCCAATTAGTTCCAAGAGTAGTATCCTTGTCTTTGCTAAATCTTTTAAAAGAGGAATTGCATCGCTAGACAAAACTGGGTATCATCAAACCTGTTACTTATTTCACTCTTTGGGTCAGTCCAATTGCTGTAGCACAAATAGGAGAAAAGATTTGATTATACACATCTTAATAAACCGTTCTTCAATCATATTGTCTTATTAAAAAAGTGGAAACTATCTTAGCACAAATCAAAGGATCCAAGTTCTTCACTAAGCTAGACTCGAATTCCGGGTTTCATCAAATTCGATTAAAGAAAGAATGTCAACATCTTACTTGTTTTATTACACTCTTTAGAAGATTTAGAACAACTTTCTGTTGGAAATATTTGTGGTCCAGAGTACTTTTCCATGTTGTTGAGCAATATATTAAATGACCTAAAGGGCGTCATTAGCTATATGGACGATATTTTGATTCATGCCCATACTCGCAAGAGACATAATGAAATTCTTAAAAGAGTATTAGAATTATTTGGAAAGGAAGGTCTTACATTAAATAAACAAAAATGTGTTTTTGAAAATAAGCTTTAACGTTTTTGGATCATATTATCTCTGACGAAGGCATTTCAGTTGCTCTAGATTGATAGCTATATAAAAACTTCCCAAAGCCAAAAAACAATCCCGAAGTATTACAGTTCTTAGGCATGGTCAACTTTTCGAGTAGATTTATTCCAAATCGCTCTGACGTTTTGGAATCGTTAACTTCTCTTAGTAAGAGCAATGTGTCATTCACTTGGGGAATTCATCAAACTCAGTCCTTTTTTAAAATCAAATCATTATTACAGGTAAATAAGATTCTTCTAAGAAAATATGTATCTCCGCAGATGCTTCATCTTTCGGAATATATTGTTTCTTAATTCAGTACATTCCAGAGGGTACTAAAGAAGTAGTTTCATTTACATCACGGTTACTTTCAGATACAAAAAAAGCGATATGCTCAAATGTGCGAGTGTGAGGCATTAGCAATAGCGTGGGCGTGTAAAAAATTAAAAAAATATATAATTGGTACTTGTTTTATTATAAATGGACCACAAACCGATAGTACAGGTATCGTTCGTTAAAACCTTCTTTTCTAAACGAAATCAAAAAAGAACAAAGTAGCGACTCCATTTGTCAAAAATAGTATTACCAATCAGATTAGCCTAATATAAATAAATTATAAATCATTCCGTATTTTCAATATAGATTTGAAGCTTTCTGGAGTGAAGTGTTTCTATTACAAACATCAAAAATAATCATTCCTAAAGCACTCCAATTAAGGTGTCTAGAAGCTATACACCAAAGGCATCAAGTGATAGTAAAGTGCAGAGCCAGAGTTAAAATGTGCTTGGGTTTTTTTTACGAAAATAGAGAACCTAATTCGTAATTGTCTACAGTGTGTTGAGCACAGAGTGAATAATAAGGAACCATTTGTTAAAAAAATAATTTCTAGATCGTCCTTGACAAAAAGTAGCTTTAGATTTATTCAAACACGATTCATGGCATTTAATCGTTACCAATTATTATTCTAAATTTTTCTAAATAATTGAATTATCTGGCATATCAGAAGAGATTATAATCACTCAAGTAAAAGAATGATTCTGTAGATACGTAGTACCGGAGGTTGTAAGATCCGATAATAGGCCACAATTCCAATTACAATTTAAACGGTTTTCTTTCGAATACGATAGCAAAGTCCATTTTGAAAAAAAATGATGTGCATTTAGAATTGTGAGTTTACTCATGCCGAGTTACTGATGAATTCAAAACTAAGATATCTTCTACCTATGTTACATAGTTCCTTGAATAATTTATTATTTAATAAAAAGAATCCGGTTTTTAGTGCTTGCCAGAAATGACAGTACAGACTTAGGACTTATGTAAAAGTTACAAAACTATCAGAACCTCATTCGTTTTTATTGAAACAGATTCTAGAGCCTTTCTTAGAAATGGATGTAATTTGGTTCCGACACCATATTATAATTGATCAAAACTTATTCCAACACTGTCACCGCCATACAAGTTAGATAATAGTAATAAGTCAGGACCTTCAACTGAAGTTTATGAAAAAAACAATCTTAGTTGTAACAAAGATAATATCCACCTAAACAAAGATATAAATGATGACTTGCACATGGTTACTTAGATTTAAGTAAAATTAAGTCATGAAAGGTAGCTCATTATTATCCTAAATAAAAGAACTCGAACAAAACATAATTAAAATTATTTTCTTTAAAATAGAATAATCATAAGTTGTAAAAACCGTGTAGAATGAGAGTTATAATAATTTCCGTAAGTTTATATTTTAAACTTCGTTCTAAATGTAATTATGTTTTATAAAAATTTTTTATGTAGCTAAGAAACAGAAACATGCAAAAAAACGACCAATATAAATTCATTAATTAGGAAAAGTACAAAATAAATAATTGTGGGTCTGTTGCGACTCGAGAACGGACGCTAATGAGATAGCTACTACTTTTCGTATAATCAAATTTACACTTAAAATCTTCGTAACTGCTTTTAACATTGTAAATTTAAAACAATGGCAATTAAAATATTAAACACATTCAAACAAAGTTTAAATAGATAATTTTTTTGAACAAAAATTTTTACATATTAAAAAAAAATTCTTTAGTATCAAAATTTGAACCTTGCACATTTTTCATTTTTTCAACAACCAATTCATTTTCAATCAACAAAGCGTTTGTTAAACACAGGCTAGCGATTAAATTAACTTTATTATAAAACTGTGAATTGCAATAGCTATAACAACCATTTGTCAGATTTATTTTAATAAAAAGCGGAAAAATTAAAAATGGATATAAGCTAAAATTTGAAATCAATTTATTGGGCGATGTCAAATAAAAAATAAATACTCAACAACAGCAAAATTTATTTAAATACTAAATTTGTTGCTACCGTTAGAAAATATTCTGTTTCAACAATACTTATATCGGACAATTCAACGTTCTAGAAAAGTAAACGGGCATCTTTATTAGTTCCGGTAAAAAATTATATATTTAATGTTTTGTATTTACTAAAATTATTTTTTTAAACCTAAGATATATACTTTATTTTATTTTTTCATTCTTTGTAAAATTTATAATAACATTTGTATACGTTTTTTGTTATTTTTTAAACCCTTCCTGAAGATGTTTGTATTTTTTTTAATACGACAATTGTAGAACTGTAGCAGCAAATTAATATATCTCAAATCTTACAAGTTTTGATCTCAATTTTTTGATATTATCTGAACTATTGCTATTGTACAATTTTAAAAATATTATTCAGTGTGTTTATTTTTTTACCATACATTTTTCCATATTTGACCTACAAAAACTTTGATATTTTAATTAGCATCATACATTTATTTATAAATTTTAAAATTGTTGGAACAATTTTACGCAACTTTAGTTACACACATTATATCTGTATTACTAATCGTTCTTAAAATAATTCAACTTTTAGTAATATTTTAAGAGTTTACTTATTATACAGGGTGTAACTGATATAACGCATAATCTCTTAATAAGGGGTAACTATACGATGATTTCGAACACATTTGCTTAGGAACATGTGGTCTAACATTTCAAAACTCTTTCGTAAAATTCTCACGAAAATAATAAGCAAGTAAGTATTAAGTACGGATCTGTGTCGTTTTATGATTAATAATATAGAACACGCTTTAAAAAAAAGCAAGATTTAAAAAATTGTGACTAATGGAACTATCAGGAAGAGACCATATGTTTATAATAACAATATGCTCCAAATCATTACAGCTAACCCCCATTAAGAGATTATGCGTTATATCAGTTACACCCTGTATATTTTTGACAAAAATATACTGTTTAAGTATTCATAATAATAATAATAATAAAAATAATTATTTGACAAAAATAACAGTTTTATAAAATTTTAACATAAAAAATTTAACTAAGTAGGTGTTAGAAGTTATGCTTATTTTTTTGTAACCATCAGTTGAATTTTCAAAAAGAATTTTTCCTTCCAGAATTTTAATTCTTAATCTTTTAAATGCTTGTTTTTAACCTTAAATAGTATGTTTTTTTATCAAAAAGTAATTATTAAATAAGTATTTAATAAATAAATCTGCCATTTTCCGGGACGTTGAATTACCCGGTTTATGTTAAAGTTATAGATGTAAAAAAACATTGTAGTAGCAATTAATTTATAATCGTGCCTGCCAACTTTTTGTTTTTATTTTGTAAATAGTGAAAATCAGTAGACCAATAATATGAAATAAAATACATTTCAACCTTTATACCGCTCAATCATCTCTTTTTAATATGAATTTATACATCTACCGAATGGTACCTAAAATTAATTCGGAATTCAAACGGCAAGGCCATACTTGCCTCTTTTTGCCACATATCCAAATTTTTTAATGTTCAAAAACGTATTTATTACGCCACAGTGGATCAATAATATCCAAGTAACCTTATTAATTATTAACACACGAAGACGGTTTAATTTTTCATTTTGTGTCCTTGTGTTTTCATGAATAGTATCAATAGTACGTACGCGTCTAATCGGTCCCTATCACATGCTTAAAAAATGAATAATTTCTTTGTTGGTAATTGCAGATAGTTTTACTTTGAATTTGTTTTATTAAATTTAAATTAACATCAAAATCTTAATTTTTTTTATTTATGAAGAATTTTTTAATTAAATTAACGTATAAAAATCTTCATTTAGATGATATTTCATGCGACGACAAGCAATTAACTCTTGCATGTACTTTTTTGAAGTCATTTATACTAACATAATATAATTTAGTATATATTAAATCTTCAATTAATAATCAACACAAAAGATTAGATTAGAACTTTCAAATATGTATATTCATATTGAAAAGTAAGACAGATATTACTAAAAATGACGCTTTAATTTAAAATAAATTACCAGAAAATACAAAACAATATACCTAAATTTAAGTTTTAATTAAGTATTACATTAAAAATATATTAAAGTACCTGGGTTAATTTTTTATGTAACAATTGATTTTATTTATTATTTTCTGTAAAATATATGAATCTTAAGTGAAGTTTGTAAAATGAGATTTACTCAATTACTATAATGTTTCGTGGAAATCATTTTTAGAAAAATGAAACCCACATTTGTTAATTGTTAAACGAATGTGATAAGTAAGCCGTAATTTTATACCTTAAACTTCGCCCTAAATGTAATTATGCTTTATAAAATTATTTATACAGCTAACTAACAGAATTATACAAAAAACCACAAACATAAATTAATTAGAAAAAACACCAAATAAATAACTTTTGGTGTCGCGACTCGAGAACGGACGCTAATGAAATAGCTGCGACTAATTTTCGTATAATCAAATTTACACTTAAAATTTCTTAGTAACTGCTTTTTACATAATAAATTTAGAATATTAAACACACTCAAACGAAGTTGAAAAAGATAATTTGTTTAAACAAACAAAATTGAATTTTTACATATTAGAAAATAAACAAAATCGTGCATTTTTTAGATCAATGGTTTAGATTAAAACTTTTCAAAATTAAACTGTTTACATGCAATAATAATTAATAATTCAAAACTTTAGTAATACAGATACAAGATCAAAATTTGATCTTTGTACATGCTTTATTTTTTCAACACCAAATTAAATTTTAAACTTTTGTTAAATTCATGCTAGAGATTAAATTAACGTTACTATAAGCTGATTGCAATTACTATAACAACCGTTTGTCAGAAGTAGCTTAATAAATAGTTAAAAGAATAAAAATGTACAAATTAAACTATTAGGTGAATAAAAAATTCAACATTTAAATATGCAGGCATGTTTTGGTAATAACTAACTCTGAGCGATTCGTTGATTGTCAAATCGATTCACAAAAATAATTGATTTATTAATAAACTGAATCTAATTAAATTAGTTCTTAATTTTTAAGTTTTAGTCGCAGGAATAAAATAAAAAACATTATACAAAACAAATTTGTTAATTTTAGACATAAAACGCTTAAATGGGAAAGCTGTTTTAAAAAATGTCAAATTATTTGAAAACCTAAAGAGAAAAAAGGTAAACCATCTATGTAATTTAACCTTTTTAAAAAGATGTAGATCTAATAATTTAATTCCTAATTTCATAAAAATCAAACATCACATTCAAACTCCGGGAGCTAAAAAGATTTATGAAAAAGCAAGTTTAACCCTCCTACGAAATGTGATTAATACTACTAGAAATAAACTTTATGAAATTGATAAACAAGTTTATGACTTGGAAATCCGCTTACGTAACCAATTATCAAATAATGACTGGCAATATCTTGAAGATCTTTTGTACCGCAGATTGAAAAATCATGAAAATGGTACCAGGTCTAAAAAGATAAGTAAATTTAATAATGTATTTAACAAACAGGTTACCAATTCATATAAAAACATTATTTATAAAAATGACAAGCTGGTTGTTAATTTAAGCTCTTATCAACTATCCGATACTGCTCGTTCTGTTTTGTCTAAAGGTTTGGATTTTGCTATTGCTCCTTCAAGAATTCCTGTTGAGGACATTATCTCCAACATTGAAGCCAGCATTAGCCATCTTTCAGATCGTGAAGCAGCCGAGATCAGATTTGAAACTACCAGGATACTCCGAAGAGCGAAACTTCTACAGAAGAATCTAACCAGTTCAGAATACCAAGCATTAAAAGATTTAAAAAATAACAATAATCTTATAATTGCACCAGCCGACAAAGGAAAAGCTACTGTGTTAATGGGTAAAGATGAATACATTAACAAAGCAAACAACTTACTTAATGATCCCACCACTTACATAAAACTTCTTCAAAATCCTAATAACAAGTTCAAATTATTAAGAACAAAGTTATTAAAATAAAGTAATTTATCAACGGAAACCATAAAGAAACTAACACCACAGGATCCTCTTATACCTAGGTTCTATGGATTACCAAAAATACATAAGCCAAATACACCTCTTCGACCCATTGTTAGTTGCATTGGATCGACAACTTATGAACTTTCTAAGTATTTAAATGCTATACTGAAACCTTATATTGGCTTGAGTAATTCATTTATAAAGAACACACAACATTTTATTGAAGTAATTAGTAAACAGAAATTATCTTCAAATGATTTAATGGTTAGTTTTGATGTTTTCTCGTTGTTCGCTAAAGTACCAATACTTGATACTTTACATCTTTTACAACGATAGTTTGATAATAATACCATTCAGTTATTTGAACATTGTTTGACAACATCATTCTTTTTGTTTAATGGCGAATACTACAAACAGATAGATGGTGTAGCAATGGGATCACCAATTTCTCCATCTATTGCTAACTATTATATGGAATATTTTGAAGAAGCAGCCTTAAAATATGCCTCAAAAAAACCAAAATTATGGCTAAGATATGTAGATGATGTTTTTGCAATTTGGTCTCATGGTTTAGATGAACTACAAATATTTCTTCAATACCTTAACAATCGACATCCTAACATAAAATTTAGTATTGAAAAAGAAATTAATGGTACCTTACCTTTTCTTGATGTAAAAATAGAAAGAAAATTAGATGGTACTTTAATACATTCAGTTTATCGAAAACCAACACATACAGATCAATACATAAACGTAAATTCTCATCATCACCCAGCTCAAAAACTTGGGACGATTCGCACATTATATAATCGTGCAACAATAATTTGTCACCAAGATAAATTACAAGAAGAATTAGAACACCTTAAGAAAGTTTTTATAAGAAATGGTTTTAATAAAGAACAAATTAAAAAGTTTCTTAGACCAAAAACAAGACCTACTTTAACAGATGATTCAACTATTAACCAAAACTTTGTAATTCTACCTTTTGTTTCCAACATAAGTGACAAAATTGGAAACATACTAAGTAAACATAAGATAAAAGTAGCTTATAATACTACTATACTAAGATTAAACATTTGTTGAATCCTATAAAAGACAAAATACCTTACAATACCTGTGGAGTGTACCAAGTCCCATGCACTTGTGGCAAGGTATATATTGGCGAAACGGGTAGAACTATAGATACTAGATTAAAAAAACATAAAAGACATCTTCGTTTAATACAACCTACTAAGTCTGCCATTGCCGAACATGCACTTGACACTCTTCATGATATAAACTTTGAGAAAACTAAAACAATTTCTAAAACAAAGAACTGGAAATCAAGAAAGATTAAAGAAGCTATTAAAATTATCAAACATCCTAAAAATTTCAATAGAGACAGTGGTTACGAACTTCCTGACACATGGTTACCTGTTATTTCTTAATCTTAATTTGTCCACCATTGACAATTAAGCTAAGTCTAGAGTTTTTATGGTGGTTTTCCTTTAGACCTTCGAGCGAATGCTGTAGCTAAATAACTTGCGCTTATTATCTAGTTCCCTTATAGTTATTGTTTTTAGTTACCTTAGTTTTTTATAATTGTCAAATTAATTTAATTTTTGCCTGACGAAGAACTTAGACAAAGTTCAAAAGCTAGCAATTGTATTTCTAAATAAATAATAAGTTTGTTAATTATTGAAGTGAAACTTCTTTATCGGCGTTGGAAAAAAATTTACCGTCACATTTTTTTCGTTACGCGTCACATTTAAATTATTCCGTTACGCGCCATCTTTTTTTTTTAATTTTTAAGGTTAACCTCAATTTCTGATTGAACGATGACAATGACAGTAATAATTCTATTTCAATTAATGAAATGCTGTAATAATCTTAGTAGCAAAAAGTTAAAGTGAAACACGGTTGGTTTTTCGTTACGCGCCATCTTTTTTATTTCTGAAACGCAATAGCGACGTGATAAATAATATATCAATACTAAAGTGATCAACAAATCAAAGGTTTTATTTTAATTTTAATTCCAGTGGATTTTTAACAAAAGTAAGTAATTACATCTCTTTTTCTAATACTTGGGTGGGATTGTGGTATTTATTTTTTTAAATTTAAGATATTTAAGGTTAACCTCAGTTTCTGATTGAACGATGACAATGATAGTAATAATTCTATTTCAATTAATGAAATGCTGTAATAATCTTAGTAGCAAAAAGTTAAAGTGAAACACGGTTGGTTCAGACGAAGAGTACTTTCAGTTTCTCCAACGCAGTAGGGATAGCATGTCGCTTATTTCGTTACGCGTCACATTTTTAATTAATACGACTGCTAATTTAATGAACATCAATTAATTGGCATAGAGTATAAATTCTGAAATATGTTATTAATTTTTGTAAATCAATTAACTAATTTTTGTAGATTAAATTTCATATTTCAGTTACCATAAGCCATTAATTACAAAAATATATAATAACGATGACAATGATAGTAATAATTCTATTACAAATAATGAAATGCTGTAATAATCTTAGTAGCAAAAAGTTAAAGGGAAATAATTGTATTATTTGTATTCATGTCTATGATAAAAAATCCTTTTGTTTAAACTTTATCTAATTTAACTTTATTTAACCAATTTCTGAAAAGTTGCATGTAGATCATTTTGCGAAAAATAAGGCCATAAAGAAGTTTCACTTCTTACATGTGTACACTAGTACACGCCCATGTTTTTTATTTAAGTATGTATAAAAGTAAGTAGAAATTATGCATTCAATACGCGTGGAAATGTAGATTTCATTATTTAGTATTTATAAACCTTATTCATTACAATCATAACTAATTGTTCCACATGTTCACCAGATAATGAAGTTCTAGAATCTTCCATTATAAGACCTCCTCGAATGAAGATTCTTTCCGTAGGCACACCAGTGGTTGGGGCGCATAAATATTTTTTAGATTTAGCCAAGTTAGGATAAAGTTTATGATTTACTTTCCACCAATCTAATGGATTTATTTCCAAATCTACGCTCGGAGTGATTTAATAGCCTATAAATTTGCTGATTGGTACGCTATCATTAGTTCTTGAGTCATGTAAAAAAAAATGCGAGTTCTTTTTTTCTTTAGCACGTTGTTGGTTTGGACTCAACAATTTAAAAATGCCAGAAATTTCTTCTTTAATATCGTTTTCCACACTGGTAAAATCTAAACTATTTTAGTTTTGGAATCTAACATCGAAAAATAAAGATTTTTCTAAGAATATTTGTTTGAGATCTAGATCGGTCGTTTTTTTCACCGTATATTTTTTTCAGTATTTTAAACAATATTTTATTGCCCCAGCGACTCAAAAATAAATTCGGTATCATCATCATCGATTTTATTTTCTTCATCTTACAGAGTATTCTGATTTGTATATGAAGTTATGATATTTTTTAAAATTGGAATCATAGTCAATGAGGTAACAGTTTGTTTAGATGCTAAATTTTCAGATATGTTTTCAAATGGTGCCATAAATTCTATTAACATTTTTAAAATGTCAATCTCACCTTAATTCAAAACGATTGTTGACAAAAATTAATCACCTCATTGCTGCTACTACATTATATAGCTACAGAATCCGATGTACAGACTGCAATTTCATCATCGCCTATGTTTTATTCATCTAAAATACGTTTTATAATTGCAGAGATATTTAGTGCTTTCGTTTTCATTGATAAACCGACCAGCTGATTTTAATTCCCAATTTCTATTAATGAAATCAACTGTTAGACTTAGATAAGGTTCATTTGCCAAACTGGTCCAACGATCGGTTGTCGAGAGGTTATTGAGATTAAATCAACATTATTCAATACTTTTAGTAATTTATACGTATAGTTACGAAATTTTTACTGTACTCAACGTTTTTCTACTAGCAATTTCGTACGTTAGAGAAACCACTTTCATGAAAGTTTCAAAACCTTTTTTTTCTAAGGTATTGAAAGGTAGTAATCCACCGCAATAATATAGGTTAGTGCATAAGTTATCTGGTTTTGTCGATTTCTTGTCAGTTTCTGGTGGTAGAATCGTTCAAGAGTAATTTGGTTTAAGACTTGAGAAGAAGTAATTTTTTCTTGTGTAATTAATGTTTCAGGCGTACTCATAACAAATGATGTTAAGAGCTGAGTTTGAGACCAACAAATGTGGACCATCGCAGATTATTTATATTTTATAATCCGGCCAAGTGCACAACGCAACCAATTGGTTACAATTTACCAAAGAAAATTGCTGCTGCGTACTTAGAGCTATCGTGTATAAACAGCTTGTCATTGTTTTCGAAAGCCATCAGCGACTTTTTTGGTCGACAGTAGAGCTGACCAAGTTTTGAAGAGATACGGCAGCTGACGTAGTAGTGATGGTGCAGAAGCCCATGTTGAGGATATCATCAAAATATAAATAAAATTTCAAAAAAATATCTCAATAGTTCAATTAGGAACAATTTTCGTTCTCTAAAGCGTCAACATCAACAGTACCAGCAAGCGAAGTGATCAATTTTAATTTAACAAATAGTTCATTTACAATTTAAGCTAATAAATAAAAAAACTTCTGCTAACTGAAATAGTGAGAAAAAGTGCTGCTAACGAGTAAAGTCCCACTTTTCTTCACGAAGTTTAGTTAAACAATGTACTTTTCTAACAAGTAAACAAAAATAGTTGATTGTTTTATCAGTATTAAAATTGCAGTATAAGTTTTAATTATTAAAATTACAATTAATTGTAAAATTAGAACAACTTTAATGAAACTGGATTAACAAATTTACGTCAAGATTATAAGTTTTAGTGATATTAACAATATTTTTCAATGATGCTGCTGGTTGATTGTCACTTTTCTTCCTGAGCAATAGTTTCACTTACCCCCCGGTTTCATAATAATACGTTAAAGTCACTTTAACTAAAGTTCACTACAATGGTTTATTTTATTTAAAATTTATCAATTTACTATCGATTAGCTTATAAAAAAGCACTTTAAAACATGTTGACAATACTGAACTTTTATTTTAATTTCTAATTTGTGCTGAATTGTTAAGAATTTGTAATTTAAAAATGAAAATTTTAGGTTAAAGTGACTTTAAAACCAAAACTTGCTTAGGAAACCAATCGTTACACTAATACTTACTCGGTATGCGTTAAAAAAATTCTCTTGCTACATCTTATTTGTAATTTGTAATGTAATGTAATGTCACCACCAGAATCTACAAAGAGGTAGCAAAACTGCCGTAGACAATGTCCGCTATATTAATTTACATTTTGTAACGTGCACATTTTTTGATTGATTACGTCTGCTTTTATTTAACATTTTTGTGTTCACTGTTAATATAAATTCTTTTGCGCAATACATTTTACGTACTGCACATGCGTTATGAGTCCTTCTTCTTAAGTCATTCGCCATCTTGGGGCGTTCGTCATGGCGTGAGGACGTGTTTGTCCTGCACAGCGTGCAGAAAATGTCCACATGTTAAATTTGTACGGTGGAATTCTGCTTTAGTAGTATGTAAAAATATCCGCTTTCGTTCGTTTTAAATTTTACGCTTTTGTTTGTTAAAGAAACCCGTAATCTAAAAGGGATAAGTGATTTCTTTGTTCTTACACGTGGTGTGTAACCTTTGATTTTGCGTTTTAGTTTCTTTTTTTTTTCGACGTACGAACTGAAAGTTTTTTATGATGAGCTACGATATACGCTGGTGGATATACGACTACGATTTCTGATTTATTCGATGCTTTTCGATTTATGTACGTATGAATACGTTTATGGTTACGAAAATTTGGTTTGGATACGTACGCCTATTTACGAATTTGAGGTATGAAATGCGATACGAAAATATGGTTTACGCAGCACGTTTGATGTTAGTCACAACGTCGCTTTTACGAAGAATTTCCGTTATGAATTAGGATTTTCATGTGTGAAAATCGATAATTATTCATGGTTACGTCTGATGGAATCTGATTTGGATGTTTCGATTGAAAATTATCATACGATACGTTTACGATATTTTGGTTATAGGATCTGTACGGATATTAGATCAAATCAGAATAATTACGGAAAATTTGGAAATTATTATGCATTTCAAGAATTTCGTAATGTTGCATAAATCAGATAAGAAAGATAAGAAACGCGTAATTCAAGTAAGTCACGTGAGACCACGCCCATGCGCTAAAGTTTACGAACAGAAACAAGTAATTAACCTTCAAATACAAGTATGTACCTAATTAAGTGTTAGTTTTAAGATTTGTTTATCAGTTGGTTTCAATATTTTACCGTTATATAAAAAATATTGTGGCGTCCAAATTATGTTTCAGATTATATTCAAATTAAACGTCAAATTAGAATTGTAAATATGAGTGTACGAGTAGAATACCCCGTCCTGAATATAATTAGAAATAAGACTCATCGCTCTAATGTTTGTGTGTTGTTTATATTTAATAAATTCATAGAGCTAGCCCGGTGCTTTATTAGTTATTTATTATTATTTTAATTACGATTATGCGTTAAGTTTTTGACGTTATAAATGACACCTTAAAGTAAGTAAGTTTTTTTCGTTACAATTTTCGAGATTTTGCTACTTTGAATGCCAACAACTTGTCGTTGGCACACTTCGTCTTGATATCTAACAAAATGTCGACATTTATTAAAATTTTTTGTATGTATTTAAATTATTTTCTCCCATAACACTGAATGATTTGATTATTTTGGTTTAGTGTGATGAATCTTTACCAGTAAACCTAATTTATTATCTTCACAAGTTGGTCCAATTCATGACTACGATATGCTTTGCTCACTCCGAAAATTACAACAACCTAAATGACGAAATGTAAGTGTAATGTATTAGAATAAAAGTGTAGATGTATTACCCTATATATATATAACAAAAGTTCCCATTCCTATTATCGGTCATCCGACATTACAATTCTTGGCGACGAGATAAATTGGTTGCGAGGTAAATACGGAATTGTCAATTTTTTCTATTTTGTGCAGCAGAAGTGCGGCATAATCTCAAAATACTTTAAGCAGGTTTTTGCTTTTTGTTGACCAACTATTTTAAAAGTGAGCATGGCTGAATCTGAAGCAGTTAGTGATAAAGTAACGGTAGTCAGTGGAACAATTTGTCAGATAAACAGTTTTAAAGCCAAAGACAAATGGGAATTTTTTTCAGAAAGACTAGAACAGTATTGTAACGCAAATGTAATAACAAACAACCAAAAGGTATAATGTAGATATAAATCCAGAAGTGCCTAAAACAAAATCTTACGAAGAATTAGTGTCGTTATTAGAAGGAGGTTACCAACCAAGGGTTAGTAGTTTTAGAAAAAGAATTACTTTTAATAGTTTAAGACAAGGAGATGAGTCAATCAGTCAGTGGTATGCAAAGGTTAAGCAGCAGCACCATGCAGATGTGGTAGGTCGTTAGAAAAAGAGTCAAAGATAAATTCGTCACTGGTGTAAACACAGGGCCAGTACTAAATCGGCTTTGTGAAGAAGCTGAAACAAGATATTTAAAAGATTTATTCGAACTGGCAGTGTCTAAAGAAGCTAGTTTAAAAGAATCACGAAGCTTAGTGGAAGTAAAAAAGTTGCAAAAAGTATGAAGAAGACACGAAAGGGGATTCAAGACTGCTAGTGCCGGAAAAGAGACAGGAGAAGTACAACGATTTGGAAACGGGAAATTTGCAGTAAATAAAAGTCAAGGTCCAGAAATTACCAAAAGAGTAGCTATTTGTTTTGCATGTGGAAAACCTAATCATAATTTTGCTTTTTGTAAGTATAAAACCTTTGTTTGTAATAAATGTCAAAGGAAAGGAGCACATTAGTGGTGCTTGTAAACAAAGTGACAAAAAAAATTATTATGTAGAAGAGATAGATGAAGTGGTAGAAATGTTTAATTTAACATCTTCTAGAGTAGACCCAATTTATGTCAGTTGTATGATAGATGGCTCACCATTCGAGATGGAATTGGACACCGAGGCAGGTCTAAGTTGTATGCCTTTTGAAATTTACATTAAACATTTTGCAAAAAAACCATTATCAGATACTACAACTAAGCTAAAAACTTTTGATGGTACAATAATTAATCCTGTGGGTAAGATTGCAGTTAATATTAAGATAAAAGAAGTCTGTAAAAGTTGTGAATTGTTAGTAGTGAAACGTTCGAGAAATTATTTACAAATGCAAGAGCCTTCTAGAAGCTGTTATCCATTTTCTAGAAGATATAGCGAAAAGTAGGGAACGCTCGAGAAGGATTCGCCGATGTCTATAAATACCGAAGAAAGAAATCGTAGGTCAGTTATTGCCGTAAAGCGAATGCAGCAGTATTAAGAAGATTATTCAAGTGAAGATAAATAAGTGATTAGCACGTGCGAAGTTTTAAATAAATAACAGTGTACACCGAATCTAGTGAACGTGACTTATAGTGTAAACAAACAAGTGTGAAATCCGAGGACGTTATCTTATCTTAAGTGATAGTGTTATACAACGGTTATACATAAATTCGTGTAAGTGTTTTCATTAAATATTATTAGATTTATTTAGTTCGGTTAATTTAAAGTGTACATATTTCTAGAATAAGTAAACATAATTTTTAGTCGTTTAAATAAATTAGTTAATAATAAATAAATTTGCAAGAGTAGTAACAAACGCAGTTAAGATATTGATGGGTAGAGATTTATTTAAAATATTTAGAGTCAGTTTGTCTAATATTTCTGAAATGCACGAATTATCGATAGATGATAATCAATATTGAATGAATTTGGCGAATTATTTAACAAAGGACTGGGTTGTTATAACACGTCGAAAATGTCATTAACTGTAAATCCTAACGTAAGACCAATATTTTGTAAACCGAAACAAATTTCTTACGCATACAAAGGCGAAACTAAACAGGAAATAGAAACATTAGTAAAATAGGGTGTAATCCAAAAAGTCGATAATTCGGCATGGGAAACGCCTTTAGTAATTGCTTTAAAACCGAATGGAAAAGACATCCAGTTACGCGCTAATTACAAAATAACGGTTAATAAATATTTAGAGGATGTAAATCATCCATTACCTAAAAACCGATAATATTTTCACAATTTTGCAAGGGGGACGATATTTCACAAAATTAGACTTTATAAATGCTTACAATCAGTTGCAATTGACTGATGAAACGGGAATGTTACTTGCCTGGAGTACCGAGCAAGGAATTTTCAAAATTAATAGGCTTCCATTTGTTACAAAACCAGCTTGTTCAATTTTCCAATTAATTATTGAATAGGTTCTAATAGGTATTCCAAAGGTAATAAATTATTTAGATGATATTGTAATAAGAGAAAGAGATGATGAAAAACATTTAAATCATTTAAAAGAAATATTCCTTAAGGGAACTAAATTTGGTTTTAAATTAAACAAAGACAAATGTCAGTTTTTTAAAGATAACACAAATTATCTAGGACCTATTATTTCAGCTAAAGGATTAGAAAAAGATTTAGATAGAGTGTCAGGAAGCTTAAAATGTCCACAACCAATAAATGTATCAGAGATAAAAGCATTTTGCGGAATGGTCAATTATGATTCAAAATTTCTCCCAAATGTTTCAGCAAACTTAAAACCATTATACAAATTATGCGAAAAAAATTAAACTTTTAAGTGGTCACAAGATTGCGATGATGCCTTTAAATTGGCCGAACAGGATTTGTTATCAAAATATATTTTGGTTTACTATGATCCCGAGAAACCGTTAAGGTAAGCATGCAATGCTTTGTTTTACGGCATAGGTGCTTGTTTATCGCACGTGGAAGTAGATGATTCAGAAAGACCCATATGCTACATTTCTCGTGTTTTAAACAAAGCAGAACGGAATTATTCAGTAACTCAAAAAGAAGGGTTAAGTTTAGTTTGGGCAGTTCAAAAGCTTCATCATTATCTAGCTGGTAGACATTTTGAAATAGTTTCGGATCCTAAAGCATTACCGAAAATTTTTGGGGAAAATAAAAGTTTGCCATAGATGCCTGCTGATAGAGTCCAACGATGATCATTATTATTAGCTATATTTAATTACACTTATAAATATAATAAATGTTCTCAAAATGTAAGGGCAGATGCATTATCGAGGTTACCTGTAAATGCTAGTTTTGAAGGTGTTAACAAAGTTAGATCGGAAACTAGAAAACGTGCTGGTAAGGACGAAACTTTAAAACCATATTTTATAAGACGAAGCGAGTTACCTATAGATAGAGATGTGATAATATGGGGATACAGAATCGTCATTCCGTTTAAATTAAGAGAACTTTTATTACGTGAGCTTCATTCAAATCATGAAGGGATAGTAAAATGAAGGCGGTGGCCAAATAATATTTTTGGTGGCCGTCATTAGATGCAAATGTAGAAAAACTCTTTCAAAATTGTGAAGCCTGTATTAAACACAGATCAGAACCTCCAAAAGCTGTGTATATCACTTGAATAAATGGTAACGTAATCACTGCGACTTTTTAGGACATTTTTTTGGTAAAACAGTGTTAATAATTACCGATGCTTATTCTAAATGGCCAGAGACATATATCATGAATAAAGTTGCAGCTGTGGAAACAGTCGCAAATTCAGAGATTCATTGGCTCGATTTGGTTTACCAGAATTAGTGGCAACTGATAATGGTACTCAATTTACGTCAGCTGAGTTTACAATATTTATGTCTAAAAATGGTATAACGTTTATGACGTCCCCTGTATGCCATCCTTCTAGCAACGGGCAAGCGGCAAACTTGGTAAAAACTTAACATACATTATTAAAATGTGTAAGGGATAAAGTCAATAGTGGTGTTACGTTCAATACGTTGACAAATCGTTTTCTGTTCAGTTATCGAAATAGACAAAACGATGCTACTGGTGTTACACCCACATCTCTTGTATTTAAATATAAGACAAAAACTCGATTAGATTTATTAAAAGGATATGTAAAAGAGGATAAAAATATGGTTTTTCATAAAGGGAAAAGGGCTGATAATTTTGTAAAAGAAGAAGTGGTATGCTGTAGAGACCATCAAAACCCCAATAAAAAAACGTGGGTAAAAGAAACGATTAATGAAGTAGTAAGCCATGTAGTCTATTTAGTTAAACTTGTAAGTGAGGACATTGTTTGGAAGCGACACGTGGACCAAATAATAAAATGCAATAGCGATGAAATGTTGACAGAAACAGAAAAGATCCATCAGGAGTCTCCAAACAATGTAACCACGTATACGCCTTTGGTGTTACCATGTAGTGCAGTTTCTGAAAAGCAAGACCGTGCAGAGCAGTAAATAACAGCCTCCGAAGTAAAAATTGATCAAGTGAAAAGTAGGAGGGGAAGAGCTTGAGGAAATACCACCGGTTAAAGAACCTACAGAAAAAATGAAATTACCTTAACGTTTAAATCTGTAGGGGGGGGGGGCTGACAGTGTAGACGTATGACCCTATCTATACATAAGAGGTAACAAATGTAACAAAAGTTCGTATTAAAGTTTTTGAATTATCTTATTTTTTTTGTATGGCATTTTTGGTCATCAAAGCTGTAGACTTACTTTCATCATTAATTATTAATATTTGTGATCTAGAATCTAGAGCATCCTTTAAAAAAACTTCTATTTGTTTATTTGTTAAAATTCTTGATTTTGTTGACTTGTAACCCTCGCCTTGCTTTTTAAAAATGTATTTTTAGTTTCACAATTTTTTTACACCATTCTTTATACTCAAAGTACACACAATTTGGATGATGATGCCAAATGGGCAGAATAAAACAAACTTTTTCTGAGGTAATTTAATTTATTGTTTTTTAGCTTTTTCACAACACAATAACATAACATGTAAGCAACGTCATGACAACGTGTATATACCAGACCCCGTGATTTATGCTTCATATTTTATAATTTGTATTTTGTGCTTTTGCAATGTATTGTTGGCTGGAGAAAAAATAGCATGTTTTATTAGGATTCAAAGTGTTATTTTTGACCTGTAATTTTGCATCCGTTCGGCTTCGCGAATATAACATTTACTTGTACCAAAAATAAAACTTTTAATTCTAATAAAACAATTTACGATTTTCCATAAATGTAATTATCAATATTTAAACAATACAAATTTATGTGTCCCCGCTTAAAATTTCTTTTAAAAAATTGCTACTGCTCTTGAATATTAACAATGTTTAACTATATGTTTTTCAGTTTCATAGACTTTACTACATATATAGTTTATAAAATTGTTTAGATAAGTATTAATTGTAATTTTTAATTAACTTTCTAATAGAAATACGTCTTAACAAAACCTTTATATTTGACTACATTTTCCATATTTTTAATTGCAATTTTTAATTAATTTCTGAATGGAAAAACATTTGTTTAAAACTTTATTATTTGACTACGTTTAACTTTTTGTAACACTATTATAAAATATACTTACTAAACTCAATAAAATAAAAAATGTTCATTAAATAAACGCAAAATTAGAAGTAAGCTAGATGTTTATTTAAAATCCACACGAAGTAACAGCTTTATTAAATATAAAGTTAAATACAGTTTAAATAAATAACTAATTACATTTAAGTAAGTAGAAACCATTTATTTGCATACGAGAAAAGATATTAGTAAATTTCCAAGCTAACGGTGACTTTTTTAAGTAAATATGTCAAATCAATAACCCAAATGACATTTCTATGTTGTATAAAATGCCAAACAATAATAGCGTTTATTAAAATTATTTTCACTAATAAAACTCCACTTAAAAACGTTACTAAACAGATATTTACATTAGTAGACTTGGTTTAAAATCGATTGCGCAATGCGTTCTAGTCACTACAGCAAATATTTAATTAATTTACATAAATGTTTTACTTCTGTCTTTAATCTACAACAATTAAAAATCATAGACTCAAACTACGCTAATTATATTTTTTACAAAAAAATTAACATTTCTTATTTGGTAAGTACGTAAATCACGTTTCAAAAAAGTGACAAACAACAACCATGTATAAAGGCATTGATAAATTCATTTCTTTCAACGAGATTTCAGTTTTAGTACCGAAAATGAAATCGTGCGTCGACCCCATTATAAATGACAAACTCTATCAGTCGTTAACGTGCGCAGTAACAACAATAAAATAAAATTTTATTTTTGCTACTGTCTGAATTTTTGTAATTTCAGTAATGGAAGCACTATAAAAAATATAAAACATTAAAAATACTACTTAGTAATTAATACTTCAAAGGCGTTTAATCTATGCATGAATATTAATAACACTTAATAAAACGAAATATCGCAAACACATCTATTAAATTGACAACTAATTGTACTTAAATAATACAAATAATTAGCGTGTAGCAATAAAATAAAGCTGAATTTAGCGCTGATAAATCTTTTCGTTTTCAATATAATGTTCATTACACTAATGAATAATGGCTAAGCTTCGAATTTAGATCAGAATTAATTGTATGTAAAATTTTCGAGCTGTAATGAAATACTCGAAATAAGCGTGATTCGAACCATTTAATCTTATATTGGAATTAAAAGATTTATTGCATTACATAGTTACATTTATGTGTTCTTTAATTTAGCTAAAGTTTATTTATTTTTTATATCTTTACTTCAGTAAAATAATTACCTTTATTAGACACTAGGACTAGTAATAAATACTTAAGTTGAAGTAAATCGTGAGTTGATTTAGAATAGAAAATTACATTTTGTTATTCAGTACTAGAGGACGTTTTTTAACGCTTTTAAGCATTTGTCAGCTGTATGATTAATATACCCCAAACTTAAAAAGAATAGCTTATTTAACCTATACAAAACTAATAATACAAAACAAATTAAGATGTCATCAGGTTTTGGAACATCCTAAACTCGCATTTTCCTTTAATTAATATTAAAGTATCAGGCATTGGTGCATGGTAAAAAAATTTGTTTCACTAATTTCTACTCAAAACTGCAATATTAGTACTCATTTTTTAAAATACACCGTAATTTTTTAACACAAAAAAAATCCACGTTCAAAAGAAAATGAGTCCAGAAATAGTTTTATCCCAGCAAGAAAAAAACTCGTTAGTACAGTGGATGATGCTACATATGGATACATGCAGGTTTTCCTATGACTAAATATCAATAAGTACTCGACAAGGTACTATTTACTTTAAAAGAAACAGAAAAACCAAATCCTTAATGATGACACACCTGGATGGTACTAGTTTGAAAGCTTCAAAAAACATCCAGGGTTGACCATGAAAATAGCTTTAAATATATTTGGATCAAAAGAAAGCTTAACACAAAACCAAATAGAAAATTTGTTTAAAGAAGTCGAACATTGCCTAAAGATTTGATGTATAGTGGCCTTTTTTGTGTGCGAAAAAAGACAAAGTAATCTTTCAAAAAATACAAAAAACAATTTACAATTTCAATCAAACTAATAAAACAGAATGCTTAACGATGTTCTTTGGCGGTAGTCCTGAAGATCTGCAAACACCGCCAATGGTAATTTTTTCGTACGAACAAGTTCCTTTGCATGTTTAAATACTGATGCCACCAAACTGGAGTGTTGGAAAAAGCAATTTTTGTATCTGTCTGTTATCGCCAAGGACGCTTCAATACATTCAAGCGGACAAGGCACTTTGCACTTGCATTTGTAAAGGTGTAGAATGCACAAATATTTTTATAATTTTCCTCGGATTTCCACGGCTTTTAAAATGAAGGGATGAAATAGGCATTCTAATTACTGTACTTTTAACCTTATTTATGATATGAATTGCAATTTAAAAAAAAATTATTGTGATTAATATTTTCAAAACGATCATATATGTGCAATTAAACAAACGAAATTAAATATTCAACAAAATTTAAAGACAAAATTAAGCTTACTTGTTGATATACCAAATCCTGGATACAGCAATACTGACGATAGAAACACAAGTAGAAGATGTTTACTGACTCTTCTCTAACAGATTAACCAAAATTTAATATATCGTTTTAAAGTAATTCTATTATCTGTACGGCGAAAAGATAGAGTTAAGTCCCTCCCATCAAATAGGCGCTAAATTTGAATAAATTTTTTTTATTGGTTAAAATTTTCAAGTCAGTATTACAACAAACAAATAACATACTTCAGTTTGACCTGAGTTTAACGTTCGACATTTTCGTTAATTTATTCGCAGTTTTAAGTTTTTGTAATTTCCATTCATTTGACGAAATAGTATTTTTCAATACTTTGAAAGACATTTGTGTATATTCGTGTGGAGGATAACTTCTTTATGTGAATCATCCTAGTTTTTTTATACAGAATGTTATTTAAACTCCCATAAAATATGTCATAATTTTAGTTCGTCAAATTTGTTAATAAGTAAAAACTTAATGACGCCCTTGTTTATACGCGTTTGAAATGTTTAGTAGTTCCCTCTAAGTGTTATTTGATAAATTTTAAAAATAAATGGTGTAACTAAATTAACAAAGTTGTAAACGTATCTATTTGTTATAAGTAGAAATTTATAATTTTGTATATTAATTGAAAATTATACTTTTTCCTATGTACTTTAATGTTTAATGCCTATATTATACATTACATAATTTTTGAATTTTCGCGCTTTTACTAATTTGAGCCGTGTAAACTTGTCTCTTCATACATTGGTTTAAATTATCATACAAAATTGAAGGAGGGGCTTAACTCTATCTTTTCGCCGTACAGGGAATAGAAACCATGTCTAGTGACTATAAGATTAATTTGCAAAATTTCAAAAAATATACAAAAGAGACAGCTCAGCTCTATTTGCAATTATATCTTTGATACCCAATGTCGCCCATAATGCACAAGAATTTCTTGTTGTGAGAATATTCTCAACAGATTGCTTTTGAGTTCGGACCCAATTGTGAAAGGCATGAGAAGCACTGTAAAAAAAAATCTAAATCATTTTTAGGAGACTTTAGAAATGTTACTGCTGATGGAATCTTTTGATGATCTTGATTAAGAAGACTCCAATCATAAAGAAACAGATAACATCACTAATGTATCATCAAACAAAGGTATCTCACTTGCTTCCTGAATTGTTAACAGTTGTGAACGTGTGCCCCAGAAACCTCTAAATAGGTCAAGTTTTTTATGACCACTCTGTATAATAACTAATGAATTAATTAGTTTAAAACATAATAATAATTTTGGCCGCCCAGATTCGTTAAATATCCCACTGTGCATCGCTTAATCAAACAATCACAAAAAAGCGACTCGAATTCGAAACCGGTGTGAAGTTAGCCACGGATCTAGCCATTTCGAAATGAAAGTTATAATATAAATGTACGCTACAAACATGATTTAATATTTCTTATATATAATTTTTATTAAGAATAAAAAAAGAATGATAAAAACAATTTCAATAAACATGTATTTAAACATGTAATTGTAATAGTGCGATTTTTACCAACATAGTCATTTTTGATTTTTTTAAAAATTCGTTTATGATTAGATTAAATAATAATTAACAACATATTAAAAAATTACGATGTGGTTATTTCTTTAAAAAAAGTTATTTTATGTGAAACGCGTAAATGCGCGCTGCTATTCCAGTTCAGGTCGTGCATAAAAAGCAAAATTTTCACAAAGATAGTCATTTCTGATTTTTCTGCAAATTCGTTTATAATTAGATTAGACAATTATTAATAACATATTAAAAAATTACGATGTGGTCAATTCTTAAAAAACAAGTTATTTTACCTCGAAGTTGCAGCAATGCTCAGCTTACATTCCCGCATAAACAAACACATTTTTCTGATAATAAATTGTAAGATTTACATACACACACAAATGATAATGGTATAGCACAATACACACAATTCGAAAAAACTAAATTTTAAAATAGATACTTTGCTTGATTACCCTAGACAACCGGACTTTTTCAACTGTGGTGTGTATATTTTATACTACGCCAAAACACTTATTAAGAATAAAGAATGTGAGACTGATTTTGATCCAATGCAGTAGAGATTGTACTTAAAAAATAAAATTATTAAAAATGCAGTTTACCCCAAAAATTGTTTATATTGTGCAGATCCTGATGGAGAAGTATGCACTACATGTAATCGATATTTACATAAAATATGTTGTTCTGAAGAAGCTACATCTTGTAGCTATATTTGTGAACTCTGTAAGATATCGTGTTGATGCTAAAATAATTAAGTGCCTAAAAAATCATTTTTTTGATTGCTAATAATGCTACTCTTAAAAAATACAGTTAAAAAGCTAAATTATTCCTGATATTTCTTAAAACCTGTAAAAACATTTCCAAGTAGCATCGCGTAAAGCCCTAATGGAGCTAGCGACTACTTTGGAAGTTTTGCTGGTGTCCCCTTTTTTGTTTGGTCATAAAAATAACTATATAACAATAATTTTTATAAAATCCGATTTCTAAATGCCAGATAACACAACACACGCTTTAATTACAGAAACTTGTCAACCTAAATTATATACAATGGGTGGTAATAAATGTAAGAATCTATAAGGTGGTGGTAAATTTAAAATTAATAGTATACATTTGATTAGCTTGGTAGAGGTAGATGGTTAGTTGTATTGACACATGGAAAAATAGCCAAACAGTTAAAACAATATGTTAATATATAGTAAGCACTTATAATTGTACAAAACTATACATTAAAACCAATTCATTAAAAAAATATATATAAAATGACAATAGAATTTAAAAAAAAAGAATTGTGTATCTTAATTTAATATAATAAATCGCAATAAATTATGCATAACTTCAGCATCGTAATTTTTTAATATGTTATTAATAATTATTTAATCTAATTATAATTTAGCAGTAAAATCAGAAATGACTATCTTTGTGAAAATTACGTTTGTTTATACGGGAATGTAAGCTGAGCATTGCTGCAACTTTCGAAATGTTTAAAGGCCTTATATTGGCATTAAATTCAAAACAAATTTCTATGGCTAGATCCGTGGTTAACTTTACACCGGTGAATTCGACTCGAGATTAAATAAAACGACACCAACCGATTAAAAAAAAAAGATTCAATGTAGACAAAAATCTTTTATTATAATCTGAAACGGGCAGCATTATAGAATAAGAAGTAAGTAAAAAAAATCGCTTGCTTCTAGAAAATGGATCTCTAGCGACTTCGGAGACTGAAAACAATGTTTGGTATTGTGATTTTAACTGTAATAAAGTTGAAAATCAACAACTACCTAGGTGTTCAAGCAATAAGTTTAGTTCTGGCTCTAACGTAGATCCTAATATAAAAGTATCTGAAGTTTACAAGTACCTGTACTACAGACGCCATGCAAATTTCTGGAAGTAACTTGAGAAGCATAGGAGAATAAACACGCAATAACTGTAGGTGTAGATCCCTCTATGCCATCACCTTTTAAACGCGTTTTATTTTGCCCTCCCAATTACAGCAAAAATAGAGAAAAAAAACGAAAAAAAGAGAAATCCCTCCGTTGCTACGTCACAACAATAGAAAGAGAGTACCTATCATTTAAAAAAAGAAACCAAAAAAAAATAGGAAAAAGTGAACAAAAAAAGAAGAAAAGCGACAATCAACAAAATATTTGAAGAACAATAAAAACAAAAAAAAATTTTTGAAAAAACTCCAAAATATGGTTGAAAATGCCAGTTCCAGTGATTCTGATGAGTCCATTATCAATTCTCCTGCATCCTGTTACATTGTAAGAAATGTGTTTGTTAATTACTTATTAAATCGTAATTAATTTAAATAAAAATACGATTAAGGTGCAGTAGGTTTATTTTATGCGGATATATTTTGATTACAGTAAATATATTTAGATTATGATTTGTAAACTAAATATCAATGTGTAAACGAACCAGTGGCGTATTGTTTTTATCAGTGAACGGGTAGCACGTACCTTGCACATCTTCTATTCAAACGACCTGCCTAGCTTTGAGCAACATATTTAGCCTATATCTTTAGAGGTCGTCGATTGCACAAAATGGCAACATTGACAACGTACAGGTGCATGACAGCTTTATAATAAAATGACCAAAAGGATTATCCAAGAATTGTCAAAAGCTGGTACATCACAAGTCAGCTATTGGATCCTCTGGTGCATAATAATATGCACTTTTAATAAAAATATAACGTTATGCACAAAAAGTACCGTGCATTTATTTACAAAACTAAAATAACACTCAATATTCAAAACTGAACCTTAAAACCTCAGAAAAAAAATCAATTTAAATAAGAAAGACGTAGGTAAAGAAAATAAGTTTAACAAAGAATTTAAAATGTTTAAATACTTCATATTGCAAACATATAAAGTAATGTTAAAAGTAAAAAGTTCAAATAGCATAAGTAACAAAAATATAAATATTGCATTAATGCCATCGGTACTAAAAATTTACAATAAAAAATCTATTTTTCGTTTTTAAAGCTGCCCATACTCCAAATTGCATTGATCGTTAAATTACAGTTTTTCTATAAGCTTTTTAGATATAAAATATGATTGTTAAACTACATATTTAATATCTATACTGCAAAGCACCAGTCTGGAGTAGTTACTGATAAAAAAGTGTCGTCAAAGCTTCCTTTGATGCAGATAAGCGACAATTCTGTGGTAGTTATCAATACTTTGAAGTATAACGTTAATGCTACTATTCTTTAAAGCAGTCAATCCTACATTTTAAAGAAATCCTCGTAGTTTTTATAATACTAATTACTGTATGTTAATTTACATTGTTTTTAAGAAAATGTTTCATAAAATTTGGAAACAAGTAAATTAATCAATAAATCCTTAAAAAAATTGCAGAGAAAATAATATAATTTTAGCCGTACATAAATCAAAGCCTGAACTAGAAAGTATGTAAAACTTTTTAAATCAGACTTTTTTAACTGATTTCTTGTACGTACCTACATTTACAAACTTATTTTATTAAATTTGTTGTTAAAATTGTTAAATAAAATATAGATTGAAATTATTTTGTTTATCTATCTATATATTTAGCTATATTTGACTGTTTATAATCATTTTTAAGAGTTTTTTTTTAATAATGTAATAACTTATAAGAGATTATTATTAAGTAATAATAGCAAAATTTAAAAATACAATGTTTAGTAAAATGAAGAAATATAAATTGGATGTTTACTTGCAAAAGACCTCAAGTTATAGATAACATAAAATAAAGCTCCATATAAATCGTACATGCAACAATAACATTATTTGATGTTTTTAAGAACCCTAACTTAATACAAAACTTGAGTTGTCACACTTCCTTTAACCCTTCTATGAATTCTTTATAATTAGATACATTTTGTAACTTTTGATTAAAACAAAAAAAAACAAGAAAAAGCAAGCGTAGTTAATTTTTTTCTTGTAATTTATTCGTACCGTTGTTTTGTATAATGTTCTTATAATTGTTCCTTTTTCTAATTTATTCACGTGTTTCATTACTTAGAATATTGTAGTTTTTCTACCATGTATGTCATTTTCAATAAAATTAATCTCAAGCTTTTTTGTATTTTTATTTAATAAATGTTGTGTTGTTTGATAATAGGAAGTTTAAAGTTTTAAATTTTGAAGAAAACAGAAAACTGCAGCACAAACTCGTTTAACACGGTTTCAGAATATTTATATATAAAACAAATCAACGTGATAAATATCTTATAAGATATAAAACAAGAAATAAATTGAAAATCAATAACCACTTTAAACAAAATTTAACAAAAAGTATTTGCGCTACACAAGAAAACTTCTAAATATGTAAGCAATATACAAATTTTGTCATTCAATCACATATTGAATATAACTGTCATAATGTACATACATATATTACACTACAACATTTAGAAAAATGTCGCTTGAAAAAAAATGATTTACAGCAAATTCTACTTTACCCATTTTTCAAAATTTCATAAATAACTTTTCTAAAAATACGTTAAGATTTGTTACATTTTAAAGTTTAATTTGTTACACTGTTTTGTGGTGTGTGTTTCAACTAAAACAAAAACTTTTTTTTCTACTTTGCATTTACAATTATTTTATTGTGACACAGTTTCACAATGTAGCTCATTGTGAAACTGTTTTTGATAAAATTTTTGTTTTTATAAGTAGCACCATTGCATTTTTGACACGAATCAAGTTGTCAAAATCTCAAATGCCATTTGTCAATGCGGTTAGAAATACGAGTCATTCGTCTTCATGGGGTTAGAAATTTTAATTGTACTCCAAACAAACTGAATACTGTCAATTAACTGCGATGGAAGAAAACCGAAGTTTCTAGATGTTTTAACTCGATACGATACAATGATAACACCTAAATAACCATTACAACAATTTATATGATTAACTTTGTAAAGAGATTCGTAACAAAGCAGATTTAATGCAAATATGAGAAACAAACGAAATACACTAAGATAAGAATGTCTTCCGGGTTTGGACCGTGTCATTGTTGTAACCGAAGTTGTCAACGTTTCACCCACTTTCGTAATGAGCTTCATCAGCGCGTGAGATAAATCGAAAAACTCAAACAAGCAACCGAAATCTGACTAAGAATCAACTTGTGAACCAAGCCAGATTCTAACCTCTGAAAAGGTAAGAAAGAAAAGGGTAAACTTGAAAAAGCAAACGAAAATCTAACAAAAAACCACTACAGAGTTAGGTAATCAACTTGTGAACTAAACAAGATTCTAAACTCCATAGAAGTGATTTCAGAAGATATAGTCTCCGTATATAAAGTAGAAGGATGATTGATCTCGACTTTGATTGGGTTACAGTTGAAAGGGGGCGTGTTTTCGATAAAGAACTAACGACGGGGAACCAAAGAGGGTATAGCTAGAAACCATAATCGCAATTGAAATTATTGGGGTGTTTGATGATTTCTATGTTCTCTCGGAATTTCCTGTTGAAAAAGAATGGAGATTTGGCAATCACCGCATCGTTTGTAACCTGCGTTGGAATTCTTTTGTAAAAAAACCCGTATTCAGCTTTATTGAACTGAATTTTCTTTTATTTTAGCGATTGTTTAGTTCGATGTAAGCATCGAAAACGTTCTACTCGTTATTTTATTACGTTTGATTTAAGTTTATTTGTATTTCATAGTTATTTCACAACTATTACTGGTATTTTTTTTTAAAAAAACGCATAAAGTTCCGTGGTTTTGATTTTGATTTAGTGTTTTTACTTCTGGTTATCTCATTAGAATAACAACTCTATCTAATTTACGACTTCCTTTTTGGAATGTAATTTGATCAATTTTTCTTGGTATCTATACTTTTGTTTATGTTGAGTTCATTTGCGAGCTATTTGAAAAGATTTTCTTTCTTTCGTGTGCGTACATGACATGACGCACGTGGTAAAAATATTTTTCATCTTTGTTAATTTACTTTGTTTAGTGTTCCATCTTTTACAAAGATTTCACGGCGCAAGTTTGTTGAATTAAGTGGGATTACGTGGTATTATAAGGAGTAAAGTTTTGATTTTGAGGGATTATCTTTTTGTCACAATTAAGAAATACCGGGTACCGTGATGTAGTCAAGTGTTCGGGGTGTTTTACCCTACCGTTATGCAATACCGCGGAAGTTAAACAAATGGTGCCGTGAAAATTGAGTGGTGTGATGGGAAATATTGGTTTTCCAAATTCGTAATTTTACGGTTTAATGAACTTCATGGTATCCATAATAAAACTCACGTTCGAGTTGGATTTATTTTCGATGTTTTGTGTTAAAAAATCCAGTCTTCGCTTTTGTGCGGATTTCAATTAAGTAGTAAAATAAATCTTCCGTCGTCATTCCATTGTTTGGGGGTCCCACCGAGCCTTCAATCGACTACTGAACACCTAGATCGTCCCGGGGTCGATCTAAACTCGAGAGCTTCTGGAACCGCTGTGCCCAGCAGTTTACCTGGAGTATACAATTGAGTCAAGGTATTTATTGAATTTGATATTATCGTGAAGTGAACCGCGATCGATATGATTTAAAAGCTTTGATTTGAGCCGACTTATTTACGGCTAAGTTTAAATATTTCAAGAAACACTTGAAGGTGTTTGCGTGAAGTTCGCTTTAATTAATTAATTTTGTTTTGTGTATGTAAAAGTAAGTCTTATTCATGCATGAAAGATAATGTAACGAAATGTAACATATAATTTGTTTTAACGTTGAGTTCGAAGCAAAGTTTCGGACGTATATTTTATGACTTGTATTTATTTTTTTGATTTGTTGTTTGTTGTTAAATTTACGGATTAAGTATGCGGACAAGGCCTTGAATTTTATTTTTATTGTGTTTTATTGAAAAACAAGTTAACGCTTTTATTATTTTTTTTTTAATATTAATTTTTATATTCAGTTTCTGAATTTTTTCTTTTTGTCTTGTTTATTTTTATTTCTTTTAGGATTTTTATTCAAGTTTGTTTGATATTCATTTTTTTTTATTTTATTAATTCAATAAATGTTATATTGTTAAACTGTAAAGAGCTTTTATTCATTCAGCCGCCGCGTACGTAAATTTTTAAGTACATTTCAGAGTTTAGCTAGTTACAACTCGAGGTAAGTCCAGGGGTTGTAACCAACCAGATGAGCTTCTGGGTTATCAGGGGTCCAGAAGCTACAATCATCGTGTCCTTGATTGGCGCCCTAACCGATTTTGAGTTTTTTTAACCATTTTATTTCGATTTTATGTCAATCTCGTTTCCAAGTTATCACGGAATTTTAAAATATAACCCACTCCGTCTCCACTGAGCAGCGGCACAACATCGTTTATGTTACCTCATTTCAGGCAGTGACATTGTTCCAACTTTTGCATGTAACACGTTATCAAAATCTATCCTGTGACCTGTAGTAAAATGATGTTCAGCAACCGCAGACTTAGATATATGCCTTTTCTTTATAGAACGATCGTGTTCTGAAATGCGAGTACTGACGGAACGACCGGTTTCACCAATGTAGACTAAACCACATAAACAAAGAATTTGATATGCACCTTGAGATGAAAGTGAAGAAAATTTGTCCTTGGTAGAAAGAAGAATCTGAGAGACTTTGCCTGTCGAGTTGAACATGGGTTTAATACCATTCTTACGGAGAAGTTTCCCTGTTTAATCTGCAACCTTGTGAATGTAGGGTAAAAAGGCCAATTTCGGATTGGATTCGGAAGTAGAAATGTCCTTCGGTAATCAAGTACGTGGATGTAAACGACGATTAATAACTCTATGAATATCTCGCTTCATATAACCATTGTTCACTAGGGTTCTAGTAAGATGTCGGAGTTCTGAGTCTAGATTCTCAGGTTAGCAAATAGAAAAGGGCGCGATGAACCAAATATTCAATAACAAACGTTTCTGTGCAGAATGATGATGAGACGAAGCATGAAGGTATTTGTCCGTATGGGTGGGTTTGCTATAAACAGAATGGCCCAGAAGTCCATCGGTTTTACGAGTCACAAGAACGTCAAGAAATAGGAAAGAACCATTACTTTTGATTTCCATAGTAAATTTGATATCTAAGTGTTGATTGTTAAGATGATCAAGAAACTTAGACAATTCGAGATGACCATGAGACCAGACAATAAACGTGTCGTCAACATACCTAAACCAAACTTTAGGTTTTAATATTGATGATTCCAAAGCAACCGTTTCAAAGGATTCTATAAAAATGTTAGCTACCACAGGTGATAAAAGAGACCCATAGCAGCACCAGAAACCTGTTTGTAAAACATCAAATTGGAAATAAGTAGAGGACAGACACTTATTAATAAGAGGAACCAAATTCAAGTCTTGCCATGTTGAGACAGAATCTGTTTGATGATAATAAGCGAATCCTTAATAGGAACTTTAGTAAAAAGTGAAATGACATCAAAGCTCACGAGAAGATCTTGGGGTTCCAGTTTTATAGTTTCTAAACGTTGATTAAAATGCTGAGAGTTGAGGATGTGAGAATAGGTTTTACCTGTAAACTCACAAAGAATGTTGTACAAGAACTTGGCTACCTTGTAGGTAGGAGATTAGATAGTACTGACGATAGGTCGAAAGAGAATACCTTCATTTGTGAACTTTGGGAAGTTCGTATAGACAAGGTGGTTTAGAATCGAAGCGGTAAGTCGACGTGTAGTTTTAGGAGGTAGATTGAAAGATTTGATGATTTGGCTGACCTCACGTTCCTCGAAGTGCAATTACGAGTTAGAAGAGCGTACGTTTCTATAGACAAAATAGAATGGATCTTTGCAACATAATCAATTTGGTTCAAAACGACAGTAGCGTTGCCTTTGTCAACTGGAAGAACAATAATATTAGGGTTCTTACGAAGACTTTTTAGAGCTAACTCTTCCTACTTAAAAATGTTGGATTTAGGAATTTTAGATGATTCAAGGATTTTACCAGTGTTAATACGAATGGGATCTGAGATGTGGCGAGGAAGATGTTTTATAGAGCACATAAAATATCTTCTTATGGGAATACGTTTAGGAGCAACAGCAAAATTCAAACCCTTAGATAGCACCGATTTCTGTTCTGAAGTGAAGGCTAAACTAGAGAAATTGACCACCGTCTTTAAGGAGTTAGTCGTGGATGAAACCTTACGATCCTTGGATTCAAATAATTGAAACTTTTTGAGAGAGTGGTATCAGACTGCTAGTAAGTAATGTTGTCAAAAAAATTCCAATCATCCGGTGATACAGTGTTGGCCAACTCAAGATGAAGATAAAAGAGTTGTTTCGAAATGGTGTCTAATTCTCGCCTAGTTTACTTAATCCGTTCGCGTATCAACGCTAGACTACCCCGATGTAGGATGTTTTTAGAAGAACGTGTCTGAATGTGGAACTTGATTTTGAGGAATGAGTAGTTTGAGATAGGACGTTATATTTTTTGGAAGTTGTCCAGTTTTATTAGTACTAATTAGACTTGGTAAGCAACGTCTACTACGTTACGTTAAAAAAATCTCTTTGTGGTAGCAAGTTGCAAGTCGTAGATTCAAATATTCCTGTATTAAATTAATCCGCTCTATCTTGCTAATTACAAACTTCTTGGGCCCAGTTGCATAAAGCATTGTTAACTCGTCATTGGTACAAAATCAATTCTTTCACTGACGACATTCTCAAATCAATAGCTACGATTTAGTTAACAACGGCGTCAGTTAACAACATAGTTAACTATGCTTTATGCAACCGGGTCTTGGAGAATGATTTTTGTTTTAGAAATCTTAACAATATTGATTCTGTCTCTAAAACAGTCATGTTTAATTCTTTAAGCGGCAGTGGTACATATAATAAACCACGTTCCGCGTTGGTGGTTCAAAAAAATAAACCATATATTATATCGTTTCCACACTACAGTAGCATTAGTATTTTTTGTGTACCATACTATTTGCGCACATCTAGAATAGTCTGGATGAACGAGGAATCGGAAAATTTTATATTTCGTTGAAAACATAATTGTGAGGCGTTTATATTTCTAAGCAGTTGCGGTTATTCTATAATCAGTAAATGTTGTTATTAGTTCATTTATCCAAGTTTGTGTTCAATTTGTAATAGTAATTGTGCTAAGTACATAATAAATTTTAATTAAAACCTCTAAATGTTGTTCATTCTATTGCTAATTCTGACGATATTCGAAGTGATGATGATAAAACACATTCCTCTAGCACATTTGCACAATATATTATTACAACAAATACAAACAAGAACTACTCCATCTCAAACTCTTCTGATATGATCAAACTGCCACCGCCCTACTGAAGCGAAGTTGGGTTTCTTACAATTATTTTTACTCGAAATACCCCTTCTTCTGTATTTGTTTTTGCAATTAAAGAAAACGAGTGGACTGTATTATTTATTTATTATTCTTGCAAATTTAACATGTACTTCTACGAGCAGCGCAAGCATGACACTCTCTCTAATCTGTGAACCTTCGCTCGTACCTGCATTCCTACCCTTCCCTTTTATGCATATGCTGCAAGTTAGCACCACCTACATCATCTGTAGATTGAAAGCAACCTTGTGGTGTTTCCGATATTATTATAAATATGGATTATAGAAATCCATTCCAGCTGTTTAAATATTTTACTACTGACGACATCATTCAAGGTTTGGCATTTTCAACAAATTTGTATGCCGAAAAGACAAGAATAATTTCTAGAAATAAATATATTCCTGGGATTAAATTTGCTCATGGGAATGAAAAAGTTCCCTAACTACAAAAGTACGTAGCCCAGTATACCTAAAATGAACGATCCATATATTTCCTCAACTATGAGTGTCAAAAGACAGTTAATAATAATATACCTAAGCGTGAGCATGCTGATTCTGACAAATTATATAAAGTGAAGCTATCGATATCCAAATCTCAAAACATTTCAAAACTTATTTACTACTAGGTCAAAACCTTGCGATTGACGAATCTATGATAAAGTTTAAAGGTAGCATCGAAGAAATACATGCACCAAAAAAACCATAAAACGAGGTTATAAGATTTGGATACTGGCTGACCAATCAGGATACTGCCTGAAATTTGAAATTTATACCGGAAAAGCACTTCTGGTAGAGTTGAAAAAAAAGTTTGCTGTTATCCTTCATTTAAAACATAGGTTGTTATACATTGTTGAAAACAGAAAAAAAACAATCTATTTATGTCAAAATCCAAGATGGCGCCTATTTAAAATAAGAAAGTTGCTACCATTATCTCGAAAACGGTATTTGTGATATATTTTTAAAAAACATAAATTAGTTTGTTACAACGAAATAAATAAATTTCGCTCGAAAAATTTCTTTGTAACTGTTAGAATCAACCAATTATTAGTCTTTTTCAAAAAATGTATTGTTCGGTTTTTTTCGTTTAACTTCGGGACCGCTCGGAATTCGAATTATTTTTAAAGATAATCTAAATCAGCACGAAAATTTCTACAAAATTGCCTATTTAACCGTATCAATATCTTCATTAATAACAAAGATACCCATGCAATGCAATTCAGAATCGGACACACTGTATAATAAAAAGAAGTGTTATTGTTATTATTATTATCAAAAAAAAATATCTTGTTTGGTTAATTACAAAAAGAAAACGTAGTATTCGTCAATTTCCAAAACAAAACTCAGTTTGCTGTTGATTTATTTTATTCATTTTGAAATTCTTCAATTGTTTATATAGTACCAAATTAAAAACAA
The DNA here is from genome assembly GCA_035610365.1 of Aquatica leii. Classification (NCBI taxonomy): domain Eukaryota; kingdom Metazoa; phylum Arthropoda; class Insecta; order Coleoptera; family Lampyridae; genus Aquatica; species Aquatica leii. The sequence continues at coordinate 169,350,791 of CM069433.1, forward strand.
GTATTTAAACCAGAACAGTAAACGGTAAATCTCTTGTTAAATAATTTTGATTAAAAGCGAGGTTATGTAATAATTCTTAACATTGTCGATTGGAAATAAATCGATAACCGTAAACGAAATACCAATCATAACGCTTACTAAAAATCATTGACTACGTATTACTAGTATTGCAAAAATTACAAATTATATTGGACTTAAAAAACTACTAACGCAAAAGTAGCTAAAATTAAAAATTACCAAAAATAACGTTTTCTGAAACCCAACTTAAATACGAGATTGACACAGTTCAGTTTCAAAATACATTCTTATTTTAGTATTGACTCCAGATATAAAAGCGTTCACCTTCACTTTTACAAAAATGCACTAATTTAGTAAATATAAAAGCGTTGATTGTAGTATTCACTGGAAGATGCCAAACTACGTGCTAAAAAGTGTGAAACATCACTTTCTTCACCACGTGCTTCTCTCTATAAATTATATGCACCGACTAGTGCCGCCACATACGCTCAGCACAATATCTTACAAATATTTTATCATTTGTCGGCTCATTTTACAAACAAGGTTACCATGATATATCGGGTCTGATTTGAACGTATTCCAATTTTTAATCTAATCGTGTTAGAATACTGTTCACCTACTTTTTGCAAGTGGCAAACTTATTTCAAATGCAACTTGATTTTACATTTCTTTGTTGTTATTAGAAATGATATTTACTTTTATCATTGTAAACCAAAATTGCTGATGATGAGCTTTTGTTATATTATTTTCATACCACTAACGAAATAGCCTTTTATAATAATTTTTGAAAAAAAATTAGGATTATTATTGTAGTAGTTAAATTTTCTAATTATGTTTCTAATCTTTATATTTGATATGCTGACGAAGTAAATATGTAAATTGTTGATAAATTAATTTTAACACTAATTTAACTACAAACCTTGATCACGCAACGAGACGTATAAGCACAGATTACCCACGTCAAAATATTTGCAATGTTGATCAACTCCCATTCTTTTCTTCTTATTTTAATTTGTTGAAAGTAAACGAATCTATATTTAATAATATTTATTATTTAAGACAATTTCTATTGTCATTATTATACGCAGTGGCGGTTTCTCCATTAGGTCATTCGGACAATGACCCTCCAAAATCAACAAGAAATGTATTATATTTACTTTAAAATTACAGAAAATTCGCGTTTAAATCAAATTATCAGCGTTTGATTTTCAATTGTCATTGTAAGCGCAACATATGCGAAAACTTACGAATTTACCCGAGGCTGTTGTGTTTTATAGTCCGTGTTTAAGTACGTATTACCGTTTTTGTTTCATAATGGCGGTACAAAGAATCTATATATTATTTATCAGATTGGATTTGTAGATGTGAAGAAACTAATAGATTTTACTTTTTGTATGTTTACGATTTTTACACGATTCATTATTTTGTAAAAATGGTGTTACCGATTTAAAACATTTAAAAGAAAAAGTGAAAAAGCACTCTTAATCTGCGGACCACATGAAAAATTCGATCGATCATTTTACTAATTGTAAAGATAGATGAATAGATCTTAAATATAAATCGATTTAATGCTAAAGAATTTTTTTGTGATAGTTGCGTTTTTTGAATATTTTAAAAATGAGACTCTGGTATGATTGACCACCAGCCGCCATTAATTATACGTGACTTATCACTACTTACACTATCACACACACATTAAAGTTGTGGTTGGTCAAGGTTTTAGATGTCAACAAATCTCAAATATTACGGTTTTATGAAAATATCGTTTCGTAATTACTTTTCTGTTACGATAATTTTATTACTTGCATTTAAACTATTTATATTAAATAAATTAGTACATAAGAAAAGTTGTTAATTTGTTTTGACGCAGTTTTTGTTTTTCAAAAAAATAATTCACAGTAAAAGATTGATAAGGTTCTTATAAACGCTCGATAAAGAAAACTTTGGACTTCATGGTAATTCAAGTGCTGCATAGCAACATCGCTATAACGTAAAATCAAGACTGCAATAATCTGCAACAATAACAAACTGGTTGGTAAATATGCTGACCATCAGATAGATCGATGCAAATTTCCTAGCGGCGAGCAAACTTTTTCGGCACGAAATGCGTTGTAAGGTTGGTTATCTTCCAGTAAATACTACAATCAACAGTAAAAGACAGAAAAGTATAAAAAAATTTTTAAAAAGATGACAAAATCACCCAGTAGCGATTATTTTAGAAAATCTTAAATAAAGTTACTACGTTAATTTTAATTCAATACATTCTTAGTAACTAAAAAGTAGCGATAAATACGATATTAAAAACGTATTAATAAAAGTTAAAAGAATTAAGCTAAAACATAGGCACTAAATGAAAAGCTATAAAATATTATTGTTTCCGTTGAAATATAAACATAAGTGGTGCTGGCACCTGTCGAGCATCAATCATAGTAAATTTAAACTATGCTAAAATATATCAAGCGGATAACGGATTGCAGTAATTGAAATACTAAACAATTAATATAATATGATGTCTTGTAACCAACAATATTGTTTGCTTTCGTTGTAATTTTAAACAAGAAATACACTGCTGGTACAATACAAAAATCTAAGTAGGTATTACATTTAAAATAAAAGGTAAGTAAAAACTCAAAATTGCAATAAAAATCATCATTTCGAATAAAAGCAAACAAACAAATTTGATAATAGCAAAATCTTTCTAGAATAAAACGTCATTTAAAATTCAAAAATGACACTCATGCTTATTTAAAAAAAATCAAATTAAAAAATATAATATACTAAAACAAAACTGATTTTATAAATTTTCCGCGATATATAAAACCACATATAAAAAAAATCTATTACAAAATTTATTGTAAATCACATTTGCTTTATGCACTAACTTGGCGATAAATATAATAAAGCTTTCTGAAAATAATACATTTTACAGATATTTATCCCCAGAACTTATTATTTATGTAACAAAAGCCAAAGTATTACTTTTTATTTGAGAAATTTTCATGCCGCTCCTAAAAATTTACTAATATTAAACTTTTTATGAACAAGAATAAAAAATTAATTTAGAACTGAATAACATATTAAACTTGTTTAATTTTATTTAAAAAAGGTAAAATAAATGTTTAATATGACTTTTTTTTAAAAACAAAAATGTTGACATAATGTTACAAATAAATATTATTACACTTACACAACTTAACAAATACGACTGAAATTAGTTTTGATTTATTTACAAAGGAAATATTAAATAAAATACTTCCAATACTGTAATAAAAATAGGAATAACAGACAAAACAAACCGACAAAAAACAATTTTGCTTAAATTTATATGAAATAAAATATTGCGCAAAAGTTTCCGTTACAAGAAATATTACAATTACAAAAAAAAACATTTGTTACATCTGATACACGTAAAACATGAAAAGAACAACTTTTTTGCATTTGAAAAGAATAATATATTTTTTGGTTTATATTAAAATATATGTAAATTTTGCACAAATCAAAACTGATAGTCAATTATTATTATTATATTACATACAAGTTATTAAACTTTTATATTGTTAATTAATTGCAAATGCAGTTATAATAAATTAATTTATTAGAATTTAATTTAACGGTTTTAACAAAACACGTAAAAACTTTTATTTTATACATTACTTCCACGTTTTAGGTCTTACAAATGCTTAAAACATTAACAGCTTTATTTTTAAACAATGTTGTTAAAAAATTTTGATTTGAATGATTATTATTATTATCAGTTCTAAAAACACTAATTATTGTTACATTTTTAGGTTTTACATAATCAATAATTTATACCACATCTCAGAATACGATCAAAAAGAATTATTCTATAGACTGAAAGTGTGATTATAAACTTAGTGTGGCTGAAAAATCGGTCTATTCAGTAAAAAAGATAAATTTTATGCCTTCATTGATTTGTTTGAGTACAAAAAATGCCATAATATTACAGGTCAGTGATGTTTTAGAGAGAAACAAGATGCCAATTTACGAACTTATAGATAGAAACATATTTTTATTTATTCATGATCAGTACACAATGGCAACAAAAAAACGAATGTTTATCATAGAAAATTGATTCATAATCATTTGTACAGCTGAATCATATTGATTTTTAATCAATGGATTATTGATTTTGAGATCGAAGAGTAAATCTGGCGAGTACTAAAAGTTTTGTGTGACAGGATAATTATACGTTAAGAATTGTTTTGTAAAACATTAATGTGTTATTTATGATAATACAATACAACATTTCTTTATGATTATTGTTAAATTCCTAACTCTGTAATTTTTTTAAGTAAAAACAAAAAAATCTGACATTGATAAACTCTAAAAAACAATTCGTCTATTTGTAACCGTAAGATAGTTTCAATGATTGTTGTTAATCTAGCCTCATTTGTCAGGTTGATTTATTTTGTAATTTCAAATCGTATAACTTTGTTTTTATTTTATATTAATTTATTTTGTTGGTAAAGATTCTTTATCCTCCTCTCTGTGATATACTAATTAATGCTATCTTCTTCGTTTAGGAGGGGCAATATAAAACCACTTTAATTTATTTTTATGGCAACGTTTCGTGCTGAAGGTTAGCACTTCTTCAGGCCAACTGTAATTTATTGAACTCGTAAGTCAACACATAGTAACAACAAAATGAAATTAACAGATAATTTTTAACACATAAAACTTACAGAATAAAGTCAAGCGGATCAATCCACCGACCAAGGACATTGGCAACTTTCCGAGTTAGTAATTAAAATAAATACAACATTAAACATTGTAACGTGTAAATTTTTTTACGTTTGAATAAGTCTGTTTTTAAGTAACATTTTTGTATTCACTGTTGATATAAAATTCTTTGGCGCAAGCATTTCACGCATCGCACATGCGTTTTGAGCTTCCTCTTAAGTACGAAGCCATGATTCGACATCTTACGTTCACAATGAAGTAGTGAGCGGACATTTTTTTGCGTTCTGCAAAAAGTGGAATTACCACTTATTTAATTTGTGTTTGTGAATTTTTGCGTAATGGGGCAAATTATTTAAGCCGGCGTTCGTTGTAGCATGGCATTTTGTTGTAAAGAATAAAACCCGTTAATTAGAAGGGGTAAGTCATTTTTGTTTCGATCCGCATGTTTAATACATCGCAATTTACGTTTTAGTTTTTTTTTTTATGGTTCTGGATTTATGGTTTTTGTTTTTTTTATGGTACTTGGTTTCAAATTTACGAAAAAGAATTAAATATACGATGTACGAGGGTTGCATCATGTTGCGTTGTTTCGATGAGTCATATGATGACTACACCTTAATAGAAGTTGCGCAATAATTTTTTGTACGTTCGAATTGGAAATCTTTGCTTTTGAAATACGACTACGCTTTCTGATTTATTCGATGCTTTGATTTGTGTACGTTTGGATTCGTTTTTGGTTACGAAAATTTCGTTTGGATACGTACGCCTTTTTACGATTTTGATGTTTGAAATGCGATAATACGATATGGTTTACGATGCACGTTTGATGTTAGTCACAACGTCGCTGTTTACGAAAAATTTCCGTTACGAATTATGATTTTTATGAGTAAAAATCGATAGTTATTCATGTTACGTCTGATAAAATTTGTGTTGGATGTTACGAATAAGTTATCATACGCTACGTTTGTTTTACGATATTCTGGTTAATGGATCTGTACGAATATTAGATCGGTCAGGATAAATACGGAAAATATGGAAATTTAAATATGCATTTCAAGAGTTTCGTAATGTTTCATCATCGCATGAACAGATGAGAACGCGTCATTGACCTCACCAATTCGACTTGCGCATTAAAGTTTGAAAGCAGGTAACTTTGATTTGATATTTGACCTTCGATACGTTTAAGTGCATGTTAAATATGTAAATATGTTTTTTGATATTATGTTAATGTGTTAATCTTTTGGTTTCAATATTTAACCATTTTATATATAAAAAATATTGTGGCGTCCAAATTATAAAGTTTTGTGTTTATCAAATTCAAAATTATTAATCTTAAGTAACGTAAGAATTCCCACGACTCTAATTTAATAAATCTGAAAATTATCTCATTGCTCTTATGTATGTAGTTTGTTTTTAATCTGTGTTTAAATAAATATTTTTGTGAGCTAGCCACGGTGCATATTAATTAATTTATTTTGTTATACGATTAAAGTGTATTCGTAAGTTTTTCGCTATAACATACAATGGTCAATATTTAAAATTTTAATATAACGTAGGACATACACGTTCAACAAACAATTGACAAATGTTGTGTAATCAAAAATTGTTGAATGTCAAGGGAAAGATAAGAATAAAATGATAAACAAAACTGAATAACGATAGATCCAACCTATATAGTTATCTCACAATTTTGGATATTAAATTATTATAAACACTGCTTAAATTGTTGGTATCGTTGTTAAAATTAATATTATTGTTATATATATTGATGTATACCATTTCGGAAACTAAACGCTTTTTCAAGTTGTTTTCCACATCTAGAATTGTGGGATTGATAAAATTGAAATTGTGTCCCGTGTCTATATGATGTACGGCCAAAGCTGTATCGCCTTTTTTAGCAAGCAACTTTACGAAAACGGACATATTGACTTCACTACATACAAAAGACTAACAACTCACACAAGCACACCACCTAAGTTTTACGGTTTAATAAAAACACATAAAGATGAACACCCAATAAGACCAATTGTCTCATGTATAGGAGCGCCTACCTATCAATTATCTAAATACATTTCAAATTTAATACAAAATATTTCATACATTTTTATTCATAACATTAAAAACTCATATGAATTAATTGATAGAACTAGGAATACTTTGGTACCATCTGATTATAAGATTATATCATTTGATGTTACATCTTTATTCACCAATATCACTAAAGAACTTACAGTTAAATTACTAAATGAATATTGGGTTGAGCTAAAGAGCCATACCACATTAGAATTAGTTGAAGTTGTACAAATCATTCAATTCCTGTTTGACTCTAGTTATTTTACTTATAATGACAAAGTGTATATTCAAAAAATTCGGTACTGCCATGGGAAATCCGGCGTCGCCTATATTAGCTAATCTCACAATGCATGATCTGCTAAAATATGTTAAAAACAAACTGACTTACACTCCAACATTTTTATTATGCTATGTTGATGATATCGTTGCATGTATTCCAGAAACTGAAATCAACAATACCTTAAACGTTTTTAATAGTTACAATCCACATTTAAAATTTACTTTTGAAATAGAAACACAAGGATCTTTACCATTTTTAGATGTTAGATTGATCAGGGATGTTAGTACTAATACGATAATTACTGAATGGTATACTAAGCCGATAGCCTCTAATAGAACGATCAATTATTTATCTAAACATCCACACCACCAAAAGATCAATACTATTAAGGCCATGAAAAATAAAATTATAGGTTTGAGCAGTCCTCAATTTCATGAAAAAACTTTAAGATTCTAAAGAAAATACTTAGAAACAACAACTACCCTAACAATATAATAAAAAATACTGCTACACACTAACACAACTAATATTATTCCACCACCAGTTAACCCACCTAGTACTAACCTTAACACTACCCTTAACGCTAACCTTAATACTAACATCACTTACACCAAAATCATAAACGTCCCAAATCTAACACAAAGAATCATTCCGATACTAACAACACCTAACATCAAAATAACCATGTATAACACTAACACCATCTACAACATGCTGTATAGTAATACCAAAGATAGAACTAACACTATAGATAAACATGACGTAGTGTATAAGCTTGATTGTACTGGATGCAATGCGTGTTATATTGGTCAAACTAAACAGAAGCTAAAAAATCGGATGGCCAACCATAAATACGATTGTAGCACAAAAAAAGGCGATACAGCTTTGGCCGTACATCATATAGACACGGGACACAATTTCAATTTTATCAATCCCACAATTCTAGATGTGGAAAACAACTTGAAAAAGCGTTTAGTTTCCGAAATGGTATACATCAATATATATAACAATAATATTAATTTTAACAACGATACCAACAATTTAAGCAGCGTTTATAATAATTTAATATCCAAAATTGTGAGATAACTATATAGGTTGGATCTATCGTTATTCAGTTTTGTTTATCATTTTATTCTTATCTTTCCCTTGACATTCAACAATTTTTGATTACACAACATTTATCAATTGTTTGTTGAACGTGTATGTCCTACGTTATATTAAAATTTTAAATATTGACCATTGTATGTTTAATGTTGTATTTATTTTAATTACTAACTCGTAAAGTTGCCAATGTCCTTGGTCGGTGGATTGATCCGCTTGACTTTATTCTGTAAGTTTTATGTGTTAAAAATTATCTGTTAATTTCATTTTGTTGTTACTATGTGTTGACTTACGAGTTCAATAAATTACAGTTGGCCTGAAGAAGTGCTAACCTTCAGCACGAAACGTTGCCATAAAAATAAATTAAAGTGGTTTTATATTGCCCCTCCTAAACGAAGAAGATAGCATTAATTAGTTTAATTTATTTTGTTTTAGCAACTTACAGTTATTATAAACAAATGCAAATAATGCAGAAATAATTTTTGTAGTTTACAGTTTACTAAAAAAATACAATCGTTAGTAGTTTTTGTGTTATTACGAATTTATATAGAACTCGTTTGTAATGTGTGTTGTCTAAAATGGCTCACAAAAGTCTAAATTTCTTTAAGAGTCATATTGGGAGTATGGAGAATAATCAGCAAAACCTGTCGCATGTTTAATGCCAAAATTCTGAATTTGTCCACTATAACTGAAAAAAGTAGGTAAAATTATAATTAAAATATATTAAAACGCTACGTTAAAGGGCTAAAAGTGTTACTGAAGTAAAAACAAATCAAGTCAACGTTTTAACGGAATTTAGAAGCTAAAGTAGTTAGATAATTTTGCATTCTGAATAAATCTACCCAAATTTTTTTAGTGGAGTTGTTGATGTTTATTTAAAGTAACCCCTTTTAATCTTTTTAAGATTACAATAAATCAAAATGTTTTTAAGATGTATTTAAGCATGAGTTAACAGGTGTAAAGGAGGTTAGATTAGTTTGAATTTTTTAATCTATTTATATAAGAAAACTTGTTTAAATGGAATAATTTTTTTGAAACTTAACAAAACCAACATAAGGAGTGATAACACGGTAACAAAAAGTATTTCTATTGCTTTCCGCAAAGCTACATTTTACTAAATGATGTTTATATTAATGTCCCATCAAAAAAATCATAAATTTGATTGATTAGACTGAATTTGTTTCTAATTTTATTAAATGGTACCAAATATTAATTAAGATTTTAAGAAATAACTTCAGTTATTTTCTTTTAACAACATGTATTGAAAAGAGAACACAAGATTTTATGTTCAAAAGTGTTGAACAGGGACCTGGACCGGACCGGACCGAAATAAAACCGAAAACCGGACCGAAACTGGTATTTTTAATTGAACCGAAACCGGAACCGGAAACTAAATGTGTCCACGTTAAATTTATTGAACCGGACCGGAACCCTTATTTATTTTTTAGTTTTTTCGGTTCTTTTCGGTTTCATTAAAAGTTTACACAAAAACTTTGGAAGACCAGTGAGCATACAATATTTAATTAATAAATATATTAATAATTTCATTCCTGCAAGAAAAATAGGTGGTATCTTCTTAATATGACACCAGCAAGAACAAATAATAGATTCGGATTTTTTAGACGCGTCAGATTGCAAACTTATGCTACGCATCTGAAAATAATATGTTGGTACTGAAGCAAGATCGAAAGCTTTTTGTTATTGCAAACACTGACAAAATCCGCGTCGCGGTTCAAAACTAACGCCGTTTAACTATTGAGCTTGTTCGACATGATGTAAAAACGGGAACAGAAATAACTTTTCAAAATATGGTGTACTGTACTATGGAATACGTTAACTCTGCGAATTAATTCTGTAGTGCTACTTGAGGGCCGATTATCTACAGTTTGCAATAACTGCACATACATTAGAAAAAAACATTTTAATTTTTGGTTTCATTGAAAATGTTTATTTTTTTTAATTTCTTCTACTGCTGGTCTTTCTCGCCCACGACCTTCGTAGGTAGGAATAACACCTCTAATCTCACACACACGTCAAAATAAAGTTTTATGAAAGCAATTCACACAAATAATTTAGCAACTAAAGAAATCAAAGCAGAAATAAAGCACGTTGTCGAACTAAGTTATTTATTTGTTATTTATACTTCTTAAATTGCACATTTCTTTTGTTTATTTAGTTGAAACTTTGTTTTGGTTGCAACAAGATAATCATAATCGAGTATAAAAAGTACATTTTGTTAAACTAGGTAAGTGTCAAAATGAAGAAATTAAGATTGATAACTATTTATTTATTGTAATTATTTTATTAGCAATTTATTTTGTAGATGATTGAAAATTTTTAAAAAAATCAACACATTACGTTTTAAAATACAGAGAGCTCTCAGAATTTATCGTGAAACGTTCGAGAAGTTGTCTGCAAATTTAAGAGCCTTCTGGAAGTTGTTATCCATCTTCTAGAAGATATACCGAAAGATAGGGAACACTCGAGAAGGATTTCCTAATGTGTATAAATACCGAAGAAACAAATCGAGGGCAGTTATTGCCGTAATGCGAATACAGCAGTGTTGAGAAGATTATTCAAGTATAAATAAATAAGTCGTTAGCACGTGTGTGTACATAAATATACAGAGAATAATCTTGTACGTGATTTTTAGTGTAAACAAGTGTGCGAAGCTATCCGCGGACTTTATCTTAACAGCATTTTAAAAAGTAGTGTATTTAAAGTCTATATTCGTGTTATATTTAAATTTATGCTGGTGACGCGTTTGCAAGCAGTTAAAATGGATTCAAAAATATTTGAAATTCTCGAATCGATGAATAAAAATATGGAAGAAAATAATAGGAAAATGGGCAAAAATTCACAGAAAATAGAAGAAAAACTGTCGGAAAATTCCAGAAAAATGGAAGAAAATTCAAGAAAAATGGAAGAAAAACTCTCAGAACATTCTCAGAGAATAGAGGAAATTTCTAGAAGTTTAAAAGAAGAAATACGAACGAGCATAGAAACCCAAATTAAAATTGAAGAAGAAACTCAAACAGCCATTACAATTGGAACTGGGTTGTGGCAGTTCATTGTAATGCCCCTAGGCCTGTGTAACGCTCCTGCAACATTCGAGCGTTTGATGGAGACCATCTTGCGCGGATTGTTTTGGAAGACGTGCTTGGTTTACCTGGACGACGTGATCGTGGTTGGAAGGTCGTTTGAAAAATACTTGAACAACTTGAAAAAAGTGTTCCAGCGACTACGTGGGGCTAAACTCAAACTGAGCCCAAAGAAGTGCCACATATATAAGAAAGAAGTGCAATCAATACCTTGGCCACGTCGTATCTAGAGATGGAGTAAAGGCTGAGCCAGACAAAATCCGAGCAGTCGAAGCATGGCCAAGACCAATCGACAAACATCAGGTCCGAATTTTCCTTGGATTGTGCACCTATTATAGACGATTTGTAACCGGATTTGCTAATATTGCCAAACCTTTGACGAAATTGACGGAAGAAAGAGCAGAATTTAAATGGAATGAAGACTGCGAAAATTCTTTCCATCAACTAAAACAGGCCCTAGTCACTTCGCCGATTTTGAGTTATCCGAGAGAAGATGGAAAATTTGTTCTGGACACCGACGCAAGCAATCTGGCCACAGGCGCGGTCCTTTCGCAGATTCACGATGGACAAGAATAAGTTATCGCGTATTTTAGCAAGGTTTTGTCCAGGTCAAAAAGGAATTATTGCGTGACTAGGAGAGAGCTGTTAGCAGTTGTTAAGTCCATCGAACATTTCTACAAGTATTTGTATAGACGAAAATTTTTACTGAGAACAGACCACGCCGCTTTAAAATGGCTTCTGCAGTTCCGTAACCCAGAAGGACAAGTGGCAAGATGGATCGAGAGACTGCAAGAGTATGACTATGACACAGAACACCGTGTCGGAAGCAGTAATCGGAACGCTGATGCCTTGTCCAGAAGACCATGTCCGGCGGACTGCAGCCATTGTTCGCGACTGGAAGAAAAAGTCGAATGCCTCCGGAGAACTGCTATGGTTGATGATGAGTGGGAACCTGAGCAGTTACGTCGCGAACAAGAAAACGATCCTGAAATAAGACAACTCCTGGACTGGAAAGAAAGCGGCCGACGACCAACCTGGGAGGAAGTGAGTGCTTTGGGCAAAAACATCAAAGCGTACTGGGCGCAGTAGGACTCCTTGATAGTAGAAGACGGTCTTCTTAAGCAATCCCTAGAAAGTGCCGAGGGCACGGAAAACAGACTACAGTTGGTAGTACCGAAGAGCAGGGTGTCAGAAGTGTTGAAGCATCTCCACGATGGGACATCAGGAGGACACTTTGGCATTAAGAAGACGTTGGGTAAAGTGCGAGAACGATTCTACTGGATGAACTGCAAAGAAGAAAGCGCAAAACACTCATGAAGCAATACAACGTAGGAAGCCCTTTGGAAGATTGACATCGCAGGGCCGTTCCCAGAATCCGATTCAGGAAATAAATACATCCTGGTGCCGATGGATTATTTCACGAAATGGACGGAGGCTTACGTCATACCCAATCAGGAAGCAGCTACAGTCGCAGACGTATTAGTAAAAGACTTTTTTTCTGCCGGTTTGGAGTTCCGTTGAAATTACACTCCGATCAAGGCCGCAATTTTGAGTCTGGGCTGTTTCAAGAAGTTTGCCGACTGTTGGGAATTAAGAAAACTAGGACAACGCATCTCCATCCTCAATCTGATGGCATGGTTGAACGGATGAATCGAACAATGAACAAGTACTTAGCCAAGGTAGTGTCCGAACACCAAAGAGACTGGGATCAGTATTTGCACCTTTTCCTAATGGCATACCGATCATCCGTTCACGAAAACACTGGCCAAACACTATCCTGTGTCATGCACGGTCGTGAAATACGATTACAATGCGATCTTCAATTTGGACGAAGACCGGAAGAAGAAGTTGCTGGAGAAGATTACGTCAGCAAGCTGGCCAAGAAGCTAGACGAAGTACATGTAGAGGTCTGTAAAAACACACAAATTGCCAGCGACAGGATGAAAACAAGATATGACGTCAAGGCGCAAAATGATGGGTTTCAACCTGGCGATATGGTCTGGTTGTATAATCCTCAAAGGAGACGTGGTTTGTCGCCGAAGCTACAAAGGCAATGGGAGGGCCCCTATGAAGTCGTGCAGCGTATTAACGACGTCATATACCGCATCCGAAAACCGCCCAGAAGCAAGCCAAAAGTGGTCCACGTAGATCGTCTAGCCCCGTTTGCTGGCGATAACCACAGTACGCAAGTTCAGGTCCGATTCAGAATAATAAGTAGCAGAACCAGGAATCCAATCGAAGAAATGGAGTTCGAGAAGTTTATGAACTTATACGGAGGTTCTGGAAAAGCTAGGTTCGGACCACCGAGGAACAACAAGATCTGTTCCAGGCACAAAAAGATTACGCCATCGCACATTGCGTGAGCGAGGATCTTGACATGTCCAGAGAGGTTTCAATCGTGTTTAAAAAGAAGTTTGGGCAGCTAGATAAATCACGAAGACAGTAACCGGCAGTCGGTAAAGTTTTAGGACTACGTGGTGACAGACGCTTTGTTTTCTATCTGGTCACCAAGAAATACTCACGTGTCAAGCCGTTATACAAAGATCTGTGGCGAACATTATGGAATCTCAAGAGAGAAATGGAGTTCCACCATGTTAAGAAATTGGCAGTACCCAAGCTTGGTTGTGGCTTAGATCAACTGAATTGGAGGACTGTTCAAAACATGTTAGAGGTCGTCTTCCGAGAAACAGGCGTCCAAGTGTTGGTCTGTAGTTACCAACCAAGGAGAATATTGAGTCAGGAAAAGTCTATTGACTGTTACTTTTATGGTCAAGGAAGTTGCCGAAATGGAGGAAACTGCCGCTATCGCCACGATCCTTTTTACCGGCATCAAATCCAGTCTCCTGTTCTGGGACAGAACAGTCCTAAGAAGGGGTCAGTAAAACGTTCGAGAAGTTATCTGCAAATTTAAGAGCCTTCTGGAAGTTGTTATCCATCTTGTAGATGATATACCGAAAAAATAGGGAGCACTCGAGAAGGATTTCCAAATGTGTATAAATACCGAAGAAACAAATCGTAAGGCATTTATTGCCGTAATGCGAATACAGCAGTGTTAAGAAGATTATTCAAGTTGAAATAAATAAGTCGTTAGCACGTGTGTGTACATAAATATACAGAGAATAATCTGGTACGTGATTTTAGTGTAAACAAGTGTGTGAAGCTATCCGCGGACTTTTATCTTATCTTAATTAGTGTAAGTGTTTTTATTAAATATTATTAGATTTCATCATTTCGGTTAATTTACAAGTGTACATATTTCTAGTATAAGTAAAATATTTTTTTAGTAGTTTAAATAAATTAGTTTTAATAATAAATTCGCTACAATCGCATAGTTAAAGTCAACACTCAATCTCCACTTATTTAAGTAGTCAGAATCGGCCCGAAAACTTTAATTGCAAATACCTCGAAAATCGGACACTTTAGACCAAATCTTTAAAGGAAAAATTTTTATTTAACGTCACAGAAAAAATATTGTCTGAGTTTGTAGTCGTTTATCAGAAACAAACGTGGAGTGAGTTATATTTCTCATCATACGTATAATCAAAATATAATTGACAAAATGACGATAACATAAACTGATGACTGGTTATAAGATAAAGTGACCTTTTGAACAAAATAATTTTGGGTTTAAAATATCAAATAATGAGTAATACGTTAATATAATTGTGTATTATTTATTTATCAGTTAATGTTTGGTAAAGAACGGCAATAACACTAATCTTTTCCTCACTTCTGTACGCTTCTGTTGAGTTGTATAAATATCGAGTCAGAAGAACGTCAAGAAATGGAAGAGAACCATTACTTTCGATTTACATAGTACATTTGATATCTAAGTATTGATTGTTAAGATGATCAAGAAACTTAGACAATTCGAGATGACCATGAGGCCAAACAATAAACGTGTCGTCAACATACCTAAACCACATTTTAAGTTTTAATATTGATGATTACAAAGCAACCGTTTCAAAGGATTCCATAAAAATATTAGCTACAACCGGTGATAGAAGAGAACCCATAGCAGCACCAAAAACCTGTTCGTAAAACTTGTTATCAAATTGGAAGTAAGTAGAGGATGTAGGATGGTAGTCCTTGCCATGTTGAGGACAGAATCTGTTTGATGATAATAAGGGAATCCTTAATAGGAACTTTAGCAAAAAGTGAAGTAACATCAAAGCTCACGAGAAGATTTTTTCTTAAGTCTACAGAGTTTAGAATCTGGTTTGGTTCACAAGTTGATTACTTAACTCTGTAGTGGTTCTTTGTTAGATTTTCGTTTGCTTTTTCAAGTTATCGTTTCTTTTCTTACCTTTTCAGAGTTTAGATTATCGCTTGTTTCACAAGTTGATAACCTAACTCTTTCTTAGTTCTTGGTTAGATTTCGGTTGCTTGTTTGAGTTTTGCAATTTATCTCACGCCCCTTACGAAAGTGGGCGAAACGTTGGCAACTTCGATTACAACAACAATGACACAGTCCAAACCCGGAAGACATTCTTATCATAGTATAAATTATTTGACGTTTCAAAACTTAAATAATGTACAATATTTATGTGGAAAATGTATCAAATACATAAATGATATTGTTGTAATTAAATGATAAATACGAATTAAATTAGTGTTCATTACTTAGATTGAGTCAGTTGATTATCCAAGTTTCGAGTGCATATTTTGTATTTTTTTATCTAATGTTTAAAGAAAAAGTGTGTGGCGCGTGATCAGTAGTAAATATAATCGAAAATAGCTCTAATACGAATTTGTTAGTTTTTTATTTTTAAATTTAGTAAAGGTATAATAACAGCTTTCATTAGTACAATGCTGAAGAGATTTGTAATGTGTAAAGAATTGAAATACTAATTAGTATTTGGAACAAGTATTTATTCGTACTCATACTAGTATAGAATTTTGAAAAAATACCCATCACTATTCTAGGGTAGTGATACAAACAACTATGGTATCACTACAACTGATACCCCAATTTTGAAAAACGCTTCATTGATATAATCGTTGTGCCGACCAAGGAGGTATCTGTGTATAAAAAAAAATTATATAAATTTCACACTATCGAAAGCCATTGGAATCTCAACGAACTAATTTAAGCATTTTTATAGTTATTTACACAAAGCACCAGCTCATATCAATTATAATTAATATACATATTTATATTTAAATTTTTATAAATAAAAAAATATTTTGATTTAAAATTAACATTCTTACAAAATTATATTAATACATAACAGATGAAAAATATATACGTACATACATAGAAACAATTTTACAGATAGGGATTTTATGTAATAAAAACAATTATTTACATAATCAATCGTTACAGTTATTTTAATAATTATTATGTGAATGACAACAGAAAATAGACATAAATTAATTCAAATATCTTGTGGCTATTTTCAATATTTATGCGAATGTATAAGCTCGTCAGAATCGTTTCAAAGCAGGATACATATAATTTATATATATAATATCATTATCGATTACTTGATTTGTTACTCTCTAACAACTATTCAATGTCGTATTTGTAATTGTGATACTGCATTATCAATATTAAACGTCCTTGTCGAGGCGCGAAATAGTGAAAATTTCCTGTTTTCCTCTTACAATTCGACAAGACAGTCGTGAGGTGCTTTAATACTGATAATATTGGTGAGAGGGTCCTGTTGGGGCTATGATTATAATTAACCGGCGATCTACCGTGCACCACCCCAATTTCCACCAATAAAGGATTTACTACCTCATAGTCTTGTTTTATTCGATCCGTGGCGTGGCCGTCCCGGTGTCAACAATCCGGCACGGGAGCACCACCACTACAAATGGTAGCAGAGCGTTACGTATTTCTTAATTATATAATTTAAGTTATTTATACTTTTGTTTGTTTGTTTAAAAATTGTAATTTATTTTGTATAAGAGTTGTTTTGTGTGCGCTAATCGTTAAATATACATAAGACTGTTGTAGATACCAGAATTTACATGCCGCCAAAAACGCGTTTTCAAACACAAACTAGCGTTACGGCAGTTCCTACGGTAAAGAACGAACTCGTAATGGAAGCTAATTCAGTCGTAGATGCCACCGATTTACACAAAGTAGAAAGTGAGGTAGTAGTTGCTTCTGGTAAAACCAATTTAATTTATAAAACAAAAATTGCGGAAACCGTTATGTCTGATTACTAAACTTGTCAATTTGGTCGCTCTAAATCATCGGGTCCAACCTTAGTTACTGCTTTAGGAGCGCGTAAAAAATCGAAAAGGTGCGATCAAACAAAATCAAAAAATAACTTGTTAGAAGCTTCTTTGCTTTCGACAGCTAGTGATCTACAATTAACACATCAAAACCACGAGGCTATAATGAGTCTCAACAAAACTATAGTTGATGTAGCACAAAGGACTTCATCTTCTAATGACATCAAGTTTTCCGTTAACCCTACCGAGATTATTTCTAATGTTCATTTTTGCAAGCATAATCCGGAGTTAATCGTTTTATTTATCGAGTCGGTTTAAAAGGTTCTTAAGATTCCAAATTTACACATGCCGAGTTTTTTTATAGCATTAATTATCAAGCTTAATGACTATATATGTCAGTGGTGGTGGTGAATTTTCCTTGGCATCAAATTAAAATTATTCTTTGTGAAAAATATATTAACAAAGCTGATATAATTTTCTTATCAGATAAATTCATTAATAGGTCTTAGCGAATTAATGAGAGCTTTGAAACGTTTACCTCCGATGTTAGATCTAAAACTCTTGCATTAAATCTTCAATACACGGAAGACCAATTAGTGTCACTTATTTGGGCTTATTGTAACAAAGAAACTTATATGACATAAAATATTTTTCACATCCTTCTAATTTCCCTGAACTTGATCATATTAAAATCAAAATAGAATCAATCACAAGGAAGAAACCAATCGTTTCAACATACCGTTGCACCGATTTCTAGTTCCTCAAGTCTAGAACTTCGCTCATCTCCTGCTAACCAACGGCAGTTTCATTCCTTGTACTTCGGGATAGAAGAAATTCTTATTCAAAAAACTAATTTCTTATGTTATGTTATGTTATGTTATGTTATGTTGGTTCTACAAATTCTAGTTTAAGTTGTATGTCTTTTATTTATGTTATTAATTAATATTAATTTATTAGCTTTACTTGATTCTGGTTCGAGTAATAACTTTATTTCATCTAAAGTTGTTTCTAAAATATCGAAAACAAAAGGTTTCACTATTACTTCTGTTTCTAAAACGGTGATGTTGCCTAATTCATCTACAGTTATCGTTAACAAAGCTGTAAAATTGTTTATTTAAATATTGTTACGTATTTATTTATTAAAAACTAATTTATTTAAAACGACTAAAAATTAGGTTTACTTATTCTAGGAATATGTACAGTTTTAAATTAACCGAGCTAATTAAATGTAATAATATTTAATAAAACACTTACACTATAATTTATATCACTTAAGATAAGATAACGTCCTCGGATTTGTTTACACTATAAGTCACGTTCACTCGATTCGGTGTACACTGTTATTTATTTAAAACTCCGCACGTGCTAATCACTTATTTATCTTCACTTGAATAATCTTCTTAATACTGCATGCATTCACATTCCAGCAATAACTGACCTACGTTCTGTCTCGTCGCTATATAAAGACATACGGAAATCCTTCTCGAGCGTTCCCTACTTTTCGCTATAACTTCTAGAAAAATAGATAACAGTTTCTAGAAGGCTCTTGCATTTGCAAGTAATTTCTCGAACGTTTCACTGCCCCCTTCTTAGGACTGTTCTGTCCCAGAACAGGAGACTGGATGCGACACCGGTAAAAGGGATCGTGGCGATAGCGGCAGCTTCCTCCATTTCGGCAACTTCCTTGACCATAAAAGTAACAGTCAATGGACTTTTCCTGACCCAATACTCTCCTTGGTTGGTAACTACAGACCAACACTTGAATGCCTGTTCCTCGGAAGACGACCTCCAACATGTTTCGAACTGTCCTCCAATTCAGTTGATCTAAGCCACAACCAAGCTTGGGTACTGCCAATTTCTTAACATGATGGAACTCCATTTCTCTCTTGAGACTCCATAATGTTCGCCACAGATCTTTGTATAACGGCTTGTCCCGTGAGTATTTCTTGGTGACCAGATAGAAAACGAAGCGTCCGTCACCACGTAGTACTAAAACTTTTCCGACTGCCGGTTGCTGTCTTCGTAATTCATCTAGCTGTCCAAACTTCTTTTTAAACACGACTGCAACCCCTTTGGACATGTCAAGGTCCTCGCTCACGCAATGTGCGATGGCGTAATCTTTTTGTGTCTGGAACAGGTCTTGTTGTTCCTTGGTGGTAACTCCAAACCTAGCTTTTCCAGAACCTCCGTATAAGTTCATAAACTTCTCGAACTCCATTTCTTCGATTGGATTCCTGGTTCTGCTAATTATTACTCTGGTTCGGACCTGAACTTGCGCATTGTGGTTATCGCCAGCAAACGGGGCTAGACGATCGAAGTGGACCACTTTTGGCTTGCCTCTGGGCGGTTTTCGGATGCGGTATATAACGTCGTTAATACGCTGCACGACTTCATAGGGGCCCTCCCATTGCCTTTGCAGCTTCGGCGACAAACCACGTCTCCTTTGAGGGTTATACAACCAGACCATATCGCCAGGTTGAAACCCACCATTTTGCGCCTTGACGTCATATCTTGTTTTCATCCTGTCGCTGGCAATTTGTGTGTTTTTTCGAACCTCTTCATGTACTTCGTCTAGCCTCTTTGCCAGCTTGCTGACGTAATCTTCTCCAGCGACTTCCTCTTCCGGTCTTCGGCCAAATTGAAGGTCGCATGGCAATCGTATTTCACGACCGAGCATTACACAGGATAGTGTTTGACCTGTGCTTTCGTGAACGGATGATCGGTATGCCATTAGGAAAAGATGCAAGTACTGATCCCAGTCCCTTTGGTGTTCGGACACTACCTTGGCTAAGTATTTGCCCATTGTTCGATTTATCCGTTCAACCATGCCATCAGACTGAGAATGGAGAGGCGCTGTCCTAGTCTTCTTAATTCCTAACAGTCGGCAAACTTCTTGAAACAGCCCAGACTCAAAATTGCGGCCTTGATCGGTGTGTAATTCCAACGGAACTCCAAACCGGCAGAAAAACTCCTTTACTAATACGTCTGCGACTGTAGCTGCTTCTTGATTGGGTATGGCGTAAGCCTCCGTCCATTTCGTGAAATAATCCATCGCCACCAGGATGTATTTATTTCCCGAATCGGATTCTGGGAACGGCCCTGCGATGTCAATCGCTACTCTTTCAAAAGGGCTTCCTACGTTGTATTGTTTCATAGGTGCTTTGCGCTTTCTCGCTGGACCATTTCCTGATGCGCAGACTGTGCATTTACGGCACCATTTCATGACGTCCTCTTTGCAGTTCATCCAGTTGAATCGTTCTCGCACTTTACCCAACGTCTTCTTAATGCCAAAGTGTCCTCCTGATGTCCCATCGTGGAGATGCTTCAACACTTCTGTCACCCTGCTCTTCGGCACTACCAGCTGTAGTCTGTTTCCCGTGCCCTCGGCACTTTCTAGGGATCGCGTAAGAAGACCGTCTTCTACTATCAAGGAGTCCCACTGCGCCCAGTACGCTTTGATATTTCTGCCCAAAGCACTCACTTCTTCCCAGGTTGGTCGTCGGCCGCTTTCTTTCCAGTCGAGGAGTTGTCTTATTTCAGGATCGTCTTCTTGTTCGCGACGTAACTGCTCAGGTTCCCACTCATCATCAACCATAGCAGTTCTCCGGAGACATTCGACTTTTTCTTCCAGTCGCGAACAATGGCTGCAGTCCGCCGGACATGGTCTTCTGGACAAGGCATCAGCGTTTCGATGACTGCTTCCGGCACGGTGTTCTGTGTCATAGTCATACTCTTGCAGTCTCTCGATCCATCTTGCCACTTGTCCTTCTGGGTTACGGAACTGCAGAAGCCATTTTAAAGCGGCGTGGTCTGTTCTCAGTAAAAATTTTCGTCTATACAAATACTTGTAGAAATGTTCGATGGACTTAACGACTGCTAACAGCTCCCTCCTAGTCACGCAATAATTCCTTTCTGGCCTGGACAAAACCTTGCTAAAATACGCGATAACCTTTTCTTGTCCATCTTGAATCTGCGAAAGAACCGCGCATATGGCCAGATTGCTTGCGTCGGTATCCAAAACAAACTTTCCATCTTCTCTTGGATAACTCAAAATCGGCGAAGTGACTAGGGCTTGTTTTAGTTGGTTAAAAGAACTTTCGCAGTCTTCATTCCATCTAAATTCTGCTTTTTCTTCAGTTAATTTTGTTAATGGTTTGGCAATATTGGCAAATCCGGGTACAAATCTTCTATAATAAGTGCACAACCTAAGGAAACTTCGGACCTGATGTTTGTCGATTGGTCTTGGTCATGCTTGCACTGCTCGGATTTTGTCTGGGTCAGCCCTCACTCCATCTCTAGATACGACGTGGCCAAGGTATTGGACTTCCTTCTTAAATACGTGGCACTTCTTTGGGATCAGTTTGAGGTTAGCCCCACGTAATCTCTAGAACACTTCCTTCAAGTTGTTCAAGTGCTCTTCAAACGACCTTCCAACCACGATCACGTCGTCCAGGTAAACCAAACACGTCTTCTAAGACAATCCGCGCAAGATGGTCTCCATTAAACGCTCGAATGTTGCAGGAGCGTTACACAGGCCGAAGGGCATTACAGTGAACTGCCACAAACCAGTTCCGATCGTAAAAGCTGTTTTTTCACGATCCTTGGGTTCTAATTCTACCTGCCAGTATCCACTCTTTAAATCTAACGTAGAAAACCACTGGGATCCTGACAGGGTGTCTAGCGTATCGTCAATTCTGGGTAAAGGGTAGCTGTCCTTTTTGGTCACGTCGTTTAGCTGCCTGTAGTCTACGCAAAACCTCGTTGATCCATCCTTCTTCTTCACGAGTACCACTGGGGATTACTTGAAGGTTCAATCACGCCTTCTCTCTCCATATCCGTAATTATTTATTCGGCTTCTTCTCTTTTCGCCAAAGGAAGTCTGCGTGGATGTTGTCGTATCGGCCGAGCGTCTCCGGTATTAATTTTATGTTTCACCACGTTAGTTCTTCCTTTGGAGCCACTCTCCAGCGCGAACACATCTTGGTACTCTTGGATCAACACTTTAACTTTAGCCAGCTAGTCTTGGCTGAGGTTTTGGCATTTGGTGGTAAGAATGTCCAATAGATGTTGTGGACACTTCTTCGGCGACGTATCTTCGTTCGACTTCACGCATCTCACAATTTGTGATACTGGCGTGAATTGGCCTACCACGGTCTTCTTTTTCAACGTTACAGGATCTGAGTTAATGTTTAAGATCCTTACTGGCATCGTGTTCTTTACTCGTACTAAAGTTCTGCCAACGAGTAGTCCCTTTTCAACTAAACCGCCCTCCATTGGTTCAATCGCGCGTATATAGCCTTCCCGGAGACTTCCATCCAGGCGTGCCATCACCACGCTTTCAGTCCTTGCCGGCAGAGTCACGTCTTGTTAAAAGAAAAAGTTTAATAAACACTATTTTATACTTTATAAATAAACACGCGTATCGTAAACTTAAAAGTTATTTACGTAATCAATGTTTTTATTACGGGAGCGATTTTTCTTAATGATATTTACACTAAAATTCGCGAACGATATCCCACACTGGCGCCACTGTTACGTATTTATTTATTAAAAACTAATTTATTTAAAACGACTAAAAATTAGGTTTACTTATTCTAGGAATATGTACAGTTTTAAATTAACCGAACTAATTAAATGTAATAATATTTAATAAAACACTTACACTATAATTTATATCACTTAAGATAAGATAACGTCCTCGGATTTGTTTACACTATAAGTCACGTTCACTCGATTCGGTGTACACTGTTATTTATTTAAAACTCCGCACGTGCTAATCACTTATTTATCTTCACTTGAATAATCTTCTTAATACTGCATGCATTCACATTCCAGCAATAACTGACCTACGTTCTGTCTCGTCGCTATATAAAGACATACGGAAATCCTTCTCGAGCGTTCCCTACTTTTCGCTATAACTTCTAGAAAAATAGATAACAGTTTCTAGAAGGCTCTTGCATTTGCAAGTAATTTCTCGAACGTTTCAATATCTAAATTATCATGGCCTTTGAAATTTTATATAATGCCAAACCTAAAACTTGATTTAATTATTGGACCCGCTTCACTTCATAAAATGAATTTGTTCTTAAATTTTTCAAACAAATGCGTTTCTTTTAAATTTGCGCAGGATGTTGTTATTCCCTTTTGTAAACCCCACAACCAAAAATACAATTGTATATTTTCAAATTCAATATGCGAAAGTAAATACGATTTAAATAACGCTTAAGATTCACAAATTAATAAATTAATTTCTAATTATTCGGATGTTCTATCTAAGAAAATGGAATTCGCTAAGGGTTTTGAATATAAAATCCAGGTTACTTCAGAAAAAAACAATTTATAAGAATCCCTTTTATCTAAATCCGGTTAAACAAAAAGAACCAGATGAAAATCTTAATACGTTACTGGAAAGTGGCATTATCCGTTACAGTACTTCAAAATACGCTAGTCCAGCTTTTTTCGTTACATAGAAAGATTCTAGCAGACGTCTTGTTGTGGATTACAAGGCCGTAAACAAAATCATCCAGTACGATCCGTTTCCCCCAGCTAACCAACTCGCTATATTTACCTATCTTTAAGGTACTAATATATTTACATTGTTTGCTATGAATTCAGCCTTTCATCAGATTCCTTTAAAAAAACTTCCAGAAAATATACCGCATTTGTTACAATGACACATCATTATGAATATAATTTTTTTACGTTCGGGTTAAAAATAAGTCCCACAGGATTGAATAGGCTTATTTGACGTGAATTTTCTGATATTCGTCTTAAATTCTTCTTAAATTATTTCGACGATTTTATTATCTTCTTCAAAGACCCTTGGGAACATATTCAACATATAAAGATGATAGTCTAAGATCGTTTTTGTAGTTGTGGCATCACCCTAAACCCTGATATGGCAAAATTTGCAATGGCAAAACTTAAAATACTAGGTCACATAATTTCTGCTGGTGGCATTCAAATCAATCCGCAACGAGTTGAAGCTATTACTAAGTTACTAATTCCCAAAAATGTCAAACAAGTACGGCAATTTATCGGAATAGTCTCATTTTCTTCTAAATTTATAATGAATTTTTCAGAGATGGTAGCTCCTTTTAATGAATTAAAGAAGAAAAACGTCAAATTTATTTTAACGATAGTCATATGGCCGCTTTCGAAAAACTTAAAGAGGCGATTACAGAGACTCCTGTTTTGCGTTTACCAGATTTCAGCAAAAAATTTATAATTCGAATTGATGCCAGTAATATAGGAATTTCCGTAATTTTGCTCCAACAATTTGACGACGGTATACATCCGACTGCATTTGCCGGTAAAAAACTGTCTTACACAGAAAGGAAATATTCTGTTTATGAAAAGGAATCACTAGCCGTTATTTTTAGTCTAGACAAATTTAAAGATTTTGTTACGGACTCACTTTATTTTACAAGTTGATTGCGACGCTATCAGATGGTTATCTAATCATCCGAATCAGTTGTCAAAGTTTGGCCGATGGCTTCTGAAATTATCAAAGTTTAACTTTACTATAGAACACATTCCTGCCACCTTAAATAATGTCGCCAATGGGTTATCCCGTCGATTTGATGATTTATTTCAAGATAATACTACTAGTGACTTAGATTCATCCTTATTATTATGCAATTGTAAATGATGCGATATGTTACTGACCAAACAATTACCATTTTGTAAAAAGCGGTGATCAAACTAAAAAAAATTAAGAAAAATCAAAAAGATTTTTTTTAAATTAAATAAGACGTGTATCAACAAAACAGTTTGTTTTACTTTGTTGAGTTAAATGTTTGAGTGAAACGTTTTAAAAATCCTACATATCAAAAATATAAAAATATAAAAGCACCGAAGTTATTACAAAACCTTAATGACGTAATGTATTATAAATTTACTTAAAATCATAAATATAAATAATATAAATATTTATATATTTTTAAAATCTTAATACTTAAAAATTTGATTAAAAACTAAAAAAAATGTACCTTCAGTATTGAGAAAAATATTATTGATTAACGCTTTAAAAATTAATAAACGCAATGCAAATCTGAAAAAATGGTATCTTAAATATGTTAATTTTATAATCAAATGTAATTTTTCAATAATGGTTAATACGAAAAGTGTATGTTTAGACACGATTGCGCTTTAAATGTTGAAATTTTTAAAATCTACCATCATTCCATTGCAATTCATCTAATTGTCTTAACGAACTCTTTGATTTGAAGACTTCTCCTATTTTTAACACCAGGTTCTAATTTTTTATGCATTTGTTTTTAAATCACTTCTGGTTGTATTTTTAATGCAAGTTTCAAACAATTTGTTATTTGTTATATACTCATCAATTTATATATTATATTTAAATACGTTTGATTAGCTCTTCTAAATTTCTCTATTTACGAAAATAAATCTTACAAATCGACTGATAATTACATTTGAATATTGTCGAAACGTGTAGCTAATCGATACAAAATTTAGTAAAGAAGACATTTGTTTGGTATCTAATTTTAATACGTTACTCCAGTTTGATATCATAAATGCTAAACTAAAATAACCCTAAAATTTGTAAGCCACGAGTAGATACAAGGGTGGTTTAAAAAATTTAATTACACGAACTATCTTGAACGCAAACGTGAACCGGTTTTCAAAATAGAACTATACGCTTTTACAATGTTGGAATAATTTCATTCGGCACTAAACTTTCTTTTACACATAATTTTATTACTGCATAATATTGGATTTTTTGTATTTCAAACAACACGCGCCCCGTAATTGATTTAAACAACTGAGGGCTACAACGAGCTCCTGAATAGAATGGTTTGCTATTTCATATATTGTCTACTAACAATTGTACAAACGCAATAAAATTATCCGAGTAGTAAAGCCATCTATGAGCAAGACCGAAGACTTTTCAGACCACTCTCGTATAACTAATGACACAACTCGTCTACTTACATTACTTCGACATAAAAAATTATGGTTATCAGTATCTACAGGTACGTTTATTATTTTAACCTTAATTATTTTTTTTTGCATGTTAAGTTTATTAGACAATAAAAAAATATACAATTGTTTAATACGAAATTTGAGTCCAAATCGATCTATTATTTTTTTACATTTACAATAATACATAAGTATATTTTTATAACAATATTTATTGTTGAAAGTAGTATGATTTTACACATTTATAATTTTTACTTTAAATTGTATTTCAGTTTTTTGTTTCCAAAGAACCACAATTTTTACATGAAATTTGCAATGAAACTAAAATACTGTTACCCTTTTTTTCAAGAAAGACATTTTTATAAAATTTTACCACGTTTTGTGTCAATTCTTTTTGTTACCCTTTGACCTCAATCATACATTTCCGCACGTTTCTGGCCACTATAGAAAAGTTGATTTTTATATAAACGAGGATTTATTTTATTTTTATATTTGTTCTGAACAATACGACCGTATCTATAAGAAAATGGGATATAAAAAAAGAAATCGCATATTACTTTAAATGCATGAAATTTGGCTTTATAAAAGTATTTTTTAATGAATAAAACCATTTTTCAGTACCTTAATACATTACTTACGCTGTAATAATTGTGAAGTTATTAAGTACTTGAACTAGTAACGCGTAAGTTACTTTTTCTGAAAAAAAAAATCAGAGTATATGTGATAAATTATTGTTGTTTGTTACCGTTAAAATTAATGTAACTTATTTAGAAGTCCTGTTTTGATCAAAAGGATTAAGACGTTAGTAATTCTATTAATAATTGTTAACGTGCCGATAAAAAACAAAATGTTCTAATTTACGCATTTCCTCTTGGAAAAATACCCGTTTTCTCTAAACATTTAATCATTCTGACGCCAGTTTAGCACGGGAACAATCAACACATGGGCATGCAATGTTTCGCTTACTAGGAAAAGCTATTCGTATAATTTATAGGTGGATTAGGTTATAGAGAACATTGTAGAGACACATTTATTAAAATTCTTCAAATATTGACGTTTTAGTGTTGCAAACACTTATAGGGAGCTTGATTCGAAGACTTGTGTAACGAAACAATGAAACGCTCAGATGAAACAAATCTGGGACTTGCGGTGGTACCCAATTTCACTTAATTTTTTGTATTTTTCGGATGCAATGTTTATTATTAAACAAGACATTCCTTATGATTTGTTTTATGTTTTAAAAATATAATAAGTCTTAATTTCACTCAGCAGAGCTAAAAAATAATTATAGTAATTGCAGAATCAGATCCGCGGGAGCTTCCGCCTTGTACGCTGCAAAAACGGTACAATATAGACGAAAAATGCACATAAATTTATTTATAGAGCACAAAATTTACTGCAAAAAAGTCCGCGGGAGTGTATAATTATAACTAATAGTTTAAGAGTTACAGAATTTGAATGTAATGTAAAACATTATCGTGTGACTTTGCACACTGACATCTTCTAAATTATAGAAGGTAATTGTACCCTTCCGCGGACTTTTTTATTGTAAATTTTGTCTTCTATAAAAATGTATATGTCTTCTATCTTGCAACGTTTTAGGGTAATCGTTTATTTGTTATTCTTATTGAGTTTACTTTATTCAGCCTGATGCTGTAACACTCTCGTTATACTTAGCGACCAATCGCTATCAAATTTTAATGGTCGAATATAACTATCGACATAACAATCACTGGTAAAATAGGTTTGCTGTATCGGTATTTTAATTATATCGATATGTCGCTCATTATCTTGCAATCCTTATTTTGGAAAAAAGTATCGCCTTTAAAAAAACAAATAGTGCTATACGACCGCCAAACGTATAAGAGTGAATAAGATATAGGATACGCGCCGTGCTGTCGTAAAACATCTGACCGGTAGATTTTGAAATAGAAAAAATCCAGACTAAAACTGCCTGATATGAAATAAAATTCAAATGTTTGCTACGACCTCCATTAAGTGACGCACATCATCCCTCGATAGCACCAATTTTCTATTGAATAATGACTTTAATTAATAGGTAAAAGTATAAACATTTTGTATTAATTCGAAATAAAACTGAGTTGCAAAACACACCGTTACATAACTTACATGTCTTTTATACATTTTGTTTACGTAGTTACTTCAAACGTGTCGCGTAAAATGCTCCTTTGCCTGTATGAAAAAATACGTTTTTAACCTTACTTTCTTAAGTACATGGTAAAACTGAAAAGACTATTTTCCTGATTGCATTTTCCAATTCCTCGTATAATGCAACGCGCAAAACATCTCCAAAATTCATTTTTTCATACAAAAAAGCTCTCAAGCCTATACATCACAATCGCTATGTTCATAACGGCTACCAAAACGCCGCCGTTATATCATAATCGTTATGGTTCAAAATAACGAGAGTGGATAACGAAAGTCGATATGAGTGGAACCGTTATAAGTTATACAGCATACCGATTTTACAAAAATAACGTTTCGGCTAAATAACGACGTCGCTATTCATAAGGAGAATGATATAGCATCAGGCTGATTGTCGGAGAACATAATTCAACCCATGTGAACCCTAGGGGTGACGGTCCGACAGTGTGAAAACTTTATAAAACGCAGCAGAAGTAAACACATGTGTCCGAAAACGAAACATTCTTATCACTGAATCTGAACGGAGATCACAGGTTGATCTACTAGCAAAAATTCACCATAGTTTGCAGGTGTCCTTCTCGTAGGTTGATTTCTTCTCCCGCTGTTGGAATAAATCTAAGAAAATTAAACAAATCATCTGAATACAAAAATTGTAGCGGTTTCGATGCAGGATGGTTTACAAGAAAAACAACTCCAGATATTACCACACTGACAAAGGTACCCTTACCCGCAAAAAAAAACGCGGTGGTCACCAAAATCGACTAGACCGAAACACACATGTTCGACTAAACCGATAATTTATGTTCAAATTTTAAAAGTAGTAATTTAATAAATCTGATTTATAAAGTTTTATAATAAAAACTATCAGTAATTACTAGTTTGAGTCATCAATGATTTTACTGTTAAGTTATCAGCATAGCACGAAAGTATGTAAAATAAAATTTGAGTAAATTTTGACTGTTGAAACTGTATCAACAGTCAGGCAATTGTAAAGATTATTACTATTATTGACGTTATAAATCTGTTAAGATTAGAGAAAAGAATCATGATAAATTAAAGTTCATCCCTTTAATACTTTTTTTATAATCAGTAGCGCATTTGTTTAATATTAATAGGAAAAAAAAATAGTAGCATCGGTAAATTTTTATTCTATTTGTAGCATGCAGCGCCGCCTAATAACAAAACGTAGTAACATCTTAAAGGTAGAAAGAAACACAACGCCGTTTTTAACAAATTAAGTAAAAAAGGGAAAAGCCAATTGGAAGAGATATGGTAGTGAGAGCGTTCGTGAACTTGCCCAATCAGAAAAAAACGTTTTAGGATATAAAGTCAAAATTGCGTACAAAGAAATTTGAAGATTATTAAAATTGAAAGTGGTTTTATGTAGATGATTTTTTTTGTTTGTTAAAAACAGCTACTTAAACTTCATTACCACCCTGTTTTTGTTATTTGTATATATTTGACGAGTTTTAGAATCAACCTGTGTTAATCTATTAAATCATTTTCTCTGCATATTATTTATGCTAATCTCTGGCTTCAATTCTAAATTATGAATAATATTTTTTTTGTTTTTCGTAAGTTTATAATTTGATGATACAAGAGTCGTTCAAAGTTTAGACATACTTGTGTGTATTGCCTTGTAGAATGTAAATCTAATATTTTTCTACCGTGGTTGGGCAACAACGAACGGCCGCAGGTTGCTTTCATGCTATGGGACCCTGAATTTTGATATGTCTAATGGCGCAAGTTGCTTTTATGCTATGGAACCTTGTACATTTGAGTGTTTTCTAGTCGCGGTAGGTTGCTTGCATGTTATGGGGCCCTACATTTTCGTTTACTTGTTTTATGTACAACTTTTATTATTTGTATTACTGATTTTATATATACATATATATGTTTTTCGTCTGACTTGTTGTTCCAAACTTTCAACTTTAGCTAGGTTGATTCGTAATCAGGACCCCAGTACCCATTGACGGGGGCGCCGATTATATAACACGTTTAAAATGATGATGTTTGTGCACGTGTTTATATGTGTTGGTAATTAAATCTGTTGTTATCAAGTCTATTTATTTGTCTAATTTACTATAAATGGAGATGTCCTTGCTTTATGACGTGTGTTAATAGTTTTGATTACAAGCCAATTATTTTATCAACCTAAATTATGTAATCATCTTGCAGTTGCAGTCAGTTAGAGGACCGGAGGAGTTTCTTAGCTCTGTTCTTTCCCTCCTACTGCGGGTTCCACCAAACAGGCAAAATTTCGGTCAAAATTTAACTCAAATAAAAATCACGATTCATTCTTTTTATTGTGTGTTTTATTTAACCTACTACAACCTTCCCACATATCGAGAGTAAGCAGTGTATAACGAACTTAATACAAGGTAGGTAAAGGGGAGGGAGGTAGCTTAACGATCACAGCCACAGCGAGATGTCGCTGCTTTTGTTTGTTCACCGGTTTTAAATTTCAAACGCGAATGGGTTACATCAGATTATTAACACAGACTTTTTGAATAAAGATTTGTATGTATAAGGTAAGATAATAGTTACATGACTTAGAAGCACAGTCACACAAGCGTATAGATTGAACGCTAACTGCCAAATGCATTTCAAGGCTGACCTCGTCCAAGATAAGTAGCGACTACACAAAATTAAAAATAAAGAAATGTTTACACACGATTTGTTAAATTAATGCAGATAAAATGAAATAACAACAGTAACGAAAACGTTACAAAGGTTTATAACAATCTAAATTTTAAAGCAAATAATATAATCATTTAATAAACATGAAAATAATAATATCATTTTAATTATCTTCAAGAATAATTTTTTTTTGAAACATTCATTACTATAACTATCCCTGAAAAAACAAAGAATAAAATGTAGCTAAAAATGTTCGTAAATTTATTAAAACCTTCCTTTTTAATTGCCATTCTATTTAATCTACAATACCTAAAAAATTACCACTAAACGCATCTTTTAGAAGTAGGTTAAAATATGACCTTAAAAGAACAGATCAAAAAATGCGCTTAAAGTAATAGAAAAAGTTTAATCTACAAAAATGTCATCACACACTTAAGGTACGTTCACAGCTATCGGTTTGTACATTTCAGTTTGTTCGGTAACGAATAAATCGAAATACGGAATAAACGTAATACTAAAATTAGGGTACAACTAGTTAATATTAAATAAGTGTTTTAAAAAACCAAAAATTGTCATTTTCTTTTGCTCGTCAAACGTAAACACAAATATAACCTAAAATTCACACAACTTGTGTTATCAAATCTATGTCAAACGGACAAACGCAGCCGGCAATGTTGCAGATCGACTATTTTTTCCGTCGGTGGAGAGAATGTGACCTTACACTAAACACATAAGTCGTCACAGTATTATGATAGTCATCACCATCATCAACAGTAGCTCATTCTGTTCATCGTCGGAGATAAACCTTCCTTAGAACTTTCCACTATTCTCTGCTGTGTGCTTTCCTCATCCAATCGTGTCCTGTCAATTTCTTAATGTCATCCGTCCATCTGGTTTGCCGTCTTTCTTTGTATCTCTTATTTTCTTGAGATTTCTATTCTACAATAATCCGTGTATATTTATCTTCATGCCCGCCCAATTTTATGTCAAGACACAAAACCGTTCCACTACATCTTTTACACTGAAACTTCTGCGTACTTCGGTGTTGAAGATATGGTCGCGTAATTTGATATTCAACATTGTTTTTTGCATAGCACTTTGTGTTACCTAAGAGCTTGTGCATGTTGATCTTGTTTAAAGCCCACTTTTCAGTGCCGTAGGTTAGTACTGGCAGCACATATAAGTTGAATGTTTTAACGTATGTAGTATGTCTGGCATAAATATGTCATTCAGTTTCTCGAAGGTTGACCATGCCAACGAGTTTCTTGTATCTTGGTTAAATGTCAAGTTGTTTTTTCAGAGTTATAGATTGTGTCCTAGATACTGGGTCCTGATTCGGGCGCTCGGTAATAGCATTTTACATGTAAAATCTTGTCAATGCGATTACCTGCTCCCTTAATTGTTTTAGGGCCAAAACATAAGAGTACAAAATTGTTCAACACTAAAAATGCTACCTGAATGGGATGTTTTTCTACTTCTACTGTAAGAAACAAAATGAAGAGTTAAACGTTGAATTAGAATCTGCAAAAATCACATTACCATGATTTTAAAATAATTGCGTTATGAACAATTGTAGAATCTTGATGTTTTCATTGTTACTGGAGGTACAAAATAAACAGTGAATTTAATAAATTTAAACTTAATATATTTTAAGTAGAATTTAATTTAACCGGATATTTTGAGATCAAAGTTAATGCTCAAAAAGGCCGCCATTAGAGGTAAAAACCGAGTTCGTCATAAAAGTTACGGCGCACATTTGCAAGCTGTCGGTTTGTAATATTATACCTCATTGGTAATACTGTTACATTCTTTCTTAATCTTGTTCTTCTATGCTTGTATTTCTCGCTCCGTAAATCTTCGAACGGACTGGCCAATTTACCGGTCCTCCTCGTTCCAACCACGTAATATCTAAATATAAAGTAACTTCTATTGTAAAATGGGCAACCATCGTGTTGATACCATACAACATTTTCTCCAGCTACAGCGTCTATGGCCGGCCCAATCGCAGTTTGTAGCAGTTGTAGATATTTAGCGCCGTTTAAATGTCCATCGATGAAAATAGGTTCTATAATATGAGATCCGTAGATTCCTAACTATACATTCATTGCTTGAGGGTATTGGGAATAGTTATCGATTACCAAACGCGAGTTATCTGTATATCTGATAATTTTGCTTATTATGCTCTCCATTAATGGTAAATGTGAATCCTTCAGATAAGCAAATATAATTAATAAAATAACTCTCTACATTAGCTATTTCTGTTACTGTTTCGCAAAAAAACATGTTACAAGCTTTGCTGGTTTTACGAACCTGCACGGCCAACTCTCAATAGTCGGAGAGAGAGGGGGTTCATAGATACATAAAAGATAATTAAGGGCGCCAGAGCTTATCCCAAAAGCGACGTCTGTCCGCTCACAACAGAATGGTAGCACTTGTAACAAGATGTTAGGTTCGTAATTCCTCTACTCAACTGTTCAAGTAGTCAAAAGTAATTAGTTGGTAACGATAGCCACAGGAGACAGGTATGTGGTCATAAAAGAATCACTAACCACAATAACAATTTTAATGTAGAATCGCTGATGATTATCACAGAATATAAGACTTCTTAATACAGAAATGCCAGTAGCATAGGCAACACACCGTACATAAATAAACTACAGTAAAAATATATAGCGAAGAATAGTTTGTAGTAAATATCGTTTACATAATTAGTAATAAGGCATTACTGACAATGAAACACTGATAACAAGTATGGCCTTAACATTAAATTATCACAATTATTAAGGGTAGGATACAGCATACGTAGTATAAGCAAATTTACTAATTAAATGGTACCACAATTACGGTAATCAGTACGGAAATACTATTAGTGACAGTTTCGTGAGTAACCTCGTTGACGACGAAAGAAAAACATATAAAAGCACTTACCATCAATACAGGAATTTCCACAGGTGCAAAGGAAGTACTTCCCCCGACACATAACCCTGTAAGCAATTTGAATCGCAATTCGTGTCAACCTAATATCTCACGAAATCCAAATCTACAAAGTCATTACTTAAATTTAAAAGTATACACATAACACAACCCGTAAATCGGATGCTGTTATACCCCTTTTCGTTGGTTTAATTAGTTATAACCATAAGCTGTATGAAGAAGAAATTAGTATCGTCCATCCAAATCTTTGTCAAGGTTCATTCCCTCGTACATGGATATCGAATACTGTAGTAATCTTTGGCCGGGAAAACTCCGCAAGACCCCCAATTTCGTAGCGTGAAATCGGCTTACGCTGGTGCGCGTGTACGGCAACGTGTTCACGTATTAAGCAGTCGTTCACGATAGCCATTTATCGATAAAGTACCAGATGTTAACGAAAGGAATGTAAAATGGCTGTTAGAAGGAAAACAGAATTACGATCGAAATTGTTACTAAAAGACGACAATCGCTTACCCTGTAACGCGTTGAAGCAATCAGATCCTTTTCTAATTAGAATTGGTTTTCTAGATGATAAGATATAACATAGCTATTCCATGCGTACAGACCATTTATACCATGCCCGTGTGACGACTTTCCATAAAATAAATCGCGCCGAGAAACGAACGTTAGAGAGCGTAAACCCGAATCTACTTTTACGTTGAAAATACATAGGCGTGCGCCAAGGAAATTTCGTCCGTAGCAAACATTCTAGAATACCTGTTTAGCTCAAAAACTTCCTGATGCCTTGCGTACTCGTAAGATTTAAACTTGCTCTTCTTTAAAATTTTGAAGGCGGTTGTCTTGTGTAACTTTAAATCCTCACCAATTTGCCTAGTGCTAATGCTGGGATTAGAAACGACAGTCGCAATAAGATTTACTACGTTAGTGTGTTCTTGTACAACAACTGCTTCCTCGACTAAATATTTACATGTAAAATGCTATTACTGAGCGACCAAATCAACACCCGGTATATGAATCTATCGTTTGTTGTTTCTCTTGTATATAATTTGTTAAGTATTTTGTTTTCTTAATAATTATTTTTATTCCAATTTTTTTTTAATTCGTAGTTTAGCTCCTCTAACATTTCTTGTAATTCTTCTAGATCTCTTCTACCAGTGTTATGTCATCGGCAAATCTTCGGTGGTTCAGTTTTTCTCAATCTATTGTCACGTTTTTTTTTCAATCTAACCTTGTAAAAACAACTTCAAAAACCAATGTAAATAATTTTCAAAAAAATTGAGTCCCTTTGTCGTACTCCACGATGCGTCCTGAATTTACTGGTTTATACTGCTGTTTTTATTTGTTTAGTTGTGTTTTCGTATACGTATTTAATGAGGGCTGTGTACCTTTTGTCTCTACAATTACTTAAAGCGCTCAGAATTGTCCATATGTCTAATTTATCATTGCTCTCCATAGACCTATATTGTATTCATTAGTTTTTTCTATTAATATTCGCATCATCTCTAAGTAATCCCTGATGCTGTAATATCTTCTAAATCCGGCTTCCTTGCGTGATTGATAAATATCTGGTTAATTTGTTAGTCTTTGAATTATTACCTTTGTAAATAATTTGTACAGTACTAATAGAAGGCTTATTGGTCTATAGATTCGTTTTAGTTGTTTTAGGATAGATTTACTGCCACTGTTAACTCATGGAGCTCAATTGATTGATATTTTCTTTAAAGCGTTGTTAATTTTTTCCTCTGTTATTTTGAGCATTTCCTTTAATCCAATGTTTGTTTTTTCTTTTTTCCATGGTGGTGATCATTTTTTGTATCATATAGTGTACAATAGAATGTTTCTATGTATCCTGTTGATTCTTCTTGTTATTATGAGACCGTCGAAATACAATAAGAAGTTATCAAGGAATGTCGAGCATTTGTTGACACAGTAACAAAACATATAAACTAGTAAAGAATTTGTCAAAAATGTTAATCGAAAATGAGTTAATCAAACGAGAATAATGAAAAAAATTTGAGAAGCAGAATCAAATTTATTACCTAAAAAGTCCAAAACAAAGAACAAGAAAAAATTACCAGCAGTTCTGTAACTGGGGAAAAATGTGCAATGGGCAAATAAAGATATTCTAATTGCGTATTTTGTTGAAAAGGTACGTTTTTTTAATAAAATTTATTAGCACTGATTTTTCAATATTCTTAGGTAAAAACTATTAAGGGTTCAATACTATGGTCAGTGTGCTGAGAAATAATTCACAAATACATAAATGAATATGTGGATATTTGTGCATATAAAACATTGCTGACTTACTTGAAACGTAAACATGACGATTATTTGAAAATAGAACTTTGAGTTCTATTAATGGATAATGTGAAGGAGTTTTTAGAAAAAGCTCCTAATGCCAGTTTTCTGTTTATAAAGGTAGTATTGGTGATTTCGTTGCATGGAATCTGACGGGAAAAAAATTGCGTTTACTAAAAGTAGATGATGTAGAAAATTGCGAGCATATTTTGGTCATAATATTACATGACATAAAAACAAATACCCTGACCTTTAACTCTGCCGATGAACATTTGTTTCTTGGCCAATCTGTGCTGCCTTCTATTTCGTCTTCTTTTGGAGTTTTTCTACCGTCGTCTGGACCAAAATGCCTCTAACCTGACGTCTTCTTATCAAGCTGTCTTTTTTTTCCAAATTTTCCAGTTTTGTTAATCCCGGTTCGAAGGATCAATTTTATGTTGTTTATTTACGTAATCGCTGGTGGATATAACAAAACTCAATTTTGTTTTAACAAAAAAACAGTTACTTTATTACTCTAAAAGTACGATTTTTAATAGAAGTGCATTAGCTTGCATCTACATTTTAGTAATATATGACCAACTTATAAAACTTGATTTGATAAGAATATTAAAAGACTTGCGCCTTACATTAATACTTCAAACATGCTTTTTATCTTGAACAAAGGTCTTTACAGTTACATCGGAAGATGGAGTAAACAAAATTGAACTGTACAAAAAATATTTGAATTTGAGATCAAAAAATGTGGACCATCGCAGACAGGGCAAGTACACAAAGCAACCAATTAGTTCATTTACAATTTAACAAAAAAAAATGATGCGTACTTAGAGCTACCGGAGCCAAACAGCTTCACAAGCCATTGTTTTCAAATGACTTTAACGACCTTTTTGTCCGACCGTAGAGCTGACATCTAAGTTTTGATGAGACACGACGGCTGGCGTCGTAATGTTGTTGCAGAAGGCTATGACGAAAATAGCATCAGAAATAAATTGGTTAGTAGTTTGATTGAAGAAAAATCTTCGATCACTAAAACAAGTATGTGTCAGAAACGAATCGAATATTAAAAGAGGCTTCACTAGGCGTTTGTGATGGGTTAGACTGCATCGACAATTTATTACAAGTGAATAACGCACGACACTGACCGTTTGCACAATTTATTTACCATTACAAATTTCAAACAAAGTCAGTATTAAATAATAAAACAGACAAAACTGATTTCGTCAATTATTCCAATAAATTTATAAACGTTTAATAGTCAAACACTGGAACAAACGATCCGACACCCGCTCTTTTATCTTTTCGAGTTGTCACCACCAAATATCATTTTAATCTGCCCTTTTTAGAAGTTACCTAGTCTAGCTGGTGTCGTTCCGTTCGCATGAAATTGTAATTTCACATGCGTTGCTATGCCCATATAAAGCAATCTTACAAGATATCTAACCTTTATTGGTTGATTCTAAGTTATTAAGTTACAAAAACTAAACATTTTAAACATAATTTATGGCAACACAAAAAAACTATTGCACGCGCACTCATTCCACAGCCGTAGGTCAGCTTATATTTAGTGCCACAGACATATTTAATAATTTAACATATTGTTCGTTTACAATATACGCTAATAAATAAACTGAATAAAAAAAGTATTGCTAACTGAAATAGTAAAGAAAAGTGTTACTAACGAGAAAAGTTCCACTTTTCTTCACGATCTTTGGTTAAACAATGTGTCACTTTTGTATCAAATACACGGAAAAAAAATAATTGCGCCAGTAAAAAAAACTTTATTTAATCATTTTACATTTTTGGCTGTTCTGTTATAAATAAATTTAATAGTGTTATAACAATACAATAAATGCAAAAGTCAAAATAAATTTATTAAAACCATAATTCTTCAATAATTGTAATTAGAAAAAAAATAATTAACAAAAAATCAAAAATAAATCATTACTGCAAGCATTTGCGATTACAAAAACATAAAACTTAATTTAAAAAAATTCTGCTACATGTAGAAATTTAAATCTCAGTTAATTTTGTAATTAAAATTATTAGTATTCAGAAAATGAGGAAAACAACAGAATCTACTTAATATTACAAGTTGAATTTAAATTAAAAGCTTTGATTAATATTCTACAAATGCTTTAGTAAAATTTCGAAAGTTATAATATGTTTAAAAGCTTTCATATGCCTTGAATCTGTTGTCTAACCCACAGAATTATATTATGCCAAATTTCTTATAATCGTTTAAACTCGCAAATATAATTTAATTTATATTAAAAACAAGAATCTAATTTTGACTATTTTTAAGTCAAGTAGAATGCAAATTCATGTACTCGTTTTTGCGTTTACTTTATTAAAACAGGTCAGTGAGTTTAAATTTAAAAGTTCACAGATTTTAATTACTTTTTCAACAATATAAAGAGTGAATTTGTTATTGGTAATTAATATTTATTTTAACTCAACCTTTGCTTTGATGTTTTTTTAAATATGAAGTTAAAAATTCGATCTAATTATCACTAATATTTGTGGGTATAATAAAAAATTACCATAGTACCACTTAAGCAATTAAAAAATAGCGCCATAAAACATCAAATAATACATAAAAAACGTATAGAAACGTGCTTAATATGCGCAAAATTATAACAAGCTTTGAACTTCTTTGAATTAAAATTTATTAAACAACGAAAACGTTTGTTAAAAAAAAAGATATCTGCAAAGAAATTGTATAAAGAATATCTGAAAGCATTCGTTTTAGAAGTATCATTACTTGTTTTGCACGTCTTTTCTAGACGTTTTGTCTGCAGTGACGATTAATATTATGTTTTTATTGGATTTCACAGTTCGATCGTTTCAATTTCAAGCAATTTCTATTATAAAATTAAACAAATATTCAAATGTTAAACGAACAATTTTATAAAATTAAAGCACGTTTTATTTAACTTTCTAAATTGCAATAAAAATTAACTATGTATTTAAAAAAAATTAATTATTGATAAATATTACAATTAATTGTACACTTTTACATTTGAATTATATCATATTGTAATAGATATACACAATTTTATAATAAATGACTAAGACACGAAAAAACAAACTTGAAATATTTAATGTGCTGCATTATGAAATTAGTCGATAATATTTGTGGAATAAACGTACAAAGTAAAACAAAGGTTGCGATAGTTGCCTAT
Source organism: Aquatica leii (assembly GCA_035610365.1). Classification (NCBI taxonomy): domain Eukaryota; kingdom Metazoa; phylum Arthropoda; class Insecta; order Coleoptera; family Lampyridae; genus Aquatica; species Aquatica leii. The sequence continues at coordinate 169,390,414 of CM069433.1, forward strand.
AGCAGAAAAAGTTATGTAATTCAGGTAACGTTGTTTATATTTAGCCTAATAGTAGTCTTCCTTTCTCAAAACATAGTAAAACGGGAGCGCTTAAAATGAATATTATCAAATTACAAATCTTGATTAAAAGGTGTGTTTATAAATTACGAACAAAATATCAACTTTACCATATTATAATACCTCGTATACTCTAACCACAGAAAATGTAAAACATGATTTGGAAAACAATATTGATTTTTTTAGTAAATGATAAAAAGTATTATAATGTATTAAATGTAAACTGCAAAAAAACATAATAAATTTATAAAATACACATAAAAATTACAGTGCGCGCCGCTTATTGAAATCACGAATAATGTTATCAGTCCGGTAATGTTATTATTGTATGAAAGAACGGCCCGTATGTTACTACATAGAAAAAATGGTTTATACTAATCATACTTTAGGTTTATGTAATAAACTTTTATGTTGACATTTTTTGCTTGTATTGATGCTATAGTTTCACCTTCTAAATTAACAACTTGTCGATCAGGCACACAATGTATGTATTTACTGATTTCTAACAAGTAAACATTTGTTTATAGTTGTTTTCTTTTTGGGTATCGCGTTTTATTTTCATTCGGTTATTGTTATCTAAAACCACAAGTTTCCATGTGATTCTATTAAGCGGCGTGCACGATATAATAAATAATTCAGACCGTACAGTAGTTGTAATAACCATTTGTAGTCTAGGGCGAGATTAACGGATTGAACAGGAGTTAAACACAAACGAGAAAATTTGAGTTAAATAAGAAAAAACAGGGTGAGTTATTGCTATAAAATTGGCTGATATCGTGTAGATATAACAGTATTTAAGCCCAAAGAAAAGGAAAGCCGCTTAACACGGTAATAAATCTAAAATAAAAATCTAATAAAAATGAGGTTATACACCACATATGGCTAATGGGCACAACTCTGACCTTAGTTAACTGCATAAAAAAGGTAACTTGATAACTGGTATGCCAAACAGCCCTGAACTTTAACGCATTCCGTCACAAGTACCTACCGTATTGGACAAAAATAAATACCAAACTTTGACCATAAACGTTCTAACTTTATCCCTATCAAGGTATTACGATATCTTCTAGTAGAAAACAAACCATGGCTAACGTAAAATTATCTATTTGCCAAGCAAAATACGTTTTTGAACGAATTAACAAAATGAACCATTGACTCCTTTAACAAATAATATAGAACTGGCCAAACTACCAACTTTCTCTTTAGATAACGCATTTAGAAGACGTTGATAGTGGCCGAAGTCATAAAATTTCAGGAAAAAGAGGAACTTACTTATTGCTTAACTAACGCTAAAACAAACTGTAACATATCCTATATATTTAGAAACATACTTTGCAGTAAAATATTTGGATGCGTCAAATAACACATAGTTCTTCTTATAAACCTTTTGGACAACGACAAATTCAGCAGTTATACAGTGAATGCATTTTAATGTAAGTTTTAGGAAAGGCAATGTTTGAAGTCTAAGAAGAGTTCCTTCAATCCGTTTACACGGGAATTTGCAAAACGTGGCATTCAGATTTTGCAACTTCGGTTACAACAACAATGACACGGTCCAAATCCGGAAGACATTCTAATGTTAGTATAAAGATAAGATTGTTTTTAAAACTTTGTGGACACGCTCAGTGGGGTTGGCTTGAAGACGATAAAGTAAAGTAAAACGTTTTTTAACATTGTAAAACGTCATTAATTTACTTAACGCTTTACTTCTAAATTGAACACCGTTGTCTACAGTACTACAAATAACAAAAAAAACCTAGATGTGGCCTTCTTATGTAGGAAAAATAAAGATAATTTACAAAAGCAAGCAACAACTAATATGTAACATATAACTTTGAATAGATTTAGGAAGAGGACCCACGATATCGGCGGAGACCAATTCCCAAGGTCTTTAAACGTATGGTCTTCCCACCATAAAACCAGCAGGGGCTTTGTTTTCAACAAATTTGACAGTTTCAAATGTATCGAGAGACATCTCAGTGCATCTTTGACCAATAACAATCATTACGTAAAAGTTTTGGAAATGGCTATATAGTCTGAAGTAGTCGTATCATGAGCAAGAGATATTAATTTTAAACTGTCAAATTTTGGTGTTATTTTTTTCCATGAGTCAATAATCTCTGGTTCGAAGAAATTTGAGAATTTATTCAGCAAGTATTTGTAAAGAACGTTACGCCATTCTAAGAATTTCTAGGGTTTGTTTTTATTTTATCAATCATTGCGTTTACGTATCTGTCAAATTGCACGTGGGATGAAAAACATTATTGCAGATATCATTTAGATCTGCTCGAGAGATACAGTCTGGGACCACGTGGTCTTTGTTTTTTCGGTGCATAATGACATTATATTGCTGTAACGCAACAGCCCATCTACTTAAGTCTTCGTCTGGGGTCTTTTAAATGACTAAACCAAACTAAGCTGTGATGATCGGTTACAACTGCCAAGTAAACGCCTTCTTAGACGTTCTATGGACCAAATGCCTGCTAGACATTTGCGTTCTGTGACCGTCTACTTTTTCTCGTTTTTATTCAAAGATCTACTAATAAATGCTATAACCCGTTTCTCTTCTCACAGCTCCAAGGCCGAAACTGTAAGCGTCGCACTGTATAGTAAATGGTAGTGAAAAGCCGGGACAACCGAGTACAGGGGCGGTTATTAAATGTTCCTTTGTCAGATGAAAAGCTTTGTCATAATTAGAAGTCCAGCAAACTTTATTATTCTTCTTTGTTAGATTCGTAGGCGTAGCTACAAGAGTTGCAAAGTACCAACCAACTTGCCATTACCAAGTATCTTTGCATTTCTGATACAATTTTCGAAGGGGGAATGTTGGTTATAGCGCTAATTTTATCTTGATCTATACTGACGCCATGAGAATTAATCACATAGCCAAGACATTTTAATTCAGATCTACAAAACACAAAATTCTCTTTATTGATGAAAAGGTCTGTTGTCTTAAAGCGTGTAATTACTTCATTTAGAATTGCAATGTATTCATCAAAGTCACGATTATTATCTAGAGACTGGATAAGAATTTTGTATTATGAAGTTTATCCAATGTAGAGTTAATCATAAACAGAAGGTAAGCGTGTTTGATTGTTACTTGATTTAATTTCCACACAGAATCTGTAACTTCCATCTTTCTTTATGATTAAAATATTAAGGGATGCCCACGGAGAGTCAGACGGTTTGGCAATGCCCTATTCTAAAAGGTTGTTGAGTTCTGTGCCAATGTGATTTTGAACTAAGGAGCTGACTGGATAGTACTACTGTTTAATTAGATTGGCCTCCGTCAAAATACGATGGGTAACTAACTGTGTACAACCTATTGTTTCTGGCATGTTTGTAAATTTGTTTTAAAAAATTATTTAAACGAAGTTGTTGGTCTGATGACAGAAATTTTAAAAGTAGTAGGTTAAGTTGTTCTAAAATTTTATCGACTGAGAATTTCTGCACATTTTAGCTTAGATTAGGGACTATTTCTACGGCTCTCCAAAAATCTGTACTGACAATCAAGTTATGTATAAGGCTAAGTGTAATTAATATTTCGATTATTTTTAGACGATCCTTTAACCTGACCGGGACAGTAATAGTACCGTAGACTTTGCATCGATTGCCGTTTGGAACAGAAACCTCAGTAATATCTGAATTGTTAACTGGGGGGTTCAAATGTTTAAGTTTATTCCATTTTCAATCACCAATAATGGTACGTGATGCACCACAATCGAGTAGTCCAAGAAGGGTTATTCCAAAAATTAATATTTGTAGGTACGGTCTGTTGTCGTTATCAGAATGTGATAGAATCTAAAATTGGTTTGCTTGTAAAAGATATAGTCGTATCATCGTTACGGAAAGAGACGTCTTCTCGACCATGAAAGGTTTGGACATGTTCGAGCTGTAAAATTTGGGTTTTTGCATCTGTAACAATAACGTTGAGTATTATTATTATATTAATAGCAATGTGAGTAGTTATGTAGTGAGGATTCTGGATCACTCGGGTAAGATCGGCGGGAGATCATAAAATTTCGTTGCTATCGTTTTGTTTCGGGTATGCTCGAGTTGCATTTGGATTTTGTAAGTCGGGATAGATCGTATTGGTGGTGGGTGAATTGTAAAACATTGTAGGAGTCGTTTCGTTTCGGTTACTGTCGGATGTAGGTCCGTCGGGGAAGTTTGTAGTGATGGTGGGGACGCTATTGTGTGTATATAAAGGTAACGTTTGTGAAGATTTTAATATTAGTTTTTTAATAACTCTTATTTGTTTGAATAAATTAAAAAAATAAAGATGGAATCATTTTTTACAAACTTGAACGAAACTTCTCATTTGGTTCCTTATGTAAGTGCAAGAAGTCTATCAATCAATGAGCAATATACAATCAAATGTTTTAGTAAAATCGATGGTAAATTTGGAGAGCAAGTGATTGTCGAATGCCAAGATTTTAAAGTACCTCTTCCACAAAGATTTATCAACAAGTTTTCTATTGAAGACATAAACAAAATTAATAGCGTGATTAGTTCGGGAAAAAACATCTACCTCGTTAGCCGAGGGGCTGTTGGCAAAACAACAAACATTGAATTTGTTCCAGAGTGAAAAATGAATCACACAAGAGTACGTATGAGAAAAATTTATAAACTAAGGTTAAAACTATATTTGGAAGAATTAGAAAAGTTATCAACTAAAATTAAAATGTATGAAATCACTAAGAATTTAAAGAATGTAAAAATAAAATGAACAATAAATGTTTGAAATAATTATGCTTTTTTCATTTTACAATTACCAGTGTTATCATGCTTTGATGAATACAAAACTTATTTACATGGTTTAAAAATTATAGTTGTGAGTTTGGCTTTGCAGCTAAGTAAATTTATATACTAAGATTAAAATACTATTTCAACTCTATAAAAAAATGCAATGGAAAAAAGTAAAATGAGTAAGTAATTAACACGAGTAATAAATTTTAATACGCTTTGGTAAATATATAAATACAATTATTTATTCGCACAATTTAAAAAGCTTCCAACTGTTCCAAAGTCAACATGCCTATAGTTGTAAGATTTGTCTGTCCAAAATGTAAAGGGAGACAGACATAGAAGGTACTCGATGTATATTTTGCTCCGTTCATGAAATAATTAAGAATCAAGGAGGTAAACATTTTTCAGCAAATTAGTATATAAAGAAAGTTAAAGGAAAAACAAACAATTTCTAAATAAAAATTATTTTAAAGATGTTTGCAAAAACCAACGATAATGAACAAAAATATTTCCAAACGGTGATGATTAATAACGTTGTGATGCATAAACTGTTTTATATGTATACTAAGCTTATTTGAAGATTTTTGATTTTAGAAATTTTATTATTCGGAATATTTTAATTTGTAAATTTTGTTTAGATAAATTATTTTTATATGAGAACAATTTGGTAATTTAAAGGATAAATGTTACTGTATGATTTCAGATAATACATAATATAAAAAATTGCTTTAAACTAAAAAATTGTTAAATTTTGTTAATTGCTTGAATTATTGATTGTTGCTTCAATTTCATAAAGCTTTTAGAATATGTAATAAACACATTTCAAAGAAACACTAGATTTATAATGTTAAGAAATCATTGGAAATTTTATTTGGAAGAATAAGAATAATATAAATTAATTTTGTTTTATTACTTATTTAATACAATCTTCAAACTAATCTAAACTAAAAGACTACTTAAAACTAAAAATTACACTGCCTAATCTAAACTAAAACCAAACTTACTACTTATCACTGTACACTGCCTAACTTCACTAATATATTGTTTTCTTTTTTTACATACTGATTTATAATGTTTTTGCGCTTCTTCTAACTTAATTTTTAATTTACCTATTTCTGTTTCTAATTCTAACACTTGTCTCTTCGCCGAACTGCACTTTCTGTCACTAACACTTAACCTAATTTTATTGTTTTTGTGAATGTCTTTAATTTTATTAATAAACTCCTTCTGCGCTGCATGTGCCGTTGCTTCATTATCGTCGCTCGCCTGCGTGTCTCCATCGAATGTAGTTGGAACATCTTCGTCCTCCTCCTCCCGATAAAGGTTTTGCAATTTTTCTAGATTTTTGCCTCTGCAGGGATGCCTCAGGTGATTATCGTGAGGTTCCATTACCATCACGCAATCACTGTCCGAAAATATCTCTTGTGACTGAAACAAAATAAAGGGTGCAATTAGTAATTGAAAATTATAAAGAAGAAATTGATTTACTTTATTTGCATCATCCCCGCACGTGGGAGGTGGAGGAGATGGAGAACTTGGAAACACCTGAAATAACAATATCAAGTATTAATTAAACTGAATTTCAAAATGCAAATAAATTAACTTACTTGTCCGTCTACAAACGCCTCTTCTATGATCATATCAAGCTACAAAAAAATTGTTAAAATTACTTATAAAATGATAAGGCATTATTATAAATTAAAACAAACTTTAAAATTTGAACAAGCATAAAAAATAGAAATTATCTTACCTGATTGTTAATCGGCGCAAGAGGCGGCGGCAACATGCTACAGACACCACTCTATAAAAAATAACATTAGACCTGACTACGAAAATTGTCAATAGATTATTTATAAATTGAACAAATTATCTAAAAAATATATGAAACATGTACTTACTTGAAGTACAATGTCTTGTAAGACATTGATGCGCTTGTCTTCATTTTTTTTCAAGCTTAAGAAAGACATCTTAGTTGTCGGTGATTAAACGATAACTAAATTAAACTAATTACATATTAGTTTATATAATAAAAAAATTCATGAATCTGCAATAAGTTATATGTTTAAAAACACCGAGGTCTATGAACTTTCTTGTTAATTCAGCGATACTATAGATGATTGAACTTTCAAGCGGAAATAAAGCAGACACCAAGCGCATTCTAGAAAATTTGTTGATTCATCAAAAAAATCAGGTCATGAACTTAAAAAAAATCTTGACACCGCAATTGAAATTTGACACCACAATATGAAATTTGAAACCGGAAGTTGAAATTTGAAACCGAAAGCTGAAATTCGAATCCGGAAGTTGAAATTCGAAACCGAAAGTTGAAATTCGAAACCGGACGTTGAAATTTGAAACCGGAAGTTGAAATTTGACACCGAATACGGTAATTTGATACCGGAAGTTGAAATTCGACACCAGAAGTTGTAATTTGACACCTAAAGTTGAAATTTGACACCAAGCGTTGAATTTTGACATCGAAAGTTCTGGATATCCACACTTTAATTAGAAATTTATTGTTAGGTTAGAACATACATGTTAGTGTAAGGTTAAGCATATACACAAATTCCCCTTTTTTTTTTTTTTTTTTTTTTTTTTTTTTAAGTCCAAGGTATTTGATCGAACATCGAGACATTAATCATTGAACTTACTACAGCATAAAAATTCACCCTCAGTTTTTGGTGGGGCGGAAATGATTTTTTACTCTTTATTAGTTGTTAAATACTATGCGATTACATATGTACAATTATTTTTGAATACTATATATATTTCGCAACAAACATTCACATTGATTTTTTGTTTTGAGTCATTATTTGATAGTGTTTTTTCAAATAGTACCGTTTGCAATTATAGAAAAAAATTCTAACTGTGCTAAAATTATACTCTATATTTATTATACATAAAAAAAAAAGATTTTTTTCTCGAAAAAAATTTTAGGGGTAGTTTTTTTAAACTTTTTAGAATCCTATCGAGTTACATATCAAATTTCTTGATTTGAAGCGGATAATCCAAATATATAAAAAAAATTAGGTAAATTGTTTTGTTTTATCCAATTTATGAAAACCACCCTCATTTTAGAAACTTTTAACAAGTTTTAATGTACTTTTTGAATTCAGTCGCTTATTACGCATATTTTATTACATAGGTAAAAATTTGATTTGCTCGTTAGTTTTAAAGATAATTGCATGATTTTATAAAAATTTCTTATTTCATATTTCATCGATACTTACAAACTAAAAGGTTTAGATTGAAACAAAGTATAATTGGTTTGATCATTTATTTACTAATATCTAATACACTATAATTTTTAGCCTACGACATAGGTCTTAATCATCCCACGTTTCATAAGACCCCGGAGGAAACACTACTGGTGGTATTGTCCCTGTCATCGGTTGTCGACTTTTTTGGGCTTGCTCCCATGCTGTCATCTTTTTTCGATACTCCTCTTCGCTTTTCTTTTTAGTCTCCTCCGGGTGGCACTTCCATAGATGTTTCGCCAACCTATGCCGCAGCATCACGTGAAACTTATCATAAGGACACATAACCATATCTATTACAAAAATAAACACATTTAGATTTGAGTTAATAAATTAAAATGTTTATCTTACCTGCTCCCAATATAGTTTCGGAATTCATATTTTTTATTATTATGTTTATTTCTTTAATCAAATATTATTCAGAATGAGTATCACCACCAACGTTTCACAAATATATACAATTTTCTCCTTCTACTTTTCTTCCCACTGCACCATTTCTATGATTTGATATTGGTGGGGAATCGTCAACGATCGTGAATTTTCAACATTTCGTGAAAAATCGAGCGGGTTCGTAATTCTTTGACAATTCGTAAACAATCGTGTAGGCTCATAAAACTTTAAATAAGCTTGAACTCTGTTGCGATATTCATTCGTGCAAAATGGATACCGTATCTAGCTTGTGCAAACGATACTTGATAGTGACGCGTGTTTACTTTGATAATATAAAAACGTCAAACGAAGTGAATAATCTTAAAGTATATATTAATAATGCAATACAAATTGTTCGTAAAGCAATAAAAAATAAAATACACAAAGAAAATATACTTGGATCTCCTTTTTCGATTGAAACCAGTTTAGCGCATTTAAAATTTTATCGTTTAAAACTTAAAGAACTTAAAAAAGTTTTAGTGGTGAAATCCGGTGAAGGTCTATCGACAAATTTAAAACGCAATAAATGTAAAGTTAGTTGGGAAGATGTCGAATCATGTTTCAAGGACAGAATTCGCACCGGTTTCATATCAAATCTTACTATAAAAGATCCAATTACTTTTTTCAGAAAATCTTTTAAATGTTTTAATATAAAAATTAAACAAGCTCTTAGGCAATCTCTTCTTAAAGTAAATGTAATTTTAAGCGCTAATTTTATTAAACCTCAAACTGCTGAAATAGATTTAAAAACGTTTTGTACTAAAAATAATGTCATCGATCGTACGACTAATTTGAAACAGTGGTATCAAAAACATGTGTTTGATAAGCTTGCAACAAAATTAGAGGAATTTGCAGAAAAAGATAGTGGCTGGGCTTTACAAGAACTATTGGGACTTAAAGTGAACATTAACAAATACGATCCCTTTAAAGTAGGTTATTCTACTTTTGTATCGGTTCCAAATTATATAAAAATAAAGCACGCTGTTGTGAACGTTAATAACGATGATCCATACTGTTTTCTTTGGTCTATAGTATCTGCTTTATACCCCGCCAAGATAAATTCTAATAGACCGTCGTCGTATCCGCATTTCAATCAAGTTTTAAATTGCGATGGTATTAAATTTCCCATAACTATAAAAGATGTGAGAACATTTGAAAAACGTAACAAATTATCCATCAATTTGTTCTGTATAGAAAACAAAAAAATTTTACCTTGTTCTCTTAGTTCTATTTCCGAAACAAATGTTAAAGTAATAAATCTACTTATGCTTCCTTTGAATTCTACACCACAGGTAGATACAAACGACATATCTCAAGCACAATTACTTTTTCATTTTACTTGGATCAAAAATTTGTCTGCGCTTTTATCGAAACAACTATCGAGCCATAAGAATAAGAAATTTATTTGTGAACGATGTTTAAATTACTTTACAACTCAAAATATACTTAAGAAACATAAAATTTGCTGTATGAATTCTAACGAATGTTGGGTCAGGTTACCGAAACAATCCGAAAAGCATCTATCATTTAAAAATTATCGTTATCAGGAGAAAGTTCCTTTTGTTATTTACGCTGATTTAGAATGTATTTTAGAAAAGTGTAATGATGCAAATTCAAATTTACTTAACACTAAATCAAATTCGTACCAAAAACATATACCGTTTAGTATAGCATATTACTTAAAATGTTCATATGATGATACTTTGTCAAAATTTTGCACGTATCGAGGAATAGAGTGCATCGATTGGTTTGTATGTGAATTGAAAAATATTGTTGATATGTGTTATCGACAACTTAATACGATTGTTCCAATGGAAAAACTAAACAATCAACAACAACAAATTTTCTTATCTTCTAGAGTATGTCACATTTGTAAACAACCTTTTAATGTTGATCAAGTAAGAGTTCGAGATCATAACCATCAAACAGGGATGTTCAGGAGAGCCGCTCATCAGAGTTGCAACTTAAACTATAAAGATGAATACTGTGTACCTGTAGTATTTCATAACATGAGTGGATACGACGCACATTTTATTATTAGAAAATTATCCACATTATTTGAAGGAAACATTAAATTATTACCAATAAATAAAGAAAAATATATTTCTTTTACGAAATCGATACCAAATACAAATATTTCCCTTAGGTTTATAGATTCTTTCCGTTTTATGTCGCAAAGTTTAGATCGTCTTTCTTCTAATTTGTTAGACGATCAAAAAAGATTACAAAATCTTATTGCAATAGTTTAGAAGAGTTTCGTTTATTAAACAAGAAAGGAATATTTCCTTACGATTATGTGGATTCTTGGACAAAGTTAGAAGAAACGTGTTTACCGCGTAAAGAAGATTTCTATAGTCAGTTGAACGATGAAAATATTAGCGATGAAGATTATGCTCATGCTGTAAATGTTTGGAAAGTTTTTGGTATTCGAAATATAGGCGAATATTCTGATTTGTATTTAAAAACAGATGTACTTTTACTAGCTGACGTGTTTGAAACTTTTCGCGAAACTTGTTTAAAAACATATACTTTAGATCCGTTACACTATTACACTGCCCCCGGATTAACGTTTGATGCTATGTTAAAAACTACAAACATTTCGTTAGAACTTCTCACCGATATCGATATGGTTATGTTCGTTGAGAAAGGAATTAGAGGAGGTGTTTCTCAATGTTCTAATAGATACGCTAAGGCAAATAATAAATATATGAAAAATGGTTTCGATTCTACTAAAGATAGTACATATTTAATGTATTTTGATGTAAATAACTTATATGGAGCGGCCATGTCTCAATATTTACCATACGGAAATTTTGAATTTATGAAGAATTATGATGTTCAAGAAATTTTGAATACACCTGATGACTATGTCGTTGGATACATCATTGAATGTGATTTAGGTTATCCAATTCAGTTACACAATTTACATAGCGATTTGCCATTGGCACCTGAGCATATGGTTCCTCCGACTTCAAAAACTAAACTTAAAAAATTATTATTAACTTTGTTTCCAAAAGAACGATACATTGTTCACTATAGAAACTTGAAAATGTATTTAAGATTAGGTATGCAATTAACAAAAGTTTATAGAGTGCTCAAATTTTGTCAGTCTCCTTGGCTAAAACAATACATAGACTTAAATACAAAATTACGTCAACAATCTAAAAATGACTTTGAAAAGGATTTTTATAAATTAATGATTAATGCAATTTATGGTAAATGCATGGAAAATGTTAGAAAACATAGAGATATACGTTTAGTAACAAAATGGGATGGAAGATGGGGAGTACGATCTCTTATCTCAAAACCAAATTTTCACAGTTCAGTTGTATTTGATGAAGATATGGTTATCATAGAAATGAACAAATTAGAAATATGTATGAATAAACCTATTTACGTTGGATTTAGCATATTAGATATTTCAGGAAATTTTTTATACGAATTTCATTATGACTATGTTATAAAAACCTTCGGAGAAAACGTCAAATTGTTATATACAGACACCGATAGTTTGATTTACAGCTTTAAAGATATAGACATCTATAGATATATTAAACAAGATAGTTATCGCTTTGATACTTCCGATTATCACATTGATAACATTTATCAAATACAACAAAAAAACAAAAAACAACCGGGATTAATGAAGGATGAAAATAATGGAAAGATAATGCTAGAATTTGTAGGACTTAGGTCGAAAATGTACTCTTACATTGTTGATGAAGATTTTTCTAAAAATTAATTAAAAATCTAAGGGATGCAAAAATCTTCTATCAAATCAATTACTTTTGAAGACTATAAAAATGTTTATTTGATAAAAAGTTTTTGAAGCTGATCAACGACTTATTAAATCTAAACAACACAATGTATTCTCAGTTAAACAAAGTAAAATTGTTCTTAGTCCTTATGATGACAAACGCATGCTCAGTTATAATAATACCGATACAAGACCGTGGGGTTATCTATATCAACCGTTTGGAGGGGATTGATTTATAAAATCGTTGCTTGTAACATCTAAATTTCATACGTTTAGTTGCGATTCAACGGCTTACAACCATAATATGATGGATGTCAGTTTACAAATTGCTTTAGAAGCACAACAAGCTAAAGAAAAAGTTTATGAAAAATATTTCAAGAATGCGATTCGTTTTAATGAAACAGATACTGCAAAAGAAACTCTACAATTTTTGTTGAAGAAAGAAAACTTTGTTGTTCCAAGCGACATTATTTCCTTTGCCGCATTGTATGGAAATAAATTGAGAGTGGATGACTTGTGCCAACTTTTGGATAAGAGACGAAGCATAGACAATTATGTCAACAACGTTGTGTTTGTTTGCAAAACAGAAAAATGTGAATCGATAAATTTAAATAAACTAGATGATATATTAGTTCTACATAGTTTAGAGCGCAATATTTCATTCAAATTGTATATTTTGAAGCTACTATCTAACTTTAACATTATCAATGCATGTCGTTTAGATTATCCTGTACAAAATATATTAAAAAATCATAAAGACATTAAATCGTGCATAGACGAATGCATTTGCAATGCATCATACCTTGCTGACAGTCAAATTCTAAAAAAGTTTATTACCGCTCTTATCTGTCGAAACATATCTTTTAAATTTAATCCTTCAGAAAACGAAAAACATGCGGAAATATTGTTGTGGATACAGAAGAATATAAGTAAAGGAACACACCATCCAGATGCTGTATTAGGTTGGACATCTGGTCCAGATTCGGCAAAATGGCCTTCCACTAATTTAGAAGATTACAAAGAAACGTTATCTTATCTAATGTTAATTACACATTAATAACAATAAAAAACTAGTATTTATATTTTGTTTTATTTTAAACCTTGTGATATACATCTTATTTCTACTACCTATCGCAAAATCTTTAAATAATAATACATAAAATTTACATTCATGATTCACTATATTAATGATATAATATTTTTTATTGGTACATATTTTACAATCCTATCGTGAAGTATTAAACAATATGCGGTTGTTTTATCGGGAATATTTACATTTGTTTCAAATTCAATTTTAATATCTATGGGACCTCTTTCACTTCTTCCTTTTGCTTAGAACAGTCTATAACTGCGATTGGAGCATATCTTTTAAATTCTTCTGGTGTGAATATCGGCTCGCTATCTTTGTAAAGAAACGAAGTTTGAAATTCGGTGAATAGTTCATACAACAAAGCATACTGGTTGTTTTTAAAATTTAAATTTAAGTTGTCATAAGGATATACTGCATCATTAAGAAAAACTTTAATATTAGTCAAATTGCAATGATCAAAGCGACTGCAGTCTTTATTTATTTGATTTTTTCTATCGGTCTGAAAACCAAAGATTATACATTGAGGCTTTTCTATTGAAGACTTAATAGCCCACGTATGTTTTTGTGTTTGTGGTAATGATGGGTATTCGTGTAATTCTCTACTTCTGAATGGAATGTATAACTCTCTTCCACTTTTAATAATATCGAGCAGTTTTAATTGTTCTTTAATTGAAACAGATATGTGTGGAACTCGCCAACTGACCTTATGTAGCTGAACTTTGATATTTTTTATATTGTCATCAACTACTAAAGCGTTATTATCGGTATTACTGCGAAGCAACACCAATTCTTGTCTACAATTGATCACTACTTTTTTAAAATCTTCGCACGATCCTAAAATCATTCGAAGAGGTATAACCGCATCAAAATTTCCTGAAGATATATCCAATAATCTTGAATTGCCTATTGGAAACCAACCACTGTTTTCAAGAGCTTTGCTTTCTTCTGTATTGTACGACACATAACCTTTTAAAACAGACATAATTCCTGGATTTCTAACGCGATCGATAACTTCTCCAGAAATTTCTAAACGAATCTCATCAAACAAAAATAAGATACCCATATTAACAAAGTGAATATTGGGCGTTTGAATCTTTGCGTTTTTATCATCATATGCTTCTACTTTTCCTTGTACATGAAGAGAGCTACACCAAGGTAACGTATATAATTCTTGTTGTTGTATAGGAATTCTGATTTCATCGTTGTTGTTAAATGAACTTGATGCATAAGGTGGATGACTTCGTTTTTCTGCATATGATATTGTGGTATCAAAAACTGGTGGTTCGTTTACTTTTAAAATTTCATAATTCATTTTTACGTTCGTAATTTTAGTCCTAAAGATTCGAGGAATTTTTTATTCTTTCGTGTTAAGCGATTGATTTTAGCAGACCGACTGAACAGTTTAGCTTTTTTTTGGATTTATATACTTTTTTATTGTCTTGGTAATATTAATATGTTTATTCCAATTTTTATTTTTATTAAACACGATTCCCATTATAATGGTTTATTGGATTTTTTAAGATGCAACCTAACCGTGATTATCTCTCCTCTGAAATCGACTAAATTTTGATCTTGATCCGTTATTTTTATAGTAATTTCGTCTATTTGCTTCGTGTTAATTGGTAAATAAATTACGTTAGTTGGAGTTTCTATAATTTTATATCCTGGTGGGACTGTAGGAAAAACTCATGAATCACATGTACTGGCTCGCCGTTTCTGAATGAACTGGTGACGATATTGCATTCTACGCATAACGCGTTTAATTTAAAAATTTTACAAGGAAAATCTGATGTGTTTCTTCTATTTGCTTTCAGGATTTTAGGTTTGAAACCCAATAAACTACTGATGGAACCTTTCTTAGAGAAATCAATATCTAAACTGCATATAAGTTCAGATCGTAAAGTATTATTATTTCCTTTTATGGTTATTGTAGGAGCAGACTGAGATTCATGTGTATCTTTGTTTTCGTACACGGGTATTTTAAAAGTTGTTCACCTAAATAATTATTCAAATCATCAATTTCATAAGAACCTTCAGGAATTGCAATGCAGAGTTCTGTGCCATTTTGCAGTATAAAATGACATTTATTATTAGAGCTGTCTATATTCATGATTGAGTTAAAAGTTTCTAAATTTATCAAACCCAAAACATAATCTTCATCTTCTAATATGATGGGAGGATAATACTTACTAGAAAGAATGGATTCCGCTCCAGTCAAGGTAAATGTGGAAGACATTATACTGCTTGTAGCTTACTAAACTGTAAACTCAAATGTATCAAGATTATATAGTAATCTTAAATGCTAAGAATAAACTCTACTACTACTCAATGGTGTTCGAATCTTATTACCTGAAACCTTATTCAAACTCGGGTTTGAACCCGGGGCTTCTCGGTTACAAAGCCAACATCTAACTAAATGAGCCACCGAGAAACCTATCGTAATTATATTTATCTAAAAATTTTAAACACAAATGTCCACAGTTAACAGTATTAAAAGATTGAAAATGATTGTGATTGTAGATTATATTACAAGGACCGTTACTCTTTAAGTATTGCGTTAATTCCAATGGAGGCTGTAAGTTTCCAAAACTATCAAAATAAACTGCGCGTGTACCAATCTTTTATAAGCTGTCCAATGTGTTCCAGTTCCACTTTTTTCATACAAATTTATTATACCACATTCACCGGCACTTACTCCGGATTTAGGTAGTTCATCTTTCCTAAATACTCCGCGAAAGTTTCTTATTTTTAATTTTTTGCATATTTGTATAAATCTATGTTAGTGAGCGCTCGTTTTGGGAGTTTTATCGTAAGTTTTTTGTGTTTTTGGCCGTCCTAAAAAGACCAAATCCTTTTTATATGGTTGTAAATATAATCCGTTTCCAGATTTATTTAGTGCTATTGCTTCCATAGTTTGATTATGTCTTTGATTTTCTTTAAGTTTTTCTTTAGCATCTTTTGCCGCAATTACTGTTTTTGCAATAGCTGCGGCGCCGCCACCTAACGATCCTAATGCGCCGAGAGCAGCAAAAATAGGGATTAGCGGCAAAACCCACCAACTTTTGGCACTGGTATTACACGAACAGGTTTTACTTTTTTCGTCCTTTTAATGATTTTACAGCAGTAATAGCCGCATTGAGAGCATCTTTAGCGTTTAGAAATTTTTTGTTTTAATGCACATTTAGCACTTTTTATTAAATCATGGAAGTTTAATCCTTTTTCATGCTTTGTTTTGGACCTCCTTGTTTTTATACGAAGTCGTTTAGTGCCAGATTGATAACTCATACCAAGTTTTATTTTAGCTTTCATAGCAGTTGTTACACCCAACGCAGCTAATTTTTCTCCTAATGACGAATCAGTAGAATACAATCTTTTTTTAGCTTTTTCTAATAATAAACCGTCAGCTTTATGTCTACTTTCTATATTTTTATAATTGTTATAAGCTATGTCATGCTCCTTACAAGCTTCATCTAATTTATTAATACCTCGATTTCCTTTTGCAAGTCGTTTCGTTAGTTTAGTTCCCGGTCCACAAAAATTATATCCAGGAATGTGTAATTCAACTGGTAGTTTATCAATAACTGAATTTATAAGACCTTTACCCTGATATTTATTCTTTTTTTGGGGTCGTTGGTTAATAATTGACTTTTGTTTTAACATGTATAGAATTTATTTATCAACTGAAATACACGCACTAACTAACTGAATTGAAATTTAGTTATATTTATACGTTTAACAAAAATTTTTTTTTAGTTTTTATCAAAATGCGAATAGTGCAACAACCAATTACACTAACAGTTGCAAATAATGATATAAAAAATTTGGAAACCTATAAGAGACACGGTCAGTTATTACCATCAACTATTCGTTGTCTTATTGTTGGACCATCAAATTGTGGAAAAACCAATGTAATGGTTAGCTTAATTGAACACATTAATGGATTGCGTTTTAAAAACGTTTATGTTTATTCTAAATCGCTTTTTCAACCAAAATATCAATATTTAGAAAAATTGTTAACACCTATTGAGGGTATAAATTATTTTTCTTTTAGTAATTTAGAAAGTAACATACCTCCACCATCTAAAGCAAAATCCGATTCCGTATTTATTTTTGATGATGTGGCGTGTGATAAACAAAATCTAATGAGAGAGTATTTTAGCATGGGTCGTCACAATAACATAGACTGTTTTTACTTATGTCAAACCTATAGCCGCATTCCAAAACAATTAATTCGTGATAATGCCAACTTTATAATAGTGTTCAAACAAGATGTATTAAATCTACATCATATTTATGAGGATAACGTCAGTACCGATTTAACATTTGACGATTTTAAGAAGATGTGTTCATTTTGTTGGAACGAAAATTATGGTTTTTAGTTATCGATAAAGAAAGAGATACTAATTCTGGCAGATACAGAAAAGGATTTGATTCTTTCATTCAACCCATTCCACAATAAAAAATATAAACCACTATATTAATTAAGTTATTAATATTTCCACATATCTGTAATAAATATAGATTTATAACAAATCACCGCATGGTTTATGTATAATTTGCTTAATTAACAATAACAAAACCGCTATAGTTTCTGCGCAAACCGTTTTACAAATCGTCTACCTTGAATGTGGTTTGCTTGAAAACTACTTAACACACCGCGTATTTTATCTATTGTTTGTGTGCAAACCGCTTTACAAACCACCTAAATTGATTGTGATTAGTTTGCAAACTGATCAATAAATAGTTTATAGTTTACTGTTGGTTAAAATTCTGCTATGTTTGTAAGCTATTCAGTTTGCAGATAATAGTTTTTGTTAAAGGTTTATAAGGAACTGTAGCAGCATATTTGATTAGTAAGCAAAAAATAAACGTACGTTAAGGTTCGTTCAAAATGCAATCGTACCATAATTTATCAAATTTATCGAATGAAGAGGAATTAACTAAAAAGTTAATGAAAAAAGAGAAGAAGTAAAAAGTTTGAATTACTAAAACAGGGTGAAATTACGAAGGACAAAGCATTTTTTCCTATAACTAAACGTTTAGAAACTATCTCAGATCAATTAAATGCTAAAAATACAAAGTTGTCCTTTGTTAACAATAAAGATGAACAAAATCTAAACTCAGAAAAACTAAAACACGAAAATACTGTTGCGGAATCCACCCCATTCCAGCATGGAGTACAAAACTTTCAAATCTTCAAAAAAAATTCAATTGTTAAAAGATGAAAAATTACATGAACCCATAGATCAAAATATTTTTGATCATAATGCTGCTACAATTTCGAATTTAAAAGAAGACGTTATAATTTCAGAACCTTCAGTTGAGGTAGACGATTATGAATTAGATGATTTAATTGAACATTCGGTAGAAGAAAGTAACCGAAATATAGAAAACATTCTTGATAGCAATATCTATAATGAATACTTAGCAGAGTTTGATGAATTGCCTAGAAGATATATAGATGCTATGGTTCATGATAAAAAAAGACAGTTTGATCACAGAACAGGAATAAGGCATGATAGTTTTCAAGAAAAGTTTTTTATAGGAACATCAGCAGTAGAATTTATTGGATCAGATATAAAAGTAGATGGAAAAATATACAATGGAACGCCTGGACTGTATGAATTATTATTTAAAAACACTCCTGTAACGTATACTGATGGAGATTTGCATATATACAAAGAAATTTTAGATATTAGTAATGCTTGCAGAAGTAACTTTGATCCTAATGGTCACATACAAGGAACACGATCTGACAAATATAAATCTATTATTGCTCCTCTATATTTTGTACAGCCTGGGTATGTAGAAACACCAAAAAGATTCAAAAAAACAATAGGAAAAGGAATGTTTAAAGAAGTTAACAATCATGATACTGATTATGTTTATTGGGATGATGTAAACGAATTAGTTGACAGATTGAGGTTGTTAGTAGCATCTGAAACAGCAGGCCATACAGGTCACACAAACGAAATCGTCTCTATTATAGAAGAACTACGCGAAGCACAAATAATTGAATAAAACAATGACTTTAGATAAATTTGGTCGCCATATAATTAAACATAATCAAATATCTGTTGAAAAAGTGCAAAATGATACACATAAAACAATGCCTAATATGTTTTACAACCATATTTTATTATTTCAGACAAACAGACTTCTAGATAATAAATATCTGATATGGTCAGACAAAGTTCTTATTCATTCCCATTAGAAAATGGTATAATTGATAATTTATCAATAAATCTTGAAAACGTTATACTAAAGATAAATGGAAAACCTTATACAAGCGAGCAAGTTGCTAATCGTCAACTTAAATTAGGAGACAAGATATCGTTTGAAATACGCAATCACGAAAATCAAACTGCTATAAGATATTTGAAAACGTTATATGTTGAAATAGTAGTTAAATGTCCTGTGAAAATAGAAAGTGGTTCAGTGTAAAAATGCCTAGACGAAAAGCAACAAAAAAATCTGTTCCTTCTTCTATAAAAAGAGATATAGTTTTAGAATTGCATAAACCTGCACGAAGAAATTTCAAAAGACGTCGGGTTATAATAAAAGGTATTAATGAAACATTACAAGCTGATCTTGTTGATATGGTTTCGTTTTCAAAACAAAACAACCAATTTAAATACATACTTGTTGTAATTGATTGCTTTTCGAAATATGTATGGACACTTCCTTTAAAATTAAAAAATGCAAATCATGTTACTAACGCAATGGAAAAAATATTATCACGTATAAAGCATTTACCAAAAAACATACAAACAGACGAAGGATTAGAATTTTACAATAGTACATTCAAAAACTTGATGAAAAAGTATAATGTTAATCACTATAGTACGTTTAGTACAAAAAAAGCATCAATTGTAGAACGTGTTAATCGAACTTTGAAAAACATAATGTGGAAACGATTTAGTTTACAGGAGTAATTACAAATGGATAAACATATTAGATGATATTACAAATCTATACAATAACACTTATCATCGTACAATTAAAATGAAACCATCGATGGTTAACAAACACAACGAAAAATCTATTTTAAAATCTGCATACTCACACATAAAAATAGCAAACAAAAATAACAAATTTTTTTTTGGGGATTATGTAAGAATTAGCAAACATAGGAATGCATTTGAAAAGGGGTATACTCCTAATTGGTCTAATGAAATTTTTATAATTAGGAAAGTTAAACTAACTAACCCAACTACTTATTTGCTCAAAGACATAAAAGGGGACAATATTTTAGGAGGTTTTTATGAAATGGAATTGCAAAAAGTTAAACATCCGGATACGTACTTAATTGAAAGAATTTTACGAAAGAAAGGTACTAAAATGTATGTAAAATGGTTAGGCTTTGATGAAACTCACAACAGCTGGATAAACAAAAACAGTATTACATAAATAACAATAGATTAAGCTACTGCCTAATATGTTTACTAAGGTATGATAAAATCTGTAATAGTAAAATAAAAAACGTATTATTAATTCAAACATTTATTGTTTATTTCTACTTTACATTTTTCAAATATTTACATATGTCATACATTATAACTCTATTTTATTCTTGAATAAATTCAATGTTTGTTGTTTCACCAACAGCTCCTCGGCTCACGAGATAGATGTTTTTTCCCGAACCAATCAAACTATTAATTTGGTTTATGTCTTCAATCGAAAACTTGTTAATAAATCTTTGCGGTAGAGGTACTTTAAAATCTTGGCATTCGACAATTACTTGCTCCCCAAATTTACCATCCATTTTACTAAAACACTTTATTTTATACTGCTCATTTATTAATAGACTTCTAGCACTTAGATAAGGAACCAAATGAGAAGTTTCGTTCAAGTTTACAAAAAATGATTCCATCTTTATTTTTTCTTAAGTTTATTAAAAAGAAGAAGATACTAGTATTAAATCTTTACAAATATTACCTTTATATACATACAATAGCATCCCCACCATCACTACGAACTTCGCCGACTGACCTACATCCGATCATTACCGAAACGAAACGACTCCTACAATTCTTTACGACTCCCCCACCACCAATACGATCTATCCCGACTTACAAAATCCAAATGCAACTCGAGCATACCCGAAACAAAACGATAGCAACGAAATTTTATGATCTCCCGCCGATCTTACCCGAGTGATCCAGAATCCTCACTACATAACTACTAATGTGTCCTATAACGTTATATCCATAACATCTGATTTCCGTTTGTTTAGGCACGGCACAACATTAGATAATAGAATGTTGTGAATAGCTGACTCTTAGACTCTTTCTAATGTATTTTTTGATTTAGTTGGAGGTGGGACGTATTTATCCACTGACGATTTTTTTGCTTCTAACTCCCGCAATAGTTCTAGCAATTTGTCTATGGTTTTAAGATTTTTCATATGTAATGCAAGGTCGATTTTGTAAAAGAATGCCGTATTTTCAAGAAGTATCTGTAATCGTACACAATCGGGGGTTTTAACTGTAAGTCTTTAAAAGTAGTTATTCATGTAAACTATGAAGGTTCTCATAAGTTACTCGGGATGTTGAGTCCGTTTTTTGATTTGTTTGAAAAAAATATCATTATAATTTTTAGAAGGATTTCCTGTCGTAATAATTAAGTTAACGATTTCAAGGCTGTTGCCTTTTGTTTGTTACCCCGATTTATGATTTAACGGAAAACTTAATATTCCATTGTGATACTAAAATAAATTTAGGAGTTACGGATACTTGAGCTCAAGTACTTTCAAAATTTTGTTTCTTGCGAGGTTCGTCAACCACTGAAGAATCACTATCGCTACTGGTACTAATATTTAGCATGTCTAGATCCAAGACGCCTTTGGTTTTATTAGACTATGATTGCGCATATGAGCTAACTTTCTTATCTAAGTCAAATTTGATTTTTAGAATTGCTACATTTTTGATTTTTGTGACTTTTTCGTTGCCCGATAATACATGATTAGCTCTACCTAATGCGTAGACATATTTACTTAACAGTTTCTTATATGTACTCTGATTTGAACCATCAAATAATAAATAAATAATGTAATAAAACTTAAATTTCTAAAATTTTGTCTTTAAATTAAACTTATTCCTTAATGTTTTATGCTACTTTGAATTGATAGGACGGATAGTCTAATGACTTTCCTCGTTCTAATCGTAATAAGCTACGCAATGTTATACGCATCTGGTATACCCCTAATAACTAATTCATAAACAAGTTCTTCCGCTGAAAGGCGGTTAACTTCTTAAGCTATTAGAGCCATGATTAAAAGAATATAACAACAGCTATGTTACGTGCAAAATTGACGCCCTCTGCCGAGTTTTCTTTTTACTGTCATTTCCTGTCAACACGTTAAACCGACAACTACGTAAAATGGCCTATGAAGTTCAAAATTTGAAGTTTCTAATAACATCAACGCTAATGGAAATGAAATTATAATTTCATTACGCATTTAAAGTAGTTTATTCGTCACAGGGTAAGCTGTTCATGTCCGTTGTTTTGAATTTTTTGGTAATTTTCTTAAGTTGATAGCCGTCCCGCCACGTTTTGGGCTGTATGTTTCGATGCATTATCGATCAGGGGTGAATATCGATAAATACCTTCATGGGACGAGTATAACTCTATAAGACCCACGTTTAAAACTAAAAACGTAGACAAGAGCTTTTCTTCGAGATTCTACTCATGCGGCAAACACCTGCGAAACCAACTTTCACTGAATGTGTACAACAGCATTCGATAATCGGGTTCTTATGTGTACTTACTTTTAGCAGTAATTAACAATTTGGTAGATCTGGCATTCGTGAGTCATTGTGTTGACACGATTTGCTATTCAAATTTATTCCAGGCTGACTCAACGAGGAAAACGTTTTCTTCGAACAAGTAGGTACTGGATTGTTGGTAAATTTATTTAATTATTTTGTCGTTGTCAGAAAAGTCACTCACGGAATTTTTGCTTATGATATTTTCCGTAATTACAATCATTGTTTTAATACCATTGAGGTAGTTTCACTAATCATTTTGTGTGCATCCTATGCTGTGTACAAACGATATTTGTTATGTAATTTTCTTCGCTATCGACATCGTGTAAACTTATGTACTGTGTGTTGCCGATACTTCCGGCATTTATGGATTGAGAATTAGAGAGACTCGTTGTTAATAATCTACGTTATTAAATTAAAGTTATTATACCTATTTTATCTTTTCTTTATGGTAACATATCTTTCTTTTTGTTGGTTACACGAACACCAAGGTAACATGGATTATGAATCTGAAATTCGTTACAAGCTTGAACCTTCTGTCCTGATCGAGATAGAAGCATTACTTATAAAATATCGGGGCCCTTTAACTCTTATTTATTTGAACCTATCCAATCTCCGATTGTGTGAGTTGGCCGTGCAAGGTTCGTAAAACCTATAAACTAACTAATCCAAAACTAGGACAAACTATATATAAATGTGAAATATGTACAAGTTAAATCTAGTTTGCAAAAAGTTATATTAAAATCAGACTACGCTAACTAGAAATCAACACGCTCATTAACGTTGGGGCACAAAAATTTGCGCGGTTCTGGTAAGGTAGGCGTCGCCGTCAAATATCTGAATTCCAGAACACTAATAAAGGATGAGACTTACCTTTGTGAACTACTAACCGAAAGATAGATTGCCGACTGGGTGAAGCGTGGGTTATGCTTATGCAACCGTGGGTGCCGCGAGTCAACTAAAATTGACACTCACATCTACACGCTTAGACACTAGGAGACGTAGAATAATAAACAAAAAATGAGAAAAAGGCGCCGGATTCTAAGATCGTCATGGGAAAAAAAATAATTTGCCGAATCACACGATTTAGCTAGAGTTCCTGGTTGCTTAGGCGTATCACTAGAGGTGTAAATCAGATTATACATAAAATAAGACAGTGTTCAGCGCTGAGCTTCAACGCATTCACGGATTAGGTAAGTATTGGACCCAGATGTTATGGCTGGAACTTGCAGAACTCAATGAGTTGATATCGTACACCTTACAGTACTTCTAAAATTTTACTTTAAATATAATTATACTACTAACACCTAATTGTAAATTTCTCTTCCTAGAGTGGAACAACAAAAACGAAGACCAAAATTTTACCAAAAACGTCCTAACTTTATCCCTATCAAGGTATTACGGTAGCCTCTACTATAAAATCAACCATGGCTAACGTAAAATTATCTATTTGCCATGAAAAATCCGTTTTTGAACGAATTAACAATATTGAAACGTTCGAGAAATTATTTGCAAATGCAAGAGCCTTCTAGAAGCTGTTATCAATTTTCTAGAAGATATAGCGAAAAGTAGGGAACACTCTAGAAGGATTCGCCGATGTGTATAAATACCGAAGAGAGAAATCGTAGGTCAGTTATTGCTGGAATGCGAATGCAGCAGTGTTAAGAAGATTTTTCAAGTGAAGATAAATAAGTGATTAGCACGTGCGAAGTTTTAAATAAATAACAGTGTACACCGAATCGAGTAAACGTGACTTATAGTGTAAACAAACAAGTGTGAAATCCGAGGACGTTATCTTATCTTAAGTGATAGTGTTATACAACGGTTATACATAAATTCGTGTAAGTGTTTTCATTAAATATTGGTAGATTTAATTAGTTCGGTTAATTTAAAGTGTACATATTTCTAGAATAAGTAAACATAATTTTTAATCGTTTAAATAAATTAGTTTTTAATAAATAAATACGCAACAATATGAATCATTGACGCCTTCAACAAATAATATAGGACTGGTTAAACTACCAACTTTTTTTTAAGGTAACGCATTTAGAAGACGTTGATAGTGACCGAAACAATTTTTTTTTAAATGGAAAAAATTACGGTACTGTGCCTACGTACCAACTAAAATTAACTGCTACAAACTGTTAAATACATTAAAAAACAGCATAAGATTGTATAGTTACAAAATCCATAAAAAGGACGAGAACTATTTTCCGAAACTTAAATAATACGTACTACAACACCATAACTACCACAACATATATCATTAACAAGTTATGAAAACTGCTCCAGTTTCAAAAGTGATTTCTTAAAACTACTTTGAACAAACTTTGCAAACTAACGCAAACTATGAACAAAAAAAATTACTAAATAAAAACAGAAAGCAACAATGTATTAGAGTTAAGAAATAGTCTAATTATATTATTTTGTAATTTAAGATTTAACTTAAAATAGCTTCTGTGTATGTTTATTTAATAATTTATATGATCAATAAAACTTAAGAAGCTGCTTTCTGTTATATCGCATAAAATATTACCAGTAACTAAGATGTAGTTTATAATCTCGTTATATTATATTTTACTATTTTATAGACGTCTATGTTTATGTTTTATAACATTACTAAATAGTAGTAACACATTTATGAGATTTTATAATTTACTTATAAATACTGCCGATTCGACAAGAAATTGCACATACAACATAAGTTTGATTGCTTTTTCATTGTAATGCACGATAAGCATCTCGAAGCTGAGGATTGTAAAATCAGAATTTGCATCCAACAATTGCACCAGTTAATTAACGTTCTAATATCGACATTTCGTCACAGCAAGCAGTTATTTCGTTCATAAAAACAAAATAAAAGTGTAGGATTATTGTGAATTTTATAGATCTCAAGTTATAAAAGTTTAATATCATGTATTATTGCGCAATAAATATTTTTTTTGTAAAATATAAACAAGAAACTTTAAAGTACTGCATACAACAATAGTTATTTGGCTAACTATTCTCATACACATATAATGTTGCTTTATATTCAGATATTTTGTAAAAGATTTGGGCGATACATAAAATGTAGAAAATTAAATGAAATAATAAACTACGCTTGTCAAACAAGTGATAAGTGCAATATATTCACGTTTTTATACCATAAATGGTTCAATAAATTTTAGATAAAAATTTGCATATACTTACGCCGTTTGCATTTGAATAAACTGAATCTAAATTTTTTCTTTACACTTTTCATGCGTGCAAAGAAAAAAATTTATCCGACACATGTTTATATAATTTTCGAAATCTCAGCATTTCTAGATTGATTTCAATTTAATAACGTTTGAAAAGTTTGTTCATTAATAGTTGATCTCTAAGAATACATCTAACAAACATCAGTTAAATACTAAAGTTTTACTAGAAGTAAAAAAAATTATTGATGACAAGATTGACTCGGAAAAAAACATCTGCTTTCAAGTAATAGAAAAGTTATGTTTTGGACTAATTCAAACACAATTATCACTACTAGTAATTTATATTTGATATAAAAAAGTCTCATAAAATCTAAACCGGTGACTTAACCGGCGTTCCCCAGAAAACTGATGTTACGTAAACCTATTTCAGTTCCAAAACGACAAATTACGAAACTTTTTGTTTTTAATTTTCATTAAGGCGAATATTTTTTCTGTGACTCTTGATATTGAAGAAAGTCACAACGAATGAAATTATCATGCAGAAGAAATTTTACGTTGCAAATTGATAAAAAGCTCAATTTATAGTATTATCGATGGCATAATAAATCAATTTTTATGCTGTAAAAAGCTTATTGTAGTTGCAAGTCAAGATATATTTGACTATATAGCTTTATATGTGAAACAGTTCAGCATATCGTGCAGTCTGTGCGTAACAATTCATGCAGACAAACCCCCATCCATAATTACTTTTAAACAAGAAATACGAATTTTATATCTAAGCGTTGTTTTTTTCACAAGGAATTTTTGTCATCTGTTGCCGATTACCTTAAATCGAGACCATTAAAATCCGTCTGTTGAACAAATTTTGCAACTCCATGGAATCGAAATTTTATACACCAAAATAAGATGGTTATTAAGAGATAAAGTGCTAAGTTTGATTTATAAATCTAAAAAATAATAGCTTTTGTTTGTGTCAACCTGCCGTATTGGGTCAACATTTTTAATAACTTAAATAACATCAATACAAACATTCATGAAACAAAAATATTTTAACATATACGGATAAATTCCAGAAAAAAATTAGCTTTTGCAAAAATCTTGTGAAGGTTCGGAACGAATTCGCTCTGCAAGATAAATATTTTATATCACATTATTTTTCATAGTTAAATTATTTTACCTTAAAGTTTTCTCCACAAATATGTTTTAAATTTTAATTTATTTTATAAACATGTTTCGACATTTTTAAATGTCATCATCAGTTTACTACAAAATAGTATAAATTATTAAAAATATAGCTAGCACATTAAATTATAAAAGAGCATTAACACGTAATAAAAATTAAACTGACAAATTTCAAAAATAACAAATTGAAACTATTAATAAACACAAAGCAAGAAGTGATAATAAATTAAAATTTAAAAAATAACAAGGTTAAATTAGAATTTAGGATTAAGAAGAAGAGAAGTGCTTATATCAAGAAGTTCATTAAGACTCGTGGAAGAATTATCATTAGAAAGACGATGAATTTCTAAAATTTCTAAATTGTTAAGATAATTACCTTTAGTATAAATGAAAAAATTAATATTTAAGATCAGGAGAAAAAGAATGAGTAAAATGTGATTTGCAAAGGCAGAACAGGTATTTAGAGATACCAGTATTTAAATTTCTATTAATAAAATAATTCTGTTCTTTTAATCTAATTTTGACTTTCTTCCAGTTTGACCGACATAAGAAGAATTACAAAAAGAACACGAAATTTTGTAAACACCAGATTTATCTAAAGCAGAAATAAGATCTTTATTATTAACAATATAAGATTTTAAATTATTATTCGTAGAAAAAGAAATAGAAACATTAAATTGTTTAAACAAATTTTTAAGGAAAAGACAAGAAGGATTAAAGTAAGAAATAGAACGGAAAATATCATTATTCCTGGATTTATTAAATACCAAATTTTTAAATAAATAGCGAAAACAAGTTCTATAAATAACCGTGTTTAAAAGGATAACCATTAGAACATGTTTATAAAGTAAATTAAAAATTAAAACATTTTGTGGAGAAGACTAAGTTAAAATAATTTAATTATATATACGTAACCCGTTCGTTAAAAGTTTTTATAATTCCAATCATAAATTAATTTTGATTTTTATAAATATTAAGTAAATGGTTATTGGCTTTATAATTAAGGTATATTTATGAACATATTACAATTATTAAAAACACAATAAAATTCTCCTTCAATTGATATAATGGTTTCCTATACCCATCTTTACCCATTAATGAGTTATAAGGATTTATTTGATATAGTACAAATTTCAATTAAAAATCGTTCTAGTGGCGAGATTCTAAATCGCATTCACCATAATTTCATTAGAGTTAGTTCCTTAAGGAGCCCTGGTGGTCATTTTACAAACTTAAAAATTATTTCTAGGATTTTCTCTTGGCGAATTTAGTTATACAATTTTTACCGCAAGTTTTTACAATGAGCGATTTTAATTAAAACTTATACTAATTATAGCTCATTAACGGTTAAACATGGGTTTAGGGAAATATCATTCTAAACCGTTCTGCATAATTGTTAGAATTAGAAGGTTTCAAACAATAATGTTTATTCACAGATTAGTGACAAATGTCATATGTATTACCCATCCTACTACCTGGAATATTGAAAAAATATTTAAAATGTGTACTAATATCAAACAAATCCTTATAACTCATTAACGGTTAAAAATGGGTAATGGGAACCGTTATACCAATTCATGCAGAATTTTATTGAGTTCTTAACCATCCAAAAATATGTTCAAGCCGTTCGGTTTGAAAAAATTGAGTTTTACGCATATAAAAGTTGTTAAGTTTGGCATTATATTATGAAGACTTTTACAAAATGTTGTTGAAAAGATGATAATTTGAATAAATAGTGATACAAATATTGCAGCTTAAACTTAATAATTTGACAATATATGAATTTTTAAAGTTGATGTTTTCAAAAACAACTAAATATCTCAAAAATCGTTGAGTTTTAGGATAATGGGCTATAAACAAAATTAACTTAAAATACCACGTAAAATTAAAAAAATCAACATAAAGTATAGCACTAAAAAAGCTGATGTCACTTCCGGTATAACCGAAAGTGATAAGTTCTTGAATATATATTAATTATAAAGCCAATAACCATTTACTTAATATTTAGAAAAATCAAAATTAAATTATAATTAGAAATATAAAAACTTTTAACCAACGGGTTACGTAAAAAACCCTGTATAATACTTTACTTTGAGTATGAATTACTTTAACGTTATACATTATTTTTCATTTTTGTACAAAATGAATATTTCTTTTTAGAAAAACTTTTAAGGTTTTATTACTCTTTTTGAGTTCATATATATATACGTGATCTTAAGTTTTCGACATCAACCAACATACAAGAAAATAAAAAAAAATACTTAAATAAAATCACTGTAGTATTATGCCCATATAGGTCATTTTATATAAAATCATAAAAAAAAATTATAATAACTATTGCTGCACTATTTTACATTCTGCCTAAACCTTATGTAAAATTTCTTTAGTGTTCTAAAAACCAAAATCTGCAAAGATTTATTTTTCGCACTTGCCACTGACGGTTCGCACAAAATAAAGCAATTAAAAAGTCTTATTCTGGTGCTTTGTAGTTTTAGCTGTAATTTTTTTTTATTAGAGATGTCTTATAGACCACGTGGTCATTTTTAAACTCATATGGAGCCAAATATTTCAGAAGTTTGCAAAACTTACCCAGCTCAAACATTCTACTAATCTATTTTACTTAAGAAAGCCATAAAGAAAATGTAATAGCGAAGGCTTCTACGGCCGGAATCTATACTAAGATAAGAATGTCTTCCGGGTTTGGACCGTGTCATTGCTGTTGTAACCGAAGTTGCCAAAACTCAAACAAGCAACCGAAATCTAACTAAGAACTTCTCAAAAGTTAGGTTATCCACTTGCGAAACAAGTCATAATCTAAACTGTGAAAAAGTAAGAAAAAAACGATAACTTGAAAAAGCAAACAAAAATCTAACAAAGAACCACTACCGAGTTAGGTAATCAACTTGTGAACCAAGCCAGATTCTAAACTCCGTAGAAGTAACTTAATAAGAAATAGTCTCCGTATATAAAAGAAAAGGTTCGTCACGATTTTGCCTGTCGAGTTGAATATGGGTTTAATACTATTCTTACGAAGAAGTGTCCCTATTTGATCTGTCTATTTATCCTGTCTATCTTCTACTTACTTCCAATTTATAACAAGTTTTACGAACAGGTTTCTGGTGCTGCTATGGGATCTCCTCTATCACCTGTTGTAGCTAACTTTTTTATGGAATGCTTTGAGACGGTTGCTTTGGAATCATCAATATTAAAACCTAAAGTGTGGTTTAGGTATGTTGACGACACGTTTATTGTTTGGTCTCATGGGCATCTTGAATTGTTTAAGTTTCGTGATCAGCTTAACAATCAACACTTAGATATCAAATTTACTATAGAAATCGAAAGTAATGGTTCTCTTCCATTTCTTGACGTTCTTGTGACTCGTAAGCCTGACGGACTTCTAGGCCATTCTGTTTATCGCAAACCCACTCATACAGACAGATACCTTCATGCTTCGTCTCATCATTATCATGCACAGAAACGTTCTTTTATTGAATCTTTGGTTCATCGTGCCTTTTCTATTTGCCAACCTGAGAATCTAGATTAGGAACTCCGTGATCTTACTAGAACCTTAGTGAACAATGGTTATGTAAAGCGAGATATTTATAGAGTTATTAATCCTCGTCTACATCTACGTACTTGATTACCTGAGGACATTTCTACTCCCGAATCCAAGCCGAAACTAGCCTTTTTACCCTACATTCTCAAGGTTACAGATCAAATAGGGAAACTTTTTCGTAAGAATGGTACTAAACCCATATTCAACTCGACAGGCAAAATATCTCAGATTCTTCCATCTCCCAAAGACAAATTTCCTACACTTTCATGTCAAGTTGTATAACAAATTCCCTGTTCATGTGGTTTAGTCTACATTGGTGAAAGCGGTCGTTCCGTCGTTACTCGCATTTCAGATCATCAGAACATGATCATTGTATATGGAAAAAGTATATTTCCAAGTCTGCGGTTGCTGAACATCATTTTACTACAGGTCACAAGATAGATTTTGATAATGTTTCGTTGATTGCTAAATCTCCATTCTCCTTTGATTTGTAAACATAATTTATAATGATACTGACATTGCACTCTTCGAAGAGACATTTAAATTTTGAAGTGTCTTTAAGGTTATGGAAATGCCTGTTAAGGGTTATCGGGATGCCGTATGCGCGGGAACTCGACATTTGCAACCAACCGCTAATTGTCAATAACGTATAAGTCACGTGATTTTAAATTGAAAACATTGAGAAACGTAGCAGATTAATTATCGTAAAACTTCCTCAACAAAAACACATACTCAGCGATTATTCGTTAGCAAAGAAAACTTGCTGTACGAAAATGTTGACAGCGTTGATTTCGGAACACACGACGGCGCCGAAGCGCCGAAGACGTCGAAAAGCCTTGTAAGGTCTAGCTCAAAAGTAAAAAAAAAGCGACAAACAACATCGTCAAAACAAAATATATAACGAAAAAAAAACAGTAAGGAATTGTTAGCTATTACATTGTTTTTTATTTGTTTATTTTTACTCTTTGAGACGAGGAAACCGAACTACTTTTCAAAAATAATATATTTTCTAAATATGAGAGTACGCAACAATAGCATTTATTCGATCGATGATAACATGAATTGTGTGAACTCAAAGAAATCTGATTTTATTCATGTTTGAGCTTGAAATTTGACTGTCTGAGTTTGCAATGTACGAAAACGTATATATTTAAGAGATGCATCAGTCGCGATTTCAGTTGTTGCTTGATGCCCGATCGATAATTAACTTAAAAAAGTGAAAAGGTGCATGGGGTAAAAGCTATCTGCTTTTGAAACTTTAGGTTTTTGTAGTTTTATAGACTTTATAGGGATGTGTTTTGTGTTGTGAATTAAAGTAAGTTCATCTAAAATTTAATTTTTATATTAGATTTATTAAAACATTAAAAGCCAAAAACTTGCATCTCAAAAATCCTTTTATATTTAATTTTATAAACATCATTGTTAATTGAAGTAAATTCAAACAAAATAATTGATAAGCACTAATATTACTATTTATAAAAATTCATAAATTTTAAAATAACTTTAAAGAAGTAAAGTTGAGAAAATACTTTCGAGTTTGAGTTTGAGACGTCAAAACATTTCTGTTTCATGAATAATTTGTTAATTTGTTCACTTACGTATTAACTTCTTTACAGTACACAGGATGTCAAAAAAAAGAGAAAAAAACATCTGGATACCAAAATTTGCTAAATAAAAGAAAAAGAGAGGAAGAACTGGAAAATCATGTCAAAATTACGCATTTTTTTTTCAAAACCCCAGTCTACTTTGCCAAATATTAATAACAACAATAATACAGCTAAATCCAAATATTCTGAAGCTGTACTTGAAACAAGTATCAGCAGCAGACAAGAAACTGATCTTCTAGAAAGTAATCCATCAACATCTTCAAGTTCCGCTGATAATGAGAAGTCAACAGCTTCAAAAATTACCAGAACGGCAAATATGAGTCAATTTTTCAAAGATGCTGCACTATGGCTAAAGAAACTACGTCCTAATAATATTCAAGAATTAGTAGAACAAAAAGGATATCTATCCGAGAGATAGTTCGGTGTCGGTTACAATAACTGGCAGCATTAGGGTAAACATTTAAACATGAAAAGAGCAAGTTACATATCGAAAATGTTCTAAAATTGCTAAATCTTTCTAACCGTTTTAATATTCTGCAATTCAGAATCTAATAAACAGAGAAACTAAATACTAACAAGCTGTTATCGAAAGAATTTTCTACGTGATTCAGTTTTTAGGTCAGCAAAATTTAGCTTTTCCTGGAAGTAGTAATAAGTTGTTTGAGAAAAACAATGGTAACTTTTTAAAATGCATAAAAATGATTTCTAAATTCGACCCGATTATGTCAGAACATACAAAACGCTCTCAAATAAATGATCACAAAAACTATCTCGAGCATAAAATACAAAATAAAGTAATCAACTTGATGGGTGAAAATATCAAATCAAATAACTAAAAAGGCAAAATATTATTCCATATTATTAGACTGCACTCCTGACTCTCGGTACCAAGAACAAATTTCAGTTTGTATAAGAGCACGGGAATTAGTACAGAAGAACATTTTGTATTATTTTGTCCTATAGATGATGTGTCGGGTGAAGGTTTGACAAAATTTCTTTTGTCGGCGTTAGAGAAAAAAGGCCTAAACATCAACGATTTGCGGGGTCAGGGTTACGACAATGGAGCAAATATGGTGGTAGGCATAATGGTCTACAAAAAAGTTTTTTGATTTCAATCCGCGAGCTTCCTGTGTTCCTTGTTGCAATCATACCCTGAATTTAGTCGTCAATGATGCCGCAAAATCGAATACTTTAAGCATCATTTTTTTTCTTTAGTTCAAAAACTGTTTGTATTTTTTTCAGCTTCTACTAAACGCTGGTCAATTCTAAAATCTAATTTATCTAATGTAACAAATTTAACTGTAAAACCTTTATCGGATACTCGATGGTCTAATAGAATAGATACAATAACTCTTTTAAGGTATTAACTTGGGGAGGTTTATGATGCTCTGTTTGAAATAAGCGAAGGAAACTTTGAAAATAACGTAAACAATTTGGCTGCATCGTTGGCCAAAAAATTGCAAAATTTTGAGTTCATTTCCATTCTTATATTGTGATATAATATTTTAAGTAAAGTTAACATTGTTAATATTGATAAATTTAAAAATTATTCTAAAACCAAACAATTAGAACTATATAAAAAAAATGCAATATTTACAAAATTTTAATGAAAAAGTTATTACGTCTCCAGAAGAAACTTTAAATTATATAACAATTAACAACTTAGTGGATTCTTTTCGTAATACGAGCATAATATTTCGTATTTTATTAACAAAGCCGGTTTCTGTTGCTACCGCAGAACGATCTTTTTCAAAACTCAAAATAATAAAAAATGAATTAAGATCGACCATGGGGCAAAACCGACTAAGTAATGTTGCTATCATTTCAATAGGCACGGACCAGCTAGAAAAATTAGACACCGAAGATTTAATTAAACAAAAATTGAAAAAATTAAAGCACGGAAAGCTCAATTCACTTAGCTAAAATATTAATAACAATACATAATACCTGGATATTAACCTTTAAAAGGTGACATGTGCATTATTAAAATAATATATTGTTTTGTTTTTATTTGTCGATCAGTTTCGTCCTGTGATATATAAACGAGTATTTTTAATGTTTTAAATATTTTTTTATTTCTTGTGCTCATGTATCATATATTACATTTAAAACGAAAATAGAAAAATTTTGAGTTGTAACACTGTTAGAATATATTTCTGTTTTCTATAAGTTTATAATTATGTTATGTACCTCAATGCAAAAAATACTTGTATGACTTATTGCTTGTACTTGTAAAATATAAAAATGAAAATAAATTTATGAAAATACTTTTTAAAATTATTTTTCAATAGTGGATAATAATACCTAACTTAACCCGTATCTGTACCCACATATGAAGGTAATACAAATTTGGGGCGTTATTTTAAATTTGCACAAGGGCGCCAAAAGTGCTAGGGGCGGGCCTGGTACTAATAGTTTTACTGTCAGGATTTATTTTAATAGATAATTTATAAATTGTCATTTACAACTTATAATAGTTAATTCATTTGGAATACACTTACTTATCGTTTTAGAACGGTAAGATCAGTATCTACCGTCGAATAGCTCCAGCATCTACCGCCTTGACAACATACTTGATACATAGAGCTCAATCGCGCAAAAAAAATAGTTTCATTTAAAGAAACAAGTTCAGAAAATTAAAATTGTTTTCTGATTATTTGAAATATGTATACAGAAAAAATTTTTATAAATTGGGATGAAGTATTTTTAACTAATATAGGTACAATGGATGTCTGTACGTAAAATTTACGTCAAAACGTACCCACATTTATTATATTCTAGTACTTCAAATTTTTTACATAAATATGTTTCATTTTATAATAAACACAAAGAAATAACTAGATATGTCTAAAACAAACTATTAACTGTAAAATATTTTGCTAAAGTTAAATAAATTAATTAAGAATATTGGAGTTACCGTAGTAATTTAAGTTGAACTATTAAAGAAAAATCTAAAAGATAAGTCTTATTTTAACAGTATTTAAAAACTATTTTTCAAAAAGAGCTTTAACAGAGAAGTAATACTTAAGACGAGATCGTCAATATAAAAGTAGTTATTTATTTCAGTAGTTATAGATAAATAATTGTGTCAATAGTTTGTTTTTATTAAAACAAAAACAAATATATTTAATTAAATCAAAACTTAACCTGATATTCAATTTTAATCTAACTCCAGTAAATTATACACGTTTAGCTGTATAATTTGCATATAAGCAACAACCGTTTAGTTCACGTTTCTGTGACAACGCCATAAAAAGAACATTTACTAATGAGAGTAAAATAACAAAAAGGATTTTTGTTCATCCACTAATGTTCATGCATATCTATTATACAAAAAAACACTTAAAATTAAAAAGTGTAGAATTCTTTATATCTTAATTGCAAATATATAATTTTTACTGGATGGATTTTAAGCAGTAAATTAAAAAACTTCAAGCTTAATGGATTTTTCAAAATAAATTACTATTGTTTAAGCGTGACAGGGCGTTAAGTACCTACATTAATTTCTGACAAATAACATTTTTAATTAAATCTGAAGTTCTCTGATTACTTCAATTTAACATTGAAACCAGACGCAAAGTTTTTCGCATTCAATAACTTATCGTTGCATTAACGAATAAGAAAAAATAAAATTTTAATTGCAAGAACGAACGAACGATCGATTCTATTAATAAAGCAAGAACTAAATGTTCAATCATTACTAAGGGAAAATATAAAATGCACGTAGCCGAGCGCACTCGCTTTGGAATTCAAATTCTAATTAGTTTGTGGTGAAAGTAAAAAAAGAGAATGCACTTACTTGCAATAATAGAGCCTCCCCTCTTTGGTAACGTGTGTTGTCCAGCCTGGTGCAGGTGCGTAATCTAATATGTGCGTGTTTGCTAACTCGACGGATTTTTCCGGTGATTTTTTTGTGGTCTGTTCATCGGCCGATTTTGATTCAGTTTCAGAGCCGGAGGGTACAGCTTGTAACAACATTGTGAGTTCAACTTTCTTTTATCTGAAATTAATGTAAAATGACATAAATTCAAAGTAACACAAATACATAAAATAGCATGCATGAGCAGATAAAAATATATTAAACCGATTTAAACATTAAAAATAAATGCCGATGTACGGCGCTTAAACAAATCAGAAAAATGTTAATAACATATTTAATTAATTGATTAATTAATCATTTCTGAATTAATATATTACAGTAAAAAGTTTTTACAATAATATTCACATTGTAAACAATTTGAAATAAAATGTTACATTGATGTAGACTATATCCCTCTTTAGTATATTGTATATGTATAAATAAAAGTTTACTATTCGCCGTATCTAAGTAAAAATAAATTTAAAAATCTGCGTTAAATAATAATATAGTATATACCAAGGTTGAGAAATGTATTGAAACGTCCGAGAAATTACTTGCAAATGCAAGAGCCTTCTAGAACTGTTATCTAGTTTCTAGAAGATATAGCGAAAAGTGAGGAACGATCGAGAAGAATTCGCCGATGTCTATAAAAGCCGAAGATGGAAATCGTAGGTCAGTGATGGCTGGAATGTGAAAGCATGCAGTATTAAGAAGATTATCAAGTTGAAATAAATACGTATCGTTAGCACGCGCAGCGTTTTAAATAAATAACAGTGTACACCGAATCGAGTGAACGTGGCTTATAGTGTAAACAAATCCGAGGACGTTATCTAATCTTATCTTAAGTGTTATACAACGGTTATACATAAATTATAGTGTAAGTGTTTTTATTATTAGATTTTAGTAGTTCGGTCAATTTAAAAGTATACATATTTCTATAATAAGTAAACGTAGTTTTAATCGTTTTAAATAAATTAGTTTTTTTTTTAATAAATTAACACGTAACAGTGGCGTCAGGTGTTGAGGTATCAAACCGTTCACGATTTTTAGTGTGAATACCATTAAGTTATTTGATATCGCACCCGTAATAAAAACATTGCGTAAATATCTGTTAAGATTCGCGATAAGCGTGTTTATTTATAAAGTTAATATAGTGTTTATTAAACTTTTTCTTTTAACAAGTGCGTGATTGCGATATTAATTAAAGTCGTTTCCGTGGTTTAATATTAATAAGTGAATCGTTATTAAATTTTGTGTTATATAAAAACTGCATTTTAAAAAGTAGTGTATTTAAAACTTTATATACGTGTTATATTTAAATTTATGCCGGTGACGCGTTCGCAAGCAGTTAAAATGGATGCAAAGCTATTTGAATTTCTTGAATCAATCAAAAATGGTCAGGAATCGATGAATAGGAAAATGGAAGAAAATTCTCAGAAGATGGAAGAAAATTCAAGAAAAATGGAAGAAAAACTCTCCGAACATTCTCAAAAAATGGAGGAAAGTTCTAGAAGTTTAAAAACAGAAATACGAACGAGCATAGAAAATCAAATTAAAATTGTTCAAGAGGAAACCCAAGCAGACATGTTAAACTTAAAAGAAGAAATTTGCGATTCTGTGAATGAGAAAATAGAAGCAATAGAGGACAAATTAGAAGACAGAATAAAACTGATTGAAGAAAGAATAAAGCAGATGAATTGTCACGGCGAAGGAAGCGTCACGAGTGAGGATTTAATAATGGACCATCGTGAAGAAAACACTCACAAGTTCAAAGTTGTACCACCGAATTTTGATGGTAAAGTTCCATGGTCAACCTACTACAAGCAGTTTGAAGCCGCAGCTACTGCTAATGGTTGGAGCAACAAGCAGAAAGCGACGTCTTTAATCGTGTCCTTACGTGGAGAAGCGCTGGGAATTTTACAAACTGTTCCGGACCATCTGCAAGAAAATTACGAACTCTTAATATCACGATTAGAAATGAGATATGGGGATGCTCATCTTCAACAAGTATACCAAGCTCAAATTAAAAGTCGGGTTCAGAAAGCTGCCGAAAGTCTTCAAGAGTTTGAGGCTGACATCGCCAGACTAACACGGCTTGCGTATCCTACAGCGCCAGATACCTTCTTGGAACAATTGGCTATTCAAACTTTTGTAGACGGCCTTCGAGACAACGAAACGCAGCAGACTCTACGGTTAGCACGACCGAAGACGTTGGATGACGCTTTAACCCATGCTTTAGAGTTCGAAGCGGCAAAACAAGCGTCGCACCGAAGCAGCCATAAGCTCCGTTGTGCTACAGAAATACCCTTGAACTCTGAAGAAAGCTTTGAAGACATAGTGCGACGTATATTTCGGGAACAAGTAGCTCGAGGAAGAGAAGTGACGTGCTGGAACTGCGGGGAAGTGGGCCACGTACGACGACGCTGTACTAAGCCTAAAAGAAGACCAGAAGAGCGTCCGGAGAACTAGAACGGGTCGACCGAATGGGGCGAAAGTCGACCTCAACGAGCCATGCCACGGAGATTACCATCCAAATGGCATAGGGAGCAATTGCATAGCATTTATCTCGATGGCAAGATCAATGGGAGAAGCGTCCAGTTACTGGTTGACACGGGAGCGACGAAGACCATCATTCGTCCTGACATGTTATTGGAAAACGAGAAGACATCACCAGTAACAGTACGACTTCGAACGGCGACGGGCGACGAAATACCTACTCACGGACAAGTCAAAGTAACCATTGGTTTGGGAAATGGAGTACTCGACCATCAAGTACTGGTAGCCGACATCACGGAAGAAGTTATCCTGGGAATGGACGTGATAAAGAAGTATGGGTTCCATTTGGATATGAAGAACGATGTCCTGAAGATCGACAATGAAGAAATTCCTTTTCATTCGTCAGAGAAGGCAGCCGTGCGAGTCTTATTGAGTGAAGACGTGACTCTGCCTGCAAGGACTGAAAGTGTGGTGATGGCACGCCTGGATGGAAGTCTCCGGGAAGGCTACATACGCGCGATTGAACCAATGGAGGGCGGCTTAGTTGAAAAACGACTACTCGTTGGCAGAACTTTAGTACGAGTAAAGAAGACGAGGCCAGTAAGGATCTTAAACATCAACTCAGATCCTGTAACGCTGAAAAAGAAGACCGTGGTAGGCCAATGCACGCCAGTATCACAAATTGTGAGATGCGTGAAGTCGAACGAAGATACGTCGCTGAAGAAGTGTCAACAACATCTATTGGACATTCTTACCACCAAATGCGAAAACCTCAGCCAAGACCAGCTGGCTAAAGTTAAAGTGTTGATCCAAGAGTACCAAGATGTGTTCGCGCTGGAGAGTGGCTCCAAAGGAAGAACTAACGTGGTGAAACATAAAATTAATACCGGAGACGCTCGGCCGATACGACAACATCCACGCAGACTTCCTTTGGCGAAAAGAGAAGAAGCCGAACAAATAATTACGGATATGGAGAGAGAAGGCGTGATTGAACCTTCAAGTGGTCCATGGGCATCCCCAGTGGTACTCGTGAAGAAGAAGGATGGATCAACGAGGTTTTGCGTAGACTACAGGCAGCTAAACGACGTGACCGAAAAGGACAGCTACCCTTTACCCAGAATTGACGATACGCTAGACACCCTGTCAGGATCCCAGTGGTTTTCTACGTTAGATTTAAAGAGTGGATACTGGCAGGTAGAATTAGAACCCAAGGATCGTGAAAAAACAGCTTTTACGATCGGAACTGGTTTGTGGCAGTTCACTGTAATGCCCTTCGGCCTGTATAACGCTCCTGCAACGTTCGAGCGTTTGATGGAGACCATCTTGCGCGGATTGTCTTGGAAGACGTGCTTGGTTTACCTGGACGACGTGATCGTGGTTGGAAGGTCGTTTGAAGAGCACTTGAACAACTTGAAGGAAGTGTTCCAAAGATTACGTGGGGCTAAGCTCAAACTGAGCCCAAAGAAGTGCCACGTATTTAAGAAGGAAGTCCAATACCTTGGCCACGTCGTATCTAGAGATGGAGTAAGGGCTGACCCAGACAAAATCCGAGCAGTGCAAGCATGGCCAAGAACGATCGACAAACATCAGGTCCGAAGTTTCCTTGGGTTGTGCACTTATTATAGAAGATTTGTCCCCGGATTTGCCAATATTGCCAAACCATTGACAAAACTAACCGAAGACAAAGCAGAATTTAGATGGAATGAAGACTGCGAAAATTCTTTTAATCAACTAAAACAGGCCCTAGTCACTTCGCCGATTTTGAGTTATCCACGAGAAGATGGAAAGTTTGTTTTGGATACCGACGCAAGCAATATGGCCATAGGCGCGGTCCTTTCGCAGGTTCAAGATGGACAAGACAAGGTTATCGCGTACTTTAGCAAGGTTTTGTCTAGGCCCAAAAGGAATTATTGCGTGACTAGGAGGGAGCTGTTAGCAGTCGTTAAGTCCATCGAACATTTCTACAAGTATTTGTATGGACGAAAATTCTTACTGAGAACAGACCACGCCGCTTTAAAATGGCTACTGCAGTTCCGTAACCCAGAAGGACAAGTAGCAAGATGGATCGAGAGACTGCAAGAGTATGACTACGACACAGAACACC
Organism: Aquatica leii; assembly: GCA_035610365.1. Taxonomy (NCBI): domain Eukaryota; kingdom Metazoa; phylum Arthropoda; class Insecta; order Coleoptera; family Lampyridae; genus Aquatica; species Aquatica leii. Next base: position 169,431,506 of record CM069433.1, read on the forward strand.
GTGCCGGAAGCAGTCATCGGAACGCTGATGCCTTGTCCAGAAGACCATGTCCGGCGGACTGCAGCCATTGTTCGCGACTGGAAGAAAAAGTCGAATGCCTCCGGAGAACTGCTATGGTAGATGATGAGTGGGAACCTGACCAGTTACGTCGCGAACAAGAAGACGATCCTGAAATAAGACTACTCCTGGACTGGAAAGAAAGCGGCCGACGACCAACCTGGGAAGAAGTGAGTGCTTTGGGCAAAAATATCAAAGCGTACTGGGCGCAGTGGGACTCCTTGATAGTAGAAGACGGTCTTCTTAAGCGATCCCTAGAAAGTGCCGAGGGCACGGGAAACAGACTACAGCTGGTAGTGCCGAAGAGCAGGGTGACCGAAGTGTTGAAGCATCTCCACGATGGGACATCAGGAGGACACTTTGGCATTAAGAAGACGTTGGGTAAAGTGCGAGAACGATTCTACTGGATGAACTGCAAAGAGGACGTCATGAAATGGTGCCGTAAATGCATAGTCTGCGCTTCAGGAAATGGTCCAGCGAGAAAGCGCAAAGCACCCATGAAACAATACAACGTAGGAAGCCCTTTGGAAAGAGTAGCGATTGACATCGCAGGGCCGTTCCCAGAATCCGATTCGGGAAATAAATACATCTTGGTGGCGATGGATTATTTCACGAAATGGACGGAGGCTTACGCCATACCCAATCAGGAAGCAGCTACAGTCGCAGACGTATTAGTAAAGGAGTTTTTCTGCCGGTTTGGAGTTCCGTTGGAATTACACTCCGATCAAGGCCGCAATTTTGAGTCTGGGCTGTTTCAAGAAGTTTGCCGACTGTTAGGAATTAAAAAGACTAGGACAACGCCTCTCCATCCTCAGTCTGATGGCATGGTTGAACGGATGAATCGAACAATGGGCAAGTACTTAGCCAAGGTAGTGTCCGAACATCAAAGAGACTGGGATCAGTACTTGCACCTCTTCTTAATGGCGTACCGATCATCCGTTCACGAAAGCACAGGCCAAACACCATCCTGTGTAATGCTCGGTCGTGAGATAAGATTACCATGCGATCTTCAATTTGGACGAAGACCGGAAGAAGAAGTCGCTGGAGAAGATTACGTCAGCAAGCTGGCAAAGAGGCTAGACGAAGTACATGAAGAGGTTCGTAAAAACACACAAATTGCCAGCGACAGGATGAAAACAAGATATGACGTCAAGGCGCAAAATGGTGGGTTTCAACCTGGCGATATGGTTTGGTTGTATAACCCTCAAAGGAGACGTGGTTTGTCGCCGAAGCTACAAAGGCAATGGGAGGGCCCCTATGAAGTCGTGCAGCGTATTAACGACGTTATATACCGCATCCGAAAACCGCCCAGAGGCAAGCCAAAAGTGGTCCACGTCGATCGTCTAGCCCCGTTTGCTGGCGATAACCACAATCCGCAAGTTCAGGTCCGAACCAGAGTAATAAGTAGCAGAACCAGGAATCCAATCGAAGAAATGGAGTTCGAAAAGTTTATGAACTTATACGGAGGTTCTGGAAAAGCTAGGTTCGGAGTTACCACCGAGGAACAACAAGACCTGTTCCAGACACAAAAAGATTACGCCATCGCACATTGCGTGAGCGAGGAGCTTGACATGTCCAAAGGGGTTGCAGTCGTGTTTAAAAAGAAGTTTGGACAGCTAGATGAATTACGAAGACAGCAACCGGCAGTCGGAAAGGTTTTAGGACTACGTGGTGACGGACGCTTCGTTTTCTATCTGGTCACCAAGAAATACTCACGTGTCAAGCCGTTATACAAAGATCTGTGGCGAACATTATGGAGTCTCAAGAGACAAATAGAGTTCCATCATGTTAAGAAATTGGCAGTACCCAAGCTTGGTTGTGGCTTAGACCAACTGAATTGGAGGACAGTTCGAAACATGTTGGAGGTCGTCTTCCGAGGAACAGGCATTCAAGTGTTGGTCTGTAGTTACCAACCGAGGAGAGTATTGGGTCAGGAAAAGTCCATTGACTGTTACTTTTATGGTCAAGGAAGTTGCCGAAATGGAGGAAGCTGCCGCTATCGCCACGATCCCTTTTGCCGGTGTTGCATCCAGTCTCCTGTTCTGGGACAGAACAGTCCTAAGAAGGGGGCAGTGAAACGTCCGAGAAATTACTTGCAAATGCAAGAGCCTTCTAGAACTGATATCTAGTTTCTAGAAGATATAGCGAAAAGTGAGGAACGATCGAGAAGAATTCGCCGATGTCTATAAAAGCCGAAGATGGAAATCGTAGGTCAGTGATGGCTGGAATGTGAAAGCATGCAGTATTAAGAAGATTATCAAGTTGAAATAAATACGTATCGTTAGCACGCGCGGCGTTTTAAATAAATAACAGTGTACACCGAATCAAGTGAACGTGACTTATAGTGTAAACAAATCCGAGGACGTTATCTAATCTTATCTTAAGTGTTATACAACGGTTATACATAAATTATAGTGTAAGTGTTTTTATTATTAGATTTTAGTAGTTCGGTCAATTTAAAAGTATACATATTTCTATAATAAGTAAACGTAGTTTTAATCGTTTTAAATAAATTAGTTTTTTTTTTAATAAATTAACACGTAACAGTATGATTATAACCTAAGCGACAAATTATATTGTGAGACGCGAAGTAAGTCGCGCAAGTTATAATCCTTTTATCAACCGGGGTCTATAATAATCTATATACCTTTTTTTCTACTACTAAAATTATTAAAACCATTCTACATGTTACTAAATCAAGTTTAAAATTTAATATATTAATTTCAAAATAAAAATTTACAACACAGAAATACACAGATATCTAAAATGTATTTAAATCAATATTATTCAATTTAATTAAGCGCGAACTTCATACACTTTCATATTTAAAGTCAAATTAATTTATTTAAAAAACAATTTGAATTCTTAAAATCACATTAAATAAAATCTCTTGTCCCTGGTAGACAGTTTCGTAAACTTTTTCTATTTAATACTGTTATAGAATTATCAGAAAATGTAAATATGTATGTATGTAATATTATTTACCTGCGCTTAAAAAGTGTTACTTTATAACCTACTGTTATACGTAATAATGAAACACTATGCAACTAGTACTAGGGGTGCTGCCCTCATTAAAAACATTCGTTTGTTAGTGTAGTTACGTAATAACAAAAAACCTCAAGAGCTGCAAAGTGATAAATTGAAATCTACGTAAAGCAATGTTTTCAAACTCAATTATCAATTACATAAAAATCTATGTCTGGTAGAAAATACATTTAAAAGTCTCTAAAAAAAAAAATTCAAACCAAATTCTACGTAAAACAACGTTTTTAATGTCAATTATTATTTAAGCAAGAGTGTGCCCAATGTCTGATTTCGCGCCGCATTAACATTTAAATTGTTTATTTTCCTGTGCTATTTTAAAGCAATGTAAGACGTTTAATAAATTTTTGTTGACTTTAATAGTTGTTTATAGAGGTTTTAGATCAATGTACCGTCATCGAGGCGAATTTGATAGATGTGCTCTTCGTGTTTATGTTTTAAACATTTTTTCATGAAATTTATAGTTAACGCACATAGTCGTTAATCGTATTTTCGTTACTGTATTTTCTCCAATATATTGTCCTAGGTCATGGTATTTTCGCTACCGTCACAAAAATTGCCATAATCGTCGTACACAAAAATGATGTAAGAAAATTTAAAAAAATTGAAGCAGTTGTCTATAGAAATTTTTTTATTCTTGGTGTGAATAAAAAGTTAATTATGTATAAAACAATTGTTAGAATTGATAAGTTGTGGTATAGTTTTTAGGTATGCCTTAGAACAGTGTTTCTCAACCGCTGTTCCGCAGATCAGTGCGGATCCGCAAGGAATATTTGCTGATCCTCGAAAAATGCATAAAGTATTTTATATAACACAATTTAAAAAATTCCCGGTTTACCAAAACCCAGCGTATTTCCCAAATGACAAGTTATTTCCTGGCACCACTGTAAATACCGTGCCGTACACCAGTCAATGTACCCTGTCTACCTTTAGTAACGCCGATTACTTAAGTAGCCAAATATCTATCGTAGTGTTTAACGTAACGTGTGTTGGATTAGAAGGTTATGCTTATTGTTTTCTGTACGCTTGAACAACTAAAAACTGTCTATCTGCGTAAATTTTTAACATCCACTCAATTTAATTATGTGCTATAATTACCGTTTTTCTAATTTTCATTAGATTAAAAATTAATAACGTGGGTTACGTAAGAAAACAACAGAAGGAACATTACAAAATTTTGTGCAAAGAAATGATTCTGTACAGCCGACCTTTTGAATACAAATAAAGGTAAATGTAATCTATAACTTACCAAAAAGTTTTGCAAGATACTATATCACAGACTACTTGAAATATAGTTTTGTTCTTTGTCCAGAATTGGGAGAAAATTGTTCAAAATCTGAATGTGTTGTTTGTAGAAATGTTCTCTTGAACAACAACATCAAACCTTCCAGGCTTTTGCGGCATTTACAAACAAAACATCCACAACTAAAGAGTAAGTCCGTGGACTTTTTCCAGAGAAAAAGTTTAGAGACGAAAATTCTAAAAAAAATGTTTCTTTGTTGATAAATCGCTTTTAAAAGCATTACATTTAGTTGCATTTGCTAAAAAACTTATCAAGCCTTGTTTGAGGTATGTTACGAAATAAAAACTTTGCCACCATTGGACGTAGAATATATGAGTTTTCATCTCACACAGAAAAACTTTTTTTAATCAAAATGGTTTGCTTTCCAAATAGATAAGTCAACTGATGTTTCAAATTATGCCATATTATTATACTATACTCGTAGATATACAGGGTGTCCCACGAGGTACTGTACATACTGAAATGGTATGTTCCTTAGGTCAATTTAAGTAGAAAACGTCCTATAAACATAGGTCCAATTCGCCATAGTTACACAGATACAAGCGTTCAAAGTTTATAACTGATCACACATTTTTTGAAAATTAATTATTCTTAGTCAACTGCGAAACAAAAGCCGAACAATATGTCATTTATTGCTTTCTTTTCTACTAATGTCACAGTCGGTTTTATTAAATGAAGTGTAATTTAAATGCAAAACACCTTCTCATTTTTCTAACGAAGAGTATGCTGATCATTTACATTTATGGATTTTGTGATGAAAGTGCGAGATCTGCCGTTAGGGAATATGAACGAAGATTTCCCAACAGGAGGGTGCCAAATCACCAAACCTTTTCTTCTGTGTTTCAACATGTACGGACTCATGGTTCATTTCCATCAGTTTCAACAAGATCTGACCGTCCTGTGCAGTTAAATGTGAATGAGCAGGAAAACATTCTACAGATGGTTGATCGGAGTCCAGGGTTGAGTACTAGAAGAATTTCTTCTCAAACGGGACTCCCCCGTATGTCAGTATGGCGAACATTACATGATGGGATTTTGTATTCCTATCACATACAACTGGTTCAGCATCTGGAACCTGGAGATTTTGCTGCCCGGTTGAATTTCTGCCACTGGCTACAGGAAAATCCACAATTAGTTCCATTCATTTTATTTAGCGATGAGGCGCAATTTACTAGAGATGGAGTGAACAGTACACGTAATTCTCATTTGTGGTCATATCAAAATCCACATGGCATAACAGAAACTAACTTTCAGCGCAGATTTTCTGTTAACGTATGGTGTGGCATGATTGACGATCCACTTATTGGACCTTTTTTCTTTGAGGAACGTCTGACAGGATAAGCATATGCTAACTTTTTGCGGAATGAATTGCTACCGTTTTTGGAAGAAGTACCTTTACTAACAAGACAACAAATGTTTCTCATGATGGAATTGATTCGAGTTGATTTAGGAGAATATTGTCTAGGAAATATCAGAATTTAAATGTGCTTCATATATGATAGGTCCGATAATCATGTTATTTAATATTCCACAACAAACATTTCAACTAAAGTAAACTTGAGGTCTAACTTCTATAAATCTTCCTTCATTTTCTGTGAACTAACTATGTATATTTTTGTTGAAAATACCCTTATTAGTAAAATTTGATTCGTCGAATCTTAAAACTTTCGTTTGTTCTAATATTCGTTACTTAGTAATTGACAAAACTCCATTCATCTTTCTATATCTCCTTGATGTAAAGTATGCACTAAATTCATTTTATAAATACGATATTTATTTTTTTTAAGAATTCTTCAAACGCGTGCATGGGAGATGTTAGTAATTTCTCCTATTTCTGTAGTTGATAAAATTTGGTTTTCATTAGGTACATTATTGTCTACTGCTCCTCGTTGAGCCACTGCTTGTCACACCTTTTTAATTTTGGAGAACAATCCATATACCCTCAAATTATGTTCCATGCGTCCAAACATCATCAATGACGGTTGCTTTTTTCTGGATATCACTCGAAGTGTAGGCTTTTTGGCAATTTCTATTGCATTTGAAATACACATCCAACATATCAACTTCGATCATGATAACAATCAGTAGATAATAAACAATAAGAGTAACTGCTAAAATATCACACGCAGTCAAACGCATTAATTTATTGTAAAGCATTGCATTTGTTTCTTGCTTTTTAGACATAACTCAAGGATCATTTTTGTCCATTTAACCAACTCTTACATCTCTGATAATAAACGCGATCGCTGTACTTAGCACAAAATTTGATACACCTGTATACGCAATGATGCTTGACATTCAAGTGATTTTTTTTTAAGTAGAGTACCTTGTATGCTATTGTATTTGTAAAACCTGCATAGTTTTTTGAATCCAATGATGACATTTTAAACGGCAATATTTCTTATAATTTAATTTTTGTTTTTCCATTTAAGTGTGCCATGACGTTTCCGATTTATTCCAAGTGACCCGTTTAGTGCTAGAAAAAAGCAAAATTCCGTCAAAAAAAACTAAATTAGGTGATTTATAAGCAAATAAAGTTCATTAAAATGGTTTTTGGGGTAAAACTCAATTTTTTCAAATGGAACCATATTGTTCACCGTGGTACCATTGATTAGTACTATTAATAATGAATTTATTCATAATTTTTATTAAAATGTGCGATAAATGCAATCAAAATTACAGCCAAAAAAATAAGAAACAACAATTTTTTTCTAATTAAATTATTAAGAAGTTACTTAGAAGGCTTAGCAATACAAAAAATAAACACAGAACATTACAAAAATTGTTTAAAATGCTGTCCATTAACGTCAATGCGCTTCTGAACTCTCATTGCTGTTTCTCGAAGAACGTTTGCAAATTACTGGGCCGTTATGTTATAAATTGCGCGTCTTACTCGTAGCTCCAGGTCTTTACAGGTTGTAACAGAGGTTGCATAGAACGTTTTTAAATTATCTCAAACAAAGAAGTCTCGGAGTGTCAAATCAGGTGATCTTAGAGACTATCTTACAGTACCATTTGTCAAAATTACGTTTTCATTTCATTTTTTTCAAAGCCACCTTACACAGTTTAACATTGAATTAAAACAAAATTATTAGAAATTTCTTTTAGCTGTCATTTCGATTGTATTTATCCCACATTTTACTAATGAGTACAAATAAATTCCTTATCAATAGTACTAATAAATGGTACCAAAGTACCAATATGGTTCCGTTTGAAAAAAATGAGTTTTATCCCAAAAACCATTTTGATGAAGTTTATTTACTCATAATTCACGTAATTTAGAATTTTTGACGGGATTTCGTCTTTTCTAGCAATAAACGGGTCAATTAGAATAACTCGAAACTGCACACTTAAATGGAAAACTAAAAGTTAAGTTCAAAAATAAATATTAGTATATCAAATATAAACAAAGAAATAGTTCATAATATCAAATAATACGTAGACGGTGTCACAACAGACTATATCGTAAATTAAGTAAAATATCTTTCAGTATGCTGTGGTGGTAATAGGAGGTGTCTACTGTCTTGACAAGTCCGGTAAACACACGTTTATGAACTAGACCATTTTATTTTACACGGGAACCGGTAAGATATGTCACGTCAAACAATTTCTCAAATTTACTCGATTTTATTAATATAAAAAATAAATATACAATTATTTATTATTGAAATAATTGTTTTCAGAGGATGTTATTGAATCGTTTGTTGTCATAGACATAGCAATCTTTTTCAAAACCAAATTGTTAGACATTTATGTTGCGAATTTTTCACAAAAACCACTGGAATAAAATATGTTTTAATTATACCTACTATGTATTTTCAAAACGTAATTTATATGCAGTATACTGAGTAAAAAACAAGAAAAATAATCTTATAAAATAACAAGGTGTATGGCAGAAACTCCTTGTCAACTTTTTATTTTTTGTAAAAATAACATTCACTTGAAGCTTAGAGGAAAATTCTAAAAAAACGATTTTTTGTGTATAAAACCAAAAATTTCATCAACTACATAGTTTTAGGTTTATTTTGTATTTATAGGTAAGAATTAAATAAAAACGACTGCCGTACACATCGTCAATACAAAAACAAATTGAAACAGCTGTTAGCAACTTGTAAATGAAATGTGAACATAAAATTCATTTCCGCTTAAACAATATCGAAGAGCTAGTAAAAAAGTACTGAAAGAAAGTATATAAACGCAGCTAGTGCGTCTAACAACTCAGTGCATAAAATTATGACAAAGTACGTGAGGATTATCTAAATCACACCCTGCTGAACAATTTTACAAAACATAAATCTACAGTTGTGTAGGTTGCAAAATACACACTTTACATTATACGCTAGAGAACGTTCCGAGTTTTATTTTACGAAGAAGTTTTATTTTGCAGCATTCTTAAACAAAGCTAATAATTACCAAACTCTAAAGTTAGTTTAAGCTCAAAAAATGTTTGAGCTAATCGTAATACTAATACTTAAACGCGTAAAAGTAAACAATTCTATTTTTATCTCTCCATGTGTTAAAACAATCTCATCGCCCTCTTAGTTATGTATATTTTAAGTAATAGTAAACTTGTGGTAGTATATAGATATGCAAAATATCTGCGTGTGTAAGGTACCCAAACCTTAATTAATTCGAAAATCAAGCTATTATAAGTAATTAGTGTTTGGTGTAAATTATTATAGCATTCGCTATTGTGCTTTTAACGTTGTCTACATCCTCTAATTGCAGAAACCGTGCAAAATTAAATAGATTAATTTTGACTTACGAAGCCAGTTGTAAATCATCACTTCTATAATTAGATTCGTAATTGAAATTAGTTCGTAAATAACATTACCAAAATAAAGGGTTAATAAATATGTGAACTATATCCACGTAATTCTAAGGAAATTTATACATATATTAAAAACGAATATTTGCAATATAGTAAACACATGCTAAATTAGTTTTGGTTTCCTTCTTAAGATTTTATAACTTACTAATTATTATATTTAAATAAAATTAAAGGTCGGTTTTACGATGGATATTTAAAGGTCAGTTAAATCAAACTTCGTTTAGTTTTAAAATACTGTCATATTATTTATTGTTGGTTTCAGCTAACCACAATTTGAAAATTAAACAAAGTTTAGTTTAACTAATGTTTAAATTACCATTGTAAAATCGGCCCTAAGAATAAGAATTTAAATCAAAACACGACAATCTGATATAAGTTTAAGTTCTTTTCAGCGATTTGCTATAACTTAGACAAAAAATTTTTCAGGTACGCTATATCATTTTATGCTATTCGGACAGGATGTTTTGCAAATGTTGTTTTATAATTTGCAACTACGCATTCAAGTGTTTTGTGAAAATTTTGTCATTTGATAAAATTGTTCAACAAGTAAAATATGCTTCGTTTGATGAATATTGTATAAGATTATTTTCAATAGGAAAACTAGTTTGTTTTAGCAACAGTTATTTAACAAACCTTTCTCAATTTTATTTTTTTGTATTTAAAAAAATATTCTTAATGCTTTTTTTATAATTGATTTTATTGTGAATGTTGTTTTCGGTATTACGTACAGAAGATATGTTTTGAAACAAAATGTTATTTATTCCATTCCCATTTTTAATTTTATATCTTTTATAATATATTATAAAATGTTTCCGTCCAATAGGGGCGAGTTTCTACAAAGAGAATACAGATTTGCCGTAAGCAATACTCAATAAAAATAAATATGTGCTCACTTTATTATTAAGATCAAATACACATTCCTTACGAATTATACACTATACTTTTTCTACGTTTAATTATTAATCAGTCAAATCAAACTTTTGACGAGAACAAGTAACGCGGAAAATAAATAATCTAAATTTAAAAATTTGTGTTGGTAGTACCTGTAGTACCTAATACCTAAAATGACAATTAAAACTTATATGTAAAAATTTTGTATTTATTTTACGTCAATTTGTCAGTGTTTATCCTATTATTGGACTTTTAGCTATTTACCTCTATTTAGATGAATTATAAGTATATTTTTTCTACTTTGCGTTTATAATTACTTAATTAATAATTAAGTTTTAAGTCAATAATATATATCCCTCTTACGACGAAGAACTTGCTTTGTAATGTTAAAGATAAACTGGACATTTTAGACTCATCCGGTATTTACCAAATTAATTGTTCCTGTGGTAAATACTATATCGGCAGGACTTTTAGATCAATTAACACTCGTCTCAAAGAACATCTTAGATACTTAAAAAATCCTAATAAGTACAATAACAATATAGATCATGTTAAATCTTCGTTCGCTTTTCATATCCTTTTCAATAATCACAAATATTCTAATTGTAAAGTGATTCATCCTGTTATTAATAACCGTTTCAATCTTGACATACTAGAAGTTATTTATATTAAATTAAACAACAGTAATAACAATTTGATTAACGATCAGATTAATCACAATATTATTGACTTAAAACTTAATTATTAATTTTAGCCAAACTCTGTAGCCCTGTGATCTGTTAGTTTGTTGTTTTTGGTTTTTTACAGTGTACGTTTTTTAGTAATTTGGTCATAATTTTAACGTTCGAATTTTGTTAAAATTTAATACATTATGAGATTATTATATATCGATACTTAGGTCAGGGTCATATTTAGAGGTATTTTATATATCACATTTTGTTTGTGTGTCTGTATGTTAACATGTAATAATTTTACTTTATTCATTAATTATGTGCACTCTTTTCGTTAAGAAGTGTTCCTGTTTAACGTGTTAATCAATAATTCTCACCTGACACTAGTTATATGTACTACTTAATTCAAGTAAGTTTAAAGTTATTTATCATAATTTAAATCCTTTAAAATTTTTTTTGTAAATTTTAATCAATTGAATGTTTTGTAATTACGTTTTTTACCTAGTTTTACTACGCCTGAAGATGGCTTAATTGTTTTTACAAGCCGAAACATGTCGCCAATTAATTAGAACAAAGAAAATAAAATAAATGTTAATATGGTTGTCATGACTTAAGATTTGAACCCTTTTATTAAACTTCAACCATACTCGATGGATCCATTTTTTAAATTAAAATTATAAATGTCTAAATTAATATGTAGTAATTGCAATTCTTTTTATATAGGTCAAACTGGACGTAAATTTCGTACTAGAGTTTTAGAACATTATTCATGCATTAAAAATAATAATATATTACTACCCATCTAAATCTTAGTTTTCTAATCTAAATTTTAATCATTTTTTTGATTTAAATAAAGATTATGAAATTTTTGAAATTTGTAATAAAGGAATTAAACTAATTTTTTTAGAAATGAAAAAAATTGTTAAAAAACAAAACTCATCCAAATAAATCACTGAATGTAATTATTAATGATAATAAACAATTTCTTTTTTTCAATTTATAATTATTTATTTATAATCCTATAGGTCAATTTGTTGTCATGTAATTTTTGACATTTATTTATTTTAAAATTGTTAAAGGGATACATTGTTATTGGTTATTTATTAATATTATTTAAATTAGCAGTCCACCAATAATAAATTCAAACTTTCAAAATGTATTTTACATATGTTTTGAGCTTGCAATTATAAAGCTTATCTTCAGAAAAATTTTTTGAAAAATGTCAAATATATTTGACATTTTTCAAAAATTACATATGGTAGATATCATGGAAAAATTACGTACCAAACTTGAAGATTCTCCAGAAAATGAAGAAAAAGCAAAGCTATAATGTACTATATCAAAATCCACAATTTCCAATACTTCGGGCATTATAATGACGAACCGAAATAGATACGTCCTTACAAAATCTATGATGCAAAGCAAGATATACGACAAACGTAAACCATGGTGCAGAAAAATATTTTTTCACAGAATCTGAGAATGTGATATAGAAAAACATCGAACGAGTTATTGTAATCAACACAATTTGGCTGATTATAAAAAAGAAATCAATTTTTGATGTCAATCGAATTAACCATTATTGATAATAATTTAAACTTGTGTTTTATTTATGTTATATTCCGTTATATGTAGGTAAGGTCAGTAATACAAAAGTTTAAATGTAAAAATTTTGATTAAAATAAACAACATAAAACCGCTTACTCATTATTATCTTGTTCAAATGTGTAGTTTTTTCAAAAATGACAATTTGTGCATTGTTGGTTGTCTCTGAGTCATTTTTTTTGTTACTGCTTGTATGTAAATGCATAATGTTCGTGTTTACTTATTCATGTCGACCTTACCATTTGTGAACTATATTGTATTAATTTTTTTTTAATAAAAAAAAATAGTTGCTATAATAAGTAGTCTAACTATTAATTTTATTAGCAAAATCAACAGGTAGAATGCTGGTGAATCTTATAGGGCAGTGTACGCTTACGTAGTTTATTGCAGCGATGGAGTGTCGCAGATAATCCAAACCTCAAATATTGAACTAAAAGTAAACTAAAGCTTGGAACCGCTTGACCTTACAAAACGATATAAAGTATAGTTTAATGATGGGCATTATTACAAGACATTCTCCTAGCGATTGGAGATACGAATATAATAATTGTAAAATATAAAATCTGTAACTACCTACATATGTATGTACATATATGCAATTACAACACTAAACGCAACAGATATCTTAATTTTTTCTTTTTATAAACCAAGTATAAAATAATTCTAGGCTAATAAAAAAACTGATTAAAGAATATTGACAAAATTTTGTTATTGAAAAAAGTATATATAAAATTTTTGTATACAGACTCTATTTTATGTGCAAATTTTAACTTAATTATTGTTGATGTATCAAAATGACTAAAATAAATTAAAAAAATTATTTTAGTAAATACATTATTTTAAATTTAAATACTTTTTCAAATGTAGCTCTACTTTTGTAACGCGAGATTTATGCATAACCGAACATTGGCGTTCATATTTCATACAGATTGACTTGGCATCCTGTAATACTAAATCATTATTTATAATACATAACTTCTAAGAACGGTTAGATAAATATTACATAAAACTAAAATAATTCAAAACCGTAAATAACGTGACACAAAATTAAAATATAAATTAGAAAACCAAAATAAACGGTTAATAACTGACTAATAGTTATTACAACACTTTTGCTAAACTGACATTTTAACTGTACGAAACAATCGTGTACTTTAAAGTTATTTGCATATAACACAATTGTATGTTATAAAATCCGTTCACAATAAAAAAAAATAAGAAATTCCACGAGAGAGGTAGTTTAGAACACTTAACCAAATGCTTTGTTAATTTCAGACATTGACTCAATTTATTATTACAACTAAAACTTTTCGCTTAAAACTTTTAATTGGGTTATACTTCTGGTTAACTAATGTTCGGTTACAATGACTTACTTTAATTGGCAATGCCACAAAACAAATTAGATATTAGGTGTTTTCTATATTTAGAGTTCTTAAACAGCATCTTAAAAATATATGTTAAATGATAGCATTAAGAGCTAAGTGCTGAAACCCGAGCGGGTTGTTTTACGTGTCACAAATAAAAAATTATATGACGTTAAGAAAAGCTCTATTTATATTATTACCACAAGATAACATAAAATTGTCTCGGAGGAACTATTAATTTTTATTTTAAGTAAATATGGTTCGTTTATTATTCTTTCGTCCCAAGGGAACTATTTTTGTGTTCAGATTAACATTTTATGAATACTACAAAAGTCTTCCATTTAGAAATAAAACAAATGCTGCGTTTCAATTAAGTTAAATTATTCTTTCTTATTTTTAAAGTTAAAGCATTACAAATGCCTAGTAATTAATAAATTTCACATTTTATGTTATGCTAATGAGAAACAAATGTAGTAACAAAATAACGTGTACAAATTCTTGATATACATCCGTTCTAAAATACAAAAAGTTAAAATGCTATTGAGTTAATGCAAATTGAATATAAGTTAGACCAAGCTATATATAAACTAAATAAACAATAAAAAAGTTACTTTCTTGAATAAAGCAGAAATACGACAATAGAAAGAAAAATACAATTGTACAAAAGAATGACTGTAAATGCCACTTTTCTGTTTACACGATTTCTTGCCAAAATTTAAAAAAAATAACAGTTAATAATTATTTGTGTACAATTGTGTAGATCATATTATGCCTCAATTATTACATTTAAAAATCCGATAAAACTGCAAATAATTTTAGCAGTTCCTCATTTTTTCAATTTTAGAGTTAAGGAAAATTATCCGAAAAGATTTTTGAGAAGGTTAATACCGGCTGAACATACTGAAACGATCGCGAAGTTATTGTCAACTACCAGAACGTTTACCAAAGGATGTAGAAAAATTATCGAAAAGATAACAGAAATATATAAAAACGGATTAAAGGAATCATCATAGGACAGTTTTTCGAAGTCGGAAGCATTAAGAAGACTGTTTAAATAAATAAGTGATTAATGCGTGTGTTCGAGATAAATATAACGTAGATTAAGCGTACGTGCCTTTAATGTAAACAAGTGTCAGTTTTAGATAAACAGAAGTTATCCACGGACATTATTGATCGAGTGATAGTAATATATAATTAATGTAAATGTTTTTCTTAAATATCGTTAGAAATTAATTAGTTCCGTGTAGTTATAATGGTAATACTTCGTTATAAATAAAGTAGTTTTAAAATTTGTTACAATACACTGGGTCTAAGACAAAAATGCATAGCATGAGAATCTTAGAAATGATAAAAGATTTAAATTAAACTTGCTGTTCTGCTAAAATCCATATAACTTAAAAGAAACATATTACTAGAATATTTCATTACTTTTCAATAACTTACGCATACAATTTAATAGTTTTGTTTGATTTATAACTTTTTGTAAAATCAACTTTGTACACATGTACTCTTCAAGTTTATTAATCCAGACCTGTAAAATAAGTTATTGTTATAATTTCAAAATGGCATTGGTAGTTCTTACATAATCATAAACATTTATCGTTTCAATTGATGCTATCGTCATATGTATTAATCTATTGAATAGAAGTCAATTAATATGAATTTATAACAATTTTTGTTATTTTTGGTATTCTGTAACATCGATTGAATGCATGTTACGTGTTCGTATCAATGTTGCACTTTTTTATAATTTAATAAAATTTTTGCCACGCCACTGGTACGCGGACCTCACCGGTGGGATATTTCGGATTTTATTCAAATCCTACGAGGGGCATGGGAGTTTGCGCCAGTGGCGATTTTTCTGTCTTAAGTTGCTATGAGTGGTTTGATTTTGATAGAAGCCTTGTCCACTTATTTCGATTTAGTGAAATAAAGATTTTCTACGTATATTGTTAGAACTAAGGCGATTCTCAATTTAGTTGACCCTCACAGCGAATTTGGCAGATACTTGAAGTCTCCTATTCAATTCCGTTACTAAGGGCAAAAGTAGTATTTGTCTGGAATGGTGTCGCACATTTAATAAACCGATTCACCTACTATAGTTAATGTGGAATTGATGACTCTAGGGGTTTTACTTAAGTCAAACTTTGCACATCTGTGCCTGTGTGTTTTAACTGTATTACGTAATTTTTATCTAATTTTCTATTATCTATTAATGAAGTGTTATTTATTTGGTTAAGCGTTACTACTCGTATTAAGCCCTCGGCTGAAACTAGTCATAATTAATAATTTACTTTCAGTCAAAATTAAAATTTCGCTTTCACTCAGTGCTGTTCTTAGGTGCACAATTGTACCAAAAGAAGTTCAATGTTAAACTGTTTTGCACAGTGCACCTTTTGATAGAAAAATGCACAATTGGGGTAGAAAAGTTTTTTTGAATGAATTGTGAGAAAATATAAGTTTGGCAATGGAACAAGTTGGCAATGACAACATGCAACACATATTTCATTTGTATTTACCGCTACAAAAAAATCTGCTAATGTGCGAGTAATTACCAGCTTTATGGGTAATTTGGTTATTGGCGTGAGAATACATGCGGATAAATGTGGGTATATTTTATTTTGTTTGTTTTATATTTGAAATATCTGTTTAATATAAGTGTTAAGCTTTGCTATTAAATAAATACAATGCACTTTTTAAATTCAAATGTGCACAGTTTAACCCTAAAATGTGCACACTAACAGCGTAGCCAAATGCACTTATAAAAATAATCTAGGAACAGCATTGCGATATTTCATATTTGAGAATTGTTGTGTACGTTGACCGTATTCCGATCAAGTATCCTTAATTTTTTTTAAACGTAGTCAGAGTTTGGCAAACACACGTCGATGCAAATAAGCTTACATTATTCGCAAGTTTTAAGAGTAATATTATGGATGTAGTGATATCCAGCTACTTACGTTAAGAAACTGCGGTGGACAATAATTGCGCGTTTGTTCTGAAATTGGAACATTTCTCTGTATTTATCATTGCATGGTGTTTGGCATGCCAATTCGGTGTGCCCGGAGAGATGTTGTATTTATAGTATCTATAGTCATCTCGCTTTACTGTCGCTGTAATTAGTTGTGAGAGCTATTTCCTGTAGCAAGATTGTTCTGGGGTGAGTTAAGAAATTATCCATCTTCTTAAAGTGCCTATCCTCTGTGGATCTTGCTAACACATTGGACCATATTACTTTGTTTACTGCTGCTTTGAATAGACCTGTTGATGTTATTCCAGTTCGTCTTCACAATTTACACAGCCACGATATTGGTCTGCGTCTTGCTGATCATCTTCCACCCTAAATTTTCCCTTAAAAGATAAGTTGAAGTAGATAAATTTTTTTACGATATGCCCAAAGTACTCCAGTTTTCTGCGTTTGATATTTGTAAGATTATCTAGTTCTCCATCGATCCGTTGCAAGATGGTCTCCTTTGATACGTGGTACACCCATGGGACTCTAAGCATGCGGCTGTAGCACCACATCTCGAATGCATCCATGCGCTTACATAAAGCATCGGTAACGGCCCACGCCTCTGCCCCATACAGGAAGGTTTAGACTACATAATATCTCAAACTCCTGATTCGAGTCTGAATATCGAAGGATATGTGACAGAATGTTTTGCGCATCAGTAAATAGTTAATCATTATTGTAAATAGCTATAAACGGTGGTGACACGTTGAAATTAGTTTAACCCCCAGCTTACCCCCAATGTCCTTTTACGTTGTGGTTTTATCCCGACGAATAATTCAAAGCATATTTTGAAATTCGCGGGTGTTAAACAAATTTCAACGTGTCACCACCGCACCGTTTATAGCTATTTACAGTAAACTTTAGGCACATAGTAAAATCACACTATGAGATGGCTCTGCCATCAAACACTTTTGAATTAATCATTATTGTTCTATTTAATGATAGCTACTTTTTGCACTTGTAGCACACTCGGGCGCTACGGGTTTCACACACGGTTTTTAAGATTTGGGTCTCCATTGTAACCGATTTCTTTTGTGAAAGATTCTGTATTTGAGTTGATTTTATTCGTTTCGTGTACTTTGGGATTGTTTGAGTAACTGCATGTTAATTTAATCAAGTTAGTTCACGTTTATAAATTCATCGTTGTCAATCAAGTTTGTAAGTAAAGTTCTGTATTCAATTAATCCAAAATTATTACGTTGCATATACATTCGTATTGTATATTTACGTTGATTTGGAATTTTCTTTGTCCTGTTAAAATTCCAGTAGTATCTAATTTACGTTTTCCTTTTGAGATAGTATAGTAATTAAATATATTTTAGCAGTTTGTTTATTTATTCGTTGTATTAACTTCGTTCTTAGCGCATTTAGAATTAAGTCATTTTTATAATGTATTACTTTTGATAGACGATTTTATTATTTGGTTTCAACAAGTTAATTTTCATGAATTTAATTAATTCTTTGGAATTTGATTTTTTTGTTGTGGTTGCAATTCTCACAATAAGAAAGGCTGTCTTCGAACACTACTACTGCGTCTTAATTAAATCTGTTTGCATCCTCTTTTCGCTTCTTTGTTGTATTGTTTTCTTTCACAAAAATTTACGTCACAGTCTTTAATGGTAGTACTAGAGCACCACGTTTATAAATATGTGTTATTTTGGGTTAAGAGGGAGAGTTCGAAATTTTACCAAGCACTAAAAATATCGTAATGTAGTCCAGGTGTAGGTTTGAATCAACCTTGGGAAGTTAAAGTACACGCGGAAGTCATGAAGATAGAAAGCATGGTGAATTCTTAGTTATGTATTGGAAATAGTTTCCTACTTCGTAGATTTACGGCCTTTTATTATTTCACGTGCCTTCGAGTGTTTTTCGTTTGACGTACCGTGAAATCGTAAGTTGCTGTGCGACACGGTGCTATTTTCGCCTTTGTGGATGCTTTTGAGACTTCCGACGGATCCTTGTCAATTGGGGTTAGCCTTTCGATCAAGTGTCCAATTACATCTGGTAACCTTAGGATCAACCATAAGCGCTTTTCTGGATCTATTACGACAAGAATTTAAGTTATTTATTGATTACCGTTTAAACTATTTATTCGCGAGCTTAGTGATTTAAAAGCTTTGAAATTAGTTTGTATGAGAATTTCATTTTGGAATATCGATCCTATCGATTTTTTTGTTTTTATTATTAAACATCAAAAATAAAAAGATGATCAGGGTAGAATGTTAAATGTATATTATCGTCGCTGATCCTTTCATATTTTATAAATAAATTACGATTTGAGAATTTTAAGATTTGCTACTCGGATTTCGATTAATGAAACCGCATCTACGCCAAGGCAAAGCGTGAATAGATTAAACAAAGAATTTCATTAGAAGCCTAAGGCAGTATCATACTTTAATTTGCTTAAATATCAGTGTAAATTTATTTTATTTGTGCCTTTTACTTCATGCATTGTGTTTTTAGTCCCATCTAAAGCGATACTTTGTTTATATGAAAGCAGTAATAAGCTGTACCACAAATATGTAAATATCTACTTAAGTAATCAATTTAATAGTCATTTAACAAACAGCAATTAAAAATCGAGACATTTTAACGTGGTGAGCGAGTGTAACAAGCAAACGCGTTAATGTTGTCGAAATTATTTATCACCGTTTAACAAACGAGTTAGTTTTAGCGTTTTTTCGTTGATCGTATATTAATTCAAGGGTTAGTCATAAGGAAACTAAAATACACCAACTAAATGCGTTTTTGGACTGACCGACACGACAATGACACAATAACGACAACGATGTCGGTGGACGTATTATCTCATATTACGAAATGGAAATACTTTCACACTTGCCGACACGTCGGTGTCGTTGAAGAGCAAGCAGTCCTGTCGTGCCGTGGCAATTATTTTCGTGCGTGTGATTGGTGTATGTTGTGCTGGCATTTGTGAGCGTTTATTTGAATTTATTTAACTACACAAAATATTAGTTTGAAATCATTACATTGATTGAGTTAGTACAATCTACGCCCTGTATTTGACACAATGCCCATAAACATCAGAAAAACAAAATACTTCGTGAGCACAGTTGGCAGGAAATATTGCGATATTTGGAGGATGGATATTAGTAACTGACCCAAGCAGAAAATAAAAAGACAAGTAAGTCATATCTGTAAAAAGCTATAGAGGTGGTAAAAGTTGTAAATTGATTTCACACGCGTAATTCAAAATAGCTATCTGCGGGTTAAAAACACAACAGGACATTCTTTTAACCCCAATGTCAAAAATTTCTGATTTTACATTACTTGTCAAGTGTTTGTTGAACGTTTCGTGTGCTTTGTTATTTTTAAGTAGTTTTATTTGTTGACATTTTCATGTTTCATTTTTTGTGTTTGATAATTTTTTTTGTAACGTAAAGTTGCCCATGTTCGTAGTTTGGTGAATTGCTCACTTGCAGCACCAAACGTTGCCATAAAAATAGTATAAAGTGGTTTGTTTTTATCCTTCCTAAGTGAAGAATTTAAACTAATTACGTATTTTTTTTTATTGTAACAGCGTTTTATAAATCTAGTAAATTGTAATTTAGATTGTAAATGTTTTTAATAATTTTAAATTGTTTAATTTTAAACTTCATGGTGATTTAGCGTTAACTTTTAGTGATTTAGCCTGACGAAGTTGTCACTTTAGACTACAAAGCGTTGCCTTATCACCTACAACAACGTTGTTCAATTAATTAAATAAATTACACTATAAAGGCTCTATAAAGAGGATACTACAACGATAAAAAAAACACAATACCCAAGACTTTATTTATCAAATAAATTTATGTTTGTAATGAAATAATAAATTGTAAATTCAAAGAAAAAATGAAATTTTGTCAAGTGTCAGTATTTCGAGAAAAGTTACTGATGGAAAATCTTAAAAAAACAAATTTATCACACTGAACTAATTTAAACTGTTCGATGTGAAATAGAATTGGTTCTGTTTTACGCGACCGAAATCAGTTACCTACATATAATTCTTTTTAAACTTTTTTTAACAGATTGATTGCCAAAATTTTCTCATTTAAAAAATTACAAATAGTAATTAAACTAATTTGTCATAATTATAGAATTATTACTTTAAATTTTTTACTTTTGTTATTTAATTTTATTATCACGAGACATTTCAGCATTTCTGCTTGCGATAAAAATCGAATGTCTATCCCTTGCCTTGCGAGAAAATTATTTATAACTGCTAGATATTCTTCTATCTAGAAATTCTTTCTTAACAAATGTTGTTTTTACAACACCGGCGTAGACTTTGTTAATCCCGTCAGTGTAAAAAATCGATATACGCACAAGTATTTTAGATAATTCTATTATTTGAGTAATTTAAAAAAAAAGTATAGCACGGGCAATATAGTCAATTTCAAAAGTGTTCCCATTATTCTGCATTTAATAAGAACAATATGCACTTAGCAATCTTTTTTGATTAAAAATAATATAATTATTAAAACATTATTTACAGATTTTAACATTATATATATAAACATTCTAAGCTGAGGTAATACGTTATGTATTCAAATAAAATTTAGTTTTTTCGAAAATAACAGTTTCCGTATAAGTATGTCGAGTTCCTGTCGAAAACGGCTTCAAATATAAAACCCCAAGAAGCCATTCAATTTGATGGTATCTATATTGACACATTCTTTGTTTTCCACTGTTTTTATTTTTCAAACTTGTCATTTATGCATTCTGTGACTTCTTCCAACGCCCAATTAGTAATAAATAAAACAATACGTTATTAGAATCCACATTTTTATAATACTTATTAACTTTCAATTATTATTTTAAAATAGTTTTGTATAAAAAATAATTAGTCTTTTTATAACTAAATTTCACTTTTTTATAACTAAACATGAATGCATCTCGATAAATATTATAAATAGGCGTTTTCATTAATTTACGGTTATTTAAAAATATTTAGAAATAAGCTCATGTAAGTTAAATTGTAATTATAAAAAATATATTTTATACCTTATTAAATTAATTTAGAAATAAAATTCAATTTTTAATATTTAAACATAAATTTTTGATATAAACCGAAAAATAAAATTAAACACTTAAAGTTTTAATTATAGAGAATTATGTAATTAAAAACGCTAATAAATGAGTTTTTGTGAAAAATAATTTACCTTATTTTTTACAAATATATTTTTTTTTTACTTAAAGAAGTCGTTTTGACTTTGACGCTGTTAACATTCACATTTTCAGTTTGACGTTTCCTTGAAAGTTAAAACATGGAAAACGTCTTAATCCTTTTGAAACCACCTATCAGCCGTTTCTAGTCTAGCGTTATTCTTTTTACAAAAAAAGTTGTGGTAACATAGCATTTCTTAGCTATATTAAAAGCGACTGATAATTAAAACATCAAAGTTGTAAAGTGTGTTGTACTATCAAGACCTGTGACATTAAATTTCTGAATCCTACTTACACAATAGCGTAAGAAGAATAAACTCAAAATGTATCAATTATTTATTTCTGCCTTGTTGCTTTCCTACTCTTTATTTTTGTTTTACATTTGAAAAAAAAATCGGCTTTTCATCAACATACTCCGAATAAAACTCAAACAAAGGATGCACGAAAAGTTTATGCAAATACGTAATTCATCATAATTTAAAAATATTACAAACAAGAAACTGAATTATTTGTTTAAATTAATGTGCAAGTAATAAACTCTTAGTTAATTATTTTTAATTCATTTATTTTCTTTTTATTTAAGTTAAAATATGTTCGCTGACAAATTTGTAAGCCTTGTTAAATGTAAATATTATGCATAATAAACCGAATAGATTATGCTGAGAAGCTGGTTATAACCAGCAAAGCACGTATTAATTAAATGTTTTTAAAAAAATAGTAAAATATAGAAAACCCTTCAATTAATTCAGAATAATTATATAAAAATTTACTCTATTTAAATTAAATAGACCATTTCAACATTATGTGCTTATAATTCAGTTTTTTTACAAAAAAAAAACATTTTGATTTAGAACGAATCAACTTGTTTACGTTACGTAAATAAAAATTTTAGTGTCACGATATAAGTAAATACGATTCAACACCTGTAAAATTGTCGAAACCAAAAACTCTCCAAATTTTTATTAGAAGTAAACTAAAACAAATAATAACAATTTATTTAAAAAAAAAATTTTTTAGTATAAAAGTTATATTTACAGAAACTAATATGAATTTAATAGTAATTTTGTCTCTATTTGTTGATATCTGTCAGAGAATAATTTTCATAAGATTCTCGAACAACGCTTTCGCCGTAAGCCGATTACAAACGTATAAACATCCGTATGAATAATTTCAATATTCCCTTAATCTATCTAAATAAAGTACTAATTATCTTGCTTACTAGTGACAAGATGGTAGAAGATTACGTGCCTGAATATTAAATATACATATATTATAATATTTGTTGTTGTAACGTTACTTTTTTATTATGTTTGTTTGAATATCTAAGCGGTAATAAAAATTAAAACGTTTTATTTAATGGCTTAATATTACGTTTATGTATTTTTAGGGGTCATCTTCACAATACTGTACATAAACACAAAAACTGATTTTTACACAAATAAATTACTATCGTTCAGCATACGTCAATAATGTAGACAAAATAGATTTGCAACAAACGTATTAAAAAACTAAACATTTCAATAACATAAAAAACCTCAAAAACATATCATGGCAAGACTAATAATAGAAAAAAGTTATATAGTAAAAATCAAAAAGTGAATTTAAAAAATTGTAGTGATTTTGCAAAATTTACTCAACTTAAATAAAACGCAAGTTATTGTATTCACTGTGAAATAATTGGATGTTGGTCATATCATCAACACACTTTTTCAGTCGATGTCCTTGATTTTTTTAAATTTTACATATATGAAAGTATTTTAGATTGAGTTTTGGAAGTTAATTTAAAGATTATTTTATTAGTGTTACAGTGAAAAAAATTATTAAAACCAAGTCTTTGAAAGAGTAACATCGTTGTTCGTAATAAACCTACATTATTGTACAGCCATATTTTAAAAGCAATTTTTATTGTTTCACGGTCGAAGATACAGTTTGAATATTATCAGAAATATTAATTCGCGCGGGTTATTCGTTAATTACAGAACGTATGCATTCGATTAGAAGAGAAAATTATATCGTTAATAAATCGTTGTTTGAATTTCATTTAGAACTCGCCAGAATTCTTTCACCTTCTGATCAATTTCTTTTGAACAAGCCCAACGAGTCAACAAGATGGTTACAAGTAATCATCTTTAGAAATTCTTACCCTGGTTTTCGTGTAACCAAAGAAATTTAAGCAACGGCTAACACAGTTGTTCCCGAAGAGGGAGTGGCAGGCCTTGTGATGATAAATTATAAATTAATTCTAAAAAAGCGCCAAAACGATGAAAAATTAAATTAGGGAGATATTTTTTAATTCTACCCGTAGCTGGAAATGAACAAATAACACGACAGAAGTAATAACACAGCATATATATTTATTTTATCACAAACAATAATTCCAAAGAGAACGAAGAAGGTAGATATCTATAATTAGGTAAATTTTCCAAACGCTAATACATGCGTCGAACCAAATATAAGTTGCGCCCTATACTGGACAACACGTCGTACAGTAAACTGAACTAGTCGGGCTAAACTTTTACATTCGAAGAAGGAATGACTTTATATTCGTAAATTTAAAATCGAAAAAGCATATAACAAAAAAATTAAGACTTAGAAACTCAAATTTCGTTTTCAAAGCATACAATCATTTGAGATAGCGAATGCGCAGGGTTTCACCTCGACTTAATGTAGCAATTGATGGTAGCCGTTCCACCCAAAAGAAATAAAAGGTTCCCAAACCCTTGACATTGTGATTAGTTAAGTTATAGTAACGTGACATCACGGTAATTTTTCCTCATGTGTTTGTTATCTTCACCAACGTGTGAGCGGTATGGAAATCCGCTATATACAATTAGGGAAGAATTAATTTAAACTCCTAATAAAAAAGAATAGAACTACTCACCCCAAATCGACTTTCGCTTAGATAGACACAAAATTAATTTGCATATTCACGTGGAATCGCGTGAAATAAGTTAATGCTGAAAACCTTGTTGGGCCTAGAAGTACGTTCTGTATTGCACCAAACATTACCGGAAAGTGAATAAATACGCGCTTATAAAAATTGACAATCGCCGACGAAAGGTGGGCGTGTCGAGGACAATTCTTATACTCGAAAAATTTTAACCTATCAACTTTTTAACACAACAAAATTTAACAAATTAGACCCTCCAAAACGTGTCGTCGAAGTAGAAGCAAAACCCGAGACTGATTAATTTATCTTCACGCTCATTGTCTTGTACAGAAATGGCTATTTTGTCGAAAGGTTTTTAATTTTATATTTGCTCCAAAACAACTTCCTATTAAAGACATTGTATCATATGTAGAAGCTTCTATCCAAGCAGTTCCAAACCTTCTTGCAGAAGAAATCCCTTTGAATCTACATAAATTCTTCGGAAATCAAGAATTTCTAAAATAACATTCCAAAATCAGAATTTTTTGCATTAAAATCTAAATTGTTCAACAGTCAAATTTGTATGCAGAGCAAAATAAAAACATATTAGAGATCACTTCAGATGAACTAAAACCATTTTTAGAAGTTCTTGTAATAATGGGGTTCAACCAGTTCCCCCAAATAAAATTGTACTGGTCTGTTGAGGAAAATTTTCATGACAGGGTAACTAAAATTTTTTCATAAAAAAGGTTTTTAAAAATTTTGCGATATTTACATTTAAATGATAACTCAAAGACGGCACTCAGAGATACTCCTGAATTTAATAAACTTAATAAAATTAGACCATTTGTAAACCACCTGCAGAAAGTTTTTGGAAAAACGTTTGTTCCCAACAGAAATGTAGCAGTAGATGAGAGCATGGCAGCTTTCAAAGGAAGAAATTCGTTAAACTTTGGGCACTAGCCTGTTCAAAAAAAAAGAACAATGATCAGCATACACTTGATGAAAGAGTCATCCTAGGTCTTTCAAGAGAACTAAAAAATAAGGGGTTCTGTATTTACTTTCACAACTTTTTTCGACTATTCCTATAATGCAAAAATTGAAGTGTGAAATATTTGGATGCGAAACACTACTACAGAATAGAAAATATTTTCCAAAATCTCATCTTGTTACAGACAAAAAAATGGCAATAGGTCAATTCCATGGTACTATGTGCAATAAAGTATCCATTGTAAATTAGAAAGACAAAGGAACCAAATGTGTAACAATTTGCAGTAACTTTCATAGTTATGGACATGTTCTCAGAACAAATAGAATCGGAGAAAAGGGAGCAGTACGATGTCCTCAAGCGATTGTAGACTACAATTGATTTATGAGTGGCGTTTGTTTCTGAAACTGCATAATTTTCGCAAGCAACCGACTGACATTCTGGAAAGTTTTGATGTCTTTGTTTACTTACGTGCCGCTACCTGATTCAATTAACATTATTAGATCCTTATTGAGCGAAAACAATATTTCAAGAAACATAGTACCTATTATCGAAAAATGTTTGTGGTCTACGTATTTTATTTTTCGTGAAAGGTTTTACTCACAAACATCAGGAAATGCCATGGGTTTTTCGCTTTTACCGATTGTTACCAATATTAATAGAAGATTCTGAAAAAAAAGCATTATCCGCATTTCATCTAAAACCCAAGTTCTAGTACAGATACGTTAATGACACCTTTGTCATTTGGCAACATGGTCCTTATACGCTCAAGGAGTTTCTATGTCATTTCAACTAAATTCATCAAGATATTTGTTTTACTATGGAAATAAAAATATACTCCTGTTTTATCATTTTTAGACGCTTTAGTTAATCGAAATTAAGATGGTTCATTATCACATTGAGTTTATCAAAAACCTACCCATACGGATAGATGTTTAAATGGATTGTCTCATCATCACCCTTTTCAAAAATTATCAGTAGTGAATTTTTTAGTATACAGAGCTGTTTCCTTAAGTCAACCCCAAAATCTTCAAAAAGAGATAAATCATCTAACCAAGGTGTTAATCGCAAACAATTACAATAGAAAAAGTATTAAACAATCTATTACAAAGTTACGTCTGCGAAACGAAGAGTAATCTATGTCTCAACCTCTATCACTTATCTACCCTATGTAAAAGAAAAAGTGTTGTCTAAACACAACATGGCTAGTCGGTTTCCTACTCTTCCTAAATTTGGTCAAACTTTAAATCCGATGAAGGACGTTATTCCTTTTTAATCTGACGGTGTTTATATAGCATTCCTTGTTCTTGTGGTCGTTCATACATAGGACATAAACAATCTTCAAAGCCAGCGGTGGCGGAAGTTCGTGCTGGAAACGAGTCATCAAATTATGGTTGAAAACAATAAAATTTTGTCGAATATTTGTAGTTACTGTCACCGAAAAATTAAGGAATCTATTGAAATAATTAAAAAAACCTTTTAATATTAACCGAAATTCTAGCTTTTCCTATACCGGAGATTTGGAAACCAGTTTTATCGATCTAGGGCCAATCTAGAAAAGCAACACGTCACGACGCAATAAATCAGTTTATTTCGGGTTCCAAAGATGTCCACTGCGACGTGTGACGAAAGCTCAGCTTATGTGATAACGACAACACGTGAATTATCCAGAATGGAAAAGTGTATTACGAATGCCACCCGTGGAAACCTTAATTCTACTATGTTTTTTTTATTCCTATAACTGTTATGAAAATTAAAATGTTCCAAATTTGTTTCGTATGTTTTTTGATGATATATTTTGTTTTCGTTTTCAGAGAAGTTTAATAAAAAAACATCGTTCACTACACATCCAGAAGTAGATTTTCAGGAACTGCATGACTTTCTACACTTGTTACATCTTGATTTCCAGACCCGTAATAAAATGTACTATTTTGTTTTACCTTGATTTGGTGATTGTTGATTTGTACACTGATATAGTGCGATAGGTACCCATAACAACGATACCATTGTCATGGTTCATATCATTATCGTGCCCTACAAACTTACTTTTTAATTTAACAATTATTTGTTCATTCTTCACTTAAACGATTATGTATGTCCATATTTTTTTTCAAAAATGAGAAAACACATGCTAGCTTATAAACTTCCAGACGAGTAAAAATTAAATGTTTTGTCAAGAAGTACCCGCTGTATAATTCCTCAACTTCAATTGGATGACCACCATCCACCACAATTTTTTTTTAAATGTCTGTACATGCAAAATGTATCTTGTCAATCCTTTTTAATTATATTTCAAAAAATACATGTTTGAGCAAAAATTTTATATTATCTGTAATATAAGAAAAAAATAAATCAGTCATACCACTAATCTATATAATGTTCATATACCTATTCTATTTTGAACCATAGAAAAATATCTATACTGAATTGCATCTAATCTTCCATATACATATGTTTAACAAGTCGCGTGACTGCGAATTGAGCAATATATGAACAAGCATTACAAAAAAGATTTGTAACACTTGTTTTTTATACTACTTTCTTTCAGTGACGGCTTCGCCATTAAGTCTATTAGTCAATGATCATCCAAAAAAAACGAAAAACCGTTTTATTAATCTACAATTGCAAATATGCATAAATTCATATTGTCAGCGCTATAGACTCACCTACTTATAAAATCTCAAAATATCTTGCAATTTTATTAAAACAATTATCAGGGAAGACTAATTCATTTTTAGTGAAGTCGGAAAATTTTGTTCACAAATTGCATAACTTTCGTAAGCAGCCGACTAACATTGCAAATATGCTTAAGTTCATAATGGCAGCGCAATGCATTCAAAAACTAGCAAACTTTTTTTAATATTGAAATAACCCTTTTGCAGCATCGACCACCAGCCGTCACTGCTTTCTTTCCTTTTAATTTACATTATTGTTTGATACAAATTTTAATATATGTATAGCAGAAATTTTTTGTATATTGTAGTTTGTAACAGTGATCAGCATTTGCCTACTTTCTAATTTCAAATTTGAAAATATTTGACATTTGTACAGAGCCCCCGGAAAATATGTGAGCTAAATTCAAAATTTCTGGTGGCAAAACAATTGTCCAATCACAATTATGGAATCATAGCAAGTACCTTCCCTAACAAAACTTTTAATTTGTACTCGTCTTTGCGTTTACAAGTTGTGTTCTTAATCTTTCATATTTAGATCTTATTCATTTTTATTAAATAGTTTTTTTTCAAAACTCATGCTATCGAGATTTTTTTATAAATCGGTAAGTACATAATACCAAATATAACAGCATATGATACTTATTCTAAATTATTGCAATCTTAAAGGTAGATTTATGCAGACCAATTTAACATTTATCATTTAACATTTAAGCAGTTGAACTACGGATTTTTAATTAATTAAATTATAAATTTAATGCACACTGCGCATTCTCACACGCAACTCAAAGTATGTGCTTGTGTGTTTGCATAAATGGGTACTACCAAAGTACTACTTTTATAAAGTGCTAAATGTTAAATTGATTTGCATACATCCACCTTTAGATAACCTTATTATCAAAACTGTGTGTTTTTACACTAAGGGTTTTTACGCTTATTCATTCAATTTGAATAATATTAATTAGTTTGAAGAATATTACTTAGTTATAACTTTTTAGAAAAACATGGAAAATAAATTAAGGAAAACCGCTCGAAACATCATAAAAACTGTTGTACAGTCCTTCGACAAGCAAAAAGTGGTGGTTCCAATAAAATTGTTTTGAACGATGCTGATTTAGGCATCTTAAAAAGAAGCGTAGACAGAAAGGTTCCAACATTGAAGATTTTAGTTCAGAAAATGCAAGAGGAAGTTGACTACTGTGGTGGAACAGATACTCTAAGAAAAACGTTACATCGAATTGGGTTTAAATACAAAAAAAGTCACGATAAAAGAGAATTGTTAATGGAACGTTATAGACATTGTAGTTTGGAGATGTCGCTATTTAAGAAAGTTATGCATAAATGGCGCTCTAAGAGAAAACAAAAAACCTATTGCGTACTTAGATGAAACATACATACATCCGTCACATGGGGTTAGTAAATGCTGGCAATCAGACGACAAACCTGGTGTGTATCACACAGGCAAAGCTGGACAAAGATATATAATGGTTCATGCAGGTGGATCCTATGGATTTGTGAAGAATGGACTATTAATTTTTAAATCAAAAAGTAAATCTGGCGACTACCATGATATGAACCATAATAACTTTATGCACTGGATGGAAACGCAGTTATTTCCAAATTTCCAAATTCCAAAGCACGGTGAACATTAAATTAACCAACTTATGTACACACACTGAATAAATATGTCCTTACTTTAATTTCATGTAAATATTCAGATACTCAACAGATTGTATATGATAAATCAAATTAAATACCTTATGCATTAACAGGGAAACGAGAACCTTTAGAACGATGATTACTAGCATTGAAATGAGAATATCAAACTATATTGTTTTGAAACTCAAATTTTTTATTGTAAGGAAATAACTTTAAGAAAATATATATTAGAATGAAGTCACTATTTACTCAAAATAAAGTAATTTAAGTTAACTTGAGACAATTTTTACTTTACTTACAACTTAATTTTCTTTGTTTATTTAAAATTACATAATTAAATATTAACATATAAGCTTCTATTTTGATTAAATCTAAATATGTCCCAAAATTTTATTCTTAATCTATAACTGCATTTTAAATAAAATTTCTATCAAAATACATTTTCAGCAGAAATTCATTAAGCCAAAGCGTATACAGAAATGTTTATTTTAGCTCGTTTATTTAAAGTTGAAGAACTTTTAATGCAAATTCTGCATAAAACGCTCACATTTATCCTCATAACTTTGTTATAAAATAAATAATTTCTAATTTTATTGTTAGAAAATAATAATGACATAATAATATTATGATTAAGATACTTCTAATTGATAAAATAATGCAGACACAATTTCATTAAAAGTAAGTATAATTACGTACAAAGTAACCCTTTGACGTTAATTGAAAAAAAATAAAATAAAATTGATCTAACGTTTTTTGCTTTAGCAGAATAAAAGCTTTTGACTACAAAGCTTTATCCATTGTAACAAAATGCAAGAGAAAATGACGACTAGACCATTTACATTTTAATGAAGGAAATAAAAGTATGGATTATCAAAGTTTAGTTCATTTCAGTGTTTACTTTTGACAAAGTAAAATTAGACTAACCCCAAAGTTGGTATATTAAACACAACGAGTCCATAACAACATCCTTTACGTTAAATAATCCCGAGAGCCTAATACACTTAAGTCTTCATCAAGCAAAATTATGACAAGCTCAGCACGGCTATTAAAGCTTTTGTAAAATAGCATTATTTTAAAATTTGTTTTCTACAATATTCTCTAAAAGGAACAAACTTATGTAATTAGTAATTATAGATTTTTAATAATGCGACAATTGCATTAAACTGGCACTGAAGTAACAAACTTGAATTAAAATAATTAAAACAAACACTAATAATGTTATTATTTATTTACTTCAAACTAACATTTCTGTTCAGTTTATTATGGGTGCATCGCGTATAATAATGATATCAAATCTAATTTAAACAAATAAAAAAATTGTTGTTTTTTTACTTATTAAACAAATTTAACGACAAAAAAAATAATATTGTAGTTTTGCTATTTATGTAAGTTTCCAAGTAAAATCATAATAATAATAGACAACCAAACAAGAAACAAAAATCTATATGTATATGAACCTCGGTTTCGTGATTGAAGCGCGTTCATTCTGTAACTTGTGTTTAAGTTTTAATATACTATTCTTGTTAACATTACTTCCCGTAGTCTATAAAGTACGTATATACTTTAGCAAACGATTTACTAAAAACTTTTGTCTACAATAGATACGAAACTAAAAAAATAAATATTAGCATTGGAATTACTGCGTCATTGCTCTTCATGTTAATATAACTGTTAGTACACTCCATGTGACATTGCAAACGATTTCAGCAGTTGTAGACAGTCATCAGCATCAGTTGGGTTGCAAGTGAAATAAAAAATCAAGTATCGGGCAGTGATAAAATTCGGCGTAAAAGAAGGTTCAAAATTCATTTGAGAATCGTGCTGAGTACGTCTAAAAAGTGTATTTACACGAAAATTTAATAAATAGTTTTAAAAAAGTGCACAATATAATTTAGAAAAATCGAAATAAAATTGGTAATACTGTACATTAGGGATGATCGATGCTGACAGCTTAATATGGGTAACCAATTATTATGGAACTCAAAACATAAATGTTCGGCGAAATGGATGTTTTTGGTGTACATGGTTACAATGGTTACTAAAACAACGATTAACTTTATAAACTACGATAAAGAATTTTCTTTGATACAATAACAAAATAATTAAACGCCCTTAACAAAAAAATACCGTAATTAAATAAATAATATTACTTCTTTTAATCAATTTTTGTGTTGAAAACACTAATAGGATGCTTGATTGAAAGGTTCTTGTAACGAAACGCTGAAACGCTCAAATGAAACAAAGCTAGAACTTGCGGTGGTGCTCAATTTCACTTCATTTTTTGTATTTTTCGGATGCAGTGTTTATATTATTAAACAAGATATTCATCTTCTTCTATTCGTTTTATGTTTTAAAAATATAATAAGTCTCAATTTAACTCAGAAGTGCTAAAAAAATAATTATAGTAATTGCAGAATTAGATCCGCGGGAGCCTCCGCCTTGTGCTCTACAAAAACGGTACAACATAGATGAAAATTGCACAAAATTTACTACAAAAAATACCGCTGTGTGAAACATTTTCGTGCACACTTGTATCTCTAAACTATTGGAGGTAATTGTACCCTTTTGCGGACTTTTTTTATAATAAATTTTGTCCTCTATAAAAATGTTTATATGCAACTTTCCTCTATCTTGCACCGTTTTGGGGTAATAACTTATTAGTTATTTTTGTTAAATTTACTTTATTGTCTGGGAACATACTTGAAATTACGTAAATTCCAACCCATGTGAACCTTGGGGGCGATGGTCCGACAGTGTGAAAACTCGATAAAACTCAGTAGACGTAAACACATGTGTCCGAAAAAGAAAGATTCTTATCAGTAAAGCAAGACGGGGGTTACAGGTTAATCTACTAGCATAGAATCATCATAGTTTACAGGTGTCCAGCTAGTACGTTGATTTGTTCTGCCGCTGCAAATCGTTTCAATAGAAAAATTTTGGCGGTTTCGATGCAGACATGGTTTACAAGAAAAACAACTCCAGATACCTGGTGTAATATTACTACACCGGCAAAGCTACCCTTAGCCGCAAAAAAAACGTGATGGCCACCAAAAGCTTGACCGAAACACAGATGTTCGACTAAACTGATAATTTTTGTTCAAATTAACTTAATAAATCTGATTTATTAAGATTTATAACAAAAACTATCAATAATTACTAGTTTAATCATAAACGATTTCATTGTAAAGTTATCAACATAGGACGAAAGTACGTAAAATAAAATTTGAGTAAATTTTGAATGTTGAAATTGTACCAACAGTCGGGCAATTGTAAAAATTATTAGCGTTATAAATCTGTTAAGATTAGAGAAAGGATTCATGTTAAAGTAAAGTTCATCCCTTTAACGGTTTTTTATAGTCAGTAGCGCATTTGTTTTGTAGAATCGGTAAATTTGTATTCTACGCAGCGCCGCCCAATAACAAAAATTCGTAACACCTTAAGGGTAAAAAGAGCCGTAACGCCGCCTTCAACAAATTGAGTAAAAAAAAGAAAAACCAATTGGCAGATTTGGTACTGAGAGCGTTCGTGAACTTAACCAATCAGAAAAAAGCGTTTTAGGAAATAAGTCAAAATTGCGTACAAATAACAACGAGAGTTTTAAACGTTAAATGTTTTAAAAACCCTGACGCGGTGCAAAAACGAAGAAAGTTGCATACAAAAATTCTTCTTTTGACAAAAATAAGTTACTGTCAGGCTGGTTTTTTTCCACGTACTCTCTTGCACGAGGAGTTAATGTACGCGCTGTTTTTTTTACGTACTCAAAAAAGAATTATTTACGCGCTAGTTTTGTTTTTCATTTACCTGAAGAAAAGTTACTGACGGCTGGTTTCTATTACATATCTTTATTATTATTATTATTATTATTATTTTTCTTTGAGTGTACGTTTTGTATCAAGTTATTAGTTGTAAACGGAGAGAGAAACTTTAGTATTTTCTTTTCTTTGTTTTTGGCAATTGACGTGTCGGTTATAAGATTTGTTTTACCTCTTTTGCGCCGAAAGATCACGCTAAGGACACCTAGAAAATTAAAAAAAAGCATGTCGATTATTCGCGTCGCGAAATGATTTTATTGCGAGTTCAGTCTGCTGTAAGTCTTTTTTAGATATTACAAAAAATCGCAAACGCAACAAACTGTTGAAAAAACCAAGTTTTTAAACTGTGGATGCACATTTCCAAAGGTTTAATCTCCACTTTGAAACTCTTACATCTGAAAGGATGTGGCAACGTAGCTTGAATCGTGTCATAATCTTAAAAACTGTTGAACCGTGAACTGCTATAAAACTCGAGTAATATCCAGTAATCATTTTATGTTGTTGTTTTTTTTAAATGCGCGTCAACTAATTAGAGTGCGATGAAACAATTGCCAAGGATCACGCTATATAAATTGTTTATTTAATCATTGAATAATTTATTTAATCTGACCGTATTCAATCAAAGTCTGGCTAAATTTCTGAAAGTTCTACTTTGGCTCTAAAATTGATTGTGCTTAGAGAAAATTTTACACATATCTCCTCTGAAACGTGTCTAAGCTAGCAGAAAATGACAGCCAGTGGACGTGAATCTCAATTATTTAACCTTTCCTCGCATAACATGCTTGTGAGCACAATGTTATTATTTTAGTTTTGCAAAGGTGACATTTTGCCTTGAATATATTTTATTGTGTCAAATAAAGTTCGATGTTTTTAGATTTTGTTGCTTGTTTTGTGTTTCTTACCGTACATCACTTAGAAAAAAGAACCTAAACATTACCAACACAACCCAAATATTTCCTAATACTTCTTCTTTAAACAAAGCTTAGATTTGAGAAAGTAAGTAAGTACGGTCATTAACGACTTTAAAGCTTTACAACCAAAACATCCCGTCCTAATGTTGGTGTAGACTACTGGTAGAATAAAGAGAGTCGCAAACTTATGACAGAGTTTATTGAGCATTTTGTGAACGATTTAAAAACATTAGCCCAAAATACTCATTTTTGTTCTTCTCTACAAAAATTTTCTATAAAAGATGTACCCTCCAGTTTGTAATCATTTCGGACTAAACTATTACATACTAGTAAAGCTATAAATGGGAAGCAACAACCGAGAGTGTTTGGGCTTAGAGTTTTTAATACTAGTTTAATGCCGAGCAAATTTCCGTTCTTCTTGGAGAGATAAAGAGCAAACAAATTGAACTAGAAAAATAGAAAAGATTAGTGACGCGGGCTCATTTACATGTCATGATGTTTGTTCAAGTGCTTGCCTTTAAGGTAACGCAATCGGTTTTCTCCTTAGATATGTCACTTGAAGCTATGTTTTATCAGCGCGCAGCAATTCTTTATAATGAACGGTCTCGCTCATCATTTGTTATCACAAAAAATTCTCCATATGTCATTGGTGTTGCTGATACATTATCTTCCAGCAATGAAGAGATTATG
Source organism: Aquatica leii (assembly GCA_035610365.1). Taxonomy (NCBI): domain Eukaryota; kingdom Metazoa; phylum Arthropoda; class Insecta; order Coleoptera; family Lampyridae; genus Aquatica; species Aquatica leii. The sequence continues at coordinate 169,467,050 of CM069433.1, forward strand.
GGAAACAATTCCCAGTCATTTAATGGACAAATGTTAAATACAAACAAATGGTGAATTATCATACGACTCGATTCTTGTTTAATATGCACCTAGAATTTAAATATTTCTGTTTCTTTTATTTTTTTTATTATTTATGCATACATTCTTATTTTTGAAAATCGCAATGAACCTTGTTCATTATATCACGTAGGTAATATTGTGTTTGTTTTTACCTTCCGATAGTTGCAAAATTTGCGATATCCGTGAATTTTTCATTTTTCAATACAAACAGCATTTTTTAAATAATACCTATAATATTAGAATCGCTTGTTTGTTAAAACATCCATGTTCTCTATCCTAATATCGATATTACGATAACCTCGATGAACATCGATCATTTGTAGTGGAAAGTGTAAATCAAACAATCACAGCGAAATCAAAGCTACAAAATGACTGAGTGAAAATTCTTTACGTAGATACGCGCTACGCCCTACGCTTAAAAATAGGTTTGCATTATACGAGATACAAGGTTTCACATAGGCGTGTATTTTTCGTTGGGTTTTACGTCGAGGGCACACGCTCAACTCTCGCGCTCCGCGTATCTACGTGGCGCGTGATGGCGTAGCATCTATACATTTCTTTCACATGCTACATCGCGCGTTTAACTGATAACAAATTCAGGCTTGTCATGTGTTCCATTTATCACTTATGTTTTTGCTCTCGACGACGATGGAAAGTACGGCAATGGCAACAATGTTTGTCTGCATTCTTTTAAATCCGTTTTATTACTGCTTTATGTAAAAGGATTTAAACGTATTACGCTCTATGTCACGCGTACGGCGTAGCGCGTATCGTACGCTTCATGTGAAACGAGACTAAATGTCAATTACGATAGGCATTTTACAACACAGTGGAGGCGGGAAACCAGTGACAGCGTGAATTTAGTTCAAATTATTACTTATAAAGAAAACATAAATAATGGCATGTAACAGCTTTATGACTAAATACTGACATCTTTTATATTTCACTTTATCTGCTTCGAGAACATTCTGGTGATTACCTCGAATCATCTTAAATGATCTCGAAGCTTCATGCGTTTCAGTATTATACAAGTAATAATAGTGTGTTTCTTAGTCTTTTGAATAGAATAATAAAAAGAAAGAAAGAAAGGACAAAAAATTAAATCTACTAGTAAGTTATTTTTCTTAGCATATTTTTTGATGACGATGTATAACAATGCTTTATACAACCGGGCCCAAATGTTATATATTTTTGAGTTCGTCATAATTTACTCATGATGTATAGGATACCAGATAAAACCTATCCGTAACAACCGGAGCATAATAAAAGTACGTGGATTCATTACCCCCTCAAATATAATAATATTTTTCTTTATAATTTTGTTTAGATTTACATGACAACAAAGTTTCTATGCCTTTTTGTGCATTTTTGTTTTCAACATATTCTGACAAAATTTTTATTGTTATAGATTACCATATATACTTGTAGATTTAGCAAAATAAAAACTAAAATAATTGTAGTTTTATTATTATGCATACAGGGTGGGTATGATTAACAAGTTGTTATTTTAGTAAGTGAAACTAGAGCATAAATACAAGCAAAAAATGTCAGAATAAAAGTTCCATTGAAAAATTAAAAAAATTTTTAGCAAAATAAATCGTAAATTCCTTAAGTCTCTTAAGGTTGTTGACAGCACGAATAAAAATGTTCTAAGAAATGAAAATTTTTTTTCAGAGATTTGCTGAGACCAAAAATATAAATAAATACAAAATAATGTTATCGGATAAGACGTAGTTAGATTTCTGTGGTTAAATAAAAGTTGCTACATATTCTTTTCAAGTACACTAGATAATAACTGGTCTATTGGATAAAACACAAACGTCTAAACGTAGGCAAAAATTATTAGTTATTCGCGTAAATAATTGCACATTTTGTCTAATTGCATTTGCTGCCGCAAAAAATCGATTTTGCAGCTCTTGTGTATTATTTACGGGAGTTTTGTACACTTTACCTTTCACATAGCTCCAGAAAAAATGTTAAATCTGGCCTACGGGCTGACCAGTTTCTTGTAAAAGATGAAATCGCCTGTAAGTCTTTCTGGTAACATAAACGACTATTTCTCAAAATACCCGCCCAAACATTCGTCGGTTAACTGTTGGGCTCGTTGACAACCCACAGTCTACGTCTGTGGAGGTTATAATTATATTCACCGTACATTAAAACAGTATCACTGTATGGTGCAGTTGCACATAATAAAGCAAACTTAAATTAAATATTATGAAGTACAAGTACGTTTACACGAATCACATAGCATAACTAAAGAAATCCGATAAAAAATTAAAACAAAAATAAATCAGATTGTCGAACTCAGTTCTAAGAAAGCTGAACTTTCCAATTAATTATCTAAAGTCTTGTTTTGGTTACAACCGAAGGTTAACGTGATCGCGTACACAAACTGCATTTTGTTAAGCTAGGTCAGTAATAATGCTAAGAAATAAACATTACTTACTGCTTTGACTATTTTGTTATCAATTGATTTTTGTAGATGATGGAAAATTCAAGAAAACAATAATTAACACAATACATCTTCAGGTACACCCCGTATAAAGTGAAAAAATTGTTTTGTTTTTTAACTTCTGTAAAAGTGTTATTTTTCAGTCTAGAACAACCAGTGTTGACAAATCATTACACAAATAAATAAACTAAGAACAATTTCTATTACAAAAACTGACACTATATACAATACACTTAGTTATTGCATTATATTTAGAACGACATAAAAAAAATATTTTAAAAAAACAACCAAAAAACAAACAAAAATAAACGATATTTTATTTCAAAATAACTAAATACAAAAAATAATGTCTTATTTGTTAGAAGTCTTTAGAAGTTTGCTAAAAAATATATATAAATATTTGTTTTTTTTTATATAAATATCATCTCTACAAGAAAAATTAAACGAACGTTACGCAAGAAGCTTAAAATAAAATAAAAAAACAACAAATTCTGGATTCTAGAAAATAAAATCTTTTAAGCCAATTTATCAATACGCACGATAGAATTCGTTTCTCGTTTTATACAAAAGTAAGATGAAGCTTATAAGCTTATAGTTATAACCATAACACATATTAAACGTTTTAATTTAATTGTACCTAGTACTAATAAACAGCCAAATAAAAAAAAACTTACATTAGTTGTGATGTAACGTAGTTACAATTACACAATGAAAGTTAAATACGAAAGAATCCATTTACTTTGGAAACGGTCAGAGTGAAATGCGAAAATGACAAGTTTCAGTGTAACTGTAACATAACGATAGCGTTCATTGAATAGTTTTACAGAAAACCCACGTAGTCACAGATAAAAGGATTTCTTTAGATAACAAAAATTTAATTATTTCTTTTGCATTCGAAAGAGCTTTCTGCTTTTCTTTAAACTTGAAAAATTCAATTACAATTTATACTTAAAATAAATTTACAAAAAATATTTAAAGCGGCATTTTTACTTTGAAATGTAATTCAAACTTTTTAGTGTTAGAAAACATCTCAAATATATGGTTCATATAAGATTATGTAAGACTCAAAGTTCAATCAGGATGTCAAGCAATCAAAATTTAATATAAAGTAGATTAAAATAAACTAGGTAATTAATTAAAACATATGCTGATAAAAGTAACAAAAAATATCTTAGTAACGAAATTAATAAATCGGTTTTTGGGTTTAGGTAGGCGTATCGAGCTGAGAATGGCCCTTGAACGATTACCGGGAATACAAAAAAAAACACTCTGAGCACTCTTTGATCCAACACAATCTCTGTGCAAAATTGTTATAATAATTATCATTCCAACATTTAACATTTTATCTAATCTCATTATCAACTAGCGCTTAAATATTTCGGTCCCGCCACTGCCTACAACTCTTTTGCAGTACCTACTTTGGATATGGTGCGGATATTAAGGGAGAAAACGCGCATAATACCCATCCAAAGCGCATTCAACATCATATAGCTTAGCACTGAGTCGTGCAATGACACTAAGGGAAATACGCGCAGAGTGTCTGCTGCAGCTACTAACTATAATTATTGTACCATGGCTATCTTATCATACACCTGCACTGAGACGTGCAATGATACTAAGGGAGAAAACGCGCAAAGTATCCGCTCCAGCTACAGGTAAATTATTAGCACTGAGACGTGCAATGACACTAAGGGAGAAAACGCGCAGAGTGTCCGCTCCAGATACTAATAATAGATGCACCATTGTACATACATAACTCAATTTGTCAATACAACTTCTAGGTGATCACCTCCAACAACACATACACCTGTACTGAGACGTGCAATGATATTAAGGGAGAAAACGCGTTAAGTATCCGCTCCAGATACAGGATTATTAATACTGAGACGTGCAATGACACCAGGGGAGAAAACGCGCAAGGTGCCTGCTCCAGATATTAATAATAGTTGACAACTTTCAACAAACGGCAAGACAGAAACATATCAATACAAAATTAACATATTTAACGAATTAATCAAGCAAAGATTATATGGAAAAGCATGCTCAGTGAAACTCACCTTAATTTTCTAATATATGTAAATTATAAATTCAAACGAACAGCATAACACAAAAATTACCTCCACATAAGAATTCACATTCAACAATAATTCGAAATATCAAATCTTAGGGTAACTTTTCGTCACAGACGATTAACAAAGTTTAAGGGAAACTCGGCTATATTCGACTTATGAAATTTAATACATTTGTATATAAAGCCGTTTTTGTGTTTGTTGCGCCTGTTTTACCATCGACAGACTAATAAATCTTTAAGGAAAATAAATTACTTATTTCTAAATTAAGCATTCTTACAATTACGCACAATACTCATATTAGGTCATACTACCACTTACTAAATATTTCTTCATCTCAAAGCAACATATATATAAACAAAAAATGCTTCTTTTTTATAAAATATAGTTAAGATTTTAGTAGTTTGTTATTGTTTAGCTTTTTATTTCCCACTGAATGTGAACCTAAAAAACCTTAGTTTAGATTAGTTAATAGTACATAATTAAAATAAAGCATACTATAAACGTTAAATAATTCCAGAATGTTATTTTAAAAACAGCTGTATTTTGTAAAATGAGCAGTGTTAGACGTTTATAACGTTAAAAATTTTTTTCAGTAACATTAACTTGCGTGCGTGCGTTCGTGTGAGTGCACTTTGGCTACGATTTAATACTGTCTAGCCCTTTTACAATCTCCATTAATATACAAATTATACAAAGAAAAAGTTTTATGTGACTGTATAACCTCGTAAGAAGATAACCTAATATGCCTGTATATTAGTTCAATAAGTGTAAATAAAAAAAGCTGATTGATAACCAAATAACCAACGTGGATGATTTTTTCATCAAAAGTTGTTTAGTTTGCAAATTTGACATAACGGAAAATTATTCGACTCCTAAGTTGTGTTTGGAACCGCTGTTTTCTTTAACGGCTCGAATACCACGTTGTATTCTACAAAAAAAATGTTAGGGATTTTGGTAATCAACTCTACTAAAAGTGAATAATTTTCTGTCTTAGTATCTAAATGTGATTTGACGTCTTGCGTGTCATAATTTTAAACTGCCATAAAACGTAAAACATAAAAACACTTTTGAAAAACGAATAAGAAAAAGCATTTAGAAAGACTTTGCGGTATGTAATTAAATATGTTTCAAATTGTGTTTTCCTAAATTTATTAGAAACACGATGTAAACGTCATATTGCATCATGATATGGCCTTCTTCGATTGTTTAGTAGCTTATAGCCTTTGTAGAATACTCTATTCTGTAACAAGGTTGGAATTAAAACGCGAGCGTATGCAAATATGACATAGAACAGGTTTTAAAACGGCAGTCAGAATTGAACGACTTGAAAAACAAAGCCAAGTTAAACCGGACGAATTGAATAATCTCACTGAGTACCGATAATACTAATAAACCAAACATAGTTCAGTCCATTCCAACTTCAACGATTAAATCTAAGTCTGTGCAATGCCCAGATGACCATGAAATTACGAAAACAATAGACAAAGCAATAATAGACTTGGAGTTTCAACGGCTCAATTTTACTGATCCGCGCGCTGTTGACAAATATCGACGTAAGTTTTTTATAACATCTTTGATGCCACAGACCTATAAAAATGAACACTAAAGTAAAGGATTTAATTGTAAAATGTAAATGATTAAGTGCCATCACCTATATATGCTCTGCTTTACAAGACATTTTATCATTGAGCACCAAATTTATATTGGCTGCAGCTGTGCCAGAACAAGCTCATACAGAACAACGCATCAAACAAAAACACACAGAGATGATTAATAAATGGAACCTAAGCGGAAAGATTCTTCTGGTGTTACGTGGCAATCCACTAAATATAATTTATGCCATGCGTGTTGGTTGTGTTACACCCAAAAGCATAATAAAAAGTGCATAAAAAATGTGAGCATTCCCACCACAGTAAGCAAGCTTCTAGAAAATTGACACATTGTTAAAATTAGTGCTAGAACGTACTTTAATTCTGTGTGTCGATGTGAGATAGAGCACTTACTTGATGTTTCAGAGACTTTAAGAACAAAAAGACAGTGTGGAACACAGTGGAATGAACGCACTATAAAGTTCTGAGTGGGATGTTATAAAACACCTCACAGACACCCTAAGATTTTTCTACAAAGCCATTTTTCAACAATGCATGTTTATAATAAAGCCCCTAATACCGTTGTTGAATCGTAAATTGTAATTTCGATGCCACAACAAAGATGAGACACCGACAAATATAAGAAATTCACAGCATAAAACTTTAAACAAGAAATTTTCTTATGCCAAAATATATTTTTATCTTCTGCAATCGATTATGGCAGTGGCGGCTTCTCTATTAGGTCATTTGGTCAATGACCCTCCAAAAATGAATAAGAAAGGTATTTTATTTACTTTAAAATTACAGAAATTTGCGTTTAAATCAAATTATCAGCGTTTAAATTTCTTGCGTTTAAATAATTGTCAATTTAAACGCAACAGATACGAAAGCTTGCGAATTTATCCGAGGCTGACACGAACTTTTGCCCGCACTTATTATATTACGATGATAGTTATCCTAATCAAGAGTGAGACACACATAATACAATTTTATGCGAGTTAGAAAAGAAGATAAGTAAATGTTAAAATTCGTTCGCTGGGTTCTCAGCCGGTCGCCTACGCCAAAGATAATACTCAGTGCAATTATCTTTGAGTGCAATTATGCTATCATTGCTTACGTGACTTACGTCATCTATCGTTATCTTCGCAGCACGTGTGTGTTAAATACAGATTTCTTATCACATATGACAGTAGTTTTTGTTTCATGATAACTGTGGTACAAGACGTTAAAAAATGAATAGCTAATAATTGTTTACACATCTAGAATTTATATTTAATGCTTGTCCTCGGCCTTTACTTCAAATTCGACCAACCAGTAAACATAAAAATAAAGAAGTTAACAGTAATTCAAGGAATCTGTGTATGATTCGTTAGATTGGATTTGTGGAATTAAAACAAATAATAGATTTTAGTGTTTTATATTTACTGTTTTCAGATGATGTATTAATCATTATGTTGTAAAAATTTTGTTACGGATTTATAGCATTTAAAAGAAAAAGTAAAAATCAATTGTGAAGTCAATTAAAGACTATAATCAAAAAGTTTGTAAAAACTAAAAATAGATACATATGTATATTAAATAAAACAATTTATTGACTTTACATATGACTACAGTGGAAAGAGAGCGATATTTCTCTATGTTAAAAATTCCAACATTTCTACGCAATTGGCAATACTATGAGACAAGAAAGATGTGAATTTCTATGCTAAGCATTGAAAAATCATTGTAAATTTTAATGAGCTTACTATTGATTATTTTGCTAATTGTAATTATAGACAAATATCTTAAATTTTAAACATAATTGATCTTAAATATAAATCACGTTACTGTAAGAATGTTTTTATCCTTTTTGCGATCATTGCGTTTTTTTTTTAAATGACCCTCTTGTATGATTGACCACCAGCCGCCACTGGATTATGGAATACCTACAACCACGTCTCTGATCAAATGCAAACAGATACAGAATTCTAAGATCAAATGTCAATGTTTAAACAAACGATCCAACGTCGGAGCCACAGTTACAACGCAATGCTGACCAGAGGTGGGTAACTATTTTAAATAATTCGATTTAAAATACCTATTTAAAATGGCATTCTCTATTTTGTATTTGAAATAAATTTGTTAAATCTATTTTATATTTTGTATGTTAAATATAAATGTGTAACTATTTTCTATTTAAAATAGATTTGTTCGTCGGCATTTTGTAAAGTAGATTCGGTGCAGAAGGAAGTCTGGATTTTAGAATCTTTCATTTTTCTTCTTGGAACGTGTAGTGAAATGGTGGGGTGAACAGTGCGAACCTTGGGTCACGTGTAGTTAACGAAAGAACATTGTAGTTGCATTTCTTAAGATCATGTTACTATTCTGATTATTGATTGTGCCTACGTTATTGCACATGCTGTGGCACATACATGTTGTTGTTGTTTGTTTTTTATCGTTTGAATGCAAATAATGCATGCTGAAATTAAATTTTGTAATATGTCGAAATCAGATGATAACAATGAAATTGATGATGATGTTGAAGATAGTGACGAATTATTATCATTGATTTTAAACGGAAAATTTTTCAAAATAAAAAGTCGTTATGGAAACAAAATTAGTGCACAGTGCATCACTTGTAGTAAACTTATTAAAGGACAACTCAATTCGACCACAAATTTTAGAAACCATTTGAAAGTAAAGTAAAAGTTGCACTCACACTTTTAGCAACAAATTCAATAGGTACTTGTAGATAAAAAATCATAGTATCGAAGAGTATGACTACTATAAAGATAGCAACTATGTACACCCTAGAAAAAGACTGAATGATACAAGAAAATCAAATTTCAAAAAGAAATTTAAGCAAACTTCAATACAAACGAGTTTTGGCCACAATGAACAGCAGAAAGCTGATCGGCTGATGTCTAACTTTATAATACATACAATGAGCCCATTGGCAATTGTAGAGCATGATGCTTTTATAAATCTAATTACGGGTAAGTAACTTAATCCACACTGGAAACTGTTGTAATTCAAAAAAAATAATTTGTTATGATCATGATAGGTATTAACAAACTAAAAAATCCGGTAAAAATGATTACCAAAAAGACTCTTTCGAAGAAGATTCATAACGATTATTGTAAAATTATTACAAGTATTAAGGAAGAATTAAAAACTGAAATTTGTATGTACGACGGCTGATGTGTGGACAACTTCTAGAAGAAGTTCTTCGCGTATGACAGTTCACTGGGTATGCAATTGGTTGATGTATTAGTACACATTTAAATAGTGTATAAATTGCAGATTGATGGTAATTTTACCACAAAAATTGCAGTATTAGCTTGCAAAAGATTTCAGGGAAGTCATACTTAGCCAGCATAATAAGTGAAATTCATGAGGAATTTATTGATAAACAAACGACAACAATTATAAAAACGGTTACTGATAATGCATCAAATATGGCGAAAGCAAAGAAAGAATCTACTGACACAGTCCAAGAGTATAGTGTTCAAAATTTGCTTTTGGATGATTCTTTAAAAAAAGTCATAGAAATTGGTAAGAGCTAACTAATGATAAATTAGTTTTATATGTTTCTTTAATAACCGGTTATGAAACTGACAATACTTGTTATGAAGACGAAGATGAAAATGTTGATGAAGATGAAATGATAATGGTTCCAATCACAAAGACACTAAATAACTTAAATGATGACATTAATCCTGGGAATGACCTGTTTTTACCTGATCACCAGCGTTGCGCCAGTCACACATTAAATTTAATAACAACTACAGACATAAAGCAAGGATATAGAAAATATCCAAATACTACTTATAGCAGGATTCATCATACTCCATTTAGTAAGTGCTCTGCATTGTGGAATTTAGTTTCACGGTTCCCAAAAGCATGTGAAACTGATTATGAATTGACTAAAAAGTCTTCCACTACACCATCTCCAACCCGTTGGAATTCTGTATTTGATTGCTTAGTCAATTTGATGAAAGTGAAAGAGAAACTAAGTCGTTCGACCTTTTGCTGATGCATTAGACAACTTGCACGGTTCTAAAAATACCATTTTTGGGGAGCTTATTCCAGAATTGATACGCATTAAAAAATGTTAACTTCGTATCAATTACGACAATTAAAATTTTGTTCAAACTTAGTTATTATTTTAAAGGAAAGTTTAGAAAAGAGGTTTAAGGATTATTTTTCATTATCTTCATCTGTAAACGACGCTATACTGGGAACACTTACTCATCTCATTTTTAAGATGCGATGGGCTCCCAAAGAATCTAGAAATCAACTAAAACAATTATTGTTGAATGAATTAGAGATTTCCTCTAAATGCAAACAAAAATTTGGTAATGGGACAACTAAAATAACAGAAACTACTAAGCAGTTAGATGACAGCTAATTTCTGTTTGATGAAAATTCATCAAACAGTGGTGGTAGTTCAGACTCTGCCAATACCAACAATACTCTGCAGCTGCAAGCCCTACAATATCTTCAAAACAATGACACAAATTTACATGTTAGATCAATATCCTGATATCAAAAAATTGTTCATTAAATATAACACTACACTACCTTCTTCAGCGCCAGTCGAGAGATTGTTTTCATATGCAGGTATGATAATGAGACCAAAGCGAAGGTCTATGAATGATGAAACATTTGAAAAATTGTTACTGATCAAAGCAAATAATTTCATTCTTTAGATGATTTATAATGTGCACTTGAATAAATCTATTTTGCATTTTATAATTTATTTAAAATACCTATTTTCCATTTTCATTTTAAATAACAACGTTTAATTCCATTTTCATTTTGTATTTTAAATACGTTTAACTAACCTATCTTGTATTTTCTATCTTAAATGTATTTTCAAAACCATTTTACCCACCTCTGATGCTGACATACTCGTATTGGACCTCTAGTCCATATTCTATTTTAAGAAAAGCTGTGTTAAACTACCTTTCTGCTCCATCTACAAATGTTCAGGTCCGTTTGACACATTTACGCAGATCGTCTATGTAATTTACTCGGTGAAACTGCGGGAAAACCATTCTTAGCTTAGAAATATAAAACTTTTTTATTATGATTACTAGAACTAAACAATTGAAGTGTTTTTGATGTAACATCTCTCCATATATACTTATTTTTTACTAAAAAAATATTAAAAAATAACTTTTAATATTAGTTTGATAGTTTTGTTTTGTACGCTAATTGAATTTTCTTCCTTCCAAAAATATGATTATTACCTATCGTTATTCTGAGACTGTTAGTACAAAGACCCCAAATGCAAGATCTCATTAACTTAATTTTGTAAAAGACTTATTGTAGAATAAGTAACAAATACTTTGATTTAATCATATTTGAATAATCTGTTAAAAAGCTAGGAAAAACACTAGATTTAAGATTATAATAAAAATTTTATTTCATTACATAAGTTTAGATTACGGTTTTGGCCGAAATTAGAAGACGAGATATTTAAAATGGTTTGGTCGATTATTCGAAAGTTTTATATACTGTACATAGTAGAACTATTATTTGAAATGTAAATAAGCGCCTGATAATAAATGTCAAACAATGTAAATCAACGATAAATTTAATTTAGTGATTTATTTATAACACAATAAAAAAAATGGTGTTATCTCTGTTGTACTCATAGATTTCTCTTTTGATTTGAATAATCGAACGTTTTTTCTAAATTGGCACGGTAATGACGCAGGGATCATCTTTCGTCGCAACGTATATATTATAAGATTTACCGTGCTACCATGTATAAAAACCATAAAATTGCACCGCCAAATTATATGCCGCCATTAGTTAACGTACATTCAAAAGCATAAGGTTTGCGTTAAAATTTTGTCGAGAATTTGGTTTCTGTTTATAGTATTCTGATATATTTTTTATAAAAGTATTTTTTTTCGTTAAAATTGTTGTTAGCACTGTATTTCAATTTATCTTATAAATAATTAGTAGTTAATCTTAACATAAGTTTTGTATCACAATTTTAAGTAGAAATGAAACGGATAGCTAATACTGGTTATTCGGATTCGGCGAAACATTTGCCATTGCCATATATTAACGTGTAGATTTACGCAAACCGGCAGATATTGATCGGGTGGATTTAGATAAATTTGGGCTCCGTCGTTCCTGAATGAAGTGTGCAGATGATATATTGACATTAACTGCCTATTTGATTTGTTGCCAACACGATCACTTGCGGCTGGTGTTATTCGACTTTACTGGTAAAAATATAAAAATATATTTGTAATTAAACTACGAGAAATGTTATCAATCAGTAAAGAAAAGATTGACTGTTGAGAAACATTTTGAAATAAACACTGACAATAATAAGTTTCCCGGTTGTTGTGCCAAGTTCAAACTTCTCGTAGTAGCAAAAAAAGAAAAATAGATATTTGCCAAAGCTTTAGCTTCCCTTTTCCTCGTAAACCTTAATACTAGCATGAAATATTTTTTGTTCTATACCATGTACTACCGCTTTATAAAATCATTTAAAAACAAAACATCCAGATAAATTCCAAGTCTCGAGTAAAAATACAAACGCTGCTATGTCTACACCGTCTTAACCAACTCTGGAACAAGTTCCTTTTTAACATCGACGGAAGAGTAATTAAGAATTGTTCAAAAGAAATTCTTTTAGATATAAACGACGCAAACGTCAAGAAATATCAAGACTGATAAGTAGAGATGAGAAAAAGTATTCAGGCAAACCTGTTTCGAGTACATTTTTCCTATTTTGACATTATCATTAGAATTTGCTTATAAACTTATAAAATTTTACTGTGTGAATAATCACATTTAAACACAAAAACGTATATGGTTTTCATAGTAACAAACTCAATTTTATTGTAATGACAGCTTGAATTGTTATGAATTAATGTATTGCATTACCTAAAAGCACCACAATTTGTTCTTAACACGTTAACTGCCCAATGGTAAAAAATAATTGGGTCCGTCAGGCTTATTTTTAATTTTTACGTATAGTGTTAAGTCTGGTTGATATGTTTTGTTTTACTGTGCAACATTAAAAAAAATGTTTTGTTTTACATTTTTATGCAGTTTTATATAGTGGTACAAAGTTTATACCACTGACCCTCAATCATTGTTCTTTTACGTTTAGGCCATATGGTATGAAATCTGTACCACGAGTACTTGGTGTTAGTCGTTGTAATTAGTCACGAATGCAGATAGAAGTGTTATTATCCGCGGTACAATGCAGTGTTAGTTGTGCATACAGGTTTGTGGAATCAACAAGTCAATATCATGAGTTATGAAAAGCACCAGGAGCCATTGTGTAAATTATGGGAAGAAATTTTGTCAGATAAAGAAGACGAGCCCTTTGACGGAGAATCATCAAATGATTTTTTTCCTAGTGAGAGTGGTTCGTCAGAAAACGGTGAATGTATTTCTGTGAGACAAAAAAAACGTTTGCTGAAAATAGTAAGAAAAAATATTCAACTTTCAAATGAGTAACTGATTTTAATTTGTCATGTTTATAACGAAACAAACGTGAATTAGCATCAACTTCAACAGAAAATGATTTTTTTCTACAGATGAAGAAAACATAAATTTTTGTAGAAAACGTGCAAAAAGCTCTGTACTAAAACAAAAAAAAGTAGTAATAACGTCACGTGTAAGTAAAGAATATTGTGTTTCAAATGAATACCTTAATAAAATTATTTATTGCAATTTACCAAAAAACTCACGAGAAAACTACACATTCTTATCAGAGTCATTTCCCAAAACATCTCTGATAATAATCAAAATATAAATAACATAGTATGGAAAGAAAAGAGTAATACTACTTCGACTATAAAAAAATTCAATTTCTATGTTGTGAGAAAGGATGTAAGAATAAAAGCAGAAATTTATGAAGATTATTTAGTAAAAGAACCTTATGATTTTTTCAAAATTTTTGTTACCGACGAAATTATTGACATGATGGTAATTGAAACAAGTAAATATGCTCTTCAGTTACAAAAGAAAACACAGAAAAAAGTCTTGCATTTTTCGTTGGCGTAAAAAAACGGAGAAGAAATAGAGCTATTTTTGTGTATTGTACTTTGAATGGGGTTGTGTCATTTTCCAAAACTATCCGATTATTGGTCACATCAAACTTCGAAGTTCTTCTTAAAACAATTCATTTTAGTAACAATGAAGTAATTGTTGAAGAAACTGATCGACTACAAAAAATTAGGCCATTGATAAAGAAGCATAAAAGTAGATTTCAATATGACTTTGTTCCAAACGAAAACATATGTATTGAGGAGACTTTGGTGCCATTTAGAGACAGGGTGTCTTTTCGTCAATACATAAAAAATAAACGGCATAAGTTTGGAATAAAATTATTCAAACTATGTGCAGAACAAGGATATACTTACGATCTTTCCGTATACTGCGGAAATTTTGATAAAACGGATGCAGCATCAACACAAATTGTACTACTATACATACAAGTGTTCCTCTTCCTCAAATATTATTGGAAAGAACAAATTACTTAGTTGGGACACTTAGATCAAATAGAAAGCAAAATCCGAAGGATGTTATAGATAAAAAAAGACAATCTTCAACAGGTATAACTGTTATAATGTGGAAAAATAAGAGAGATGTGCTAAACATACGGCGGAGATGGTAACACTGCAACACAGAGATAGTGAAAGGCAGAAGCCAAAACTGACTGTAGATTACAATACTTCGTAAGCATTCATTGTATGTCTGCCCAACTAAAGTCATAACAGTCCACTGAGTAAAGGAATAAAGTGGTATCGGAAACTTTCAATGGAAGTACTACTTGAAACTACGATTGTAAATGCACACATATTTTATTCAAAAATGCAACACATAAAAAATTAACTATTACAGAATTTAGAGAAAAGCTTATTGATAAAGTACTACATAAAAATAAGACAATTAATTACAACCATCACAGATTGATATCAGAAACCAGACGACGATACGGTCAATGTTATGAACAACTTTCGTCAGAATTTGGGTCACTTGTTGCCAGAAATAAGACATTAACAAGCACATGGCAATGTGAAGCCTGCAATAAAAATGTTTGTGTTCAATGTTTTTTTGTAAGACATTCTAGTTCTATTATGTAAACTAATTTATGATCCTTTTTATATTGTATACACTATAATAATATTTAGTTTTGTTCAGTCCTATTAGTAAGTATACGTTACTGTAATTTTTAGAAAAAGTTTTATTTATCCTTATCATACAGAATGCATTGTATGTATATGTTTATTTATAATTTTTAGTAAAAGTTGTATATCTCATAAAATAAAATAATTTTTTGGACGAACATTGTTGTATCGGGTTTGCTTGTCCTACTATTGAAACGTACTGTAAATCAGTATATACAAAATGTACCGATTTCCAATCCACTGGCTTAAATGTAAAGTTACTAGCCATGGTATAACAGTTGTACCACTGGCCCAAACGGTAAAATTTCTATGTACCAACATATGTACGACGTAGCAGTTAACGTGTTAAGTAACTTCGGTGGTATAATGTTTCGTATTTATTTACTTTTACAGATCACAAACGTCCAAGTTAAAATATAATTAATAATTTAAAGAATCTAAAACTTAATCTATTTTAACTATTGTACACGATTATTATTTATGTAACTAATTTTACTAAACTAACACACAAACAACGAACACTAAAATTAGAGGTGACTAAAATTTAATAAAACGAAACACGTACAAATAATATCACTGCAGATTCATGATGTTGATTTATAAATACTATCCGCGGATAAAATAATTAATCACTCACACTTATTTATCTTTACGACGCACGCGTTGCACTGACATTTATTTAGACTCGAACGTGCTTCTTTTTAAGACTTAAGACTGACTCCAACTTTCTTCAGTTACCTTTTGTAATTCATCGTATCTTTGATTAAAATATTCTGTTTCGGTAATCGCCTAAATGTTTTGTGGACGTTATTATTATGCACGCTTGAAAAATTTGACGATAATTTTTGATAATTAAATACGCAAAGTAAAGACTTTATTTAACGAAGTATTTTTATTAAAGACTGTGCTACAACTACTAATTTGCAGCATTACATAGAGTATTTATTAAAAAGTTTAAAGTAAGCATTTATATTTTAGGCAGATAAGAATAACATCCGGGACTGGACCATATTCGTATTAAGTTGAGTCGGTCCAATCCCGGAAGACGTTCTTATCTAGTATAAACCCCAACCATAAAAGCATTTGATCATAGATTTGTGTTTTGTTTACCTAAATAATGGAAATTATATCAATTAAATACATTCATGAGCAAATAAAATGCTTGATAAAACAGCGTCTTTAAAATTGCAAACTTTACTTACTCATTTTAATACTGCTGTAGTATTTATACAAAAAATGCAACTTTTAAAATGTATTCAAAACCTGATGTTTTTACTGTGTTTTAGGAAAGCTACATCTCTAATTGCAATTAGCATTTAAAACCAATGCGTTAGTTAATTAAATAAAATTTTCTTTAGTTAAAATAATTCATAATTGAAATTTTTTGAGTTGGATGCTCTATTGAAAAACATTTTTCAAAGTTATATTTATATTATAGTTTGTTTAAGAATTAAAGTACTCATTTACACGCTGTTTAATAATTAGTTTAGAACAAATAAAATAAATAAATAAAAATACAATATTAGATGTGATAGCATTTTTGCTATGAAATTTTCCTAGTGGTTCTTTTATACACAATTTCAAAGTATTTTTGTTTTTTTAATCAAACCGTTTCAAAAAGCTGTAATGTGCTTTTGTCGCAATGCATGTTTTTATTTTGTACATGTTCAAATAACATTTGTGTAATTCACCAGTATTATTACACAGAAACGTTTCAGAGCTAACCTTAGGATGACGTTTATGAAGCGGCCTGTTGTAAAATACGAGTTTCACTGCACACATCAAAGACTTGTACAAATTAGTAGATGTTGATATCAAAGAACGTATGCGAACAAATCATATCTTAACAGTTGCTCCACAAAACTAAATGTTTGTCACGCTCATTATAAATTTATGCGCTTTATATCTCCATGCACTTACCAACGGTATTGTGCAAAAATTTGATTTATTTACAAAAACACAACCATTAAGTTCTGATAAATGTGTTGCTTTAAAGTATTTTTATTACTTGAAAAAATAGTGTAAATAATTTTACATAAATTTAATACCAAATTTGATTCTAACAAAAATACTTTTAAAACTTATTTTTGTAAAGCAGTATAAAAATATCACTTCATTACACCTGCAAAAGAAAAAAAATCATTTGTCATATAAATTCATATCGATAAGTAATTTAAACCACAAACTATTACTTCCTAGGGGAAAGTAGTATAAAAGTAGATTAAATCATTCCAGTTTCAGAAAATAATTGTCCCAGAAGTTCATTAGAATCTGTATTGTTTACATGTGTATAAGTTGTATTTACCCTGTGGCGGATTTAGGTCCGACTGCACCCTAAGCCTCGTACAAAATGGCGCTGTTTACTTTATAAAAAAAAACATTTAATTTATATATAAAATGTATAAGAACAGTGATAACAGCATCGAATTTGAAATTTCAATACTTTAAAATATTTTTGGAGTTCAGTTTATATTTTACATTTTTTTTCATCTCATGAAAATTTTGATTTTTTAAACTTGATATAATTGAGATACTTTTTAAATTGCTTAAAAATTTTTAAAATAAAGCAAACTACAGCATTTTTTTTTATTATAGAAACAATCCCTTTTATGGAAATAAATTAATAAATTTAACCCGATATGTAAATGTTTGCATTGTTTTTATGGTTTTTTTAACCATGTCTGATCTGTATAGGTACTTTTTCATGTTTTCTTAACCGCTTTATTGATTTAAAAAATTCAATATAAAAAAATAAAATCTTAAACTTTTAATCAAAAACTTTTATAAACCAAAATAAGTAATTATTATTTTACGGTGTAATCAAGAATCATTAACATTCTATTACTTATTAATAATATAACAACAATTCAGTTTTTGAAATTTAATGTTTAAAAATGTTTTCGCTTATGAATTTTAGCGCCCCTAAAATTTTTTCGTCCTAGGCCTGGGCCTCACAGGTCTAAGCGTAAATCCATCACTGTATATACGTGTTTACTAAATCGCAGTGTAATCATTCACTAATACGAGAAAATATCTCAAATGTAAAGATTATTGTTCATTCGTATTGTATTGTAACCGTGTAAAATAAGATTTTTTAAATTAAAAAAAAAACACCTAATTCTAATTAATTATTTAATTAATGTTACTACTTGTTTTCTTGCGGTTTTCTTTTGATGAGAAAAAAACGTCAATTTATCGGACTTTTGCCTTTGCAGTTTAATAACAAAGTTGTGAGGATCAGCTGTTTACAAATTTTACAATAATTCACATGATCGACAGATTAAGTAATCGAATCCGTCAAATAACAAAATTACTCAATTTGCTCAAATTTACTTAAAGATGTAGTAAATCTGAGGCTAAACGCCATGTCGTAGAAACGGAGCTACGTAGGAGTTAATCCACATGTAGAAAACTATGAAGTTGTTAATTAGATGGTAAATATTACAACTGCAAATTTCAAAAAAACGTATTTGAATTATACGCGACATAATATTCCTAACTGTACTACGTAAATGCAAAAATTTACATTATTGTATTGTAGGTATAATTATGGTTTTTGCAATTATATAAATAAATTGTTTGGACTTGCTTAGTACAGTTTCGTCTCACAATAAGTTGAACAATTCCGTAAAACGTAACAGTCCATAGTCATCGTTGTTCATCAATAGATTTGTTTTTACAAACTCTCAAACTCTCTGTTACAAGCTTTTGGTTTTACGAACCTTGCACGGCCAAACTCGCAATAGTCGGAGATGGGTAGGTTCACAAGAAATATATAAAAGATGTTTCAGGGCGCCAGAGCTTATCCCAAAGTAATACTTCTGTCCGCTCACAACAGAATGGTGTAGAACTTGTAACAATTCGAAGATTCGTAATCCCTCTACTCAGCTGTTCGAGTAGCCTAAACTGGTTTGTAGGGAACAATAAGCACACAAAAAAAAGAATTAACAACTTTAATCGCCCTCAGTCTATCATTAACAGTTATCACAGTTGTAGTTGTACTAAGCAAAAGTCATTACACCCCACAGTTGGAGTTACTAAAGACTAGAAAAATTTACATTAAATATTTACAACGGTATTAACGTTTGAGTTCGGAACAGTCAACTTAGAGAATTATAGAAACAAGAAAAGTTAAGATCTCGATGCCTACAACATCGGCAACCCACCACACACAATTATAAAGAACCGAAGTACATGTCCGTCAACTACATACAATATGCGAGACAGTGATTTCACTGATTTTAAATACCCTATTGGTAGCTACGCGTTATACTTAGTTACTAACGTTAAATTGTAATCCCACAGTTCGTGAGTAATTGTACGTGACCACGATATCTAAAGTAAATTCAAATCACTCACCCGAATTCCAGCATCCACTAGCCCGAAGAAAAACGTTTTTCTTCTTCAGTGGCCTGCAATAAAATATTAACACGAATCGTGTCACAACCCCAACTCACAATTGATAGTTCGGCTAAAACAATTTTGTATTAAATAATTCATGAAATCTATCTCAAAAGTAAACAAAACGTGCATCGACTACTGTATGTAGTGAGATCGAAAATAGGTGGTTATTAATATGTTTAACGCCGTGTCATCCACGTGTAGTATTATTTGCCCTGGACGGCTCCGCAAGACCCCAATTTCGTGGCGTGGAAATCGCCTTCCGCCAGCGCCCGTGTACGGCAACATGATGCCTTATTTAGTAGTAGTTTACGATATCCATTTATCGAGAATGTAACAGGTGCGAAATGAAGGAACGCAAAATGGCTGTTAAAAGGAAGAATGAATTACGAACGAATTTTTACTAAAAGACGACAGTAGCTTACCCTGTAACGCTTCGAATAAATTAGATAATTAACTAATTATAATTGGTTTTCCATTCTTTTCCAGATGGTAACGGATATATATCAATCTTCAATGGTTTCAGACCATTTTATATCATTTACGTGTGACGATTTTCAGCCAAATGACAACTAACGAGAAAAGGATCGTTAGAGGGCGTCAAAACCCGAATCTAATTTCACGTCGAAACACATAGGCGTACCTAATGAAAATTTCGACCGTAACATCTCGTATGGATCTAGCTTTTTTAAATTGTTTATTTTCTTAATTAATTTGATGTTTTCTATTTTATGATTATTTTTAAAGTTTATGTGGCAAGTTATGGTTCGAATTATTTGCTATAAATCGCAGTTTGCCACATAAACTTGCTACTTTTCAATTTTTGATTCAACGATTATTGAAGTTCCAATTTTCGGATTCAATAGTCAACAATATCCTTAGAAAGCAAAACCATAAATTAAATATTAAAATTGTAATTACGTTACAAAATATTAACAAAAAAAAAAATTAATATGTAAAACTTAGGTATTATCCTACATATACCAACGGAATTTAAAAAATATGATTACAATAACATAAAAAACCTTTTAGGTTGTTACTACTGGTCGAGTAGAAACACAGAATTTGCCAACTAACTTGTCGTAAGGGTGTGGATAAATAGAATATATTTTTTTGGGCGCCAGGTTCAACAATAATAATAACTGAGTAATAAATTTCAACAAAACATAAATTTACAGGCTTTTAATACGACAACAGAACAGTAACGCAGTAGTGTGGTAACTGTAAAAGTATGATAACATGTTACACAAATAAGTAAATTTAAAAAAATAATCATTATAAGGAATAATTAGTGCATAAAGAATAAAAAAAAATTACTATAAAGCGCAAGAGCGGTAAAATTAGATAAACATTCACAAAAAGAATAACCGAATAGAATTTGATACCACGGTAAAGACTGACGCGGGCGAGCGCTCGTTCTACGGACCTCTACGTAAAAATAAGAAATCCGTACTTGTTTGCTTTTTACAAAATTAAATATGCAAAACTCATAAATAGAATTTGGAAACAGTAATTACTTAAAAAGTTAAAACTCGCAAAAAATTATAAATCAATTAATTACGCATTATAGATAACACTTATTCGACTATGTTTAACAGATAAATATTTAAACAAAGCAGTTTAGATTTGAAATCACGAACGAAAATTACAGGAACAAACCTGTCTTTCTTAATAATCTCGAGTATGGGTAAAGCGATAAATAAAACTTCAAAAAAACTTCAAACCTTGAGTTACGAAGTAAACCAATACCTCGAAGATGGTGAGTAATCTGGCGATTCTAATGCTCCCAAACCTGAATGGATAAGTTGGGAATACAAATGGCCGCAAGCTGTTAGATGGACCAACAGTGAAAGAAGGATAGTTGACGGGCCGTATCAACAATTTGTTTAAATCTGCTTTAAATGCAAAAGCTCCTGGATAACTAATACGATACTGACTTATTCCACGTGAGCAGCGTGACATGGGAACCGAAATACGCTAACTACCGCGTATATCTTTAGATAATACAAGTGGTTGACCCAAAAATCACAAAAATTTGTGCGACACCAAACTAACTTTTCTCGATCATAACGCCAATTTTTAATGCCGTGAAAATGAAGTATCAATTTTAGATTAGGAACGCACAACATTCAAGCTTTATCATCAAAACCGGACGAGGTCATACGTTGAACTGCAATCAAACGTATAAAATAACAATTTTCTAAATTCTAACTAAATGCAATTGATATGAATTAAAACTCCAAACAGAAATTGTATTAAATTAATAAATTAAAATGGAAATATTTCGTAACAAGGTAATCCAAACGATCCAATAAATATGTGCGATAAATCGGGAATACATAAAATTAGTTGTAAAAACTGTAATTAAATATATATAGGGCAAACCAAAAAATCTCTGAAAACACGTTATAAAGAACACTTAGCTCATGTCAAATATAAGAGAATAGATAAATCCACTGTTGCCCTACACATGTATGTTCAAAATAATCATAAAATAGAACACATCAAATTAAATAAAATTAAATAATAAAGAAAAGAACTAGATTCATACGAGAGTTTGGAAATTTGTAAAAACAAATGTTTATTGATAAACAACGATGACTACGGACCGTTCGGTTTTTCGGAATTGTTCAACTTAGTGTGAAAATCAGTGAGACGTAACGAAGTGTCATATAATTTTAGTATAATTTAGCTTTAATCGTAATTGTAGTTTTAGTATCAGTTCGCTGAAGATGAGAGCATAACTGTCGAAACACTTGTACGACAAGTATTGTAGTTGCTGGGTTATTGTAAACTAAATATGTAACATATTAATTTTCCATATTGCATTTTTAATTTCTATTAAGATTAATCCCATTTTATGTTAGGCGCTCCAGAATAACTATTTTTTTTTCATTTCTGAATGAAAACCAGAAAAATTTACAGGTATTAAAAATATTTAGTAATAGTTGAGAAGTTATTTTTGCCAATAAAAATTTTTCGTTAAAAATTTAAGATTTTACAATTGTTTTTTTTATATTGCATTTGTTAAATCAATAAAAGCGGTTAAAAAACACGAAAAAGGATCTATACAGATCATAACAGATCGTTATGACAATTATTAGTTATAAAAACAACTTAAACATTTGCCAATCGGGTTATTTTTTTATTTTATTTCCTTTAAAGCAATTGTCTGCAATACAAAAATTGGTGCACAACGAAGTACTATTCATTATTATATTAACGCGATAGTTTTTCAATCAATATTTGGCATTTAATCACTTGACTTCTCTATACAGACCGGGTTATTTTCGCAATTATTACAGAATGACAATGTGAATGATCGTTTGAAGTTGATATTGTCAGATGTATAAATCTCAGTTTGCTTATTACATTAGGATCAATCGTTAATCATTTATTTTTACTGTTTTTGTAATAAAATTTAATTGATTTACTGTCTTTTTCAGAAGCATCCATATTTTTTTTTTACCTTCTTAAATCGTTTTTAATGTTAATCCAAACACAATATAATTTCGTATAGAGAGTTTCAGGTGTTAATCAAATTAAATTCTATTTTTGGAAATCCCCGCGAATACTTATCGCAAAGTGTATCGTACACTTCTGCCGCCATCTAATGTAATAAATACGGTGTTACATCCCAAAGTTAAAACAATGTCACTGCCTGAAATGAGGTAACATAAACGATGTTGTGCCGCTGCTCAGTGGAGACGGGATGGGTTATATTTAAAAAGTTCGTGATTGAGTTGGATAACTTGACGAAAAACACAAAATCGAAAAGTAATAATGTCGAAATCAAAGGGCGCCAGGAAGGAGTAAAGCTTTATGGACTTCTGGCCCTTGCCAACCACAAGTCCGCTCCTGAAGGATACACTCTAAACGAACTTACCTTGTTCGAGTGTATCACACTAAAATCTGTAATAAATTAATAAAGTTACACACGCGGAGGCCGACGGAATGACGGAATTAAAAGCTCTTTACAATTTAACCATTTAACATTTATTTGCACACAAAAAAAATAATCATGAATAAATTAAAATAAAAAAAAATAAAGGTATTGAAATTAACAAAATTAACCACACAAAACAACAAAAGGTACGTCAATGAACGTTTGGTGAAAACAAAATTTAAAATTATTTGAATAAATGCACAAAAACAAAACAATACAATACAAAATACAGAATTTAATAAAACCAAGCACAAATTGGTAAATCTTAATTTATCACGGCCGTGTGCGCGTCGAAATAACTCATTTACAAAACAAAATAAACTTATTTAATATAAATCTACAATATCTATCTTGAATCGAAAATTCGGTCCCGTTTAATAAATTTTTAACTCGGGATTCTGTCACAGTTCCGATAAATACGGACAATAATTAGTTACATTAACGTTAAATCAATTCGAGACACTTAAAACTTTTATTTAAAATTCAAAGCTTTTAACACTCAATCACGTAAATAATAACTTCACGATTAAATATATGGTGCAAAATAAATACCTGGAATTTGTCGTAACTACAGGAAAGAACCGGTGGTTGGTTCTACGTGGCCAGCTTTCTACGGGAAGAATAACGTTGAAAGGTACCCCAAACAATTGCAATGACGGCGGAAGAATTTTCTTTTTAACACTTAAATAAAATCCGCACAAATGCGAAGACTGGATTTAGCACAACCCCTCGATTGCATATTCAACTTGAAACGTGAGTTTTATTTTTGGAAACCATGAAGACTACTTAAACCGTAAATTACGAAATTTGGAAAATCAAACTTTTCCACCACTAAACTTAATTTTCACGGTTCCATCTAACTTCCGCGGTATTACATCACGATAGGGTAAAAGTACCCTAACCACTCAACTACATCACGGTACCCGGTATTTCTTAATTGCCACTGAAAAACAATCAATCAATCCCCCAAAAACAAAACTTCACTCCTTTTAACACCTCGTGATCCCACTTAATTCAACGAACTTGCGCCGTAAAATCTTTGTAAAAGATGCAACACTAAACCAAGTAAATTAACAAAGATGAAAAATATAATGGCCACGTGTGTCATGTCATGTACGCACCCGAAAGAAAGAAAATCTTTTCACAGAAAACGCTTACTCCGTTAAATTATCAGGTGGTCCCAATCGCGCTCGTAAAAGAACTCAACATAAACAAAAATATAGATACCAAGAAAATTGATCAAATTACATTCCAAAAAGGAAGTCTTAAATTAGCTAGAGTTGTTACAAACACTAAATCAAAATCAAAACCACGGAACTTTATGCATTCAAAAAAAAATACCAGTAATAATTGTGAAATAACTATTAAATACAAATAAACTTAAATCAAACGTAATAAAATAACGAGTAAAACGTTTTCGATGCTAACATCGAACTAATCAATCGTAAAAAATAACAGAAAACCGAAAATTCAGCCAGATGAATCTAATTACGAGGTCTTACATAAAAGATTCACTGCTAAATTTCAACGCCGGTTACAACGGTAATTTCGTTTCGTCGGAAATTTTAACTAGGTAAGTGAGGGTAATTGGGAATACTGTTGGTAATTTGGAATACCTACTTATTTAAGCTATGCATGGCGCCATCTCGTTAAATATGGTATAAACTAGTAGTTTAGGCTGTATTTAGTAGATAACTGATTTTCTAGTTACTTTGATTCATGGTAGAAGGCAAACACCTGTCAATCATTAATGGCCGTGTGAGAAAAACTTTTTAAGTGGAAATTAAATCTGCAGTAATCACCTCAAATTTTGTTAGAAAATTAATTTTTATTGGATACCCAGATAAGTTAACCCTTATATTTGAAGTTGGTAATTGTATTTTTTTGATAAGTTGATGTATTTATTTTTTTAACGGATCACGGCGTAGGTCTTTATGTTGCTAATTTGGAATACTATCAATGATGCAAATTTGGAGTATTCCAAATTATATTCATTTTTTACGCTATGTGGAGGGTAACGTTTTTCGATTGTATAAATGCACCTGTCATGTATGTATGTGGGTATGTTAATTTCTTGTATCTCTCGTTTTAGTTAAGTATTTTTACGGTAGTGTTTTTTGATTTTTTTTGTAATATCTTCATTTCTGTTTCAGCCATGCCACCCAAAAAATCTCTTAAAAAAAGACAAATCCAGAAGATACGGCCGCTGCTGTGCTAGCAGTAAGAGAGAAGAAAATGGGATACCTTAAGGCATCCATACACTTCAAAGTATCAAGAACACTATTTAGACTTGTTGCTGAAAAAGATACACCAACTGAACAGCTTCTTCGTAAAAATATTGGACAAAAACCTGTTTTTAATAAACAATTTGAAACTCTTTTGGTGGAATATTTCCTCAAAATGAAGTCTAAATTTTACGGATTAACTCAAATGGACATAAGAAGATTGGCTAACTAACATTGCAAACCCATTCAATTCAAATGTAGTTGGCCGTTATTGGTTAAAGGGGTTTCTGTCGCGAAACAAAAATATTCTGTCGATGTGGAAGTCAACTGGTACGTCCTTTGCAAGAGCTCTTGGATTCACAAAAGAACGCATGAATGAATTCTACGACCTGTTTGAATAACTCTACGAAACGAAAAAGTTTACACCTGATCGTATTTTCAACGTGGACGAAACAGGTATGTCTGTATTCCAGACTAAATATCAAAAAATTATTGCTAGACGCGGTAAAAAGCAAATTGGCGCCATGACGTCCGCGGAAAGAGGTTCTCTTATTACAGTGGTGGCATGCATGACGCAGCTGGTATATTTGTGTTGATAATAATTTTTCCCAGAAAAAACATGACAAACACTTTAATGAGAGGTGCGCCTTTAGGTTCAATAGGTAGAGCACAACCGTCTAGATGGATTCAAACCAATTTATTTACAGAATGGTTTCAACACTTTATTGAATACACAAAACCATCTGAAAAGGCACCAGTCTTGCTAATTTTTGATGGACTATACAGCCACACAAAAAAAAATAAACATTGTTGACATTGTCAGGGATAATCACGTTACTTTATTGTCGCTACCCCTTCATTGTACCCACAAGGTCCAGTCTTTAGATAGGTCATTTATGGGTCCTTTAAAGTCATATTATAGTGAGGAGGTACACATTTTGTGAGAACAACAAACTTTTGAATGCATATGACATTGTCGAATTGTTTGAAAAGGCGTATCGCAAATGTCAAACCGGCGAAATAGCAGCTGATAGCTTTAAAATAGGAGGCATCTACCCTTTTGACAGACATGCCTTTAGTGAGGCAGATTTTCTCGCTGCGGAACAGGAAGAACAATTACAAAACGGCAACATTCAAGAATTAAACCAAAGTGACGTGATATCTACTAATGAAGCTGAATCATCAGTAAACGAAGATGACGTAAAATCTTGCGATGTAGCCGAACCCGATATAGAACAATCTACAGAACCGGAAATTCCGGGTCCCTCTTAAAAAGTGTTCCAACAGAATGGGATATACAACAGTTAGCCTGTAGCTGTGGTTTGTTCGTAACGCCTTCTGATATTTCACCAGTTACATTACCAAAGTAACAAAGTTCTAATAGAGGTCAGAAAGCAACAAAATCAACAATTGTCTCTAGTTCTCCATAAAAAAAAGAACTTGAGGAGGCAGCAAAGAAAAAAACACCAAATAAATTGGTCAAATAAAACTATAAGAACAGTTGAAAAAGCAGTAAAAAATAAGAAAGGAAAAAAAACAAAAATCAGAAGATATAGAAACAGATAGCGAATCTAACGCGAGCTTAAATAATTCAAATTTCTTAGAAGAACTAGCTCCGGAATTTAACTTGGATAGAATGCCAGAAGATCGAGAGACTTGTTTTTTCTGCGATGAAAAATTTAGCGAAGATACAAGGGGAGAGCAGTGGGTTCAATGTCTTACATGTGAATCATGGGTGCACTGTGAGTGTGACGGATATGATGCCGGAACGTATGTATGCGATTATTGTAAATAATGTACCTACCTAGTAATGATGTACCAAATGTTCGGTTAACTATTCGGCGAACGGAATATTCGGCCACTTTACCGAATATTCGGTATTCGGTTACCGAACAAAATCGTTATTCGGTACATCTCTACAATAAGCACTCCACTAGTTGCGCCAGTAATACGACACTACCGGCAGAATGTTTACAAATGTTGCATAGATTAAGATTTTCTATGTGTGACTATTTTTAATTTATTTTTTTCAATAGCAAATTAATTAAAAATATGCTTAAAATAAATGCCTTACGTCAAGGACCAAATTTTTAATTAAAAAAGTGTAATAGATTCTGAATGTTTCGTAACAAAGGAATAGATTTTCTGTAATTGTAATAGATGTTACGATTGTACATTGCAATTGCAATAGCAGAATGGTGACCGGTGTAACGTTTTTATGCTTTATATTTTTTTTTAATCAGGTGGGGGCCCTTCGATCTATACTCGCTTTAAGTTATTCGGTACATCTCTACTACCTAATTTGCTTTAACATAAATATTTGGTTACTTTTCTAGCAATGTTTCATTTACTTTTATAATAAAAAACGTGCTGGTATTTTTGAATATTCCAAATTGGTGGTATTCCAAATTAACTGCAAGTTACGTAGACAAAGATTTTTACACTTTTTTTTTCGTGTAAAAAATCTTTTAAAATGTTTTAAATAACATGAAATTTTCGTACAACATAGTACACATGTAGATCTTAAGACATGTTACTAATTTTAATCAAAATAATAACATTTAAATTTTTTGCAATTTTTTTTGAAACTACTATTCCAAAATACCCTCACTTTCTCTACTTGAAACGCATCTTCTAATACCTTAACTTTTAACCATCTAAACTATCGCGTTTTGGAAATATCACAAATTTCAACTGTAAATGTTGATCGTACTTGATAAGCAATTGGTAAACTTACTATTTCAAGTCAAAATATGTATTCGCTATTTTGGCAATTTACTTTTTTTTATATTTTTCACCACCAGCGTCTGTATCTACACATTTTTCTTATATTCAGAACTACATGAAACTATAACAAATTCAACTTTTTTAATTTCCGTATTTTTCAAACTTTAATTAAAAAACAGGAATTAATAATGCTTTTACATTATCACTTTCATATCACTTGCACAGTAAAAAATGTAAACAAACCGTTTTAAAATGATATCAAATAATAATAATAACGTGTACCTACAGTATATGTATGTAGTGTCCAACCCGAACACGATCAATGTATAAACTGCCAAAGCACATTTGTAAAATTTGCTTATATCTTACAATTGCTAAAAACAACAACGGTTTTCTTTTCATATAAGTGAAACTGTAATAATATTATGCAATTGTCAAAGTAATTTCAAATTGTATTTCGTCATTACAGGTTTCAGTTTTATCAACATATGCTATTTAATTTTATTAAAAATCAATACCTAAATAATTGTTTTTAATTAATTTATACTTAAAGGTGAGCACAAAAAATGTTGTGTATCACGCGTCCTAAAAGTATTTTGCAAGTATTAGCGTTTTGTAGGGCTCGGCTTCACCTCGGTCTACAAATATGCTCATACTCCAAAATTGCACTTTCTGGACTAGTGATACAAATAACTATTACTGTTCTTAACTATCATAAATTCTTTTTTTTACATCAAATTGATGATTTTGATTTTGTGTTTCGCTTTTTAAACTATTTTTGATAGTTTTTGCTCACTTGTCAATACAAACTATATTTGAAAGATTTTGAGACTTTAGACGATCTCGTTCGAACAACAAAATATTTTATTCATCTCGTACCTGTCTAAATTGGGCGTTTTTCCCTTCGTTTTACTCGGATTTAAAAATGCCCACTCGTGAAAAAAACCGCCCAATTTACACACATCGTTAAATAAATAAGTAAAAAAGATACATAAGAAAATTGGTTTTATCATTAATTTACAATATAAATTGTTTGTATTCATATATATGATAGAAATGTAAATATAAAACATGACTAACACTTTTTAATTTGGTTGCACATATATATATAATATTGTATAATAATGTATATACTCCTACAAGGCGCGATTGTTTCATACATAACTATTGTAGTATATCCTCGAACACAAAATAACAAATACTTGCATAATCACTCCTTTTAAGACAAGATAATAATAAATGTTAAATTCTATGAACAATAGCAAAACCAGTGTTTGTAGAAAAGCTTAAAATATATAACTGTACTTTCAATAATAATTAATTTCAATTAAATTTCTCTAACAAAACCAAACTCCTTGAATTCTACGTAATACACATACTATTTGGTGAATAATGAAATTATGTACAACCTACTTCTGCTGTGATAACTCGTAAAAGTGGTTAATGCTAGACGTAGATATCCCACCGCTAATGGTTATAAACTAGTTATAAAATGAAATTAAACTTATCCTACAAATAGATTATATGTTAAACAGTCATAATTTAATGTATTCCTATGCAATATTAAAAAATAAATTATATTTTATAGAAATAAAGTTTAATGAATTTATAACACACAATAAAACCTAAGCGATTAACATTTTTAATATGCGCAAAAATAACGTTTATTCTAAAATAAGAACGTATTTTGATGTAAAGAAACAGATATTAGAAAATACGTCAAAAACCTAAAAATTGTGTAAAAAAATTAAAATTTTTGCTGATGCGGACCCTAACACACAATTAGAAATCAATGTTGACAAACCGTTCTCACACATCATCTATTGAACCAGATAAAAACACAGAGGACTTAAGTCACTTTCACATATTTAAGAAATTAGTAGTCTTAGGTACGTATTAGAACAGATACATAAAAAAAGAACTCGAACCAAGATCATAGCAGGTACACTTCAAAACTTGAAATTCCTATTTCGGTGGTTGCACCAAGTAATGCAATAGTTTTGTAAAAAATTATAACAAAAACATAATCTTAAATTTTACAGAAGCATGATTGGTAGTTTGAATGAAATAAAAAAAGTCACAAGTCAAACCCAAAACATAGAAAAACAGATCAGAAACTTCATAACATGATATAAAAAAGACAGTCCTTTCAAATAGCAGTATACATTATTAGCTCGTGAAAGAATTCAAAGTTGAAAGTTTCTACTATCCAAACAAGTTACACTCTCGCGGTGAAAAGTCGGTTGAACTCGGAATTTGAGAGTGACCGAATTTAAAAGCTGCTCAACTTGGGTATCTCTAAAGTCTATTTATCAACCAACTTAAAAAAATGAGGTGTTCTCAATTCGTTAAAATAGATTTTTTATGTATGTATAGCAAACATTCTTTACTTATTTCGATGATCATCAATATCTACACGCAATTAAAAAGTTTTTAGAAAGCATTTTTTTTAAAACAAAGCATTTACAACAAATGATTTTTATGTCTGTTGATACTCTTCAGAAAATACCTTCATTTACAGTCAGTTTATGACAAACTGTTTGTAATTATTAAAAAGGCCAATTTAATATTTATTGAATCAAATTATCATTTTCAACAAACTGAGATTTTTATTATTTAGTAAATTTTAAATAATGTATGACAACATTTACGTTTATATTCAGCTTAAATTGACATAAAACAAGCCACACTAAGTAAAAATACAAAAATAAATGTTTTTACAAATATACTAATTCTATATTTTTGATAAAGTACTGAGCAAAAATATATTAAAGTAATTAAATAACACATTCATATTTTAAATTTATTCTAAGGTCAAAAGAATTTTTTATGAGATTGCGTAGTGTTTTTTACATATTTATTAAGTTTTCAAATACATGCTCATATATTTAAATAATGCAAATGTCATTTTTTAAGTGTATAAACAAAATATTGAACAAGTATACTATTATATTATTACTTTAAACCATCTAACGTTAACGTGTCAACCAAATAAAAATACTTAGTAAAAATAAACATTATTTTCATCCATTACGCTTTTAGAAAATTGTTATACTGTTACTTAGTAGAAAAGTTTTCACAGATTCAATCGCCTCAATTAGATTTCATAACTTACAAAAAGAAATATTTTAGTGTGTTTTTTAAAATAAAATTGACGCCGCTGTTAATCGCAATTTTCAAAGCTTTTGAAAAAAAACGTAATAAACGTAGAATTTAATTTAGGTAACAAAATACATTAACTATTTAAATTTGTATTGGTTAAATCTATCGTGTATTAATAATTATCTGTTTGTGACTAAGTTTGCAATAAAATAAAAATGTAATGTAAAAGACAATGATTTTATTTTTATAAATAAAATTCAATGCAACAAGTTGGAGATTCGATGACAATGAGACA
This sequence comes from Aquatica leii, assembly GCA_035610365.1. Classification (NCBI taxonomy): domain Eukaryota; kingdom Metazoa; phylum Arthropoda; class Insecta; order Coleoptera; family Lampyridae; genus Aquatica; species Aquatica leii. Next base: position 169,499,074 of record CM069433.1, read on the forward strand.
GTATGTACCGACCGAAAAAAACTAACTATTTTAGATATGAATCAAACTCTAATCAATAGTAATTTACGTCATTAGCGTCAAAAGTGAAGCATAGCATAACAAACGTTAACGCGGCGCGAGGTCATAGGCTATACATATACATTTATTACTAACAAAATCTGTCAACTTTAAAAATGAATTTAAAATCCTAGGTTAATTTATATTATATACCTACAGTTGAGCTGAATAAACAAAGTCCCTGGGGAGGCGTGGCTGGTGTCACTTTAATTCTAAAGGTACACTCAAATTAAAAAGTATTTTGGTTGGAAATTCAAATCGTTCATTGAAGTTTGAGGTTATTTCAGAAAAACACTTTATGACTTTAACATTATTAAAATAAATTGTAATTACACACTTACTTTTCTAAAAAGTTAGGTAGGGCATTACAAAATATAATAATCACATATTTCTAAAAGTAATTCTAAAAATTACTTATTTACATCATAAAAAAATCAATCAGTCACTTTCGTTTTCTCCATTACAACTTCTATCGTCAGATGATCCAGTGTTCATAATAAACATCAGGTTTTCGACAGTTACATCCAGTCACATTTCTTGTTCCAAGTGTTTCACATGTTGACGATGTTTATCCCAGCCCGATGCAGTTATCTCAGAAAATGCATTTCTCACTAAGGCTTTTATCTCCAGATCACTCTGTGTAATATATTATTCATAGTGATCTTGTGTTTTGCTAAACTCGATGCCAACTCAATCGGATTTAAAAGTCATAGTGGTAAAAGGGCAAACGTAACACTGTATCCCCATGTTTTTTAAGGAGTTCGTTTACATATGTTTTCGTATAATTAAATTGTTTCACTACCACTTTACGCATTTCATTTGTTGTCATTACTCCATTATTTTCGAAGTATTGCGGAATACTTATTTTTTTCTTCGAGGGATATATTAAAATTCCATTACTGCTTGTTATCGATTCACTCCAGATTTTTTTTTATAAATGTGGTTGATTTGTCCGTTGCTACATCATTTATCGCAAAACTTCACCACATTTTTAATAATGTTTACTTACCTTGTTCAAATAACAGCGTTTCAAAAAGTCTTGACAAAAACTAACTGATTAACTACGAATTATTCAGAAAACAGGAGGTAAAGATGTAAACAAATCCAACGCAATCAAGGAATTTTAATTGTAATGTAATTTTTCAAGCGGACGGTACTTGCTAATTGTGATTGGTTAAAACATTTACCGCTTCAAATTTTTAAAGTTAGTTCACATATTTTCCGGGGACTTTGTTTACTTCGGCGCTTTGTAGCATTGAGATAAAAATAAAAAGACAGCGTGTTTCAGTAAAATACAGTTGACGGTGATGGTAATCTAATACGGCCGATTAATCGTATCCGGTTGTCACAGGTTGTGAGGTTAAGCAACTTTATTTTCTTATAATAAATAAATTCTGAACAAACCTATTTTGTATATAAAATTTCACACTTACCGATGTAAAGAAATTCCTTAACTTATAGTTTTTTGAGTTTTGGCACATCCACAAGCAACACAACTAACCATGCTCATGTACTACTGAAGTCACGATAATTTATAAACAAAACAATAATAATAATGAAAATTATGCCGTTTGTAATGCATTAATTGCAATGAACATCAATCACTAAAAGATCTAAGAAGCAATGCTAGTCTTACAAGTCTACCAGCTTATAAAGGAAGAGCTACTGTAATGATGGATAAAACAGAGTACATCAACAAAGCTAACGATTTACTCAATGATCCCACATCTTACATAAAACTACAAAAAAAACCTAATAATAAATACAAACTATTAACAACAAAACTATTGAAAGAAAGTAATTTATCAACAGAGACTGTCAAAAAACTAACGCCAACAGATCCTCTTATTCCAAGGTTCTATGGATTACCTAAGATACACAAGCTAAATTCACCTTTTCGACCAATTGTTAGCTGTATTAGATCGAAAACTTATAAATTAGCTAAGCATTTAAATTCAATATTGCAACCTTATATTGGATTAAGTAATTCATTTATAAAGAATACAAAACGTTTCATTGAAATGATTAGTAAACAGAAATTATCTTCAAATAACTCAATTGTTAGTTTTGACGTTACCTCGGTGTTCACTAAAGTACCAATAGTTGATACTTTACATCTTTTAAAGTCTCAGTTTGATAACAATACAATTAAGTTATTTGAACATTTGTTTAACAACTTCATTCTTTTTGTGTAATATGAATATTATAAAGAAATAGATGGCGTAGCAATGGGATCACCAATTTCTCCATTTATTGCAAATTACTTTATGAAGCATTTTGAAGAAGAAGCTTTAAAATTTGCATCTAAAAAACCAAAACTATGGCTTAGATATGTTGATGATGTTTTTGCAATCTGGTCCCATGGTGAAGATGAACTACAAATTCTTCTTCAATACCTAAATAATCAACACCCAAACATAAAGTTTAGTATTGAAAAACAAATTAATGGTACCCTACCTTTCCTTGATGTAAAGATATAAAGAAAACCAGATGGTACTTTAATACATTCAGTTTAGCGAAAACCAACACATACGGATCAATATACAAACGCAAATACTCATCATCATTCATGTCAGAAATTTGAAACAATTCGCACATTATACAACCGTGCGATAACAATTTGCCACCAAGATAAATTACCAGAAAAATTAGATTACCTTGAGAAAGTTTTTATAAGAAAACTAGACCTACTGTACCAAATGATTCAACTATAAACAACAATTTTGCTGTTCTACCTTTTGTTGCCAATATAAGTGACAAAATTAGAAGAATACTGAAAAAACATGACATTAAAGTTGCTTATAATCCTACCACGAAAATTAAAAATGTGTTGAATACGGTAAAAGATAAAATTCTACATAACACTTGTGGAGTGTATCAAGTTCCATGCGTTTGTGGCAAGGTATATATTGGAGAAACTGGTAGAACTATTGAAACTAGACTGAAAGAACACAAAAGACATCTTCTTTTATTTCAACCTTCTAAATCTGCTATTGCCGAAAATGCGCTAAACACTTTACATGACATAAACTTCGAAAAAACTATAATGATTGCTAAAACCAAAAACTGGCGTTCAAGAAAGATCAGAGAAGTCATTAAAATTATTAAGGTACCCAACAACTTTAACAGGGACAATGGTTATGAGTTATCTGACACCTGGTTACCTGTTATTTCTTGATCTTTATTTTATCCACCAGACACACTATAAGCTACGTCTAGAGTTTTTAATGGTGGTTTTTCTTTAGACCTTCGAGCAAATGCTGTAGCTAAAAGAACTTACAAGAATGATCAAGTTTTCCAAACATTTATTTTTTCTAGTTACTTTAATTTTATAATTGTCATTTTATTAATTGTCATCTGAAGAAGAACGTAGACCACGTTCGAAAACTTGTGAGTTTTTTCATAAATATATTAAAGTTGGAAGAAGATTTTGTTAGAACCGTATTCATTCAATTAAAAGGTTAAGTTTTTAAAACTGCTAACAATAAAACAAAAAATATACAGGAATATTCACGCTACACGGCACGAAATATTGTGGTCAAAATACGTGACTTCTAAAAGTTTCACTTTTGGGATATATGGGGTCTATTATGGTTACTTTTTAAAATGATTTTAATATAATAGGGGATGTTGCAAAAACTCTAAAAGTATCAAAATTGTGTTTTTTAAATAAACCCCCTCTATATTATTAAATCTTTGAATTCTCCGATTAAAATAAGAGCGTGTTTTAATAACGTTTACAAGGTCTAAACCTTAAGCTTTTAAAAATAATTTAAATTTTGTCAAAATATAACCTCTTTTTTATGTTTAAAATATTTATGAAGTAACTAAGATATAGAAGCAAAATCTACAGTGAAGCGTAACATGCATCTTATACAGGGTGTTCAAAAATCAAAATCTTTCATTTAAGAAATGTAAGTGGTTATAACTTGATTAATTTAAATATGCTATATTTTTTAAATTACCAGAAAATGTGCTTTTTAATACCTATCCAATAGTATTAGAATGTTATATTATAGCTGAATCTTCCGGTTTTTACACAATACGCCAAATAATCGTTTTTTGTACCATTTGATGTTTTTTCAATAAAAGTTTTGATGAATCTAGTGTTTAAAAAAAGTGTCAATGTTGCCAAGGTTTTGCTCATTTTTGTAAGAAAAATCAATAAACTTGAACAAAAAAACAAAAATCTAACCAAGAGTTTCTAAGCAGTTAGATAATTAATTTTTTAACCACGTCAGATTCTAGGCTCCAAAAAAATAACAAAAAAAATTAAAGCGCTTCTCACATTATTCTTCAATAAAAACCGAGAAAAGCCACAGTATTCAGTCCCGCTTTGCTTCCTGGTCTAAACCTTTTATAATTGTAAATCATGTAAATAATTTCGCACAAAACGTGTTCTCTGGCAAATCACTCACAGTTATGTGATGACTCCTACAGTAGATCGCAACATTTCCAAAAAGTGTTTGTTTTTAGAATTTACGTCTGTTCAATGTTTATTTTAACTAACACTTCTAATATTTATTATTGTACTATAACCAGAATTCATTTGATTTCTGGTAGAAATTTGTTTTTTATAATTTTATATTAATTATTGTAGTACTAACATAACCAATATACTCCTAGCAGTTGTTTAAAAAAATATATGTTCTACTTTTGCTTTATGAAATGAATTATAAATTACTATTCAAACGTTTGAACAACCTAAATAATTAAGCAAAATATAATTTTATTTAAACATAAAACTCGTCGTGAATTAAATTTTAAAACGAAATAAAATCAAACATAATACTCATTTAACAGAAATACAAAATCAGACTTAAAATAATACAATTAGGAATTAAGCAAAATAAATTCTAAACCCCTTTAACCCCATTAATGAAATTGAATTCAAACGAGGAACCTTATAAATTATCTTTCTACCATTTGGTAATATCATATAATGAAAATAGATACGCAGCAATTTTACCATTTAATTATCCAAAAATGCCAATTTCAAACTTAATTTAAAAATCAACCCTCTTATAATTTACTTTTCTCGCTTCTATTTTTAGAGTTTTCGTGTTATACGAAGATAAAAGAAACCTATAAGAAACAGTATTGATGATTCTATTATTAATAAGGTTTCAAGTGAAGTAACTTCTAAACATTTTTCACGTCTCTTTAAAAAGAAGAATTCTCACCTGACATAATCTCAGCAATTTCTCTTAATAATCCCATTTTATATCTTGCCCGTGTTATATTATCGGATAATTTATTTAGTTTCTAAAATACAATAAATTTACGTTTTAAATAACGGTGTACTTCGTATTAAATGCAGACAATGCAATTTTTTAGAATTAAGTTTTTGCTTTTTTAAATTATTCTATATAAACTCAAAGTTAGTATACAAATTGTTTGGCGTAATATACTTTTTATGAGAATAATTTTCAAAATTTTAAAAATTGTGTAAACGCCATCTGCTAAAATTTTAATGTCAATTATTTTGATGAAATACTCATATTGTCAGTGCTTATTTGTAATTGAGTAAAAAAACCAAATACTTTACTATACCATTATGTGCCTTGGAAAACGCAGTGTAGAATTTTTTTAATATTTAATTATTTGCTTCTCTAATGACGTAAACTCGTCTCACGTAAAATTGAAAACGTCAATCATTTTTTGCGCACCTAATATAGTACCAACATTTCTGTTAATGATGTACTTATCGAAATAATATGTATTGAAAACCACACCTTCGATAATTATAGTGAACCGAATTGTAAAAGGAGTGTTAAATGATATGAAAGTAAAATGGCATTAGTTAACTTTTATCTCCAAGAGAGATTAGTTATGAATAGGTTGCAACTTAAAATTTAGTGGTATGTATATGTACCATAATTTCAAAACATTTAAAAACTAAATAGATACGTATGAATAATTGGACTATTATGACTATTATAACAAGTTTTTTTATAACATAAACATGCCTTTGGGAATAAATTTATAATAATCTACGTGCTTATCTTATCTACTAAATATGCGATACGTTTTAAAAAGAAACAATTGGCAATTTAGGTGAATAGATGTTCCGAATAAATCTGTTTACAAACTATCTAAGAATGTCTGTAATCTATTCTTTTTTGAAGAGTAGCAGCTAATTTTTTTAAATAAACAATCGCACACTAAAAAAATGGCGATAATAAACTGAAATGCATGATCGTACGCTACTGTAGTCTAGTTGCGGCTATAAGAGCGGTATTATAGATAAATGCTTTCTTGTGTCGATTCTTTAGCTGGTTACAGTTATAATATTTGGCAGAGAAAAAAATACTGTATCCATCCATACTATTGTTTAAAAAATTGAAGAAACAAAACAGTATACTATGATACAAGTGTAGAAGCAAGCCAGTGCGGCAAGTTTAAAAGCACGACGCGCAGCATGCGTGTATAAAGGCGGTAAATAAAGGTTATGAACTCTTTCGTTTTTACGGAGAAAGAGCTTCGTAGCTTTTTTGTTCAAGCTCCTGATGACATTTTCTTGTTTTTAAAAGTACTGATAAACGATAGTTTTGACAGAAATTAGTGGCAGTTACTTTGTTCTTTAGGTTGTTGTAATTTGTGGTGTGTTTGGTTCATGCAGAAGATACGAAATGTGTGATTTACGCATCCCTAATATTCAAGGAAAAGGTTCTGTTTTAATCAATAATTTTCGTCCAATATCAAAAACTGAGAAAGATAAAAAATTTGCTATCATTGACGATTCTGATATAGAGTATGTTAAGTTGTATAACAAATACCTTCATATCCGTTAATGCAGCTATAGATAGGGTTTTTTTTTAAGTACGCTAATGGGGAGTGCATCAAGCAAGTTATTGAGATTAACACCTTTGGTAGATGACCTTCTCTTGTATCACATTTTTTCAAACTTCCGGAGATTATGGCAAATAAAGGGATGAGTGTAGATGAGGTTAAGCGTCAAATAGGTTAAAAATCTTCGACGGATGCTGCTACATTGAAGAATCTATCGTGAACAAATTAAAAGTTTCAAACTGCATTGCTGGAGTTGTTAGATAATGGAACGACTACTACGTCATCATTTTCAGTTAATACTGGCGATCCTGCGATAACCAAAGAAAGTAATAACTAGCTGGAAACTGCTGAAATTCTCATATCAAATACTAACAATTGTACATTTATGATTTATATAAATGAAAATGATACTGTTTGTTATATCTCACTAATTACATCAGTAAATTACAAATACTTTTTTTCAAAATGATGACATTGTTTCAATAGCAACTTTTTTTTTTAAACAGGTATTATGATGTAACAAAAATTATAGTTTTAAAAATATTTTGGTTTTATAATTCCATGGCATTACCGATTTTTTTTTAAATAGAATTGTTTTTTTTATTTTGCGGTTTTGAGAAATGACAAACAATAGTGTGGATGTGTGCTATTTTTTTCGACAAAACAATGGTTTGCACTTTTTTCTAAAATAATTAAGAAATCAAATAATTCAACATTAAAGATTTAGCATTAAAATCCCTACACTGCGTTTTCTAAGTCACCTCCCTGTATACATTTGATACTTTAATTTTATATTATTCTATAACTGTATAATAATAAAAAATTGTTATAAAGTTCAAAGTTAATATGTATTAGTGTCTTCCTGCAATAAAAATGTATGCATTTATACTTCATATTCCATGATATACTATGACCCATATTATAAATAGACAATGATTAGAATATCAAATTTTATAGAATTGCTAAAAACATAAAACGACCATGTAAATTAACCAATATTTGTAGTCAACATGCAAAAGTATATCAAAATAAACGTGTTTTTAAGCAAGTTTATGTATAATTTTACTATTACTTCTTAAAAACAAATTAACTTAGATATGTTAAAAAAGTTTTAATTAAAAAATTTTGGTTACAAATTTTTGAATATAATGTAGACAGTTCAGAATCAAAATACGTGACGATTCAAACATTTTAACCAAGGTTGGTAATGAGGTTGTAACGTGCACGGCTTTAGCTTTTAATGTAATTTTTTAAAACTCAGCGTTAGTCTTATTTTCGTTACAATATTTATTTTCTTTTTATGAACACGATCGCCTTTTTAAATACATCAATAAAATTCAATTTTCAAAAATAACTAAAATTTAATATATAAGTGTAGATCGATTTGATAATAATCTTCCTTGAAACAACTTGCTTAACAAAATCTGAATTTACCCAAAAGTTTGGTGATCACCAAGAGCTGATTTAAAAAATAAAAATCTAAAAATACCATGCAACATTTAAACGCAAAACAAACTTTAATAAAACAATAATAAAATTTAAAAAAAACAACCTTATTTTGTTCTTTTCTTCTTTCTTCGGGTACCCAACACTTTCACTTCCTTTCTATGACGGCGCTTGCGGCACTAAGTAATTCATTCTTCCTTTTGTATCCCTTTTTATTTAAATTTCACTCGTTTTTTTATCATCAAATCAAATTTCTTTGTCTTCCTATAACGTTGCTACAAGCTTCTAGTAATTTACGAACCTGCACGGCCAACTCACTGTAGGATTGAAACCATACCTGTCGGAGAGAGGGGAGGTTCAACTGACTTTATTTTAAAGGGCGCCAGATCTTTTGTTCTTTGCAGAAATAGCTCCTGCTAGATCAGCACAGGAGGCTTAAAGCTTGTACAAAATTGTTAAGGTTCGTAAGGCTGGAAGAAACGAAAAAAAGAAACTAAATCGTTAACAACAATTGCACTTTAATTACTCTATAAGAATAAATAAATTAAAATTTGAATCAATAACAATTGAATAGCATGACAATGAATAATCTTAGTCCGAGTACAAATATAAGCAGGTACTAGAGAGAATATAGAAAATAGAATATCAGCAGGATCGGCAACTTACACTACACGTAAAACAAAAGTGTAACCACCGGAACATATAAAAATCTTCATCATTAAATAACATTAATAATGATAATTGACCGTTGACGTAATCAGCATGCGATAGTAATTTACTTAAACTAATTGAGTAACAATAATAAGCAACAGATCAATTTGAACAGTACGATCAGTAAATATAGTAAGTCGTGAGTATCACCGTAGCGACAACGAATAATTAAGCAAAAATTGTCTTACCAAATTCAGGGTTACTTTCAGAAAACGTTTTCCTACTGGCTTCCTGTAATTAAACTTCCTGAAAATAATCGTGTCTACCTGGCGATTCACAAACTACAAGTAAAAGAAACATTTAAAGGAAAGTAATCGAACCGACACTTATCGTATACTGTTACACTATATTTTCGTCTACGATGGTATTAATTTATTGCCTCCGAAGAGAATTCAATCGTATCCGGTACTTAGGATCTTCCGAACAAGGTGATATTTTTTACTGGTATTACTGTCTCCGCATCAAAATTCTGCCCTTGTACCGCAGCGTTATTAGGTCTACAGCTTCGATTATAATTTTCCCTTGTAGATTTTAAATTACGACAAGAATACCCATATTTAGGAGGTAGCACATGGCGCCTGCGTCGATTAAATTAGTTAAATAAGAAGACTTTTATTACCCATCGTGTCCCAACACGTGGATGTTTTTAGAAAACGATTTTTAATTCACGCAGACATAGGTTATAACATGAACGATGTTAAAGTCAAAATGCCCGTATCTCACCGGATATCGTCTACTCAATACGAAGAGACCAACGAGCCCGATAGATGGCGTCGAGAAATAGAAAAGTAATTTTTAATTAAACCAATATACAGGGTAGTGCATTATTTAAATTTATGCACGTAACAGAATTCCCCCCCAGCAAGATAAAAGCGTGGAGCGGAGATAACGAAACAAAAGCTAAAATGAAGACAGAAATTTAGGCATACGCCAAGGATAGAACCCTAAAATCCAAAACCAACCCAATTCCAAGAAACCCAACCCCGTGTAATCTCGTCAGATTACCACAAATACAGAAGAGACAGAGGTTTCCCAGAATCTTAAGAATACCGACAACCAAAACCGTAACAGAAGCGCACGAAGCGAAAGGTATCTCCAAGAAACCAAGAGTAATTTGATCTAAAAGCAAAGAAGAATACCAACACGGTTTACTAATTTCCAAAGCGCATAAAGCGATACCAAAAAGTAAGGTACAAACAATCAGTAACCCAATACAGTAAGGACGTAAGTATCAAAAGAATTCCAGAGAAAAGAAAAGAATATAGGAAAGGTAGAAGTTTAGACAAGCGTCCAGGACTAAGTAGCCCTAAAATCCTGTTAAACCCCAACCCTTAAGTAATTTTCCCTTGTAGATTTTAAATTACGACAAGAATACCCATATTTAGGAGGTAGCACATGGCGCCTGCGTGGATTAAATTAGTTAAATAAGAAGACTTTTGTTACCCATCGTGTCCCAACACGTGGATGTTTTTAGAAAACGATTTTTAATTCACGCAGACATAGGTTATAACATGAACGATGTTAAAGTCAAAATGCCCGTATCTCACCGGATATCGTCTACTCAATACAAAGAGACCAACGAGCCCGATAGATGGCGTCGAGAAATAGAAAAGTAATTTTTAATTAAACCAATATACAGGGTAGTGCATTATTTAAATTTATGCACGTAACAACGTTTTCTTTATACATATACGGTTTACACTTATTATTTTGTTTTAAGCATTTTTCGTTATCCTTTGCGCATTGATTCTTAAAGAAAAAGCAGTCTTTAGCCTACTTCTTTCTCTGCTACTTCATTGTAACTCCCTTTCCAACTGCCACTGCCTCTCCCTCTTCTTTCCTCCCGTCTCTTGCTGCTCTCGCGTTTCATCTCTGCTGCGTTTGCATTCCTTCACGTCTTCTATATACGAGGCACTGTCACAAACATTAAGTCTAATTATCTTTGTCTTCTTTTTCTCTTTTTTCCTTATTATTTTTTTTAAACACCCACTGTTTATGATTTATTTTGTGTCATATACTGTACCGTTACAAGGTCGATTAATAATCTAAACTTTTTCACGTACAAGCAAGTGCAGCGAGCGAGAACGTTAATATTGTGGAGATTATTAATCGCATATTATCAAACCAGTTGGTTATAAGTTTTTTCGTTAATTGCATATTCTTCATTTTTGCATTTTCTTATAATTTAACAATTTTACCTACTTAACAATTAAACTTAATTTATTATAAACGGTAGCGTGATTTTTAAGTAATGGGGTGCGATGAGAATGCTACATAATCTTAATGACACATACGTTTATTGTTATGGTTTTTCTTTCGCTTATATTTATATACTTTAATAGGAACGATAACTTCAATTAAATTTCAATTTAATGATAATTAGTTTTTAAAATATCAATTAATTACATTTTTTTAGTTTTATGTACTTAACAGTATGGCTAAATAATCGAAGAAAATCATATCTTGAAACATAAAACTGAACAGGAAACATTAAAAATCTACGGTAAAACAATGGCAGTTTTAATACATATTTGCTTCTGTAGATAAGAAAGTTCTAACAATAAACATTTTGGTTCGGAAAATGTAAGTGAAAGTTAATTACAACGGCGAACCAGATGTCGTAAACAAATTCTTACAACAAATTAGGTTTAGGTACAAAAAATGCAACGATATTGTACTTTAGTGTTTTCGATGCTGAATGATGCTCTAGAAAGAAATAAGGAACTAGTTCACCTACTTATAATAGATTAAAAGATATATTTATCTATCCATCCTATTGTTGTATTACCTTTGTACATCACAATATTTACATGATTTCAAAAAAAGAATCGTATGTACCACAGAAAGCTGAGAGATTCATAATCGTTTGCTGGCATTATAGATTTGTGATGATGTCTAACTATAAGATAACGTGCCACATTGTAGTTTTCAAATAAACAATATGCAAAAAGCTGAATTTTAGTAACACAATTGTATAGTAAAAGTTATTTTGTTTATGGTTTACTAACTTATCGTTACAATTTGAATCCGATAAAAGTTGATACGTAGTTTAGCAAAGCATAATAAGCAATTTTTTGCAAATTGTTGAACATGTAAATGGTTTCTTGGATGAAGAAGGTAATGTCGATTAAAGGAACGATGGCTAAATGCGTTTAGTTAATCTTATTTTTAAATACGTTATGTTTTTGATATATACGCAAAAGAAGTACACAAGTATCATAACAATACAGTTATTTAAGTATTGCATTGTACAAAATTTACGTTGTTATTTATTGTAATATACTAAAATTTATTTATAATTATTGTTAAATATAACATAGAAACGTCACAACTTTGAAATTAGGCATGTTTGGAAAAACCTGGTAATGCCAAAAAATTTACTTTAGTATGCTACTCAAAATTTCTATTTCATTGTAATAGTACAAGAAAGTTCTATTTGTAGAAAATGTTTAGTTAATAGTTCTTTAGTCAGAAAAGTTATAAAAACCTGGCAGTTTACAAAAAATGGGATTCTTTTTTTAAATACAAGGAGAAAGTTAAATTTCGTACAAGGAATACAAAGTTTTCATTAACAATCCAAGTTTATATAAGAAATATTAAGCGGAAATAATTGCCATAACTTACATTAATCACTTTACTAAAAATTCAGTTTTTATAAAAACAAAACGTGAAAATCCTATAGCTTGTAAAAATGGATTTAACCCCCAATACTACTAGTAATCCTATTTCTATCAACATTTAGCATCTTCCTCTAAATAACTTTTAACTTACTTTCGCTCCTGCCAATTAAAACAGAGTATAATAGAAAAACAAAATTTTAAATTTATCATAATTGCAACTTTTATCCTTAAATATATAATTTTTCACAGACGAATAACAATAATTTCAAAAAACGAATTAAAATACAAAGTTAAATTGTAGCTTGAAATAGTCTCTTCATTACTTCAATAAAATGCATCATGTAGTTAGTTGCCTTAAATCTCATGCTCACCAACTGAAGTTAGATAATGTAGTAATGCTCTTTACATAGATTATAACAGAGCAGTTGCAAAGTTTTAATTAGTTTAGAAAATGTATAGTTGTGAAACATTGATTTTAAAAAGTTTCCGCCACATATTTTTACAGGTAACACACAAATGACAAAGTCTAATTAAAATTGAAAGCAATTTAAATATAAACTAAAATTAAGTTTTCAAGTTGTTGAGAATTAATTATAACTAATATAACGAATGTTTCAAATGAATGTAAAATGTATATAAAATATCTGAGCAAAAAAAAAACGATTTCATTAAAATAATAAAGGATAAAAGAAAAATACATAAATAATAAACAACATTCTGTCTACATAGATACAACTATAAACTTTTTTACAGGTGTATGAAAGTTTTATATCCTTTTCAGTACTAATTATAAGTGAAAAAACATTTAAAACTTTATTAACTACTTTATTACTAGTACAAAAATAATGATTCATTTTTTGAAAGACTGTAAGCATATACAACATATTAAAGTAGTTACAAAACATTAATGAATTTTGAACAAAATTTCAATTTATCTTTTGATTTTACTGTTAAAATAAAAATCAATAGTGCGGAGTTTCTAATAAAACAAAATATATAAGCACAATTATCGCATTATTAACTAAATTTTGTTTAACAATGTTTTCGTAAATATTTTCATGTAATAGTTATTTAAATAAAAGTTTCAAATTACTGAAGAAGAGCTAAATGCGAGGCACTTTGTGCCGAGTATTCTAAAGCTCCGAGTCAAGTAAGAGATTTTACTGACGTGTTTGGTATTAAATTTTTCCAAAAATCGTAAAAAAAGACGAAATTTACAAATTTTAGAAATTGCATATACAAATTCCACATAAATCAAGTTTGTCAATTTTGTTGGCAACTATAGTTGATAAAAGAAGACGAAAATCATTGCGAGAGCATTCCGTTTGATGTGAGTGAAGCTGCGACTGCTGTTACTGACGATCTACTACCGGGTAAATCAAAAGAACGGTATGAAAAGGCATCGAAAATTTTCAAAAATTGACGTCGAGAAAAACAGTTACTTCACTTACCGAAAAAGTACTTCTTGGGTATTTTGCGGAAAAAGCAAGTTTGCAAAAACCCTTAAGTCTTTGGAGCATTTATTCTATGTTAAAATCCGTGTTTTTATTGAAGCAAAATTTGGACATTCGCAAGTTTTATAAACATACTTAAAGCAAAAATCAACTGGCTACCAACCAAAAAAATCAATATGTTTGTAACAGCGAAGGCTTCCACGGCCGGAGTCTATACTAAGATAAGAACGTCTTCCGGATTTGGGCGTGAGAGAAATCGAAGAGCTCAAACAAGCAACCGAAATCTAAAAACTTTTCGAAATTTGGTTCCCCGTCATTAGTCCTTATCGAAAACCGTAACCCAATCAGAGTGAGCTTAACCAGCCGGGACGATACTTCTTCTTTATATAAGGAGATTATTTGTTTTTAGTCAGTTCTATGGAGTTTAGAATCTGGCTTGGTTCACAAGTTGATTACCTAACTTTTGAGAAGTTTTTAGTTAGATTTCGGTTGCTTGTTTCAGTTCTTCGATTTCTCTCACGCCCTGATAAAACCCCTTACGAAAGTAGGCAAAACGTCGGCAACTTCGGTTACAACAATGACACGGTCCAAACCCAGAAGACGTTCTTATGTTAGTATCAAAACGTTTGTCCTGGGACCAGATTGATAAATTTCTTCTTGAAGCTCCCGGCAACAAATTTTTATTGGTAAAAGTAAGTTTTCTTATGTATTTACAGGTCGCGTTTATTTTTGGTGTTTCGGGAGCTTGTCGATGCGACGAATTATCAAAGATGTTACTGGATGACATTGAGGTTCAAGATAACATTCTAATAGTACACATTTCTGATTCTAAAACAAAAAAACTTCGTCGCTTTGTAATTATTGATGAAGGAAATGTTGCTTTACAGGCGTTATGTGGCATTACGCTAGGTTCATACTCCACACCGGCGCCTATTTGTAAATTACAAGCAAGAGAAATGTACTGTACAACCAGTGGGGCTACATTCATTTGGAAAATTCCCTTCAAAAATTGCAACGCATCTTGAGTTACCTACACCTGGAAACACGAAGCATTGTATGCGTCGCAGTTCAGCGACTTTATTAGTAGACACTGGGGGCGACGTTACCAACTTAAAAAGACATGGAGGATGGCAAATTACAACGGTGGCTGAAGGCTATATCGAGGATTCGATCCAAAATAAGTTCGATATAGCAAGAAAAATACAATCAGGGGCAGCAAAAAACACAACTATTAGTATGGGCAAAAATCCCTCTACTAGTAATGATTTATCCACAATCTGCTACGATCACGCCGGTAATAAGATTTGAACTGGGACTTTTACTCAAAATTTGAAGCTCGGTGATAAACCACTATCGGGAATTAATATTTCAAACGTAACAAGTTCCACAATTCATATTAATATTTCTAAATAATAGTTTTAAATAAATTGTTCTTTTTTAAAGTATATTTTTTATTATTTTATTATTTTATGTTGTAAAGCCTTTACAGTACTAGTCCGCAAAATTTAATTTTCTTGTGCGTTTGTAAGCAGGAAAATGTTGATTTTAGGACGATTTCCGAAAAAATAAATAAAACACTAAAAACAATGCCCTAATAAGTTTTACTTAAAATTTTGCTGGCAGCTACTTTCGATATTACCAAAAATCATCATATTTAACAACTAAGACACCGAAATACAAACTACATGTATAAAATATTCTCTAGATACGATTAAATGTCAACGGTATTTAATTAGAACTAACGCTCATCGTTTTTTACATGTATTTAAAACCAAAAATCTTAGTTTTATTAGCATAAACTTTTAATATTTATTAGAAATAACTATTTTTAATACACCATTCTAGACGTCAAGTTCCACTCGGCTCACAAATTTGTTTACTGGTAATGACATTACTGTACTTAACAAAATTAACGTATCTGCATATTTGTAAAACATTGACAATTCTAGTTTTGTGGTTAATATTCAAATAATTTAAAAAAAATTTTTTTTTATATAAGTACATATGTACAAGCATAAGTTTAGAACATCTCATTTCATTATTAACGTATAAACCTAGGTAATGAAGTAGCACTTTTTTAACCGCAGGTAAATAATATTTCATTATTTGCTACTAGTTACTACTACTAATAAACACATTTTCAGTTTCTGATAATTCTATAACAGTTAACAAAATTATTAACCAGGGACAGAAGGTTATTATTTAATGCTACTTTACAAACTTACATTGTTAATTCAACAAATTAAACTGATTTTAAAAATGTAAGTAACGTTCACGTCACAGCTCAGGTAGTTTTCGCTATTTAAAAACAGAAACTACTGTACTAAGGCTACCAACTTACAATAACCCCGGAATACATGCGAACTAATTTAAGAAACAAATTGTGTCGACCAATCGCGATTCTTTGTCAGTACGTTTATTTTAGTAACATGAGTGAAATTCGATGGCGGAGCTATCTCATAGGGTAAATTTACTATGTATGAATAATAGTATGTAATTGGCTTTATAGCTATCTACATACATTTATTTTGTTTACATTTTGGTTTTTATTCACGTTGTTATTTTGGCTTTTCATGTTAAGTTTTGCTTTTATATTTGAATTTTTATTTTGTTTGTGTACAACAAAATGATTTATTTTAATTTAATTTAACAACGTTTCTAACTACTTTTAGGTTAACATTGTTTCTATTTAATTTACACAAATTATATATTTATTGTATTTATAGTACAGAACGAGTAATAATTATTAATTAAAGTAACTTTTTGTATTACAGTTTCAATCCTTGAAAAGCAGAACCTAAAAAAGCACGAAACATTATTCGTAATGTCATTGGTTTCTTCGATAAATAACAAGTAGCTTGTCAATGGATATATCCAATTAAAAGCAATTCTAAATTTCCTGCTGCTGCAACAGGAACATCCTTAAATTTTTGAAATTCGATTTAATTACAAGAATAGCTGGAACACACGCAAACCTAATCCAATGGAATTCATATAGAGGCTCGTAAAAAGAAAAGTTGCATTGAATAATATCGCAAAACAAGATATTGATATTAAAAAATGCATTTTCTGATTAAACAAATAAAGCTTATGAAGAGCTGTGAACCATGTGTTACATCTTTGTAAATAAATGTGGAAATCAGATAGTTTAGTTGATAAAGTTGTAAAAAGTTTGACGTTTAGTGACTAATGGTGATTCGAATAAGAATGAACTGGAAAGTGAATTTTTAGTTAACAATGATTAATCAATTATTGACTTTGGCCATATTTGTGTGTGTTGTATCTTGTGCCAAAATGAGTATGTTTTCACTTTTCCGCTTTGTAAATTTTTCAGTAAAAGATTTGTTAAAAACCCATGCTAGTTGTGGTTATCATAATTGCGATTAATAATTTAAAAGAAGATAAAATATTTGTACAGTAATAAAGATGGAATCGGGCCGAGTCAAACCGGGCTTTGACAGAAGCCGGGCGCGAACCAAATTTGAGAACTGTGTAATCGTCCCAAAGCGCAAGTCTAATTATTTTCGGTCCAAAATCGAGCCGGGTTTTGAGCCAAAGCCCGACTTTTTAATCTGTAAAATGTTGTATAATAAAGTTTTGTTTTTACCTGCCAATAACCTGGGATCCGAGCTTTAGCTCGTCCAAATACCAAATAAACTTTTGGTTGTATTTTTTAGATTGAGCATTACGTCAGTTTTCAAATATAGTCGTCTCAAACAGTTATGCTTTTCGGGCCGACGTAAAAACAGATAGTGGATGCAAATGAACCAATTGTGTGTTAAACAGCTGGTAAATCTATATAAAAGAAATACAGAATTATACAAGCTATATTTACAAAACTAAATGTTAGAGTAAAAATAGTATATTTCATTACTAGGCTTTAAAGAAACCTTTTACCGTGCAAGCATGCGAATTTCCCGTGTGAAGTGAAGCCGAGCACGGGAACGCTCGCGAGAACGGACCATTTTTACAGAGTAAAGAACGATATTTTTTATTATACCTGTCTAAAAAACTACACAAAAACACATAAAAATTAAACAACATATGTTTGAATCACCCTTCATAAAAACAATACATATCTAGAATCCATTGGAAATTTTATGCATTATTGTTTTGACGCGAAGTAAAATTATAAAAGGTGGATTCGGTACAACATAATTGTGAAATATCAGAAAATAGTATTCACCACGCAGCAGAAGTAAAAGCAGAACTACTTCAAAAAGTATCGTTTGTTTTGTGAATAGCGCGAACAACAAAATTTTTAATCTGTGAGTAATGTTGGTGTTTTTCTTGTTTATTTGTCTAAAAAAGCTAAACTTCTAAAACTGTTTACCCTCCGTGATAAAAAGTTGTTTAGTCTTTAAAGAAAGTGTAAAAGTTAGCAAGTAAGTACAATTCAGTGAACACACCTACCTAATATTTCTATTCAAATTTCTTAGACGTCAAGGTGTTTGTTACAAACCTAAAAAATCCAAAGTATTAAATGCAGAACAGGAAACCAAAATCATGAAGCCTCAGATGAGAAATCGTTATTGATAAAGTTTTGTGTTTGACTAAAAATGTTCCTTTCGATAGTAATACTAACCATATTCGTACAGTTACTTTTGATATTTGGTATTTTCGGGGCATGTTGACAAGATGATTTAATTCGTTTGACTATAGATTTGAAGATAATGGACGTTTTCTTGTATTATTCTTTCAAGATGGCGAAAACCACAAATCAAGAAGCTTTACAGTTAGAGATGAAAGCTGTCTATGTAGCATTTATCGTAAACGTGCCAATTTGCGTCTACAAGTACAATTTAAATAGTACTATAATAGCCGGTTGCACAAAAGTCTGGTTAATTGGCGATTTACTAATCGTCGATTAAAGATAATGGATTAACATTCAATTCCGTTGCACAACACAATTTAATCTATGATTAATGGTCCATTAGTTAATCGACGATTAACTGCTAGTCAACTTGACAACCGCGCGTTTTAATGTAAGTTTATGAAACAAAAATGACTACCAAAAAGGAGGTTATTTACAAATATTTACTTAAATCAAGAAAGAAACGTTAATAAATATTGTAGTAAAGTGAGTATTACAATAGTATTACTTTATTATTCACGTTGTCTTATAAATAGTTATATTATCATTATGGAAAATATTGCTTCTGTATCGATAGCTAAGTTTTATTTTATGTTTACCGATAACAAATTTCTAATTCTATAAAATTTCTTGCTTAATTCCTTTTATCCTTTACTTTAGATAACAATATAAAGGATTAACTGGCTAAAGGATTTATAGTTGAAAAGAAATGTTCGGTGTCAACAAGCATCACCAACGAATGTAATGCATCGACTAAAATAGGCCTCCGAACAGCAAAATACCTGAAACTTTGTTTGTATATATGAAACTGAAGATAAAACAGATCTGTGAAGCAGGACATGTAAGATAGGACTTAAAAGTTGTACTATGTATGATGAAAAAATCTGTTTCTCGTGGAAGATAAAACAGATCTGTGAAGCAGGACATGTAAGATAGGACTTAAAAGTTGTACTATGTATGATGAAAAAATCTGTTTCTCGTGGAGTTTTCAACCTCTTAATAACTGCCGATCAGGAGGTTTTGCTGGCGAACATTGCATACCAAAGTGAGCCACCTAGAAATTGCTTTGAATTGCTTTACAACTTACTATTTTGGTAAATTGGGAGATAATTACAATGAAATCTAATATTAATTTGTATCCTTAGTAAAAATGGGCAAATGAGAATCATTACATGTGGCTAAACTTCAACCTGTATTATCTCGTATTCTTGTCTTTCGCACACTCTTATTTACTGCAGAACCTGTGGCAACACCTCCCGAGTTATTTATAAGAAAAATTTCAAAAGCAAAAAATTATAAACTGTGAATTACTGAAAGAAGTAATACTATTTAATCAAGTTTTGAGAAAATATAAAGCACAGTATTAATTTTATAAATAAAAAATTACAATAAATTATGTTGTTTTTATACATTTTGCATATTGAGAACTGTTGCAATTAATGTTGTGCTAATTAAGAGTGCAAACGTATTGCAAGCAAGGAAATCTTCTCTGCAAAACTCCAAAGAAACTTTCTATGGTATTACTTGTGCTATGCTTTATGCTACTTTACTGGCATTTGCTAGATGTAAGCAGATGAGGATTACATGGATCCACTATCACCTAATAGGTAACCGTTGCCATATCGTCCGATACAAAATTCAACCGGAAGAAGAGATTTATTGATTGTTGTGTACTGATCCTGGCTAATAAACAATAAAATGCATTAATTTTAAGTCAGCATTGCAAATCGCTTGAACATTAATGCTAAAATATCCTTTTCTGTTGTGATACGATTCAGTATTTAGTCTATCGGGTGATTGTATATGCACGTGTGCAATCAACAGCTCCCACAACACATAAAAAACCAGAAATGCAAAAGAACCATTGTTTTATTTCCATGAACTTTTTGGTAGTTCTAGACATGTTTATATATTGATGGGAGAGCCTGACCATTTCATTTATGATATGCTGAATAGAGCGTTAATATTTGAACTCTTGCATCAAACGATTAGTTTCGATAGTTTGTTGGTTCGATTCTATCTTTAATTGCAAGTTTATTATGGTGGCCTTATTTAATCGAAACCTCTTCTTGAAATCAATGTCGTCTAACAATTCAAAAGGATTTTCTTTATCTCGTATAAACCTTATGCTGCGAAGCTGTCTTCAAAGCTACTCGAGGAAGAAGACGACAAATGGAACAACATAATTATTTTTGTTTAATAATTTTTTTTTTAATAATTTTGTATTAAACGAAACTTGAATTAAACGTAGCTATAATTTATTACTTAGTTTTGACTGTAAATCATGAACTTTTTATTATTGAAAAACTTTAATTATAGATTAATCAGCCAAATATCTCCAATTAGATAATCTTTTGTTAACAAGAGTTTAATCGGAGATTAAAGTTTTTTGCAACGCAAAACATAGTTAATTGACCGTTAATCTCTGATTAACGTCGACTTCAATTAAATATTTAATTGACCGTTAATGGTCCGTTAAACTACAATTAAAAGATAATCATACTTTAATCAAAGATTAAACTCCAATTAACGGTCAATTATCTTTTGTGCAACCCGCTATTAATGTTGCATTTAATTAAGTTCTAGTTAAAAAAGGCAGTTCTTCTACTATATACATCTATTTTTAAAAAGCCATGTACTATAATCAGCTGTTTACAAAGAAAATTGAATACAAAAATTTCACAATAGATGCAGTTAATTAAAAATATATAAGTCTACAGTTATAAATCATTGCAATGGTAAATAATAAGAATATGGTTTAACGTTCTACACCAATTCTACACAAATAATTAATGTGATTGTTAAAAAAACATTATAGAAGATCAACAGAATAAACCTGGCCCATCAAAAACAACTATTGCTCTAGATTTATGCGAAGCATTGGTGTCGGCTCAAATTCTCTTAAAAAACTTGATAATATCAATTTTCGCAATTTTCTCGAAAAATACACCGAACAAGTTGTTCCAGATGAATCAACTTTGAGAAAAAATTATTTTGACATATGTTACCAATCGGTAAGCAGTTTAATTAAAGTATTAATAGTTTTCAAAATGCTGGTTTACCTTTTATAGAAAATACAGACAATAAGGAATGATATTGGGGACCATTACATTTGAACTTCGGTTGATGAAACAACCGATTGCAGAGATCGATATATAGCAAATTTTGTAGTTGGTAAATTGTCTGAACTAGAACCAGGATAAGCTCATTTGCTAGCATCCAAAGAAATTCCACAGACCAATCACAAAACAGTTGCAAATTTTTTCGATGATTGTTTACGTAAGTTTTTTTTAATGATTGATTAATATAATCCGATTTATTAATTACAATTATATAATTTTAGGTTTGTAGGATTTCTGTATCCCAATGGCGTAAAAAAAGAAAAGGTTCTCTTATTCGTAAGCGATCCAGCACCTTATATGATCAAATCCGCTCATGCATTAGAAATATTTTATACAAATTTAAAACATTTAACTTGTCTAGCTCTTGGAATACATAGGGTGTGTGAATTCATTAGATACGAGTTTGCAATAGTAAACAAGTTAATTTCTGCCACCAAAAAGCTAAAAATCTCTAATATATTAGATTCTCTTTTTGATTATTGGATCTTGTTTCAGGTTTTTGTGAAAGCACCATTGCGGGTAAGGCTTCCAGATGTTAAACTTCCACTGGAACCTATCATAACAAGATGGGAAACCTGGTTATCTGCTTGCATTTTTTATGCCACACATTTTGAAAAAATTAAAGAGGTACAGTTCATACTATAATCTGACATTGTCTTATACATTAATTGAATTGTCTTACTTCAGGTGGTTGAATTATTTGACAAGACGGCCTCTGCAGCAATTGCTAAATCTCAAAAAGTTTTTAATGACAAAGCTGTTAAGAGAGGACTAGTTTTTATAAAAACACGCGTTTCCGGCATTCCTGACGAATTAAAGAAGCTAGAAAAAACATGTCGAGGGACTATAGGAAGAAAAATTAATCAAAAATTGGATTCCGTCACATCAAAAAACCCTTCTTTTGACCTCTTTAAACAACTGACTGAAATTCAAAAAGGGGAGGTCATGAAGCATCAAGAGAAAATATCTTTAACATAAACATCGGCATTAAAGTTTGCTCCACTAACATCTTGTGATGTCGAAAGAACTTTTTCCTTCTATAAAAGTATTTTAAATGATAAAAATAATAGCACTTAATAAACATTGTAAAACAAAAAAATAAACTGTAAATTTTAATAGATATTTGTGCCTTTTTTATTGCCTTTTTGGCAGGTTTAATATGCCTTTTATGCCACCTTTTTTGGTATTTTTTCTTGCCTTACTATCCGTTCTTTAGGCATAAACAAGTACGATATATATGTTTTCATTGAGGTATAATGAAAACACATATTTTATTAATCAGCATTGGTTTTTTAGGGTTGACCCAAAAGGCTCGACTTTAGGACAGAATCGTGACCGTGACCGTTTTTTTGTGTTGTAACCGAAATTGGCCACTTTCGTACGGGGCTTCCGCAGGGCGCGAAAGAAATCGAAGAACTCAAACAAGCAAACGACCATCTACAAAACAAAATTAAAATTTTTCTGGTTATAAATCAAATTTATACAGCGTTAGATACTTATAACATTTATAGGTATCATTTCTATACATGAACTCCTATTATCACGAGATGACGTATGTCAAACCAATTTGTAAGTTTCAGTTACGTTAAAACCATTATGCAAAATCAAAGCTGATTAAGTAATGATGATTCTTTTGCCTAAAATGTGACAGCATATAAAAACAAAATGTAATATAACTTTGTTTGATGCGCCGTGTATAAAAAATACATTTCTAATTAATAATGGCTTTATATTGTACTTAATTCAATTTTAAATGCATTTATTTATATTTTTTAAAACAGTATACACCTGCAAAGATTTAAAAATGCTATAAAGAAAAATAAACTTTCCAGTTTTTGCAGCAATGCCACGACAAAATATCTTAACCTACCAATCAAGTGAACGTCTCTATTTGTTAAGAAACTAGTACATATACCGAACACTTTTACCTTTCAATTTTTGTGACAATATTAATACTATTAATGCTTAAAACACTTCATTGAACTGTAATTTACAACCACTTTAACATAACCACAAGTACAACAAATTGCCTTAACCCAAATTGTATAAAATTAACCGGTTGATGGTCTAGAGAAATTTAACTATAATGAAGCAAGAATGACACCGTAAAAAGTAGTTTTTAAATATCTACTCAAATGCGTTCAATGTGAAAGTATAATTTATTTTTTATAATACAAACAAACCATTAACTATGTATATGCTTTCAAGATAAACGCTACAAAATGAAAATAACCTAATTTTGCTTAAACAGTCGTTCATAGGAAAGATGCAATTTAATTTAATAATGAAAGTGAATAAAAACAATGTTCTATTAATACATACTAATGATACCATATATGCAGTATGATTATTTGGTGAAATCTATTTTATACCTAAATAATTGAAAGTAATTCGATTCGACAAATTTTCAATCAATCTTATTTTAAAGAATAGCGTTATTCTTGTTGTATTTATTTTACTGTTGAACTGCTTAGTGAACCTTATTAAGTACATACATTAATACAGAATAAAAACAATAAAATTACTTAAAAATAATAAACGAATAAAAAACAAGAAAAAACCGTTATTCGAAATAATAGGACATCGACATTTAATAAAAAATCAAGGCTTCATGAATAGGAAAAGATGATGTTTATCAATAAAAGCTTATTATTGTACAATAATATTAAAATAAAACATAGGTTAAATAATAATTTTCATACCAATATCTTTTAATAGTTTATTCTTATTTCAGAAATTTGCCAGGATTTGATGGTAATTCAAGAAAATTTACTTTTTTATGGGTTTATTTAAAAAATGTACTATCTACATTAGTAAGCAAACTGAAAAATGAACATATAGAAAAGTAAAAACCAATTATCAGCCAGTATCTATTAGAATTGATCAACATTAAAAAAAACTGGTTATGTTGTCATAAAACCACTTTGTAGTGATATGTACACGTATGTATTGACTTCTAATACAATTACTTATTGGAATATCTTCAAACTTGATTCACAAAAAAACATTAAATTTATAAGTAAAACGTATTCTTAATTATTATGCTTTTAATTGTTTTTTCAGTGTTTAAACAACTATTGCTATGTGCGGAAAAATTGCGATGCCGTACATAGGTTTTCAACTTTTTTTTCAACAAGTTTTTTTTAATTTTGTTCTATAAGTTAAACAATTGTCAAGCCATATTTATTTTGCATAAAAAAGTATTTCCTTATTGAAATTTCAAGGATTAAAAAACTTACGAATGTGATACTTAAACTAACCAATTTACAAGCAATCAGGCGTGGTGTAGTGTATCCAATGGTTTTTCCCAAAGTCTGTGGTTCAAATCCCGTGGTTGCCACTTCTAAAAATTTGTAACGATAACCGCCGCTTTTATTAAAAACTGTTAAAATAGCTAATGTTCAACGGTATTTTAAGAAATACAAACAACTAATTTCATTTAAGAACCAAAATTTATTTATTTTTTTTTAATCGTCGCAGAGAAAATTAGAACCTAGATTATAAACGTAAACAAAAAAAGTGCTTTATTTAATTTACTCCAGTCCTAAAAGCCTTGTTGTCGTGACATAATTTATTTTGATACTATTTGTAAAATTACTCACAAATTTTGCATGTTGTATATTATTTAAAAAAGAAATAAGATTGGATTTATTGAGATTTTGAACTAAACCGTTTGCAAAAAATCAATTTTGCAGTTTATGTAATGTAATTCAGAAACAGAATGAGCAATTACATATATGCTAATATCATCTGCATACATTGTAATAGGGTAAGATATGCTGTTTGAAAAATCATTCATAAAAATTACAAAAAGTAGTGAAAAAAAGTATAGAACCCTGGAGTACTCGATGACTGACTGCAATTTCTTCAGATTGACAACGCCCAATTGCATCACTGATTCAGTAATCTATTTCAACAGCTTGATTTCTGTCAATTAAGACCTTAAAAGTGCTAAAGTGTTAGAGCGAATGCCAAAGTATTCCATTTTTTCCATCAACAAGTTCAATAGCTTTTGATAGATCTAAATTTATGCTAAGCACCAATTGTTTTTTTTTTTAATTTAAAGCATATAATATTACACTAATGGCCGGTTGCACAAAATTCTGGTTAATTGGCGATTTACTAATCGTCGATTAAAGATTATGGTTGATTAACATTCAATTGTTAGTCAACTTAACAACCGCGCGTTGTAATGTCAGTTTAAAAAAAGATGGCTACCAAAACGAAGATTATTTACAAATATTTACTTAAATCAAGAAAGAAACATTAATAAATATTGTAGCAAAGTGAGTACTACTTTATTATTCACGTTTTCTTATAAATACTTATATTATTATTATGGAAAATGTTGCTTCTGTATAGATAGCTACGTTTTATTTTGTTTATCGATCAAAAATTCCTAATTCTATAATTTTCTTTGTTAATTCCTTTTATCCTTCACTTTAGATAAATATATAAAGGAGAATAAACGCACTAAAGGATTTACAGTTGAAAAAAAAATGTTTGGTGTGGACAATCACCAACGAATGTAATGCATTTACTAAAACAGGTCTCCAAACAGTAAAATACCTGAAATTTTGTTTGTATATATGAAAATGTAAGCAAGGATATAAAATTAAAAGTTGTATTGTCTACGATAACAAAATTTGTTTCTCGTGGAGTTTTTAACCTCTTATTAACAGGAGGTTTTGCTGGCGAGCATTGGACTTCAAACTGAGCCTACCTGAAAATTGCTTTAAAGTACGGCTTACTATTTTGGTAAATTGTGAGATAATTACAATGAAACCTAATATTAATTTGTATCCTTATTAAAAAAAGGCAAATGGCAATGATTTGATGTGGCTGAACGTCAACCTGAATCATCTCATATTCTTGTCCTTTGCACACTCCTATTTCCTGCAGAACTTGTGCAAACCCCTCAAGTTATTTAAAGGAAAAGTTTCAGAAGAAAAAGTTATAAACTGTTAATTACTGAAAGAAGTAATATTATTTAAACAAGTTTAAGCAAATATAAAGCACAATATTACTTTTATAAATAAAAAATTACTGTAAATTATGTTGTTTTTATACATTTTGCATATTAAGAACTGTTGTAATTAATGTTGTGTTAATTTTGAGGCAACCATATTACAAGCAAGGAAATTCTCTAAGCAAAACTTTAAAAAATCTTTCTATGGTATTACTTGTCATATGTGCTCTGTTATATGTTACTTCACTAGCATTTGCTAAATGTAAGCAGAGGAGGTTTACATGGATATCTACTATCACCAAATAGGTAACCATTGCCATATCTTCCGATGCGAAATTCAACCGGAAGAGGAGAATGATTGAAAATAACACTGTCGTGTAGTGATCTTGGCCAATAAACAATAAAATACATGAATTTTAAGTTGTCATTACAAATTGTTTGAAGACTGTTACAAGCTTTTGGTATTTTACGAACCTGCACGGCCAACTCACAATAGTCGGGGAGAGGGGGGGTTCACAGATAATATAGAAAATGTGCTTAAGGGCGCCAGAGCTTATCCAAAATCACTTCTGTCCCGCTCAAGACAGACGGTATAAACTTGTAACTCACTTTAAGGTTCGTAAGGCTGAAAGAAACGAAAAAAAAAGAAACTAAGTCGTTAACAACAATTGCACTTTAATTACTCTATCAAGATAAATAGATTAAAAGTTAAATAGCCAAATATAAGCAGGTACTAGAGAGAATATAGAAAATAGAATATCAGCAGGATCGGCAACTTACACTACACGTCAAACAAAAGTGTAACCACCATAACATATATAAATCTTCATCAGTAAATAACATTAATAATGATAATTGACTGTTGATATAATCAGCAAGCGATAAGTCATTTACTTAGACTAATTGAGTAACAATAATAAGCAACAAATCAATTCGAACGTACGATTAGTAAAGATAATAAGTCGTGAGTATTCACCGTAGCGACAACGAATAATTAAGTAAAAATTGACTTACCAAATTCAGGGTTACCTTCAGAAAAACGTTTTTCCTATTGGCTTCCTGGAATTAAACTTCCTGAAAATAATCGTGTCTACCTGGCGACTCACAAAGTATAAGTAAAAGAAACATTTAAAGGAAAGTAATCGAACCGACACTTATCGTATACTGTTACACTAAATTTTCCGTCTATGGTGGTATTAATTTATTGCCTCCGAAAAGAATTTAATCGTATCCAGTACTTAGGATCTTCCGAACAAGGTGATATTCATTAAGGTAATTAATTGCCTCCAAATCCAAATTCTGCACTTGTATCGCAGCGTTCTTAGCTCTACAGCTTCCGATTATAATTTTCCCTTGAAGATTTTAGATGACGATAAGAATACCCATATTTAGGAGGTAGCACATGGCGTCTGCGTGGATAAATTAGTTAGTTAAGAAAACTGCTATTTTCCATCGTGTCCCAACACGTGGATGATTTGAGCAAACGATTTTTAACTCACGCAGACATCGGTTATAACAGGCACGATGTTAAAGTCAAAAATGCCGGTATCTCGCCGGATATCGCCTACTCAATACGAAGAGACCAACGAACCCGATAGATGGCGTCGAGAAATATAAAAGTAATTTTTAATTAAACCAATATACAGGGTAATGCATTATTTAAATTTATGCACGTAACAAGACTAATGTTAAAATATCCTTTTCTGTTGTAATACGATTCAGCATTTAGACCATCGAGTGATTGTATATGCACATATGTGCAATCGGCAGCTCCCACAACACGTTGAAAACTAGAAATGCAAAAGAATCATTGTATTGTTTTCAATAATTATTCGGTAGATCTAGGCATCTTTATATATTCATGGGAGAGCCCGGCAATTTCATTTGTGACACGCTCGATACAGCAATTAATATTTGTACTCTTGTATCAAAGGATTTGTTTCGATAGCTTGTTGATTCGATTATATTTTTAATTGCATGTACCAAGTTTATAATGGTGGTCTTATTTAAACAAAACCTCTTCTTGAAATCAATGTCATTTAATAATTCAAAAGGATTTTCTCTATCTCGTATCAACTTTATGCTGCAAAGCTGCCTACAAAGCTACTGGAGGAAGACGACGACGAAAAGTTGAACAACATAATTATTTTTATTATAAATAATAATATAATAATAATTATTTTTTTAATAAATTTGTATTAAACGAAATTTGAATTAAACGTAGCTATGATTTATTAGTTAGTTTTGACTGTAAATCAAGAACTTTTTATTATTGAAAAACTTTACTTGTAGGTTAATCAGCCAAATATCGCCAATTAGATCATCTTATCTTAACAAAAGTTTAATCGGAGATTATAGTCTTGTGCAACGCAAAATATAGTTAATTGACTGTTAATCTCTGATTAACGTCGACTTTAATTAAATATTTAATTGGCCGTTAATGGCCGTTACAATTAAAAGATACTTTAATGTTTTAATGTTTTAATGTTTTACAAAATAAGTTGATAATCATTGTACAATGGCGAATTCCATAATTTTACAAAATGTCGGAATTGATATTGGTTTATAATTTTTAATATTATTCTTCTCTTTGTTTTTATAAAGTAGAATTACTTTTGCTTTTTTTGAACTCTTTAGGAAAGTATATAACTACAAAACAAGAATTAATGAGATTAGACAGAACCCCAGAAATAATGGTTGAGCATGCTTTTATTGTTCCCACTGAAACATCATCAATACCAGTAGATGACGTATTCTTCAATTTGCTCACTATGGTTTCTATTTCGTCTGAAGTCGTAGGTGTAAGGTAAAAAGAGTTTAAATTATTAATTTTTAGTGCCTTTAATTGTTTAGGTGCTAAATCATAAGAGAGCAATGGATTTAACAAAGTTGTTGCAATTGTAGAAAAATAATTATTAAATAATAAAACAATAATTTTTTGATTTTCAGTTAGAAATCCGTTAACTTTTACCGCAATATTTTTTTGTTTGACTGTAGATTTATTTTTTTTTTTTTATAATATTCCAATTTGTTTTTGGAATATTCAAAGACTGTGCTATATTAAAACTTACATTAAATTTTTTGGCAGCTTTACAAACTTTTTTTAATAATTCAGATTATTTTAAATAATAATTTTGCAATACATTAGGAAATTTTTTTAAAAGTTCATAGATTTCTCTTTCAGTTTTTGAATATTTTTTTATGCAGATCTGTTTCGTAGTACAATTTTGAAGAAGTATCAAAAAACATTTTCATTTTCTTGCTAATATTTAAATCACTATAATTAACGTAAAACCAATCAACTAGTTTAAAAGCATTTAAAAACATATTTTGATTTCGTATGTTATTTTTCCTGACCCACTTCTAGGGTTATCTTTGAACTTTATACTAGGCATTGTCATTATTTGTATATTGTGATCAGTAAAACTCGCCACGGTGTTCAAGGTAGTAATGCCATCCACATAATCAACATTTGTAATAAAATTGTCTATGCAAGATTTTGAAGTGACAGTGGGATAGTCATTGTCAAGGTAAGCATGTACAATTTTAATAAGGAGAAAAAACGGAGTGTATTAACTTTATTTTCTAAAATATCTATATTAAAGTCACCATATAATATAAGCATCTGCATCTAGCGTACGTATCTAAGAAGTATTCTAATTTTGTGAAAAATATATCAATGTTTTTTTGGGGAATTCTATATTCTGTTAGAACATTGTTACTTCCAGCTATAACGAAAACATAGTCATCCTTGGTGAAGTTACTCGTGAGATTGTTTATATCACAAATAACATTTTCTACCGTGAGATTAAGTTTAAAGAAAGACATTAAATTAAATTTGTCTAAATTGAATTTTTCGTTCAATATATTCACGCAGTGACGTCCATGACTATAAAATAAATTTAACAACGTCGTCAGTTAACAACGGATTCAGCTAACAACATAGTTAACTTTGTGTGTAATAGAAAATAATTTGGCAATTAGAAAAAAGAAGCCTAAAAATGGATTTAAAAAACAAGGTTTTTTCAGTTTAAAAAACTTAATAAAGAAACATTGAGATAAAGTACATCAACGATTAGCATGGCATATTTTTTATTAAACTGCCATCAAATTTTATTTTGAAATATACTGCATTTGCTTCTAAAAGTAATTACAACAGAAAAAGACAATCCAGACATTTACTACGTACTTTCTACTTTTACGAACAGCTAGCTTTGTGTGTATTATTATAATTGCATAAATTCAATTTCTATTAATTAAAACTTCCAGTTACAATGAATCCAATTGCTACATTTACAAAATTTTATAAAATGTTAACTTACCCACGTCAAAGTTAGTTTATATAGTATGTGGTACACTTACCTAAAACAAAAAATAATAAAATCAATTAAATAATTTCAAAAAACAAATTTAGAGAATATGCTTTAACGCAATAGTATATTGTATAACTAGTAAGGAATGATAGTGATTGCTAACTAGTATGAAAGTTCATATGAGTTGACAATGCCCATTCCTTACGAATTATACACTATACTTATTCTACGACTATATATTTAATCATTTATCAAAGGTAAATAGAACATTTTATAAAAAGAACATGTGACGAAATTAAATAAATAAGTAATAAATAATGTCTGCGTTTATATAATTTAACATATATACATAAGTTTGGTACATAGCCAGCTTAATTTGCTATTGGTAAAATTAACAAATTTTTAAAGCTTTTGGGAAATATGATAGGTCCGTAATTGTTTAGTATTTTGTTACATTTTTTCATTTACATATAATTGTAGTAGTAGAATACCAATATTTTAAAAAAATTAACTTTAAGTATATATTGTATCTATTATTAAAAAAAAAACTTTTTTTTTTATTGCAAACTTAACTTTCGCCCCTGGTTGTAAAGTTTTGTTGTTCTTAATTTGATACATTTTTTGTGCCGCAATCTCATCTTTAGAGAATAATTAGCAGATAAGTATAAAGTTTGATATTGGTCCGAATATTATAAATACGCAATAATCATAAAATTAATCTGATGAAAAAGTTAAACATAGGTTAAATTAATTACCGTGTCGTAATTGCTATTACAGTGTACAGAAAAGACACAGTTTATGTACTTACATCGACGTCCAAATTAAAGATTTCAGTGCGGTGGTTTTATGCAAAATCTGTAAAAGTTGATACAACATTTAATCAATACTTGTACGTTAACGTTAAATAACGTGTAGATAAGTGAAAGTACATATTGTCAAACAAGTTTCTGATTTTTTTTCTCATTTTCACACAAGGATTAAAAAGATTTCCAATACCTCAAAGTATTTTTTGCGGGCGTATCCATTATAAGCTAAAGATAAAAAAGAATTTTAAACATGAACGAAGACGTCGTATTTTATACCTATCTTTACTGAAATGTTACAAAGCTAAAGTAAACACAATTAAACCTCACTCAGCTTAATATCGTAATATGGATGACAATGCTATATACGACGTCATTATTAGCAACCCTTTTATTAATGGGAATGTGATTTGTTTTATCTAATAAATATTAAAGATAACTTGTGCTGTGCAACGTATGTATTAAAGGGAGACAACTATCTAATTAAATAAAATTAGTGTAGCACAAAAATAAAAAAAATATGTATATAGCTTCGACTAGTACAAGACAAAACTAAAAAGATACGTTATGCTCTAATAAACACATTTTATAAATAAAAATCAAACAATATTTAATTAAAATTACCATTATGTAACAATCATTATAATTCATTAAAAATATCTTAAATCTTAAACAATAATTAGGTCAAAATTTTAAAACGAAAATACGCTACAATTTTGAGTTGCTATTTGAATCTAATTTATGTATAACAATAACTCATAACTGTATTAAAAGCTATTCATTTAAAAACGTAAACAATAAACCTTATGAACGTTTTTGATCAATAATGGCAACAATAAACTGAGTTTGGTGTAGGATAATTCCCGTTTGTCATTATTTGTGATAAATAACCTTTTCATTTTGTTTTATAATATACAATATTAATTTCAATATAATCAAAAGTATTTTATAATAAACTTATAAGATTACAACTCTTACAAACATAATATATTAGATTTAAATTTCTAACTGCAAATAATACTTGAAAGTTAAATATCGGATTTAATGAAATAATTTGTGTGGTTGTATATACAAGATCATAGTACAGAAATTTGCAATTGAGAATCGCTTCGAGTTATAAGTTGTGTACATAAAAATATAGAATTTTAATAAACATCATATCAAATTAATTGTATAACATGTATAGTCGTTGCCACAAAAGAAGATCCATACGTCATACTTGTATGCATCTGACTTAGGTAAACTCGCTAATAAAATCAGTTACTTTAAAATTAAATTGTTGGTTCAAAACGAAAATTGATTAAAGATTTAGTGTTGGCAACGTTAATTGCATTTAATCTAAATACTAACCTACAAAATTACTATTAGTTCAAGAACAGTCGTTTTTAATATATTTGCTATAATTAAACAAATAATATAAATTAATCGGATGAATAATTAAGTTAATTACACATACGATAGTTTCAATTGAACCTGAACGTGTTTTGTTCGTTAATTCATAAGATTTATATACTTAATAGAACATAAATGTAAATAAATGGCTTATTACAAATGCCAATCCACGATAAAGTCAATTAAGCAATTTTTTCATAACACACAAAAAATCTCTATTGTATTGAGTTTTTCTTTTTATTCGAATAACATAGAACATGGTTTCTAAATTTGCACAGTGATGACGCAGTGATCATCTTTCGTAGCAACAGCTATAGTTAAATTGTAGTTAAATTAGTTACATGCACCCTTGCGTTTATCGATAAAACTTTACCCTAATAATTACAATCGCTTTGAAAATCAAACGCGACATCCCTTTGCTCTATCGCCATTCATTGTTTAATTTTTTAAACAGCTGCTTGTTTTCTGGAAAATGCAATTTTCTTCAAAGTTTTTTTGGAAAAATTCTATGTATTTAATGAAAGGTGTATGTGTGGTATCTCTATCTATCTTTTATAGATTAATATATTCACGATCATCAAAGTTTAAAAACGGTTGTTGATTTTCAATTGACTTATATATTATATAAATCGCCAATCATCCAATTTGTCCCCAATAATCAATTACCAATTAATTTGTGTTTATAAGTTAAGTTTAATTAATTTTTTTCTTGAAAAATCTTAGTAAATATTGTTTTATAAAGCTAGAAAATGTTTAATACACTTTGTAATGATAATTAGCATACAGTAAACATTTTAGGTGTTCATTTATAGCACTATTTAGAGTATTTTGTTGCGTTATAATAATGAAATACAATTTTTTGCACTGTTGATCATTATTGGTATAATGATCACTAACATATTATGTTTTGGATTATATTATATAAAAACTATAGATTCAATTTAATTTTGAAAATGATTGATACATTTATGTGTAATCTAAGCTAGACCAAAGGCAAATAGACATTGTCATACAATTTTGAAGGAACAAGATGCATTAAAACATTATCTAAAAAGCATATGTTTTTTAATAGAATAATACTAACTTTAATTCTAATTTCATCCAGTAAAGGAAATATGTGAGATTCGTTATTCACAAAAATAGTATCTTAAAGTATACTCTGTGACAGAAAAATGCAATACCAAGAAGACATTAGAATTTTTAGACAAAACTTGGCACATATGGTTAACTAGTAAGAAGTAGTAATTGATTAAAATTTCATTTAAAATAATCCAGTAGCCATAAAAAATTTGACGTTTTACTGGTTGTCAGAATCGAAATTATCGGGTATATTTTTTGAGAGATTAAGGCGATTTCGGTATTGTTTTTAGTTGCAATTCTTTGGTTTTTGTGTTCTTCTTTGCATTTTAAGGCTGCGATTATGCCTAGAGTGCGAAAACGTGATTATTAACGACAACTGACTGAATTCGACAGAGGTCGCATTATGGTCTTACGAGAAGATGGTTCCTCATTCAGAAAAATTAGTAACCGTCTTAACTGTGACCAATCCTTTGTAGTACGGTGTTATCAAGCATGGTCTAGAAAAAGTCAAGGACGTCGTAAACGAGGAATTCGACAGACAAATGTAGTCCACGACCGCCATCTTTGATCAATGGTATCAAAAGCCGATTCTCGAGTACAAGATCAATAGCCGATCAATGGTTTCAAAGCGAAGGACGTCCTGTAATCCTTCACACAGTTTACCGTCAAATTACAGCACTTGGCTTGAAGTCGACGAAATCTTGTGTTTCCGCTTACGGTTCGTCATCGATAACAACGTGTGGAGTAGCAACTGAATTTAGACGTGGCATAGGGTGGTCTTTAGTGACAAAACCCGATTCTGCTTGGAATTGCACGATGGTCGCATCATGGTTAGACGTAGACGTGAAGAACGTCGCAATGTGCACTTTTCTGTTAAGCGACCTGTTCACCACACTGTGGGGGTTATGATATGGGGTGCTATTGTTAATGGAAACTGGTAGCAGTTGGCATTCATACGAGGCAATTTAATTACTCCAGAAACTGGAGGACACAATTTTCCAACAGGATAATGCCCGTCTCCACATTACAAGGCATTTTATAGAGCGCTTCAAAGTGGCTAACGTCAATATCTTACCGTGACCGCCCAGATCTTCTGACCTTTTGTCTACCAAACATGTGTAGGACATAATGGGTAGAAGACTCAAGTAATTATCCAATCCTCCACCGACACTAGAAGCTTTTCGGCATGTATTACAGATTGCCTGGGATGCAATCTTACATAGCACACAAGATACAATGAATATACATACTTATCCATTAAGCATACATTGATAAATATCCATTAAGTAATGTACATTACAGCTCCACAGCATATACATCCGTGCACATCCATGAACGTATATACATCAGAGTGTATTTGCATGGATCTTTTAAATAACATCGGAGTAAGAATTGTGAAACGAGACGTCAGCAGAGGACCAACAGCCTGTAGTGGTTCGCGCAGACCAACAAGTGCAAAGACTCGGAAAACAGTTTATAAATGTGTGATGAAAAACATTTTTTCGTTCGAATTTTCAGAAATAATCTTAAATAAAAAAGGATATTTTATTTTGAATTATTCATATTAGGGAATTTTTTGTTGGTAACTAAAAAAAGTGAATTTGAAGATCAAATTACTTGCTTTATAAATCAAATTTATGATTTGGTGCCAAAAAATCTGATCCTTCTTATTGGTTCATTATAGTAAATGTTATCGCTTTACTTACAAAATATGTATGCTTACATTACTGTAATATAACTTTATTCTTAAACATTCCATATGGTTGTTTATTATTTTATGTATGATTGATAGTACTAAAATTGCAAACCAAATGTTCCCATTCATTGTTATATAGGAAATTTGAAACATCGTGTATGATTATTATAAAACATAAAACTGTTTCACAAATTATTGTTTTTGTTATTTTTAGTGGTTTTTGTTTATAGAACAAGTAAGTAATATATTCATATTTACCTAATTAAAATGGAAAAAAAACAGAGAAGAATGGGAATGGTCAAAAACGAAGACTTCTTTGAAGATACTAAAATTTGCACAAGCAATTATAAGTAATTATTCTTATTTATTATTATTTCTATTTGTTCATGTTAAAACCAGTTATGTTCTTCTTTTGTAGTGGCTTAACCCGAGAACAACCAATGCCTCCGAATGGGAAATAATAAAAACAATAAAAGCATGGTTACTAAAGACAAAGAAGCGATATGAAAATAATAAAAAAGTAAGTTATCAAATAAAATTGATCAAAAATCATAAAAAGGGCTTACAAACAAAGTAAAGAAAGTATCAGAAACAATTAATATTTTTATAACAATGTAAAATTATTGCTGACGGTAACCTTGTGTGTGCAACAACGATTTTGCTTTCAATTGAACACTTCATTAATTGCATCACCTTGTATATTTCAAATGCTTGATCTATAGTACTTGTCATTTATACTTTGATTTATATGACATATTCTTTTCAACATTTATATACAAACTTCTACAGAGGTATTAAGGTTTATGAATTATTTTCACTGTGAGCGCCCTCTGTGATTATGTAATTGCTTCCTAGTATAATAATAATTGTAGATTTTTAATTTTTTTCAGGAAACGATCGATTTAGAGTCAGAAACTTCAAGACAGTTTATATTATTCACATTATTTTTATATTTCTATATTTTCATAATCAAAGAGTAAAAAGTAATAAAAACATTAATTTTTTTAGTTAATTTTAACCTATGTAAGTAGCAATATCTAAAATAAATATTTCAACCTACATACAAGAGTATATTTGGAGGCACAGTGGATATGCACTGGAGGTTATATCTGATGAAATAACACGTCCATTGCAACTCCATAATGTAACATTCTGAAATAGATACGGAGGTACCGTGGATATACCGTGAAGGTCATATTTGACGAAATATATCACATTCATTGGTTGGTACTTTTTTCAGAAACAAGGTGGAAGACTATCCAGTGACAGGTTAAAACTAAAACAGCAAAACGTGAAAAGACAGTACCTTGAAAAAGTAAAATAAAAGACACAGATCTAGAATCTACAAGCAGTGAAGAATTTGAATTCAACTACAATGCTGAGTGAACATGAAAACTTCAGAAGTGTATTTTATGACGACACGTGGTATGTTGGACGAATAGTTGAAATTATGTCTGGTGATGCAAGCAAAATAAAATTTTTAAAAGCAGAACTGGACAAGTACGCCTGCCTACAAAAAACGATGTATAAATTGTTGAGAATAAATTTATTTTTCATGGACCATTATCCATATTGGAAAATTGCACATTTAGATTAAAACAGTATAAGAGATTAGCTGTAGAAACAAAATATAAAATATTCAAAAAAGAGTTGTAAATAAATGTATTTGATATTATTAACTGTATTTTAAATAAAACATCTTTCATAAGTAAAGTAATTATTTAGTTTTTCACATTTTTAAATTCTTAAAACAATTTTGGGGGTATTAAAATGTTAACAAAATTTTGATTGTCATTTGGAAAAACTTCTTTGCAAACATATGCTTGTATAATAGTGTTGTCACCATTCTTTCTCTTTTTTTTTGTTACATAGTTCCAACCAGAAGACCATATTTTGTCAACTGTTTTTTAGTTATGTTACTAATTCTAGCAATTGTAAGCAGTCACTGGCAGTCGCTAACATTCACTGACAGTTGCTGACATTCATTGGCAGTCTGTGACAGTCACTAAAATGTTTAGCATTCCATGGCAGTCTTTTAAAAATTTAGCATTTTGGCATTACATGTACTTTTCTTTCACAGTGAGCTTTTAACTGTCAGGAAGTTTGTCCTATTAAACACATTTTATTATTAACGTTTGATAAAAATCCTCCTGTCGCTAAAAGTGTTGTTTTTTTTAAATTTTATCTCCCAGACTGCATGTGGTTTAGCAAGTTCCTTAGTTCCATATTTGTTAATTATGTGCATTTTTTTCGAAATAAACTTAACAAACACAAGCAATTTAAAATGAAATAGAAACAACATGTACATTAAGGTATCATTGCAACTGTAGTTCAAATTTCCGCCGCAAGCTGGCGTATTGCTTAGTTAGAACCAACTTGTAAATGTTTTTTTTTAATGTAACATCCAACTCCACACTACGATTTACAATTCTTTTAGAAATTAAGATTTACTTAAACTCGCAAAATTTTAGACTTAAGATGGCAATTGAATTGAATAAATTGCGATTAACATCGATATAGGCAACCAACAATACTATCAATACTTCTATTGTCCTATAGGTGTAGTATGTATGTTGCATAGTAATTTCTTGTGTTTAAATTGAGATTTATTTTACGATTTTACGAAATTTTAATTTTGTTTATGTTTATGCTTTGTTTGGAAGCGCCGTAATTACATGTTGAATTTGCAACGACGACACAAGAAACCGGTTTAGTTACAGTTGTTATAAAATAGTTATTTTTTATTTAATTCTTTGGCGTGATAACCAATTTGTTGTATTTATTTAAAGGTCTTCGCTACAAAAAAAAAACTTGTCTTAAACGGTTGCAATAAATAGTATAGTTTTAAGTTACATTTGTAGAACTTAGAAAAAATAGTAAAAAAACCTCTTAAATTCTGCAAAAATAAAAAAATATTAGTTATAAAAAACTTTAATTTTTCTTCACGTTTAGCATGAAAACCGTTCGTTGAAAATACTTCAAAACAGCGTTGTTATTCTGAATAATGAAAATGGCATGACGTCTCCATTTTTTGAATATAATAGTTTGTTTTTTAATTATTTAATAATAAATATCACAAAAAGTTGAAAAATAAATACTTAAGCGTTTAATTTAAAAAAACGCATTAATTAAATGAGAATCAAATATTTTTTTAAAATATTCACCGCTCAAAATCTGTAAAATACAAATTGAAGTTTTATTCCTTCATTAGTATCCGAACAACATATAACATTACTAAATTTATATTTTTTTTTTCAAAGACTGATAAAGAAGCCACCAAGTAACAGATATCTGCTAGTAAATGCAAACAGCACGTGTCAATTTCTTTGCCATTATCTTATCTTAACGCCCACGGTACACCTGCAAGCAGCCGGATACATAAAATCTATTATTTCGATTTTTCATTGCCATTATGATCTCTTTTAGATTTAGGGTCAATTAAAAATCTGAAATAGAGAATTATGCTATTTTATTGTTTATTGTAATGATGATAAGCCCCTTCATGTTGAAAAAATTACAAAAGACGAAGATTTGTGGAAAAATGAAATGATTCCAACGTTATGTCAATTCTACAGTGCGTATTTTAATGATTGTCCGGTGTTTGAATTTGCCGCGTCGTCATTCTAGTAACTATAATCAAACAATGTTGGTTTTTTGACGAATAAACAAGCGGGAGATTCAAATACTAGACAATCATTAAAATACACACCGTATAAAGAATGCATTTTAATGGAAATGATACGAGGAAATATTCGACTGAATAAAAAATCCAAAGATGCGGCATATATATTGAAAGCGAGAGAAGAAAGAGAGAGTATTCTTTTAAATGAAGAACTTAAAAAAATTGAAGCAACTCTAAAATAACAATGTTTTTTAATTAAATTTGTGATTATTAAATTCGGTTGCTTGTTTTCATTACTGTCGATTTCTTGTTGTGTATTTATTCTTATTTTCTACAATTTTCTGGTATTTATTATTAATTTGCTGATGATACTGATAACACTAATTATATGCATTTTATAACAGTTTTAACTCTAAAATTACATTTAGCATAATTTTTGACTATTATGTTGCTACTATAGGAAATTCCTATTCGAAGGGTAGCTTATAAATTTTATTAAAAATAAAAACTTGTTTTTTAGAAAATAAAATTTAACTCTGGTATTTTAAATAAATATGTAGATAAAAGTTAATAAAAAAACAAAACAAAACAACTTTTGCTATTCATAATAACCATTAACCGTTCTTTAACTTTGTATAACAAAAATTAGTTTATTACAATTTAACATTCCTCATTAGTCTTGAAGCTTTATGCATTTTTAATATATGGGTTTATTTAAATAACTGTACAAAAACCTCTTACTTCGGACAATTTATCTTCTGATACCCGAAAAGAGTTTCTTGAGAGCTTTTACTGTATTAATGAATACGTATATCATTTGTTTTAATAGGTTTTAAACAGTGGCGGCTTCTCTATTAGGTCATTTGGTCAATGACCCTCCAAAAATGAATAAGAAAGGTATTTTATTTGCTTTAAAATTACAGAAAATTTGCGTTTAAATCAAATTATCAGCGTTTAAATTTCTTGCGTTTAAATAATTGTCAATTTAAACGCAACAGATACGAAAGCTTGCGAATTTATCCGAGGCTGACACGAACTTTTGCCCGCACTTATTATATTACGATGATAGTTATCCTAATTAAGAGTGAGACACACATAATACAATTTTATGCGAGTTAGAAAAGAAGATAAGTAAATGTTAAAATTCGTTCGCTGGGTTCTCAGCCGGCCGCCTACGCCAAAGATAATACTCAGTGCAATTATCTTTGAGTGCAATGCTATCATTGCTTACGTGACTTACGTCATCTATCGTTATCTTCGCAGCACGTGTGTGTTAAATACAGATTTCTTATCACATATGACAGTAGTTTTTGTTTCATGATAACTGTGGTACAAGACGTTAAAAAATGAATAGCTAATAATTGTTTACACATCTAGAATTTAAATTTAATGCTCATCCTCAGCCTTTACTTCAAATTCGACCAACCAGTAAACATAAAAATAAAGAAGTTTACAGTAATTTTAAAGAATTTGTGTATGATTCGTTAAATTGGATTTGTGGATTTGAAATAAATAATAGATTTTAGTGTTTTATGTTTACCGTTTTCAAATGATGAATTAATCATTATGTTGTAAAAATAATGTTACGGATTTATAGCATTTAAAAGAAAAAGTAAAAACCAATTGTGAAGTCAATTAAAGACTATAACCAAAAAGTTTGTAAAAACTAAAAATAGATACGTATGTATATTAAATAAAACAATTAATTGACTTTACATATGACTACAGTGGAAAGAGAGCGATATTTCTCTGTGTTAAAAATTCAAACATTTCTACGCAATTGGCAATACTATGAGACAAGAAAGATGTGCATTTCTATGCTAAGCATTGAAAAATCATTGTAAATTTTAATGAGCTTACTATTGATTATTTTGGTAATTGTAATTATAGACGAATATCTTAAATTTTAAACATAATTGATCTTAAATATAAATCACGTTACTGTAAGAATGTTTTTATCCTTTTTGCGATCATTGCGTTTTTTTTTTAAATGACCCTCTTGTATGATTGACCACCAGCCGCCACTGGTTTTAAATGCTATAAAATGAAGTGAGGTTTTGATCTTTAAAAGTCAAAACAGCTGAGGAATAGAATACGTAGATATACGTAGAATAGGGAAGTCCCAAAAATTTTATAACTGTGTTTTACAACTCAAAAATGTAAAAATACTAAGTCACATTATACTAACGAAAGAATTTTTGGAAAATATCACTTAACGACTTCAAAATATCCATAAACAGTTTAAATATTTTACGCGCAAAGTAAAACGTTTTTGATTGGCTTGACGTCAGTAGCTCGCTAAAATATTTAATTTGCGTACTTGCATTAAGGAAGGCTCGTAAATAGTGGCATATATTTCACTTACTTATTCTTTTAGTATTGTTTCTAATCTGCAACACTGAAACGGTGTTTCAAAAAGCTGACAGATACAATTTTACCACGTATTGATGTATAAATGTTATATAAACTTATTCACTTTACGTCCAGTTTTTCTGGTATTTCAACAACTCGGTAAACTTAAATTTATAAGATAACTATAATATTTAGACAAACTTTTATTTTACAATCAACGCAAATTCTTTAAATATGCATTTATATTTATTGAAGGATACAGTAAGAACCCGACAAAGATTCAAGCACCAAAAAATGTGCGAAGGTGTCATAAAAACAGTCCATTTTACACATTTTTCT
The DNA here is from genome assembly GCA_035610365.1 of Aquatica leii. Taxonomy (NCBI): domain Eukaryota; kingdom Metazoa; phylum Arthropoda; class Insecta; order Coleoptera; family Lampyridae; genus Aquatica; species Aquatica leii. Next base: position 169,541,436 of record CM069433.1, read on the forward strand.
CAGAAACAACTAAATATTTTCTCGCACTTTTATTATCTTGTGTAATAGAATTAATTAAAAAAAAAACTGAATCATAAATTTTACATACATACAAGTGAACACATTGAGAAAACTTTGTCACAATGATCAACTTCTATAGTTTACGTACCTACGGTTTACGATACGGGTTACAAATATTAATTTAATTGATTCGTGTAAAAAAGTCATTTTTGACAATACCCTCTTTATTGAAACACAAAATTGATACCATTGTTTATATGAACCGGGAACGACATTGAAGTCAAGGGCATTTATTATATAATCTACACTATTTTTAAAATAAAAGAGAAAATTATGGAGATTTGTCCGTAGGATACGTCCAGGTGAAAAAAGAAGGTATTATATGTATTGTTTGTGGACGCGTTTGCCTGAATACAAAGTGCGACTAAAACCTATTCAGTCATAAGCAAAATTAATGAAAACAACAATACAATTAAAGATATTAAATGTCTCGGTCGGAGGAATCAGCTTCTACTTCAATCATTTGTTATTGGAAAAAAAACCGTTTTAGCTCAAGTTGGGTCAAATATAAAATTTATGAAATTAGTAGACATACGAAGAAAGTGAAAAACATCGTGTAGATGTTAGGAGGGTGAATGATTTCGCAGAAGAAGCGTTTAATCTAGATAAACCTTCAGTTTCGAATGAAGCACAGACTGAAGTTGCACGCTACTGACGTCACATTGGTAGTCTCCTTATTAGGTACGTTTTCTAGCCTCGCATTAATAACAAAATTGTTTTGCTTATAACTCTGTTAATAAAATTTTAAAAATTTTTCTGCCAATGACTTGTATTCTAGGAAGATTAATTTTATCGAATTATGAACAAAATGTAAAGTGTGAGACTTGCCTATTGTAGGTTATTACCAAAGATAAATGTATGTATGTGCATAAATGTATGTGTTATTACTATGTGATTTATCAGTTTCAAAAGTACCAAATATTGTTTATGTGCGTGTGACACCTACAATCAAAATGCCAAACTAAAGTTTTAAAAGAAGGTAACATAAATTTACAATTCTTTGGAAATATGTCAAGTAACACCTCTAACCAATAGATGTCACCCTGAAAATGATTTTCCTTGATAACTTCAAAATTATTTACTTAAATTTAATAAATATAGGTTTAACGTAATCTATGATATACCATAAAAGTATTAAACACAATTTTTTGCATATGACTATTACAATTCTTCATTTTTTTTGCATTCGAACAATTCCAAAAATGGAGCTCTTTGTGCGCGTTACCCTGATAATCTATTCATACATTTTTGTTTAAAATTTGTTTTAAACATAACTAAGGACCTTTAACAACAATTTCATTCATTGAAAAATTCATAAAAATGATTATTTATGGAGTTATCTAGGAATTAAAATCATCCATTTTACATCTAAAAAACATCATTTGATTTTAAGAAAGCACAAACATCTATTTTTTTGCGTTTTGTAAGGTTGTTGAACATTACGTTTGCAAATACACCCCAACTACTTCTGAAAACTTTCAGTATTTTTTAAACTTAGTCAGCCTTATGCATAGTCGCACAGTTAGTATGGTGTTAGTATGCTACTAGTTAGTACGATTTTAGTATCCGCTAAAATATTGGTATGCATAGTTCCTTGTAATACGAACTTAGTATGGTACTAAGTAGTAAACTACTAATGTGACATTTTAAAAAAAATTATGTGACAACATCGCAAAACAACAGTTATATTTACGTCATAGAAAAATTTACGTATTATGTCGGTAAGTGACTTTTTTGAAAATATAAACTAAAAGTAAGTGATATATAAAATAATGATTATTTTATTATAGATTGAAAAAATGAAGCGCGGAAGAACAATGAATGGGGATGAGCAAGAAAAAAAAAACGTTGGTTGAAATTATTAGACCATATCTGCCTGTTCTGGAAGATAAAAAAAAATCTACATCTTGTAACAGGCAAAAAGAAGATTCATGGAAGAAAGTTCAGTGCGAATTATTAAGCCATGGTGAACTAAATTGTTTATTTTTGTGGACACTTTGTTACAAAATTTTATTTAGGTTACAACAGAGAACTTCCTCGAATTAAAGAGCAGTGGACGAGGTTAAAACTGCAATAAAAAAAAAGCATTACCGAGCAAAGAATTGGACGAAAAACCACTGGTGGTGGGTCGCCACCTGAGCCACCTTCTGAAATGGATTTGATTGTGGTTGAAGCAGTTCCACATTTATATTTTGTTGATAACAGTGTGTTTGACAGTGACAATGTAAGTAACGTGTTAATTAAACTATACCAATTGACCTAGATCAACTGCCAAAATAATTTTTACAATTGACTTTTTTAATTTGTAGAGTATAAAATTACAAGAGGAAAGTGAGAAGTTAGAGAATACCGTAAGTTTTTATACAGTCAATTAAGTTTTAATAAGTATTACTCATTCTTGTAGGTTGCAGTGTTTCAGCCACTAGACATTGCAGTTGATGAAGTAAGTTTAGTAATTAAATTGTCTGTTGAAGTATTCAAAATTAATTTTATAGCCTCAAGTTCCACAGGTTTTTAAACCTCAAAGTTCTGACAGTTCCTCTTCTAGTAATTCTGCCGTCGTGCAAGACAAACTTTTAGTAAAGGTGTGTAAGGTACTTTACACACAGAATTAATCAATGTTATTTTTTCAGAGCAAAAGGGTAAACAAAAACCGTGTTATGTCTGCATACGAAGAACAAATGTTGGCATTAAACAATAAAAAAATTAAACAAGCAATGCAACATGCAGAGGAACTCCATACACAAAAAATTAAAAATGAACAGGAGCTGCATGATTTAAAAATGTTTTACGAGAAGTTATTGTATGAAAAGAAATTAAAAGAATAAAGCTAAAGCACAACTTTTATTATAACTATTATAAAATAATATCAGAAAAAAATTATCTATTAAAATGTCTATTTATGTAGTTTTGTCTAAAAATGTTGCCTTGTATGTTAGCTGCTTCCCTTAATGGTGCTATTGCTTGATTTTCTTCGTCATCGGAGTTGTCTGACATATCCTCGTTATTACTTAATTTCTCTTCAATATATATATTATATATTATTGATAAAGCAATTATAACTGCTTTTGTAGTTTCTAAATCTACTTTAATTGTGTTGAAGAAGCATCGAAATTTATTTTTCATGTATCCAAATAATCTTTCCACAAGATTCCTAGTACGTATATGGGCTCGATTGTATCTTTCTTCAGATGGAGTTGTCGGATTCAATACAGGGGTTAATAAATAACGTGATGAAGCATAGCCATTATCACCTAATAATATTCCATTTATTTCACCATTATCAAATTTATAGCTTTTAAATTACATTCATTCCATATTCTCGAATCATGAACGCTGCCTCTCCAGCGAGCCACAATATCCAAAATTCTACATTTAGCATCACTCACTACTTGTACATTTAATGAATAATGACCCTTTCTGTCAATGTAAAGTAAAGGATAATCGACAGTTGGACATTTTATTTTTGCATGCGTTCCATCAATGCAGCCGACTATATTAGGACAACCAGCAATTGCATAAAAGTCTTGCTTAACTATATTTATTTGTGCTGGTGTTGGAAACTTTATGTACTCATCACGATGATAAGATCACGCTACTGCTACACGTTTGATAATACGGCTTAATGTAGTTTGGTGAAAGCCATGTTTCTCACTAATTTCATTTTGATCTGCCCCTTTAGCACAATATCGTATAAATGCCAAAACTTGAATTTCAGGAGAAACAGGGCGCCCACGATTATTTAAATGATTTAACTGGTGTCTTACAATGTTTATAATATTTTCAGCAGTTGGCTTTTTTAACCTATAGTATTGACGAAATTGATCATCACTATAGTAAACGAAGGGGTTCATATGATCCACATACACTTTTGGGTTCCTGTTAATATTAAGAACATCTTGGATCATTTGCACTTCTTCAATTTCTTCATCAACATTTATAAGGTCTTCCATTGTTACAAAATACCTCTGCAAATTTGCAATTTATATTACAATAAAACAACACTTTACCTACACTTTTATTTCTTACCAATTTTTAAATGAAGGTGCTTATCAAAAAATTCTTATTTTCGAATATAAGTAATAATAATAGCAATACTGTTTTATACTAATAAATAATATACAAACTAGTAACTTCAAATACAACATGAACACAACTGTTTTTAAGGTTAAAATGATCTTAAACATGCATAAGAACGCTACTAAGGAATTTAGTATCCAACTAAGGATAGTTTCATTTTAAGTCTACTATGAATACAATTTTTCTTAGTTAGCAACTAATTAGACTTTAGTATTTTGTTAGTAGCTAACTTTCGAACTATGCATACAGCTGAGTATGTTTTTGTTTAATTTTTGCACTAAATAACTTCAAAACCGACATTCAACTATTTTTTGCAATTTCACGTGCAAATGAAAAACGAAAAAAAGAAAACCATTGTCTAACCTTCCACCGAGGAATCTAATTACTTTCTATATAGTACCTACAATTATACAATTAAAAATCGAATTTATTCTTTTGCATACGATATTTTTTGAAATTATAATTATTCTTAAAAATTTGTCAAAAAACTTTTTTCGTTTCAATTTATTGTATTGTTGCTGCTGCTAGGTGTAAATGTGTAATTTTTCTCTCTTGTGCGATTAGTGTTTTCTTAACAGTTATACACCATTCTTAATTGCAATTTTCACCAGTTACGGCAATTGACACTGTTAGATATGTGCTTTATCTATTAACCTGATTCTATATAAAACAATTGTCACTTAAAAATAAAGTAAAAGGGAATTAAAAATATTAAAATTACGTTTAAAACTGTTATAAAGCAAAAATACAATATTTGTTTACTACTATTACTAAAGTCCTCGCAATTTAACTTTCGATGCACGTCATTAATGACGTAAAATTCATACCACCCTATTTATAGCAAAAATTAAATAAATACCGAATTGTCTTATGGAATTTTTTTTATCACGTTGTTGGTGTGCTCACTACAGTTGCAGCGTTGTTGACATCTGTCAAATAAAATTTGTGTTTTTTATGTCAAAGTGCTCATTATTTTTTATAATTATTGTTGATACAAAACTGTACTATTTTGAGCTTGAACGAGATAATGGTGGTCCATTGATATCAGTAAATGCTGTGCGAGAAGTGCCCTTTTACTTAATATTTAAACTGTGGTAATACATACATATATTCTACAGTTATTTCTGTAAGTACAACGGTTGCTAACAACGAGGTTCTTAGATCTCTTCAAAGCGTAAGAGTAGTACAACTGTTACGAATGTAGAAACATTTAATGAAAACGTAATACGCAATGTAATATTAAGAATGTACGAAAACAGTAAGTTTACATGATAATACCGACAACATGGTTGAATAACTACGTCACTGACGTTAATGACATGCATCGAAAGTAAAATTGCGAGGACTATACTAATTAAATAGTAATAATTAATCAGAATTGTAATTTAGTTATTACAAAGAATAAAAAACAATTTTAATCATAAGGTGAATCAAATAACGCGATATTTAGATACAATTGTATTGTTTACATTAATTTTACTTCAAATTCTTAACCAAAAATTTTTTATAACAACAATGGCGTTTGCTTTGATGTTATGTGCTTATTTGACATTTTAGTATAATATTTAATTATTTTTAATCTTTAACCTTCTTTCTTCTTTTGTCATCAAACGTGTCTTCCATATGTAATATTATTTTTAGTCACGCGCAAATTTATAAATCAAAGCACATCACCCATTCATTACTGAAATGAATAGGTACGTAGGTTTTCTAAATTAAAGTACAAATTCGCAAAAAGTATTAAAAAATACATGTAATAGTACGTTTCCCAAAACTTGATTTAAATAATTGACCTTTTTGTATAGTCAAATATCAATTTACGTTTTGTGTAAAGATGTGGTATTACTACAGCCGACAGCAATGTGTCATTAACTTAATTTTAATGAGGTTTACCGGAGAGAAGTTCGGCGACCTTTACTTTTGTCACGTTTCTTACTAAAATTTCTATTGTATTGTGTAAAATAAGTTACAAGAATCGTGTACCGAATAACATTAAGTTTACATCAAATACATCGCACAGATTTGAAATTTCATTAACACAATTTCAATTACATTAAAACAAGTAAATTATATAAAGGTAAAAGAATATGCGTCTGACATAAATACGAGAAGGTATTTAAAACTAATCAAACGGTACACGAATTTAAATTCAAGTTGGTATTCCTATTATTACGCCCAATACTTCTTGAAAGAATGCATATGACGTTTTAAATTCTAAAAGCAATCCAACAGTACAATACCTAGTATATAGTTTATATCAAAAATAAGTGGTTAAAATTAGCGTATTAGACACTAAACTAAATTACATACTATATAGAGAATATAAAAGTCAGAATTAGTAAAATATTGACTATGACAGATTTATTTAGATTTATTTAGAATAAGTGTTTAATACTGACTTTTGCTTTTGTACAAACCACAAACCTAAAACAAAGTTTAGGTATATATTAGAAAAAATCTACATAAAATTGTTTCTTAATTCCAAAAAAGAAAAATTAAATCACATTTTTCATATAAAATTATTTAAATTTCTTCTTACTTTGAAACAAACTATCACTATATACATAGGAGCATATGCAGTGAAGATTCATTATACAATAGTCGTGATGTAATATCCATACGAATAACGCTCAAGCCTACATTTTGATATAAACATTGAGCTAAAAACAGTTTAGCAAAAGCGTACATGCATAGTAGTTGTCGTCCTTGTTGGTATTCAAATTAAGAATGGTAATGCACCCGCAAATTTTAAAGTAAACATCAATAAATCAATTTCATATTTATGTGTTTCTTAATGTTTCTTAGCGGCAAAGCATGTGGAGGCTTACTCAACATAAATTTTCGCAAATAAATTACATAACAGTTAAGTAGGCAGAATTAAATATATAGATACTACACTTTGTATCACTAAATACGCATGATATATTGATAAACGCATTAATCCCAAACACAGAATGGGCTGAATAATTAAAATAGATAGTGTACTATTAATTCGTGAATTCACAATAAAACTATTAACTTTATAGTACCTGTTTCGTAAATGAACGATCACAACAAATTGAAACCGTGCTTTTTTTATTTTATCTTTTTAATACAAATGATAAAATAAAATTTTGTCATTTTCAAATTCAAATTAATATATTTGACAATTAATTACTTTGAAATTTAATATTAAGTTAAAATTGTTACTTTGTTTTAGTATTAGTTTTAGGCAGCACAAAAATCATTAATTTGTCAAAGCTATCTTAATTATGACTTTTTTTAAATTCATTCGATATCTCCAAAACAAAAAAGGATTCAGCTATAGTTCATATAACATTTTTTAATCGTAATGACCCTCGAAATATATAGCATAAGTTTGTCGGTCGGGTTGCAAAACACCCTGTATTGCTTGCTATCGACTATAATAAAACAGCCACCATGCAAGTATCTGTAAACGCTTTTGGGAAAATCGGTTTATTTCCATGTGATCCAAACATTTTCAGAGATCACCACTTTACAACGCATACTGAAGGAGAAGAAAAAAATGTTGAAACGCTCTCCAACGATCCGAAAAGTTCTGGTCTTGGAACCTTAACCCTTTCGAGACTAACATGACAATAGGTTCCAAGACAAATTTCATTTTTACTATTGGGCACAATCGTCCCGTATTTACGTGTATAAACGCCAGTTTAGTCTTTTCACCTAATAAGATCATATAGGCGAGTGTTGTTTACGAATAAATCAAGATATCTTCAAATTTATCGAACTCGTGGACGCATGTAGTATAGTGTGTAATCATGTAAGTATCTATATAGTAGCACGTCTAATGTTTAGAATCTATGTATAAAAATGTTTTTCCAGAATAAACAAAAAATGAACTGAAAAATAGCTCGAACAACTCGCTGAAAGTTTCGACTGGTCCGAGAGCGATACTGATCCCTATCATAATAGCGAGGTTAAAGACCTAAACTGGGCCACTTTATGTTCTAAAAACGAGTCTGCGTCTGAAGGTGGTATTTGGTCTTCAAGTTCCGATGAGAGTGCTATCGAGCCTGAAGATAGCAATGTTGTTTTGCTAATAAATGCAATAATATACCAGACGTTTCCGACGTCCAAAATGTACCGGCAGGTTCTAAAACAGCGCCTACAACTTAATATGCACCAAACTCTATAAGAACCTGTATATTATATATGAGTGATATACGGTATTGTGATTTTAATGGCCCATTGATAAACTTTATGCCAAATTTAATAATTTAATGTTATATCCATAAGTTATAAAGAATATTGCCTTTTATTTGTACCATATAATACAATTCTGATAAACATTTAACTTTAGACATTAATATTGAAAATAACGTAAAATGTATATTCCCCTGGCTTGTCTCATTAACGATTGCCATTAGAATTCTAAGTATCGATTTTATATTTAACTGATATAATGTTACTTCTAATCTTAATTCATAGCTAAATACAAATCAAAACGTATTGTAAAAATATATATTAGTGTTTAAAATAATCACTGTTTTTCACGTTAGCACAAAAAAAGTGTCACCTTCGCCTGGCGAAATTAAAAGTGTAAAATCTTGCACAAAAATAATATAGGCATATCTTAACCTTGAGAAGTGCGTAGTAAACAAAGTTATATTAGCTGTAAGCTAACGCGGTTGGACATATTGCCACACTAAACGCGTCAGTTATCTTCGTCTTAAAGTTGCGTTTTGCCAGTGGTTGCAATATTTCCTCTGGTAAGTATACTTTTTAAAGCTTTAATGTTTGATTATTGTGTATTTGTAAGAAACAAAGGTCCTTGTGCACATGCTTCATGAATTACTTTTAATTGTGGTAATAGTTACATATTTAATAGTATTTCAAAGTTATGTACGATTTTGTCACTTCTGTTACGGACGAAATTTTCTTTACGTACGCCTATGTTGTTACGGACGAAATTTTCTTTACGTACGCCTATGTATTTTAACATGAAATTAGATTCGGGTTGACGCCCTCTAACGTTCGTTTCTCGTTGCGGGTCATTTGGCGGAAATTCGTCACACGTAAATGTTATAAATGGTCTGTACGCATTGAATAGTTATGTTATCTATTACCATCTGGAAAACCAATTATAATTAGTGAATGATCTAATTTATTCGAAGCGTTACAGGGTAAGCTACTGCCGTTTGTTAGTGAAAATTCGTTCGTAATTCTTCTTCCTTTTAACAGCTATTTTGCGTTCCTTCCTTTTACATCTGTTACCTTATCGATAAATGGCTATCGTAAACGACTGCTAAATGGGTCAGCACGTTGCCGTGCACGGGCACTAGCGGAAGGCGATTTCCACGCCCCGAATTTGGGGTCTTGCGGAGCCTTCCAGGGCAAATAGTGCTACACGTGGATGACACGACGTGACTTGTATTAACCACCTATTTGTGTTCCAACTATATTCAGTAGTCGATACCGATTTACGAAGGGATGAACCTCGACAAATATTTGGATGGGACGATGCTAACTTTTTCTTTATAAGGCTTATGGTTATAACTAATTAAACCACAGACAAAGGGTACCACAGCATTCGACAACCGGGTTATATTATTTATACTTTCTTGTACCTTAAGTAACGATTGTTGTAGATGTTGATTTCGTGAGACATTAGTTTGACACGAGTTGCGATTCAAATTGCTTACAGGAGTACGTGTCGGGGAAAGTACTTTCTTCACAAAAGTGGAAGTTCCTGTGTTTTTGGTAAGTGATTTTATATGTTTTATTTCGTAGTCAACCAGGTCCCTCACGAAACTTTTGCTATTAGTTCTGTAATTATCGACATTGTTGTTTACCAGTTAGGTAGTAAATTTTACTTATGTTGAGTTGCGCATGCTGTGTACTACCAACGATTGATTAACGTTAGTGCTATATTAATTCCACACGCTGTGTTACGATAAGTTAACCTTAATGTAGTAATTTATTATCACTGTGTTTGATTGTCAATAATGCCATATTACTAATTATTTTGTGTACTTCGCATATTGTATGCAGACGAAATTTACTACCATCTACTCTTCGCTAGTCCTGTCAATGTAATCTACGTATGTATTGTGTGTTGCCGATACTTCGGATATTTAGTTATACTCGGACTAAAATTATTCTTGGTCATGTTATCCAATTGTTAGCAATTCGAACGTTAATCTATTTATCATTATAGAGGAATTAAAGTGAAATTGTTATTAACGATTTAGTTTCTTTTTTTTTCGTTTCTTTCAGCATTACGAACCTAACATCTTGTTACAAGTTTATTACCACCTGTCTTGAGCGGGACAGAAGTGACTTTGGATAAGCTCTGGCGCCCTTGAGTATCTTTTCGTTATTATCTAGGAACCCTCCCCTCTCACCGACTATTGTGAGTTGGCCGTGCAGGTTCGTAAACTAGCAAAAAGCTTGTAACACTTCCCTGGAGTCACTCCTCTGGTAGTTTTATTGCCAAGGGAGATACATATAATCCAGAGGAATTACAAAAAATATACCTGGCTAAAATTTGCTATTTTAATGCTTCATTTTATTAATTTTAGATACTTGGGTATCGGTATCATGGTAAAGGTAAAAAAAAGCAAACTATGGAAGAGAGACTAAAAAAAGCGAGAAGCTGAAAGGTTGCGATATCAAAGAATTAACAATGATCCGATCAAGAATTCTCAATTAAAAGAGAAAGAAAGACAAAAATATTTAAAAAAAGAAAGGACAAACTATGAGTGTGAAAGATATGAGTGATAGAGAGCAAAGAGCTGTCAGAAAAAACTAGAAAGCCTAGAGACTGCCTAAAACAACAATCTACCAGAAATTCTCCGGTAACACCGCCTTCAACTAATAATGAAAACTCGTTCATACTTCTTCAAATGCAAAATAATAAAGTTCTACCTGCTAAAAGAAAATCCGAAATTTAACGCAAATGACGTAATGCACTTATCAGGAAACATAAATTTGAGATTGAAAAATTAAGACAAAAGGTTAAGAATTATTAAAAGAAGCTAATTCGGATAACAAAACAAGAAATGACTCTAAACACCAAAGTTGTCGAATTTTTAAAAGATAATAGTTAAGAGAATGTGGAACGATTTAAAAAAAATATTATTTAGCGAGATGGTACCAAGTCAAATCAAAGAAAATATAGAACTGACAAAAAATGATGAGAAGAAATTGTTTCGGAGAGTGTCAAGTGGGAAAATGGCAAAAAAATATAATGTTTAGATCAAATTAATATAAAGCCTATGAGACAATCACAAATTTTAGAGAAAAGTTTACTGCACATAACACGAAAGACAAGAAGAAATAAAACAAGTTTAAAATTAAAAAAAGCATTTATTCAGCTTTTTTAAGAATATTTTAAATAGTCCTTTATGTCCAAGTAAGAAAGATATTATTACAAGAAATAAAATTAAAAAAACAGAAAAAAGTCTTGCAGGATTCTATGAAAAATTTACACCTAAGGTTTGTGAAAACTAAAGGAATATTAATAAGTTACGCATTATTTTGTCGTTTGCGACAGTTTTGGGTTGTGTCTCCAACCGTTCGTCAAAACGTGCATATGTTAACTTTTTGTGTTGCGATCGATACAATGAAAAATGTCTTTCGCAAAATTGTATCAACTGCAAAACACGTCCAATATATTATCATAAGTTTGACAGTTCTATTTTAATCAACCACTCTTCATGTCAATATGATTCTGAAGAAATTTTAGACATAAAAACCAAAAAAAAAATCGTAAAATCATAAAATACACTAAACAAACGTCGAAATGTGCTCCGAAAGACATTATAACAAAGCTTGAAAATGGCTTGCGTACTTTTTTATGGCATGAAGCAAATATTGTACATCAATACCAAATCATCAAAACTTTAAAATATAACTTAACTGATAAAGATGCTGTAGTCCACATGGACTTTTTAGAAAATTATAACACAAAATATTCTGAAGAAATTCAATCATTCTATTTTGGTGGGTCACGCATCCAAATAAGTTTGCACACTGGTTGTATATACGAAGAAGGAGACAACGTGTTTCGCTACAATATCTAAAAATTTAAGCCATAACGTGCCTGCTATCTGGGCTCATCTAAAACCTGTGATGGAACTCCTGCTTCAGTAGAAAACGTACATTTTTTAAGCGATGGTCCTGTGACACAATACCGGAACAAAGACATGTTATATTACTTGGCTTGTATATTGACGGAAGCATACCCAAAGATTTATAATTTCACCTAGAACTATCATAAAAGTGGTCATGGCAAAGGAGCTCCAAATGGCAAGGGAAGGATATGCAAACGTACCGCCGATAAAATCGTCGCATCTCGAACAGACATCTCTACAGTAAACGCTTTTGCTAAGGCTGTAGACAAACAGTGTCCTGGTATTCAAATATTCGTTATTTCTGAAGAAGAAATTCAATTGCAAAAAACAATAATTCATGAAAATCTTTACCACTTACCTTTGTTAGAACATTAAAGGTGCACCAAGTGCGAGAAACCGCATTTGTAGGTCGTAAATTACATATATATGAAAGGCCTCAGTTGCTTTTCTAGCGATTTCTGTACTCACTTTATCTTAGGTGACATTACTTATACCCAATATAATACTACCAAATTAGATGCTGCTAAAATATATAGTGATTCTGACATTGATATACAAAAAATGTCTTCAACAACGTACTGCGAATTCGGATATTGTTAAAAATAACTGCAATAAATGCAAACAAGCCTTCTTGTTCAAAATCGGTTGCTGATATGAATGACAGTTACAAAAGCGGTATATGCTGGTGTGTATTCATCGGATTTTGATGAACATGGAAAGATCCTGTTACATATCTAAAGATATAAAATGATAGTCTCAGATGTTAGTAACCGATTATTTTATAAATTTTCAAAACCAATTTGCGTATTTAAAAAGTGAATAGATACTGTTTTTAGTTTGCTAAAAAATACGTTTATTTTGTTTCTAATTAGATATTGTGTATTTAGCTTAAAAATTTAGCTCGAAATGTATGTTAGTTAAGTTGATCCTATTTTTATTAAAAGTTTTTAATCTTGTTGTTAACTAAAGAGATCTATATTGGTTAGTATTTACTAAATATCTTTAAAATTATTTCACTATAAGATGTAGTAAAGCCATGATAAAAATGTTCAATACCAACATTTTAAAATTGATTGATTTGACTGATTTTGCAAATTTTGTTCATTAATAAAGTACTCAGGTTATTACTTTAGTGTTTTATTCCATTATTTTACCTTTACTATCTAATAATCAGTAGGTTGTCACTTCTCTGTCTTAAACTGTCACTACTCTGTGCATAGTGTCACTTCCCTGACTACACAATTTCCCTTAGTACTTATAAAACTTAAAAAAATCATTTTTCTGGCCTTATCAGCAGGGTAACATACATAACGTAAACTTGTAACATAATTAATATTAAATTAAATTGAATAATTTTTCTTAGGAGCCACCGAAAAACACTTTACCGTATAATCCATATCCCAGTTACCGGTTATGTAAATGATCTCAATGTGTACAGCGGAAAGGAGGATGGACAAGCAGATAGAACAGTAGGAAAAATGGTAGTTAGAGAACTTACCAGCTCGATTAGGAATACAGATGTTATAACGGGTTTCCGAAGTTTTTTTACGTCGGTGATTTTAATGAAAACATTGCCATATGCATCACTTGTATTGACAAGACACGAAAGAATTATTGGTAATTAGCAACTATCATAGGAATCAGCTTACATTTGTTGGCTGAAAACAAAAAAATTGCAAAGAACTTTCTGTTGCATGTCCCGAGATCATCTCCTTTTACAAGTATATGGTGGGAGTCCTTTTGACTATTTTTCTGGCCTGTATGAATTTGATCGCAAGTCTACCAAGTGGTGGAAAACAGCGTTTTATAAACTGTGGATGATAACTACTGTAAACGTTTTGATTATTTACAATTAAGTCAGAAGTAAAAAGACGCCATTTTTGGATGTTTTGATAGTCTTGGCAGAAAACCTTATTGAGCAAAGAAAAGCAAACCCAGGGTAAAGAAACGTTCAACTTCTGGACGACCATCAAAAAGGCAAAAAACAATGTTAAATGTTGGAGACCATATGCCGATTGTCGAGCAGAAAAGGAGAAGGTGTTCACAAAAGAAGATCGAAAAGCGGAAAAAAACTGTTTGCAGAACATGTAGTGTGCTGTTGTGTAATAACAGTTTTACCAGTTTCCATTTGTAAAATTATGTAAAAGTTTGCTCAAAATGATGCGTTCAACTAATTCATGTGTGTTATGTGAGAACTGATGTAAAATATTGTACCAAAATAATGAGCTAATGAGACGATATGCTCCACCAAAAAAAAAGTTTGAATAAATCTAAAAAAACTACAAACATTTCAAAAAGACCAACATTTATCAAATTAAAACATTATTTTTCTTAAATCAAAAAATCACACAGAACTTTATCGTTGAACGATCCGCGTGGTGGAGTACTTTTTTTAGAAAAAGATGGCAAAGACCGTTCAAGACTGTCTCAAATTTACCGTAAAAAAAAAATATTAATAACCATTGATGAGTTACAAACTATTTTTACGGAAATCAAAGCAGTTGGAAGCTCACAACCTTTAACGTACATCGACGACGACAAAGATAATTTGTCAATTTTGTCACCTTCACGTTTTTTATTAAGCAATCAACGTCAATTTAATTTACCTGGTATTAACGTCAGCGTGAACATTAAGAGTTACCAAAAAGGCCATAAAATTACATATATTTTCTTTAAATATAAATGAAACGATACAATTTGTATCCAATACTTTGTATTTTACCGCTGAACTAATATATAAAAGAGCATTAATAATTATTAGCTAATGCTGCTGATTTGTGTTGACGTCAGACATGCCTCTTAGTATGAGCGCTCATGACTACACTACAACTCAAGAACACTGTTATTAAATCTGTTTACTCTTTAATATTGACTCCAATAAGAACTTATAGGAAATTAAATTGCGCACAGATAGGAGTGTACTACACAGTTATTGCCCACCCATTTTATAAATACGCAAATATAGTCACCCACGTATATCGTTTTAGAAATAATTTCAATTTTTAAAGCAACATTAGTGAAAGGTGCGGATGAATCTGCAAGTACTAATTAAAAGCAAGTTGTAATTAAATTATGTCCCTATTTAAATGTAGGTAAATCGTAAATATAATTATTTCAACAATGTTCTAAAAATAGAGTGCATGTAAGTTACATCTTGCTTAAATTATAAATGTAAATTTGAACATAAAGACAAATAAATCTTTTGTAAAAGAAATTTGAACTAAACATTTTTATATGGTTGATTTCTAAAAAACTTGCCACATTCTTTTACAAAGTAGGCAATGACTGCTTTTGTTATTGCATAATTTTATTTTGTTACAACTAACAGTTTTTGTTTGTTTTCCGGTGTTATTAAATAGAAAATCAACAGTCTTTTGTATCGTGTTTTATTAAACATTTTTTATTCTCTACATAAAAACGGTATTCAACTTAAAGACCACAGTAGTCAATATGAAGATGTAAAAAATCAAATAATACAAGTTGTAGCTCTATGATAATCAAATATTTGAGTGTTGAGATTGTTATTGAAGCGTCAGCAAATTGTAGCATAAACTACAATATGCAGATATACTGTCGGTAGTATACCTACCTACATACAGGGTGTCACGATTTCGTTCAAATTTTTTTTTAGAAATGAAAGTTTGACATTGTTTGAAATGTTTTAGAATTTATATTACTTACATCTTTCGGTTATTGCAAAATTAGTAAGAAAAAAACATATTTAAACACAAACACCTATATTTCTTTACATCTTTAAATTTGACGTAAAATTTGAAGTTAAATTCATCTATTGCATAATATTCCAAAACATCTAATTATTCTATGTACCCACACACGAATCTTCAAATATTTTGATAGGTGTAACCCCTTCTGGCATTTATTGCAGAATAAACAAATTATTATCAAAGCAATTGCTGGCGGCGTTCTGAATGACAGATCAAAATTGCATTTGTATCTACTCAAAGCTTAAACATGCTGTGTATAGTAATTAAAGTAAATTACAAATTAGAAATCAAAATACATATTTCCATAATTCAAAATGTTAAATATAGTATTTACCATCTTTTTTCGTTTTTCTTTTTTCACGATTCAATATAAAATGTAGATCGAAGTTTGTATAAAGCATTATGAGGTGACACGGAAAAATATACATAGTTTTATTTGAAATTAAAAAAATAGATTTCGCTTCTATTATATCCGGTAATTGTTGTAAGTTGCTATTATTTTATTTAAATAAACTATTCGAAAACCATAAGATTTTTATTAAATGCTTGTATTTTAAAGTCTAACAGGAAATAGTCATAACACACCTCATCTAGAACATTATAGAGATGTCTCTGTAAAGTTAGCACGACATTTTACAAAACCATACTAACTAATTTCAAACCGTCACTTCATATTATCGAGTTCCATTGATCCTGAGACCAAGAAATTTGAGTAGCAGATTTTCTTTTTGAATTATCACTTTCTTATGTCTGCAGAAATAACTTTACCACGAAACATTTTTAATTGCCACAACAACAAATGTAGAATAATTATGTTCTACAATATCACTATCGGCTTATTTACAATTACACCTGAAAATACAAAAAAATTAAATTGTTTGCTTTTTCGTAATTTGACTGGTTAGCCTAACTTTACTGAGACAAGGCTCATAGTTTTTAACAGTTCTCCAAAAGTTCTATATTTTTGAAAGATTTTTACAAAAAGTTCCAATTGTTTCCAATTTTTTTAATAATTTTGGAATAGTTACGCTTAGTAGATTTAGTGAAAATATGTTGTGCTGATGGTTTTCAGTAGTTTAAATATTATTTTTTCAGTTTTATACAAGTTATGTACTAACACACCCCTCCTGCTTATGCCACTGCGTTTAAGTACCTACATCATAGCAATTAAAGAAACGTACATCTTAAAAAATTAAACGCGTGAGCCTCACTCACGTAAGCTCACGGAAGAAGTAGAACCTCTTTGCTAATTAATTTCTTTTATGTTTCTGTTCAAAACAACGCTTCATAAACACGTGGATAGTCACAACGAAATTAAAGGTTAGAATATAAACGTCAGAAATGTAAATATTTTTTTATTATTAATTTGCTGCAAGTGTCCTGTCCCATTTTTCGTTACAGTGCTAAAAATTTACAAAAATTTCAGACTTAGCTTGGCTAAAGTAGTTTCAGTTCGAAAATTAGATAGGTTTCTAAAGCATACAGCTCTTGTAAAACTGTTAAAAATTACCATTATACTTGCAAAAAATATTCAAGACGACACATGTTCACTAAATGTCGTGCTGAACGTGAATATTAGTAGTTGATTAAAAATTGTTAGTTACTAAAATATCGATCTGAAATTAGACTTATTTGCTAAACCTAAACAGAACCATTCAAAACTTTTTGAAAAATAGTACAGTGCACGCCGCTTATTAAAATCATAGATAAAAGTTATCAGTTGGGTAATGTTATCACTTTTTTAAAGAACGTATGCTACTACATAGAAAAAACATCGTTTATAGTAATCACAATTTCGGTTTACGTTATCAATTTTCTTCTCCGGGTTGTTTCTATACATGAACAATAATCTATTTCACATGAATTTTGTAATCAAAGTTTATTCGATGCATGTGAATTAAATTAAAAAGAACATTTTTTGTTTATTTGCAAGCTCGAGTGATATCGAACCTTTTTTTTTCTCTGCATATTTGTCTGAGTTTTTATGGTGTTTTTCCTTTAGACCTTCGAGCAAATGCTGTAGCTAAATAAACTTGCGTCAATTATCTTGCCTTAGTTTTAAAATTGTCAAATTAATTTAATTTATACTGCCTGACGAAGAACTTTGCTAAAATTCGAAAGCTTGCAATTAAATTGTATTAAATAATAAATACCCAGTAAACACAAAATTGATAATGTTTAGTAACAGTTTCAAAACAAAAAAATTATGATTCACTCTTGTTTCAAACATAAAAGAAACCTAACTGCAATAAAATAGCTATAAGTCCATCGCTGTTTCACTTATTTGAATCAGTATAGTTTCGGTACTTTAAATTCAAATTTGTTGCAAAATAAATGTTGCATTCGGTTTACGTTTTAAAAGCTTCGTTCTTGAACTGATACTAAATGATCAATAAATGTATGATTTTCTTGTTTCAATAATGAACTAAAACAATTCTTTCAATAATATAATAATACATTTTCGAATGCACGTATCAAATTTTATTGCACAATAAATATTTTTAAATACAATATCACATTGAGTTTTTTACATATTGCAACTTTCTTTGATGTGGTCTTTTCACGGAAGTCTCGAAAACTGCAACAGTTACTGTTGGGTAGCAACTTTTAACCGCATCTGTAACATAGAAATAAATATTTCATTTACTACATAATCATAGAGTTACACAAAATTAATTACATTTTTTTAATCAAAAACAACACAAACTTAATATAAATATCACTTTAGCAATTATAAGAAAGTTATAAAAACACTGTGAATACCTTTAGCTGTACATAATCGTATAGAAAACTTGAAGAATTGAACTGTAATTATAAATCCTAAAGTATCATCAGATTTACGCAATAATCTACCTTAACGCAACCATGTGTGTTAATTTACATTTTTTTATACAAATTAAAACATGATACATAAAGAACAGAAATGATAATAATATCGATTACATTTATGGATTATAATAAAATGTTTCGACTTACCGTTTATTGTTCCATTTCGTAATTGTACACACAGCATCACTTATTAAACTGCAACTGAACAAGTGAAAAGATATCAATTTGCAGCGCAAGCGTTGACGACAGTAAGTATAGCAACGACTAATGCTGACTAATCACAAAGTATTCGTTTTTCCTAGAACGATTCCACTGTTTTGAAAATAATTCAATCTTATTTAATCGATCTTCAAGCAATTCTAGTTATTCAAAAAATTTTCGGTTTTAATAAATCAGTTTTTAGACGGTTGCTGATTATCGGAAAAGAATTGCAAGTACTGAAACGGTTTAAAACTGATTGTGAAAAATCGGAACTGTTTCAATTTATTCACTGTCAGTTACATGTAAATGATATAAAAATGGAACTAACACGAAACAACGTATTGAAACAATTGTTTTAATTTTGTGACTGTAACAGTTTCAATCCGTGTTTACTGGGTACACCATTTACTCTAAAAAAATCTTTAATATGTGCAATGGTAAACCCTTTTTTTAAGATAACCTTAGTACAATCAAACTTCTTTTTAAGATACTAGTAAAAGAATAAGACATTTATTTAAATGTTGTTAATACGTATGGATTTAAACGCATATAATCTTCGTAACAATAAATAAATCAAGCTTAATGTGTCATCGCATTTGCTAACAAGTCTAGTTTACACCGCTAATTATTTCGTTCAAGCTAACCAAGGTGTCTCGTTTTTTGTTTACTTGAGTGTACGTATTTTGACTGACCTACTTATCATTACCTCATTATACAAAATCTTTGAGGTAAATCTCGTAAAAACGAAGCTACATACGAGTTAATCCCTATGCAGAAAACTATTAAGTTGTTCGTTAACTGCAAATTTAAAAAATGTATTTGAACAATACGTAGCATAATATTTTTAACTGTACACGCAAGTGCAAACATTTGTTTATATTTTTGTAGAAACCATCATTATGAACTACTGGACAGCTGTTTCGTCCTATTTGGACTATTCAGCACTGGAATACTCTAATGCAGTTTCCACAACTACCTATATAAAACAAATTGCCATAATTTTATCTCATTTCGGTGTCAGATTCATTGGCAAATTTGAGGCTAAACTCGTAAAAAAGCTACGTACGAGTTGTAATATTTACTTCGAGTTACTTTGTATTTTTAGCAAACTTCGAAAGAATATGAAGTTTTAGAATAACAACTTAATTTAATTACGTCTTATACGATAACATTATTTTGTATTTATTTTTGGTTTCGGCAAATTACTGAGAAGAAATTTGTAATTCTTGGAACTAAATTAAACATCATTACATTATTTTTGTCAACAAACTTAGGAGACATTTTAATGCAAATTTTCAATGTATTTGGCTCAAAATTTTGATTTTTAAATGTTATATTCAACGCGTTTTAATACACTAGAGAAAAAGGTGTAGATTCGTAAAGTTAGCACGATTTTTTTTTAAATTTCGATTTTTCAACGTAAGGGATGCGGACCTATTTATATTTTTTTTATTTTTAGAATTTTATGCTAACTTCAGCAAATCTATAGAATCCGCAAAATTAATTTAGAAATACCAATAGGATACATAGCGTTTCAAAAACTATTTAATTTAATTACAACGAAACGCTAAAAATGCCAAAACAAGGAATAAGAAAACAGAAGAAAACATGATAATTTAATAATATTAATAGTATGCAACATGTTAGAAATATCGTTTATCATGAACGCTATGTAACAAATATTTACCGAAATTAGAATACAAGATTCTTTAAAAATATGGTAATTTAATTGGAAATTAGTTAACGGTTTACAACAAAATCGTTGCATAGTAATTACGTTACCTGATTTTACAAAATATGACTTCTGTGTGTAGCGGAAAAATTAAAATAGAAAGGTACAATAAACACTACTGAAAATTTTAACACATGCAATTAACAGAAATTGCCTAATTGATATAGTTATGTGAAAGATTTCATTCAAATCACTGAAATTAAAACATTTAAATATGAATAAATTACACTTAATTACAAATTTATCCTGGAATCAGGTAATTCTTATATGGAATAAAGAACAAAATGGAATTTTTGTACCTAAATGGTCTAAAATAAATATTTCCATTGAAGCCCTTGTTGAGTAACAAAACATAATTACTTCAAATTTCAAATTAAAATAATTAAGATTTGTTATTACAGGGTATTCTACAGATTTCTATAATAAAACGCCAACGTTTTAAGAAACTTAAACCAACCGTGTGCTTTAAGTAATTAATGTAATGTAAACAAAAGGAAGAAAAACAATCATTTACGTTACACACAAAAATGTTATTTAGATCCGTATTGATCTCGTTGAAGATAAACAAGAAAAAAAATTTACCAAAAATAGAAACATTTATTTTTCAACTTCAGCTTGTTTATGAATATTACTTTAATTACGTAAAATTTACCTACGCTATCCTTGAACTTATGATCTTCAGCACAAAACAATGTGTAAACAAGTGAAGATATGTTGAGAGACAGTGAGTACTAATTAAAAACACGGGAGAATTAAAAAAAATGAAATTTTAATGTTATTACAGTTAGCATTTCACGGTACAAAACCAGAAGAATTTGACTCACAAGACCATAAATTGGTTGTTGCGTAAACGATAAATAAATGTACGTCTCATGCATATTTAAACAGTTTGTTCAATGAAGGTGCAACTTAAGTAAATTTGACTTGTTTGAATCGAAACAAGTGTAGTAATTGTATTATTAAATTCCCGTAAATGAATTTAACTTTTTATTTGATTACTGGATTAACTTTCACTATAAGCACCTGCTTTTACTAGGAAATAAATTGTATGTAAATTATCAATAGTAAAACATTTGCGCGTTTCCTTCAAATAACTTCCTTCGTTTCTATATATTTAATACTAGCAATTATAATAAATAAAAATACAGATGATAAATTCAAATTATGATGCATTACCTCAGAAAACGTGAATTACATTCCAAATTTATTGTAAATAATTTTCCAATCGAGTGACACTAAACACAATGTAATTATTAAAATTACACTTCACTAAATATTGTTTTACTAAATACTAATTCATAAAGTCCATATCGTAAATACCGATAAAAACTTTACGGGAAACACGGAGAAAGAAGTGTAACATCATCTACAACACATGAATTGTAACTGGAAATTGGAATTTAGAAAGCAATGAGCGAACCTAGAAATTAGCGAGGCTATAAACCTCTATATAGAGAATAAAATACTAGATGGCGATATTTATCAAATGCATACTAGACTGTTTCTAAGAATAATTTTTTATGTTCCTGTAATATATTCCCCAAGCGTTCACAATACTGACAGCCGATGCTAGAATTAAAAAAATAGAAACATGGAAGCTGTTTTACTATATTCTCAAATTATATGTAGACTAATTTACTAGAATAAAGTGTTTTCTAAACTTTAATAAAATAAAAACAAAAAAAGTTCTATAGATAGTTTTTTACATTATAGTTATTTTAATAAAAGGCACTTATTTTTGTAAGCGCTTCTATGTTTTTCACATAAAAGATCAGTTAAAAAAAGAATAAACGTGCAGTAGCAACAAAGACAATAAAAAGCGTCTAAACTCTTAAAAGTTATATTTCGAAACTTAATTTGGTTTAAAACAAAGTTTTTCTATTTTGGTAACGCAAAAAGTACATTTCTATCGAAAACTAACAAGATGATTTAATGTAAGCGTAAAATTTGTTTTTTATTACATCATTTATATTTGTATTATTACTATTTTATTCATATTATATATTTTTTATTAAATAAAATTGTTCGTTAACAATTAGCAGTAGAATTATAATTCTTTGTTATAAATGATATAATGCAAAAATTTACGTCTATACACACTTAATAGAATTATAGGTTTTAAGTAATATCTATTAGAGCGTCTATTAGATAACTTTGCTCAAAAAAACAATGTCAAAATAAAGTAAAAGTGAAGTTGTTGACGTTATCCACTAAACTGTTAATTAAGTTAATTAAACGTTACATCGTTCACATATATGAATGAGATAGGTTTCGATGACCTATTGGTATGTGTGAAAAAACCAGCTTATTTTTATTTTGATTTAGTTACAGTTGTGTATTAGTTAATAAGAATAATAATAATTTTATTGTTTTCAGAAACAAAGTTCTATAACAAAGAGTTAAATTTTGAAAAATTAAAGTAATGGTAAATTAGTAAAATTAATATATCTAATACAAAAAAAAAAGAAAACAGTACTTTTAAACCCAATACACATCAAATCTGTAAGATACTAAACAAAAAATATTTTTTTAATATAAACTTATAGTATAGCAAAATAAAACTTCTTATTTTTAATGCATTTATAATAAAATAATGAATTGTATTCATTTTTAAGATACTTAAATTACTAAGCATATCATGAATAATGTCTTTGTTAATATTAGCAAACTGTGATTTAAAGTTTTTGTTTCTTGTAAATAGGGCGTACGATGTAGAAATGGTACATGTCTTCTAGTTTGTGAAAATTACAAATGGAACAGTTTTCTTCTGTGTTGATTTCGTATTTATTATTTTTATAAAATAAGTTCACATATTTTTTATTAGATAGCCTCAGTTGAGCAATTATTCGTGTTTTGCTTATGTCTACTTTAAAGTTAAAGTATTTTTCTCTGTCAACGTTAAATTTCAAATGTTTATAAAGTACACTGTATTTAGAAAAAAACTGGTGTGGCCACCACACAACTTTCCTATAAGGAATGATGAAGAAATGTATTTTTATAAGGTTATGTTGTCATAAATCCACTTTGAAGTGATATATTTATATTAAAAACGATTAGTACGTGAGAGAAATTCGCAAATGTGTACACAACTTTTGTATGTGGTTAACCCCTCGATACTTGTCGGCGCCTTTACAGTAATTTTAAGTAGCAGGTATAAGGGTATTTAACAGCAACCACACTTTTGCGCCAGCCGCTGTTCTGTGCTGACCGTTTGTACGAACTCTACTGAAGTAGTGATTTAAGATGTTAAAATTAAAATTATCATAACCGCAAGAAATCTTTTATTTGTATCACATACGAGGCGAAACATGGTCCTTCGAGCAAAATACCAGTAAATGAAAAATTTTAATCCGCAAATCGATACCGCAAAATCTACACCGCAATTTAACACGCCAAAACACAAATTGGGTAAGTGAATCTGTTCCTGCTAATACTAACATTCTTTAATTGCTTGTATGTGTCAAAAAACTATACAGTCTTCTAACTCAAAACTGCTAAATTCATAATTCATTAATTCATAATACTGAAATAATACTTAAATTTTGCATGAAATTCATGCAAATAAAATAAATAGTTACACAGAATAATTTTTTCAATTCGTTGCAATGGCAGACTTAGATACTCTAATACACAAACGCGGACAAATTAAAGCACGTTTAACGCGACTTAAGACAGCGTATCAAAATTTTCTACAAGATAATAATAAATTAAAGACTTTAGAGTTTGTATTAAATAAAACGTTTCCGGCATGGGATCGCGATAATGTTGAATCACATAGAAAAAAAAACTGAAGAATTTGAAACTGAATTTGCAAAAACGGTTACTCATATTTCGACCCTAATAAATAACGGTAACGCAGGTACTTCAAACCCGAGCAATGCAGGTTATTCAACTCAAATGCAAAATAATTTCGGTATTGAAGTAAAACTACCGGTTTTAAACTTAAACACCTTTGATGGCCAATACAGTCAGTGGGTAACTTTTTATGACACCTTTATTTCATTAATACACAACAATGAAAAACTAGACAACACTCAAAAATTCCATTATTTGAAATCATGTTTACGTGGCGAAGCAGCGAATATTATCAGTTCACTTTCACTGACATCCGATAATTATAACAACGCACTAATGTTATTAAAATCGCGATACGAAAACAAACGGTTAATAATTAAAACTCATTTAGATTCAATCTTTAATTTACCGCACGTTACAAAGGACTCCGCTTCATCAATTCGAAAATTTTTAGATACATTAAACACTCACTTAAGCGCCTTAAAAACGTTAGGTCTTCCTGTTGACGGATGGGACGCAATTTTGATTCATTTTATTAGTTCCAAACTGGACATTGCCGGGAAGAAGGAATGGGAATCTAATAAATTTGCCGCGGAACTTCCTACATACGCAGAAATACATGACTTCTTGACAAAACGTAGCTTGGTTTTAGAATCAATTGCAACTGATACCAATTTTACAAGAAAACCATTTATTCCTAGTTCTCAAAAAATCATGTATAATCGCAAATCGGGAATATCAAATAATTTTCTAACCGCAAATACAAGTAAATGTCTAATCTGTAAGGAAACTCACGACGTGTATCAGTGCTCGCAATTTAAAAGATTAAGTCCAGAATCACGTTATAATAAAGTTATTAAACACAAAATTTGTATTAATTGCTTAGGAAACCACCATATAAGCAAGTGTCATTCAAGTATGTTATATCGAAGATGTAACAAAAAACATCACACGTTACTAGATCGTGAATATTCTATTTCAAATCACGTAATTCCAAATACCTCCAATGTTCGCGATAATAACTGCACATTATCAAACGCAGTAGTAAATAACCATTGTAAAATACTAAACCCAGTAGAAACTCTTCTATCAACAGCAATAATTCAAATTGAAGATCACAATGGATTCTTGCATAATTGTAGGTGCTTACTAGATGTAGGTTCTCAAAATCATTTTATTTCAGAAGCGTTCTGTAAGAAATTAAAACTAAAGCCTGATCAAATAAATATTCCTATTATGGGCATTAATCAAATTCAATCATCAGTAAATCAATCGGTTAATGTTCTTATAAAATCACGATGCGAAAATTATTTTGCAAATTTAAATTGTTTAGTAATAAAGGAAATAACAAGCAAACTGCCCCATCAAAATATATCTCAATTTATTCATATTCCAAAAAATATTACTTTGGCCGATCCTACATTTGCCTTCCCTAATAATGTAGACATTTTAATTGGTGCACAATTATTTTGGGATTTATTAATGCTAGAAAAAATTCAATTTTCCAAAGACCAACCGTTTTGGCAAAGAACAAAATTGGGTTGGGTAGTAGGTGGTACAATTCAAAATAAACTACTCCAAACACAAAACAAACTACAATGTAATTTAAATATTAAAGCATTAGACAAATCAATTACAAAATTTTGGGAAATTGAAGAAACAAATATTAAGGTTTTATCTAAGGATGATCAAACATGCTAAGCTCATTTTATTGGCACTCAAGCGAGATCTGCAGATGGTAGGTTTATAGTACGTTTACCATTAAAAGATAATCCATTAAAATTAGGGGAATCTAAAGAAAAGGCAGTAAATCGATTTTTATCTTAAGAAAAAACGTTAAATAAAAACCCGCAATTACAAATAGCGTACCGTAATTTTATGAAAGAATATTTAAAATTAGGACACATGGAATTATTAGATTATAACTCATTGCAAAAAGAAATGAATCCACAGTTTTTTCTACCTCATCATGCCGTAGTTAATAATAATAGTAGTACAACAAAGGTAAGAGTAGTTTTTGACGGTTCCGCAAAATCGACATCAAATGTTAGCTTAAACGATTTATTAATGGCAGGTCCTACTATTCAACAAGACCTTGGTTCAATTCTCTTAAGGTTCCGCACTCATGCTGTTGTTTTTACCGCAGATATTAAAAAAATGTACAGACAGGTTCTTATTCACCAATCCGATAGAAAATTTCAAAGAATTATTTGGCGCAATGATCCACAAGAAGAATTAAAAACTTATCAATTAGCAACCGTAACTTACGGCACTACCTCTGATCCTTTTTTACCTTGACGTTCGCTTCATCAAATTGCCTTAGAACATAAATCAGTTTATCCTACAGCATCAAAAGTAATACTCAATGATTTTTATGTTGACGACTTGTTAACAGGAGCTAATACTGTTGACAAAACAATTAAGTTACGGAATGAAATTCTATTGATATTATCAAAAAGTCAATTCGATCTAACAAAATTTGGTTCAAAGAATAATAAACTGTTAGAAGGTATATCAATATCTGAAAATACGACAATCGACTTTATAAAAGATGTAGGATCTAAAACTTTAGGTTTAATATGGAACCAACGTACTGATACGTTCAAATACAAAATAACAAAAAATTCGATTTCTAATAAATTAACAAAAAGAATATTGCTCTCTCAAATATCACAAACGTTCGATCCTCTAGGTTTAATAGGTCCAATTATTACGACAGCAAAATTAATTATGCAAACACTCTGGACTCTAAAATTAGAATGGGACGATCCAATACCAAATCCTCTAAAAAGTAAATGGTTTCAATTCGTTGATGTTTTACAAGCTCTTGAAACAGTTGAGATTCCGCGAAGAGTAACTTGTTTGCAACCTTTTCAATTTGAAGTGCATGCATTTGCAGATGCCTCTGAATCCTGTTACGGCGCATGTTTGTATTTACGTACAGTCAATCAAGATCAAACCATTTCTGTGAATTTATTATGTTCGAAATCGCGTATTGCATCTTTGAAAAAAATATCATTACCACGTTTGGAACTCTGTGCAGCTCATTTACTGGCCGAATTAGTAAATAAAGTAATTCCAGTTTTACAATTAGACATTTATAAGACATATATTTGGACAGACTCAATGATTGTACTCGCTTGGTTAGCTGCAGAGTCATCACGATGGACTACTTTTGTAGCGAATCGAGTATCACAAATTCAAAGTTTAACCACCTCTTACGAATGGCGTCACGTTCCTTCAAATTTTAACCCTTCTGATTTAATTTCACGTGGCACCACCTCACTAAAATGTATAACATCTGATTTATGGCTGCACGGTCCAAAGTTTTTATTAAATGACACACACAAGTGGCCAAGTAACTCGCTTAAAGACAATAATTTTGATTTGCCCGAACAAAGAAATATCAAATTTTCTACATGTACTACAACAACTACAAACAATATTTTTTTCAATTTAATACAAAAATATTCTTCATTTACAAAACTACAACGAATTATATCTTATATACTCCGATTTAAAAATAATTGTTTAAATTTGAATAAGTGTTTATTACCCTATCTAACATACAAAGAACTTAATCAATCAAAAGTATTTATTATTAAACTAATACAAGAGCAAGCATTTAAATTCGAAATTAATCATTATAAAATAATAAGGAACTTCCACGAAATAGTAAAATTATTTCATTAAACCCATTTATAGACACTAAAGGCATCCTTCGGGTAGGTGGAAGACTACGAAATGCAAGGTTGTCATACGATACAAAATTTCCAATTCTTTTACCGCGCCATCACCACATAACACATATACTTGTTAGGCAAGAACATCTCCACCAATTACATTCGGGTCCACAAGCTACACTAGCCACTTTAAGGCTAAGGTATTGGCCAATCTCAGGACGAAATATTGTAAGAAAAATTATTAATAAATGTGTGACATGTTTTCGAAACAACCCTAAAATGCTCGAACAAAAAATGGGCGACTTACCAAAGGAAAGATTAGAACTAACTCGGCCTTTTCTTAATACGGGAGTTGATTACGCCGGTCCACTTAAAATTAAGGAAAGTCGCGGACGTGGAAGAAAACGTCAATTAAAGGTTTATATCGTTTTATTTGTATGCTTGGCTACAAAAGCAATCTACATAGAACTCGTGTCAGACGCAACTTCTGAATCATTTTTAAACACTCTTAAACGTTTTATTGCAAGGCGTGGAATGATTGCAAATCTATATTCGGATAACGGAACTACTTTTGTAGGAGCCTATCGTGAATTAAGGGAATTATTCAGATCAAATTCGTTTACAAATATCATACAAAATTTAGCTGAAAAAAATATTACGTGGCATTTTATTCCACCACGAGCTCCACATTTTGACGGACTGTGGGAAGCAGGTGTGAAAAAGGTAAAATATCACTTAAATAGAGTTGTTAGAGATACATTATTGACATATGAGGAACTTTATACTTTTTTGACACAAATTAAAGCATGCATTAACTCTCGACTATTTTTCCCCATATCCAACGATCCAAATGATCTCTCCGTTCTAACTCCTGCGCATTTCCTTATTGGAGATTCGTTGATTATCCCAATTGAAGAAGATGTCACCAATATTTCAACCAATCGTCTTACACGTTGGCAACACATTTGCAAAATCAAACAAAATTTTTGGAAGCGTCGGTCAATAGATTATTTAACGGAATTACATCCTCGAAGCAAATGGCATCGCACGGGCACTCAACCAGTAGTAGGCACAATGGTTCTTCTACGCGACGAACAACTTCCACCTAACCAATGGGCATTAGGAAAAATAGTAGAAATATATAAAGGAAATGATGACTTAGTGCGAGTAGTGTCAGTTAAAACAAATAATGGTATCTTCAAACGTGCAGTGACTAAATTGTGTTTGTTACCAATAAATTAGTGTCTTAGTGATTTGATTAAATTTTATATTTTTTGATAAACTTCATATATTTAGGGTAATATAAATGTAACTTTTTTAATTCGCCATGTTTTGTTTGTTTAGAAATGTAATTAAGCTCACATTTTTTATGTTTTGAAAGGCAAACCTTTCAAGATGTGGCGGCATGTCGGCGCCTTTACAATAATTTTAAGTAGCAGGTATAAGGGTATTTAACAGCAACCACACTTTTGCGCTAGCCGCTGTTCTGTGCTGACCGTTTGTACGAACTCTACTGAAGTAGTGATTTAAGATGTTAAAATTAAAATTATCATAACCGCAAGAAATCTTTTATTTGTATCACATACGAGCCGAAACAATACTATCCTTAGGAGATTACATTATTTCTAGCAAGCATTTAACATTTAAAAGTTTTAATCCAAATCGGGTCCGAAGATAAACACCATTTGACTCATTCTATGTAAAATAAATCCTTCTGACAAAATGAATTTCGATTCCTTTGAAAAAAGAACCCAAGAAAAAGTTGTAGATTATTGTTGGCCTACGTTCCTGGCAGCAAAGCTATTGCTACATTAAAAAAAAACTGGTGTGGCCACCACACGACTTTCTTATAAGGAATGATGAAAAAATGTATTTTTATAAGGTTATATTGTCATAAAACTACTTTGAAGTGATATGTTTGTATTAAAAACGATTAGTAAATCGCCAATTAACCAGACTTGTGCAACCGGATATTTATTTTTTCTAAAAAAAAATCGTCGCAGGCAGGATTCGAACCTAGATTATATAATGGAAATCACTTTAAATTATAAATTAAATATCTAATAAACTGTGTTGTGTTATTTAAATTTTATTTTATTTTTAAAGTTTTGCATGAGTTTGTACGCCTGCGAAAATCTAAGAGGGACGTTTTTTGTAAATGATAGGGGTAGGAAAGTCGTAGAAAAAAAACGTAATAATTTTGTTGTTTAAATAACTATTAAATTTGGTGTTTTGCCACAACATTTTGGTCGACTTCGAGACCGATAAAATTCGAATTGAATTTGGATATGGAGCAGCATTAATGGTATAACAGAAAATCGTGGTATTTAACATTACCATGTATTGCTATACTTTCTCTCTTTAAGATAAATTTAGATATGATTTGGATTTTACACGTTTTGTTTAGGGTTGCTTATTGTATCCTTAATTCCCATTGTAACTGCATTTTATAAAATGGCAAAGAATAGTAAATCTTTATTATTAAATATTCAATTACTTATTAATAAATTGAATAGATTTGAGCAGCATTAGATTTGATTAGAGCTGATCAAATTGATCACGCATTAATAGACGCTTTGTCTAAAAGATTAGAACAATTTAAACCAATTATTTATAAATATGAAGACGTATTTATACAAAGTCAAACTTTATCTATTCAATCGGATGATATTTTGTCATTTGAGGACTTTGAAGACAATTCGCTTTTATTGATCACTAAAGCTTCGATTATTTAAAAAAATTTTAAGGAGATTCCGCATGATAATTGTAAGTCAATTTCTAATTCGAGCCAGTTTTCTAAAAACGTTAATGAAAACAATATAAAACTGCCGGTTTTATCAATTCCGAACTTTTCCGTACATTATTCTGATTGGAACAGCTTTTACGAAACGTTTTTGGCATTAATAGTTAATAATTCGTTTTTATCAGATGTTGAAAAGTTTTTTTATCTACAAAACGCTTTAAAAGGCACGTCTAAAGAATTAATAAATGAAATGCCGGTAACTGCTGGTAATTATCACATTGCTTTGCAATTGCTAAAAGATCGCTACAATAACGAAAAATTAATCATTTTTTCTCATTTAGAAGGTATTTTTCAAATGGAAAAATCACACAAAGAATCGGCAAAAAAGTAATGACATTTTGTCCCGTCATTTACGCGCTTTAGATAATATGAATTTATCAGACGCGCAATTGAAGGCAGCAGTACTTGCCTTTATTTTAAAATCGAAAATGGATTCTAATGCAGCATCTGAGTTTAGCAAATTTAAATTAAAAGAAATCCCTACGTTGGTTGAAATTCAGCAATTTTTAACACGAAGATGTGAGACGCTAGAAGATGTCGCAGCTACGCAAAAGGCGCAGTCCAGTGCATTACGTAACAATAGCTTTGGAAAACATGTAATTCCAAAAAATAATTTTGTAAAGCAATCATTTGTTGTTACGAATACGAATACATGTTTATTATGTAAAGGTGCTCATTTAATCTCTTCTTGTTCTGCGTTTTTGGATTATTCTGCTAGGGATAGGTTCAATAAAGTTTCCGAGTTAGGTAATTGTAAATTGTGCTTAAAGTACACATTTCGCAATAATAAAAAATGTACTGCAAAAATAAAATGTGAATATTGTCAAAGGTTGCATAATAGTCTTTTGTGTTTTCAACGTGAATCTAAAATATTGAAACGTTCGAGAAATTATTTGCAAATGCAAGAGCCTTCTAGAAGCTGTTATCCATCTTCTAGAAGATATACCGAAATATAGGGAACGCTCGAGAAGGATTTCCGTATGTGTATATATACCGACGAGACAGATCGTAGGTTAGTTATTGCTGGAATGCGAATACAGCAGTGTCAAGAAGATTATCAAGTTGAAATAAATAAGTCGTTATCACGCGTGTGAGATAAACCTACCGAGAATAATCGTGTACGTGATTTTTAGTGTAAACAAGTGTGAAGCTATCCGAGGACGTTATCTTATCTTAAGTGATAGTGTTATACAACGGTTATACATAAATTAGTGTAAGTGTTTTCATTAAATATTATTAGATTTCATTAGTTCGGTTAATTTAAAAGTGTACATATTTCTAGTATAAGTAAAACGTATTTTTTAGTCGTTTTAAAAATAAATTAGTTTTTAATAATAAAATACGTAACAATATTAAGTAATTCAAATTCTGGTGCAAGTGATTGTGTTTCTACAGATAATTTAAATTCTGACGATATACCAACTTCCCAAACAGTACTTTCGGTCTTTAACTTTAATTACAATCAAGTTCTGTTATCAACCGCCTTAGTCAAGGTATTAATAAATAAAGAGAAGTGGGTTACTGCGCGTTGTTTACTTGACTCAGCCTCACAAGCTAATTTCGTTTCTGAAAACTTTTGTAAACGTCTAAATGTTACAACTATTCCAACTTTTGCATCTATTTATGGAATAAATTCCAAGCACTCTAATTTAAATGGCTTGGTAAAAATGAAAATTTCTGCTTTGCAATCTGACAATCAAATAAAACTTTTTTGTTTACTTATACCCGAAATAACCCGAAATCTACCATTAAAGTGTTTTGATAAAACTTAAATATACCGCCTTTCATTACATTAGCGGATAAGAATTTTAACATCACTGCACCAATAGATATTCTAATTGTCGTGTTTTTATGAATTAATGTGTCCTGGTCGTATTTAGGAGAAAATAAACTAATATTGCAGGAAACTTTATTTGGTTGGGTTTTGGGAGGTAACTTGTCGACTTCTCAAACTTCCAATGTTTGTATTGTAAGTATGGTTTGTGCTTCACTATCTTCCAATAAAAATCTGAACGAGTCCTTAACCAAATTTTGGAATTTAGAAAATATTTATTCGTAAAGAATCTTTGTTATCACGAGAAGAAAAATTTTGCGAACAGCATTTTCTAAAAACTGTATAACGTGATAAAGACAGTAAATTTGTGGTTTCTATTCCTTTCAATTCTAGACTTGCTGATTTAGGCGAATCTCAAAAGTTTGCAATCCATCGATTTCTCAATTTAGAAAAAAAATTACAAACGAATTCACAATTGCGTAATGAATATCTTAAATTTATTCATGAGTATAGAGATTTAGGTCATATGACTCAATTGCATTGTGTTGAGTCTTCACATGAACCTCTTGCTAAAATAAAGGCTTTAGATCTGGATATTAATATAGATAACATTTCTTTTTACTATTTACCACATAACTCTATTATCAAGCTAACTACAAAATTTCGAGTCGTTTTTGATGGCAGTGCTAAAACCGTTTCAAATGTATTTATAAATGATGCACAAATAGTTGGTCCTGTTATTCAACCTGACTTGTTTACGATATTATTAAAGTTTAGGCAACACAAATTTGCTCTTACTGGCGATATAGAAAAAATGTATCGTATGATTCTTATACATCCATCTCAACGTAAATTACAATGTATTTTATAGAGAGATAAACCTACTGATAAAATTGTTACATACTAACTAAACACTGTTACATACGGGACAGCATCAGCCAGTTATTGGCTACCAAATGCGTACAGCACTTAGCAGATCAGTTGATCACCAATTTTCTATGGCTTGTGACGTAATTAGAACGAATTTTTATATGGACGATCTCTTGTTTACTTCAGACACCGTTGAGGAAGTTATTTAAATAAAAAATGAAGTATCTTCTATCTTGTGAAGTGCAGGGTTTCGTATTAGAAAGTTTTTGTCTAATGACTCCCGAATTATATCTGAATCTAATGATCTCCATTCACTTTTGCTTACTATCCCTTTAGGAGAACGAGCTAATTCTAAAGCTTTAGGGCTTTTGTGGAATTCCACATTAGACACAATATCTTATGAAGCTGACAGAGGACATAACAACATGGGGGCTTTTGGCCCCAATTGTAATTAAGAGTAAAATAATGATCCAGAAATTATGGTCACTAAAAGTTTCTTGGAACGAATCTGTTCCATTATCTGTTAGTTCCCAATGGCTAAAGTTTATAAATCAACTACAGTTTATAAAAAAATCTACAAATCCCAAGATGTGTTACCTTGCAAAATCCATTGCTTATAGAGTTACATAGTTTTGCTGACAGTAGTTGTGTCGCATTTGGTGCATGCATATATGTCCGGACTATAGTGCATGAAGGAAAAATTATAAGCAGATTTTTATGTATCAAATCTCGCGTGGCTCCTTTGCACACAAAATCAATTCCGAGATTAAAATTATGCGCTTGCGTTTTGCTAGCGCAACTAATGCATAAAGTAAAACTTCTTTAACAATAAAGCTTAATAAGGTCTACTTATGAACAGATTCAACTATTGCACTTAATTGGATTGGTTCAGCGCCAAACAGGTACAAAACCTTTGTCGCTAACCGAATAGCTTTTATTCAAGAAAAATTTGAGGTACATGCTTGGCATCATGTTAAATCAGCGGATAATCCAGCTGATCTTGTTTCACGAGGTACTACTACTTGTAGTCTTTTGTCCAACCAACTATGGTGGTACGGACCGTCATTCTCTCCTTATAAGTTCACTAATAACATAGATTCAGGAGGTAGCGAATTAAAGATAGTTAGTTCAACAACATTTGTTAAAGATTTCAATTTATTCACAAAATTTTCATGTTTAGAAAAACTTCAAACAGTGTTGGCATGGATGCTTCGGTTTACTACCAATTCAAAACTTCCTATATTATCTAGAATTAAAGGTCGTTTATCCTTACGGAAACTACAAATTTGGTTAAATTTATTAATTTAAACCTGCCAAAATGAAACACTATTTACCGAAATAAAATTGTTGGAATCTAATAAAGCTTTATATTCGCATTCAAAATTATTACCTCTAAATCCATTTCTGGATAAAGATAACATTTTAAGAGTCGGAGGTCGTTTAAAAAATTCTTCATTTAGTTTCAATACAAAATTTCCTATACTCTTGCCAAAAACGCATGCTTTTACCAAGCTTGTAATGCTTGAGTTTCATCATAAGTTATAGCACTGTAGAGCTCAGCAGTTACTAGCATGTGTCAGAAAACATTATTGGCCAATAAGTGGAAAAACATTAGCTAAAAGAATTATTCGTTGGTGCGTAAAATGTTTTAGAGTCAATCCAAGTTCTAATAACCCATTTATGGGCGATTTATTATGCAAACGTTTGCAAATAAATACACCTGCCTTTTATAACACTGGCCTTGATTATGCGGGTCCAATTTTAATTAAAGATAGAAAAACACGAGGTTTAAAGTTGATAAAGGTATTCAGGTATTTGTTTATTTATTTGTATGGTGACTAAAGCTGTTCATTTAGATCTGGTTGCAAATTTATCTACGTAATCATTTTTAGCTGCACTTAAGCGATTTATCACCCGGCGTGGAAAACCGTTTTCCATAACTAGCAATAACGCAAAAAATTTTGTTGGTTCATTTAAAAGAGTTATATCTATTTTCATAGTCCACAAATGCTCAAAATACTATTTATAACTATTTAAACAACAATAACATTAAATGGGGATTTATTATACCCCGTCCCCTTCATTAAGGGGGTATTTGGGAAAGCAACATAAAAATTGTCAAAATGCATTTAAAACGGGTTTTGGGAAATACCAATTTAAACTACGAAGATTTAATTAGCGTTTCGACGCAAATTGAATCTGTTTTAAACTCTCGGCCATTATCACCATTATCTTCAGATCCTAACGACCTCAGTCCTTTAACTCCTGGTCACTTTTTAATAGGCATATCATTAACCGCTATCCCCGAACTTGACTTACAATTTATAAAGGAAAACCGTCTATCGTTCTATCAGCGTGTCGAGCTAATAAGACAACATTTTTGGAAACGGTGGAGCTCTGAAGTTGTTCCACAAATGCAACGAAGAATCAAATGGCAGTCTCGTCTTCCAGAGTTACCACACGTAGGTTCCTTAGTCCTCATTAAAGAAGAAAATACGCCACCGCTCAATTGAGCGTTAGGACGTGTCGTAGAACTGTATCGAGCGTCAGATGGTGTAGTGCGCTCAGTGAAATTGTTTATTTCTAATGGAAGCAGTGTGAAACGTTCGGTAAACAAGTTGTGCGTGTTACCTATATCTTAAATAGCTCAATTGATTTATACATTTAGTTTTGTGTTCTTGAATACTTATTGCACTTTGGTAGTTATATATACATTAGAATTAGGCATATTATCATTTGGTTGTATATGTTGAAGTCCACGTTACTTCAAGGTGGCGAATGATGTTAAATGTTATTTAAATTTAATTTTATTTTTAAAGTTTTGCATGAGTTTGTACGCCTGCGCAAATCTAAGAGGAACGTTTTTTGTAAATGATAGGGGTAGGAAGCATTCTTGCATTAAAAGTCGTAAAAGAAAAACGTAATAGTTTTGTTGTTTAAATAACTATTAAATTTGGTGTTTTGCCACAACAAACTGTTAATGTTAGAAAAAAAATTATTTGAATAAATTGTTAGGAAGAATTATTTTTATGAAAAACTGTAAAAATAATTCGAATAATTTACATTCGTACACAATTATATAAGAAAAACTGTTCAAAATGGCGGATACACCTACTTCCGGTTTCCTTATTAGACCCATCTTTTGATAAAACCCAGAGAATATGAAAAGCCAGCTCCATTCCAAATTTCAAGTTACTATGACTTTTGGTTAGAGAGTTATCGTGGCTACAACGTTACACACACAGACACCCAAATTTTTTTTGTCAAAAATACGTTTTTCTTATTCAGGAGACCTTGAAAAAACGATCGCTATACTTTCCTTATAGGAAAGTAAAAACACATTCTCCTTGTAGGTTTTGTTTTAAAATTTTAATAATTTTTTGTATTAATAGTTTATCCACTACTTGACTGTTATACTTCTTTATACCCTATGTTTACTAAAAAACTGCGTAAGTAATTTCGGTTTGTTACTAGGCACCATATCCAATGTTTTTAAACGATTATATAGCTGTTTTGTAAAACGATTATCTTCCATATTTAACACTTTCTTCCAGCAATTTAATACACGATTCCAAAAAAATATTGCTTTATGGTTGTTGCTTGTTTCTAAACGAATCATATGGTTTGGAGTACTTGTAGGGCATTCTAGGAAGCTTTTTAGGTAATGTAGCTGGCATTTCTCTATTTACTGAATTTCGTTTAAACCCCATACTTCTGATCCATACAAAGTTGTTACATTAATAATCGTTCTAAGTGTTGTCTCTGTATTCCATCTATTTGATTTACTTTTAAAAAGAATTGTTTTTATTTTTAAAGTTTATAACTGTCTTAGCAGCTATTTTAAACAACCCAGATATAGAAAATGTTACTCCTAAGTATTTAAACGTTTTGACTACTTCTGATTCGATATTTTTATATAAGAACGGATTTTCTATAGGTGTCTTACGTTTATGAAATAAAACGATTTTATTTTTGTTAGTGTTTACGGTTAAAAAATTGTCGTTATAAGTTTTTTCCTTACATCTATGATAGTGTCGCATAAAATGACAATATCATCAGCATAAGCTAAAATTAACAGATCCTTTTCCCCGTCTATGTTTAGTCCAGTTGCTCCTTTGTCTTGAAAATAGTTTTCTAGATCATTAATGTATAACGCAAATAAAAGTGGATGTTACCTTGTAAAACTCCTTCTGTTATTTTCATAAACTCTAATAGTCTATCCTTTGTTTTAATTTGTAAATATGCCGCTTGGTATAAGTTTCTTATGATTCGAATGATTTTCTGAAGATATGCCAGTTTATTCCACAGGTTGTCATGGTTAACACTATCAAACACTCTTTTAAAATCTACAAACATTGCGAAAACTTTTCTTTTTTTTTTAATCTTAATTGACTCTGAATAATAACATTTAAACAATAGTTATTTCTATCACTAGTCCAGAAAGTGCTATTTACTTTTAGGACGTGTGATACACAACATTTTTTGTGCTGATCTTTATAGTATAAATTAATTAAAAGTTGTTATTTAAGTATGGATTTTTAATAAAATTTAATAAAATATGTTGATAAAACTGAAACCTGTAATGACGAAATACAATTGTTTTTTAAATTAATTTGACAATTACATAATAATATTACAATTTCACTTATATGAAAATAAAACCTTTGTTGTTTTTAGCAATTGTAAGATATAAGCAAATTTGTTAAATTTGTTTAAAACAATTTTTGTTAGTGCTACTCTAAACAATAACACAGATAATGGTGTATGTTAATAAATTCGACATATTGACAAATGACGTTTATTTAATTAATGATTACTAGTGCCAACTTTTAGTTATAAAATTCTTCTACACTTTACCGGAAAAGTGAAACAAAAAATATATTGTCAATAGTGCTGTGATTTTTCCTAAACCCAATTGGGTTTTCTCGGAGAATGTAATTTTCTTCACACCAACTCTGAATTCTGTTTATAACTTGAGTGAAAATTTTGCAAATACAGTTAATTAAAGCTATACTTCTGTAATTTGACGGGCTTGCTTTATCACCTTTTTTATACAAAGGCATTATTTGTGTTTTAGACCATAGCTGAGGAATAGTTTCATTTTGAAGTATAGAATTAAAAAAAAAATTATAAAAGTTGTTATTTAGTTCGTCGAGACCTGGTGATTTGTTTGATTTGGATAATTGAATACTTGTTCTTAGTTCGGTGTTATGTTTGAATCTAAGAAATGATCTAAACAATCAAAAAATGTTTCATTTTTTGCGTTTTTAAACGATTTGTTTATTTATAATATTCCTCCGAACGTTTTAAGCTAATTATATTAATAAACTGATGTTTGGGTTTTAGTTACACAAAAGATTGAATTATTTTTCACATTAGAAATTGTACCTGGTAATTTCTTTAGTAAAATAATTTTTAGAAGTTGTAATTTGCTGTCGGTATTTTTTCTTATTGTTTAAATACTGTTATAAATTATCTTTTTTATAGTCTTTACGATATTTTTTTAAATTAGTTGTGACTTGTTTTTTAAGTTGATAACCATCATAACTAAACCAGGGTTTATGTTCGTTACTTGTTTGTTTGTTTTTCTGTTTGAGTACGTTGCACATATGCGAGTTGGAAGCTGCTTCTTTAATTGAAACTATGAAATTATGGTTTAATTTGTTTACATACAAATCCTTATAATAAATATTTGCATTTATTGTCCAGCTGATTTTGAAAAAAGTATTTGTAATCTTCGTTAAAATTCAATTTTATATTATAAACGTTTTGTGATGTTACGCTCTGTGTAGTTTTCTCGCAATTCTGTTGTTGCTGATTTTTTTTTAAATAAATTATACCAATGCAGTGCGGTGAGTTTGTTACAGTAGGGTTCATTTCGAAATTAATAATTTCTTCGATCTTATCTATATCGGCTTAAGCAAAGTCACTCGTAGATCTTCCAGTTTGACTAATAAAAGTAAAGTTTCCACGGATATCTACATTAATGCTCCCATTTAACAAATATAAACCGAGTAGTTCTATTTTCTCAACAAGTTTTATCCCTCTTTTATTAACTTTCTTATGCAACTTTCAAACACATTTGTGTTAACTAAGGTATTTTCACTAATGCAGTTCATTTCGCCAACGTGAGCGTTAAAGTCACATAATAAATCTTTATGATTTAAGTAAGTGTCATTTTTTGCATTTAATGAATCATATAACTTGTTAATACATGAAGCATGATTAAGATTAGGTTTCAGATATAATGTGCCTAAAATACACTTAGAGGTACTTAGTTCTAATGTTATATACAGATAAGTGATGCTAATAACTTTTATCTAAACTTTATTTTGAAGGTATAACTATTCCTCCACTTGCTCTACCTTTACTTTTTTCTTTGATTGCATTACTACAAATTATAGTTGTAAATTCATTTTAAAAAAACGGTAGTAATATCACTTAAACACCAGGTTTCAGTTAAACAAATTACGTCTCTACGCAGTAAGCTTTGCTGAGTGTCTATTTCTACATCAAATATTTTGTTGAATCCCTTAATATTCTAGAATACAATGACTCCTACCCCGGTTTGCAATGCTATGTCTAAGTGGTGTATTTTAGTATTTAATAGTTTTTTTTTTATGAGATTACTTCTTAGTTTTTTAGTTTTAACGTCATATCGTGATTATCCCAAACATGTTTTGTGTCGTCTATAGTTAATTTATTGTAGCCCATTTTAACTTTTCTGTCTTTTTTAGTGTTAGTTTTTTAAAGCTCGAAACATATGTAATATATACATTTTGAAAGTTAACGAATTTATTATTAGTGGACTGGTAATTTTAAAAATTGACCAATAACAATGAATCCTCTTAACAATTTAATTTTAATTTAATTTGCATTGTTTTAGTTATTTCTATGTTTTCAATTTATATTTTACAAAAATAAATAAATATTTGAATATACATATTTTTTGACTTTCTTAAATATAAAACATGATATTGATTAAGTTTATTTGACATTGACTTGTGTCGTAACAATACAAGCTATTGTTTATGATATTAACCTTTTACGAACAGGTAAACGAATCATATATAATGAAAGGTTCTAACTCTTACTTTATAACAAATAAGTAAGTTCGCAACATAAAAACCACGATTTTGCAGATGGCAACAGGTCTTAGTCCATTAGTTTATGAAAAGAGGGGGTACAAACGGGTAAAAAAAGAAACAAGAGAGATAGAAGTACAGTACGATTTTTAACACACTATTTGCGTCTCTTTTTAAATTATTACTCAATGATTAAAGTTACTCTTCTATTTCTCGACGCCATCTATCGAGCATAGTTGGTCCCTTCCAGCCGCGTAAACAAAAAGTCGTCATTTTGCTTTTCACGCAATTCGCTACATAAAGATATGCCTGCTTGAATTAAACTTGATTTCTTAAAACATCCACGTGTTGTGACACGATGTATAATGAAAACATCTATAATTAGTTAATTTATTAAACGCAGGGTAAGTGTCTTCTATTCTTTTTTCGATTAAAGGTAATTTCCATGTCGTTTCCTTAACGCCACGTACTACCTCCCAAATGTGGATTTCTTTATTTGTACAAGTTTAAACATCGACGATGGAAAAGTTCTAAAAGGAAGCACTGGACCTACGAATACTGCGGCACAAGGGCAGATACGATTAATATATCTATTCGGGGGCAATTGACGTTTAACTAATACCACCTTGGACGAAAGTTTATATGTAACAGCATACGATACGTTTCGGTTCTCTTACCTTTTAAATGTTACTTTTTACCTGTTGTAGAGTTTTTGACTCACCAGGTAGACACGATTGTTTTCAGGTAATTTGATTACAGGAAGCCAGTAGAAAAACGTTTTCTAAAAGTAAACCTGGATTTTGGTAAGTCAATTTTTGATTTTAACTATTGGCTGTCGCTACGGTGCTGCTCATGAATCATATTTACTAATCGCGCCAAAACGTTTAAAATGATTTGCTTCTTATTACTATTAGTCAATTTAGTTTAAGTTAAATTGCTATCGCATGCTGATTACGTCAACTGTCAATTATTATTGTTAATGTAATTTACTTACAAAGATTTTTGTATCTCTTGGCTGTTACACTGATGATTTCAGTGTATTGTGAGTTAG
This sequence comes from Aquatica leii, assembly GCA_035610365.1. Taxonomy (NCBI): domain Eukaryota; kingdom Metazoa; phylum Arthropoda; class Insecta; order Coleoptera; family Lampyridae; genus Aquatica; species Aquatica leii. Next base: position 169,583,220 of record CM069433.1, read on the forward strand.
TGATACTTCTAGTGTTTTAGTACCTACTTCTACACTAACTAAATTTACTTAACTCTGATGCTATTAAATTAGCTCTAATTGTTATTGATTCAAATTTTAATCTAAGTTATCCTTCTAAAGTAATTAAAGTACAATTGTAAAGTACGATTTGGTTTCTTTCTACGATTCCTCCAGCTTTGCGAACCTTAAAAATTCAATACAAGCTTCGGGCTTCCTGTGCTGATCTAGCAGGAGCTATATCTGCAAAACAAGATCTGGCCGTCATTAAAATAAACTTATCACTTGGACCTCCCCTCCCTCCGATAGGTATTGCTTCAATTCTACAACGAGTTGGCCGTGCAGAGTTCGTAAATTCTAGAAGCTTGTGCACCAACGCAATTTTAAGTAGATGCAGCGTAAAGTGTCAGCCGCCGCCTACGTTCTCGCGTTCCGAAGAGCCTCGCACCTCGACGAAATATTGTTTGAAGTTTGCAGGACAACGCTAAGTAGGAATATCGAGAGAACTGTTTATAATCAGAACTTTTGAAACTTTGTGTGAGGTGAAGAAAAACAACATTAGTTGAACTTATTTGAATAAGATAAAGAACAATCACACATATATTTTAAATACCGTTGCATTTTATTAGTGTTAGTTAAAATAAATCGTGTAAATATTAGAAAGTTTCCGCAAGGTACCTTTCTTTATAGTTATATCTCTATAACGAAATTTTTATAATCATATTCGTGGTTGTTTCCGCACTGATGTTTCAAGTTCGATATATTTTTGACACCTGACAAAACGAAATGTAAAGTGCAAAAGGGGAACAGCTGTGTGTGAGGTTAAGTCAACATATAGAACATGCGTAGAATACGTTTTTTCTTGTTCGTATCGTTCATCTTTGAGGGCCGTCGTTTCTTATTAAAACGCTTGATTTTCTGATTGGTTCCGTTATTCTATAAAATAGCGTAAGGATTTACCTACTTATACCTTATACCATATGATTTTCAGAATCGTTATAATTGTAACTATAAAAATGTGCTTATATACTATATAACATATCCAAGCGCAAACTCTCTATTTAGCTTGAAATAAACTAATTTTAAAATTTGTTACATTGGTGATACAGGTGTGCGGTAATCGAAACCAATTGAAAACGTTAATGTTGTGTAAATAAGCAACTGTTTAGTTTGCGATTCGCGTGTTTGTTTATAGAACGTAATTATAGTTGTTATTAAAATTCAGTATTGATAAAGTTTTTATCTTTGTTATAACTTATGCCGGTAACTCGTTATTAAACCAAAATAGATGCAAAACTATTTCAATTTCTCGAATCAATAAAAAATAGTTAAGAATCGATGAATAGAAATATGAAACAAAAACTATTCGAAAATTCTCAGAAAATGGAAAAAAAATCTAGAAAAATGGAAAAAAAACTGCGCAAAAATTCTCAGCAAATGGAAGAAAATTCAAGAAAAATAGGAGAAAACTTGTCCGAACATTTTCAGAAAGCGGAAGAAAATTCTAGTAGTTTAAAAGAAGAAATACGAACGAGCATTAGAAATCAAATAAAGACAATTGAGGAACAAATACAAGTTAGTGTAGGAAACCAAATTAGACTTAAAGGAAATGTCGCCAGCGAATATTTATTAGACCATCAAGGAGAAGCCACGCACATATTTAAATTTTGATAGAAAACTCTTTGAACAACATACTATAAACCGCAGCTACAACTAATGGTTGGAACAACAAGCAGAAAACGACGTATTTAATAATAAACTTACATAGAGAACCGCTTGAAATGAGGCAGAGTGCTCCTGATTACCTCCAAGGAAATTACGAACTCTTAATTTAACGTTTAGAAATGAGATATGGAGATAGTAGTCTTCAACAGCCCAAATAAAAAGTCGAGTTTAAAAAGCTGCGGAGAGTCTTCAAGACCTCAGTCAAGCCCAATTGACTAAAGTTAAAGTGTTAGTCCAACAGTATTAAGATGTGTTCGCGCTGGAGAGTGGTTAGAAAGGAAGATCTAACATGGTGAAGCATAAAATTAATACCGGCGACGCTCGGTGGATACGACCTTTAAATAGCCTATGGGCGTTTCCAGTAGTACTCGTAAAAAAGAAAGGTAGATCAACAATGTTTTGCGTAAACTACAAGGAGCTTAACAACGCGACCAAAAAGGACAGCTACCCTTTACCAAGAATTGACGATACACTGTGATACCTTTAGGCCTGTGTAACGTTTTTGCAACGTTTGAGCGTTTCATCGAGACCATCTTACACCGATTGTCTTTGAAGACGTGCTTGGTTTACCTAGGCGACCTGATCGTGATTGGAAAATTGTTTGAAGAACGCTTGAACAACTTGAAGGAACTAGGAAGTGTTCCAACGATCACGTGTACAAGCATAGCCAAGACCAATCGACAAACGTCAGGTCCAAAGTTTCTTTGGGTTGTGCACCTATAGACGATTTGTACCCGGATTTACCAATATCGTTTGACAAAACTAACTGAAGAAAACCCAGAATTTAAATGAAATGAAGACTGCAAAAACGTTTTTTTATCACCTAAAACAAGTCCTAGTCACTTCGCCGATTTTAAGTTATTCAAAAGAAGAGGGAAAATTTGTTTTGGATACTGACGCAAGCAATCTGGCCATAGGCGGTCCTTTCACAAGACAAGAAAAAGCCATCGCGTCTTTTAGTAAAGTTTTGTCGAAGAGAGAGGTGTTAGCAGTTGTTAAGTCCATAGAACATTTCTACAAATATTTGTATGGACAAAAATGATTACTAAAGACAAACCACGCCACGCCGCTTTTAAATGGTTATTGCAATTTTGTTGCCGGAAGTGGCAATATGGATCGATAGACTTTAAGAGTATGACTAGGACACAGAACACCGTGCCAAAAGTAGTCATCGGAACGCTGATGCCTTCTTCAGAAGACCATCACTGGTAAACTGTGGCCATTGTTCGCGACTTGAAGAAAAGATCGAATGTCTCCGAAAAACTGCTATGGTCGATGACGAGTGAAAACTTGAGCAGTTGCATCGCGAACAAGAAAACGATCCCGAAATAAGACTATTCTTTAATTGGAAAGAAAACGACCGATGATCAACCTAAAAAAAAGTGAGTTTCGAAAATTACGTACGACAAATATACCGTTTCACTTACAATACGTCGTGTAACTCCTACCGCTTCATGATTACTGAATTGAAATCATTGCGGGCTACAAACGCGGGAGCCCTTTCCCATATTAAAACTCCATTATGAAATCTCGTAGTGGAGGTCGTGACGTCACATTAGAATGCTCTGCTACATATACATATTATACATCCATGGCTTCAAATAATTGTAGCCCGAACACAAATAAATTACTTATTTAATATACGTTGCTTTGAATGACGACCATATTAAATGAATGCTTTAGAGCAATAAAAAATAATTGATGCCTATATTCTATAAATATGTTTAAATATTTTAATTCATAATAATTTGTCACCTTTTTTTTATTTTAATAAACGTCTGGGGGTTTGCGCCCTAGAGCCCTTATGAATCAGCTGCCACTGATCTAAACTAATCGACTGCAAAAAAACGCTGTAGTTTTTTTTACGGGTTTGGAAAACAATGCTAGAATTTCTATTCATCGGCATGAACGTTTTTGAGCCCAGTAGGCCATCTCTTAACGACGAAAAAAAGATTTCGTGCAGTCATGACAGTTTAATTTAGATAATCCTAGATAAACTTCTATTATAACTAATTATGATAATGACGCGCCCCTCCCTTCAGGTTTTTCTGTATCCGCAACTAGGCGAAGGTGACATTATCGCGAATGGGGATTTTATACTTGTCGGAGGCACCGAATATAAGCCTGCCTACGGCTATGGAACGAGTACACGTGCACTCATTTGTTTGTGTTGCCATAAATTATGTTTAAAATGTTTAGTTTTTGTAACTTAATAACTTAGAATCAACCAATAAAGGATGGATATTTTATAATATGGCCTTACATGGGCATAGGAACGCGCGTGAAATTACAATTTCATGCGAAGGGAACGACACCGGCTAGAAAATGTAAGGAGCAGATTGAAATGATATTTTGTGATGATAACTTGATAAGATAAAGAGCGGGTGTCGGATCGTTTGTTCCAGTGTTGATCATTAAACGTTTATAAATTTAATTTTTATATTTAATCAAATCAGTTTTGTTTGTTTGTTTTATTGTTTATTAATTACTGTTTGAAATTTGTAATCGTAACTTTTGTAATAGTAAATAAATGGTATAAACAGTCAGTGTTATTCACAAATGCCCAGCGGAGTCCCCCTTTATATTCTATACGTCTCTGGCATCAGAAGTGGGATCAGGACTGCAAAATGACAATGATGATCCGTTACGAAAAAGTGCAAGTGATTGTTAGTTATTCTATAAGTCACCAAGTTTAATAAATTTTACAAATATAAAATTGCCAACGTATTATAAAAATTAAAACTTTGAAAATGCTGAAAGTTGATGGACTATTGTTGATTTGGATGGAATACTTGTGTGACCGAAACAAATTGCTTTAATTCAACTGTTTTCTGAAACCGTAAATGAAAATTTTAATGTTGCCATAAACACCCAATTAATTGATGAAACGCTTTCGACAATACAGAATATTCAGAATATATTCAAATATTAAAAGGTGATTTATTATTTGGCGTAATTGTAATCCGCTACTTCCAGTTTATACGTTAAGGGCACGTGTACCATATTACAAAGAAGACTCGGTAAGCGACCGGTGCTATTTCTTTTTGGCCATCAAACTAAATTGAAACGTCGAGCATTATCACCGTCTTTCAAAAGAAATGAAAAAGCTGGACGTCTTGAACATCAATGAAGATACCGTAGTCTATCGCCGGCTAGAAACTCAATAGGGGTTCGTCATGCTGTGGCAACCCAGACTGTAGTTAAAATCTGGTGAGATCTTTCCTGTTTTGATTTGGATTGTCATTCTTATAAACAAAATATTACCGTTTATTAAGTGGTAAATGTTTGAACTACCTTAGATAAAAAAAACTTGTCACTATTACATTGCCAAATTATTTTTATACGGACAAAAATTATAATCAGTAATAATTTGATAAAACGAAATTTTAATTTGTAACCTAATTGAACTGGGTTTTTTAATTGAAAATTTGAATTTTCCTGAATGAAGTTGCAAATTTCGACAAGGTCTAGACTCTAGACTCATTACAATAGTATTAATAAACAAACTTGTTTAAGTTTATTGTTTAATTATCAAAAGCATTTGTTGTAAAATTTATTTTATTTTAACAGAATACAAACACTAAACCTCAAATTACAGTTGTTGATTTATATTTTCTCAATTAAAAAGAAAGGTAGTTCAGACAGTTTTTGTGTTAATTACAGGAAGTTTAATTCTAACACAATAAGTACCAGAAAAATATCCGTCACCTATAATTAGCAATCAAATTATTGCATACACAAAGCATACTATTTTTGTGTGTAAACATTAAAATTATTTACAATAATGGTGATTAATTTCTTTTTCATCTTTCGTATGCTTAAATGTTTAAAACGCTTCTAAATTGTCGTAAAAGCTTGTGTTAAAGCAGGTTTTTGGATTACTGTAAACAAATGTAAAAATTAATTAAATTAAAAGTCGATTATGTTGGTTTATGTAAGAGCTAAAAAAACTGCCTTAATCTTCAAACAACGTTTGCACTGCGATGAGGCAAATAATAAATTAATTTCCTGTCAAACGGCGGAACCCATTTTAACTATTTTTAATTCTGATTTGCCAATAGAACAGATGCTAGCTCAGTTAGCTATCGTGCTGTACTTTTTCAAAAAAAGAGAAGCAAAAATTCATTCTGTTGCGTATTTTAGTAAACGTACTTGCTGATCCAGAATCTCGATACCATTGTTACGAGCTTGAAACTCTGGCCATAGTCAAAGCTGTAAAACATTTTCGTCATTTTCTTTTAGGACGTCATTTTACAATCATTACAGATTGCATCTCTCTTAAATCATATCGTACATAACAAGACCTTACACCACGAGCACATCGCGTTGGTGATTATTTTTACAGGCCTTTAACTTTGACATTCTTTATCACGTGGGAAAACGCATAAGGCATGCTGATTTCTTTTTACGAAATCCAACTACATCAAGTAGAGAAGTGTCTACTTTATCGTTACTTAAAAATGACTCAACTTATATGATTCATGGTATTGACTTATATTTTGGCTGGTTGAAAGTTTTTCAACAACGTGATGATACCTTGGTTCAGTTAATTGCTGCCTTAAAAGCAAACGATCTTCACCCAGATACCGCCAAAACATACGACATCCGTAATAATGTTTTGTTCCGTAAAATAGAAAGAAATCATTGCTCACGATATTTACCTGTGGTTCCTGGATCAATGATTTGGTCAGTAATAAATCACATTCACACCGAGTTGAAACATTTAGGATGGGAGAACACTTTGGATAAAATTGATGAACTTTATTGGTTTCCTAAAATGACTCGTCTCGTCAAAAAATTGGTCGATAACTGTCTTGTTTGTAAAACTTCGAAACACAAGTCTAGCAAAACTCAAATTCAGATGTACCCAATATCTAAAGTCTCTCAACCTTGGCATACCATTCATGTTGATATTTCTCATAAATTAACAGAAAAAAGTGACAACAAAGAATATGTGTTTGTAATTATTGATGCTTTAACAAAACTTATCATTTTGTATCGTATTCGGTCTTTGACTGCGGAAATAGCTGTTTACTGTTCAAAAGAGTTTACATATTTAATTGGCGCACCCGAGCGTATAATTTGCGATCAAGGTAAATGTTTCACTAGTAGTGAATTTCGCAGTTTTTGTTGTAATTTTTACATTGAACTGTATTTTATTGCTCACGGTACAAACAGATCCAATGGACAAGTTGAAAGAGTAATGCAAACATTGAAAAACACACTGACTACTGTTGAAACCATAAATGACAAACATTGGCAAGATAGCTTAGGCAAAGTTAGTTAAATTTTGAATTGTACAAATCTATTCGTTCATTTGAGTTGCAGAAAATATTATTTAAAATATCTGAGGTTAAAAGTAATCTTCCGTTGTCAGAAATTCCTGAAATTTCTAGTAAAAATATTGCAAAAGCATTCAAAAACGATGCAGATAGAAAAAATGTTGTGGGTGATTTTGTGTACAGTAAAATTTATGAAAGAATCATTTTCAAACTTTGTCAAAAGAGTAGATGTCCGTTTAAAATTGTTAAAATTTTAGAAAATGATCGTGATGAGGTAGTTAAGTCGACAGACAGGGGGTTAAAGGTAAAACGTTTAAATTGGCTCATGATCACCTTATCAGAGGTAACATTTCAAGTAAATCAGATTCTAAACGTGAATCTCAGAATTTACCTGTGTTGACAAATAACTAACATGTGTAAGTAAAATATTTGTTTACGTTGTTGTTGGTAAGTTAATCCTGGTTTCTATAAGCAGATTAGGCAGTTGTGTCGGTTTGTGTAGATCCTGGTTTGTATAACCAGATGAGGCAGTTGTGCCGCTTTGTGTTGATCCTGGTTTGTATAACCAGATGAGGCAGTTGTGTCGCTTTGAGTTCATCCTGGTTTGTGTAACCAGATGAGGCAGTTGTGCCGTTTTGTCTTGATCCTGGTTTCTATAACCAGATGAAGCAGTTGTGCCGTTTTGTGTTGATCCTGGTTTGTATAACCAGATGAGGCAATAATGCCGCCCTGTGTGTTGAACCTTGACTGTCAAATAAGAATTTTTTTGTTTCATGTAACTTAAAACGGTTACGTAATCTACTTCTTATTGTTTTCTATTTCGTCAGAATAGACGAGCGGTGTCAATTGAAATGACACTGTTATTTACGTTGCAGAAGCTCCCTTTTAACAAATGCCCGAGGACATGCAAAATCTCAAAATGGCTGTGTCGGAGGCACCGAATTTCATACGAATGGAACGGCACCGGCTAGCAAATGTAACTTGTAAGACGGCAGATTGAAATGATATTTGGTGGTGACAACTTGATAAGATAAAAGAGCGGGTGTCGGATCGTTTGTTCCAGTGTTGATCATTAAATGTTTATAAATTTAATTTTAATAATTAATGAAATCAGTTTTGTTTGTTTTATGGTTTTTAATGACTTGTTTGAAATTTGCTTTTGTAATAGTAAATAAATTATGTAAACGGTTAGTGTCGTGCGTTATTCACTTGTAATAAATTGTCGATGCAGTCTAACCCAGCACAAACGCCCAGCGGAGTCCCCTTTATATTCTATACGTCTCTGACATACTTTTATGTGCTTTTATCCCGTGTTTTGTATACGTTTTTCCACAACAGGATGAAAATACATTACAGGCTAGAAAAGAAGTCAAGCGTCCAGTTTTTATATAATCGAGATTATGATTTACTTAAATCAATCAATATTTTAACCACAAGGGGGCCCAAGGGACGAAGGCACGTCGGGGGCTGGGGACGGAGCCCCCCTGTCTCAAACAATTTTTGTAAAGGCAATTTATTGCTTATTTATTTATCATAGATGTATTTGTTCTTTAAATTTTATATTAAAATATCGTTTAATGTATTTTTTTAAGATACACAACAAATGCAATTAATTCAAGCTGAGCAATTTTCTTTAATTATCATTTATATTTTAAAACGTATCATTTTAAGAAATATTCAAACAAAACTATTTTAATTTAATATTATGCAGGGAGAGAATGTGGCACATTTCTCCCACAAATTTTCATCAAGGAGTGAAAAAAACCAGTATGTTTAAATCATTCAGACAACGTAGGGACGACAATAACAGTGACAACCATTATCACTAAAGCAAAACGTTCTTATTGACGGTATTAAATTTGTTTATCACATTAAAAATCAGATTCAAAAGGAGCTATTTATAAACAAATTTATTACGTATAAAAAGAAAAAACTGCAAACTGGAAAACAAAGCGTTTGAAAATTATCCTTTATTTACAATAAAAAATGATCAATTAGTGGTAATTATAAATACAGTTCGCATCGATCATTTCTAACTCTAGTAAAATTGTGTAATATACAAATGCAATTTGCAATTAAAGATGCCATTTTAGAATTCAACCTATCAACACTAGTTAAACGTGGAAATCTTGTTTCCAAACATTTGAAAGTCTTTTCCACCACATCCATAACGGAATTATGTAATATATTGAACTTCAAATGTCGCTGGTTTAAATTTTCAACATTTAAAAATTTAAATGGAGTTACAAGATTATTTAATTGTGGATGTTCCGTACCACCTAACAATAAAAAGTCATTTTTTAATAACGAACTGCTAGGATCAGTTAATAAATTATGAAGCGGGCTAGATTCTAATATGTCTTTTATACTTTTTCCTCCTGGACAACCTACAGAAACGTCCCTCAATAATAGATTATTATCACAAACTACCTGAAGTACGATAGTATGTTTATGCATTATATTATTAAAGTAATCTGCTTTGTCTTTTTCTCCTTCCGGATTTATCTCTATATGTAAACTGCCAATCACACCAACTAATTTAGGAAACGCATATTGTTTAAGAAAACCTTTTTCTATTAATTTTAGCTCATCTTCTTCAGGCCATACAATATATGTCGAAGCTAATTTTAATATTTTTGCAAAATACTCGTGCACTTTATTTTCAACATCTTTGACATTAAAAAGTTGCTCAGCTTCGTCAAACGGTTTCGTATTTCCCAATATCCATAAACACACTAATAGTAGATTTTCAACTCGATCTTCATACACATTTTCCAAATGATCGATTTCAGCTTGTAGATCTATTACTGTAGTCTTGCTCATACGAAATATATTTTGAAATTCGTCGTCGTTTAAGTCATTCCACCATTCATTTTCCATAACACCGGTTTTTGGTAATACTTTCATTATACAAATTAACGTTCAAAACACAATTTTAAATAATCATAACAACATAACCTATGAATTTTTGATTAATAAGGTTCGTATCAAGGATAATTGCGTCTAGAGGACGGGTTATTATGTATTCAAATTATTAATTTTCTGTGTTTTGTTATAATTGTATGTTAAATTATTTAACTTAAATTTAAAATTTCTCGTTAATTTAGTAACTAGATAGTATAAAGCAATATTTTTTAGTTTTAGTAAATAAGTCTTTAGCCACTGCACGTTGATTCAATATTTCGAACCAAACACACAAAAATCCGCACCGTGTGTTGGATTCTGCTATCGTTTGAAGTTAGTCGTATGTTTCTTTTTATATTAATCGAAGCAATATTCAAAAAAATCATTTATTAATTGAATTAAAATGAAGAAGCAATCAGATATTGGATAAACTATAAAATGACTGATGGATTTATTGCAGTGCATTGTGGTCAGTATTCTTTAACTTCGTCATAATGATAAGTAATATATCTACTTAATAGGTGCTGGTCATCACAAATCAAAATTTTATAAGAAATATAATAAGCTATCAAAATTGGCTTGTAGAGCAGGAGTTGATGTGTTGAAACAAGGAGGAACTGCTGTACAAGCAGTCAAAGCAGCAGTATTAAGTAAGTCGTCAAAGAAAGACATCTTCAAGACTTACAACAGAGTGTCAGTTTTAGAGAATGACCCATTAACAAATGCTGGATTTGGTTCTAATTTGACAACCAAAGGTCAAGTGGAAGGAGATGCAGCAATTATGGATGGAAAGACACTTTTATATGGTGGATGTGGAGCAATTCAGAAAGTAAAGAATCCTATAGAATTAGCTTATGATATTTGTATAAAGCAAGAAGAAGCATTACCAATGGGATTAGTTCCTCCATCGTTATTAGTTGGTGAAGGGGGTTTTCATCATGCGAAATCTGCAGGACTAGAAATAGTAAAAAATAAGGAGCTCATTAGTGCTAAAGCTTTTAGACAATTTAAAAAATATAAAAAATTATTAAATTATGCGCAAATTGTGGATAAATCGCCTTTAGACACTGTTGGTGCTGTATGTGTTGATGACAGTGGTCATGTAGCATCGGCTTGTAGTTCTGGTGGATTGTTACTTAAACGACCAGGAAGAGTTGGTCAAGCAGCATTGTACGCTTGTGGTATGTGGGCAGATAGTTTTAGTCCAAGTACAGAAGCTTCTGTGGCTGTGTGCACAACAGGCTGTGGTGAACATTTAATGCAAACACAATTAGCTAAGGAAATTGGCATTGATCTCAAAAAGGATGCTTGTCCTATTCAAGGCCTGTATAACTCTATGACTGATAAGTTTTTAAGTTAGTTGATGTATTTAAAATCTTATAATTCATTGAATGAAATTTTTAGATTCTAGGCATCTTAGAAACATAAAGCTAAAGCTCGGTGGAGCTTTAGTGTTACATATAAATACGGATGGTGAAGGGGCTCTTTTGTGGGGTCACAGTACTGAATCTATGAGTATTGGATATATGAAAACAACTGATCTGAAACCTAAAGTATGTACGAAGACAGCATAACATCAAAGTTTACATTAACGTTTGTTGTAGGGATTAATGTCACATTTACCTAAGGATGTTGCAGTAGGATCAAACATTAATGTTGGAGGAACACATTTTATGCTGAATCGATGATAGTTTGGAATAACATTGAATTAGATTGACTTTTCTGTGAACATCTAGCTAGATGCTGAACATAAGATTAATCAACTACTGCCTTTTTATTATATTCAATAAACGTTTGAGTTAAATTATTATAATGTTGTTTTAAATCTAATTTAACTTTTTTTCTATTGGCTATTTTATTAATTATAAAATACAGTAGACAATGTCGTAGCCAAGCAACATAGTTATGCACAAAGGGATATCAAGGAAACAAAGTGAATGAGAAAACAGATTTACTAACAAGCTATCATATCTGAGCCAATCTGTGGTTTAACATCTGACTTCCAGAAAAATTGCAACACCTAGAAGTTGTTGAACGGTTTTATTTAAATTTTCAGGAAACTTCTATTTTCATGAAACAAACTTATGATTAAAATTTAAAAACAAGAGCTCAAAAAGTTTTTTCAATAATGAGTTGCTCCGCCACGATTTGTAATGCACTCATTTAGACGTCTTGGCATGCTATCAATCAAGTGATCTATAGCGGTTTGTGGTATATCGTCCCAAGCTTCTTGAATCCGTAGCTGGAGATCGTGTAAGTTATCTGGAGGGTGCAGTAAATTGCCCAGTCGCCGACCAATCATATCCCATACATGTCCAACAGGCGGCCGAGCAGGCCATTGGAGGACGGCAATGTTAGCTTCTTCCAAAAACCGTGTTGTAACTCTTGCCGTATGAGGGCGCGCATTATCCTACTAGAAAATGGGATTTTGCAGCTCCTGAAAATATGGAAGCCCAACTAGTTGTAGCACATTAGCAATGTAACCAGCTGCGTTTAGGTTGCCGTCAATAAAGACCAAGGGTGATCTGCTACTATAACATATTGCACCCCATATCATAACTCCTTGACTGAGGGCTGTGTTGCGTTCCATAAAAAATGTTGGATTTTTACGTTCTCCCCCAGTAAACACACGACGTCTCAGGGACGTTCGTTTTATGTCCAAATGATGTCTTTACATCCCGGGCTTTAAAACGGACCTGTATAGGATGTCTTTAAAAAGACGCCCTCAGGATCTCAATGAAGAATGAACGATAGGATGTCCTATGCGGGAAAAAACAAATGCAAACTGAGTGCGCGTGTCCACTTTCCTTCTTGTTCTCTGGTGCCTACTCAACACCCGTACGCTCCTTTGGTATATCAAAGTGGTGCACTCTGTTTGAACCGTTTGCACTCTGTATTTGTTTTTAGTTGTGTTCTGACTAGTTTATTTATCTGTTCTTTATTTTATTATCTAACGTTTTTTTGGTGTTTTAGTGCATAAACAAATTTATTTGGTAAGTTTTTGGTACATTGCATTTATTTATAATGTATAAAAATCATCATTTATAATTATTATTTTGAATTACTAAAAGTTAATAAAAGTTTATTGAAATTAAAACATCACAATTATTAACAATGGTGATTTAAAACCCCATCTCGCGCGCATTCCTATGCAGTGAATTTAAAATATTTATGTTATGTAAAAAAAAAATTTTTTACTCAAAAAAGTATTTAAAAAATGTTCTCTTTGTATTAAAGGTTTAAAAGTGTGACGTTATCTCACGACTTTTATCGTCGCGATTCACAATAAGTCATCCAAAAATGTCAACATGACCGATAAGGCACAAAATCGCTAATCTAACTAAGAAACTACAACGTTATCGCGTTCTTGGTATTCATAGTTATGATTAGTGTGCGTATTCTCGTAGTTAAAAATACGCTTGAAATATTTTGTTTTTATCACATTTCTCTGATGAAATGTAAATGCGAAACGTATAAAAATTCATAATGAATGAATTTGCAAAACTGGTTATAATCGATCATCTCTTATGATTTAATTAGGGGTGTTGAATCGACTCGGTTAAATGGTTAACCGAATCATTTTCTTATTGGTTAACCGGTTAATTTCAAATTGAATTATTCATTTTTGGTTAATCGATTCAGTTTAACCACTTTTGGTTAATCGATTCAGTTTAACCATCCTTGGGTAAACGATTTAGGTTAACCGTCTTTGGTTAAACGATTCAGTTTAACCACCTTTCGTAAAACGATCCAGTTTAGCCATCTTTTGTTATACGATTTACTTCAATGGCTTTTGGTTAAAGGACCATTAAATCACGTATTATTAAATTATCTATTTTAACCATGTTTGGTTAAACCTTCGGCGCAAACAAAGTATAAGTATTACATATTTGGAAATAATAAATAGATTAAGCAGTTGTTTTGCATTCTAATTTAAGAAAAAAAAGTTTGGAAGTTTAACAAATAAATTCCTATTTGTTTAAAAAGTTAAAACTTATCTTTTTAGAGGATTCAATTTAAAAAACAATTTTAAAAATTAATTTTCAGAATAGAAAACTCGCAAACTTTTATCGAAGACATTACTTTTACTAAAAATATTTATTTTCATTTATATTAATTTAAATAAACTATTTAGATACAATTAAACAAATCACCTGACACTTTTTTAGTTTTTTTGTTAGTTTTCTTTTCACTAATATTCCAGTTTTATTTTGTTGTTTTGTTAAATTAAATTAAAATACTTCTAACAGTCTAAAACATAAATACATTCAAAACAGCAAAATCCTTTCTATATGGATTGCCAGTACTACAAAAAGTACCCACATTAACGTAGTGTAGAAGTGCTAGTCTTTACGTATGTGTACTAAATTGTACCAGGTGTTTTTGACTACTTATTCAATCTTTCGTCGTTGACAATACATATCTTGTTTTTTCTAATAAAAATCTACAAACAAGAAGCATAATGATTATATTTTACGCTTGTGCCATTTTTTTCATAAACAATTTAAATATATACCTTTGAAGAAATTGTTATAGTCAAAAGGGTAAATAATCTATTTACATAAAATTTTATTTTAAAAACTACCTGCTTACTTAAAAGCACATTGACCTAATGTGCATTTAAAAATATTCCAGGTAAAATCATGTTTTAGAGTTTTATAAATTTTGAAATCAATAGTATTTGGGAAATGTACCACGGTAATCTATACATATTTGAAATACGTTTTTATTAATTAAAAGCATTTTTGTTAAATGGTGATTTGTTAGAATATAAAATTAACTTAAAATAATTTAATAGTTAAGTTCTATTAAAATTTGATTATTTTGACACAAAATCTTGATTTTTGAGTGACAAAAATAGAAAAAGTTATTAATACCTACATACAGATTATAAGTTACAACTTGTTTTCAACCCCTTGTTGCATGTTTCTTTGAAAATCCTTTTACCTGTATATAAGAACGCACATACCAACGGTAAGGAGGCTCTATTGGCGGCGTCGGGTTTAACAACAGCTAAGTTAGCAAAGAAACATCTGTGTTGCAAGTAGGTTCTAGAACCAGTTGGTTTTTACGGCACTTTTTCAAGAAATACGGATTATGCTTATTATTTGTAAATCATAAATTAATAAATTTTGTTAGGAAAAAGTCTTCTCCGCAGAGGAACATTTTATGGTGCAAGGCGTCTATGTAATTTTTAGTTAAATTTATTTTCAATCAAGATTGATGCTTTTACGTAGTTTACAATAACTAATTAAGTAAAATATAAAGTTAACGATTTTTTCTCCACGAACGCAATTATTATTTTACAAGCAATCGATAATCACGATCGTTGTTTGATAAATCTAGAAAAAAGCTTTTAACTTCTTAATATTTCTAATAAAACCTATTGTTCAATTTAAACATTCGGTTTTAAAATATAAATTTTTTCATATTGTCGTTTTGTTATTTTTTGAAGTTACCGTTATTTATTGTTTTTTGTTTAGTTTAAATTTTCCTTATACATTTTAATCAAGACGCGTTAATTGATATGTTCTATTTTCTTATCTAGTGCTACCAAACTGTTCTAGAAGATCGATCTAATTATACCAATAGTGTAATTTTAAAAAAACAACGCAGTCATTCCTGCCTTGTCTAAAAAATAAATTTTAAATTAAGTTTGATCAAATGCAAATTTTTGTACAGGAATCTTTTTTTATTTCCTTATTTTGTAGGTAAGATAATTCAATCCTTGTTTTATTTGTTTAATGATTGCGACCGCGCATGATTTTTTAAAGATGCTAGGTGATCGCAATCGCAATCTTATTTAGAATGATCGTTCTGGCCACTGGTTATTGCCACTAATATAAATATTAAACTTTAAAATATTTAAAATTATTTTGTTTACACAAAAAACTGTTCGTCTACAATTTAACTTTAAAACATAATAAAAAATCTTACAATTTGAAAGGCGACTACTTTAAACATAAATTACTAGGTTTTTAATTATTCGACGTTTTAACAGTTTTTATATATAAAGCAAAAACTAATCAGTACTTTTTACACTAATAAGGATCCTTAAGAATATTTTAATAATCTATTTGATTAAGTAGATTAAGTATGCACTATAGAGTTAATTTAACCAAATCAGTTGAGAAAAGTGATTAAAACGAATCGGTTAACAATAGTTGCTTAAAAGAAATCATAAGCAAGAGTTAAAAAATTTGGTTAACTAAAACGGATCATTTGGTTAATTTAACTTTAATTCATTGAATCAACACTCGTAGTTGAAACGAATCAGTTACCAAAAATGGTTAAAACTAATTGGTTAACCAAAGATGTATCGCTTGGTTAAAATGAATCAGTTGCCAAAAATGGTTAAAAATAACTGGTTAACCAAAAATGAATCACTTGGTTAATTGGTTAATTTAGCTTTAACCGGTTAACCGGTTACTAAAGGTCAAAATCGACACCTCTAGATTTAATCAATAATAGAATCGTCAAAAAGATCAATCAATAATTCTACAAAAGAAGTATCACTTTATCAATTCTTTAATTTAGAAAAATGTAAATTTTGATTACATAAAAATACCAAAATAAGCTTTTTGTATTAACTTATTCATCTAAAGGGACGTCCCGTTGCGGATACGCAAGGATGTCCTATAAGGACATCGTAGGGATGCACACTTGTAACAAAAGAACGTCCCATGAATGTCCCTAGGACGTACACAGAACCAAAATGGGATGACTTTGGGACATTCAGTGATCCGCAAAATCATGTCTCCGGGACATCCTTGGGACATGCTTGTGTTTGTTGGGCCGCGCATTCATCTGACCCTCCCACGACCATCTCGTGGGTCCACAAGCAAAATCGGGACTCGTCACTTAACACAATTTGATGCCATTCTTGCGACCAATTAACCCTTTCCTTGCTCCACTCTAGTCTGCGTAGACGGTGAAATGGTGTAAGGAGAAGACATAAAAATAGGCGATATGAACACAACCCATAAAATCTTATCCGGTGAAAAACAGATGACATTGACATTCTGTGGTGTCTTTAAATAAATAAAACAACAGACGAAATAAGTGCTATATTTAATGATTGTCTTAAATAGAGGCTTGTGGCGAACTTGACATCAAACATGATCTTAAGTTAAGACACTGTCCTAGTATGCGTCGGTGCGGTATATAAATACTTTTGCTGGTGACGCAACAATCACGTGTATAAACCATAATGGATTACAAGTAATCTAAATTATATAAGTACAATACATTACACATTCTGAGTCTTATATACCTCTCATCCAATAATTTGCAATTGATCGAGTAGTTGAAAATCTGTCTCTTGTGGCCAAAACTCTTAAGCGACGTTCTTCGCAATCTGTAGTCTTCCGAGGACGTCCAGATCCACAGCAACGATGTTACCGATGAAACATTTCGGTTTACACGACGAGCAATTTCTCTTAGCGAAAGTCCGGCCTCTCATACCAATAATACGGCCACGTTCAAAATCACTTATTTGGACAAAATGTTGATGTTGACGTACTCTCGGCATTGTTATCAAGTTCAGAATGAAATTGTGAACAAACAACAATTTGCAAACTTGAGAATTACTAAATGGTCTACTACTTCAAATTTATTGTTACTATGTGACTATGGAAACGACAGGAAAAAAACAAAATGCTACTGGCTAGATTTTATTCAAATTTTAATCATCTGTTTCATGAAAATAGACGTTTCCTAAAAATTTCCATAAAATCGTTCAACAAGTTCTAGGTGTTGCAATTTTTCTGGAAGTCAGTATATAAGACAATCGGGGAAGAGACGAGAAATCTATTCAGACTACACAGCACAGTGGTTTTTATTTATGAGCGGAGTTCTAATAAAAAAGCGAGAAAACTAACTGCGTAAAAATTATCCAAAATGGGCGTTGAATTCTTTACAGGGCA
The DNA here is from genome assembly GCA_035610365.1 of Aquatica leii. NCBI lineage: Eukaryota > Metazoa > Arthropoda > Insecta > Coleoptera > Lampyridae > Aquatica > Aquatica leii. Next base: position 169,601,053 of record CM069433.1, read on the forward strand.
CTGTCCACTTATGAGATGTCAGGTTTATACAGATAGAATCGAAGATAACAGTAAACAAGCTCGACTCCTTGATACTAAGAAGAGAACGTATTCCTGGTTTGGACCGTGTCAGTCTTGCGACCGAAATTGCCAAAGTTTTGCTATTTGTCAAATCTACACTGGGAACTCTCGGTCATCTTACTAGAACTTTGTTTCAACAATGGTTATATAAAGCGATATATTCAGTTATTAATTGTTGTCTACACGCACGTGTTCAAGTACTCAAGGATATTTCTATTTCCGAATTCAATCCGCACATATCCGTAAGGTCATATCGATCAAATAAGGAAACTTCTTTGTAAGAATGGCATTAAACTTATATTCAACTTGACAGGTAAAATCTCTCAGGTTCTCTCATCTGCTAAGAACAAAATTCAGACACTTTCATCTCAACGTGTATACCAAATTTCTTGTTCGTGTGGTTTAATTTACATTGGTGAAACTGGTCGTTCCGTTATTGCTGAACATCATTTTACCACACGTTGCAATATAAATTTTGATGACAGTGTGGTGATCGCTAAATCTCTATAGCTCTTGAATAAAAAAAGCCGAGAGAGCATGGAAATCATCAAACACTCCAATAACTTCAATCGTGACTACGGTTGCGAACTATATCCCCACTTTAGTTCCCTCGTGTTACTCATTTATCGATGACGCGCCCTTTTTCTATATCGTATCTAATCAGTCGCGCTCTACCAACCGCGACAATATTTTTTTCACAAACGGACTACAGAAACTACTTTTCAGGTCACTTCTACAGTTTAGAATCTTTGTAGTGTTTTTTTTAATAGTCGTTTGCTCCTTCAAGTTTATCGATTTTTTCCTGACCATTTTGGCTTGGTTTACAAGTTGATTGCCTGACTCTTTAAAAATTCTTAGCCAGATTTCAATTGCTTGTTTGAGTTCGTTGATTTCTTTCACGTCCCTTACAAAAGTGAGTAAAACATTGGCAACTTAATTCGGTTTAATTCTTGCTTGAACTTTTGGCACACAATAGTCACTAAGCTTAAAAACAAGGACTACGAATCGAATCTAAAAGAGCAATAATAACTAATATGATGAAGTAGAGTAAAATACTCTTTCTGCATTGGGGATGGAGACATTAAAAGCTATAAACAAAATTTTATTTACAAAAAGCGGTTTAACAGTACTCAAATTTTGCTATCGTTTACGAAAGAGTAAAGTGAGCCTTATTTATAAGTCTTGCAAAAAGTTGCGACAATCACTGCATATCCTCAAAATTGTTGGAAAAGCACTGCAACCGCAGCAAAATATCCAGAAGAATTAAATTTTATAGTTGCCTAATTACTGAAGGCACATACAAACGGAAGCAGTAATAATGTAGCAGTAGTAATGCTAAACAAAACTTTTATATCTAAGAGTGAAAAGTTCGTCCCTGGTTTTAAGGCAGCGAACTATATATAGAATTATTATACTGTTGCTCTGTTCTAATTCATCAGGATTAGATTACAGTAGAATTCAGGTTTCCATGGGTTGCATTGTTAAAACAATTTTTCATTCTGGATAATACTTGTTTCTATTTTCATGAAACAAAGTGATGATTAAAATTTGAATAAAATCTAGCCAGTAGTTTTTTGCTTTTTTCCTGTTGTTTCCATAGTAACATGGTAACAATAAATTTGAAGTAGTAGACCATTTAGTAATTCTGAAGTTTGCAAATTGTTGTTGTTTATTCACAATTTCATTTGATAACAATGCCGAGAGTACGTCAACATCAAGATTTTGTCCAATTAAGTGATTTTGAACGTGGCCGTATTATTGGTATGAGAGAGGCTGGACTTTCGCTAAGAGAAATTGCTCGTGGTGTAAACCGAAATGTTTCATCGGTATAGAGATGTTGGTCCAAATGGTCTGAGGAAGGGGTTCAATATCGTCGCTGTGGATCTGGACGTCCTCGGAGGACTACAGATCGCGAAGAGCTTCGCTTAAGAATTTCAAGAGACAGATTTTCAACAACTCGATCAATTGCAAATGATTGGATGAGAGGTATACGACTCAGAATGTCAATGTCATTTGTTTACCGCCGAATAAGATCTTATGGGTTGCGTTTATATCGTCCATTTTTATGTCTTCCCTTTACACCACACCGCTGGTACATTGCTAATGTGCTACAACTAGTTAGGCTTCCATATCTTCAGGGGCAGCAAAATCCTATTTTCCAGCAGGATAATGCGCGCCCTCATACGGCAAGGGCTACAACACGGTTTTTGGAAGAAGCTAACATTGCCGTTCTCCCATGGTCTACTCGGTCGCCCGTTGAACATGTACGGGATATGATTGGTAGGCGACTGGGTAATTTACCACACCCTTCAGATAACTTACACGATCTCCAGCTACGGATTCAAGAAGCTTGGGACGATATACCACAAGCAGCTATAGATCAATTAAATGATAGCATGCCAAGACGTCTAAATGAGTGCATTACAAATCGTGGCCGAGCAACTCATCATTCAAAAAACTTTTTAAGATCTTGTTCTTTTGTTTTTAAATTTTAATGATCACTTTGTTTTATGAAAATAGACGTTTCCTGAAAATTTCAATAAAATCGTTCTACAACTTCTAGGTGTTGTAATTTTTCTGGAAGTCAGTATATGTTTTATATTTCTATAAGGGCCCACCCTGTATGTAATTGGCGATTGCAATCGAACTTGTTCTAACACGATTAAGTGCATTCATGTACGTATTGTTTCTGTATTATGTTCTGCAATTAATAACAAGTTTGTTGATCTTAACCTCCACCGAGTTATCTGACCTTACCCAGTGGCGGTTTAAGACCAAGTAGGGTCCGTAGCACGTGCTACTATAGTAAACCACAACTAGTCCTTACTCATGTACCAATGCATATTACGTACTGCATTTTGAACACGGAAACAATAATCGCAGTTATGGAATGACTTTTATTTTAAAGCAATGTAATGTTAACTGTGCATATAACGATGTTTGCTGTAGTAAACGGGACACACATCTTTAATAAAATAAAAACTGCACAAAACCTAAATGCATAATAGTTTAAATTTCAAAATTCAATAAAATGTAAAAATAGTTCATTGAACATTTAAAATACCATCCATTGACTAAAAATCCGGTCACCATGATATTCTAAAGAAAGTTCAATTGTTTTAAATCGCCATATTTAATATTTGGAATAAAGTTGAAAATTATTAAAAAATCTCGTTTAAATGCGACAATATCAAATTACCTATTTACAAAAAAATGTACATACCTTTTTTAAGCCTTCTAGTCCAATTTTCCACAAAACTTTTCAATTAAATTACGTTAACTACTGAAATTGTTATTATTAAATAATGTACTAATTTATATAATCCAGCCACAATAAAAATGTTCGCGCACTTATATAAACACATTATATATTTACTTTCAATTAAAACAAACTATGTATATATTTTTATTTATCAAAACCGACCGCTCGCGATGACGCCGACGCGATTCTTAACTTTGGTTCATTGTTTTGTTAAAACTCAAAGCACTCTATTTTAACAGCGTAAGAAATATAATTTATTAAGAAATTATGAAAGTGGTTCCAAAACATTTAAATTTTTGTATTTATGACATATCGTAACTTACGTTGTCAAATCTCATCAAAAAAACAGAAGAGTAAAATATAAACAAAATCATCTTTTCTAAATCATATATTGTACATTATCACTGAAATTAGTGAAAACCGTTTTGCTATTCAAAAATCTCAAAGAACAATTTGCGCCGTTTCTTACTTAACGTAAAGCTACTTTTATTCTTATTGTAAAGTGATAAAAAATAAATGCACGTTTAAATGCTAATACTTATAAAATACTCGCATAAATATAAAAATTAAGGCATAATACAGGCAAGGCGATACATAGAAATTTGTACAATTATACTTAAGTACATTCGCGGAATAAATAAAGATAATTATTGAAATTATTAGCAATGACAATACCGTCTTAATTACAAATCGTTGAGTGGATGATTTCTAATATACAATTCTTTGGTTTTGAGTAATTTATTAAGGGTCCATTAGGAAGCAATATGCAAATTTAAGAATCACTCGGCAATCGTTAGTAAATTTATGATGTTAAGTAGTTGCTTGTTCAACTGCTTGAGGTAGTTAATTATGTGCAAGTTATTTGTATGGCCACACATTTTCCAAAAAACGCGGGTTAAACAAACTTAAAACGAATATTTTCTAACATTAGAAAAATTATAATCAAGTTGACTTGTCCGAAAATTGATAGTTACTATATAACTACAAGAAGTTCATAATACTTTAACTTAACCTAAAATCATATAAGAGAGTTTGTGCAAGGTGTAGTTATGACTATAACAATACTTTATAAGAAAAATATCTGTTGTCGTTTGCGCAATGACACTTTAAGTTGGGTATATTTAGGTTAGGTGTGTGAGGTTACATTAACACGTAGAATCAAAGATGTTCATCCCTACTACTAATATACTGAATCGTTAACTCGAATATTAGCAGTATACAAAATGTTATTAGTCAGTTCAAATGTAATTGTGTTAACATTACATCTCACAAACTACTATTAAAAAATAGCATTAACTACATGTATATAGGTTTCCTTTAGAGTAGTTTGTGAGATGCCCACAAGATGGTAACCATGTAATATCGTTAAGCAATCACATAACAATATTTTGCCTACCCAGCAAATGGCCGATTTTGGTTTCATTCTTAATTCATTAATCCAGTATGTAGAAGATGTAGAAGTAAACATCATTACGTACAACACCTTTCTTTTGTTCGATCGTAAATATTCGGGCATCTCAGTTATTTTATAAAATATTGTAGGAAGTTGCTCATATTGTATAATTTTTGGGATCGTTATAATTGTAACTACAAGAATTTTATACGGTAAAACATACCCATGCGCAAACTCTCTAATAAATTGACCACGTAATACAATGGCCTTCACTCAATAAATAAAGGAACCTGACTGAAAAATCAAGTTCCCAACTGCAATAAATAATATTTAGTTTTGTAACTACTGTACAAGTTTCGGTAGGTTTTAAGGTTACTTACAATCACTTCTGAATATTTCCAAATAAACAATATTAAATAGTTATCAAAATGAGATCAGCGTGAATTAAAATTTTTACCGACGCAAAAATTTGGAAGTTTTTTTTTAAAGTTTGAGCGAAAATCACAGTAAGGTAGTGTTAGATAATTATACACACCCATATTCATACCAAATTGCGTTCTCCCTTGCAGTGTCACTCTTTTTCCGCTCTGTTGTAGAAGACTCTTTGGCGGGCGTTTCTTCTGCAGGTTTAGCTGGTTGAGGTGTATTGTTTTTTTGAGTGTCACCAATTACAGTGGATATTCTATTGTACACCAGAAATGGAGTTGAGTTTTTGTTCGATGGTGCTACAGACGGATCGTCGTCAGATAAATAAACAGTCCTTCTGGTACCTATCGAACCCAAACTTAAGGCACTTCCTTGTTCCCGGGGTGAATACGCCTGATCATCTACATACAATCATTTAATATAAATTAAAAGAATACAAAATTTGTTACGCACTAGCTAGACTGTTCCGATGTGAAGTCAAATCACGATGCGATCTTCGCAGAGCGACTTCATCTCGAGGTTTGTGTCCATGCAAACTTCCTCCTGAACGTTTAAACGGTTGCTCGTTTCCTTTTGCGGTTTCGTCAATACTATTATCAGAATCGTTTCCACCAGATTCTCCTGAACCACCTCCTAACGTGAATTGTGATTGGCTAAGTCTTGATTCTTCGTGCCACGATCGACGATTCTACAAAAAGAAATCTGAAAACCTACATCATGACATTTTTAAGTTTAGTAAAAAAAGAGCTAATCCGCGACCTGAGAGTATTTTCTATGTACTTTTGCAATTGTTTATCTCAACTTCTTCAATAGTAATTAGAGATGTACCGAATAACGATTTTGTTCGGTAACCGAATACCGAATATTCGGCCCTGATTATTCGGCCTATCCGAATATTTGGCCGAATAATGAATTACATTCGAAACTAAATGTTTGGTTACTTTTTGAATACGCGCCGTGTCCCATAAATACCACGTCAAACTTAAAGCGAATATAGATCAAAGGGCCCCCATCTGATATAAAAAAATATAAAGCATAAAAGCGTTACACCGGTCACCATTCTGCTATTGCCGTTGCAATGTACAATCGTAACATCTATTACAATTACAGAAAATCTATTCCTTTGTTACGAAACATTCAGAATCTATTACACTTTTTTATGAAAAATTTGGCCCTTGGCGTAAGGCATTTATTTTAGGCATATTTTTAATTAATTTGCTATTGAAAAAAATTAATTAAAAATAGTCACACATAGAAAATCTTAATCTATGCAACATTTGTAAACATTCTCCCGGTAGTGTCGTATTACCGGCGCAACTAGTGGAGTGCTTATTGTAGAGATGTACCGAATAACGATTTTGTTCGGTAACCGAATACCGAATATTCGGCAAAGTGGCCGAATATTCCGTTCGCCGAATAGTTAACCGAATATTCGGTACATCACTAATAGTAATTGCAATTCTATTCTAGTCCCAGATAAAGTGATAATACAAAAAGTAATCCCTAGAAATTCCAGTTAACCTAGCTAGAAGTTTTAAGAATAATTGACGATCTAAATAAATAACTTACGAACGTAAGTGTTTAACGCGTGTGTTAGTGTAAATAAATAGTAAAGATAAATAAAAGTTAATCTTATCCGCAGACGGTATACGGTTACGATATATAAATTAATGTGTTGTTTCTATTAAATTGATAAATGTAAATATAAGTTAGGTGTATAATAATCAATAATCGTGTAAACATTTAGTTAAAATAATTAAGTGTTAGAATTCGTTACGACTGATATCAGGTGTGGATTTATATATCGAATAAATAAACAAGTAGTTTATATCGCTACCATAATAAATTCGCGTATGTTTATTTATAAACTGTAGTGATAGTTGCTCCAGTTCATTAAACCTGTGCATATAATTTAATAATAAAAATTCCTTTGTAATTAAAATTTAGTGCTATAGAAAAATAAGTGCATTTAAAAGCGACTGTGCTTTTCATTAAACTTTTTATTCGTGTTTATAATTTATGCCGTTTAATAAAAAATGTCCAAGAATAAAAAATAAAAACTATTGAAAAATAAGCAGATTAAAAATGTTCACGAAAAAACGTAAGCACATATTTTAAATTTAAGCAACGAAATGCGGGATCAATTTGAAAACAACATTAGGCGTAAGAATGAAGCTGCTTGAAGACTAATAAAACATCGAAAAGAAAAAACACACAAGTTTGAAATTGTACCTCATTGGTAAAAATACACCAAGCAGTTTGAATCCGCAGCTACAGCTAATATTTGACTATTAACTACAGAGGCTATTGCAGACGATCCTCTTAAGCGATGCCTATAGAGCGTCAAAAGCACGGAGAACAGACTGAAGTTGATAGTGCCGAAGAGCCGAGTGTCAAAATTGTTGTTGCATATACACTATGGTACATTAGGAGGACACTTTGGTGTGAAGAAAATATTAGAGATAAAATCATATAACGTGGGAAGCTCTTTAGAGAGAGTTGAGATTGACATCGCAAAGCCCTTCCCATAATCTGAATTAGGAAATAAATACATCTTGGTGGCGAAATCAAGAGTCGGCAGCAGTAGCAGACATTTTAGTAAAAGCGGTTCAGAATTCCTTTGAAATTACATTCCTACGAAAGCACTGCTTTATTTCAAGAAGTTTGCTGACTGTTGGGAATCAAGTAGAACAAAACTACGCTCTCCATCATTAGGTCTGATGACATGGTTGAACTAATGAACCGAACAATGGGAAAGTACTTAGTTAAAATGGTGTCCCAATATCAGAGAGACTGGGACCAGGGATCATCGGTTCACAAAAGCACAGGCCAAACAACATCCTGTGTAATAGAACTACCGTGCGACCTCCAATTTAATGAAGATGCAGACGGCGTATATGAAGCGGTTCAGATAAACACGCATATTGTTAGCGACAGAATGAAATCCCGAAAGAAGACGTGGATTGTCGTCGAAAATGTAGAGGAAATGGAAAGACCTTTATGAAGTTCTGCAGCGTATTAATGACGTCGTATATCGTATCCAAAAACCACCTAGACAAGTCAAAAGTGGTCCACATCGATAGTGTAGACCGGTTTGCTGACGATAACAACGTTGCTCAAGACCAAGTTCGAACCAGAGTAATAACAAGCAGAAGCAAGTCAAAGCAATGAACTTCGATAAGTTTATGAGCATGTACATTTCTGAAAAAAAAAGGTTCTGTTCTAAACACGAAGAGATTATGCCATTGCACACTGCATAAGTGAAGATCTTGAGATGTCTAGAGAGAATGCAGTAGCATTTAAGAAGTTCAGGCGGTTAGATGAACAACGATCGGCAGTCTTAAAGCTACGTGATGACCGACACTATATTTTATTGAAGACTGCGAAAACTTTTTCCATCAGCTAAAACAGGCCCTAGTCATTTCGCCGATTTTAAGTTATCCAACCGAAAATGCAAACCGGAACACGATAAAATTAAACCAAAAATGGGAAACGGTAAATCACTTTTTGTGTATGCACTTGTCATATTGAACGCTCAAATTCGCCATTTTTAAACTTAACATAGTTTGCTTCTGGGTAGATTTATATTTTAGTAGTTTTTTTAAAGAATAAAAATATGAAGTTAATTTGTTGACAAAACCAAAACAATGGACAAGAGCCCACTCCACAAAGGTAACAATACCAAGTTAGGCACATAACAGATTACCGGTAGTATACCCTCAAAAACAAATTTATGGGAACACCGCGTATGCTAAGATGATTTTATATTAAAATCACATTATAAAAAAGCATTGATACAAGTTGCAAAAACCGTACTTACTCTACTAGGAACTTTGTTAATAATATCGGAACCAGCTTTTCTCATTCTTCTTACCAAAGTCGATCCAAAACTTCTCCTATTAAAAAAAAATTACATACACAAAAAACTAATGTAAAGACCTTACTTTTTTGCAGACGCATTATCGAGTTTGCGATAATGCTCCATGATTTTTTCTTCCAACTTCTCCTTCTGCCTACATAAATTATTAAGTTTATCTGTGAACTGTTTTTCTTCCAAGTGATATTGTTGCTTGTCTTCTAAAGAATGAGTTAATAAAGAATGATATTGGGAGAGTAATTGAGAGACGTGATCCATTAGAGCTCGACGGTCTGTATCTAAAGAATGATTCATTTCCAGCAACATCTACGATGAAACATTAGAAAGAAAATAATTGCAATTATTAAAAATTACATCGCATTTTTGCTGTAGCTTTGCATTATCTAACTGTAAACCGGCGACTAAATCGGAACGCGAATTCAACTCCCCTTGCATTTCCGTATTTCCCAACCTTAATTTTCCCGATTCGGTTCGAAGATTTTTGTATTCTTCTTGTAAAGCACGATATTCTGTTTTTAGGCGTTCGCTTGCAGTAAAAAGATTTCGAAAATCGTCCTGTAAATAAACTGATTACAAATGCGAATTTTCAAAACTAAGAAGTTACCTTTAACTTTGAGTGCTCGGCGCGTAAATTACCGAGACTTTTAGATTCATTTTTCAAAGCATCTTTTTCCAATTCTAGAGTAGTAATTTTTTTCTCAAATGTGGTGTTTGAGTCTTTCAAATTGCGGATTTCTGAGCGTAAATCGCGGTTCGTCTTTTTTATTTGATCTTGTTCTTTTTTCATTTCGTCGTATTCTGTATATAATTGCTCGTGCAAAGTTCTCAACGTTGCTTGATCTAAAAGCAACGTGTCGTGTTGTGTGCTTTGAAATATCTGTTGCTTGGCCATCTAAAATTAAATATTCAAAGAAAAATAACATTTAAAATAAAAATACTTGCATCTTCTTTTTCAGCAACTAACTGACTATTAGCCAATTGAAGAGCAGTTTGCTGAGCGCTTAATGAATTTACTTGTGAAGTTAGAGTCGAAATTTCTACTTGCATTTTTGCGTTCTCGGTTTGTAGACATTCGTTAATCTGCTGTAAATTATTCACTTCGGCTACTAATTTTTCACATTGCTGATTCCACTCGGCGCTAATACTTGAAACTACTTGTTCAGCTTGCTCCAATACGTCATCATCAAGATGCAAAGCTTCTGAGCAATTTTTACATTTTTCTTCGGGCTCCACTTGCAATAATGAAACGATGTTTTTAGCCAAATCGGGATTGGAAAGCATTTTTTCAACAACGATATTGATATCGTTATCTAATATGTCCAAATTTAATCCGAGTCTTTCTAAACTTGTTTTGAATTTTTCGTTAGTAACTTTTTCCGAAATCAAATCTTTTTGTAAAGTTGCTATGGTTTCTGTGTAAACTGCTGCTTGTGATAATAATTCCTGAGCTTTCTGTTCGTATTCTTGTAATTTTTCAATTTGTGCTATCGAATTTGCATTGTCCTTAAATAGTTCACATATTTCTTTTTCTTGTTTTTCACATTTGATAAAGTATTGATCTAACGTAACATCCTTTTTCTAAAAAAAAATTGTTAAAGTATTTATAGTATAATGATCAAAGTTACTTAGTTACCTCTATCAATTGTTTTAATTTTGTAACATCTTTCTGCATATTTGAATTCTCTTTTTCCAGAATCGCTATTTTTTCTTTTTGTTGGCTACTCAATTTTTCAAACACTTGACTTCTGTTTACTTCACCTTGCAATGTTTGTACCTGTTCTAGAAGTTGAGTTAACGATTTTTCAGAATCGTCTGCTCGTTTTCGGATACTGTCACATAAACTGTGCACTCTTTGTTTTTCTTTAGTTAACACATCCATATTTTTCTCCAATTCTTGTGTTTTTGTTCTTTCGTTTTGTAATTCTTGATTTTGTCTATCGGATAGTACCTTTGCAGTGTCCAAACCGTCCTGCAGTTTCCTATTTTCTTGCAAAGCGTTTTTAAAAAGACTTTCTAATTCCGAATTTTGCCTAGTCAATCTGTCACAGTTATCTTGTAGCTGATTACATTTTAATGTCAACTTCTTCTTTTCCTTATCCAATTCTAAGATTTTATTTGAAGAATCGTGAAAACTGTTTTCTTTTAACGAGTCTATGGTAGACAGCAACCTTTGATTTTCTAATTCTAACCTTAAGGCACGTGCTTGTGCATTGTTTGTCAATTGCTCTGATAAACTATTGTCTCCTGAATTCGTTTCTTCATTATCTGAATCTACGTGCACGTTCGTTATACTGGTTTCTTGTAAAGCCGACTTGGTTACTTGCTGAAGTTGAATATTTTCTTCGGTTAGTTCTTGAATTTTTTCTTTGGCCGTGTCTTTTTCCTACGAAAAAAAATACGTAGCTTTAATAATTCGGAGACATTGATCGAAACTTACTAAAGTAATATCGTTAATTGTCTGTTTACAACTTAAAAGTTCCGCCTCTAATTGATGCACGTGATCCGCCCTCTGTCTTGCTCTAGCTAACTGCGCTTCTAACATTTCCCTGGTTTCTAATAGAACCCTATTGTCCTCGCGTAATTCGTCAACTCTAACTTTATAAAAATCTGCATCTGCCAAACGTTCCCTATAACGAACGACTTCATTTTCAAGTTTATCAGCTCTTTCTGCCTTCTCTCTCATAGCATCCGCTTCATCCCTGTACACTTTTGCTTTTCTTACTTCCACTAGTAAATCGCTATTCTGAAAGTTAACAATCGAAACAAATCATTTTTGTATAAATGACGTTATTTACCTCAGTTTTTAGTTTAGCAAGAAGCATGTTTGCATGCTCTAATTCTTCACGGCATTCCGCTAACACTTCAGACTTTTCTTCTCTAAAAAATATTGACCGTTACAAAGTACTCTTGCTTTTGAAATAATCAATACTAGCACACAAAACCTGTTCCGAAAAAGTCGTTTGTAGGCAACTAGTAGAGACTATTTATATGCAAATAAACAAAGATAAAGATAACACAACAATACTAATAATTTATTAAAAAGGGAATCATTGGAAGAATACTCCCACATAAGACACGCATTGACAAACGGTCGCAACCAGGATTTGTTTCCTTTGACAACGGTACGTAGATGACGATTTCGGTTAAAAACTTAACCAGTATTTTAGGTGCAAGTTCAGAAAATATTTTACGAAAACTACAAAACCGATTTGAATGTATCTTATTAAGGGCGCGACAAAACTTCCTTCTCAGCGAGTGCCGACGCCAGAGAGAAGACACGTCGGATTCAACACACGCTGTTAAGTGGAAAGCTTTGTTGCCTATTCACTGTTCAATAGTTAACATGCACTGATTTTGTGTAAACGGTAATTCTGTGACCGCCATCTTTGATAAGTTAAACCAGAAATATTTATGTAAGATTAATCCGACAATGCTTTCCCGCCTATCCACCTTCGGTTTGGTCTTTGTACTCCTCTTTGTCTCTCCGGTCGCCAGTGGTAATTTTTTTTTTATTTATTCTTATCTCGCTACATAACCACGCTCAGCGCCATTTGAATTCTGGTATTCGTTTAGTGATATCTTGGTTTTCTCTGATATTAACGTTTTTCATATCGTCTCTCAGTGATATTTCAAGCATCGTCGTTTCCATGACTCTTTGCGACACTGAGCTTGTTTGTATTGTGTATAGTAATAGCCGTTGTTCCCGTAGGTTGGGCTAGCTATAGGGCGCATCTCCAGGTGGTGGAAAGCAACGTAGATAGGGTGCCAAGGCACGCAACTTTACTAGCTGAGCCGAGACAATCGGCAAGCAGTGCTGGAGGGTCTTACCTTAATTGTCTGGACCAAGAGGAGACCACCTCATTAAAAATCTAAATCTAAGATGGGGACGACCAAGTCGTGACTGGATGTAAAACCAGTAGTCACTGGTTCCAACCTCAGGGCACCAGGCGAACCTCGTCTTATACAGCCTTCCGTGCGTCTCGGAGCACTATGCACGATGACCTTCATTTCCTGCGTACTCGTGGACATATGTAGAACCACTTACAGAAAATTTAATCAAAGACAACAACTCTGAGCGCGAACCCAAAAAACCTAAAAAGCTTTCGGGGGCGGCAAAGCGGAAGCTGAAAAAAAATCGAGAGCTCGGGCAAGCGGTTCCGTTCCAACCGCAGGGGCGCGTGAGCAAAACCCACCTATACAGGAAGCAAAGACGTGCAAGTCAGAAACGCAACTACAGACGGCACACGCAATTGTACCAACTTGTGAAAACACTATCAGCCCTTCTGAACTATCTGAAGTCGTAAAAACATCAATACTCGGATGGATTGAGGAACTCGAGAAGGGACAAACTTCTCCGGGTTTAAAGAATGCACCCATAAATTCTTGAAAATAATGTGCGCAGACAAGGCTAGTCGGCAAGTCGAACAAAAAGAAACTACTAGGGAAGAATAAGGAACTTGATGTTATTTACCTTAAAGAGCTTCCTGCATCCAAAAAGATTATCGTCCAGAGAACAGTATTGGAACCGGCCAACCTACTGAAAAGAATATCGGTACAGAACAACATCAGTATCGAGACATGGCGGGCGGTTAACAATAAACCCGAACCTAAAGTAACCCAGTACGTCCCGTTTATGAACAAGCGGTTCTGGGAGAAAGTGAAAATATTAGCCAACCAACTGCACCTCGGATTATCGAAGATCACTCTCCGAACGCGGCCCGATTCCAAAAACGATGCTGCAACCCTGTCGACGAGGCAATGTATGTAAATTCAGAGTCGAAAACTTAATGCCATTCTAGAATTTGTTCTAGATACCTAATGGTAGCTAAAATATATGTAGTAGAAGGCACCAAGAGGGAGTTCATTATCGGATCCGGTTATCTTCCCTACGACCAGACCGGAAAGAATCCAGCGGCTGTTAACAGTGGGATCAACAAACCGTTGAATCTTGGATGCGATGCCAATACACACACCTTGTGGGGGAGCACAAACACAAATCCAAGAGGTGAAAAGCTTTTAGCATTTATTCTAAAATCCAATTTAGACATAATAAATAACGGAAATGCGACCACGTGAGCAAAATGATAAAAACGTGGCATGTATCAGATGAATCTTCTTTATCTGACCATAGTTATATTAGATTCAACATTGAATCAGAAAAGTAACTCGTAATGGTATACAGAAAGCCGACTGAGAGTTGTTCAACGAAACTTTAACCGACCAAATCAGAGACTGTCCAACAGTTGCAACAACGCACAAGCTTAAACTAATGACGGACAGTATTGTTAATACCTTAAAATCCTCATTTGAAGGTAACTTAGTGGAACAGATAGCTTGACAAAGCAAGGGCACGCGCTAGAAAGCTATTTAACACAGCTAAAAAAAGCGAAGACTGGGATGAACACAGAACCAGCCTGACGACATACAACAATGCCATTAAAAAGGCAAAGGGAGACTCTTGGAGAAGGTACTGTAGGGACGTAGAAAACGAACCTACATGTTCACGCCTCCAAAAAGCTCTGAGCAAGAACCGTACTGGAAACATCGGTTCTATGCTGACCGAAAACAGAAAGTTTACAGACTCGGTTGAAAGTACTCTGCAAGAACAATTGCAAAAACACTTCCTGGGTTCATCCTTAACTAAAGTTCATGAGTATCAAGACCTAAAAGTGCCAAACAAACGGGCACCCAAAAAGAACTGAGAATTAGCGAGAAAAATAATTAATCCTTAAAACCTCGAGAATCAATACGTTTAAACCCTTTCAGTATGCATGAACTGATGGAATTTATCCTATCATGCTGCAAAAGAGATTTGCTGCTCTGCAAAACGCAGAATGCGAATATGTCAGAGCCAGCTTAGCAGTTTCGCGTATACCAAACAGCTGGCGGATGGACGAAGGGGTATTAATGCAAAAACCGAGATCTACGCACGCCCAGGCAAAATTTTACAGACCGATCAGCTTGACTTACTGGATTTTAAAACTACTTGAGAAAGTAGTTGACAGGTATATACGAGATGGGGCACTAAAGGCTTACCATACCAATGCATATCAATCCGGAAAATCTTGCGAGCTAGCAATTCACCAACTAGCAAACTGATGCAAAAATGCAATACAATACAATGATATTGCATTGAGTGCTTTTTAATATATCGAAGGAGCACTTGACAATACCACCTTCACCTCAACTGCAAGGGCAATGGAAAAAAAGGCATCACACCTCTAAACTGGGTCAACTCAATGCTCTGGAATCGGACGGTACTTTGTACGGTAGCACTGTAGGTGCCAAAGTGGCTGGCGAGTGCCCACAAGATGGGAGTGACCCCTACTATGGTTTCCCGCATGGACGACCTACTATAGGAACTATAAGACGAAGGGTATCCTAAATATGCCACCGATCTCACCAATATCATTAACGGGACGTTTGGGGCAAGTGTATCGGACGTAATGCAGAGTGCACTAAACACCATCGAAACAAGGTGGCAGTGGTTCCGTTTACCAAACGACGGAAAACGAATGACATAAAACTATCTACGATGTACGGAGTCACGCTCTCGATGAAAGAAAGAAGTCAAATATCTGGGACTCACTCTTGATACCAGACCGACTTTCAAGGCTCATCTAGACAAAGTCACAACGAAAGCATACGATGCGCTTGTATGTCTGTTGATAACAGAAGCGGTGAGAACCACGCCCACCACAGCCATGAAAGCATTACTTTTACTTCCACCATTACAACTGGTTGTAATGATAAAAGCAAGACAAGCAGATTAATGAACACGAGTCACGAGACGAGTGGACAAAAAACATATACAAAGCAACTATCTGGTATACAGGTGGGACCAAAAATCGCAACGGTATCGGTGCAAGAATATATGGAAGCAAGCACTATGGGAAGTAATTTTCACTGACCTTGGTAAATGTGCGTCCGCTTTTCCAGCTAAGATAGCCAGTAATACATTCCAAACTGATATCTCGATACCAAAAGACCAGAGTGTAAAGGAAAACCTAATGGCGTACGCACTAGCTAAAAAAGGCACAACAGGGACATAGATCAAATCTGAACCCGTCTTCCGAAAAGAAATAATCCGCAGCAAATTAGCAGCGTAGCATAACTCTTCAGGGATGAAGCACATGAAACTCTTCCTTACGGAATCAAACACTAAAAATGCATTATCAAGCATGAGTCGACAAAAGTCAAAGATACTCACAGGACTATTTTATTATTTGGAAGTGGTCATGTACCACAATCTTTTCGAAAATCGACCTGCTCCATGGGTTGGTAAAAGTCAAGTTTCCTTTCGAATCAGCGTAATGCGTTATCAATACGCAGCAAAACCTGGATGAGCAAACTAAAAGCGTGTACGAAAATCACGTCGTGCGGCAGTTACAGAAATACAATTTACGAGAAATGCTTCGGCAACTATACAGGGAATACGTTACAAAACATCCCACTCAGCAGCGTCGGATAAAAGTTGTATCCGTCAACGCTCGCTTTTCCCGACCAACAACTAAACACCCAGATTATTTTCTTATAGATAAAGACGAAGCTAAACGGTAATATTACAAAATTTGTTGATAGTGATAAGAGGAAGAAAAAAAAAATTATGTAGAATGCTATACCTTTAAGAAGACACATCGATGGAAAGTATTTCTCGATCATATAGAAAAATTTCTTTCGTTCAAAGCGGCGTGAATGATAGAAATTTTTAAGATGTGTTTGAATTTGTTTCCCCTGAAGAATTTTGGTATAATGCAATTTACTACACTGAAACTAGTGTAATCATTATACTGTTCTCTACAATTTATTTTTATTTACAAGAATTCTCTACTTTGCTTGTAATCAAAAAGTTGCAGAATCAATTAAAAGCAAGTGATATGCGCGTTAACTTTTAGAAATAATATTAGACCCAAGATTCCGCGGCTTAAAAATCACATTGATGAATTGCAAAATTGACTTTCTATGTAAAAATTCTTTTTTAATACTGTAATAGTGCCTACTCTTAGATTGTACGTTACTATTGAGTTTATTGATTTAACTATTGAATGTTTTTAGTAGTTTATTATAAGATTAACTGCTTATTATTCATAAACGTAGTGGTCTCTGAAAGGTACAAGAATAGATCATAGTAACCCTTGATAAAAAAAAGGTTAAGAACCACTTTTACAGGAAAACAAAATCAAATTAATAACAGGGAACTGATATTAATGAATTGGCTATTAACTCTTTGTTACCAGTGAAATCAAAGAAAAAGTATCAATACAAACTTACAACTCTTGTCTTTGCTTTCTAAGTCTGGCTTTCATGTCTGCAAGTTCTACAGCTCTATGATTGAACTCAACCCCTTCATTAGCAGCATTGCCTGCTGTTGGTTCTTGGTTCAAATCCGTTATCCATTTCTGCAACATATTGTCACGTTCACTCACCAAGGAACGTAAATGTAAATAAAGACGTTGAGGTGATTGATCAGCCCAATCTAAAGTTAAAACTACATTTTGTCCTTCAGTTACCTATAAAACAACATAAATTCAACTAACACCTTCAAATTACACCAAAAATTACTTGTTTAATACACTCCACAATGTCGTGTTGAGCTTCAAGTGGTAGTTCTTTAATTCTACTAATAAAATATTCTTTCGTAGGTCCTTGCACAGCACATCCTAATAAGAGTAAAAGCAATAACTTCATTTGTTCTAGCGCAACTTGAGAAGCAGGTGTACGACCCAGTACAACACAATCCGGCAATGAGATAACAACCTGACCTAGTTCCTCCTATAAAACAAATTACATCTAACCATCTAATGTTTCTTAATTCACTTACTTCATAAAGACTCTTAATGTTCCGAATAATGCTGTGAAAAATTCTTATCCGATTTGAAGTAATGCTTAGACCCTGTATAGAACCAAGTGAAGTAGGAACTGGCTGAGATGGTTCAGGATCAATTAAAAGTAAAATTTCATTTATGGGTCCTCCATCGAAAAATGTCTCATATACTTGTAGACTCTCTGGTTTCTTAACGCAAGTCGATAACTGAAAATGTACCTTATAATATTTAAGTTGATGACGTTGTTTATATTTACCCAGCCAACTAAGGGTCCAGCTAAAAATTCTTCTATATCAGCTTGACTAGCTGCCATTTTTACTCTCAAACTTTTAGTTTGTAAAAGAGTACCATTTTTGTATAAAATTCATAATGAAACGTACACATTAAATAGAGCACTATTTTTTCAATTAATCATTGAAAAATAACTTCCTTTTGGGAAAAATCCGTAAGAACAATTGACTGTTATTCTTTGTACACACATGTTTCTTCACCTGACACTCATTTTTAAATTCCCATGCTGTCAAATACTTTTCTTTATTTGTTTTGTGTTGAAATCGCATAGGCGTACCGATACCATTTTGTTTAAATGTCAAAGTTTAGGCGCAATTTTTAAAATACTTTTTGGAGAACTAGTATTAGACTTCTAAAATACGAAAACCTCACATACAAAATTTCTAACGCCCTTATAAACAAATAAAAAATCAATATCAAACTTGGGCGCCCCTGTAATTACACCTAATCGTATTCATCTCTACCAAAAAAGGTGCTTAAACATTTCATCATTACACTGACCTACAAAACATACATTTCTGTTGTATTAAAAAAACAAATTTATTAGACCGACCTTGCGACTTACAATTCGATACTATTTTATCTATGGTATTAACATGGTTAAATTCTTTAAGAATGCGTAGGTGTTAAAAATAAAAGGTTAAATTGGCATTAAAGAGTGAAATGTTTCTGATAGAACTGGTTTGGATTGTGCCATTTCATAACTTAATTCTTATTATAAAATAACTGACAATTATCTGACACATAGAAAGTTCGATCTGTAATTGTGACAAATAGTATTTACCCAATTCTAAAGGTTTAATCACGTATTTGTTTAATTAATGATCGGATATAGCTTCATACACTGAATAATTAAATTTTCTTTGCCTAATAGGTTTTATTAGTCTTTGAAGAGACAATAACAGTATAAAACGTGATCATGAACACAAATTGATTATTGTAATATTGTATATAGTGTATGTCCATAATAGCAGTTTTCTAATGCAATACAAATGTACAGTATAAATCAATACATACTTTTAAAAACACCTTCACCTTATATATTTTGTTATTATTTTTTATACAAATTCAGTAAATCAATTTCTCTTTAAATGTTTTTACAAACTTAACAATAGTTAAAATGCAAACATAGGTTTATGAGACTTGTTTTTTAAGATGGCGTTTCAAATGACGTTTTTTAGATGTAAAATGGATGATTTTAATTCCTAGATAACTCCATAAATAATCATTTTTATGAATTTTTCAATGAATGAAGTTGTTGTTAAAGGTTCTTAGTTATGTTTAAAACAAATTTTAAACAAAAAAGTATGAATAGATTATCAGGGTAACGCGCACAAAGAGCTCCATTTTTGGAATTGTTCGATGGCAAAAAAGTGAAGAATTGTAATAGTCATATGCAAAAAATTGTATTTAATACTTTTTTGGTATATCATAGATTACGTTAAACCTATATTTATTAAATTTAAGTAAATAATTTTGAAGTTATCAAGGAAAATCATTTTTAGGGTGACATCTATTGGTTAGAGGTGTTACTAGACATATTTCTAAAGAAATGTAAATTTATGCTAGCTTCTTTTAAAACTTTAGTTTGGCATTTTGATTGTAGGTGTCATACGCACATAAACAATATTTGGTACTTTTGAAACTGATAATCACATAGTAATAACACATAGTAATTTCAGCTGTTTTGACTTTTAAAGATCAAAACCTCACTTCATTTTATAGCATTTAAAACTTATTAAAACAAATGATATACATATTCATTAATACAGTAAAAGCTCTCAAGAAAATCTTTTCGGGTATCAGAAGATAAATTGTCCGAAGTAAGAGGTTTTTGTACAGTTATTAAAATAAACCCATATATTAAAAATGCAAAAGCTTCAAGACTAATGAGAAATGTTAAATTGTAATTGTTATACAAAGTTAAAGAACGGTTAATGGTTATTATGAATAACAAAAGTTGTTTTGTTTTGTTTTTTTATTAACTTTTATCTACATATTTATTTAAAATGCCAGAGTTAAATTTAATATTCTAAAGAACAAGTTTTTATTTTTAATAAAATTTATAAGCTACCCTTCGAATAGGAATTTCCTATAGTAGCAACAAAATAGTTAAAAATTATGCTAACTGTAATTTTAGAGTTAAAACTGTTATAAAATGCATATAATTAGTGTTATCAGTATCATCAGCAAATTAATAATAAATACCAAAAAAATGTAGAAAATAAGAATAAATACACAACAAGAAATCGACAGTAATGGAAACAAGCAACCGAATTTAATAATCACAAATTTAATTAAAAAACATTGTTATTTTAGAGTTGCTTCAATTTTTTTAGGTTCTTCATTTAAAAGAATACTCTCTCTTTCTTCTCTCGCTTTCAATATATACGGCGGATCTTTGCATTTTTTATTCAGTCGAATATTTCCTCGTATCATTTCCATTAAAATGCATTCTTTATACGGTGTGTATTTTAATGATTGTCTAGTATTTGAATCTGCCGCTTGTTTATTCGTCAACAAATGACGACGCGGCAAATTCAAACACCGGAAAAATACGCACTGTAGAATTGACATAACGTTGGAATCATTTCATTTTTCCACAAATCTTCGTCTTTTGTAATTTTTTCAACATGAAGGGGCTTATCATCATTACAATAAACAATAAAATAGCATACTTCTCTATTTCAGATTTTTAATTGACCCTAAATCTAAAAGAGATCATAATGGCAATGAAAAATCGAAATAATAGATTTTATTTTATGTATCCGGCTGCTTGCAGGTGTACCGTGGGCGTTAAGATAAGATAATCGCAAAGAAATTGACACGTGCTGTTTGCATTTACTAGCAGATATCTGTTACTTGGTGGCTTCTTTATCAGTCTTTGAATAAAAAATATAAATTTAGTAATGTTATATGTTGTTCGGATACTAATGAAGGAATAAAACTTCAATTTATATTTTACAGATTTTGAGCGGTGAATAATTTAAAAAAAATATTTGATTCTCATTTTTCCCATTGTACATGATAATGAGTGGTTAATGCGTGTTTTTAAATTAAACGCTTAAGTATTTATTTTTCAACTTTTTGTGATATTTATTATTAAATAATTAAAAAACAAACTATTATATTCAAAAAATGGAGAAGTCATGCCATTTTCATTATTCAGAATAACAACGCTGTTTTGAAGTATTTTCAACGAACGGTTTTCATGCTAAACGTGAAGAAAAATTAAAATTTTTTATAACTAATATTTTTTTATCTTTGCAGAATTTAAGACGTTTTTTACTATTTTTTCTAAGTTCTACAAATGTAACTTAAAACTATACTATTTATTGCAACCGTTCAAGACAAGTTTTTTTTTGTAGCGAAGACCTTTAAATAAATACAACAAATTGGTGATCACGCCAAAGAATTAAATAAAAAATAACTATTTTATAACAACTGTAACTAAACCGGTTTCTTGTGTCGTCGTTGCAAATTCAACATGTAATTACGGCGCTTCCAAACAAAGCATAAACATAAACAAAATTAAAATTTCGTAAAATCGTAAAATAAATCTCAATTTAAACACAAGAAATTACTATGCAACATATATACTACATCTATAGGACAATAGAAGTATTGATAGTATTGTTGGTTGCCTATATCGATGTTAATCGCAATTTATTCAATTTAATTGCCATCTTAAAACATGTATATAAGAAAATTAATATGTTTGAAACTAAAAATGCTTCATTATTGGCAGTGACACTAATAGAATCTATTTATTATTTGATCGTTAAATATACAAATGCCGTTATAAACTTTAATGTTCTAAAAATAAATTATAGATCAAATTAATTAAACTTTTATATTTATTTACAAGTAGTACATAAACAAGTACGTAGGCGCAGGAATTTTTTTGCAACTGCGCGAACACTTGTTTTTTAAAACAAAAATCTACGATATAAGTATGAAGTCTAGAACTAAACATTTTTGATTTGTTTGTATGAGAACTGAGCCGCCGGGAGTCCGGGAAGTTTCCTGGTAGAATGATAGCATTGAGACTAACTTAATAATTCAACTCAAAAGAAAAACAAAAAATATGCAAAAAACTGCTAAAAATAGTTTTCAAAGATTTTTTTTTAATTTTTAAAACACTGATCGAATAAAACATTTTCAGTATTCTTTATTAAACAAAAACAAAATATCAACCGTGTTACTTCCCATATATCTCATTATATCTTATGGATATCCATATTAAGTCCAGATGATGTCCATATATGCATTAATTAATACAGCTAAGAATTTTGAGAAAACAAATGTCATAATTTGTAGTTATTTTGCAATTCAATTCAATAGTGCGCATCCTTAAATCGATTTTAGTAATGTTGAAATTACTAATAATTAAAAAAGTTGCCGAGTTTTACGTCTTTAATTTAAATTTGAGTAAATAGAAGAAAAAGAGAAAACTAAAGAGATTTAAATTTAAATTCAATTAAAGACGCACGAAATTACAATAACAAATAAAATTTGTTGAGCAATGTATGTGGCGTGCAGAAACTGTATGTTTTTTTATTTAAATGTTTCAAATTTGTACCTACATTCTTAGGTTATAACGTTTTGCAGTTTTATCGGCTTGATTAGACTTGGCCTTCTGAGAGATTTTGTTTCAACCTTTTCTTAGCTTAGTCTTTAGTGATTCATCGAGAGAATACTAATGCTAACTACTGTTTGATACAAGGACTTGAGTCGTGTCGATTTTTAAAATTTTTTTCTCGACAGGAAAGGTGTTCCAAAGATAATAATAAAAATAAGATAATAAATCATAATAAATATGCCTGTTTACTTATGCATATAATATAAAAAGTCGTTTCTAGAAAGGTTTCTAGTTTAGAATTTAATATTTGTGATTAATGGATTTAATTTCTTACCGTCTTTAAGTTACTTACAATATAGTATGTATGTCAGGCGCAGATCCAGAGGTTGGCCCACCTGCCCCCCTTTGGATAGAACATAAAGAACAAGCAGTAGGTTAACCTTTTAGAAAAATGACTGCACTGTACACATAATGTTATTCTAGTGTCCCCCCTTCCGTGTTTCTACATCCGCCCCTGATATATGTACATGATACGCTTGTGTATTGTTAATAAAGAATACAAAAATATAATAAACCTACACTTTTTAACTATTTAATATACGTTGCTTTAAATGACGACCATATTAAAATAATGTTTTATAGTAATAAAAAGTTTCTGGAAATATGTGTAAATATTTTAATTTATAATAATTTGTACAGTTTTTTTTATTTTAACGGACGTCCGGGAGGCTCGCGTCATAGAGCCTTTACGCAGTGTTGTAAATTATCTATATAAATTTATATAGATAAATTAATCTAGATTCATATTTTTTATCGATTTATATGTATCTAGATACAATCAAAAATATATAAGTTATATGTATCTGTATATATATAATTTTTTATTTAAATTATTTAAATAAAATTTATAAAAAATCCAGTGTCCCGTAGAATTCAAGTTACAATATGTATGTTTTTCTTCAGTAATTTCCCACATTTCATAGTAGTTCTTCAAATCAACTCCATCTATCGTTATTACCACCTAGATTATTTCATCTATTATCTGTTATCTATATAAAGTTTGAATAGTTTATCTATTATCTAACACTATATAGTTCTTACAAGAAAAAAAAATGTATCTGTATCTATATAATTTAAAAATTATCTATTTACAACACTGCCTTTACGGACCAGCCGCCACTAAAAATTAGAAAATAAAACACATCTTTTACAACCCTCTTTTCAACTTGATACTTTTATTTTACTTGTATAGTTTTTTTAATACGTTTAATTTCATTTCCATTGCTTTAGAACAAAGATCGAATTTTTGAAAGTAAATTCTTTTAATTTTATTCATTAATTTATTTTTTACCAAAAACTTCAAGTTGCTAGATTAAATTGCACTTTCTCTGTTTGTCTTCATTTTTTATCTTAAGGTCCCTCGAATACATTTAGATCAATTTGTTCAAAAAAATTATAATCGATGACCTCCGTTATTTATTTTCATTTTTTCGCTATCTATTTTTGATTCTATAAAATAAATCTCAATATGTATTTATTTTAGAAAATTATGGTCAATAGCTTTTTGGGTTTCCTCATTTTTCTTGAAAACATTTAGTCCACAAAACTATAATCCTTTATTTTCGTTTCGTTTACACAATACTATGTTTGTATTTTGTAGTTTTTTTTCTTTTTTTTGAGTGTACACTAAATGCAACATTTATTTATATTCTTTACAGAACATGCTAGAAAAAAAAAACAAATAACATCTTTACGTATAGAGTAAGTGAGAAGCAAAAATATTTGTTTTGTAACCACAAATCTAAAAACTACGATGATACCGAATTAACGCATCTTCAGCGAATCTCAACATTTGCTTCTCAGCAATTTCGCTAGCTAAGTAAAGTGTTTCTAATATAATTTTCCATTCTGGATAATTCCAGTGTTGTCGTTATCACACAAGCGAAGCTTTCGTCACACGTCGCAGTGGGCATCTTCAGAACCCGGAAGCAACTGATTGATTGATAAAACAAGTTTCCAAATCTCCGGTAAAGAAAAACTAAAATCTCGGTTAATATTAAAAAGATTTTTAATTATTTCAACGAATTTCCTTATTTTCCGCTGATAGTAATTAGAAACATTCGCCATAAATTTAGTGTTTTCAAACATAATTTGATGACCCGTTTTTAGCACGTGTTCCGCCACCGCTGACATTGAAGATTGCCTAAGACGACTACATTTTTGATGGTCCTTGATACAAATTCCTACGCTTCTAACCCGTTTCTACTACGTATGCACGAGTATAAACGCTTTCAGATTAAAAAGGAATAACGTCGTTCACCTAAGTTAAGAGTTGACCCAATTTAGGAAGGGTAGAAAACCGAATAACAATGTTGTGTTTAGACAACATTTTTCCTGTACAATCCGTGGAACCTTTGTCATAGAGTAGGTAAGCGATAGACACTGATTGAGACATAGATTTTGCTGTTACTCGTGGTTTTGCAGATGTAAATTTTGTAATAGATCGTTTAATACTTTTTCTATTGTAATTACTTGCGACTAACACCTTGGTTAAATGATTTAACTCTTTTTGAAGATTTTGGGGTTGACTTAAAGAAACAGCTCTGTAGACTAAAGAATTCACTACTGATAACCCAAGCAGCACACTGACGACATACGATGACATTGACACGCTTTAATGACGTCTCGTACGTAATTTTGACGTCAATAAAACGTAATGAGCTGTCTGGGAATTTCTGAGAAAGGTGATGATGAGAGAATACATTTAAAAAGACGTTATTCCTTTTCAATCTTGCGGGGTTGTGATCGTGCATACGGAGGAGAAACGAGTAGAAGCGTGGAAATTCGTATTAAAGATGTAATCGTCTTAAACAATCTTTAAAGTCAGCGGTGGCGGAACACGTGCTAGAAATGGGTCATCAAATTATGTTTGAAAACACTAAAACTTTGGCGAATGTTTCTAATTACTATCAGCAGAAAATTAAAGAATCAACTAAAATAATTAAAAATTCTTTTAATATTAACCGAGATTCCGGAGATTTGCAAACCAGTTTTATGAATCGGATGCCGGTCTATAAAGGCGAGACCTCACGGCGCAATCAACCAGTTTGTTCCAGGCTCTGAAGATGTCCACTGCGACGTGTGACGAAAGAACGACAACACGGGAATTATCCAGAATGGAAAATTGTATTACGAATGCAATCTGCGGAAACCTGAATTCTACTAAAAGTTTTTCTAATCTGATTAGAAAGTGGATCAAAAACTTTTAAAAGCTGGATGACAACATTGCAACTCGGCATCAGACTGCAATGAACAGTGACCAAATCAATATGTTGAATTGAAATCAACAGTTCATACAATACATCACCTAGTAAAAGCCACACTTACTCTGAAATGATCCGTTTTAAATTTAAATCCAGTTAAAAAAGTACGAAATTACGTAACCATAGTCATCGGTCGGAAAGAACGATAACTACGAAAATGCGCATAATCTGATTTCGGGGGTTATGCCTTCTTAAGATAGGGGAAGGAGGGGAACATTCGGCCCCTAAGCAAACTTTATCTGCTGAAACAAAAATTTCCAATTTATTTAGAACTGCATATGCTCAGTTGCATTGGCCATAGTGTTGCCAACATATATAAAAATTGCAGGCATTCAAATGTATTTACTTTTTACAGAAATGAAGAAAACTTGAACCTTTAGTAAATGGCTGAATGTTCCCCAACACGGGGTACTTTTGGCCAGGTACTGGGGTACATTTGGCCAACGTGTAAAATGGCATTATAATTACAGCAAAACAGCAAAATGACCTACATAAGATTTATTTATACAAAAAAAAGCTACAGTAAAATAATAAGAAGAAAATGAACATCTGGTGAAAATTCAAATATGGAACCGTAAACATAACTATTATAATTTATAAAATCATTTGGATTAAATTTGTTAAACTAATTCACTACCAAACTGCCGAAGTTATAACAAAATTGAAAATAAGAAGAGGTTCTTGCTGTACCCGATCGCAAAGGTGTTGTCAGTTTAGCTAAAATATCATCAGAATCTACACTAGTAATGTCTTCTATGTTTGGAAAGTAAAATGTAGTGGATAATCCCTTTCTCCTTAAAAATTTGACCCTATAAGTGGCATCACTAACACTACTTAAAATTTGCCCTACAAAGTGTATCATGGTGTGTTTAACTGGGAATCTTACAAGTACAAAATCTTCGTTTTTTAGTTTATCACCATCAAAGTCTTTAATACTTTCCAATTCATCGCTAATGTCGTCATCCGAATTATCATTCAGTGAAATGTCTGATTCACTCGATGTCAAATTTATTTCTTGAAGTCTAGGTTTCTTGATGGGAGCTTTTTTTGTATTTTTTGGTGTACTAACTATTTCATTAGAGGTGTATATTTTACGCACAACTTTTTTTATTTTTAAAGATTTTTTGTTCTCTATTTCTTCGAGTCTTTGTTTTTCAGGAGTATCTGTATAAATTCTTTACTTTTCTGGTTCTCTTTTGGTTTGACTTTTGGATAGGGCCGTACCACTTCTGGAGTTATTTTAATCTTTACATGTTTCTTTAGACCACTGCAAGAAGGAGTATTTAAAACATTTACATTTTCTTTTAAAACATTGAGTTGTTCAGCATTCATTTCCCCAGTTGACATATTCATATCTGTTTCTTTTACTTTTAAAACTTCTGTAACTTCTTCAGTTGTGGTTTCTTGACTTCCTTCTATTGTGTTTTTCTTCCCACTTGCATTACTCTCCGTCTGAATTTCTTCCGTAGCACTTGTATCATTATTTGGGAGAAGTCTATCGGTGACATAACTTGAAGCAAAGTCATCATCGGAAAATGCCAAACGATTTAGTGGCCAAATGCCAGGTTTTTGAAAACTGGTAACTATATTTCTTGCACAAAAAGCTCTTAAGTAGGGAACATTAGTCAAATTAGGTATATTTTTGATTGAAATAGGTTTGCCAGGGTTTGAAGTCAGCCAGTCATTGAATGCAACGCTACAGTAGGATTTGAATGGTCCATAAATTCCAATATCAAGTGGCTGAAGCCGGTGGGTGGTGTGAGGGGGAAAACTTAGGAGACATATTCCATTTTCTTTGCAATATTTAACACAATTGAAGGATACGTGGGATTCGTGATTATCAAGCAAAATCAGAATCGGGTTATCCACACTACAATTTGTTTGTGTCACTATATGTTTTAGAACAGACGGAAATATTCCAGCTGTCATCCATCCAGACTTACTGCCTAATGCTAAACTTGAAACAGGAGCACCTAACATAAAATCATCTAAATTCCTGCGTCTGGGAAAGACGTACACAGGGGGGCAATGATTGCCCGGCAGCATTTATGATGCCTACAAACGTTACTAATTCGCCTCTCTCAGCAGAAGCAACTTGTGCAACTTGCTTTTTCCCACATGTTGTAACTACTTTTACTGGTTTCATGACAGTTGTCACGCCGGTCTCATCTAAGTTGAAAATTTTTTCAGGTGGGAATTTATATCGGTCCAAAACAGATTTTAAATTGTCAAAAAAATTGTCCACTTTATGTCTATTGAAAGCAATGCTTCTGCTTAAACTAGTGCTCTGGTTTTCGCAATGACAAAGATTGATGCCTACACATAAATCCCCTCCTCCACCCATCTTTTGCTGATTTTGTAGCATGCCATTCCGCCGGTATTCTACAGTGCGGTAAAATATTGGCATATTCATATGCTAGCTTTTGGACATCAGTAAAAGTAAGGCCATAGTTTATATCAGAACATCTTTTGATATATTTCACTAATTCTAACTCCTGGTCATTTGTAAAAACTTGCCTGACTGTGTACTTACTAGAGTACTTTGGAGAATCTTCATCGATACTATCATTTCCCGAATCGTCTGCTCTTTCTCCATTGTGTGTTAAATAACTTTCTTTGGTGTACTTGCTCAAAATTCGTTTTATCCTACATTGTAAAGTAGTTCTTCGTATTTCATAAATTATTGCTGCTCGTCGTTCTGAATATGTACCATTAAAGACCTTAATAATCGCCTGTTTCATATTCGCCTCATCAATAAGCACTCTATTGGTCTTTAAAACACGTTTTCGTGGCATCTGAAAATAAAATTCGATAAATATAGAATTTGTTTTGTTTAGGGCTACATTCGGCCATCTGCCGAAAGTTCCCCGGTTTTAGTGGCCGATTGTTCACCATGTGGTCATCTGTCAATATAATATATGCAAACTAAACAACATGTTTTGTAGGTTAAAAATGAACGTGAAAAACTTTATTATGATTATCTAATCAGTGCGCATTGATATCAGATCCACGAAATTTCAGTTAATTAATAGTTTAATGGCAATAAGCAAATATAAGAAATACTTACCATAAACTGTAGTTTTTTAATTTAGTATTTATTTCTTAAGAAACGTTGAACAAACACATCTCAAACTTTACACAAGATGTAGAAAAGTATGTTAGCAGTACGAATTAATAAGAATTGGCGGGGTTTTCAAAAAAATAAAGCAGCGAATTCCAATGGCTGAATGTTCCCCAGGGCCGAATGTTCCCCTCCTTCCCCAACGTCAAAATATTAATTTTTTTAATGTATTATATCATCTTAAAAATATTTCCTTAAAGTTACATAAGAATATTGGACCACACGTTCAAAAGTTATATGCTTTTAGAGTTAGGTATATGCGTTTTTGTGTCGATCGAGATTCAATCATCGTTTGTCTGATTTAGAAGTTTATTACGCTGAATTTGTTTCTTCTACATTTACTAGTTTTTGTCGCGTTTAAAGGTATTAGAATTATGGCCGGAAATCATCACAAAGTTGCATGTAAAAATAAAGCATCTACAAGATTACGCAATTCAAGACTAAACAAAAAAAGGCAAAATGACGCTTAGTGATAAGATGACCGGTGGATTATCTTCAAAACCATAATTTTAAATTATACTCAAATATTTTCCATTCTGTCAGAGTGTGTAAGGTGCAAAACATGTGACGGCAATATTAAATTAACACCAACAGATATAGGAAGACAATTTAGGTTTCAAAATCGCATTGTTTCATCAGGAAAATTGAAAGTAACAATGCTTTTAAAGATTTTTGAGGCATTAGGCGATGCCCTGTGGCCCAAATACCTAGGTTTACATTACAAAAAACGACTAAACTCAATTTACAATTGCCGAATAGAGCGCGCATACAGTCATTAGAAAACAAGAGATGACTCGTAAACAGCACCAACCACCAACTAGAAGTTCTGGCTTAGATGCAGTACAAACTTTTTATGGCCCTGAACTAGGACTATAAAATGTATACTGAAAACTTTAAATGTTTTATCTTTAAACTGTGTGTTTTTTTTAAATCCTATTGCGGTAACCAAATTTTTTTTAAAAACTGAAACTAAAACTTTACGTGTTTGTTTGTTTTTATGACAGACAAGGCTATTGTTATTTTTGTAAAAAAAACAAAATTTACAAGGCTCTTTGTAACGCAATATACTATCGTCATATTATTTATTTTGATTTTAAGTAAGCCATTTCAAAAATATCTTGGTCAGCACGAGCCATACAAAAAAGCGAACGTTCTCGGAGAAGTGTAATATGTTCTTTATCTTTGAATATTTTTTCTTAAAGAAATTTGTAGATGCATTTCAAAATAAGTACCTTTTTATTGTGCTTTATAAAATTTAAAAAATACTTATTACAACAAAAAAATCTTGAAAACCACGTAATTTTCTTGATAAGGCATAAGCCCGCAATACAATCAGCATTCTTAATACAAAATTTGTGTAATGTTTAGTTTTCTTTGTGTTTTATGAAATTTTATGGGTATGTAACTAAAGGTATTAGTTAGCTAACGTAAATAGTAATAAAATTAACTAAAACTTGTCAACATTTTGTATTAAAATTCCGGCGTTATAGACACAACACACCACGTTTTCTTTGTTTGGGTAAAACAAATGCGTTGGCGGCCATTTTAATTTTGTCGATTCAATTGTTGTATGTGTATGATTCATTTTTTAAATCAACATATGTCTTAAAGGATTGCTTGAAATGTAATTTACATTCGTAGTATTTTCTGTATTCTATAATATAATTTCAAGATTATTAAAATTGAAAGTAGCTTTGTGCAATGTTTTTTGTTTGTAAAATAAGCTATTTAAACTTCATTGCCATTTTGTTTTTCTTGTTTGCGTATACCTTTGACGTGTTTTAGAATCAATTTGTGTGTCTATTGAATCATTAATAATATGATGATGTAAAAGTTGGCCAAAGGTAAGACATCCTTTCGATCGTAATATTTACCTATTGATGGTGATTCTAATGGGTTTGATAACAGGGAAAAACACTAGTGTACAATGCTTTGTAAAGTGTAATCTAATATTTTATTTTCCGTGATAAACAAACAACGTGTGATCGCAGGTGGTTCTCATACTATGGGAACCCTGTACTTTTATGTGAAATAGCGTGTCTTGCGTCTATGATATAGACAAGTGCCTGCTTTTATGTATTAAAGTCGCGGTAGGTTGGTTCCATGATAATGGACCCTACATTTTATTAATTTTTTTGATATATTATGTGTGTATTTTTGACCCACGTTTGTATGTGTTTGAGAGAATTGCAGAGTTGCAGGGTGTTTGTTTATAGTAAAGGCAAACACATTTAAGAAATAAAACAATATACTTGTTACTCTAACAATGGCTACTACATGTACTGTACTACACCTTACTAATTACTGCGCATGTACAAGATTCGTACAAGCGCGGAATACAAAATATCTTAACAGTATGTACCGACCGTTCGACTTTAGCTGGGTTGCTTCCGTAACCAGGACCCCAGTGTCCACTGATAAGCCGTCAGTTAACTAACTCTTCTTCTGTTTAAAACAGTGATGTTTGTGCACGTGTTTATATGTGTTGGGATTTAAACCTGTTATCACATCTGGGTATGCGTTTAATTGACTTCAATGTCCGATGTATATTGATATCTTTAATTATAAACTGGTTGCTTCATAAATCTAAATTATGCAATGATCTTGCATTTACATTCAGTTAGAGAACCGGAGAGGTTTCATCGCCTGTTCTTCCCCTCCTACTGCGAGTACTACCAAACAAGCAAAATTTCGGTTAAAATGTTACGGGTTATACTCGAATAAAAATCATGATTCATTTTTTATTGTTTTATTTAACTTACTGTAGCCTCTCCACGTATCGAAACTAAACAGTATATAACGAAGTTCATACAACGTAGAAGAGGGTAATTAGCTTAACAATCACAGCCACAGCGAGATGTCGCTACATACTTTTGATTCGCGGGTTTTAATTTTTAAATACGAGTGGGTTGCATCACCAACATTAAAAATTATAGTACGCTAGTTTAATTAACCAACCAAACAAGCGGTTACTAAATCCTAAACTTATCGACAGCTATATGCACTTCATAAACAAAGGAGCAAACCGTGAATGTACAAATGTACGGGGACGATTGTTTAAGATGAACTGCAGGTGGATTCGAGCTTATACGAAAAACGACTCCTTCAGTAATTATTTTTTCGCAATCATCTCTACTATTATCACAAGTGTAATCAATCATCCTAACAGTAAAAAAAAATTTCGTGTCATTCTCATTAACTTTCTGTTATTACCGCTGATTTTATTTTATTATTTTAAAGAACATGCAACAATTTAAAAAAAATCAAACATGATACCGATTAGATGTGATTAGGTTCGTAAGCAAATTCGCCTCTAATTTACTATAAGTTCGTTATAAGTTAGCTACTTATTCCGTTTTCTTATAATTTTTTTAACTTTAGATTACTGATCATAAAAAGACTACATAAGCATTTAGAAAAATTTATTAAACTAACTATAAAAACAAATCACCTTTCGGTTTCACTAATTTGATACAATTCAATACCCTTTCCATACACAATCGCATACAAAATATTAAAATGTTTCCATATTTGCATGCCTTGTATATCGGCTATATTACAAGTGTGAGTTTGTTTATACTGACAAATAAAGCGATTATTCTCAACTTTCCACTTAGAAATGTTTAGCTTTTGATCTATTGAGCTAGTTACAAAATGATCATCATTTAAAAAAGCACCAGTAACTTGAGCGCAGTGTGATTCACTATCAGTAAAAGTTGATAATACTTCTATGGTTAACTTTGCATTACGTAAATCAAAAGAAACTAAAGCGACATTAATCGTATTGTCATCTCCACCTGTTAAAACTAAGCACTGATTATTATCAAGAATTTTGTAATCAAGACTGTTGATACCAGAAGCATGTGAATGAATGCTTTTGATGATATGAATACTTTTCACATCTTTTGTACAATTATTTAAAAGTTCATTAACTAAACTTGTGAAATCCCAAAACACAATATTGCCATCTGTACTAGTCGACAATACGACATGGTGATCATGTATCGTTAGATTCTTCAATTTTAATATACATTTTAGTTTGTACAAAACGTCTCCAATCAATTCAATTTTATAATCGCCGGCATCCTTAACAACCCAAAATATTTTTAAAGTGCCATTAGAAGTGGCTGCAATTAAAATAACGCACGCGTTTACTACAATAGTGCATAAATCCATTATACGCGTTTCAGATTCGTCGTTTAGTTGCTCGTAGTATGAGTATTTTTCACTAAAAACGGGTACCACTTCTTCTCCCCTTGTGACAATTTCCAAATTCCATAGTATAATTTGAGCCCGACCACCCGCCGAAAATACCAAATACTCTTCACATTCTAATTCAGACTTGAGTTTACATCCGATAATTGTCCTTATACTAGAGAGATGAGACTTAAAAACACTTTTAGTCGTAAATTTTGGTTGTTCTTCATAGTCAATGATAGATACCCTTAAAGTAGTGTCTTCTCCTCCAGAGATTAATACAGTTTTTTTTAATCCCACAACTGGAAAACACGCAGCACCGTTGATTTCGTTAAAATGAAAACCGTTAACAAGATCTTTGATATTTAATACATTAGAATTAAATTGTATTAAATTAACGCGCCTCTCTTTGATAAATGCGAATGTAATATTATCGTCGATTTTGTAGAAATCCCAAGATCTGTGCCCTCCTCCACAATG
Source organism: Aquatica leii (assembly GCA_035610365.1). Lineage (NCBI taxonomy): Eukaryota > Metazoa > Arthropoda > Insecta > Coleoptera > Lampyridae > Aquatica > Aquatica leii. Next base: position 169,634,890 of record CM069433.1, read on the forward strand.
AAATTGAAACAACGTACGCCTTTTTTTATAGTCCCATACAACGAACTCATTACCTAAGAATCCAAGAAGATATTGATTATTGTTGTCTTCGTATATTGAAGTTATCCAAGAGAATGGAAGCTTATCTAATGATAATGTAGAGAACGTTGTTTTGTAAAATTGGTAACATTTTACAGTAGAGTTTCTACCTGTAAAATTATATATAAGATCAGACCCAATTTGCGTTTATATCATACCTAATGACACTAAAACATTTTCTTTAAAGTATAAATTAGTCACCCCTTGGTAATTATGTGCTTTTTTGATAATTTGTAAAGGTGTTAAATTTCCAGAAACAAATATATAAATGTTTCCTTTTCTATCGCCTACTGCGATGTGTCCATGATTACAAATACAAGATGACGTAGTCCATCTTTCTTTGCTCAGTGGTAAAATAAATTGAGATTTAGGACTGATATCTTTTTCAATTATCGACCACACTTGTAAACGTCCTTCCGCTTCGCAAGTTAAAAACTGTTCGGAAGAAAGCCAATGTAAGGCGAAAATTCTCGACTTGCTTGAAACTACATGAGTGCAAATGTGTACTAAATGCAGATCTAACTTATAGACATGTATAGAACCACAATATCCTAAATAAAAATAGGTACAGTTATAGATAAAATATTGAAGTATCATTTGTAATACCAGCCAATGCAAGAAGATTTCGACATTTGGACACCTCTAACAAACTGTAACTGGCCAAATCCTCATGCTTCTGTATTTCAAACCAATGTCTCTTTTTAATGTCGTATAATAGTAAAGCACCTTTTTCTGAAGTACAAACGATATTACCATTGCTCAATATGCCCGTTTTTTTTAACAGCTCGCTGTTTGTTACCGCTACTTCTTCTTGTACTATGTTTTGTTGTAACGGAAACAAAGTAATACCGCAATCCCCACCACCAGTCATAACTACATTTTTTCTTCTATTATAAGCTAAAGACCACACAGAAGCACCTTGGTGTGTTTCTATTTTCCTTATTATATCTCCGTCTAGACTCCAAACCACTAATAGAGAGTCTTCTCCGGTTGTTAAAATACAGTCATCTAAAACGAGACAACGAAAAACTCTTGCCGTGTGACAAAACATAGTACATTTCAAAAGAAATTCGGGTTTTTCCAATTTGAGCTCAGATGTTAAATTTTTACATTTTGGAATCCATAATCTAGCGGAACGATCATCAGAAGTTGAACATATAACCCCAGTAGATTCATTATAATCTATGGCAAAAATAACTCCCTATAAGAAGGAAAATACACTTTATATCCATAACTCATATTAATTTTTGTACCTTATGTCCGCTGAGCCTTGCTAAAACAGAACTAAAATTCGCACCTTTCGAAGGACACCACAACAAAATTTGACTAAAAACTGTTCCAGAAAGTGCGATTAAGTCTTCCCAAGTGTCATTGACTAAATGTGCACTATATAAAATACACCTTTCTGCGCAAGCTATAGTTTGAATTACCTTTAAATCGCTTGTCCATAAAGTAACGTTATTGTGCATAGATACTGTAGCAATATTTTGATTCAAATTAATCCACTTTGCTGATAATATCCATTCATTAAACGCAATAAATGCGATTTGATTGTACCCATCCAAATTATTTAAAACTTTAAGTTGATTTTCGCCGTAGATTAAAGATTTCGTTTGTGAACCGTTTGGAACAATACCAAATATTTGTTGTCCTTTAAAAACTATTACAGTTTTTGTGAGTTCTAAATGTTCGTCAAAAATTGACACATTTCCTCCGATACCTTGAACAAAAAATATTTTTTTAAGCGAAGATGCTATAACCCTGTCAACCACATAACGTTTTTACTACATCACTTTTACGTTATTACCAAGAGTACTTTCTTCGTAAGAAATTTAAGTCAGGTAAGGTAAATGTTATAATAGCTTGTAATTTTTATAGATTTATTAATACTATTTTCAAAGATTGGATAAATACGTTGTTTATATAACAGCTGGCATCGAAATTACAATCGAGTTTGGCACGTGATATAACAATTCGTTCAAATATCTAAACATTTAAGTTATGAGTCTTTATTTATTGTTTATTATTATAATGCAGGAAGGTTGTATTAGTGCCCAAAATTTGTATAGTTGATATTAGATAAATCATTTTTTGGTAACCGCTGGAACAAATGAAATATAATTTTATTTCTCAGGTGTAAATATAGTTCGTTCTTATACGAAAAACGTTTGGAGACGTAAAACTAGCAGCGCGCGAATATATGACAAGACTAATGACTAATATTTACAAGAAGTCCAACACCTACAAAATTCCTTATCCTACTATATATTGAAACGGTCGAGAAGTTATCTGGAAATTCAAGAGCATTCTGGAAGTTGTTATCCATCTTGTAGAATATATACCGAAAGATAGGGAACACTCGAGAAGGATTTCCGAATGTGTATAAATACCGAAGAGACAAATCGTAGGTCAGTTATTGCCGTAATGCGAATACAGCTGTGTTAAGAAGATTATTCAAGTTGAAATAAATATGTCGTTAGCACGTGTGTCTAAGATAAATATACCGAGAATAATCTTGTACGTGATTTAAGTGTAAACAATTGTGTAAAGCTATCCGAGGACTTATCTTATCTTAATTAGTGTAAGTGTTTTTATTAAATATTATTAGATTTTATTAATTCGGTTAACTTACAAATGTACATATTTCTAGTATAAGTAAAACATATATTTAGTCGTTTAAATAAATTAGAATTTAATAGTAAAAATCGTTAGAATATAGTCGAGTAAAAACTTCGTGCAAGCCCCAGAGACGTTTAACCGCCTAAACTAACAAACAAGAAGAGATTTGGTAACAAGTCAGCGTTTTCGTGAAGGAGCAAAATTATAATCTCCATTTAAATATAAGGTTCTGAAAACCGATTGTTTTTGAACTTCAACACACTTATGTAACAACTTAAGCATCAAAACCCCATAAGTACGACAGAAAAAATGCTACAAACCAGTTTATGGACATTTTAAGTAAGAAAACTTTAACATAAATTAAATTTGATAACACAGGTGATCAAATATGGGACCATGACGAAAGTTCCATAGACCCGAGAAGAGCTAAGGTTCTTAGTCCACGAGGTAAGCCATACTCTAGCATAACAAGCACTGGAGGGCGTAAAAATGTGACAGTTTGTTTATTGGCCAATACTAGTAGACATAAATCCTCCCTTTCATCAATACTTATACAGGTTATATCTGATTAATGGATTGTTATTTTAACAGGTGAAATTAGTGCATAAACACAATCAAAAAATGTCAAAATAAAAATCCATTAAAACGTTTAAAAAAATCAAAATTTTTAGCAAAATAAATCTTAAATTACGAACTTGTAGTCTCCTAAGGTTGATGAAACCACGAGTAAATATAAACTAGTGTAAGAAGTGCAAATGTCTTCTCAGCGATTTACTGACACCAAAAATAAAAAGAAATATAAAATAATGTAATTGGATAACGCATAGTTAAATTACTGTGGTTAATTGAATGTGCTCCTCTACACATTATTTTCAAGTACATTAGATAATGCGAAAATTGTTCGTTACTCGCGTAAATAATTGCACATTCTGCCTAATTGGATTTGCTGCTACAAAAAATCGATTTTGCAGCTGTTGTATATTATTTAAGGGAATTTTGTTTCACCTTTCACGTAGCTCCAGAAAAAAAATCTAAAGAGTTAATATCTAGCCTACGGGTTGACCAGCGTCTGGCGTAGTTTCTTCCAATTTCACGACCCGTAAAAATCGCAAACGGGGCGACATGCGGAGGAGCTCTATCGTGTATAAACCACTTCAAGAAGCAAGTCATCAAATTCTTGCGCAAAAGTTTCTAGTAAAAGTACAAGTCGCCTGTAAGTCTTTCTGGTAAAATGAACCATCGAATTAAACTATTTATTAAAATACCCGCCCAAAGATTAATAGAAAACCGCCACTGAAAATTGCTTTGTTGAATTTCATGAAGGTCTTATTCATTTCAAACATGCGTGTTATGAAAATTCAGCACTCCATTTGTGTAAAACAACACTTATCTGAAAATAACATTTCGGCACTATACTCAAGTCGTGATTCACAATCAACGTCGGTTAACTGTTGGACTCGTTAAACATGGCAAGGTTACAAAAAATAATTCCTTAAAACACGATGCAACGTCCTTGCAACACACTCCAAAACAAAGTTTATTGAAGGCAATTGTCTATTAGGATATTGCTAAACCCACAATCTACGTGTGGTGTAGAGGTTATAATTACACTCACCGTACATTAAAACAGTATCACTGTTAAACATAATAAAAAAACTTTCATTAAATGTTATAAAGTACAAGTACATTTACACGAATCAGTTTAACATCAACTAAAAAGATTCGTTAAAAAATCGAGACAAAAATAAATCAGATTATCTGAAGTTTTGTTTTGGTTACAACCAAAGATAAACGTGATCGTATACACAAAGTACATTTTGTTAAGCTAGATCAGTAATAATGCTAAGAAATAAACATTACTAACTGCTTTAATTATTTTATTAACAATTGATTTTGTAGATGAAAAATTAACGAAAATAATAATTAACGCAATACATCAATAGGTTTCACGAATTTTACAGTATTTACATCCACCATTTACCACATAGTTATAATAAACTAACAATTTCCATGTGTTTAGTCAGGACCGGCCTAAAAACTTTAATTCCAAATATCTCAAAACTGAGTCACTTTAGACCAAATCTTTAAAGAAAAATTTTTCATTTAACGCCACGAAGAACTACTACTCCTTGAGTTAGTAGTCGTATTTATAGCTTGGATCCTTGGCACGTACTTGACTGTTTTTCGGAATTATTTTATACGTACCGCAAATGAATGCATGAATGCCAAAATTTTTCTAATGATTTTAAAAACACTGTTATTCTCTCAATCGGTGAGAAAGGACCTATATATAAAAGACTATTGTAGTCTATCTATCAACATCTTGAAGCTACCGCCTCACACAACACATCTGTTATAACCACTAGATCTGGGTTTTTTCGGGTCCTTAAAAGAAATTAATAAAGTGGTAACGCCAATACACGCTAAACTAGCAATAAACTTGTTTTAGAAATTTAACCGTCGAACTATAGAATCAAGATACGGTACCAAACCTTCTAAAACTTCAGATGTTGAAACTGGAAAGACTAGTGAATATTAACCCTTCCGTTTCATCAATGGATCATTTAGAAAAAAAAACCTTTAAAAGCCTATCGTTAGTGTATCAGAAAAAGTAAGAAACTCGCAAAGTTGACAATAAGCGAAAGATTGCAGCAGGTGCTTAAGTCAATACCGCACCAAAAGAGTTGAATGCTGAAGCAGCACCATGAATTAAGTCAAAAAACCCCAAAAAATGTTTCTAACTCATCAAGTGATTCAGATGTGAAGCAACTCTCCTATAAAGACTCCAATAATGATAACCAGTTTTCAAGTGATCTTATCGAAAAAATTAGCAGACGATGATGCCCGTGATGATTCTTTCGGCGTCGTTGGCGATAAATTAATCCAATGCGCAACAAAAAACTAATTTTTACATTATGTTGGAAACCTAACAGGAAAAAAACAAAAAAATAGCGAGTGGTGCGTAAATTTCTTAAAATTGGCAAGAAGTTTATTTGGTCATCTATCAAAGAGAAGTCTTGGTGGACAATGAGATATTGCGAATCCTCCCTGAACCAAAAAAGGATCGAAGAGGCTCTGAATTTACTATTAATATTTAGTTCGATGCTCTAAATACGTAATAATGTCAAAGTTTTGTTCAAATTTGCTTTTACTTAGCGTAAAATTTTTCTTTTTCATGATGAAAAATTGTATAATTTTTATATTTAGCCTTTATAACCATCCAATACAAATCCTAAAATCGCTTTGACGCATTTGCCCCAAACACACGAGGCAAATATTGCCATTATAAAAAATATATATTGAAACGTTCGAGAAGTTATTCGCAAATTCAAGAGCCTTCTCGAAGTTGTTATATATCTTCTAGTAACGTATATCGAAAGATATGGAGCACTCGAGAATGATTTTCAAAATGTGTATATATACCGAAGAAACAAATCGTAGGTCAGTTATTTTCCGTAATGCGAAGCCTGCAGTGTTAAGAAGATTATTCAAGTCTAAATAAATAAGTCGTTAACGCGTGTTATAAATAAATCTACGAAGTACGTCAGTTTAGTGTAAACAAGTGTGTGAAGTTATCCGCGGACTTATCTTCGTGTAAGTGATATAAATTATAATGTAAGTGTTTTTATTAAATATTATCAGATTTAATTAGTTCCGTTAATTTAAAAGTGTACATATTTCTAGTATAAGAAAAAAATATTTTTAGTACTTTAAATAAATTGGTAATAATAATAAAATTCGCTACAATATATTATATCGCCTCTTTAAAAAAAACATTACTGTCTCTGTAGAGTTCCATTCAGGGGAAAATCTAGAAACAGCTATGATTTATGAACCCGGCATTTAGTGTGATGTTCAGAGAGTTGATATTATGCATTTTTATTAGAAAAATTATAATTAATCTGATAATTCGTTAATGAATCTTTTTTTTTTAAATAAACTTTATATTGTAGTTCAAATCTGCACTTATCATATTTGGCATCGCATTTGCCCGCCTTTCTTGTGTGAATCTCAACGCCATCTTTAAAAATATTTTTATATGAAATTTTTTACTTTGATTTCGTAAATTTATTAAAGCTTTACGTTTACATTTCTTCGTTGCATGGGATTATACAAATTAAAGACAAGAAAAATACTGAACTTACAAAATGATAGTAACACAAAATGGCGTCCAGTTTAAGCGACTGTGTAAAAAAGAATTGTAATTTGACCAATAAGATGACAGAAATCTCGAGAATAACAGTTAGGTTTATTTAACGTCATTATACCATAAACTTTAATTGGTTTCTGTTAATATATATTACATTAAAAGTATGAAAAAGCAAAGACTAATCAACAACAAATAACCGGACATGTCGAATATTACAAACGTTTATGGTTGCGTCTAAAAAACATAGAAGAGCATAGCGCCAAGTCAATTTTGACGTTAATTTGTTAAATTTTATAACCGTATTAAAGTGCGTCGTTGTAAAAGAAAAATAGTAACTTTTTAAAAATTGACGCACTAGCTCATTTTTGTGATTCTGTCCTTCATACACAACTATGTATTACTAATAATAACAATTAACAGTGTTGTGACGTATCTAGATACAAGTATCTAGATACAGTATCTAGATACTTTTGGAGTATCTAGTTACATATCTAGATACACTAGACAAAATGTAACTGTATCTGTATCTAGATACATTTTTCGTAGTATCTTAGTGGTTTAGATACTTAGATACTTTTTCTTGCTCAAATTGTAAATAGTAGTAAAGTTTTTTACTAAACACCGTGGTAGTTTTTTGTCAGTTCATCATATAGATTACAATTTGAATTTGGGGACTTTGCATTCGGTGATTTATGAGTGAAATTTTTTCAGCGTCGCCAATTCTAGTGGAATTCTGCCAAATTTAGAGATTTTATGTAGTAGCGTGTATTTTGTGGGTATTATAAACTGTTGTGGAATTTTGAAGAAAACCGTGTATGAACCTACATTTTATATAATCTAGTATTACTTGAGAAATGTGACGTGTTAGCATTTATGCCATCAAACCAAATTCATACTTTAAAAAAAAGAAACCAAATTTCAATTTTGTAGAACTATGAGTATAATATTGTAGCTATTATGAAACTTTTATAGTTTATGCAGGGAATCGCGACAAAGCGGACAAAGTCAATTGGCAACACTGAATTTCTTCATTAGATCAAATAGAGCAAAAAAGTGGAGAAACTTTTTAGTGTTAGTAGTTTACTATTAACTCTACCTCGAAATATAATGACGAGACATTTAACAAGCTATTACTTTTTAAAACAAAATAAGCTTTATTTGTAAATTTGTATTTTTGTCTTAATGAAGTCTTGTAATTTTGACGTCAATGAGACGTAATGTGCTGCCTGGGATACAGTTATTTTGTTTTTAGCTGAACCGAATAGACGCTTTCTTTAAATTTTATTTCAAGATTTTGTTAAAAATGTATCTGACATGTATCTAGATACTCTCTTAAAGTATCTGTAACTGTATCTAGATACTTTTTTTGAAAAAGTATCTTATCTGTATCTAGATACAATTTATGAAAAGTATCTGTATCTGTATCTAGATACTAGAAAAAAAGTATCTGTTACAACACTGACAATTAATAAAACAGAAAGAAGGAAAGAATCAAATTTAATGATCATAGCAAATTGGTCTAATGACAATTGGGTCAAATAAAAGCGTAGCGCGTGTAAATTATAAGTAACACTAAATATTTTTATTTTAAATGATACAAAAAATCGTTTTGTATTTGAATAAAAACATACCTGCTAATATGTGATCATTAATAAAGCTTACACATGTAACATCAGTTCGTGTAATTAACGGAACAATTGCAAACATTTTAAATTTGATAAATACTAAATGCGTGAGACGCTTTGTACTATAAGTTCTAAACTTCCCAGTTACAAGATTTTCTCGTTAAGGCTAAAGCTTGATCGACAAGTAACAATGGATAATTATTTTTTAAGATTTTTAAGTGCAACAATTTTTATACGTAGCTATAATAATATAATTTAATTATAAACTAACATGTAAATGGTTTTTGTTTAATAAAAATTATTGTATTATATATTTTTTTTTTCAATATAATTTTAATAAACGCTGATTTCTAGCGTCTACCTGCGTTTTAGTGCAATAGAACATACTAAGTTCAGAAAAAAAGCGTTGCTAATCGTCGAGTTGTATGAGTATGTTGAAACGGTTTTTGTAAAATCAACAAGATGTACAGTCCAAATTAAAGACTTTCTTATTCGAACGCCATTATTTATTGTCGATTTGCGAGTATTAGAGAATATTTCTCAATGTATTGCGTAACAGAGGTGGGTAAAATGGTTTTCAAAACCTGTTTAAAATGGAAAATAGAAAATACATTCGTTAAGTGTATTTAAGATACAAAATGGAAAATGGTTTCTATCAAGCTGTTTAAAATGCAAAATAGAAAATGGATATTTTAAATAGAAAATAGTTTAAAATCATTTAACTTTTTTACAGTATAACAGCCAAAGACTAACTTATTTGTTTCAAACGTATTGATAATATTACTATACCAAAAGGTTACTTTTTATAGTTTACTGAGAAACAGTTTCTCAAATGATTCATTCTTCATAAACTTGCATTTGAGTCTCATGATCATTCCCTCATACGAGAATAAGCTTTCAACGGGAGCTGAGAAGAAGGAACTTCTTGACACCTTGATATTGATCATGATAAAACGTAGTAAAAATTGTATCATTGTTTTGCAGTCCCCGAAGACTAGTGCTATCAGTGCTGGATTTACTTAGGCCGGTAGGCTCAGATCTAGAGGCACACAATATTAGAAGGCGCGACCTATTAGTTATTATATACTAGCTGTTTATACTAATATTTGATTCAATTAATTATTGATGCTATTCCTCAAATTATGTTCGTAAGTGACTTATACAATAAATAGTTCACTGTCATCATAAAGATTAATTTCTTGTGAAAAATTACCGAAAAATTACTACCTTCCTTGTCATTAATAGACAAAAATTATTGGGCCTAGTTTAGAAACGTCCACACTTTAAATCCAACCCTGACTACCTATTCTCATCAAATAAGAAGTGTTTATTCGTTAAGATTATAAGCGACTTTCGGCTTAGAACCCGTCGTAGTCTAAGCCAAGTTGCTTATAATTTGAACCAAAACAATCGCTAAAGCTAAGATTTTATAAAGTTGTTATTCGTTAACTGATTAAAGGAAGTTGTAGTATTACTTTAACTTCTTTGTTAACACATCCTTTAAGTTCTAAAGGCAGAATCTCTAGTTCGTTGAAAAACAATTGTTGAAGTTGTTTTCAAGCATCTTTAGAAATTCATTTAAGACCCTGCACTAACCATATTAGGGTCACGTGTTTTGATTTTGAAAAACTTTTCGTTTTAATATGGATATGCAGCAAACACAGAACACCTTTACAGAACACAAAAAAAACTACGGATGCTATGATCATTGACAAGAAAAAGGTTTTGATAGCCAGAACACGCGATGAAAATTATGTAGCCGCAGAAGCTTGCTCAAACGTCGGTATATCTAGGTCGCCTATGAGTAAGTATTTAAAATAGAAAATGGTTCTAAATTTTCATTTAAAATAGAAAATGGAAAATAGGTTTAAGTTAAGTATTTGAAATAGAAAATGGCATTTCCATTTTAAATAGGTATTTAAAATTCAAAATAGTTACCCACCTCTGCTGCGTAAGAAGCATAATTTTCAAAGTATATTTTACTGTTGTTCATTACGCTTCGTAAAGAACAGTTCAAGACAACGCGCGTTGGGGTGATTAATACGAATAGTTTCCTCATAACAATAGATATTTATTCACAGAAAACCGCAATGAAAAATGCGCTGAACAGTAACAGCTACTCGCATACCACTACCTTCAAGTGTTTACATCGCACGCCTAGCCGCGAGTGATGCCGAATGGAGCGAGTAAACACAAATTTGAATTTAAGTAGGTACGCGTAGCCGGGCGAATCCTAACGAGTCCGAGCGGAACTGAGCAGCAGAAGACATTGATTTGTGTTTTGAAGGAGTTTTAAGCCGAATGTCATGGATATCAAAAATTTTATTTACAAAATATTGCTGGATCCATTTGTAGTTTTGCAAATAAATGATCAAATTCTCCATACTTTGATCTAGCCAAATTAATTACGTGTGTCCAACACCTTCTTTTTTGGTTTATTCGTTTTGTGATTAATAGATTTTCCAATATCAAAATTATATCCATTTTTAAAATTACTTTCAACGCGAATCTTTGCAAGCCAGACAACGCTTTGTATTTGAACACTTTCTCGCAAGTACAGTCGAAAAAACAAGTGCAATTACATGAAAAAAACGGGGCTAGACCTGTGGGTAGTTTCCGTATACGGTACACGATACCTTTGCAGCTTCAGCGACAAACCACAACTGCTTTTGGGATTATATAACCACACCATATCGCCCTACAATTTCTTCCTTTGGTCTTCGCTCGAATTGGAGGTCCCATAGTAGCCGTAGTTTGCGACCAAGCATGGCACAGGATAGTGTGTGATCTGTGCTCTCCTCTTCACATGAACATATAAAAAAGTCGCCGAAAAAAACAGCTCCTCACCTACCATTACCTTTAACTGTTGGGTTACAAAATTTTCCATTTTAATTGTTCTTTAATTATAATCTAAATTTACCAAGAATGAAAAACTGAGTTTTCTGATTATCTACTCTGACAGTGTTTTGTTATATGTCTCTCTTTCAGAGAAGACTCGCATTTCGGAATCAAAGAAAATTTAAAGGTTAATATTAGATCACATGAAAATTTTAGCAGTTACAAATCGTGTCGAGACGACTAAATGACCATAAGTTATTAGTTCTAATTAGCGTCGAAACAAACATAAAAACATATACAGTAGGGCTTCGGTAATCCGGACTCCCACTTGTTCGGTGATCGCTGTAATCCGGCCGAGCAATGGGCTCAACATAATTTTATTTATATAAAAATTTTACCAATTGAACGTAAATCGCTAGAATTCTTTCAATTTCTTTGTACAGTTTATTTTTAAAATCAAAACAAAATTCTCTCACTAAAGACAATAAAACCTTTGTCCTCGGCCGAGTATAATGGCAGCGTAGCCTAATACGCTGGCCTTTGAATAAAATTAATATTTAATATTAGTCTTTTGTTTATCGCCTTTCGTGTAGTACGTACAGTGTCATTTTAGCGCGCTCGCTAACATTATGGCGCCGCCACGTAAACATTAACATTAAAAGACAAATTGCGGATTATAGAAATGTTAGATAAAAGTGGCAGCTACCCTGTCATTGCTTAGGAGTTTGGTATAGGCAGGTCAACTGTAGGCGACATAAAGAAAAACAAAGACAAAATCGTGAAGTTTGTTAGCCGAACAGAACGTGGTCCCGGTGTACGAAAAACACTGAAGAAATCGGAAAATCCTGTTTTAGAAGATGCTTTATTTACGTAGTTTTTGCAACAAAGGCGATTGCATGTTCCTGTAAGTGGTGATATGATTTATGAGAAAGCTCGTAGTTTTCATTGTCAGATTACAAACTCCAATATCGGGTTTAATGCAAGTCGGGGATGGTTAGACAAATTTAAAAAACGCCACGGAGTAAGACGTTTAAAAATGGCCGGTGAAAAACTGTCAAATGATGAAGCCGCTATCGGACCATTTCAACTAGAGTTACAGAAAGTTATTAAAGAAAAAAATTTAACAGCGGAACAGGTTTACAATGCTGACGAATCTGGTTTATACTAACGATTATTGCTAGATCATACTTTAGCCTCTGGCAATGAGCAGTCGGCTTCTGGAAGGAAAATGATGAAGATGAGAGTGACATTCATGCCTTATGCAAATGCGGCTGGAACCCATAAACTTCAATTGCTTGTTGTCGGAAAATCAAAAAACCCGTCTTCCTGTTTGTTATCGTGCACAAAAAAATGCTTGGATTACGAAAAACTTGTTTCTTGAGTGGTTTAAAACCGAATTCGTTCCCGCAGTCCGTCGCCATCTTTCGTCTGTTAATTTGCCTCCTCAGGCACTGTTATTGTTTGATAATTGTCTTGGGCATCCATCAGCTGATGAACTTGTCTCTGAAGACGGCAACATTTTTGCAATGTTCCTGCCACCTAACACCACGGCGTGTATACAACCAATGGATCAGAACGTTAAGGGGTTATACTACTCTGTAAAAATATTTTTTTCGAAAAATTTTTGTTTGGCTTAAATGATGTAGAAACTATCCAAGAATAATAACCAAAAGCAATTTTGAATAAAAAGTGAACAAAAACAATTTGTTTAGCCCGTTTTCGTAAGTGCCTTAAAGCGCACGAAAACGTTCGAAACGGCCGCGCGGCATTATAGCTCTGTTATCGTCGATATTGCAACGGACATCGCTGTGATAACATATAATAATGGTTTTCAAGGACTATTAGATGTTATGAACATAATTCAATTGAAGATCAACACGCGATTAAATGAATATGTCATAGAAGTGGATGAACGTTGAGTGAAAGCCGCCAACCGTTCAGCATCGAGCAGTCGTAAAAAAGCTCGAAAAGACATTGCATCCTTTAGAAAAGAGACTCAAGAGCAACATAAGTCTAAAGAAGGACAGTTATATGGTGCTGGGATAGCCGAGTAAAGATAAAAAAATTTTCAAGTCAATAGATTGAATATTTCATACATAAATGCGTCATAAAACTTTAAACGTTTTTCTCGAAACTGGGTTTTTCGAACTGGCGTTGCCTGGAACTCGGCCAATTTTCATCGGATTCACTTCAAATTTCAACTGTTGCTTCTCAAATAGGTAATTTTTGGAAGTACACGGGGTTTTTTCGATTGACAAAAAATTACGTTTGTTATGAACAATGAAAGGTCTATTAGTACCCCAAAAATCGATTAAAAAAATTAAAATTAATGCCAATTTGCGAATTTTCAAAAAAAACAAAACATCCCGTGTACTTCCAAAGAAGAAGTAATATATTTTAAGAAAAATATTTGGTTTTTGATCTAGGTGCTATAGAAGTTCTGAAACCGACTACGCCGTTTGCCACTTCTGAAAAAACATAGTTTTAACTAATAAAATTCCACGGCGCCATTTTAAATAACAAATTGACAAAATAATTTGTGCGTATGCCTAAATATATGTCAAATTATGTTTCAAAATTTCCTTTCAATCCATTCATTAGTAACCGAGAAAAAAATTCCCAAAGAAAGATCCATTTTTCAGCGCGCCAGAGTAGTATAACCCCTTAAGTTACCGCAAATTACTTTTGGTTCACTGTCTTGCATTATGTTCCGATAACCTCATGGACTCATTAAAATCGATAACTTTAAAGGACACAGTTTTTCTTTTGGCTAATTGCTGGGCCAATGTTAAGGCATCGCTAATTAACAAATCATGGAAGAATTTTCACCTTTTTAATAAGTTCAGGGGACCCAATGATCCTCAAATAAGTGAGGCAAAAGCTCAAGAATTGGCTGCTGGTGGTGCCAAAAGCGAGTTACAAAGATATGAAGTGTTAACTGATGAAGAGATTGTGCGAGCGGCAATGTGTGAGGACGATGAACAAGATGAGGACAATAGCGTTGAAGTTCTCGCCTCCAAAAAAGTTGGTACTTCAGAGGCAGTAGGAGCTTTAAACACTGCTTTAAAATGGGCTCAAGATAACGAATTTGATAGCCACGAAGTTATGTTTCTCCGTCGACTTAGAGACCGGGCTTTTGAAATGAAGTGCGAAAATTATAAACAGAAGAATATTACAGACTTTTTCAAGAAGAATTAACTAATGTTTTATTTTACCTTACTGTTTTTCTTACATGGTTGTAATTTTGAACATGTACATTTTTGTCTTTATGCTTTAATTTAAATATTGATTAAAGAAACTGAGGTTAAACATGTGTTTTATTACCATTAAATATGGCATACTATAATCCGGACGCCTCGATGATCCGGAAAGGGTCTTGTTTTTGCCTCTCCGGATTAACGAGGCCCTACTGTAACAGTATTTGAAATAAGTTTGTAATGATGGTTCTTCTTAAAAAAAAACAATCAAAGAACAAAATTGATAACATAACAGTTCACAATTTGTCAGAAAAAGGAAGTTTTCGATTTTGATTTGTGTGAATAACAGATAGCTTGTTCACCTAATTCAACAATCGGTACACGTTAAGTAAAGCCTCACTATACAACATGTTTGCAGTTTCAAGTAGGATCAAGAAAGGTAATGGTTAAAACATCCAGTCTCAACTAACTTAATCAAAGACACTATTACAATAGGAACTTGCTTAATAATTTGTATTTTTATATAGTCATGTTTTGAATATTAAATACATGTAGAATTTAGTCTATTAGACTAAAGACTATGAATTATATTTTTAAGTCAAT
The DNA here is from genome assembly GCA_035610365.1 of Aquatica leii. NCBI lineage: Eukaryota > Metazoa > Arthropoda > Insecta > Coleoptera > Lampyridae > Aquatica > Aquatica leii. Next base: position 169,650,000 of record CM069433.1, read on the forward strand.
AGAAAATCATTAAGAATAAAAAATTTTACTACTATTATTAGTAAATAGAAACTGATTATTGATTAGATAAAATTGTTAAATTTGAATAACACAGATAGGTAAAGTTGAGAAAAACAGATTAAATCTACAACCATAATGTTCTATTTTATAAGTATTTCGTTTACCTTAGCTTTCAAATATATACATAAATCACAAGAATTGCTTGTCACATTTAAAAAGATCTACAGTTACTTTTGTTTTTTCTTCGGAGGTTCAGAACTTTGATAAATACCATGTTTTATAAACCTTTTAGCAACGGGCTGGTTTAACTTTGGTCGAATAGTGTTTCTATCATGAGCCTATATAAAAATAAACACTTAACTCTTTTTAAACGTAACACAGAATTACATACCTCTTTCGCTTTGGCCATATACTCTTTAATTCGATTGAGTTGGTTTTTAATATCCGTTTGATTAGGATTCAATCCTTTAGTTCTTAAATATAACCAATATAAACTGTTTAAAGTGTAGGTCATAAATAAAGAGTAATTTACTTTATCTTTTGTGGTTAATTGTTCATATTTTTCACTGTCTAAAGTAATGTCTAACAACTTTTCGATGTTTTGAAGACTATTATGGAAGTTCCCCAATTTCTGTTGGATTATAGCGTTTTCTTGTAGGTCTCCAAAATCCATAATTACTATACAAAAAATCGGTAGAATTGTTGAATTTATTTTACAAATCTTTGTTCGAATGTTCAAAATGTAATTAACTTTTGAGGTTATATCCGGATTATTATTGTACCAAAAATTTCCCATTTGTACAAGTATATAATTATAGATTTGAGTTTAGCTCTGCATTTAAAAGTAAGATTTTTTGATTTGTAAGTTATTCACTCATCGTTAATTTTCAAGTAAGTTGTTTAAACTGCTAATGTTAGTAATTTAGTAAAAAGTGACCAAAATCACATTTATTTTGAAATTATTGTATCCCAACCAACACAAACACGTTCAAAGGACGTCCGTGGTACATTTTGTTGCAGATGGGTGGACGTTCTGAAGTGATTCCATTTTGGTCTTGTGCGGAACTTTCTTCTGGCACAACGGTGCCCATCCGTAGGACGCCCTTATGAGGTATTTTTGCGTATCCGCATAGGATGTCTACGTTATATTCTTTTTAGATGATTGTGGAATATGTAGGAGGTATTCCTCCTCCTTTTATTAAATATATACGATTTGGAAAAATGTTTATATATAATAACAATATTCTGAATATGTCAGTTTCTTAGCCAATACATAGATGTATGTCCCGGCTGTTTAAACAATAACCCTTTGATAACCCTGAGATATCATAAAAATGATATATTTAGAAGATCATTAAAACTATATCCGTGGGATATCTTTCACTGGCTTTTCAGCTGTTTTAGCTAACGCTTCACGCTTTTGTTTCGTTTTGTGTTGTGTTCTTGATTGTTGCGTACGTAATTACGTAAAAAAAAGAATTGGATTAAAGTAAGTAAGTAAGTAATTATGTTTGTTTTCGTATTTTTTATGAACTATTTAAAACATAGCTTTTAGATTTTAAATATAAGCGAAAGTGAGGTTAGAACTATTCTAATAAAAATGTTATCGTTTAGCCAAATAATATGCGAATATTTCTATTACTGAGCTACAGCTTCCTGTAGGCTCTCAAGAACAACTTGACGCTTTGCAAAAGTATCTTCAAACAGAAGAAAACATGAACAATTCCGTAAGCATTGTGCTGATTTTTTAACTATTCAGTTTACATTTAATGGATGTGTAATTTTGGATAGAAGAAATTGCAAAAATATGGGGGACAACGCGGAGGAGTTCATAAGGAGCTAGTCCTTCCAAAATTGATTAATGGTGCTGTTTTACACGGCTACAAATTGTTTGTCCAAAAAGGTAAGAAAGCCTTTATATATTTATTAACAAAATAACTTATACTGAGTAAATTAAAAATTATGTTGATTTTTGTATAATAACTGTTCTAGAAGTTTTGGAAAAAAATCCTCTAACAGCAGTAAACTAATAAACAGAAAGCAATAACCATCGTTGATTTTTTAAAAAGATCCAAAGAACGGACAGAAAGGCAATTAAGAAAATTAATCTAAAATTAATCGTCTCTATCGTTAAATATTAACACTTATATTGTTAAACAAAATTGATTTTTTTTAAATGGGAATTGTTTTAAGATTCAGTAACATTTTTGTGCAATAAAAAATATATTGTATCTCGATGTCATCTTACTTCGGATATCCCTAAGTCATCTTATTTCTGATATCTTTAAGATGTCTGACTTAGTTGTCTGTAGGATATTCAATTCTGTGTCATTCTGCTTTCCCCAAGATGTTCATAGAATATTGGTTGGCGGTGAAGTTGATATCCCTCGTACATACAAATATCTAGTATAAGTTATCAGTAGGATATCATTAGGATACAAGTGTGCTGTGTGGGATAGTACTTACGAGAGCTCGATATGATTTATCTATTTCTGTCACACTTTGACGAATTGTATAATGGAAAAAAATAGAAACTAATAATATGTTTATCGATGCTTTCAATGCAATGTGTGTTGACGAGATACGTTTTCTGTTGTTTAGTTCATATGCTTTTAATTAATGAGTTATACTGGAGGTTTTGTAATTACTATACTTACCCAGTAAATACACAACGTCCCAAGGACGTTCGTTTTATGTCCAAATGATATCTTTGGATGTCTTTAATAGGACGTCCTCAGGATGTCATTGAAGAACGTACGATGGGATGTCCTATGCGGGAAAACAAATTTGGACGTTTGTCAATTCATATTTCTAATCAGATTTTTAAAAAATTGAAAAGAAGACCTACTGCGAATGTTTATTTATAATTACTTATCAAATAAAATTAGAACAGGATTATACATTTATTATACATAAATATAAATTAATCAATGCTATAAATATAGGACAGTTAAATAAATATTATCCATCCATCAATTTCGGTTACTCTGGTTAATTTTTCTTTTGATATAACAAATATTTTGAAGATGATGTGTGTGATTTACTTCAACCATACCGATAATCGGTTTTCGCGCATAAACGAGACGAATTCTAACATAGTGCGCGTGCCCACTTTTCTTCTTGTTCTCTGGTGCCTACTCGACACCCGTACACTCCTTTGGTATATCAAAGTGGTACACTCCGTTTGCACTATTTGCACTCTGTATTTGTTTCTGTTGGTGTCCTGACTACTTTATCTGTTCTTTATTTTATAATCTAACGTTTTTTGGGTGTTTTAGTGCATATACAAATTTATTTGGTACCTTGTAAAAAAATTTATCTTTTTATTAAAGGTTTATCACGACTTTTATCGTCGCGATTCGCAATAATTTACCCACTACTTGTCCACTATCATTGTGTCAAACGGCAGGAATCTTTCGGTAACACACGAGTCGACTTTACAGTATCCATTAGCGTGACCAATCAGGCACAACATTGCTAATCTAACTAAGAAACTACAACGTTATCACTTTCTTGGTAACAACGTCTTAGTTCATAGTTATGATTAGTGTGCGGATTTCTGGTATTGTATTACCGTTTCAACAATAATTAGTTAGGCAGTTAAAATACGTCTAGAAATAAACAAAATAATTAATTTTGTTTTCACCACATTCCTCTGATAAAACGTAAATGCGAAACGTATAAAAATTCTTAATGAATTTGCAAAACTGACGTGTTCACAAAAACATTTTTTAAAAACGATTTAAACAATTTTTGACTGGTTACAATCGATCATCTCTTGATTTAATCAATAAGATGAACCAATAATTCTACAAAATAACCAAAAGTATCAATTCTTTAATTTAGAAACATGTAAATTCTGACTATATAGAAATACCAAAATAAATTTTTGTATTAACTTTTTTATCGACTCTACACGACAATTACCATATCTTAGGTAGTTGCATTGTTTCAGGCGCCGCTTAAAAAAATCGGGAAGAAAGTATAAAAAACTCGATCGAGAAGAAAAAAAAAAATGAAATAATCTCTAAATTTATTTTAGTTGAATATAATTGGGATTATTATTTAAAAATATAGTTTTATTTAATGATAATTTGTATTTTATTTGATAAAGTTATTTTTATTCAGTACCTCAAATCGCGGAGGTGTACGTTAAGTCTCTTGACTGAATAAAAAAAACAATAGAAAAAACCACAAAGCAGATGTACTTTAACTTAAAATGTTACTTTTCTTGATAAAAGTATACATATATAGTAATAATTACGAAAGCTTGAGTAACTCATTGCTTAAAAGCGTGTGAATTAAACAACAGAAAACTTATCTCGCCAACATATCCTACAGCTATCTAAAAGGGAATTCCCCTAGACATCCTACGCGGATGCGCAACGACGTCGTATAAGGATATCGTAGCGATATACACAATTGTGAAAAAAGAACGTCCGATGAATGTCCTTAGGACATACAAAGAACCAAAATGGGATGACTATGTATAATGTAGTTAATACAAAAAACTTATACTTCCGGTATTTCTATGTAGTTGACAGAATTGACATTTATCTAAATTCAAGAATTGTTATTTTGTAAAATATTGATTGATCTTTTTAACTGGCGATTCAATTAGTGATTAAATTGATCAATACAATATAGAAGATGAAAGAAAATTATAACCAGTCCAAAAGAAGGAGCATTCAAAACCATTGAATCTATTTTTATGGCAACGTTTCGTGCTACCACCAAGTACGTCATTAGGCAAAGATTAGTCTCAAATGGAACAATCCACCGACCAAGGACATGGGCAACTTTACCAATTCTAGTTACTTAATAAATAAACCATAAACATCTTGAGAACTAATTTAATGATTTCGATAATTTTTTTTCAGTTTGTCTCGGCTGCGCATTGAAAAAAAAAGAACATCACAAATAAATGAACCTCTAATGAACGACAGCAACAAAAATGTACGCTGAACGTGTATCGCGATTTACCAATTTTGGTTCAGTTTTCGACGGTTAATACATTTGAATTTGATTAAGCAGCGAAATTTGACTTTAAACAGGTAAATTATGTTTGACAAAGTGTTTATTCAAGTTATATCGTGGAATAAACGACGCTTTCCACCGAGAAGTGGAACGTGACGGTGAATGCGATTGAGATGCATTGAACCAATCAGTTCGAATGTACGATAAGTTAATAAAGGCAATTGATGATAGAAATGGTGCGTTATTTAACGCGCCTGGTGAAACTAGGAAAACATTCCTCATGTCATTGATTTTGATCATTGTTCATGCGAGACAAAATTGCTGTAGCAGTTGTTTCTTCCGGGATGGCGGCCACGTTGCTAGAAAGATGGCAAACGGCTCATTCAGCGTTGAAATTGCAGTTAAAGTTTTAAACGATTAATCACAACAATACCGACATAACTGACATAATAGTAGTTTATTTAACGAGTTCCTGTGTAAATTGAACGCTTGGACGAGGAAAAAACATCCAATTTAGACAGGAACGAGTTGATACAACATTTTATTGCTCGAACAGAGACTAGAAGGCCCACAAAATCTCAAAATCTCTTAAAAATAATTTGACGTTTATGTTGACAAGTGCGCAAAAACTGTCAAAGACGGTTTACAATAACGAAAAATTAAAATTTATGACAGTTAAGAACAATAAAAAGAAATTATTATTACTCAACACTCACTAAAAAAAAAGGTATAAAAGTTATACTTATAAATAAAATTTTTTTATATTGCGCCGTTAAAATTAATGCCAATCCTCCGCCTCTATATTCAACATTAAATTCATAAACTAACTCAAATCCCTCTAAGCAAAATTAAAAGGAACACGATTAGTCTCAGCGAACCAACATTGAGTTCGCAAACTTTTCTTTCCATAAAAAACAATAAAATTCAAATATAATTGATTATAATTAAAAGAATTAATTATATCTTTTGCCGCTCTAGAGCATTTTTTGCCAATTACGTACCACGAACGAATAATGACGTTTACCATGTTGCCAGCACAAAAAAATTATTATACTACCTTTGGCTAGTAAAATAATGCGTTGACAATTTAAATCGGCATTAGCTTATCTACAATATTTTTTTCAAACTAACTAGGTTATTTTTATACACATCATTAAAGAGCTTATGAACAATAGTAATAAAAATTATAATTATATTCCAGATTACCAGTAAGCTTAGAACTTAGAGAGCAGCTGAAAACAAATTAAATGTCTTTAGACTTCACATATACAAAAAAACGCAGTCGAACTGGAACAAGTAAAAGAAAGGGAATGTGTGTGTGATATTACATTACACGAGCAAACACTTTGCCTACATTTTATTAATGTTAAATGTATTAAAAATTCAGTTTGATAAAAATTTGTTCTAAATTATTGGTAGTTAGTTTCTATAAATTTAGTTTAAAAATTTGTTACAATTGGCATCCGGTGTAAGACAATCTTACACTCGTTAATTTCAATATTGTGTAAACATTTTGGCATTTAGTAATGAAGAATCGGTCGTTATTAAAATTTAGTGTTATACAAAAATTGTATTATAAAATGACTGCCTGCTTTATTAGATTTTTTATTTGTGCCGGTAGACATAGATATTGTGTACAGCCACAGCAAAGAATGAATAAAGATTAAATTTGTTATTACGTCAATTTACAAGTTTGCTACAACGTTTTTCATCAACTAAAACAAGCTTTAGTCACTTCACCGATTTATCCAAGAGAAGAGGGAAAATTTGTTTTGAATACCTATGCGTGTAATTTGACCATATGTGCAATTCTTTCACAGGTGCAAGATGGACAAGAAAAAGTTATCGGGTATTTTAGCATAGTTTTGTCTAGGTCAGAAAAGAATTACTGCGTACTAGAAGAGAACTATTCGCGGTAGTCATTCTATAGAGCATATTTGTATTGACGTAGATTTTTACTAAAAACGGACTACGCCGATTTAAAATGGCTATTGCAAAAGTTGTCGGAATGCTGTCAAGAAGACCATGTCCGGTAAACTGCAGTCATTTTTTGCGACTTAAATGTTTCCGAAGAGCTGCTAAGGTTAATTACAAATGAGTAGCAATCTCTCTCCCTAGAGAGTGTCGAGGGCACGAAAAAGAAACTGCAGTTGGTAGTGCCGAAGAGCCAAGTGTCACAGGTGTTGCAGCATTTGCATGATGGTATATCAGAACGGCACACACACACACTTCCATATGGAATGGTACCGTAAGTAGCAATAAAACAATGTAACGTGGGAGACTCTTTAAAAGGAGTGGCAATTAATAACGCAAGGTCGTTCCCAGAATCTGATTTGAAAAACGAATTCATCTTTGTGGAGATTGATTATTTCACCAAATGAACGGTTGCTTACGCCGTATCCAATCAGGAAGGAGCTACAGCCGCAAAGGTTTTAGTGAAGGAGTATTTCGGCCTGTTTCGAGTTCCGTTAAAATTACATTCCGACCTAAGCCGCAACTTTGAGTTTGCTCTGTTTCAAGAAGTTTGCCGACTGTTGGGAATTAAGAAAACTAAGACGACGTCTCTTTATCTTCCATCTGACAGCATGGTTAAACAAATAAATAAAACAATGGGAAAAAACTTAGCTAAAGTAGTGGCCAAACACTAAACAGATTCAGATCAATACTTACACTTCTTCCTAATGACATACTGATCTGTACACAAAAACACAGGCCAAACACCATCCTGTGTGATTTTTGATCACGAAATACGACTGCTACAGGACTTCCAATTTGGACAAAAACCGGATGCAGAAATTGCCGAAACAAGCTACGTCAGCAAGTCAATGAAGAGACTGGACAAAGTATATAAAGCGACAGAATAAAAATCAAATACGACGTTAACGCAAGGCGACATGTGGTTGTATAATCCTCAAAGAAGCCGTGGTTTGTCGCCAAAGCTGCAGAGGCAATGAAAGTTCTGCAGCGTTTTAATGACGTTATATCTTGTATCCGAAAACCACCCAGAAGTCCACATCTATCGTCTAGCTCCGTTTTTTGGCGATAACAACGTTACTTAAAACCAGAACTGAACTAGGGTACTAACAAAAGAAACCCGGAATAGGATGGAGTTACAACCGAAGAGCAACAATACCTGTTCCAAACACGAATGCAAAGGTATTGCAGTACTATTTACGAAGAGATTCGGACGGCTAGATGAACTACAAAAACAACAACCGGCAGTCGCCAAAGTCTTAAAACTATGTGATGACCAATGATTCATTTTCTATCTGGTCATTAAAAAGTACTCACGTGCAATGCCGTTATACGAAAATTTGTAGCGAGTCATCGTAACAACCTTTTCTACCGGTGCCGCATTTAGCAGAACGTCATAAAGGCCCTTCCACTGTTTTTGCAGCTTTGGTGACAAACCATGTCTTCTTTGAAGATTATACAACTATAACATGTCGCTCGGTTGAAACTTAGCATTTTGCCACATGTCACATCTGGTCTTTATTCTGTCGTTGGAAACTTGCGTGTCTTTACGGATCGCCTCGTTTACTTTGGGTAGTCTTTTCATCAACTTGCTGACTTAGTTTTCACCAGCAATTTCTTTTTTCGGTTTTTGTCCAAATGATTGCATGGCAGTCGTATATCGTGACAAAACGAGACACAAGATGGTGTTTGGCTTATGTTTTTGTGAATAGATAACTGTTATGCCATTAGGAAAAGGTGCAAGTACTGATCCCAATCTCTTTGATGTTTGGACACTACCTATTGTTTGATTTATCCGTTTAACCACGTCATCAGATTCAAGATGAAGTGGTGTCGTTCTAGTTTTCTTAATTCCCAACATTCGACAAATTTTTTGAAACAGTAGAAACTCAAATTTGCGGCCTTGGTTGGAATGTAATTCTTTCTTGATTGGGTAGGGCGTAAGCTTTCGTTCATTTTGTGAAATAATCCATCGTTACCGAAGTGTATTTGTTTCTTGATTCAGACTTTGGGAACGGTCCTGCAACGTCAATTACTCTATCTAAAGGGCTTCCCACGTTATACTGTCTCATTGGCGCTCTGTGTTTTTTCGCTGAACTTTTTTCTGATACGCAAACTGTGCATTGTAGAATATTTTTTTGAACTTTCCCTAATGTGTTTTTCACGCTAAAACGTCTTCCTGATGTACTATCGTGCATATGCATTCAACACCTCTGACACTCGGCTCTACTGCACTATCAACTGCATTATGTTTTCAGAGCCTTTGACACTCTCTAGAAATTGCTTAAGAAAACTGTCTTTCACTTTTAAGAAGTCCCACTGCGCTTAGCATGCTTTGATGTTTTTGTCCAAAGCACTCACTTCAGGCAAATTGGTCGTCGGCCGTTTGCTTTCCAGTTCTAGAATACTCTTATTTCGTGATCCTTTTATTGTTCGCGACACAACTGCTCGGGTTTCTATTTGTCATCAACCATAGCAGTTCTTCGAAGACATTCGATTTCTTTTCGAGTAGTTGCAGTTTGCCGGACATGGTCTTCTGGACAAAGCATCAGCGTGTTCTGTGTCATACTTTTGTAATCTCTCTATCCATATAGCCACTTGTCTTTCCGAAGTACAAAACTGCAATATTCATTTCAAGGTCCATAGTGTAAATTCTTTAGTAAAAATTTGGGTCCATACAATTTCTTTCTAGTCACACAATAATCTTTTTCTGGTCTGGACAAAACTTAAACTAAAATACGCGATTACTTTTTCTTGTCCATCTTGCAATTGTGAAAGTATTACACCTATACCCAGATTACTTGGATCGGTATCCAAAACAAATTTTCAATCCTTTCTTAGATAACTTATAATCGCCGAAGTAATTAGGGTTTTAGTTGATAAAAAGCGTTTTTACAGTCTTCATTCTATCTAAATTTTGCTCTTTCTTTGGTCAATTTTGCCAAAATTGCCAAATACGGGTACGAAATCGTCTATAATAGGCGCATAAACTGCAAACTTGATGTTTGTCGATTGGTTTCGGCCAGACTTGCACTGCTCGCATTTTGTCTGGGTCAGTTTTTTTTCTCTAGATACGACGTGACCAAGGTATTGCACTTCCTTCTTAAATACGTGTCACTTTCTTGGGCTCAGTTTTAGTTAAATGTTTTTTAAACGACTTTCCAACTGTAATCACGTAGTCTACATAAACCAGGCACGTCATCGCAAGATTGTATCTATCAAACGATCGAACGTCGCAGAAGCGGGCCAAAAAAACATAACAGTAAACTAGTTCTAATTGTAAACGCTGTCTTTTCACAAACTTTAAATTTCAATTCTACCTGCCAGTAATCACTCTTTAAATCCAACGTGGAAAACCACTAAGATCTTGACAGGGTGTCTAGAGTATTGTCAATCATTGATAAAGGGTAACAGTTTTAGTTACTTCGTTAAGCTGTCTATAGTCTACGCAAATCCTCGTTGATTCATCCTTCTTCTTTATTAGTACCACTGGAGACGCCCATGAACAATTTTGAAGATTCAATCACATATTCTCTTTCCATATACGTAATTATTTGTTCGACTTCTGCTTTTTTAGTAAACGGAAGTCGGCGTGGATGTTGTCGTATCGGCCGAGCGTTTCCGGTATTAATCTTGTGCTTCACTACTTTAGAATTACTCTTTAGCGCGTTTTGATACTGCTTGAGGATACTTTTTTGGCGACGTAGCATCTCACAATTTAAGATACTAGCGTACAATGGCTTACCATGGTCTTCTTTTACAATGTTACTGGATTCGAGTTTACATTCGGGATCCTTACTAGCATTTTTCACTTGTACTAATGTTCTGCCAACTAGTAGTTTCTTTTCAACTAAGTCGTCCTCCATAAGTTCAATAACGCAAATGTAACATTTCCGAAGATTTTTAGCCAGGCGTACCATCACCACACTTTCAGTTCTTCCAGTTAGTTACGTCTTTACTTAATAAGACTTGCACGAATAAAAATAAATTTATTTACCGTCAATTTTAAGAACATCGTTTTTCTTATCTAAATGAAACACACTTTTTTATAACGTTTACTTCCATTATAACTTTTTTCGTGATGTCGGTTACCAGTACTTGATGGTTGAGCGCTCCAATGGTTACTTTTGCTTGTCTATGAGTAGGTATTTTTTGCCCGTTGCCGTTAGGAGTCTACATGTTAAGACGAATGATGGTTTTCGTCGTTCTTGTGTCAACCAGTAACTGAACACTTAGTCCATTGATCTTGCCATCCAGATAAATGCTGTGCAATTGGTCCATATGCCATTTGAATGGTAATTTGAGGTGCATGACTAGATAAGGTTAACTTTTGTTTCTTTTGCTTAACTAGTTCCAGGTTTTTTTGACGTTCTTCTTGTCTTTTTTTTAGGTTTAGTACGGTGTCATTGGAAATGATCAATTTCACCGCCGTTTGAAATCATTACTCTTCTTTCTAGAAGCATTCGTTGCACTATTTTCTCGATACTTTCTTGTGTCTGTGCGAGCACTTTTGCAGCACAGCGGAGTTTGTGACCGTTTCGGTGCCATGCATGTTTTGCTAGTTTTTCTAGTTTTTTTAAACACGCGACTTCGAAGTTGAATCTAATCCCTCTTGATTTACAATTTCTGAATCAAAAATAAATCAAAGAATGGTATTTACGATTATCGATGAAATAAAAAAAATAAATGTAGAGTTTCGAATATATGTTAGCTTGCGACCATAAAGCTTAGATCCCCAGGGGGGATTAGGAGTCGCATGCCGCCTTCGAGCTTTTGTTTTGGAGGTGCGCTGCACTTCTGTCCTACGGGCGAAACGCACCCGGGATCCCGAGTTAACCGATTGACTGAGTCAGCAATCGGACTACCGAAGCCCCTTGCGGAAAGCAACGACTTCGTGCCTTGTTTCAAGGATGACTCCCGAAGAACGTGGAACGCAAGGAATCGGGGAGCTTGCCTTCACCGGCCGTCTCGCGAGGAGAAAACCTCTATAAAATAACCCCTAACCAGAGCTGTGTTTCGTGGCAAAGGTGGATATGTCCTAGGGTGTAAGGACAGTAACGGCAAACCTCGAGGCACCTGGCGCACCTCGTTGTATTTAGCCTTGTCGGGATATGAGCGTATGCCCGGTAGACCGATAGATCGTCTCTTAAAATCAAATGCCAAATGGATCATGATTTTAACAAAACTGCAGAGGAGAGAAAGGGTGATGAGAGTAGAGTGGTAGTAGAGGCTGAGAAGGAAGGTGAGGTTGCTGCGAGGGCAGCAAGGGGTGAACCGACCTTTGGGAGGTCGACGATGACTAGGCGCACGCCGCCTAGAAAGTCGCCGACTCAAGTGGAGGTTGAGGGCGCACAATCACTTGCAGGTAGTAGTAGACTGCAAGTGCCGAAGGAGACCCGAAAGGGTGGTAGCACGGCCTCGAGTGGAGTATCGGGACCTGTCAGCCGAAGCAGCTCCGTTGCCAGCTCAAAGCGAGCTCGCACGGACAGCGAGGGTGACACGGAACCGATCGCCCAGGACGATGAGCTAGTCAAGATGCGGGAGATCGGCTCCGAATTGAGGAAATTCCTCTTGACGGAGGCCAACAAAGTCTCCAAAACTGCGTGTATGAAAGTTTTGTCGACGGTGAGCAGGTACGAGGACCTGCTCATCAGACTTATGATTGAGAACGCTACCCTGAAAAGTCAGCTCAGTGAATGTAGGACGAATAAAGATGTTGTTGAACAGGGTGCAGTTAAAAGGTCGTATGCGAGTGTTGTGAGCCCCCCTGGGAGTACCAGTGTTGGTAGGCCTGTTGAAAGTGGACGCTTAGCTTCTAGGCCGGCTCCTAAGCCGGTGGAAGTTAAAGCGGCGGTGCAAATGGGTCCTCAAAGGAGGAAAGCTGCGAATGTGGTTGTCGTGCGGGGCGCGGCAGACGAGAACGCGGAGGTTATTAAGGACAAGCTCCTTAAGAGTGTGAGGCCTGAGTTGCCCGATCTTAGGGTCGTGGCTCTCAGACGGGTGAAAGGAGGGGTGATGGTTGAGACCCAATCTTCTGGGGAACTCGACAGGCTGAGAGCATCGGGCGCCTGTGAGAGAGCGGGTCTGCGTGTTGACGCGCCGAGAAGTGTTGGACCTCAGGTCCTCATCTTTGACGTGCCGAAGGCGCAGTCGGTCGATAAGGTTCTTGTCAAAGAGATCTTTGACAAAAACGTTAAGGAGTCCGGTGTCTGCTCGGAAGCTGAGTTTGAGTTGGCGGCGAGGGTGAGGACGAAGATGAAGGTCAGGGGCGAGGAAGGAAAGGTGAATGTGGTAATGGAGGTTCCTGGAGTTGTGGCGGAACTCTTTTACAAGATGGGGCGCGTTTTTGTCGGCTGGGAGAGTTGTAGGGTGAGAGAGCATGTGGGAGTTGTGCGGTGCTATAAGTGCCACGCTTACGACCATGTGTTGCGGGAATGCAAGGAGCCTAAACGAATGTGCTTGAAGTGTGGCGAGGTAGGCCATGTAGCTTCTTCGTGCGAAAGGGAGGTATGTTGTCGGAATTGTAAGGTCAGGGGACTGAAGGCTGATCATAGCGTCATGTCTGAGGTGTGCCCTGAGTATGAGAGGAGGGTGGCGCGTGCAAGAGAGAGAATAAATGTGTAACGTTCGATTCGATTAGGCTTGTGCAGTTGAACTGTATGAATGCGGCTGGTAGTATGAATGAACTTGGGATGTTGATGCGTGAGAAAGGTCTGCAGGTCGCTGTCTTGCAGGAGCCTTTCGTGCGTGAGGGGAGGGTTGTTGGTCTCCCGGTTGATGTTGTGGCATACTTGAGCCTGGACGGAGGATCGGCGGTTGTTGTCGACGATTCCTCTTTACAGGCTATGATGGTGACGAGGTTGACTGACGAGCGTGGTGTGTGTGTGCAGCTAAGGAAGGGAGAGATTGAGGTGTTTGTGGTCTCTGTGTACTGTCGGTATGGTAGTCCTATACAACCGTATCTGGCGTACATTAGAGAGGTATGCAACACGTTGACAGGTTGTTCTTTTCTGATTGGGATGGACGCAAATGCTGCATCTCTTATGTGGTGCAGTAAGTTGCGCAAACGTGCCATAGACCGTGATGGAAGAGCGGAATGTTTGGAGGAATGCTTGACAGATGCAAGGTTGTGTGTTGTCAACAAGCACAGTCGGACGTTTACTTATAGCGGCCCGGCTGGCGAGAGTGACATAGATGTAACAGTTGTGAGCGAGTGTTGGGCCGATCTCTTTGAGACGGAGTGGATGGTGCATGATGACTGGGTCGGTATTAGCGATCACAACGCTATATCGATCACGGTCAAGCATGCTAGACAGGAGCGAGTCTCTATGAGTGAAAGTAGATGGTGTAGTCGGAATGCTGACTGGAATGCCTTCCGGTATGTCTTGAGGTTGAATGTGGACTGTTCGGTGGAAGATTTTTCTTCCCTGACAGTTCCGGTTATGTATGATAAGTTCCTCGGCTGGGTTAGGCAGTCCTGTGATTGTCTACTCAAGAAGAGGAGCTGTGTACGTAAGCGGAAGATGGTTAGGTGGTGGTGTGACGAGCTTGAGAGGTTGAAGAGAACCGTAAGAGCTGCGAGAAAGAAGTACTAGCGTGTGAGAAAGGGTCGTGATGTTGATGCAATTGAGCGTGCGAGAACGAGATTTGGAATGTTGAGACGTGAGTACATGAGGAGTATTCGTGAGCAAAAGGAGCGTAATTGGAGAGAGTTTGTGGACGTTGAGGGGAATGCGAATGCTTGGGGGCAAGTCTATAAGACTTGTCGTGGTCGAAAGAAGCGAGTGGATTTGTTCAGTATTGTGGATGAAAAGGGGTCTTCGTTGACCTGGCGTGAAAGTGCGGAGAAGTTGTTAGGTGCGCAGTTTCCCTTAGATGTGGTGTACGAGGATCGTGTGTATGAGCGCGTCGAGGTGACGCCGAATGTATTCACGTTTGATGAGCTTTGGTATGCTGTGAAGCGTCTGAGGACCGGCAGAGCCCCCGGCATCGACGGTGTTGAGCCCCTGCTGGCCAAGCACGTGGTAGGTGAACTTGGGGCTTACTTTCTGGCGCTTGGAAACGCTTGCCTACGGGCAGCTATTTTCCCGGAGCCATGGAAGCAAGCGCGTGTGATTGAGGTTTTGAAAGGTCCTTTTAAGGACAAGAGTGTAGTTAGTTCGTACAGGCCGATTTGTTTATTGAGCGTTTTTGGAAAGATTCTTGAGAGAATGTTGGTGGTAAGGCTTGAGACTCTGGTGTGGCCTAGGAGCGAGAGACAGTTTGGCTTTAAGAAAGAGAAATCGACTGAGGATGCCTGGTGGCGTCTGAAGGAGATTGTGAGCGTATCCGAGTACAAATATGTACTCGGTATATTTGTGGACTTCAAAGGGGCGTTTGATAACCTCCTTTGGAGCTAAACTTGTGGAAGGATTACTTCCGGGAGCGTATTATTTGGCTCCAGGGAGTAGAGGATGTTGTCGAGAGACGTGTGATGAAAGGATGTCCGCAGGGGTCGATTTGCGGCCCGGCGGTCTGGAATATGATGATGGATGTTTTGTTGGAGAAATTGAGATGTGGCGGGTGTGAATGTGTGGCCTATGCAGACGACCTGACACTTATTGTGGAAGGCACGAGCAGGGCAGCGTTGGAGAAGAAGGGGCAAGAATGGTTAAATCTGATTAGTGAATGGGGATTGAGTGTCGGCGTGAGTGTTTCGCGTCAGAAGACCGAGATGCTGATGATGAAGGGATCTCTCGCGGTCGCAAGACCACCGACGATACGTCTGGAGGGCAGCCAGGTTAGTTTATCTACCTGCGTCCGCTATCTAGGCGTCTATGTCGGAGAGAGGATGAGCTTCAATCGTCACATGGAGGTCGTGAGAGGCAGGATCGTTCAGTTGAGTGGGATGATGAGACGAGTTCTCAGGAAAGAATGGGGCGTTCGAGGAGCAGCTGCTCGTGTCTGGTATCAGGGCATGATGTCGGCTTGCGCTTTGTACGCATCGAGTGTGTGGTATCGTCGTCTGAATCTTCAGAGAATGGTAGTTTTGCTGAACCGTGCGCAGAGAGTTGTCTTGTATGGGATGCTTCCGGTCTGTCGGACGGTGTCGACTGAGGCCTTACAGGTTCTCTTTGGCGTCGTTCCGTGGGACTTGGAGGCTCGTATGCGAGGTGAGTTGTATGTTGTGCGTAAGCGGATCCCGCGCGATTCGATTGATTTTTTGGGCGAGGAAGAGAGAGTTGGAAGTAAGAGGGCTGTTAAAAGGTTATTGAAGGACAGGATTCTCGCGTGTTGGCAGGATAGGTGGGATTCGTGTGAGAAAGGGAGAGTGACTTTTCGCTTCATGAGAGATGTGCTGACGGTGGATAGGTGTCCATGGTTAGATATCGGTTGGGCAGTTGGTTGTTTCCTCACGGGGCACGGTTGTTTCAACGGGTATCTGACTCGTATCGGTAGGGCGGAGAGTGCTTTGTGTTCGTGTGGTGTGGAGGATGAGGATTGGGAGCATGTGTTGTTGAGATGTGGGTTGTATGAGGATCTTCGTGAGAGGACGGGTCTGAGGTTTCCCTTGGAAGCAGGTGAGGTTGGTCAGGATCTTGAGTGGCTTTTGACTGACGAGGCGATTTGGCGGAGATTTAGGGAGTTTGCTGAGAGTGTGTTGGAACGGAAGAAGGTTGTGCCTTGAGTCTTGAGGTTTCTGCGCTTGTTTAAGGTGTGTGTTTCTGGAATGATGAGTGGCTAGAGCCAGTTTATCCGTAGTCCCCTTGTGCGTAGCCCCTTCGTGCTCGCACACCGATAGACGCGGCATTGCTGACCTCGAACCAACAGGCTTGGCGAGCCTGCACAACTCTAGCTGGCGTCACCTACGCCTCAGGTTGCAGGACCTAAAATAGGTGGGAGTCGGTACTTGTCTGGTGGATTCCATTTGGGTACTGGCTCTGAAAAGTCCAACCGTGACTTTGTACGGTACTACGGGCGACTCGGGAGCCCCGGAACGTTGACCGCGGTCTTGGCAACGCTTGCGTGCCATACTGCGTCCTTCTGCCCGGTCATTTTGAGGATGGACTCGTAGTGGTTGTGGTTAAAGCCGCATGTTGGCTAGGGCGTGAAACCCCGAACGTAGGAGCACGTTTATTGCTCGGGTACCGATCTGCTTAATCGGTAGGACTTAGATAGTGGTCCGTGTAATGCCGTGCTTGACAAGAGACCTGCATCTCGAAGCTAAATCGGCAGTGAGGTATTCGTAGACCGTTTACGGTGTCTCTCGCGTTGATCGAGCGTATCTCGATCCGAGGTTGTAGAAACCCGTGGTGTTTAAACCTAACGGTAGTCGCATCACGTTAAACCACACGTAAGGATCCCTCTTGATTTACAATTTCTGAATCAAAAATAAATCAAAGAATGCTATTTACGATTATCGATGAAATAAAAAAAATAAATGTAGAGTTTCGAAAATATGTTAGCTTGCGACCATAAAGCTTAGATAATAATAAAATTTTTATAGGATACCGTAACGGAAAATGTATTTCGCAGCAAGTGACGATTCATACCATCGGAGGGATTCCGAGGTTTAGCAAATCTTTAGATGTAGATGTCGGCTACGTTACTAACTAATGCTGTACTTGAACTTTCGGTATTGAAAAGAAACGGAGGTTGGAAGAATTTTTCATTAGCGAAAATATATGTCGCGGGTTTCGTTGAAGGAAGAAAAACGATAGCTGGTATAATACGAAAGACTGTAAAGTGTTATCAGAATAATCTAAGAAGGATGTTTCTACCACTTTTCTGATTCATGACGGTCTTCCTTTCAATTTTATCAGTGCAAAACACAGGTTGTACTATTAATGTTACTATAAATGCTTCGATTTCTCAAACTAATGTTAATTTTGTTAATAATGTATTCAGTTAAGTTATTTTGTTTGAATTTTTGGACTGAAATCATTAACGCAAACATGGCAATATAGTAGGTGCTTGCTGTAATTTACTCCACTTTGTGATTAACCCAATGGTGCCAAATAGAAAAATTTGGAAGCCGTCAATTTAAAGTTTTTTTATTTTTTAAACTTATTATTTTATTTAAAAAATGGAATATTAACTAAATATTACGTGTTTATTAACAGTATATACATTAACTATATTTAATTATTTCGAACATAAATATTAAAAATTAACAGTTCAGTAATCTAAAGAAAAACGTAATACTGCATATTTTTTTAAAAGTAATTAACTTTATAAACTGTTTTGTATTTCTTCATAAGTTTTATTTTTAGTTTCAGGCACTAGAAATATTGTAAATATCATAGCAATTAATGTACAGCCCGAAAAAATATAAAAAGTTACATCGCCGCCCCAGCTTTCATTTATAACTAAAAATAATTTAGTTACAGTAAACGTTGCAATCCAACTGACAAAAGTAGCAAGTGACGATGCTGTGCTTTTAATTTCGTGAGGAAAAACTTCTCCCATCATTAGCCATGGGATGGGTCCCAAACCGAGAGAAAACGCCAGAATAAAAAGTACTAATGCTATAAGCGGTATGTAATTAACATATACGTAATACTCGGAGGAAATAACATTTCTTGTTTTTAACGTTAAAACAATTCCTACGAGTATTAAACATACTGTCATAACGCTAGAAGAAATTAATAACAAAATCCTCCGACCGAGTCTGTCAACAATAAACGATTGAACAATAGCGGCTGATACTTGAAATAAATTTAGAATAATTGTACCAGTTTGTGAATTAATTCCGATATTTGCGTTAGTTAATATATACGAAGTATATGTAGTGATTGCATCTACACCGTTAACAACTTTGAAGATCATCAAGCCAAATCCAACAACGCATGCAATAATACTAGAGCGTTTTTTCAAACACTGAACAGCAATTTCTATGTCACCACGGTTAGTGTTCTCTGTTATATAATTATTAATGTCTGTAATTTCCTTGTCAATATTATATTGAGAACCTCTAAGCCTTAACAATACTGTTCGAGCTTTAACAAGCTTTTTCTTTTTAATGTAGTAAAATGGAGTTTCTGGCATAAAAAGGAACAACACTCCAAAGATTAAAGGAACCACACCACAAAGTATCGAATACATTTTTATTGTTAGAAATTTTCCCGCTATCGCCGAAAATAATATTCCGCATGATATCATCATTTGTAGAAAACTTCCTAATGCTCCTCGTATTTCTTTTTGGCCTATTTCGTGATTGTATAATGACGTGAATACGCAAAAACCGCCCGCCGCCATACCGGTAATGAACCTTCCAACGTACAGCATTGTAACAGATTGAGTCCATATTATTAAACTCCATCCTATGACTGACGGAATAACTAGAATAAGTCCTGTCGCTTTTCTGCCTATTCGATCACACACTGTTCCAGTGAACAAAGAAAGTACTGAAGCACCTAGCGGCATAAGTGATCCAATCCATCCTAATTGATCTACTGTAACTGCAAAAGGAAAATCTTTGCCTTCCAATAGTTTCTCAGATATTTGAGCTGTCCATGCTATGGTGCTTCCAGCCGAAAATGCAGTTAAGGAAGCTGTAACAACAAACGTTTTGTAATTAAGTAAAGAAATTTTCATTAAACATATTTAGCAAAAATACTGATTTCTAATAAATGTTACTTTTAAAAGATTCTAAAACAACGCTGGAAAAATAAACTAGTCATTGCAATATTAAAACGTAAAATAAAAATAGTTAGTTGAACTTGGTATTTTTAGCTCTGAGGAAAATATACAACAAAAAAGTACTTCACGTTCTGGTATAATGCGTGCTAATAGTTTTCAACATTTGTACGTTATATCATAATTTATTTTCAAATTTTCCATAAATTATCTTAGAGTCAATGCCATTCATCTTTCTATTTATATACAGATATGTCCTTCCTAAGTCAATACAAATATTTTTACCAACGCTTTTACCTAGAGATGGGTTTTTCCTGAAATAGTATTTTTTTGGAAAATGACCGGTAGTTTTCCGAAAAATTTTCCGTGGAAACATGTCAAATTCATTTGAATTAACAACAGATTTCTTAATACCGTTAGGTTTTAAGCAATTTGACCCCAAATACACATACGTATTTAATTCTGCCACTAGGAAAAATTGGTTAAACATAAAAAACGATTCCATATGTAGATAACCAAAATATTTTGACTACATGCGTTATCTTTACAGTAATGGAAGATATGATGTCGATAAACGTACACATCAATTTTACCAAAGTTTATAGATAAAAATATAAACAAAAAGAATAACTATTGCACATTGTAAAAAATGTTGGTAAATAGTTTTATAAATGTTTACTTTAAAGTAATGACACGCAAAACGTATGTGTTCAATTATGCGATGTGAAATATAACCGCAGTACTTTGTTTAAACAAAATTTGTTTAACTTAAGAACTATTTTAGAACAAATTAGATTTTTTATTTGGTCTAATTTCTGCTCGTTGTGCTATCAGTTAATACTTAAATTTGTGTATTTAGTTGACTATAAGAAGTTGTAAAAAGATGTAATCAGTTAACATTTTAAAGCTTTAGGTTGTGTCTGTTATTTTAAATGAATGGTATTTATTTATATCTTTCTTGTTTTATTAATGATATTTATAATAATTGTATAAAGCAATTTGAAAAAACTACATAGTAAATTTAGTAAGAATTTTTTTGTTACTATGAACTAATTTACACACACGTTTCAGTAAGCAAGAATTATAGAAGACCTAATTATTTTACAAGTTGTTAATTATTTAAAAAATGTTTATCTACCTATTAAAGCTGCTATAATTTGTGGAGCCTTTCGCCCTTCACTTCTTTTTTGCAAAAGATTAGAGTTGCTGTCGTATATAGGTGGCAAAGATACGCTGAGCCTTTCCTTTTGCACCTGAAAAAATAACAATAAAACCAATTATTTAACTTACATTAATTATAAAAATCTTACCGTTTGACAAAACGTTAAATAATCAGTATGGTAGTTTTTTGTGTTTGTAATTAAGTGTTTGAAACTCTTCGACATGGTATCACAAAGTAAATTCTAAATTATGCAGGAAATTTATTTTCTGATAACATTTTAATCACTGCACGATAACGAGGTCTGTACAACTTTTTTTCATCTGATCGTGCTATATTTTTACAGAAATATTTATATTAAATGTTCTGCGGCCTTTGACTTTTCTGTTTTATTCCGGATATTAGCAGATCTGAGAATCTAAGACACGTTTGGACCATGTAATATTACAAAAAAAAGTAAATAGGGAAATTGCTTACAACCGATAACGATGTTGTTAATTAAGTTTCAAAGTTTAAATAAGCGCAAGTCAGACTTATTTAAATTCATTCAACTATACTTTTAATGGTTTAGTTACAATTTAATTAAAAATAAATTAAATGGGCGTTATTTGCTTGAGATTTTTTTGACTATCTGTTGAAAAGCTGATTTACTGACTTCTTTAACAGATAACTTTACCGAAACCAAAGTTTCATGATTATAGTTTTTAATAAGTTTACCTTGATTGCGTTAGTTGATTAGAAGGAATGTAGAAATAGGTTTTTTTAAATTAAAAACGGCGCGTTTTTACAGTTCTATTTTAAACATTTCAGCGATATAACAGCAGTTTATTTAAATGACAATTAACTTTATAGTGTTGTAGACCAATGAGACATTAAGAACAGTGTCGCATGCACCAATCACAAGTTAGAAATGATTTCTTTAACTGAAAATAATGTATGCTACTTTTCTTGCCGCTACCTCATTGTTTTAGCATTATTTTAGCAACCATTAATATTTAAAAAAATCAAATGTCAATTTGACAAAAGTAAAAATGTCGCGCTTCGGCAACATTCCTGACGCTTAAGTAATGAAAACATTCAAAATTCGATTCCGAGAAAGACAACTCAATGTAGAGAAAGTGTGTGGAATCAATTTACAGAATTTTGCCAACAACGCAAATATGAATTAAGCGAATCTTTGTCCACTGATATAATTGCAAGTATTTTAAAAGATTATGCATTTAATATGCGGAAACGTAATGGAGAAGATTATAAGGAATCTTGTGTCAAAACGATATGAAATACAACCGCCAAGTTAGTGCAAGACTTGTATTTTAACAAATATAATAGAAGAATATAGTCTTCAAAGCTGCACGAGAAGCGAGGAACACCAAACGCAAGCAGCTGCAATCAATTCCGGAGAGACGGAAAGTAAGCGCTGAAGCATTGTCTCTTGAAGAAATTGACAAGATTATAAACAGCTTTGACGAAGATACTCTAGAAAGTCTTCAGAAAAAGTTTTTCCACATTGTTTCTTTTGAATTAGCGTGGCGCGGTGGGGAAGGAAGCAATTGTATCACGGACTATTTCAAAGAAGAAATGGGAAACGAGGAATGTCCGACAGGTAGGATTATTTATAATCCTATATTTACAAAAACTTGTCAAGGTAGGTTAACAATAACTAAAGAAATCCATTAAATTTTAAATAATATAGGTAGTTCTGAAAAATGCGTAGAGAATAAGTGGCTTACGCCTAACAAGGAAAACATAGACCAATGTCCAGTAAGGTTATTCAACAAACTGCAAGAAATAACGTAGTCCACACATTACATCTAATAGACTATTTTTAACTGCCAAATCCTCACTGGAAACTGGTACAAAAATTCTCATGTATAATGTAATAGCGAAGGTTTCCACGGCCGGAATCTATACTAACATTAGAATGTCTTCCGGGTTTGGGCCGTGTCATAGTTGCAACCGAAGCTGCCAACGTTTTGCCCACTTTCGTAAGGGGCTTCATCAGGGCGTGAGAAAATCGCAAAACTCAAACAAGCAATCGAAATCTAACCAAGAACTCCTCAAAAGTTAGGTTATCCACTTGTAAAACAAGCCATAACCTAAACTATGAAAAGGTAAGAAAGAAAACGATAACCTGAAAAAGCAAACGAAAATCTAACAAAGAACCACCACCGAGTTAGGTAATCAACTTGTGAACCAAGCCAGATTCTAAACTCCGTAGAAGTGACTTAAGAAGAAATAGTCTCCGTATTTAAAAGAAAAGGATCGTCACGGATGGTTGAGCTCGGCCCTGATTGGGTTACGGTTGCTAGGGGGCGTGTTTTTGGTAAATTACTAATAACCGGGAACCAAAGAGGGGATAGTTCGAAACCATGATCGCGATTGAAGTTATTGGGGTGTTTGATGATTTCTATGCTTTCTCGGAATTTCCTGTTGAAAAAGAATGGAGATTTGGCAATCAACGAAACATTATCAAAATCTATCTTGTGACCTGTAGTAAAATGATGTTCAGCGACCGCAGACTTGGAAGTATACCTTTTCCTTATGCAACGATCATGTTCTGAAATGCGAGTAATGACGGAACGACCGGTTTCACCAATGTAGACTAAACCACAAGAACAGGGAATTTGGTATACACCTTGAGATGAAAGTGTAAGAAATTTGTCTTTGGGAGGAGGAAGAATCTGAGAGATTTTGCCTGTCGAGTTGAATATGGGTTTAATACCATTCTTACGAAGGAGTTTCCCTATTTGATCTGTAACCTTGTGAATGTAGGGTAAAAAGGCCAATTTCGGGTTGGATTCGGGAGTAAAAATGTCCTTGAGTAATCGAGTACGTGGATGTAAACGACAATTAATAACTCTATGAATATCTCGCTTTACATAACAATTGTTCACTAAGGTTCTAGTAAGATGGCGGAGTTCTGAGTGTAGATTCTCAGGTTGACAAATAGAAAAGGCACGATGGACCAAAGATTCAATAACAGAACGTTTCTGTGCAAGATGATGATGAGACGAAGCATGAAGGTATCTGTCCGTATGGGTGGGTTTGCGATAAACAGAATGGCCTAGAAGTCCGTCGGGCTTACGAGTCACAAGAACGTCAAGAAATGGAAGAGAACCATTACTTTCGATTTCCATAGTAAATTTGATATCTAAGTGTTGATTGTTAAGATGATCAAGAAACTTAGACAATTCAAGATGACCATGAGACCAAACAATAAACGTGTCGTCAACATATCTAAACCACACTTTAGGTTCTAATATTGATGATTCCAAAGCAATCGTTTCAAAGGATTCCATAAAAATGTTAGCTACAACAGGTGATAGAGGAGAACCTATAGCAGCACCAGAAACTTGTTCGTAAAACTTATTATCAAATTGGAAGTAAGTAGAGGATAGACACTTTTCAATAAGAGGAACCAAACTCAAGTCCTTGCCATGTTGAGACAGAATCTGTTTGATGATAATAAGCGAATCCTTAATAGGAACTTTAGTAAAAAGTGAAGTAACATCAAAGCTCACGAGAAGATCTTGGGGTTCAAGTTTTATAGTTTCTAGACGTTGGATAAAATGCTGAGAGTTGAGGATGTGAGAAGAGGTTTTACCTGTAAACTCGCAAAGAATGTTGGACAAGAACTTGGCTAGCTTGTAAGTAGGAGATTGGATAGTACTAACGATAGGTCGAAAAGGAATACCTTGTTTGTGAATTTTGGGAAGTCCGTATAGACGAGGTGGTTTAGAATCTGATGGGGTAAGTCGACGTTTAGTTTCAGGAGGTAGATTGGAAGATTTGATGATTTGGCTAACCTCGCGTTCAATCCTCGAAGTGGGGTTATGGGTTAGAAGAGCGTAAGTTTCCTCAGACAAAATAGAATTGATTTTCGTAACATAATCAATTTGGTTCAATACTACAGTGGCGTTGCCTTTGTCGGCTGGAAGAACAATAATATCAGGGTTCTTACGAAGACTTTTTAGAGCTGACTCTTCCGACTTAGAAATGTTGGATTTAGAAATTTTAGATGATTCAAGGATTTTGCCAATGTTAATACGAATGGGATCTGAGATGTGGCGAGGAAGATGTCTTATAGAAGACTCAACAGCACATAGAATATCTTCTTTAGGAATACGTTTGGGAGCAACCGCAAAATTCAAACCCTTAGAGATCACCGATTCCTGTTCTGAAGTGAGAACCAAACTAGATAAATTGACAACCGTCTTTACTGAGTTAGTAGTAGAAGAAACTTTACGATTCTTGGATTTCAATAATTGAAACTTTTTGAGATGACCTTCAGTGGTTAGTCGTAGAGTGGTATCACACTGCTGGTAAGTAATGTTGTCAAAGAATTTCCAATCATCCGGGGATAGAGTGTTAGCCAACTCAAGATGAAGATAAAAGAGTTGTTTCAAAATGGTGTCTAACTCTCGCCTAGTTTGCTTAATCCGTTCGCGTATCAACGCTAAACTAGCACGGTGTAGGATGTTTTTAGAAGAACGTGTCTGAATGTGGAACTTAATTTTGAGGAATGCAGGAATGATGTTGTGGTCACGACAGCGACTAAGAAAAGTTAAATTGCACAAAAATTTGACGAGTTTGTGGCAAAGTTTGGAAAATACGGAGGTTTTAGAAGAAATATTCTCCCCGTAGAGATTGTTAATGTAATAGCGAAGGCTTCCACGGCCGGAATCTAAACTAACATTAGAATGTCTTCCGGGTTTGGGCCGTGTCATAGTTGCAACCGAAGCTGCCAACGTTTCGCCCACTTTCGTAAGGGGCTTCATCAGGGCGTGAGAAAATCGCAAAACTCAAACAAGCGATCGAAATCTAACTAAGAACTTCTCAAAAGTTAGGTTATCCACTTGTAAAACAAGCCATAACCTAAACTATGAAAAGGTAAGAAAGAAAACGATAACCTGAAAAAGCAAACGAAAATCTAACAAAGAACCACTACCGAGTTAGGTAATCAACTTGTGAACCAAGCCAGATTCTAAACTCCGTAGAAGTGACTTAAGAAGAAATAGTCTCCGTATTTAAAGAAAAAGGATCGTCACGGATGGTTGAGCTCGACCCTGATTGGGTTAGGGTTGCTAGGGGGCGTGTTTTTGATAAATGACTAATAACCGGGAACCAAAGAGGGGATAGTTCGAAACCATGATCGCGATTGAAGTTATTGGGGTGTTTGATGATTTCTATGCTTTCTCGGAATTTCCTGTTGAAAAAGAATGGAGATTTGGCAATCAACGAAACATTATCAAAATCTATCTTATGACCTGTAGTAAAATGATGTTCAGCGACCGCAGACTTGGAAGTATACCTTTTCCTTATGCAACAATCATGTTCTGAAATGCGAGTAATGACGGAACGACCGGTTTCACCAATGTAGACTAAACCACAAGAACAGGGAATTTGGTATACACCTTGAGATGAAAGTGTAAGAAATTTGTCTTTGGGAGAAGGAAGAATCTGAGAGATTTTGCCTGTCGAGTTGAACATGGGTTTAATACCATTCTTACGAAGGAGTTTCCCTATTTGATCTGTAACCTTGTGAATGTAGGGTAAAAATTCTAATGTAGATCACAATGAGCTTGAAGTGGACCAAGTTCTCCGTGGCAACAATTGAATTAAATGTTAAAATAAGGAAAACTGACAAATCACTTGCATCGTTCTAGTATTGTTTCGCATTTAGCGAATAAATGAACAGGAATTAATTAAGATTACTGGCCACAGTAATGCACCTTCAATAAAACCATATCTTCATATTGACGAGAACCACCACACCAACATCATCAACCAAAAACGACACACCAACTCGAACATCATTAATCAAAATTCTAGTTCAGATTTACCTCATGTCGCATTTCCATCAACTTCAAAACAAAATAATTCTCAAGCTACGTTCACTAATTGTACTTTTAATTATAATTATAATTGTTCTCATAAATAAAGTTGTTAAAAATTTAACGTATTTAACGCTTCATTCAGTTAATTCTCCGACCGAAGATCATATCCTGAATCAGATTAAACAGCCCCAAATCAGCAAAGCAGACAAGATGAAAAAGTTTTGGCAAAGATAAATTGCAGCGTCGACAGGTGTGGTTTTCCAATAGTAATTTTCTCAAAAAATGTTTAGCTGTAATAATGGTTTCCGGTTTAAGTGATGAATACGACCCTATGGTTATGACACAAACAAATTTAAGTGACCTGACCAAAAGTTACTGCAAAATGACAAATATACCAACCTTAAGGCACAAACAGAAAATGCTGCCTTATTATCTACAAGAACAAAAGAATCCTGGTGTAGTTATTGTATGAGAACCTCCCATTGAAAATCTGAATGTTAAATACTTGCATCAAGAGGTTCTTTTACGTCTAAGGAATTAAAAAACATTCTTCGATTGTTCGTCCTGGACTATCTGGAGGTTTCTGTAGATTGCACGGGTTACTACTTTCTTCTGATGTATATATCGTTCTTAATTGGTCGGCATGTTTTCTTTTAATTTCTCTATCAATGTCAACTAAGTATGAGTACATGCCTGTTCTCGACGTTATTGTCCCTGGTGTCGATCCTTTACCTTTAGGATTATTCACCCACACTGTATGATCTTTTTCAAATTCAGTTTCTTTTGTCTTTCTATCGTAATATAATTTTTGTTTTGCAGTTTCCAATTCTTGTGCTCTTGAGACATCTGGCTTTATTTGATCAAAAATTGTTCTTAGAGGCCTTCCGTAAATTAAATTACCGTATTTCGGCATAGCAATAGAAAATTCTTTAATCTCCAATTAAAATCATCGTTTTTGTTTGTTGCATTAATTCGTTCTTTAAATGTTTTTACTGCCCGTTCAGCAATCTCGTTGGATTTCGGATGAGATGGAGTAACCCTGGTTGGAGTGATTCAATCTGTTTTACAGAAACTTTCAAACTCGTTTGACACTAGTTGTGGTCCATTATCTGATACGATAAACTTGGGAATACCCATTCTTGCAAAAATATCCCAAAGTGCTTTTATTGTTCTTTCGGAAGTTGTGCTGTTAATCGGTATAATTTTCAGTCATCTAGTGTATGCGTCGATTACTATTAAAAACATCTTGCTTTCAAATGGTCCAACAAAATCTATGTGAATCCTTGACCATGGTTCCGGTGGTGCGTACCATGGATATAATGGTATTTGTGATAAGGTTTGCTTCGATTGTTGGCAAGTGTTACATCGTTGTTAAAAGACAATTATGTCCTTGTCTATGTTCGGCCAATCAACATGAATTGTAGCCATCGATTGCATAACGCAAATTTCAGGATGTCCATCATGCAGTATGCCTAACACTTGTTTTTGTAGAAAAACTGAAATGCACAACTTTCTTTTGCACAGCAGTATGTTTTCCTCAAGAGATAGTTTCTCCCTTTTTTTTATAATAATGTAAGAATTCCGATTTTAGCTGTTTCTTGTGAAGCCAATATGATCGTACGTATTTTATCACTTGACTTAAAGCTTTGTCACTGGCTGTTTTATCTCTTAAATTTTTCATTGTTATAGGTAACTGTTGTGATCGCAGGTTGAGTAAATGTCGTCGATTAGACAATCCTATTTTTTCTGTTAGATAGGTGTTTGTTAGTAGTAGTCTTGATAGTGCATCAGCAGGTGCGTTGTTTTTACCTGGATGATAACATATAAAATTATCATAGTTATTTAAAATCATAGCTCAACGTAACAGTCTATTACTTGCTATTTTTGGCGTGTTTCCCTTTTCGCTAAATATCCTTTTAAGTGACTTATGATCTGTTAGTAATATGAAATGTCTACCGTATAAATATTGATGAAACTTTGTAACACTGTAGATTATAGCCAGTGCTTCCTTATCTATTGTAGTGTACCTTGATTCGACATCGTTTAATGTTCGGGACATATATGGAATAGGTTATAATGTATTGTCTGAGTGCTTGTGAAATAATTCTGCTCCTAACCCTTTTTCCGAAGCATCAGTAGTAAGGTAAACTTCTTTTTTTTTATCATAATGCACTAGTGTATCGTTCGAAGTGATTTGTAATTTCAACGTTGTGAAGGTTTTTTCATCCTGTTGATTCCAATTCCATTTAATTTTTTTTTTTTGGAATAATCGGTGTAATGGTGAGCACGTTACTTGTAGGTTCGGTATAAATCTTCCGTAGTATGTTATTGATCCCAGAAATGATCGCATTTCTGTTGTATTTGTGGAAGTCGGCATGTGACGAATCGCCTTAATATGGTTGTCAGTGGGATGTAAGTCATTTTTGTCGATTCGATGTCCTAAAAATACGATGCTGTCCTGAAGCCACGAGCCTTTGAACGTATGCGTTTTTGTACCTGTCCTATGTGTTGTTCTTTTGTTGGTGCAGTAATAAGTATATCGTCCAGATAACTAATTGCTCCATCTATGCCGCTTAGAATTTGATCCATTGTATCCATAGATTTATTGTGACACGAAAATCCCCAAAAATTTTAACGCTTCCATTTGACTTTACAGAGATGACTATGGGTGTTGCCCATTCAATTGCTTCGCTCGCCATGTCCACCGGTTCCAGGGCACCTTTAGTTTGCAAACACTTTAGCTCAGCATTTACCTGATCTTATAGAGCAATAGGTACCGGTCTCGGTCTAAAAGCTTTTGGTGTTGCGTTTGGATGCATATGTACTTTTACACTATGTCCGTGTATAGAACCCAAATGTACAAGTTGAGGGAAAGATAGTAGCAACGGGCACAAATATAAAACGGATTTATGTCCGACCTTTGGCACAAAAGACTATGACACTTGAATCGCTTTAGCATAAACCTGCTGAAAAATCGTCTTGTTACAGGAACTCAACTTGTCTCTAATAAACAACCAAAAAGTGTGTGTCCTGTATTCTCGGGAAACAATGCAGAAAATCATCTTAGGAAAAAATAGCTAAAAATCTTCTGGATTTATTGCACACAGATCTTATGGGACCATTCCAAGTAAAATCAAGGTGTGGAAAAAGGTATATTTTCAGTCTCATAGATCATAGAGGATCATTCAAAAATGTTTGCATATTTTTTAAAATCCAAGGACGAAGTTCGAGACGTGTTTTTAGAATTTAAACTATTGGTAGAAAATCAATGTGATATAGGTAATACGATCATATAACAAATCGGAATATTGCAACAAAACCAGCTCACAGTGCCCTACTATCCAGAAAATAACTCGGTTGCTAAAAGATATAATTGGCCAATTCTGGAATAGATGCGTACATTGCTTCAAGATGCTAATTGTGATCAACGCATATGGACAGAAACCGCCAACACAGCAGTTTACTTAATCAACAGATTGCCTTCTAAAAAAATACCAGAACAAACTCCTAAAGAAAGATAGAATAGGGAGAAGATCGACCTATCAAACTTAATGATTCTTGGGTCGCCTGCTAATGCTCACATTCCAGTAGAAAAACGCAAGAAGTTAAACCCCAAGAGCTGAAAATACATTTTTGTAGGATATGAAAATTCAAAAACTTATAGACTTTTTGATCCATTAACTCAAAACATTATAACGGCTTGTAGTGTAATATTCCCGGAAGACATGTTTGCAACTTCTCCTGCTATCAATCCAATAGTGTTGAAAATAGAAAATGACTCTATAGATATCGTGGTTCTTCAAATATTGCTACCGTATGAGTATCCTTGATGTACACAATGTCGTATACAAAATCGACTGAAACGATTGCAACAAATGTTACACAAGACAGACAAAACAAAAAACAGAAAATTGTTTAACAATCTTAGATGTAGAACAATGCTTTAATAAACGGTTGATAATTGAGAAGATTTTTATTACAAAGCACAACAATAATTTAAAATAAATATAATCTAAGTAAGTTCATTGTAGTTAGATGTTACCATATTTTTTATCATGTACTACTTACTGCCATGTCAATACTTAATGTGCTTCTTGTTGGTATCTAATGAACTTTTATTAACGAAAACTATATACAGGGTGGACCAATAGTGTGTTAAAGTAAAATATCTTTACTATAGAAAATATTAAAAATATGTTTACAGAAGCTGTAGGGTCTCTAAAGTTTTTGCTCCATATCGGGACAATAAAAGCTTATTTTTTTAAAATAAAACACAAAGACGCGTTCAAAACTTTTAAGTTTGAGTCACACTTGGCTACTTAATAGCTGCTACTTAGTCGCTGCTAGTAGAATAGCCGCTACTAAAGTTGTCACGCTCAAACCCAGGTACCTGCTACCCAGTAGTAGCGATTATGCTACTTGATTTCCTTTTTGCTTTTGTATTGTTTGTGTATAGTGTGTTAAAATATCATCTGTTGGTATAAATCGTGTTAAATTAAACCGCTTGATATTGGGATGTGTAACAGACATTTGTAAAAATTTTATCAACTATTTACAAAACAAAAAGAAACGCCACTGGATTCGGGAATGGATCAAAAGAAATGATAGGCTGGGTGCATCAGCCACACTGATCAGGTAAACTTTAATAGAAGACCCCAAGTCTTACCACAATATCATGAGATTGTCTGTTAATAAATTTGATGAGTTGTTTGAATTAATAACACCTCTTATTAAGAAACAAGATACGAAACTCAGGAGGACAATTCCCTGCTGTACGAAATTAGAAATATTCTTAAGATACATTGCTACTAGAGACAGTTTGAAATACCTATAGTACTTGTTTCAAATACCACATAATGCTATTTCTACATTTCTCCCTGAAGTGCTTAGAGCTGTATATGAAATAAAATAGTTTGAAATACTGATATTACGTATCAGAAAAGTGCGGTAGTTTCACACTAAATCAGATCGGAAAGACCTTTTGTAACTCTCTTATTATCAAAAAACAATTCTGTTAGAATAAACTATACATTTATTTGGAACTAGTTCTTACAAATTCGTATACAAAACCTTTAAAGAACATTTTTTAAACTATTTGGAACATTTCCTTGTTTACGAAAAGAGCATTGTTATAGTAGCGGTTAGTATAAGCATTTCAATTTCCTGCACATTTTCAATAGTAGAAGAGCTTGTTGAACTATGTCAAGTCCTACCGGTACATTAACTTGACTTTGCTGATAGTATGGATAAGAGTCACAAGTACTGTTTGAGTCATTACTGTTTGAGACGATTGGAGAGCAAAGAGGTTGATTAGGCAAATTAGTTCTTGAAATTTATTTTGCAAGATTATGAAGCTCCGGATTGGCAACTCACGCAACTGAAACGACATGTGCTTAGCAAAGTTGTCATACTGGTTCTCATTTGTAGCATTAGGGCTGTACACTTTCACAAGCTACCTGAGCAATATTTTGCAGCTTATCAATCGCAAACTCAATGCAAGCTGGGAATTTGGCTGAGGTTCTTGTGGCCTTTTCAATGCGAGCCCTTTGACTCTGATTTGCCCTCTTCCGAGACGGGCCGAGACTTGGTGTTTTAGGTAAGGTTCCCTCCAGCATATACGAATTGTTGCTTGCTCCTCTTCACTTTCGCAGCAGTCGTTTGTATCTTCTTCAGTTGTAGAGTCTTATTGTCCTTGAGTCTGAGTTGATAAATGCTGCACTGAAGAAGATTGAACCGGAATACAGAATGTTTTCGAAACTGCTGCGGAGCACTTGATGGCAAACCTTATAGCATAGTACTGCTTGCATCCCTTGTCGGAAATTACTGTGACCGTTATATAAATGTTACTAGTGATAGTCGAGCTAGTGATAGTACAATTTTTCAAACTTCAACCATGTTTATCGCCTTAGAACAGAATTTATTAGACTGGCTGGAGTTAGGGGTGTTTATTGGTGGTGATATTTTTTCTTTAGGGTCAAATTTATTAAAACCATATTTTCATCGTAGTTTGAGCTTAGAAAAGAGAATTTTCAATTATCGTTTGTCTAGAACAAGACGTGTGGATATACTAGCTGCAAGATTCTGATTTACCTAAACGTTGACACGGTTGAACTGGTAGACAAAACATGTTGCTCCATACAGAATTGGCTGAGAATAACTGCTTCTCGAATTTAGCTACCACCTAAATCGGTCGACGAAGAGGACAAAATTACGGGTGAAATTACCTTAAGCTCTTGGCGGGAAACACGATCAGCTATGACACCACTTGACCGCTTGTATGAGTCTAACCACTTTGCTATGAATGTTGTAGACGTAAGAAAAGATTAAAGCCTTCATGATATACATGAAAGTGCCATGGTAGCAAAAGTTTGTATGTAGGAAAACCTTTTTGATACTAATTTACGACATTTACGTTGTGTTTAATAACAAGTGTTTTTTCATGTAAACTATTGTATGTTTAAATAAACATTGCTTTACAAATAGTTATCTGTATTATTCTTTAATTTATTACTCTTTATTATCACAAAACTAAAACGCAACTTTACTTGGTACCTGGCTTCCCAGCAACTATTTGCTCTTTTATTTGTGACATTTTTATTATTGTTATTGTCCCATTTTGGATTTTTAATTTTGTTGAGTTTAATCCGATGCGTATCCCGAATCGCTTTCATCTTCTTTGTCTGAGTCCCTTGTTTTTGTACACATAAACCTGCATTTTTCAATTCTTTCATTAGTGCAAAGAAAGCGTTTTTCTTCACATTCTTTTTCAAATATTCTGGACACCTAACGTCCCAGAGACATTTATATTTTTTATATATACTCAAAAATGTGATCACATCCTCCCCAGACCACTTGATGTCACTCATTTTCACTTTTTACATAAACAAATGTTCTTAAAACTCATAGTTGTATACAAACAATATCACTGAGAGCACGTGCTGATGCAACTAGCCAGTAGCTCAGTATGTCACACTGGGCGACAGGTTGCTATTTGCTAGCTGCTAGTTAATCACGCGACACACTCGCCCGAGTTAGTAGCTAGGAAAATGGAATATGTTTTATTCTTGATGTTAGTAAACACTGACTAGCGCGCTACTGTTAGTAGCTGCTACTACCTAGGTGACACTAGCGACTTAGTAGCCACTACTTTGATAGTAGCTAGTAAAGTAGCCAAGTGTAACTTAGGCTTTATGGATACTTCAAATACTTTTACTTAAAACTAGTTTCAAAGATACTGAACAGGACTAAACAAAATAACTCTGTTCACATTATAGTATCTGAACTACAAAATACCCACACCACATCGTATCTGAATTACCAAAATATTGAAATAAGTACATACCGTTTTCTCACTGCAAATATAAGAACCGGATTGATATCACATGATATCAATAGCAAAAAAACACACTAGAAACAACTAAGGAAAAGTAATGGCGGCAGTGAAAAAAATGTACTTGAAACAAAAAATACAAAATGCTCTTTCTAAATAAGAATATTTGAAATAAAAAATGCAAAATACATGTTAAAAAATGTATTTGAAATGCATGTAGTTGAAATACTGCCCAGCTCTGAAGATACCCGCAAAATAGTAGTTATCATTGTATATCGCTAACATGATCACATTGAAACTGACCAATAATATCATTTTGCCTACCCTACAAATGAATGATGTTGGCTTCACTTTTTTGATATGCAGTTGATATTCAATATAAAATCTTAAGTTTTCGCGGTTATCTTGTTTATGATTATAAGCGACTTTCGGCTTAGACCGCTTCGTAGTTAAACACCCAGATTATTTAGGCTTGGTCCTAGTCTTAGCTAAAACAAGAAGTAGAACTTGGCACTTGCCGTATTGTCGTTCGTGAACCCAAACAAACTCACGTTTCGCAAGACATTGCAGCTTGCATCTTCAGAGTGGTAAATGTCACTGAAGGGAAAAAGTGTAAGTGACGATATTTATATAAATATCAAGGAGCGACTAGGACCAAGCCTAAAAAGTCTGGATGTAAGAGTTGATATTCAAGTTCGCGATCCAGTATATTTAGCAGTAGAGATAAACATCCTTGAACTTACGTCAATACTTAACCCAAATCAAATTTAATCAAGTTAATTGTAATTGTTTTTAATGAAGTTGTGTCTCGGTAGTTTTGCTATTCCGCATCAAGAAAATTTGTTAAGCAAAATTTCATACACTACATACATACTCATACAAAATGATTTCATAAACGTTTCTATTGTTTTTTTTTTTGACAATAAAATGTATGTTTTGGTACCAATTTTTGATACTTTTTAGTATTTCATTCTAAATAATTATAGTAAACTACAAACAATAATTATCTACTATTTAACTTAATCTTTATAAAAACAAATTTAATTTAAATCATGAAATTACGTGTTAAATTAGATTCGGATTATTAAACTTTTATATCATATTAATAAGTTTTATAAAAACAATGGCAATCTATTTAATCAATTCAACGTAGTCGGTACCTAAGTACAAAAGATACTAACTATACTTATCTTTGAATTCGAGTATACGCTAGATTTGTTCAGTTGCGTATTATCATATTTTGCAACAACTATAAATTTTATTTATTTCATGTGTGACAAGAAAGTAATTGTAACAATGTGTTAATTTAGTAGTGAATTAATTACGTACCATTTTTAAATGTCAATTGCTTTTTAACGCACCAGTGATGTTTAGGTGAGATGCTGTTGGTTGGATTGTTCTCACTGTCTATTAATTTAAGTTTTTATTATCAAATTATTATCAAATCTAAACATGTTGTACTTAAAAGTAAATTGCCTTTATCAAAAAAAAAATTAATTAAGAATTACTATAGTCAATTCATGTAGCTGAACTTTAAGTATTAAAGATTTAACTAAAAAACATTTTTTTTACAAATTATGAATTTTCAGATAATAACTGTAGTATATTGCAACTGTCATGCACGTAGCTTCTATTTAATTTATAGTTTTATTTTAAATTGAGGTTATCTGCTAAATACCTGTTTAAAAATGTAAGAGAAAGCAAATTTAATTTTTAGCAGTGCCGCATTAGCTTTAATAGTGGAAAAAATAGAACAAAATAATTCTCTGCAAAGAAACCATCCACGAATGAAATTATATGAGGTAATAATTGAAAACTACAATGCACATATTCAAATAAGTACTTAAGAATTTCGATAACTGAATTTAAAGTATGCTATGTTTTGTAAGTTTATTTTTTAAAAATCAATAATGTAACAAAAAGTTTTTTTAAAAATTTTTTTTACATCTGGAACTTACAAATGATTAAGTTAAAAAATGTTGAAATGCAGATAATCTTTTACTGTTTCTATACCAGCAGTCGGGAATTATCGGTTTTTGCTTCCCACTCACAACAATAATTTTAGTGTTGAAAACACTTATAGGATGCTTGATTCGAAGGTTTGTGTAACAAAACGATAAAACGCTCAGATGAAACAAATCTAGAACTTGCGGTGGTGCCCAATTTCACTCCATTTTTTGTATTTTTTGAATGCGGTGTTTATTATTATTAAACAAGATATTCCTTATGATTTGTTTTATGTTTTAAAAATATAATAAGTCTTAATTTCACTCAGCAATACTGAAAAATAATGATAGTAATTGCAGAATTAGATCCGAGGGAGCTTCCGTTTTGTACGCTGCAAAAACGGTACAATATAGATGAAAATTGCACATAAACATATTTATAGAGCACAAAATTTGCTACAAAAAAGTCCGCGGGAGGGTATAATTATATCTAATAATTTAAGAGTTACAGAATTTTAATGTAATGCGAGACATTTTTGTA
Source organism: Aquatica leii (assembly GCA_035610365.1). Classification (NCBI taxonomy): domain Eukaryota; kingdom Metazoa; phylum Arthropoda; class Insecta; order Coleoptera; family Lampyridae; genus Aquatica; species Aquatica leii. The sequence continues at coordinate 169,686,382 of CM069433.1, forward strand.
CAACTTTGCACACTTGTATTTTATAAACTATTGAAGGTAATTGTACCTTTCCGCGGACTTTTTTATAGTAAATTTTATCCTCTTAAAAATGTAATGTTTATGTGCAATTTTTCTCTATCTCGCCGTTTTTGCAGTGTTTGTGACAAGAGCACTAGCGGAGCTAATACCGTAACTATGTAATAAAAAATTATTCCGAATAAAGAACGTATAAAATACATTTAATAAATGCAAAATAATATAAACACGGCAGCAATCGGAGACACAGACCTCTGGGTGTGAGCTTGAATGAAAATAAATATAAAGATGTGAATTCCTTTAATTTACTAACTATAATATAATACACTATTTACATTAAAGAAGAATGAACATTATTTGAATTTAAACAATATTTAGAATAAAACAGTATTTGAATAAAACAAAATATGGATTAAAACAATATTTGGGCGCCAATCACCTTTAAATCGGTGATGAATAAAAAGCATCAACTCTTATACTTAATTATTAATTGATATTAAATGCAAATGTCGTAAACGTTTGATTTTGTTAACGAGTATGATTTCCGAAAAGTTTTAATAACACAATTTAATTACTTGAATGTAAAATGTAGTAACTTAATTCCAGTTGACTCACCATAATTAATATGACATCGGATATCTTCTATTTTTAGCACATCTTGGTTAACGTGATAAAATTCTTCAACAGGAATATAACCAATGCATAATAAACTTCAATAACTGATAATCCATTAATTAAACGACAAAACCAAAAGAAAAGACCCAGTAAAAACGAAATACCAGAAAATAAAAAGACCCTAAATATAAATAATTAGAATGGTTTTTTGTGAATGACATGCTGTACTCACGCTACATTTAGCAACAGCCTTGATACAATTCCTTTGTCTAACTATTGCGTAACATTTTGAAATCACTAAAAATGTTGAATTCAATAGAAAAATTATATCAAAATAAAGGTAAACTCACCAATAATTAGATGGAATGAATAAAAATTAAATTACATGGGTTTTTACGCCATAATCAAGAAAATTTGTCTTCCTCGCATCACTCACGTGAACTACGCAAGATTGTTCAAACGGAAGTGCAAGCTTAAGCTCTTACTCAGGTAGATTTGAAACAACGCGACGTTGCCAAACTGAATAAATTTACGTGCAATATTAGTTGCAGAAAATAAACGAAAGTAAAATTGAATTTTAATTGTAATGAACTCTAACGGGACGTTACAACTAGAATATTTTTTCTCACCTCACCGAAATCAAGACTACACTATAGAGCGAAAAAATAGAGTTAAGCCCCTTCTTCAATTTTGTATGATAATTTAAATCAATGTATAAAGAGACTAATGTACACGGCTTAAATTAGTAAAGGCGTAAAAATTCAAAAATGATGTAATGTATCACCACCATAGGCATTAAAGCTGATTAAATTAGTAGAAAAACGTATAATTTTCAATAAATGTACAAAATTTAAAGTTTCTACTTATAACAAATAAATGCGGTTACAACTATATTTATTAATTTAGTTACACGATTTACTTTTAAAATGTACCAAATAACACTTGGAGGGAACAGCTATTAATTGAAAACGCCTATAAACGAGGGGTTCATTAAATTTTTGCATAATAAGGAATTTCACGAACTAAAATTATTACATATCTTATAGGAGTTTAAATAACATTCTGTATAAAAAAAGACATTTAGGATTTGTCAAATGAATAAAAATAATAGAAGCTTAAAACTGAGAATAAGTTAACCAAAATCTCAAACATTAAACCGAAGTATGTCATTAAAATACCGGTCTAGGACACTTCGTCGTCGCCAGTTCGTCGTCGCCGTCGCCATATCGCCGTTTCCATTTTGCCGACGGACATTTCGCCATCAGCCGTCTCGCCACAAGCAGTAATTTATTTGCGAACAAAAAAGTTAAAATACAATAAATTCAATAATTATTTATTTTTCATGTTACGAAACTAATTACATTAAGTATATGTATTAAGTATCTAGATTATTAAAAATATGTTAAAACATAGATATGAAGTTTTACAGACCCATTTGATAATTATGAGCAATTCCGCGAAGATACTCAACGACGTTATGTCGTTCAAAATTTTGTACTATGTGCAATATTCTCGCATCTGCTTCTCTGTATCTTAATTTTTTTGCGGGTTCAATTCCGGCTATAATATGCTCATAATATATGTCTCGTCCCTTCTGCACCGCACGAAGACCTTCGATAAACTTCCATAAAGTAGGACGCTGAACCCCTAGATTTTTATACGCTTCTCAAAAGTGTTAATTTTTACTTTGTACAACTACTGTAGAATGTTATTCATACATACCTAACTCTGTTTGTAATCTCTTGTGCGCTGCTTCAGCGTGGTTGTTTGTACAATCTTGGCCTGCCAACGTCCTTTGATACAAATTTCACATCTCCACGTCAAACAGAGCAGCTCGTCGACCGTTTCCTCTACAATTTGGTCTTCCAATGTAGTTATCTTCAAACCAGTTTAATAGCTGATGAAGTTCCGGTGGGAGAACGTTTGATAAAGCATCAATTGCATCGTCTAAGTTGTCGATGGGAACAAAAGAGAGCACTGTTATCATTTTAGCTTTCAACGAAAATTCGGGATCTTCATTGTAAAACCGAGTGAAACCAAGTTCGCCAAGCTTTTTCTGCATATTCTGGACGAGATGAAAGAAGCAGCCCTTGACAATAACACCGGGAAAACTTTCCCTCGTGACCATAAATGCAGCTACTTCATAATCGCAGTATATGGCTGATGGATTTATATTTGGTCGTAAATTCTTTGTTATTTTAAATAATCTCAAGAACGTCTGTTTTTGTTTATTTGGCAACAAAGCGTATATTACCGGATGTACACTATTTATGTTTTCTCACCATTATGACGTAGACTTGAGAATATAATAAGGGGGCTATTTTAAAAGTGCCATCAACGAACCATGTATCAGCAGTTAGATGTTCAATTCAACTTTCTCGACCAAAGACTAATAAATCTTTTATATCTTCGTACTTCGTACAGTAAAAAAATTTCTGTCTGACCTGGGCCTGGTTGATATGTTTTATATATTTCAAGAATAACCAACTCTTCTATACTAGCAGGATTTGGCGGAGCATTGTTTATTTCTTTTCGTTGTCGTCTTACAGTTTTCTTTAAAGCATTGAGGTTAGGTAAAGAACCCTGCACTGCTTGCGTTGTATTTGAAGTACATGCGTTTATTATTTGGCTGGCCTGTTCCATTGTTTCTGTGGCGCGCTTCTTCATTTGGGCAACGACCGTCAAAACTTCAGTTCTCGCGACCTAAGCATCGTGAGAGTGAATATTCACTCGTTTGATTAAATCTTCACCCTGTGTATGAATCCTGGTTTTATACCGCCCACGTTCCTCACAACGCCAAAACTTAATATTAGGGTCACTTTTGGAACACGCGTCAAACACATACACATACCCGTCTTTACAAAATGTCTTCTTCCTTCTAATACTCAAAACAGTGGAAGCCTCCATATCACCTTAGCTTGTAGATCAATGCATCAAAACTAAATTAGTGGATCATATTGTTAGAGTTATATAGTGTCGGACCGGACAACATAGATTATTTACATTGTTTTTGATCCTGTTGTCAAAATTTTCACAATAATTTGGAGAGTCTAGTTTAGGCTATCCCTGGATGAGTAATTCACCACTAATTGTATACCTTTTGTTAAAATAGAAACAGAAAAAATAGAAAAACCTTAAACAAAAGGTATAATTGATGGGGATTATATTCAAGTATATTTTACAAAAGAAGAATGTGGAATCTTAGTTATACTAATTACGAACATAACACTATTATCTTTTAATTCTTTAAAATGCATAGACATGTATTTGTGTCTTAATTAGTTTTGTTTTAAGTAAAGTACGAAATAAAAATAACGTGTAAATATTTGAACTTTCAACCCCTTTGCGACCAAGCTCAACTTCGCAGTTCGCTAAATGATGCCAGATTTTGTCAAAAAATAAACTTTTATACCAATTTTTTTTCTATTGTTATTCATTTTCGACGAAAAATAGTAGTTTACGTAACAAGAGTTGAATGAAAGAAAAACCATAACGAACGTTAATGCGACGCGAGGCCGCACGGCCGAGCGTTGCATGTGAGTGAGTTATGCTATGATTCTTTCGACAAGAGTAATGTACATTATTTTTTGTGTTGCCTTTTATAAATTTACATTCTTTTTTGGAAAAATAAAAAAAAATCAACAGAAATATAATGTTGGTACTACATTTATTACTAAATCTGTCAAATTTGACATGAACTTTAACATCGTTTTTCTTCAATTTTAACTGAATTTCAAGATTTTTAAAATGATTTTTCCACCTGTCGTATACTCATTCCAATATATTAATTGACTTTGAACACTTACTTTTATGTGGATTCCTAGTTTTTATTTTGCCACCCTAGAGCTTTTTTCGTTCATTACGTAACTATACTAACGAACGAATATTGACGTTTGCGATGTTGGCAATACAAAAAATATTTTTTTCTACGACTAACAGATAATACGATACATTGTATGTTTAATTGCGATTAGGCAACGTTGTGCATTCTGATTGTCTAATTCCATTTCCGTACAGGTCAAAGCCATTTCCGTACAGGTCAAACCTATTAACGTACAGGATAGTAAATTATGAAAACATAATTTAGAAGACTTTTACAAATATTCTCTGAATCACAAATTATGAAATTTGAAAACGAAATCATTGAGTGTCATGTATAAGGTATTGCATTAGTTTATAGCGTAAAATAAGTGTTTTATAAATTACATATTTTAGGTTATATTCGTAAACGTTGACGTTTAGTGGTGACTTTCTTGTCATAAAATATAAATATATTTTAGAAGTTCAAGGTAATTAGAACAAATAAAGACTTCTAATTTGCAACCCAACTACTTATTTTCTTGCTGGGTTTTCTTTTGATGGGAAGGAAATATTAACAGTATTTTACCAGATTTTTGCAGTGTTATAAACAGATTAAGTAATTTAATCCTTAAAATAAAATTACTCATTTTATGATAACATGCTCAAATTAAGTTAAAGAAGTTAGTATTTATTAGAACATTTATCAGTTTTGCGTGACAATTTAGTATCCAATTATCTTTTGGTGTTCATCAATAGTTGCAAGATATCAAAATGTTTGTTCCACACATGCCTTATATCTGTTTGTTATTATTTATCCTTATGTTAAGTTTTCATAAGTATTTATGTATACTTTTACTACATATTATATTATAATCTTGTAAAAATAATGTATTTGCACTTACGTTTTAATAAATAACACAAGATAAACATAAATACAATCAATTGTTACAAGACTAATGCAAACCACTGGTTTATACATTGAAAAAATTATATATTTAGATGCAATTATAAGCAAAAGCACTGAATCGCTTGTTTCTTTTACCTACAATGTGTTTTGATAACAATTAATTTCTCATATTTAAACTAATATTGAAGTAAAAATTATTACAGCATATTTGATCCATTAGAATATGTAACTATTTTGCATTTTCTAAAAGGTATTTTTTTCAATTCTTTAACTACGATGTTCTTATTACCTTCTTAGTTTGGAAAACTTGATTCTTAAAAATAACACCTATTAATTACAAATTATCTTTAAACATTTACAAATTTACCTTATTTGCTTTGTAAGTCACATTCACATGTTACTTGGTTGAAGCTTCTAGGAAAAACTATCACATATCAACATTTGTCAGAACTTGACGACATTGTTAACGATGCAGGCTTGGCATGAATAGATTTCTTTTACCTACTGGCTGCAAAAGCAAAATCTTGTCATTGAATCATTAGTACTCTTTTCAAACTATTCTAGCTCATTCATATTAGGTTATGCTTGAAATTAATGTATTAAAAAAAATTCAAATACTAAATGATTTGAAGTTAACTAAAATTGCATGCCTGTAAAGCAAGTAAATTATACTCACCATTTCTTTAACTAGAGATGAGTAAAAAAACAAGAATAAAACAAAAGTAACAGATAACTAATAGTATAAACGCTGTCAAGTTGACATAAAATAAATACAAGTTTTGACATAATTTTTTTATTGTCATTTTAGGTATTACCAATACAAATTTTTAAATTAGTTTATTTATTTTCTGCGTTATTTTTTTCGTAAAATTCTGTATAACTTTGATTACTAATTAAATATAGAGTCGTAGAAAAAGTATAGTGTATAATTCGTAAAGAATGTGTATTGCCAACTCGTACGAATTGCCAACCTCGCCTTCGGCTCGGTTGCAAATTTTCATACTCGTTGGCAATGACAACCATTCCTTACTCATTATACAATATACTATTATAGAGCCAGTGGCGGCTAGAATAAGAAAAAGTTTCAAAATTGCTTTTTTTAGGTTTTTTTTTTAAATTGATATGATACGAAAAACAGTAAGTAAAAAAAACAGTAAGTAAGTAAACAAGCGATTGGATCACAGAACTCCACATCTAAAGTACTACGTTTTATCAAAAAACTCTTGAAATAAAAGTTGTAGAGAATGTTATTTCCAACGACTTTTGCTTACTAAATTTTATTGTATAATTAATATCCTTGACGTAATTAAATAAATTGAATAAAAACGCATTTTGCTCGATAATACGATAATTAACGATTTCATCAAAAAAATGTTTAAACAAAACTTAGAATTTAAATAGAAACAACGTTTGAAAAAAAAATACAGGTGTTTGTTGTGATACTGACTTGAAAATTTTAACCAATAAAAAAAAATTATTGAAATTTAGTGCGGATTTATGGGGAGAGACTTAACTATATCTGTTCGCCGTACAGGACAAAAATAAAACGAGGAAATGTCAACACAGGATAGGTACTTCGGATGGGCCAGTAGTAAATTAGTTGTGGTTTGGCATTGGCAGTAGTTAAAGATGGAGCGTGTTATCATTACATATTTGAGTAACGATGTGGTGGTTAGTAATAAACAAAGAGGCAAGTACTTACACTTGTTTCTCAATAAGCAAGATAACTAAATACATTAGGATGCCTTCGGACTCGTATCACGACATAATATCGCAAACAAAACCGGCGCAAAACAGCGCAGACAGAAACGACGCCGGCAAAAGAGGCGCTGGGACAAAACGGCGCATATTTTTCATGATGTTTGGGCGCTATGTACTGTAATGGTATTTATGGTTTTTTGTTTGTTTGTTTTCCGTTCTTTTTTTCGATCCTGTGGTACTTACTTATCCTGCTAAACAAAATTATCCTCCAGCCGTAATCCTCCACATTATATACTAATTTCATAATCTACATAATCTACTATTAACTACCATTTTGTAATTAGAATACCATCATTAGTAGATAAAAATGAGTTCTTTATGCATAGTATATTAAGATAATTACTGCCAATAGAAAATAAGTTCTTTTTTGGAAAAGGAAACACGTTATATAAAGGTAAGAAATTTAATATCCCTTCAGTCTTTCCACAAAATTGGTGAACACAATGTTGGAATTCGTAGATAGTCAAAAAGGTAGAAAACTTCTTGTTGATGATGGTTTTCTCGAAAGGAAAGGGTACGTAAAATAACTTATTCCTATTTATTATTATGATTATAATGGAAAGATTCTATTTAATGACATTTTATGCATAAAAATCTTTTAAAACACTGTATACCTTTAAAATTTTATTTATATAACATTAACTTAATAAGTAATGAATTTCAAAGTTAAGTCTGATTAAATGTCAATAAGTAATTTTTATTTTGAAGTAGTAGGTAACTGAGCTTATGTGTTTTTTCTTTTAGAATGGGGCTAACGAAAAAGTAATATGGCGATGCATAAAACAACACAGTACAGGATGTAAAAGAAGATGTTGGACGAAAGGCGACGACGTCATATGGAAGTCAGAAAATCATACTCATATTGCCCACAACGATAAAAATATTGCAAAAAAACTTATTTGTGAAATTAAAGAGATGGCTTCCACGCACACTGACACTCCAGGACAAATACTGGCAGAAGAGTTACAGAATGTGCCGACAGCAGTTAACTGTAAGTTTAAAGAATGAGAATATTGCTGGTGGTAGAGGCCTCCCAGCGCCAAATTCGCTTCGAGATCTGCAAATAGTTGGTGATTATCAAAGAACATTTAGAGACGAAAAATTTTTACTTTTCGATAGTGGAGCTGAACTCCACCTCTTTTTTGTCAACTTTATACCATTCATGGATTTCGAAACAACAATGTTTTTCCAACTGTATATGCGTATAGCTCATAATTTTGAGTTTGTTTTTTTTTGAGGCACATTCATAAACATTATTCATATATTTCAAATCTTGCAAACTTCATTTATAAATATTTGCAATTACAATAAAAATTAAAAAATACATTTTGTTCTTAATCTGGTAAACTTTTGGTATTAATTTACAAGTATGTATATTTTAAATAATGATACCATCTTGTAAACATATATCATTTATATAAAGCGCGGCGCTGTTTTGTCAAAGCGCCCTTTTTGGTCTGCGCCGTTTTCTCCACGCTGTTCTGTCGCAGCGCCGTTTTGTCGTAGCGCCTTTGTTGTCCACTCCCTATTGTCAGCGCCATTATATCGGCGCAGTTTTTGTCTGCGCCGTTATGTTGTGAAATCCTTCGGACTAGGGATGAAGTGTTTGAACGTGTAAGCGTTTAAACGTTTATATTATTATAAACATTTACAAAACCACTAAACGTGTAACGATAGCTGGTTGCCCAAACGTTAGTCAATTAGTCACTTCTTCCTCTTGGAGTCAAATGTTTACTTGAACATATTACTTTCGTTTTGCTTCTTAAACTTTACAATCGTTAATTTTCGTATATTAGCAGGTATACACTGAAATTATAAATGTGTGTGAGAATGCAGTAGTTACACCGTCTAATGTAATTACAATTGTTGAGGGTGCGCTGGTTGGTGAACAGTTAAGTACTAAGTTAAGCGAAAATCAAATGCATTAGTCAACTACTTACTTATTTATTTAGACTTTTCTCAATATTTGTGTCCAAATTAACCAAACATTATTAAAAACAAAAAAAGGACATGAGTACATTATCTATTTGTTTGGCTTTTTAATTTTATAATTTTTATTATTGCATTTTAGCGCCCCCGGGATGTATAAGTGTGTGTATGGATACAGGGGCTGGTCCGTCCAGTGTGATTAGGATTGCTGAAAGCAGTCGGCTGTATCGGCATCGAAAGCGACAAACTTTGCAACAACAAAATAATTATAAAGCGGTGTCTATAAAGCGTCTAAAATTATTTTCAAAACGAGAGAATGCACAACACAAGCGTTTACAAACGAGTATGCAACGAGTTCCCGTATATCGGCAACGACTGAAGCGCTGCACAGTAGGGCAAAATGTAAACGGTATGTTACATTCGGAACTGGAACACAATGGAAATAATACGTGTAGACGGAGTATAGATAGAGTGTGAAGAGGCACAACACAAACGTCCACAAACGGAACGTACGGAAAGATGTTTTATCATCGCGCAACAATTCTTGATCATGAACGGTGTCATCATTTGTTATCACAAAAAATTCTCCATATGTCATTGGCGTTGCTGATTCATCATCTTGCAGCGATGATCAGTTTATGAAAAACGATTCCCAGGCATTTCATGGATAAATGTTAAATACAAACAATTGGTAAATTATCACACGACTTTATTCTCGTTTAATATGTACCCAGAATATTAGTTATTTGTATTTTTTTAAATTTTTTTATTATTTATGTATGCATTCTTTTTTTTTGAAAATCGTAATAAACCTTGTTCCTTATATTACATAGGTAATATTGTGTTTGTTTTCAACACCTTTCGATAGTTGCAAGATTTGCGATGTCTGTGAATTTTTTGTATTTTTCGGATGCAGTGTTTATTATTATTATTCAAGATATGCCTTATAATTCGTTTTATGTTTTAAAAATATAATAAGTCTTAATTTCACTCAGCAGTGATGAAAAACAGTTATAGTAATTGCAGAATTAGATCCGCGTGAGCTTTCGCTTTGTACGCTGCAAAAACGGTACAATATAGATGAAAATTGCACATAAGCAATTCATTGAGCACAAAATTTACTACAAAAAAGTCCGCGGAAGTGTATAATTATATCTAGTAGTTTAAGAGTTACAGAATTTTAATGTAATATAAGACATTTTCGTGCAACTTTGCACACTTGCATCTTCTAAACTATTGAACGTAATTGTACCCTTCTGGCGACATTTTTATAGTAAATTTTGTCCTCTATAAAAATGTTTATGTGGTCACCAAAAGCAACTCGACCGAAACACACATGTTCTACTAAACCGATAATTTATGTTCAAATTTTAAAATGCGTTAACGAAATATTTTAATAAACCAGATTTATAAAGCTTTATAATAAAAACTATCAGTAATTACTAGTTTAAATCATAAACGATTTCACTGTAAAGTTACCACCATAGGACGAAAGTACGTAAAATGAAATTTTAGTAAATTTTGAATGTTGAAATTGTATCAACAGTCAAGCAATTGTAAAGATTATTAGCGTTTTAAATCTGTTAAGACTTGAGAAAGGATTCATGTTAAAGTAAAGTTCATCTCTTTAATGCTTTTTTACAGTTAGTAGCGCATTTATTTAATATTAATAGGAAAAAAAATTGTAGAATCGGTAAAAAAAGAGAATTTAATAAAAAGGCATGTCGATTATTTCGCGTCGCGAAATGTTTATATTTCGATTCCAATCTGCTATACGTCTTCTTTAGTTATGACAAAGAATCGCGAACGCGAAAAACTGTTAAAAAAAAATTCAATTTTTAAACTATGGATTCACATTTCCAAAGATGAAATCTCCGCTTTGCAACTTTTACATCTGAAAAGATGTAGCAACGTAGCTCGAATCGTGTCATAATCTTAGAAGCTGTAGAACTGTGAACCGCCATAAAACTCGGGTAAAATCCAGTAATTATTTAGTTTTGTTCTTTTTTTTTAAATGCGCATCAACTAGTTAGAGTGTGGTGAAGCAATTGTCAGGAATCACGCAATATAAATTGTTTATTTAATCATTTAATGATTTATTTAATCCAAGCGTATTCAATCAAAGTCTGGCTAAATTTCTGAAAGTTCCACTTTGGCTCTAAAATTGATTGTGCCTAGAGAAAATTTTACATTTATCCAAACGCTATCAAACGTATCTAAGCCAGCAGAAAATGAGTCAGTGAACGTGAATCGCAATTTTTCCATCTTTCCCCGCATAACATGCTTGTGAGCGCAATATTAATGTTTGAGCTTTGCGAAGGTGACTTTTTTCCTTGAAAATATTTTGTGTCAAATAAAGTTTGATGTTTTGAGATTTCGTTGTTTGATTTGTGTTTCTTACCGTACATCACTTTGAAAATAAACCTAAGCGTTACCAAAACAACCCAAATACCCATTTTTGTACTTCTCTAGAAAAATTTTCTTTAAAAGATGTAACTTCCAGTTTGCAATCATTTCGCACTAAACTATTACATACTACTAAAGCTATAAATGGGAAACAACAGCCAAAAGTGTTTGGATTTAGAGTTTTTATACTAATTCACTACAAAAATAGAAAAAATTTGTGACGCCTGCCTATTTACATGTAATTATGTTTGTTCGAGTGAATGGATTTAAGATAACGAGATCGGGTTTCTCTTTAGATATGTTACTGGAAGCTATGTTTTATTAGCGCGCAGCAATTCTTAATAATGAACGATCTTGCTCATAATTTGTTATGACAAAAAATTCTCGATAAGTCATTGGTGTTGCTGATTGATCATCTTCCAGCAATGAGGAGGTTTATGGGAAACAATTCTCAGGCATTTCATGGACAAATGGTAAATACAAACAATATGAATTATCATACGACTATATTATCGTTTAATATTGAAACATTCAAGAAATATCTTGCAAATGCAAGAGCCTTCTAGAAGCTGTCTAGAAGATATAGCGAAAAGTAGGGAACGTTCGAGAAGGATTCGCCGATGTCTATAAATGCCAAACATGGAAATCGTAGGTCAGTTATTGCTGGAATGTGAATGCATGCAGTATTAAGAAGATTAATCAAGTGAAGATAAATAAGTGATTAGCACGCGCGTGTGTCTACATAAATAAATCGAGAATAATCGTGAACGTGATAAATAGTGTAAACAACCAAGTGTGGGGCTATCCGAGGACGTTATCTTATCTCGTGTTAGTGATAGTATTATACAACGGTTATACATAAATTATAGTGTAAGTGTTTTTATTAAATATTATTAGATTTCATTAGTTCGGTTAATTTAAAAGTGTACATATTTCAAGAATAAGTAAACGTAGTTTTAATCGTTTAAATAAATTAGTTTTTTTTAATAAATAAATTCGCAACATTGGTGTCGGTGTCGGGTTCGTTTTTATTAGTGTAAATATCATTAAGTAATTTAATATCGCTCGAGATACGATACGCGTGTTTGTTTATAAAGTTAACATAGTGTTTATTAAACTTTTTCTTTTAACAAGTGCGTGATCGCGATTTTAATTAAATTCGTTTCCGTACACTAGTGGTTTATTATTAAGTGGACCGTTATTAAAGTTTTGTGTTATACAAAAACTGCATTTTAAAAAGTAGTGTATTTAAACTTTATATTCGTGTTATATTTAAATTTATGCCGGTGACGCGTTTGCAAGCAGTTAAAATGGATGCAAAAGCTATTTGAAATTCTTGAATCAATCAAAAATGGTCAGGAATCGATGAATAGAAAAATGGAAGAAAAGTTTCACGAAAATTCGTGGACCATCGAGAAGAAAACACTCACAAGTTCAAAGTTGTACCACCAAATTTTGATGGTAAAGTTCCATGGTCAACCTACTACAAGCAGTTTGAAGCCGCAGCTACTGCTAATGGTTGGAGCAGCAAGCAGAAAGCGACGTCTTTAATAGTGTCCTTACGTGGAGAAGCGTTGGGAATTTTACAAACTGTTCCGGACCACCTGCAAGAAAATTACGAACTCTTAATATCACGTTTAGAAATGAGATATGGAGATGCTCATCTTCAACAAGTCTATCAAGCTCAAATTAAAAGTCGGGTTCAAAAAGCTGCCGAAAGTCTTCAAGAGTTTGAGGCTGACATCGCCAGATTAACACGGCTTGCGTATCCTACAGCACCAGATACCTTCTTGGAGCAATTGGCTATTCAAACTTTTGTAGACAGCTTTCGAGACAACGAAACGCAGCAGACTCTCCGGTTAGCTCGACCGAAGACATTAGATGACGCTTTGGTGCATGCTTTGGAGTTTGAAGCGGCAAAACAAGCATCGCAACGAGATGGTCATAGACTCTGCTGTGCTGAAGAAGTACCCGCGCAGACACTGGAAAGCATCGAGGAGATAGCGCGACGAATACTTCGGGAAAGAGGAGTGACATCTTTGAACTGCGACGAAATAGGCCATGTACGACGGCATCGTACTAAACCTAAGAAGAGGACAAGAAAAGCGCGGTCGATAATTTGGAACGAAGCGAGCAAAAGAGACAAAAAGTAATCTCATCTAGTCAGACTCCGGAGATTACAATCCAAATGGCATCGCCTAGAGAGCAATTGCATAGCATTTATCTCGATGGAAAGATCAATGGGAGAAGCGTCCAGTTACTGGTTGACACGGGAGCGACGAAGACCATCATTCGTCCTGACATCTTATTGGAAAACGAGAAGACATCACCAGTAACAGTACGACTTCGAACAGCGACGGGCGACGAAATACCTACTCACGGACAAGTCAAAGTAACCATTGGTTTGGGAAATGGAGTACTCGACCATCAAGTACTGGTAGCCGACATCACGGAAGAAGTTATCCTGGGAATGGACGTGATAAAGAAGTATGGGTTCCATTTGGATATGAAGAACGATGTCCTGAAGATCGACAATGAAGAAATTCCTTTTCATTCGTCAGAGAAGGCAGCCGTGCGAGTCTTATTGAGTGAAGACGTGACTCTGCCTGCAAGGACTGAAAGTGTGGTGATGGCACGCCTGGATGGAAGTCTCCGGGAAGGCTACATACGCGCGATTGAACCAATGGAGGGCGGCTTAGTTGAAAAGGGACTACTCGTTGGCAGAACTTTAGTACGAGTAAAGAAGACGATGCCAGTAAGGATCTTAAACATCAACTCAGATCCTGTAACGCTGAAAAAGAAGACCGTGGTAGGCCAATGCACGCCAGTATCACAAATTGTGAGATGCGTGAAGTCGAACGAAGATACGTCGCCGAAGAAGTGTTCACAACATCTATTGGACATTCTTACCACCAAATGCGAAAACCTCAGCCAAGACCAACTGGCTAAAGTTAAAGTGTTGATCCAAGAGTACCAAGATGTGTTCGCGCTGGAGAGTGGCTCCAAAGGAAGAACTAACGTGGTGAAACATAAAATTAATACCGGAGACGCTCGGCCGATACGACAACTTCCACGCAGACTTCCTTTGGCGAAAAGAGAAGAAGCCGAACAAATAATTACGGATATGGAGAGAGAAGGCGTGATTGAACCTTCAAGTAGTCCATGGGCATCCCCAGTGGTACTCGTGAAGAAGAAGGATGGATCAACGAGGTTTTGCGTAGACTACAGGCAACTAAACGACGTGACCAAAAAGGACAGCTACGTTTTACCCAGAATTGACGATACGCTAGACACCCTGTCAGGATCCTAGTGGTTTTCTACGTTAGATTTAAAGAGTGGATACTGGCAGGTAGAATTAGAACCCAAGGATCGTGAAAAAACAGCTTTTACGATCGGAACTGGTTTGTGGCAGTTCACTGTAATGCCCTTCGGCCTGTGTAACGCTCCTGCAACGTTCGAGCGTTTGATGTAGACCATCTTGCGCGGATTGTCTTGGAAGACGTGTTTGGTTTACCTGGACGACGTGATCGTGGTTGGAAGGTCGTTTGAAGAGCACTTGAACAACTTGAAGGAAGTGTTCCAGAGATTACGTGGGGCTAACCTCAAACTGAGCCCAATGAAGTGCCACGTATTTAAGAAGGAAGTCCAATACCTTGGCCACGTCGTATCTAGAGATGGAGTAAGGGCTGACCCAGACAAAATCCGAGCAGTGC
The DNA here is from genome assembly GCA_035610365.1 of Aquatica leii. NCBI lineage: Eukaryota > Metazoa > Arthropoda > Insecta > Coleoptera > Lampyridae > Aquatica > Aquatica leii. The sequence goes on from CM069433.1 coordinate 169,701,529, forward strand.
AAGCATGGCCAAGACCGATCGACAAACATCAGGTCCGAAGTTTCCTTGGGTTGTGCACTTATTATAGAAGATTTGTCCCCGGATTTGCCAATATTGCCAAACCATTGACAAAACTAACCGAAGAAATAGCAGAATTTAGATGGAATGAAGACTGCGAAAATTCTTTTAATCAACTAAAACAGGCCCTAGTCACTTCGCCGATTTTGAGTTATCCACGAGAAGATGGAAAGTTTGTTTTGGATACCGACGCAAGCAATATGGCCATAGGCGCGGTCCTTTCGCAGGTTCAAGATGGACAAGAAAACGTTATCGCGTACTTTAGCAAGGTTTTGTCTAGGCCAGAAAGGAATTATTGCGTGACTAGGAAGGAGCTGTTAGCCGTCGTTAAGTCCATCGAACATTTCTACAAGTATTTGTATGGACGAAAATTCTTACTGAGAACAGACCACGCCGCTTTAAAATGGCTACTGCAGTTCCGTAACCCAGAAGGACAAGTAGCAAGATGGATCGAGAGACTGCAAGAGTATGACTATGACACAGAACACCGTGCCGGAAGCAGTCATCGGAACGCTGATGCCTTGTCCAAAAGACCATGTCCGGCGGACTGCAGCAATTGTTCGCGACTGGAAGAAAAAGTCGAATGCCTCCGGAAAACTGCTATGGTTGATGATGAGTGGGAACCTGAGCAGTTAAGTCGCGAACAAGAAGACGATCCTGAAATAAGACTACTCCTGGACTGGAAAGAAAGCGGCCGACGACCAACCTGGGAAGAAGTGAGTGCTTTGGGCAAAAATATCAAAGCGTACTGGGCGCAGTGGGACTCCTTGATAGTAGAAGACGGTCTTCTTAAGCGATCCCTAGAAAATGCCGAGGGCACGGGAAACAGACTACAGCTGGTAGTGCCGAAGAGCAGGGTGACCGAAGTGTTGAAGCATCTCCACGATGGAACATCAGGAGGACACTTTGGCATTAAGAAGACGTTGGGTAAAGTGCGAGAACGATTCTACTGGATGAACTGCAAAGAGGACGTCATGAAATGGTGCCGTAAATGCATAGTCTGCGCTTCAGGAAATGGTCCAGCGAGAAAGCGCAAAGCACCCATGAAACAATACAACGTAAGAAGCCCTTTGGAAAGAGTAGCGATTGACATCACAGGGCCGTTCCCAGAATCCGATTCGGGAAATAAATACATCCTGGTGGCGATGGATTATTTCACGAAATGGACAGAGGCTTAAGCCATACCCAACCAGGAAGCAGCTACAGTCGCAGACGTATTAGTAAAGGAGTTTTTCTGCCGGTTTGGAGTTCCGTTGGAATTACACTCCGATCAAGGCCGCAATTTTGAATCTGGGCTGTTTCAAGAAGTTTGCCGACTGTTAGGAATTAAGAAGACTAGGACAACGCCTCTCCATCCTCAGTCTGATGGCATGGTTGAACGGATGAATCGAACAATGGGCAAGTACTTAGCCAAGGTAGTGTCCGAACACCAAAGGGACTGGGATCAGTACTTGCACCTTTTCTTAATGGCATACCGATCATCCGTTCACGAAAGCACAGGCCAAACACTATCCTGTGTCATGCTCGGTCGTGAGATAAGATTACCATGCGATCTTCAATTTGGGCGAAGACCGGAAGAAGAAGTTGCTGGAGAAGATTACGTCAGCAAGCTGGTCAAGAGGTTAGACGAAGTACATGAAGAGGTCCGTAAAAACACACAAATTGCCAGCGACAGGATGAAAACAAGATATGACGTCAAGGCGCAAAATGGTGGGTTTCAACCTGGCGATATGGTCTGGTTGTATAACCCTCAAAGGAGACGTGGTTTATCGCCGAAGCTGCAAAGGCCATGGGAGGGCCCCTATGAAGTCGTGCAGCGTATTAACGACGTTATATACCGCATCCGAAAACCGCCCAGGGGCAAGCCAAAAGTGGTCCACGTCGATCGTCTAGCCCCGTTTGCTGGCGATAACCACAATCCGCAAGTTCAGGTCCGAACCAGAGTAATAAGTAGCAGAACCAGGAATCCAATCGAAGAAATGGAGTTCGAAAAGTTTATAAACTTATACGGAGGTTCTGGAAAAGCTAGGTTCGGAGTTACCACCGAGGAACAACAAGACCTGTTCCAGACACAAAAAGATTATGCCATCGCACATTGCGTGAGCGAGGACCTTGACATGTCCAGAGGGGTTGCAGTCGTGTTTAAAAAGAAGTTTGGGAAGCTAGATGAATTACGAAGACAGCAACCGGCAGTCGGGAAAGTTTTAGGACTACGTGGTGACGGACACCAATAAATAGTCACGTGTCAAGCCGTTATACAAAGATCTGTGGCGAACATTATGGACTCTCAAGAGAGAAATGAAGATCCATCATGTTAAGAAATTGGCAGTACCCAAGCTTGGTTGTGGCTTAGATCAACTGAATTGGAGGACAGTTCGAAACATGTTGGAGGTCGTCTTCCGACAAACAGGCATTCAAGTGTTGGTCTGTAGTTACCAACCAAGGAGAATATTGGGTCAGGAAAAGTCCATTGACTGTTACTTTTATGGTCAAGGAAGTTGCCGAAATGGAGGAAGCTGCCGCTATCGCCACGATCCCTTTTACCGGTGTCACATCCAGTCTCCTGTTCTGGGACAGAACAGTCCTAAGAAGGGGGCAGTGAAACATTCAAGAAATATCTTGCAAATGCAAGAGCCTTCTAGAAGCTGTCTAGAAGATATAGCGAAAAGTAGGGAACGTTCGAGAAAGATTCGAGAAGGATTCGCCGATGTCTATAAATGCCGAACATGGAAATCGTAGGTCAGTTATTGCTGGAATGTGAATGCATGCAGTATTAAGAAGATTAATCAAGTGAAGATAAATAAGTGATTAGCACGCGCGTGTGTCTACATAAATAAATCGAGAATAATCGTGAACGTGATAAATAGTGTAAACAACCAAGTGTGAGGCTATCCGAGGACGTTATCTTATCTCGTGTTAGTGATAGTATTATACAACGGTTATACATAAATTATAGTGTAAGTGTTTTTATTAAATATTATTAGATTTCATTACTTCGGTTAATTTAAAAGTGTACATATTTCAAGAATAAGTAAACGTAGTTTTAATCGTTTAAATAAATTAGTTTTTTTTAATAAATAAATTCGCAACAATATGTACCTAGAATACTAGTTATTTGTGTTTTTTTATTTTTTTATTATGTATGCATTCTTATTTTTGAAAATTGTAATAAACTTTGTTCATTATATTACGTAGGTAATATTGTGATTGTTTTCAACACCTCCCGATAATTGCAAGATTTGCGATATCTGTGAATTTTGTTTTATAAACGTCAAAATTGACATTTATCTTTAAAGAAATTAGAATAAAAAACAAGAAAAAACAATAAATACGTATAAATTTAAAGAAGAAATGGCTTTGAATAAAATAGTATACATACCTCGGTTGAAGTTTAATTTCAACTGGAAACATTAGCTAACCTAGACGCTTTGCGTCTCGGTAAGTTATTGTTGATCTCGGCAGTAATGACAACTTTTTAACCTTAAGTAAAAGTTTTTCGACCGGAGTCAATACCAAAATTAAAATGACTTTTGAGTTTAGTCCTTGTAATTGAAATTGCCAACGTTTTGCTCACTTTTGTAAAATGCTTCATCAGATCGTAAAAAACGATAAACTTGAACAAACAACCAAAAATCTAACTAATAGGTAAAGCGTCTTAAAACCTTGAGTTTTAATAACAATCGAATCGAATCTTGAGTACTTACAATACATCTTATAGTTTTTGGTTAACCAAAAACAGTTGAATACTTATTTATTTAATAACGTGTTTCTGAATCGCTTTTTGATTGTAAGCACTTATAGATCTCAATCCAGTTAGTTGTTTCTTAGGAACCACAGTTCGTTGGCGACTAAACGTCACGCTTTGTTCTGAATTTTTTGCTTTTTTATGTAGTTTTTGCCGCGTATGTTGACAAAGCGTATGTCATGAGGGACGGTATCACCGAGTAATAGTTTGTTGTTTTTAGGTACAGCTTAACCGCGACTTCTGGTGCGACGGAACTCTCTGAGTAAACTGACAAACCGGCGTGACTTTTTTGCATACAGTAAAAAGTACTACGGTTCTCTTCGTCGAGTTGACACGTTAACTGCCACGTAGTACATACGTTGGTACACCGAAATGTTAACGTTCGTGCCAGTGGAAATCGGAACATTTTATATATACTGATTTACAGTACGTTTCAATAGTAGACCAAGCAAACCCAATACAACAAAGTTCCTCTGAAAAATTATTTTATTTTATGAAATATACAAATTTTACTAAAAATTACAAACAAACATATACAATGCATTCTGTATGATAAGGATAAATAAACTTTTTTTTAAAAATTACACTAAAGTATATTTACTAATAGAACTGATCAAGACTAAATATTTATAATAAATTCAACTTAAAAAAGATTATAAATTAGTTTCCATAATAGAACTGGAATGTCTCACAAAAAAACATTAAACACAAGAATTTTTATTACAGGTCTCACATTTCCATGTGCTTCTTGGTGTCTTATTTCTGGCAACAAGTGGTTCGTCTGGTTCCTGATACTAATCGGTGTGGTAAAATTTCAGGATTCTCGGTAATGGTTCTAATTGATTATTTTTATGTAGTACTTTATCAATGAGTTTTTCTCTAAATTCTGTGATAGTTATTTTTTTATATGTTGCATTTTTGAATAAAATGTGTGCATTTACAACCGTAGTTCCAAATAGTAGCTCAATTGAAAGTTTCCGATACCACATCATTCCTTTTCTCAGTGGACTGTTATATGACTTTAGTTAATAGAACATATTAATGAATGCTTTCAAAGTATTGTGTCTTTTACCATCTCTGTGTTGTAGTGTTACCATCTCCGCCGTATGTTTAGTACTGAGAGCTAGCACATCTCTCTTATCTTTCCACTTTATAACAGTTATGCCTGTTAAAGATTGTCTTGTGATAACTTCACATTTACACAATTTTTTATCTATAACATCCTTTGGATTTTGGTTTCTGTTTGATCTAAGTGTCCTAACTTAGTAAGTTTTTCTTTCTAATAATTTTTGAGCAAGAGAAACACTTGCATAATAGTTGTCGGTATACAACGTCTGACCTATGTCCAATAAATTTGATATGAGGCTCATGACAAATTGTGTTGATCCAAAGTACAATAAACAAAAATAGTTCTATTTTTTCTCGATTTGTTTCACGCAAACAAAACATTTTTTTCTCAGTGTTTCTTTTGTAATTGAAGAGCATATTTATTTGTTTCAATTACCATCATGTCTATAATTTCGTCGGTAACAAAAATTTAGAAAAAAATTATACGGTTCTTCTTTGAAATAATCTTCATAAATTTCTGCTTTTATTTCCACATCCTTTCCCGCAACAGAGAAATTGAATTTTTTTAGAGCTGAAGTACTATCATTCACTTCTTTCCTTGATATGTTATTTATATTTTGATCATTATCAGATATGTTTTGGGAAATGACGAATTCTATTACTTCTGATATTGTATCAAGGAAAACAGTATCTCGATTTGCATTATTCAATTCCTGTTCTGATGGGGAAGTGTAGTTTTCTCGTAAGTTTTTTGGTAAATCGCAATTTTTTTGATGTAACTGCATATAATAATTTTATTAAGGTATCCATTTGAAACATAAAATATTCTTTGCTTACACGTGACGTTATTACTACTTTTTTGTTTTAGTACAAAACTTTTTGCACGTTTTCCAAAAAAAAATATATTTTCTTCATCTGTAGAAAAAACATCATTTACTGTTGAAGTTGATGCTAATTCACGTTTTTTTCGCTATAAAAATGACAAATTCAAATGAGTTACTCATTTGAAAGATGAATATTTTTTCTTACTATTTTCAGCAAACGTTTTTTTTCTTGTCTCACAGAAATACATTCACCGTTTTCTGACGAACTACTCCCACTCTCACTAGGAAAAAAATCATCCGATGATTCTCCGTCAAAGGGCTCTTCTTCTTCATCTAACAAAATTTCTTCCCATAATTTACGGAATTGCTCTTGCTGCTTTTTATAACTCATGATATTGATTTGTTGATGCCACAAACGTATATACACAACTAACACTGCATTGTACCGCGTATATTAACACTTCTATCTGCATTCGTGACGAATTACAACGACAAGCACTAACAAGTACTCGTGGTACAGATTTCATACCACGTGACCTAAACGTAAAAGAACAATGATTGAGGGTCAGTGGTACAAACGTTGTACCACTACATAAAAACTGCAAGAAATGTAAAGAAAACATTTTTTTTCTAATGTTGCACAGTTAAACAAAACCAAACTTAACACTATACGCAAAAATTAAAAATGAGCCTGACGGACCCAATTATTTTTTACCAATGGGCAGTTAACGTGTTAACGGCGATCTTCAAGTAGACGTAACAACCCGACAGATAATCTATGTATAATCAATTATTCTTGCGGTGTCGCCGGCGATATCCCGTATTACTTATACAGGGTGTATCTGATTATAGGTTGTTATTTTAACAGTTAAAATTAGAGCATAAATACAAGCAAAAAATGTCAAAACCAAAGTTTCCTTAAAATATTTAAAAAAACAAATTTTTTAGCAAAATAGATCGCAAATTACAGAGCTGCTAGATTAATTAAGCCTTCTAAGGTGGTTGAACCACAAATAAAAATAAATTGATCGGATAAAGCATAGATAAATTACTGTGGTTAAAGTTGCTATTTTGCACATTCGTTTCAAGTACACTAAGATTTGTACACAAAGTACATTTTGTTAAGCTAGGTCAGTAATGCTAAGAAATAAATTTTATATTTATATATTAACAATTTATTTTGTAGATGATGTAAAATTAAAGAAAATATTCAACACAATACATTTCGCGGATTCAACAGCATTTGCCCGTCATTTACCGCATAGTTACAATAAACAGTCAATTTCTATTTGTTTAGATAGTCAGAACCAACCTGAGAACTTATCTTTATATCTTGAAAGGTAAAATTTTCATATAACACAACAAGTAAACTACTCCTTGAGTTTGTAGTCGTATTTCAGATACACCCTGTTTATATTTTTTAAAATTATATTTATAATTTGCTCTGGTAAGTAATGAATAAATCAGGTAAATATTTGCAAAAAAATTGAGTGCTTCCCTACTGGAAGCTTTCCTAAAAATTATTTATTAGCTAGGTACAGTCTAACCCATGTAGCTATCAATGTTGGCTATTGTTTGGCTCTATATTGGTCCAATATTTAAATATTGACAAAGATAATTTATATATAGCCAACATTGAAGCGATATTGAGAAACAACACGACGCCAATATTGGACAAGACTTGTTCAGCCGATATCGGCACAATTTAGAATTGCTAAATTGGTTCAATATACGGGCTAAATATAGAGTCAATGTTGTTTTTATATTTCCAACCAATGTAAACAGTTATATGATTATAAATATCTGTCATTCTTTCGAATATTTTCCATGTTGTATATTTCTTATCTGCATCTACAATTTTTTTGTAACACATTAGCTTCTAAAACGAAATTTTAAAATTTGTTTTAAGGGAATTTTTACTTTGTTAGGGTAGCACATTCCGGTACCAAAGTTTAACCTCTATGACCGGTGTATTTACGCGCACATTCATATAGTGCTTATCCTAGCTCTTTACTGCATATGGAAAATCTCGTTGTATGAACTTGTGTGGTTGTGATAGTTGTTAGCATAGCCTTTTTGTACCATTTAAATAGTTAAGGTCATCTTCAGACTAATGGTGTTTATTTATAATAAGGTTAATACATAATTGAATTGCAATTTTTAAACCTTGAAGAGGAGGACACATTTACGACGACATAATAAGACGTACAAAATGGTAGTGATTATGTGTCGATTCATCTTTTATTCATATCTCTTAGATCTTCGTACATTAAAGTCGCATATGCCCGATTGGTCCAATATTATTTTACAACTTGGGTTAATATTGAATCAATACAATTACTAATATTGGACCAATATAATTACAAATGTTGAGCCAAGATATTTGGCCAATATTGGTGGGATATTGCATTTTGTTTCATACATATTTTGGTCCAAGATTGAACTGTATATTGAGCCAACTTAGAAAAATATTGAACCAACGTCGGTCCAATATTGCATAGCTACTTGGGAAAGTGTTTTTGATCGCGCTAAATTTCAAGCAGGTAAATGCGTAGCTCACTACTAAACTGTTCAACTATATCAGTATTTTTTAAAAAATACCGATAATAAAACCAGATTATAAAAAACAGAGATAAGCACTTATATTTATTTACTTACATTCATTTAATTTAACTTTAAACCACAAGGTACTGACCTTCAAATTATCTAAGGAACTTGAAATTATGGATTTATGTTTTATAAATAATACATTTTTTTGAAGAATTTTGTATTTACTTATTTTTTTCTTATAAACTTTAATGGTTTATTCTATTTAAATTTTATCAATTTGCCATCGATTAATTCTTACAAAAGGCACTTTAAAACATATTGACAATAATGACCTTTTATTGTAATCTTTAATTTGTGCTGATTTGTTAAGGAATATCGGATTGATTGATCCAGTTATATAGGACAGACGGGACGCTCTATTGAAGTTAGAGTAAAAGAACATATGGCTGACTGCAAACATCGCAGAGTTACCAAATCAGCAGTGGCACACGTGTGGAACCAAGGACACACGCTGAACTTTGACCAAACTAAAGTGTTGGCTAGAACTCCTTTCTACTTTCCCAGACTAATCCGCGAAGCTGTGTAAATAGAGCAACATCCATGTAATATGAACCGAGAAGACGGTTTAAGACTCAGCAAATCTTGGCTACCAGTATTATATCCTCTAAGACAAAGATCAACCTTCTTGGAAAGGACACAAACACTTACTCCGAGTAATAACGAAGTCAGTCAAGTGGTAACGGAAATATAAGGTTCGTTAATCACGCTAATTGCTATTAGCATAAATATCGTCATTTACATTTTTCTTTCAGTGACATTTACTACTCTGAAGATGCAAGCTGCAATGTCTAGCGAAACGTCAGTTTGTTTGGGTTCACAAACGACAATACGGCAAAGGCCAAGCTCTACTTCTTGTTTTGACTCTCAAGAAGAGACTAGGACCAAGCCTAAGTCTGGGTGTTTAACTACGACGCGGTCTAAGCCGAAAGTCACTTATAATCATAAATATAATGTACTAAGTTTAATCACTGAATATTATTGTAATCTGAACTTAAACAAGACTAAAGAACTTTTACCATTAAATTACTTTTTTTCAATAATGGCATCAATGTTTGAATTATCATGTACGTACAATAGAGATGCCACAACATAGTACGAAACAACTTTAATTAAGACACTTATAAACAGATTGTAAAGTTAGAAAAACCAATTAAAAAAATGAAAAAAAAACCGCTTTTAAATACAGAATTAAATTATGTCTAGAATAAAATTCAATGGAATAAAAAAAAATATCAATATCATATTACAGCACTAATTAAAAAAAAATATTTTGCCAATTGTTTGGTTAGTACAAAGAATTCTTCTCGTCCCAAAAACAATTATTTTTGTACTAATAAAGTAATATCTGTTTCTGTTATTTTTTTTAGACAACAAATAAAAAAGAGGAAAAATGTAGTTTATAGGTTTACTCCTTTCATATTACATATTACCGTGCAAACGTTTGCTATATTATTTAGTCGCATATGAGATGAGAGACCTTTCAACAGTACATGTTAAGATATACTCCGAAATTTGTTGAGGAAGAATTGGTTTTAGAAGTTAAACAAAACACAACACTATCATTTCAAAAAACTGTTGTTTATAGTTGTCAAACCTGATGAGGAAGTTTAGTTTCAGAAAAAATTGCTTTCTGAAAGTCTTGAAAGATGCAAACATAGTCGTTCAAAAATTTTTTTTATAAATAGTTATTAAAGAACTTAACTTAAAGAACTCCTAATGGGACTAGAAACCATTTACTTTTGCCTTAATTTTACCCTTTTCAAATTTAACCAGTTATGACATAAAACCTACAAAACTCAAATAATTTATCCAAATAGAAGAAAGCAGCAATGTTCAAACAATTTTGACATCTTAAATATAGTTAAACACAATATTGAAGAATTAAAATTGCAGGAAAATGACTGTAAGTGTCAACGCAGCAAATTAATTTATTTTTTAATAATCTCAACATGCACGAGTTCAGAAATTATTGTAGATGCTAGGAACCCACACAATTATTGTAAGTTCAAAAAGTAGCTCAAACCCACGAACTCGGTGCCTTTGGACTAGAAAGCGTAAGGTCAATAACTTTACTGCGCGATACGGTTATAAACGTAGGCACATCTCCGTTATTTATTATGTATAAATTAGGTTTTAGAATAAATTCTAAAAGTTTTTCACCTTTCGTGTAGCTCGATTCGATAGTAATCGTTCCCCCACAAGGTGTGGTGTGCATTAGCATTGCATCCAAAAATCAGCGTTTTGTTAGTCCCACCAATCAGCTATTGGATTTCCTCCGACGGCGGTGGTCTCGTCTGGTCGTAAGGAAAGTAGCCCGATCCGATAATAAACTCCTTCCTGACTACTACCTTCCCCTACTACATATATATTCTGACTGCCACTAGGTCTCTAGAACATCCTACAATGGCATTAAATTTAGTGCATCCTTTACAATGATGCATGTGCGAGGGTTGTGCACAAGTTGGACTACAAGCAGCCATTTATCTGGACAGTTCAACATTTTTATTGTTCCCTTGTGGATTTATGGATCCTAAACAAGGGCAATATCAATATAGTGTGTCACGATATAAGCACTAAGAGCCACTGAGGCTGTTCTTCAGTGATGTATGTTTAACTGAACGGTTTTGAGCATTAGATTTGCCGTTAGTGCGTTCTTTCCGGCTATGGATAAATAATCTCAAGTCCTCTATCCTCCTACAGTCGTTTTCTTTTGTTTGACGTGCCGACTAGCCACTTTCCGATTGCCTCGTATGCGCACGTTATTTTTAGGAATTCTTTTTTATGAGTTTTTCCTAAACACGCGGAGAAATTTGTCCCCTTTTCCACTTTATCAACCCATCCAAACATCGAAGTATTTATAACTTTGGATTCTTCAGGATTTTTTTAGGTTCCTTCAACCCCTCTACTATGTTTTACCGGTCCTTTATGTGACGCCGGTGTGCTACTAATAGAATTTGTTGTTCCGGCAGTTGATACAATTGCGTGCACCGTCTGGTGCCACTATTGCGTTCCTGACGTGTCCGCCTTTGTTTCCTATATAAGTAGATTGCGCTCACGCGTCCCTGCGGTTAGAATGAAACCGGTTGTCTAAACTCCCGATTCTTTTTGTTTTTTCAGTTTTCGTTTTGCCGCCCCCGAAACGTTTTTAAACTTTTCGAGTTTGCGCCTACTCACTCGATATCTTTGGGTTCTGCTCGGACTCTCCGTCTTTTTTTAATTGTTGTGAAAGTAGTTTCATATATGCCCTAAGAGTACGGAGAAAATGAAAGTCACCGTGCGCAGTGCTCCAATCCGCACGGAATGCTATATACAACGGGGTTTACCTGGTGCCTCGAGGTTAGAACCAGTAAGGACTGATCGTTTATTCAGCCACGTATCTATCGGCTTAGTCCTCCTCACCTTAGATTTAGATTTTTTTATTTATTTATTTTATTTTATTGACAGATCAAAAACGTAACAAACATTATAAAAAAAATTATATAGTACCCTGTCAAAAAGTACCTGGTCAAGTCACCCACCTGAGCAGATGCATTGTTTTTCTTTCAGGTCTTGTACACTAAATTTGTACCTTTTATTTCAGCGCTTCTCAATCGCATAAAAATTAAATAAGTATTCCTATATATAGACAAAATAAGACAACAAAAAAGGACAACCATTTAAATTTCTTAATTATAACACAAAACAAAGTAGTAATTGCAACGAAGTGAACAAACAAACAAATCTTACTGTTACAGTCGTTGTTGACCCATTAACATTTGTTTCAAATGCGCTTTTAACTACCCAGGCATTAGCAACTTCCAATCATAATTTATATTATTATAAATCGAAGCGATGTTGTATGAAAATGACCGTCTAAACAACGTCTTACTGTGTCGTGGAACAGATATTAACGCTCGGTGCCGTAGATTTAAATTATGGATATCTGCGCGGAAAGTTATTTTATCATATAGGTAAGGTGGGCTTTTGTACAATAGTATTTTATGAACAAAAATACAGAAATGTAAGTGCCTTCTCTGAACCATTTTCAGCCATTGCGCAGTTTTTAGAGCAAAAGAAATACATTGACGGCGACCTATACCATAAATAAAACGTACACAACAATTTTGAACCTTTTGTATCCTATTAGCCTCACGCCAATCTACACAAGGACCATAAATAACATCGCAATGGTTAAAATGGCTTAAAATTAGCGTATCACAAAGAAGTTTACGAACATACAGAGAGAGAGATTGACGATACGGATAAATTGTTCGAAAAGACGAGTATGCTTTTCTAATTGTTAAAGATATATGACTCCTAAATCTAAGATCAACATCCAAGATTAACCCTAGATTTTTAGCTTCATGCTGAAATACAAGAACATTATCACCCAGATTGATAGATATATTAGTCTCGAGGAAATTCCTCACAGTCTTGCTACAGAACAAAAGAACCGATGATTTTGCCGGATTTATACTGAGGCAGTGGTCGTGAGTCATCCGTAAAAGGTTTGAGAGAGCCGTGTTTATGTATTGTTGTGCTCTTAAATAGTCAGATGTTTTAAACGAAAAGTATGATTGTGAGTCATCAGCATACAAGTGGAACTTTTACATGAGTTTAGGCATTGGAAAATATTACACGTATAAATGGAAAATAGCAAGGGTCCAAGGACGGAGCCTTGTGGAACGCCACAGGAAAGTAGGGTAGATTTAGACAACTTATCATAAGCTCTGACACATTGAGACCTATTACTTAAAAATTGTTTAATGAAATTTAAAGAAGACGCGCCAAACCCTATGAATTGCAGGATAGAAAATAATAGATTATGGTTGATCGTATCAAACGCTTTCGAAAAATCAAGTAATATCAAAGCAGTATTAAGACCAGAATCTAAAGCAGCAATTATATCATCAGTAACAGAAGCTAACGCTGACGCACAACTAATAATAGTTATCCAAGTATGTAAGTTATAAAAAACACAAAAAGAAAAAGCACGTTACGTAATGATGGCAAGTCTACTGCTCTTAATGCTAACTACTTAACTAAAATAGTACCAACACAAAGATTAACACTACTGAATATCTAAACAAACTATCATTAGATGGTTAAAGCTTGTAAGATTATGATATCTAAAATGTTAATGAACGCATGCAAGCCATAATACAAGTATACAGTTATCAGCATATGCAATATAAGGATAAACACAAACACAAACACCAAAATTATAAACAAAATATGATATTGACAATAACTTAATCTTCCTCGTCCTTTTACCAAGTGAATAACTTAAAAGGTGAATTCACATGACAATTAACCAAAACATTAAAACAATGCCTATTGCAATTAGAGAACATTATCTAAAACTCACTTCAATGCACTAGTGCTTAGTAACATGTTAAGACCTTCTTCATTTTTTTTTTTATGAATTTTGTGTTTATATTTGGCAAAAAGTATACCTCCATTAGTCCACACATCTTTATTCTTCAATTTAAGTTGTACTTTTGTTAATTTTAACAGATGCGCTCTAGTTTTAGATAGATCTTCATATATAGAAATTCCAGTTCCACGCAGCAATTTTTTCTTTCGGATTACCTCATTCCTAACTTCACGTCTTACAAAACGAACAATAACTTGCTTTGCTTTTAGGCAAAAAATGACAGATATCGATATCTTTCTCTTCCATGCGAGCACCTAATTTATTTTTAAATAGTTTAGTAAGAGAAGCACTAAGATGTTCTTTTTTATCCTCCTGTACACCAAAAACTCTCAAATTATTAACTCTGGAGTACTGCTCAACAGCATCAAGACGGTTAGAATGTGCAGTTTTCAGAAGACATACCATCGCAGTTTCAACAATTCGTTTAATAAAAGATTGATTATTTAAGACTTTTTCAATGGTTTTTTTCTATTCTTTCATCATCATTTAGTTCCATTTTAAACGCCTGTCTTCTTTAGGGCATTATAAATATGTAAACACTCAGATATCAGTAGTTTTACCACAATTTAGCATCAGTGTGACTAAACCACGTCTACTCGCTACGATAGAACATATTCAATGAGGTTGTTTTCTCCTGGTCCAGACAATTAAGCCAAGACCCCCCAGCACTGCTTGCCCGTGAGACGTGTCCGCAGCAGCAAGAGGTTTGGGTTTGGCTGCCTTGCCTGCTGACCAAAGTCAGTAGAAAAGCGACAGGCATGGTTATCCCAGTGTTGACTCTTGCTACGACACTACAGCTTGAACTGGGAAAGCTAGTTCGCGTGACAGTATTATTAAAGTACATACGGATTTTAGTCCCCGACTCCAACACCTGCCAAGGTACACAAGGTTGTCCCGGCTCACCTAATAAAGTTGTGCACTGTAGCACCCTATCTACCCTTCTATCCACCTCTTGGAAGCGCGCCTGATAGGTAACTCAACCCACGGGCAACGATAATAAAAATTAACATAACCAAAGCAGAAGATTGAGTTACAATCGTAATACTCAAAATCCAATAATAAAGACTGCTTGAAATAATCAATTATAAGGTGTACTCAAAATGTATGACAATGAAATCGACCAAAATGACTCAAGTGCATATGTACTGTATTCGTACTTAATAAAATGAAAATTAATAACTAAGGTGAAATAACTGTAATCAATAATTGCAAAATTACTCCAATAATCTTAAAGAAAACGAAATAAATAAAGCAAACTCAAATACTACACCTAAATCAAAAAGAAAAACGAGCTTGGCTTGAATTTCAAAACGTTTGTAAGAACTTCCTGGGTAACCACAAAAGTGAAGATTATGTCGCTCACGTCGAGGAACTGCTTTTAGCGTACAAGGACATAGGATGTAACATGTCTCTTAAAGTTCACTTCCTTCACTCGCATCTGGACTTTTTTCCTGAAAAGAGCAGTCTCGGATGAACACGGGGAACGGTTCCATCAAGACATCGCTAAGCTGGAGAAAAGATTTTCAGAGAAGTGGAATGCAAGCATGTTGGCGGAGTACAGCTGGTTTTTGAAACGAGATAGCTGTACCTCAGGGTATAAAAGGAAAGCAAGCACCAAGTAACGATGAATATCTTTTTATTTATTACTGTTTATAGCTATAATAGTTCTTTTTCCCATTTTTATTGAATTCATGTCTATATATTTATTATTATAATAATTATTATAATTATTATTATTGAAACGTTCAAGCAATTACTTGCAAACGCAAAAGCCTTCTAGAAGCTGTCTAGAAGATATAGCGAAAAGTAGGGAACGTTCGAGAAGGATTCGAGAAGGATTTGCCGATGTCTATAAATGCCGAACATGGAAATCGTAGGTCAGTTATTGCTGGAATGTGAATGCATGCAGTATTAAGATGATTATTAAAGTGAAGATAAATAAGTGATTAGCACGTGCGACGTTTTAAATAAATAACAGTGTACACCGAATCGAGTGAACGTGACTTATAGTGTAAACAAATTCGAGGACGTTATCTTATCTTATCTTAAGTGTTATACAACGGTTATACATAAATTCGTGTAAGTGTTTTCATTAAATATTATTAGATTTAATTAGTTCGGTTAATTTAAAAGTATACATATTTGTAGAATAAGTAAACGTAGTTTTAATCGTTTAAATAAATTAGTTTTTAATAAATAAGAACGCAACATTATCGTTCGATAAATAAATTATAATTAATTTATCAAAAAGTTGTAAAATTAGAGATTTGGGGCTCCCTCGAAAATGGTGGGTGATGGAAGAAAACGGAAGACATATTTGGATTCAGGACGTTATTTTACATGAGAATTATTTAAGACTTTTTCAATGGTTTTAGACGCCTGTCTTGTTTCGGGCATTATAAATATGTAAACACTCAGATATCAGTAGTTTTACCACAATTTAGCAGCAGTGTGACTTACTCGCTACGATAGAACATACGCAATGAGGTTGTTTTCTCCTGGTCCAGACAATTAAGCCAAAACCCCCTAGCACTGCTTGCCCGTGAGACGTGTCCGCAGCAGCAAGAGGTTTGGGTTTGGCTGCCTTGCCTGCTGACCAAAGTTAGTAGAAAAGCGACAGGCATGGTTATCCCAGTGTTGACTCTTGCTACGACACTACAGCTTGAACTGGGAAAGCTAGTTCGCGTGACAGTATTATTAAAGTACATACGGATTTTAGTCCCCGACTCCAACACCTGCCAAGGTACACAAGGTTGTCCCGGCTCACCTAATAAAGTCGCGCACCGTAGCACCCTATCTACCCTTCTATCTACCTCTTGGAAGCGCGCCTGATAGGTAACTCAACCCACGGGCAACGATAATAAAAATTAACATAACCAAAGCAGAAGATTGAGTTACAATCGTAATACTCAAAATCCAATAATAAAGACTGCCTGAAATAATCAATTATAAGGTGTACTCAAAATGTATGACAATGAAATCGACCAAAATGACTCAAGTGCATATGTACTGTATTCGTACTTAATAAAATAAAAATTAATAACTAAGGTGAATTTAAAAACGTGAAATAACTGTAATCAATTAATGCAGAATCACTTCAATAATCTTAAAGAAAACGAAATAAATAAAGCAAACTCAAATACTGGGTCTTTTACAAAAGAAATACATCCAAAAATAAAAAAAAAAACAGTTACAAACGTGATCTGCTCATCCCTATTTATGATTTAGCATACTTTACAATGGCGTTCAATTTTGTTGCTTTGCCTATCCAGATGTATTTTTTCTTGCCTTGTAAGTTAATGTTTCTCATTATTATTTCTGGGCTCAAGTAGATGTATTTTTCAACCTGCTTCATTGTAAAAATGCACACTAAATATTATTATTTTGTTTATTGTTAGTCATTGTTTGTGTTTTACTTATATTTATTTCTAGTCCTACTCTTTGGATGGTGTAGCTTACTTCCGAAGTGTGAATCGTGTAAAGTATTCTTAACTAAAATAATATCGTTAGTAAAGCGTAGGTTACATTTGTTTAAATATGTTCTTTAACACCAAAGTAAATAGGTGCCGAGGACTTTGCCTCTTTGTCGTATGCCATGTTGTATTCTGACTATATTTCAGTTTCCATGTAATTGGACAGTTAAAGTTGGGTTTGCATATTCAGGGTTTTTCACGTAACTTGTTCGCTAAAAGTTTTTATACTTCCAATCATAATTTAATTTTGATTTTTTTAAATATGGTTATCGACTTTATAATTAAAATATATTCAAGAACGTATCACTTGCGGTTATACCGGAAGTGACATCAGCTTTTTTATTTTATATGAAATACTATGCTTTTTATTAATTTTTTCAATTTTACGTGTAGATTTAAACTAATTTTGTTCATAGCTCATTATCCCAAAAGTCAACGGTTTTTGAGATATTTAGATGTTTTTGAGAATTTTCACATTTGTAACATCAACTTTAAAAATGTATATCTTGTCAAATTATGAAGTTTAAGCTGCGATATTTCTTTCGCTATTTATTGAAATTATCATATTTTAAGCAACATTTTGCAAAGGTCCAACACAAGCTTAGGGAAAAATATAAATCTTTTCCTTTCATTTGAGAATTTATTTTTTTAATTACGTTAGGTAGTTTCCGAGTGGTCCTGTACTCAGTAAAATATGTTAACGATTATACTGCGTTGGCATTAAGGTCGAAAATTGAATATATAAAACGCAAACCGATACACAAAATTTTGATTTAGTAGCAATAATACGTTCATCCATTAAAACGCAGATGGCGCTTTGAACAGTTAATGACGCGCTTTAAATATTAATATTAATATTCAATAACTTTTCTTTATTAGTAAAAATGAACTTTGATCCGTAAGCCGTATGTTATCATACAAGATCTCGATTTATTTTGAGTCTACATTTTTAACAATTTACAATACGCGCATTTAGTAATACGTCACAATTGAGTTAGGTTATGTTAACGTGATTTTGAAGAAATTGATTACAATTTATTTCGAGTTTGCATTTTTAATAATTTTAATTTACGAATTGGTATTTGTGTATACTAGTATAAAAGTATAACAAACCTATTTTTATTTTTGTTAGAAATAAAAGAAAATACAGTGCACGCCGTTTATTAGAATCACGGATAATGTTATCCATCGGGTAATGTTATCGCTTTATTAAAGAACAGGCCGGACGTATGATACTACACAGAAAAAACATTGTTTATAATAATAAGTTTGTATACATGAACAGTAACCTATTTTGTATAATTTTTTTTTGGCTGAATTTTTGCAATACGCTTTTACGTTAAACATCTGTAAATACGCTATCTTTGAGAATTAACTTGGAAAGCCTGTACGGTCTTAGAATAACAAAACTAAAATTAACTACATCATATGTAGGGTTTCCAGATCAAAAAATTAAAATTTCGGAGTAAATTTCGGATTTTTTAAGAAATTTCCGGATTTAATTGTAATTTTAATGTTAATTTTGTTATGTGAGAAAACAAAACAAAAAAGATTCAGCAGTGTTGAAAAGTATTTCCGGGAGCGCTAAATATAAGAAAAATGATCATAATGAATGCTATTTTTAATACATATATTGGATTTATTTAATTTTTTAAATTTCTTTATCTAAATTTAGCAATTCCGGGCATCTAAGAATTTCCCCTGCATGCCGGGTAAAGACCTAAATTAGCGGACTTGTCCAGAAAAATCCGCACTTATGGCATCTCTAGTTATATGTGATAACGTTATTTTGTATTTATTTTTAATGTCAGCAAATTTTTAAGATGAATTGTGTAGTTCTTAGAACAGTGAATTAAACATTATAACGTTATTTTTGATTTATTTTTATTAACGGTGTGAACAAACTATTAATGCTCAAAATTTAGATTTTTTTAAACGTTTTATAAAAATTTTTATATTGGCATTTTTTGCTTGTATTGATGCTTTGATTTCACTTTATAAATTAGCAACCTGGTAATCACATACACGCTGCATGTATTTACTGCTTTCTAACATATAAACATTATTTTTCTGAATTTTGGATATTGTTATCATTCGGTTATTGTGATCAAGATCTAACGTGATTATACTAAGCGGCGCGCACTGTAGTACCAATGCAAAAAGCACATATGAAATATAAACGTCGTTTTTTACAGATTAAATTCTTACTCTATTAGTTTTCCTTAGTTTAAACATAATTGAATTTTTCCAAATATCATGATTATGTAACTATTTGTTACACAATGTCAATTAGGAAAATTTTTAAAGTTTGTTAAGTACTGAATGGAATAGATTAATAAATTCATTTACACGTCTATAGAGTTATTGTTTCCAAATAGCATATTTATTGATAATTTTTGAAATGGGTTGTTGGAACGCAAGACGTTTATACAAAATTGGTCTTACATGTTTAACGTTCGATTTCTAGGGAACTTCTAAACTGTTAACTGAATAGGTAAGTATGGATATGCCAATTTTTTATTTCTTCGTGTTGACACTGACCTAACTTAACAAAATGTATTATGTGTTACGTTTCGAGAATTAATTTCATTGCAAATCAAACCTGAATACAGTCCCGATAATATATTTTTCCGTCGATCGTTTGTTAATAACAATATTTGTTACGTATCAAAATTCCAAAGAACAAACCAACGCTAATTGCAACTTAACTATACAATAAAAAACTTACCCAAAGTCATTTCCCCGTGATGATTGTCGAAAGGAACAGGAAGATAGGGATAGGGTGAAAGACTTGGACGATTTTGTATGTTGCACTTAACACGACTTTGATTTACCGTGTTCCTCAATTTAATGCACTGTCTTAATTTATACTTTTCATCACTATTGTATATCTTGAATTAATTGAATTGAACAGAAAGGCGTTATAGCGCGCCGGCTAACTATCTAATACTAACTTATTTCATATATGAAAAATAGTAGCAATTAAATTTTATCACAAGGTCTAACAAAACGTATTTTATTTAACGGAAAAATTAAATTTATCTATTCGAAACACACCAATATTAACGTATAATAATGTATCAGAAATAGATCGTTAATGACCCTTATTAATGAACGATTTTGAACCAATGAATGAATTTCTCGTTTGTTAATTGGCGACAAATAATCTCGACAATATTAACGTGTTCGCTCGCTACACTCGCTCACGGCGTTAAAATGTTTCGATTATTAATCGCTATCATTAACAAATTTATTCGTTAAATAACTATTAATGTTGGTTTATGCTAATCAATTTTCTACTACTAATTTGTGTGAGTTTGATTGAAACATTATCACAGGCAACATGCAGTATTACGATTGCTAAGAAAAACGTGTCGGGACTATAACTTAAGAATGCAGCTTCCTTAAAAAAATGTTTACTAAATAAAATCACGTATTAAAATGTAGACGATAATAAAAGATACACGTTTCTATTGATATATGTCGACATGCATTCTTATCAGTTGTGTAAGCAAAATTTAAGTAATTAAAAAGTACATTTTATGGTAAATTAAAAAATACGGCGTTCTTATCAAACTAATCAAGTTATAGCCACTAAAAATAAATACAAAATACCGTTATCACATAATACGTAGTTAACTTAAGCTTTTATTCTAAGAACGCACATGCTTTCCAAGTTAATTTTCAAAGATAACGTGTTTGCAGATGTTTAAATGATAACGTTACGTAGATCATTCAACAGATTTGAATAAATAAATAATACTGCAAAAATAAAGTTAAATATGCAAAACAACTATTTTTAGAGTACAATAATAAATTTTTTTAACATAAAAAGCGTATTGTGAAAATTCAGCTAAAAAATTCATACGAAATAGATTATTGTTCACGTATAGAACAAACCGAAATTATGATTACTATAAACGATGTTTTTTCTATGTAGTATTATACGCCTGGCTTGTTCTTCAATACAGTGATAACATTACCCGATTGACAACATCCGTGTTTCCAATAAGCGGCATGCACTGTATTTTCTTTTATTTCTAACAAACATAAAAATAGGTTTGTTATAGCAAAGAGTTATAGTTTTATACTAGTATACGCAAATACGAATTCGTAAATTAAAATTATTAAAAATGCAAACTCGAAATAAATAGTAATCAATTTCTTCAAAATCACGTTAACATTTAGCTTTGTTTGCATTCAAGATTTTGACCTAACTCAATTGTAGACTCAAACTAAATCGAGATCTTGTATGATAACATACGGCTTGCGGTTTACGGATCAAAGTTCATTTTTTCTAATAAAGATAAGTTACTGAAATATAATATTCAATGGATAAACTTATTATTGCTACTAAATTAAAATTTTGTGTGTCGTGAAACTAGGAAAGAAATTATGTACATTAAAGTAGCTCCATTGCTACAGTAAAATGATGAAACTTTTATTTACATAAACTCGCCACTATACAACAACAGATGGTACTGTTGTAAGACTGATAAGAATACATGTTGACAATACTTTTTCTTTATCAATGAAAACGTTGTATATCTTTTCTTATCGTCTACAATTTGAAACGTGATTTTGTCCCAACACGTTTTTCTTTGCAATCGTAACACTGCATGTTACCTATTAATCAATCAATTCAATCAAACTCACGCAAATTAAAGTAAGAAATTAATTAGCACAAACCGAAATTATAAAAAATATATTATGAATGAGTTATGAAATTAATTCTCGATTACCATTTTTTGGAAAAGACTGATGAATTGTAATTTAAATACACTTCAAAATTCAAAAACGTGTCAGTAAATTAGAAGATGAAATTTAAGTTTCTTGTTTACTAAATGTTCATTAACATTTGGTAGTAACTTATACCGCTATACGACACGGTATATTGTGTCCAAAATACGCAACTTTAGAAAGTTTCACTTTAAGAATGATTATGTAGAGTCAAAATAAATCGAGATCTTGTATGATTACATACGACTTACGGATCCAAGTTCATTTTTACTAATAAAGATAAGTAACTGAAATATAAAATTCAAAGTGCGTCATTGACTGTTCACAGCGCCATCTGTGTTATAATGGATGAACGTATTATTGCTACTAAATTAAAATTTTGTGTGTCGGTTTGCGTTTTATATGTACAATTTTCTACCTTAATGACAACGCAGTATAATCGTTAACAAATTTCACTGCGAACAGGACCACGCGGTAATTAAAAAAGTAAACCCTCAAATGAAGGGAAAAAATTTACATGTTTCCCTAAGCTATTTTATAATTTCCTCTTTTCAATAGTATGCTGACAACATTTTTCTTACATAGGAACACATTTTTGTGTTCTTACAACTAATATTTTTTGAGATGTCCCGTGAACGCGCGTGTGCTATATAAAATACATAGGCAAAATCACAGTTATTTGTTAATTCATTTTTTATGACTCAGTGGTAAGATTTTATCTTTTATAGTTTTATTTCTGTTAGTTGAACGATTTCACAATAATGAATTTTATTAAGTATCACAATTTTTCACATAATTACAATGTTTGTCAGTTTGTTCAATTTTTTAAAATTTCTTACAATAATTTGATGTTTGTTATACATTTAAAATATATATTTTTTATTTATGTTGACAAACTCTTCTAAAAAATGTTACTTTCTTACAAAAAAGGACCTACGAGAAACCAGTAATAAAGTTCAGTAATAAAAGTATACGTCGAAAGAGGTTAGAAATATCTAAAAGATTCATTCATAAAAAAATAAAAAAATCGCAAAATATTCAATTTTTTCAATTCTCTTCAAAAGTCTTTGAACGCTCAGTTACTTTGAAAACACGGTATGACAAGGCAAACTACTATCTATTTAAAACTGTTTTTATGCTAGTTGAATTTTTTCAATTAAAGTAATTACCGCGATTTGTATGTTCAAAAATGTAGAAATCGTAGAATATTTAATTTTTTCAATCTTACTCAAAAGTCTTTGATTGCTCCATGACTTTGGAAACACGGTATGAAAGGGCAATACTATTTTGTTGAAGGTGGGTATTGCATCGTTGAATTTTTGTAAAACTTGAAAATAACTCTGAACCGATTTGCACACAAACATGTAAACATGATCCCTAAATAATATGTCACCTAATTTTAAAATTTAGCGGTGGAAAAAGATTCACCAATTCACAATAAACTGCAAATATACCGTAGGTGTGAAAAATTGTAATTGTCAATTTGTCTTTAATTAGCAAAGCAGAAAGTTGCTATGAATAATACCTCTTAGAGTGGTCTGGAAATAGACAATTGAGGTAAGAATAAGTTCGTCAGATTGTAGAAAACATAGTCAGGATGTCGACCGTTTAGTTGATGAAATGTGGCAGAGTAAAATTAAAAATTTAATTGTTTACGGTACACACTGTTGTTACAAGCTTTAGGTATTTTGCGAACCTGCACGGCCAACTCACAATAGTCGGTGAGAGGGTAGGGTTCCTAGATAATAATGAAAAGATATTTAAGGGCGCCAGAGCTTATCCTAAAGTAACTTCTGTCCGCTCACAACAGAATGGTAAGAAACTGCTGAAAGAAACGAATAAAAGAGAAAAACTAAATCGTTAATAACAATTGCACTTTAATTACTCGATCAAATATATCTATATATTATATATCTAAATATAGTCGAAGTTAAATAGCCAAATCTAAGTAGATACTAGTGAGAATACACAACATCGAATCACAGTAGGATCGGCAACTTACACTACATAAGTGAAGAACATGGCGAAGAATAGTTCGCAGTAAATATCGTTTACATAATTAGTAATATGGCATTACTGACAAGAAAACAATGATAATAAGTATGGCATTAACATTAAATTATCACAATAAGTATTGGTGGTACACAGCATGCGTAGTATAAGCAAATTTACTAACTAAATGGTACTACAATTACGGTAATCAGTACGGAAATACTACTAGTGAAAGTTTCGTGAGTAACCTCGTTGACGACGAAAGAAAAGATATAAAAGCACTTACCACAAATACAGGAATTCCCAATGTGCGACGAAAGTACTTTCTCGACACGTACCCTGTAAATAATTTGAATCGCAAATCGTGTCAACCTAATATCTCACGAAATCCAAACCTACAAAATCATTACTTAAATTTTAAAGTATACACATAACACAACCCGAAAATCGGATGCTGTTATACCCCTTTTCTGTAAGTTAATTAATTCCAACAGTAGGCCTTAGAAATATTTAGAATCGTTCCAACACAATATTCGTCGAGGGTTATCTCTCGTCTTTCGGTATCGACTAGAATTCATGGGCCGGATGGTGGTAAGAATGACCGGTGACGATACGAATACCCCACGATCGCAACGAAATCACAACTTTCCCTGGTGGGCTTTAAATTATAACCAGAATGCCCTTAGTTATGAGGTAGCACATGGCGCTAACCAAAAAGACATAAAAATTACCTTTAATTAAAGAAAGAAACAAAATCACTTACTCTGCGGGAACAAATTAGTTATTTAAGGAAACTACATAATTTCCATCGTGTCCCTAACACGTGGATGATTTTAGAGAACGAACTTTCACTCACGCAAACATAGATACTACCAGGTACGATGTTAAAGTCAAAAATGCCGGAAATCTCACCGGATGTCGTCTGCTCAATACAAAGTGACCAACGAACCCGATAGATGGCGTCAAGAAATATAAAAGCAACTTTTAATTAAACTGATATACAGGGTAATGCATTATTTAAATTTATGTACGTAACACTGTGTTATCTATAAACGAAGATGAGCGTCACTATGCATTACTTTAATTAAGGATGTGGTTATAGGTACATACTTAACGTGACCAAACGTCCCGTTTTAGGCGGGACAGTCCCGCTTTCAGGCTGTTTGTCCCGCTGTTCCCAAAAAGGGCAAAATAATCCCGCTTTCGCAATCCGACCAAACCAAAATTTATTTTTCCCGTTCGCAACACGTGACGGGGCGCGGCGCGACTGCGAAGGCGCGGCGGTTTTCGAGAGAGGGGCAAGCTTTTGTTTTAGTTCAAGTCGAACAAAACGAAGCAGTGATCGTATTTAAGTAGTGTGTAGTTATTCCAATAATGCCTGAACGCAAGTGTTCGTTTAATATTACTTTGCAACACAATTATCCATTTATAAAACAAAGAAGTGAAAATACCGCAGACGTTACGTGTGAAAAGTGTCGTACTGATTTTAGTGTTGGACATGGTGGTGCCAGTGATATTGAAAAACATTTAAAATCACAAAAACATAGACTTTCCGATCAAGCTGTTGCTTCAAGCACGTCCATGCTTACTTTTTTTAAGAGAACCGATTCGCCGACTTCCAAACATTTGGACATAGCTGCAGCTGAGGGTTGGTGAACGTTTCACACACTGCAACATAATCACAGCTTTCGCTCAAATGACTGTTCTTCTCATTTAATTCAAGCGTGTTTTGAACAAAAATTAAGATGTGCTCGTACAAATTCTCAAGCTATTATTGTAAATGTGCTGTCACCTATGACAAACGATGAATTGAGAGAGCATCTTCGCGAAGCCGATTGCATGGCCTTATTAACGAATGCTTTTAACCATGGCTCAATCAAATTATTCCCAGTTTTGATTCGCTATTTATTATCATACGAAGGCGTGAAAGTCAAGGTTTTAGAGTTTCGGGAGCAGCCCGGCGAAACATCGGATATAATTGTCGATTATTTGAAGGAAGTATTTTGTGGAAACAACACGAACTGCTATTTTTAGGAAAGAAGGAAAGGGAGTGTTAGCGCGAGCGTTTTTCTATTTAAGTTTTCCGCGAGTTGAATTTTTGGTTTTGTGACTTGCTGTGCCCTATTTTTAAGTTTCTATTTCTCGCTGCAAATACAAGTTTTTGATAAAGAATACGACAGTACGTTACATAGTTTTGACCCCTTTCTTGCTTCTGTTTAGTGAGTAAATCGTATTGCTTATCAAGCATTTAAAAGATCGTTACCAAAGCGATAGGCGTTTAGCCGGAATGTACCTAGATAGCATTCTGAATCTTAAGCCTCTTGTTTCCCCTACTCAAGAAAGTCTTAGATCATATCCCCAAGTACACCAAAATGCAGCCAGTGCTTTAGCAGCACTTCCCATTCAAAATCATTTTGAATTTATTCTCTTTTATTTAGCTATGCGTAATTTGGACCCATCTACCTCTCGTGAATTTGAATCTCGGCGACAAGAAGATGATTTTCCTACTTATAAGGAACTTATTGAGTTCATTAATTGACAAGTGCGCAGTCTCGAGCTATCTGAAGCTGAATTCAAATCCCTTTTTTTGACCAAGGTCAAACCAAAAATCCTTATTGCCGTTGCTTCAGTTCCTCTTCGAGATAAGGAGGTTGTTTAAACTTCCATGTGGCCGATTTGTCCTTTAAGACTTATAAAGTTATTTTTTTTTATCATCTTGGCGATGCCGATGTAAATCTGATCACAGTATTACTTGGTGTCCAGAATTCCAACAAATGTCCATAGATGAAAGATGCAAAGCCATGCGTAACCACACACGTTGACTTAATTGTCTCGGAGCTCATTTAATAACAGATTATAAATCTGAAGGATCGTGTGTGAATTGTGGCAGTCTAAACATCATTCATTACTGCATTTAGATAAGGAAGATAATTCTAATCCTGTACTTTCAAAAGCGGCGACTTTCTCAAGTAATACTACATCTGCTCAAACAATGTCTTGTTGCCTTCCGTCTACTCATTCCAATCATACGGTTCTTGTAGGTACAATTCAAGCACTGCTCTGAGATAGTTGCGGTGAGTTTCGCCCTTTTAGAGCAGTTCTAGATGTAGGTTTGCAAGTCTCTGCTATTACTAGCGCAATGGTTAAAGGTTAAGGTTTAACTACCAGCGCTTCTCAGTTACAGATTTCGGGAATTGGACAAATAGGCTCCCGCACTCTTGGTACTGTTGACTGTGTAATAAAATCTCGTTACTCTTCCGAAATTATCACAGTTACTCCTTACGTACTTTCTTTAATATCTCAAAACCTCCCGTCGGATCGTCTTTCCGAACAAGTCTATTCTAGTCTAAGACATCGTCAACTAGCAGATAAATATTTTTATGTACCTGGCAAGATAGAAATGCTTATCGGAGCTGATCTATTTTCTACAGTTATTCGAGAAGGTTTCATTAAAGGTAATCCTTCAATTTTTCCTACTATATTTGGCGACGTTATTGTAGGTCCTGTAAGTCTGGGTTCGTTAACTTGTTCGGCTGTCTCTCTTCTAACTCTTCAGTCCAATCCTACAAACTTCCTGGTCATGTTTTAGAAAGTCGAAGAAGTGTCCGTGGTAAAGATCCGTAACTCTGATGACGAATGGTGCGAACACCTGTTTAGCGATACTCATGCCCGAACCTCCGAAGGTCGATATGTCGTAGCTCTAAAACCCAACGCTGTCAAGGTAGCTACTAATTCAAAGTAATCGTACACAGCTTTTTTAAACTTAGAAAGGCGTTCAATTCGAGACCCTTCCCGCTATGCAGCTTATTAACACTTTGTGTCTCAGTATCAAAACTTGGGTCACATGTCCGTTGCTACTTCTTCTTCGTCATACGTGTTACCCCATCATTGTGTTTCGAAATGTAGTGAAAAGGACACGAATATTCGTATGGTTTTTAACGGTTCGCCTTCTTTTCATGGTAAGTCTTTAAACGAGCAACGTTTAATTGGATCTAAGCTACAAAAAGATATTTCCACTATTCTGATAACTTTTAGGTTAAATCCGATCGCGTTGTGTTGTGACATTCGCATGATGTATAGACAAATTTTGTTACGTCGTGAAGATCGTTGTTTACAACACATTTATTGGCGCAAATCCATTCATAATCCTGTCATCGAGTATGAGCTAAATACGGTAACGTACGGCTTAACTCCTTCAGTTTACCTGGCTCAGCAATGTATTCAACAATTAGTTGAGCACGAAGGATCTCATTACCCGACTGTGTCCGTCGCTATCCTTAAGAATACATATGTTGATGACGTGATAACCAGTGTCGACACCGTGGAGGACGCACTAATTCTCCGCACCGAGTTTGCTTGTCTTTTGAGAAAAGAAGGTTTCTAATTGCGCAAAGGGTCCAGTAATTTTTCTAAAGTTTTAGAAAGTCTTCCTAAAGATCATTTAGAAACTCCTCTAATGTTTTTGACCGAGGATAAGTCTCTCAAGATCCTTGGCCTGTGCTGGAATCATTGTTTAGACACTTTTTCCTTTCAAGTTCAGCCCTTTAATAGGCACCAAAAGAGCAGTTCTTTCTTATATTGCTAGAATATAATACCTCTAGGGTTTCTTTCCCCTCTGGTTTTTACAATGAAGTTCGTTCTACAACGTATATGGACTGAAAGGCTTCATTGGAATGACGTTCTATGCCCCGCTCTTGCCTCTCAATGGACCAAATTGGTCGATGGCTTGCCTTACCTCACTCAAATACACATACAAAGATGCATCTCCCCTTCCTTTCTTAAAATCTTACACGTTGTTGAATTCTGCGATGCTTCTCAGAAGCGATATACTGCTGCTACTTGAGCCTGCTCTAGTTCCGTTAAGTCTCGACAAATACTATCGTGCCATCTCATAATCGGTAAGTCAAAGCTAGCCTCATTAAAAGTTCTGTCAATTCTAGGACTTGAACTATGTGGAGCCCTCTTGCTGGCGCGCCTTTTCCATTCGATTAAACCTCTTATTGCCATTAGTATTATTAGAGAAACTCGCCTCTACACTGACGCTCAAGTAGTTCTTACGTGGCTCTCTCTTTTTCCGCATCGTCTTCATACTTTTGTCGCTAACCGTGTTGTCACTATACTGCCGAAAATCCTTCTGATTTAGCCTGTCGTGGTGCTACTCCTGAAGTTATGAGCAGCACTTCTTTCTCGATTTCCGGTCCTACTTTTCTAAGTAAGCCTTTGTAGCAGTGGCGGTCTCTTGCTGCAACTCTTCTTGCTCGCCTTATACCTTACTCATCCTTTGCTTCCCGTCATCAAACAATTTTCTTCTTTTCTAAAAATGCAACGGACGTTTGCATGAATACTTCGTTTCTTTCAAAACACTCAAGCTTGCAACACAACATTTTCTTCTGATAACAAGCTTCTGCCTCTTTCTCCTACCGAACTACAAAAGGCTACGCATGCTTGCGTCCGCATAACTTAAGCCGCTTATTATAGAGAAGGGATTGCGCTGGTTTGGCAAGGTAAACGCCTCCCTTCCCCTTTAGAACAGTTGTCTCCGTTTATGGATGAGGAGGATCTCCTTAGGGTGGGCGGAAGTTTGGGCCACTCCGCTTTGCCGTCTTCTTCTCGTCATCCGCTGCTATTACCTCAGCAAGCTCATCTCTTCGCTCTTTTATGTTCATACTATCATGTCGTCTCTCTTTATTCTGGTCCTCATACCGTTCAAGCTTTATTACCACACAAATTAGCTGTTACCGTCGGATTTTTGAGCATTGAGTTGACCCAGTTTCGCACTAGAGGTGTGTGTGTCTTTTTTCTTCAGTGCACTTGCGACTTAAGTCACGGTAGTATTGTTAAATGCTTCTTCAATATCTAGAAAAGCATCCAATGCAATATCATTGTATTGGATTGCATTTTTGCATCTGCCTACTAGTAAATTGCTAACTCGTAAGATTTTCCGAATTGGTATGCATATTGGCTTTGATGAAAAGGCGAAGCTTTTAGTGTCCCGTCTTGTATATACCTGTCGACTACTGTATCAAGTTTTAACATGAAATAAGTTAAATTGATCGGTTTGTAAGATTTTACCTGGGCGTACGTAGATTTCCCTGGCTTTGGTATAAATACCACCTTGACAATCCGCCAGCTGTTTGGTATATGCGAAAGTGCTAAACTGGCTTTGAGAATTTCACATACAGCGTTTCACAGAGCAACAAATCCTTTATGCAGCATGATCGTATAAAGTCCATTGGCTCCTGAAGACTGAAAGAGTTTTAACGTATTGATTCTTTATTCTAGGTTTTAAGGATTAATTATTTTTCTCGCTAATTCCCTTTGGGTGCCCGTTGGTATGGTACCTTTAGGTCCTGGTGCTTAGGAACTTTTTTTAACGGTGAACCTGGAAAGTGTTTTTGCGATAGTTCTGGTAGAGTACTTTCACTAAGTCTATAATTTTTTTGTTTTCAGTCAGCATAGAACCGATGTTTCCAGTGCGGTCCTTGCTCAAAGTTTTTTTTGGCGAAAACTTGTAGATTCATTTTCTACGTCCCTACAGTACCTTTTCCATGAGTCTCTCTTTGCTTTTTTAATGGTATTTTTGTACGTTGTGAGGTTGATCTGTACTCATTCTAGTCTCCGTTTTTTTAGATGCGTTAAATACCTTTCTTGTGGGTGGTTTTGCTTTATCAAGTTCTCTGTTTCACCAAGTAACCTTGTTGGGGGTTCGTTTGACAGTTTTTGAGCAGCTTACTTCAAATGCGAATTTTATTGCATTAACAATACTGTCCGTCATTAGTTCCAGCTCGTGCATTGATCTTGCAAGTGAAGCACAGTCCCTGATTTCTAAGGTTAAAGTTTTGTTGAACTCGCAGTCGGTTTTTCTCGGGTTTCTGTACTCTATTACGAGTTTCCCGTCTGATTTAATGTTGAATCAAATATATCTATGATGAAATAAAGAAGGTTTATCTAACACATGCCACATCTTTTTCATTATGCGCGCCTTTAGACTAGCAAGCGTAAGGTCAATAACTTCACTGCGCGACACGGTTATAAACGTAGGCGCATTTATTATGTTTAAATCAGATTTTAGAATAAATTCTAAAAGTTTTTCACTTTTTGAATTTGTGTTCGTGTTCCCCCACAAGGTGTAGTGTGCATTGGCATCGCGTCCAAAAATCAGCCGTTTGTTGGTCCCACTGTCAGCCGTTGGATTTTCTCCGGCAGCGGTAGTCTTGTCTAGTCGTAGGGAAAGTAAGCGGATCCGATAATAAACTCCTTACTGATGCCTTCCTCTAGTGCATATATTTTAGCTGTCACTAGGTCTCTAGAACATATATCCCACAATAGCATTAAATTTAGTGCATTCTTTACAATAATGCATGTTCAAGAGTTGTGCACAAGTTGGGCTACCAGCAGCCATCTATCTGGACAGTTTAACCTTTTTATAGTCAATTCATGTAGTTTGAACTTTAAGTATTTAAGGTTTACCTAAAAAACAGTCAGCGCAAAATATTTTGCGCTGACGCATTTTTTTATTTACCGATTTAATGCGAAGATCCTAATGAATGATTTTTTTTCTAACGTATCATAAGGCATCTTCTATTGTTCTCAAGATTTTAGACTGAAATGTTTGCAAAACCTTATAGTTAGAGTTGTTTGTGGTTTCCCATAGTTCCAGATCGTGTTTATAAATAAATTTTAGTATATTTTTGTTAAGTAATATCTAATTGTGTAGAGTTAACTTTGTTTTTTGTCCTAATAACCAATGTAATTTGTAAAATTTTAGACTCCGTTGTTTTCGTTTATTGAATATATGTTTTTTTTCATGTTAGTCTGTAATTGAAGAGAATTGCAAGATAGAAAATGTCTTCTGCTTGTAGAAGTGCCTATTACTTAGATATGATTTGATCAGTTGAAAGTAAGTATGTGGTAGGTTTTTCTTAATCTTGATCTATATGCCGCACTTATTAAAAAATGCCTACTTAAATCGATAAGGTTTCTAATGGTTTGAAATACGTTTCCATAGAAATAGAATGGACTTTACTGTTATTGAAACGTTTTCAAAGTTATTGTTAACTTCGAGAACATTTACCAAAGAATGTAAAGAATTCTCGATACAGATAACAAAAATGTATAAAAAGTATTCAAAAGGAACTGAGGTTAGTTTTTTGAAATCAAAAGTTAAGAATACAGTCGGTTTAAAATAAATAAGTGATAAACGTGTGTGCTAAGATAAATCCTGTGCCAGTGAAAAATAAATATAACAGCGTATAAGCGTACGTGCTTTTAATGTAAACAAATACCGGTTTATTTAAACAGAAGTTATTTGCGGACATTATTTTTCGAGTGATATATAAATAAATATCGTTAGATTTAATTATTTACGTGTAGTTCTAATTGTGTAAATATTTCGTTTATAAATAAATGAGCTTTAAAAATGGTTACAGTATACTATGTAATGTGTTACATAAAAATTAAGCCCCTTAAGTTAGGCAGCCAGATTTGTTACGTGGTTTCCTTGTAACAAAAAAAAAACCAACGGCTAGCACAGTTTCCCTGGAGAAGGAGTCGCAGGTGATGCTAAATTATAGATTAAAGCCAAAAAAAGGCGCCAAGACCATGAAAGATTAAATTAAGGAGATATCGTCTAACTCTATCCGTAGCTAGAAAAGAACAAATAATACGACAGAAGTAATAACACAAAATATATATATTTATTGTATCACAGAAGTAGTTGAAGACGAAGACAGTACATAAGTATAGTTATATAAGCGTTGAAAACAATATTACATGGGTTGATATCACTGGCCAAGTATAAGTTACGCCCTTTGACTGGGCAATACGTCGCACATCAAAGTGTCCTAATTGATCTAACTTTTACATTAACGAAGGAATGACTTTACTTTATTAAGTTGAATTACAAGAATACCAAAATCAAAAGTATCGAGAATCAATGCGCACCCGATAAGTATGTGACATACAAAAAAAAAATTTAATATCAATTGTGATTACAACTTAGTATGTACGTGTGGCCATTCTAATAATCGACATGACCAACGAAGTAAAATAGAAAATGCAATACTTACAGTTGTGTACTATCCAGTAAGGGATTAGCTAATTCCGTACCAGTCTGACCTAAAACGTAATATGCAATTTGACACAAAGCGTACATACGATGTTAGCATAAGTAATTTGATTTAATGCATACAATATTTGACGTAATAAATGCGCCGAGCTTCCCTGTAACTAACTTCGCACTTGTGTAAGAAGAGGTAGGGTGTGTCGAGGGACAAATTTTATACTTGAAAATCAATATACCAACTTTTTAACATAACAAATGGATTGCAATACTAATTTTCATTCTCACAATATTACTTTCCTATAAAAAAAGTATAGCAGTTTTGCAAAAAAATTTTGATTGCAGAATTTTACGTTTCAAGGTCTTCTGAATAAGAAAAATGTTTAAAAAATAAATTGGGTATCTGTGTGTGTGTGTAACGATGAACCCACGATAACTCTCAAACCGAAAGTCCTAGTAACTTGAAATTTGGTATGAAGTTGGCTTTTCATGTTCTCTCGGTCTATCAAAGATGGGTCTGATAAACAAATTCAAATTATTTTTACAGGTTCTTATAGAGATAATTCATCCAAAATAAAAATTTTTTTAACATTAATAGTTTATTAGATATTTGATTTATAATTTAAAATGAATCCTGCTGCGAAATTTTTTTTAGAAAAAATTCCGTATCTTGAGGAGAAAGCAAGATACGTTAAAAATAACAATTTTTACTGATTTACTAAAGGGGAAAGCAATATCGAGGCGCGAAAATATAAGGGATAGTCGATATGACAACACAACCTCATTTACCATATTTCGGTTAAATCTTAATCAAACCGAAAAGAAAAATGTGTGTGTAATGATGTACCCACCATAACTCATAAACCAAAAGTCCTAGTAACTTGAAATTTGGTATAAAGCTGGCTTTTCATATTCTCTGACGGGTCCGATAAAAAAACTGAAAGTGGTTGTAGCCGACATTTTTAACAGTTTTTCTTATATAAATTTGTACGTATGTATATTATTCGAATTATTTTTACGGTTTATTATAGAGATAATTCTTCCTAACAATTTATTCAAATAAAAAAAATCTAAAATTAACAGTTTATTAGATATTTGATTTATAATTGAAAGTCAATTCTATATATAATCTAGGTTCGAATCCTGCCTGTGACAATTTTTTTTAGAAAAAGATTTCATATCATGAAGGGAAAGCAAGATACGTTAAAAATAACAATTTTTTTCTATATTCTTTTGACTTGTTTATACACGGAGTGTTGCATCTCCCTTACATTATTTTTGGATGTACCCACAATAACTTTCGAACCAAAAGCCCTAGTAATTTGAAATTTGGTATGGAGCTGGCTTTTCATATTCTCTCTGGTTTATCAAAAGATGGGTATGGTAAAGATACCGGAAGTGGGTGTATCCGCCATTTTCAACAGTTTTTCTTATATAGTTTTAGACGTATGTAAATTGTTCGAATAATTTTTACAGGCTTTTATAGAGATAATTGTTTCTAACAATGTATTCAAATAGAGAAAATTCTAACATTAACAATTTATTCCATATTTTCTTTATAATTTAACATGAATTCCCAAATATAATCTAGGTTCGAATTCTGCCTGCCACAGTTTTTTTAGAAAAAAATTCCATATCTTAGTCAATAAGAGAACATAATCTTAATTTGCCATATTTCGGTTATACATTTAATAAAATCGAGAAGAAAAATTTCAAAAAAATTATAGTATGCTTGGAAGTCAATAGAAACGTGTACATATCACTTCAAAGTGATTTTATGACAACAGAACCTTAAAAAAGTATGTAGACATTTCTTAATCATTCCTTATAAGAAAGTCGTGTGGTGACCACATCAGTTTTTTTAATGGTATCTAATGCATTTAAGAAGACACGGAAAGAAAGAGGAGCGTCACAAAATGACGAAATAGATTTATTAATTAGTAATTTACTATAAATTCAATGTAATGTTGTTTAGTTTTTTATTATTATAGTGGGAAAATATGTAAGATTAAATATACTAAATTTATAAAAGTTTTATTGTAATAATAATTTCAAGTGCGTTTTTTCTAATATTTTTTTGTGACCCTCCCCCTTTTTTCCGTGTACTCTTTGTTTTATATAAAAAGTCTATTGGGTTTATTCAAAGTTATTTAATGGTTTTATGTAGGGATTATTATCAATGGAAATTTTTATAAAAAGACCTAATAGTGTTTATTTATTAACTTCCAGTAAAATACTGCCACCCTGTTTGAAATGGTATTTTCCAGCTCCCAGCCGTTTTTTATTATGTATTAACAAGGAAAATTTAACAATATAAATACTTTATTTTCTTGTGTAGGCTGATAAACAAAATCAGGAATGTATAGCAAGATTCTCCAGTTTTAAATGTAATTCACTTACATACTTATTTCACATCTTTTGAGGAATAGAACTCAATAATATGCATGCAATTTTGGGTAAACAGCTAATGTCTAAAATCCATACATATTTGTAAATATTGTTCAGAAAGTCCTAAACAAACAAAAAAATTAGCAAGTAAAAAGAGATTTTGTAAACCGACTACTGATTATGAAATGCATGAAACAGCAATAGAATCTACTGAAGGAGAATCAGAAATAGATCATAATGTTGTAGTACATTATTATTTTAACTGTAAATAGTGAACTATTGGTGGTGGCATTTGCACAGTTGCATTGGCATTGCTTTACCCCCAATGTCTTTAACGTTGTTGTTCTATCCTGCAGTTTTATTCAAAACAATTTTGAAATACGCGGGTGTAAAATCAACTAACAACTTACTGCCGTTATAGCTTATTTACAATTATCTTTTATACATAGTAACTGATACTATGAAATTGCTCTGCCATCAAACGTTGTTAATAATTATTATTTTAATGATTGTTGTTTCTAATGAGGTGGAGAAGCATACAACTAAAAAGAACTTTGTAAATGGCTCTGGCAAACAGAATTTTCGAAGAATGCTTCTTAAGGAGAATCTAAACGGCAAAAAAGTTTAAGATGAAGTAAAATTGTTAACAGATGAGTCAATTACAAATTACAACATGTAGTAATCAAAAAATTAAAAGGTACCTAAATAGTTATTTTTATTACTAGTACAAGTGTCGCCCATTAAATATAACCAACGACCAAGTTCTCAAAAAAATTTTTAAGTGGGAGAATGATACGAAGGAAATGTATGTAGAGTGGATTCCACTTAATTGAGTTACATTTAAATAATTGTTGGGATCAAATATCTCTTGTATCTTTTTTTCGACGCCATTATCAAATGTTTTAAATTTTTTTTTCTTTCTGGATCTCAAATATCTGGAAAGATTTTTTTATTCCATTTAAAAATAAGTAATTATATTGGGAATGTCTATTTCAAACAAATGTACTAATTGTAATAGTAACATCCATAAGAAACGCAAATATATCCTTTATGGTATTTTCCATTTGGGAAATAAACTTTTAAACTACTTAAATATACACACCTAGTGCTTTCTTGGGATTAAGTTTTGATTTAGTAATTAATCTTATTTTTGTTATCTTTTTTAATGGGAAACATAGTTGATAGTGAGACATTGATTGAATAAGCTATGTATCTACAATAAAGGTTCGAAGTTTACTAGTTGACTGTATTATAACAAGTTTTATCGAGTTTTAAGTTAAATAAAATAGTTTATAAAAACTTCATTCAGTAAATATAATGTACTTAGTTTAATCACCGAATATTATTGTAATCTGAACTTAAAGAAGGCTAAAGAAACTTTACCATTAAATTACTTTTTTTTTCAATAATGGGGTCAATGTCTGAAATCTCATCTACGTTTAATTAACATGCCACAGCATTGTACGAAACAACTTTAATTAAGACACTTATAAATAGATAGTTAAGTTTGAAAAACCAACTAAAAAATGAAAAGAACAGCCGCTTCTAAATAGAGAATTAAATTAAGTCTAGAGTAAAATTTAAAAAAAAGGAACAAAACTTTACCAATATTATAACACAGCATTGATTTTTTTTTAAATTTTTGCTTATTGTTTCGTTGGTACAAAAAAATTCTTCTCGTCCCAAAAACAAACATTTTTGTACATTAAAGTCTTGAAAGATGCAAACATAGTCGTTGAAAAAAGTTTTTTATAAATAGCTATAATTAGTACATTGATATAATAAAAAGACTTAAAATACTCCAAATGGGACTAGAAACCATTTGCTTTTGCCTTAATTTTACCCATTTCAAATTTTACTAGTTTTGACATAAAACCTACAAAACTCAAATAATTTATCCAAATAGAAAAAATAAAAAATCTGATTGTTTATCTAAAAAAGAACAAATATAGTCGCTTCAGAAAGCTTTTCTCAAAGAAAATTATTTCTCGAGCTATCTTCAAATAATTTTGACATCTTAAATAAAGTTAAACACTATATTGAAGAATTAAAATTGCACGAAAATGGTTCAACGCAGCAAATTAATTTATTATTTATTAATCTCAACATGTGGGTTCAAAAAGTAGCTCAAGCTACGAACTTGGCACCATTGGACTAGCAAGCGTAAGATCAATAACTTTACTGCGCGACACGGTTATAAACGCAGGCACATCTCCGTTATTTAATATGTATTAATTAGGTTTTAGAATAAATTCTAAAAGTTTTTCACCTTTCGTGTAGCTCGATTCGATAATAAACTCCTTTCTGATGCCTTTCTCTACTGAATATATTTAGACTGCCACTAGGTTTCTAGAATATATATCCCACAATGGCATTAAATTTAGTGCATTCTTTACAATGATGCATGTGCAAGGGTTGTGCACAAGTTGGACTACAGGCAGCCATTTATCTGGGCAGTTCAATCTTTTTATTAATCGCTTGTGGATTCATGGATCTTAAACAAGGTCATTAGGTTTGCCGTTTGTGCGTTCTTTTCGGCTCTGGATTTAAATCCATTGCATCGTCAACATAGCTAGTAGCAACCGATTCTTTGATGTGCTTTTTGAAGTCGGCCAGCACCCAAAGAGTGATCTTCGAAAATCCGAGGTGCGGTTGATTGGCATTCATCTTCTCCCGGTACCCTATGACCATAAACAGGACGTATTGGGTTCCTTTCGAATCTGGTTTTATGTAAACATTCGCGATGTTTTGGTACTGATGTTGTTCTGTACCGATATTCTTTTCAGTAAGGTGACCGGTTCTAGTACTGTTCCCGGAACCTAAATGATAACTTTTCTTGCGCGCAGAAAGGTAAATAACCTCAAGTCCCTTGTCCTCCTACAATGTTTTTTTTTGTTTGATGTGCCGACTAGCCACTTTCTGATTGCTTTGTCTGCGTACGTTATATTTGGGAATTCTCTTTTATGAGTATATTCCTAATCACGCGGAGAAATTTGCCCCCTTCTCCACCTTGTCAATTTATCCGAACATCAAAGTTTTTATAACTTTAGATTCTTCAGGACCGATGGTGTTTTCAGGGAACTTTTTTTGTATGATTGCAAAAACAATTATCTTCAGAATATCCTTGTCTTTTTTTAGGTTCCTTCAAACCTTCTATTTTGTTTTACCGGTCAATTGCGTGCGCCGTCTGGTGTCGCTGTTGCGTTCGTGACATGCCCACTTTAGTTTCCTGTATAGGTAGGTTGCGCTCACGTGTCCCTGCGGTTAGAATGGAACCGGTTGTCTGAACTCCCGATTGTTTTTGTTTTTTCAGCCTTTGTCTTGCCGCCCCCGAAATGTTTTTAACTTTTCGGGTTTGCGCCTAGCATCAGCTGATATTTTTGGGTTCTGCTCAGACTCTCCGTCTTTTTTAATTGTTGTTGTGTAATGTTGTTGTTAAAGTTTTTCCATATATGTACCATGAGTACGGAGGAAATAAAAGTCACCGTGTGCAATGCTCCAATCCGCACGGAATGCTATATACAACGGGGTTTACCTGGTGCCTCGAGGTTAGAACCAGTAAGGACTCATCTTCAATCCAGTCACGCATCTACAGGCTTGGCCTTTCCCACCTTAGATTTAGGTTTTTAATGAGGTTGTTTTCTCTTGGTCTGGATAATTCAACCAAGACCCCCGTGAGACATAACCGCAGCAGCAAGAAGTTTGGGTTTGGCTGCCGTGTCTGCTGACCAAAGTCAATAGAAAAGCATGGGTATCCCATTGTTGACTCTTGTCAGGACACTACAGCTTGAGTTGGGAAAGCTGGTTTGCGTGACAGTAGTATTAAAGTACGGGTTTTAGGCCGCGACTTCAACAACCTGCCAAGGTAAACAGAGCTGTCCCGGCTCACCTAATAAAGTTGCGTACCGTAACACCCTATAGGTAACTCAACCCACAAGCAACGATAATAAAAAAAAATATGAGGGCGTGTACTAGTGTACACACGTAAGAAGTGAAACTTCTTTATGGCCTTATTTTTCGCAAAATGATCTACATGCAACTTTTCAGAAATTGGTTAAATAAAGTTAAATAAATTTTAAACAAAAGGATTTTATTATCATAAACATGAATACAAATTTTTGTAAATCAATTAACTAATTTTTGTAGATTCAATTTCATATTCCAGTTACCATAAGCCATTAATTACAAAACAACAATTGATCGTATCTTATAGCAACGTTTTGATTGTGTACCTTATAACCATCCGTTTTGTGACCTATAGTATGTGCCTCCGTGGCGCAATCGACTAGCGCGTTCGGCTGTTAACCGAAAGGTTGGTGGTTCGAGCCCACCCGCGGGCGAACTTTTTATTTATTTTACTACCTTTGAACACCTTGTACAATTTGTATTTATTTAAAAATATTTTAGAATTTTATAAAAAAAAGATGGCGCGTAACGAAAAAAATGTGACGGTAAATTTTTTTCCAACGCCGATAAAGAAGTTTCACTTCAATAAAAATATCCAAAGCAAAATATTGAGTTACAATCGTAATATTTAAAACCCAATAATAAAGACCGTCGGAAGTAATAAATTATAAAGTGTACTGAAAATGTATGACAATGAAATCGACCAAAATGACTCAAGTGCGTATGTATGGAATTCGTACTTAATAAAATAAAAATTAATAATTAAGATGAATTTAAAAACGTGAAATAACTTTAATTAACTAATGCAAAATTACTCCAAATAAGACGAAATGAATACATCAAATTCAAATACTGCGTCTTTTACAAAAGAAATACGTCCAAAAATCAAACGACAGTTACAAGCGTGATCTGCTCATCCTTATTTATGATTTGTCATACACTTTACAATGACGTTTAATTTTGTTGCTTTACCTATCCAGATGTATTTTTTCTTGCCTTGTAAGTGAATGTTTCTCATTATTATTTCTTGACTCAAGTAGATGTATTTTTCAACCTGCTTCATTGTAAAAATGCACACTAATTATTATTATTTTGTTTATCGTTAGTCATTGTTTGTGCTTTACTTATATTTATTTCTAGCCCTACTCTTTGGATTGTGTAGCTTACTTCCGAAGTGTGAATCTTGTAAGGTATCCTTAATTAAAATAATATCGTTAGCAAAACGTAGGCTAAATTTGTTTAAATATGTTCTTTAATACCAAAGTAAATGCTACCGAGGACTTTGCCTCCTTGTCGCATGCCATGTAGTGTTCTGACTATATTTCAGTTTTCATGTAATTGGACAGTTAAAGTTGTGCTTGTATATTGTTACGTGCATAAATTTAAATAATGCATTACCCTGTATATCAATTTAATTAAAATTACTTTGGTATTTCTTGACGCCATCTATCGGGTTCGTTGGTCACTTTGTATTGCGCAGACGACATCCGGTGTGTTCTCCGGCATTTTAACTTTAACATCGTACCTGGTAATATCTAGGGTTGCGTGAGTGAAAGTTCGTTCTCTAAAATCATCCACGTGTTAGGGACACGATGGAAATTATGTAGTTTCTTTAAATAACTAATTTGCTCCCGCAACGTAAGTGATTTTGTTTCTTTCTTTAATTAAAGGTAATTTTTATGTCTTTTTGGTTAGCCGCCATGTGCCACCTCATAACTAAGGGCATTCTGGTTATAATTTAAAGCCCACAGGGAAAGTTTGTGATTTCGTTGCGATCGTGGGGTGTTCGTATCGTCACCGGCTATTCTTACCACCATCCGGCCCATGAATTCTAGTCGATACCGAAAGACGAGAGATAACCCTCGACGAATATTGTGTTGGAACGATTCTAAATATTTATAAGGCCTACTGTTGGAATTAATTAAATCATAGAAAAGGGTATAACAGCATCCGACGTTTGGTTTGTGTTAAGTGTGTACTTTAAAATTTAAGTAATGATGTTGTAGATCTTGATTTCGTGAGGCATTGGTTTGACACGATTTGCAATTCAAATTATTTACAGGACTACGTGTTGGGGGAAAGTACTTTCTCTTCGCACCTGTGAAACTCCTGTGTTTGGTAAGTGATTTTATATGTATCTTATTTTGTTGTCAACAAGGTCGCTCACGAAACTGTGTGAATATTAATTCCGTAGTACTTTTTCTTGCTTATTGCTTATTGTGTATGACGTATGCTGTGTACTCCCAATATTTATTATGATATTGTAATATTAAGGCCGTACTTATTATCATTATTTCATGTATCTCGCATGCTATGTGCAACTGAGATTTACTATAAATCTACTCTTCGTTATTCATGTAAACCAAATTTATCTATGTAGTGTAAGTTGCCGATCCTACTGTGATTCGATGTTGTATATTCTCACTAGCATCTACTTAGATGTAGCTATTTAACTTCGACTATAGTTAGATATATAATTTATAGATATATTTGATCGAGTAATTAAAGTACAATTGTTATTAACGATTTAGTTTTTCTCTTTTATTCGTTTCTTTCAGCAGTTACGAACCTAACAATCTAGTTACAAGTTTCTTACCATTCTGTTGTGAGCAGGCAGAACTGACTTTGGATAGGCTCTGGCGCCCTTAATTATCTTTTCATTATTGTCTAGGAACCCTACTCTCTCTCCGACTATTGAGAGTTGGCCGTGCAGGTTCGTAAAACAGCTAAAACTTGTAACAATATACAGGGTTTTTCATGTAACCCGTTCGTTAAAAGTTTTTATACTTCCAATTATAATTCAATTTTGATGTTTTTAAATATTAAGTAAATGGTTATGAACTTTATAATTAAAATATATTCAAGAATGTATCACTTGCAGTTATACCGAAAGTGACATCAGCTTTTTTACTGACTAGATTGTAGAAAGTTCTTCACTGGGAGGGGCAAATTAAACCACTTAAGATTTTATTATGACCGTCGAACGGTGACCATGGAAGTCGGAATCCGCTAAGGAGTGTGTAACAACTCACCTGCCGAAGTTACCAGCCCTGAAAAGCCATAATAATCTTAAGTGGTTTAATTTGCCGCTCCTAGTGTAGAACTTTCTACAATCTAGTCAGTAATTCCATATTAAAGGAGGACGTAACTACATTACTTGAATATCACATTTCTTCCAATAATGGCATCCGTATCCGAAGTACCATCTAACACCCAGTCGACTTGGCATAACACAATACGTAACAACTACAATCAAAATACATACAAAGCCGTCATCAAATTAGAAAAGTCATAAATTAAACTTTCCAAATTAGTCAATCGTAAAGTTTATTTAAAAAGGTGTGAGTCAAATTTTATCGCACCGACACACATCCAACAATTCTATAGAAGTACTTACTTAATATAAGCTGAACACACCCCTTTTAGTAATAAGTTAGATAGATTAATTCTTAACTTCAAAAAATCGATTATCAACATTGAAATCGATATAACGTATTGGCAGATACATAATCTTACTAAAACAATCGAAAGTCTAAAGATCAATCTAATCAGTGTACTCCACCAAACAGTTTTCCAGATTCTGCTCAAAATATTAAATAATAAACAAAAATATATTTCTTTAAACGATAAAAACAAACTAAAAAAAAATTCCAGAATCTATTCACACGACAAAACTTTAAGTTAAATATTGTTAAACAGAGTTGTATATATAATTTAACGGATGTACAGTTGCCTGAAAAAATAGCACAATGTCTAGCTTTATCCCCGAAATTTATGTGCAATTATAATAAGGCACCTATTATTAGTTTAATTAAAGATACGGAAGACATACTTACATACCATCATGACGAGCAACGAGAGGGATTAAGAGGGAAAATTGTCAATGTGGTTACCAACTTCGTCAACAATAAAACTAACAAATGTTAGACACCACAAGACTTTTACATTAAAAATCTAGTGACATCTACACGAAAGTTTACTAAAACACACAAAAACATTCTTATTACAAAATCCGACAAAGGCAATGCTACAGTTATTATACATAAAGACGAATATAAAGAAAAAATATTGACTTTACTAAATGACGAAAACATCTATAAAAAGACTAACGTAGATCCTACTAACAAATATCAAAGTACAAACAACAGACTATGTAGACAATGGACACATCGACTTTATTAGTTATAAAAGACTTGTAACGCACACTAGTATACCTCCTAAGTTATATGGTTTAATTAAAATACATAAAGATGAACAGACCTATTGTTTCTTGTATAGGAGCTCCCACTTATGAATTATCTAAATACGTTTCTAGTATAAATCAAAAAAATTCTTACTTATTTGATCATAACATAAGGAACTCCTACGAACTTAATAAAAAAACCAAAAGTACTACTGTACCTAGTAATTATAAAATCATATCGTTTGATGTTACATCTTTATTCACTAACATTA
Organism: Aquatica leii; assembly: GCA_035610365.1. Lineage (NCBI taxonomy): Eukaryota > Metazoa > Arthropoda > Insecta > Coleoptera > Lampyridae > Aquatica > Aquatica leii. The sequence goes on from CM069433.1 coordinate 169,745,264, forward strand.
CTAAAGATCTTATAGTTGAATTAATAAATAAATATTGGAATGATTTGAAGAGCCATACAACTTTAGAATTAGTTGATGTAGTCTATATTATCGAGTTTCTTTTTGAGTCAAGTTATTTTACATTTGATGACAAGATGTATACTTAAAAATTTGATACTGCCATGGGTAATCCTGCGTCACCTATATTGGCTAATCTTGCTATGCATGACCTACTTAAATACGTAAACAACAATTTATCATATACACCGGTCTTTTTATTTTGTTACGCTGATGATATTGTTGCGTGTATACCCGAAACAGAAATTCATAACACTCTTAACACTTTTAATAGTTACAATCAACATTTGAAATTCACGTATGAAGTTGAACGAAAAGATTCATTACCGTATTTAGATGTTAGACTTAGTAAGGATACTAACACGGGTTGTATAGTTAGTGAATGGTATACAAAACCCATAGCCTCTAACAGAACGTTAAAATACTTTTCAAAACACCCACATTATCAAAAGATTAATACGATCAAGGCTATGAAAAATAAAATATTAAGTTTAAGCAGTCCACAGTTCGTTACGAAAAACCTTAACTGCTTAAAGAACATAACCCTAACACTAACGTTATTTACACAAACATAATAAATGTTCCAAACCTAACAAAAACAATAATTTTGATTATAAAAACCAATCATATTAAAATAACAACTTATAACACTAATACTATTTATAACATACTGTACAGTATAACTAAAGATAAAACTAATATAACTGAAAAACATGATGTAGTGTACAAGCTAGATTGTATGGGATGCCAAGCGTGTTACATAGGGCAAACGAAACAGAAAATAAAAAATTGGATCAATAATCACATGTATGATTGTAATTATAAAAAAGATGAAACTGCGTTAGCGTTACATCATATCAATACGGAACATAATTTTGACTTCAACAACCCCAAAATTTTAGACAGAGATTGTAACTATAAAAAGCGATTAGTTTCAGATATGAGATTCATCAACGTTTTCGAAAACAACATTAACTTCAATACAGACACTAACAATGTAAGTAATGTTTACAACAATTTAATATCTAAGATTACTTATTAGCTTAAGATAGGTCTATTAAATTCGCGGTATTTTTCATTCTTATCTTCTTTGATTACCTTGACATTGGAAATAGAATTTTTGATTATACATGTCGTGTCAATTGTTTCTCATTCATAGTTAATTGTTCATTTACAACTATTTTAATTTATTTGACTTTTTAGAAACATTTGAACAATTATTCATGTTAACTTTAATTTATATTGTGTATAGTTTCATATCGTTTAAAGTTAAGGACTATTCCACTCTAACCTTTTAGTGTAAGTTTCTACGTATTATTTGTATGTATTAAGAAATGTGTAGATTACTCACAATATATTTCAGTGGCCTGAAGAAGTGCACGCCTGGTTGCACGAAACGTCAGGGACGGTGACCATGGAAGTCGGAATCCGCTAAAAACTGTGTAACAACTCACTTGCCGAAGTTACCAGCCCTGAAATGCCATAATAAAATCTTAAGTGGTTTAATTTGCCCCTCCTAGTGAAGAACTTTCTACAATCAAGTCAGTAATTCAATATTAAAAGAGGACGTAACTACATTACTTGAATCAGCTTTTTTATTTTATATGTAATGCTATACTTTTTATTACTTTTTTCAATTTCACGTGTAATTTTAAACTAATTTTGTTTATAGCTCATTATCCCAAAAGTCAACGGTTTTTAAGATATTTAGATGTTTTTGAGAATTTTCACATTTGTAACATCAACTTTAAAAATTCATATCTTGTCAAATTATGAAGTTTAAGCTGCGATATTTCTATCACTATTTATTCAAATTATCCTATTTTCAGCAACGTTTTGTAAAGCTCCGATACAAACTTAGCGAAAAATGTAAATCTTTTCTTTTCGTTTGAGGATTTACTTTTTTAATTACGTTAAGTAGTTTTTGAGTGGTCCTGTTCCCAGAGAAACATGTTAACGATGATACTGCATTGTCATTAAGGTAGAAAATTGAACATATAAAACGCAAACCGATATACAAAATTTTTATTTAGTAGCAATAATAGGTTCATCCATTATAACGCAAATGGCGCTGTGAACAGTCAATGACGCGCTTTGAATATTATATTTCAATAACTTATATTTATTAGTAAAAATGAACTTTGATCCGTAAGCCGTATGTTATCATACAGGATCTCGATTTATTTTTAACAATTTACAATACGCGCAGTTAGTAAATCCGTCAGAATTAAGTTAGGTCCGGATCTTATATGCAAACAAAGCTAAATCTTAACGTGATTTTGAAGAAATTGATTTTTTTGAATTGGTATTTGTGTATATTAGTATAAAACTATAGCAAACCAATTTTTATTTTTGTTAGAAATAAAAGAAAATACAGTGCACGCTGCTTATTAGAATCACGGATAATGTTATCCATCGGGTAATGTTATCACTTTATTAAAGAATAGGCCGAACGTATGATAGTATATAGAAAAAACATTGTTTATACTAATCATAATTTCGGTTTATGTTATCAATTTTCATCTCAAGTTTGTTTGTATACATAAACAGGAACCTATTTTGAATGAATTTTTCAGCTGAATTTTCGCAATACACTTTTTACGCTTAAACATCTGTAAATACGTTATCTTTGAGAATTAACTTGCAAAGCATGTGCGGTCTTAGAATAACATAACTTAAATTAACTACATTATGTGTAGGGTGACCACATCAAAAAACTAAAATTCCGGAGTAAATTTCGGATTTTTGAAGAAATTTCCGGACTTTATTGTAATTTTGTTATGTAAAACAACAAAACTATTATTAAAAATTCAGAAGTGTTGAAATTATTTCGGGGATGAAATGATCACCTTGAATGCTTTTTTTTAAGAAGAATTGTGTAGTTCTTAGAACAGCGAATTAAACATTATAACGTTATTTTTTATTTCTTTTTATTAACGGTGTGAACAAATAATTAATGCTACAAGTCCGATTGCTAAAAATTTTGGTTTTTTACGTTTTATAAAAATTTTTATTTTGACATTTTTTGCTTGTATTGATGCTATGATTTCATTTTATAAATTAGCAACCTGTTAATCACATACACGCTGTATGTATTTACTGCTTTCTAACAAATAAACATTATTTTTCTGAATTTTGGATATTGTTATCATTCGGTTATTGTTATGAAGTTCCAACGTGATTCTACTAAACGGCGCGCACTGTAGTAACAATGCAAAAGACGCATATGAAATATAAACGGCATTTATACAGTTTAAATTTTTCCTCTATTAGATTTCCTTAGTTTAAACAGAATTGAATTTTTCCAAATATCATGATTATGTAACTATTTGTTACACAATGTCAATTTGGAGAATTTTTAAAAAGTTTATGTTAAGTACTGAATGGAATAGATTAATAAACTCATTTACAAGTCTATATAGTTATTTTTTCCAAATAGCATATTTCTTGATAATTTTTGAAACGGGTTGTTGGAACGCAAGACGTTTATGCAAAATGTTTAACGTTCGATTGCGAAGAAATTTCCACACTGTTAACTGAATAGGTAAGTTTGGATATGCCAATCTTTATTTCTTCGTGTTGACACTGACCTAACTTAATAAAATGTATTATGTGTTAAGTTACCCCGATAATATATTTTTTCGTCAATCGTTTGTTAATAACAATATTAATGTATAATAATATATCAGAAATAGATCGTTAATGACCCTTATAATTGAACGATTTTGAACCAATGAATGAATTTTTATTAATGAACTATTTTATATAGTAACCAATGAAATCGTTAGCAACCACTGATTTAACAATATTGCGTGACTGCTAGATATATCAACAAGTTACGTATACTTTAATTCTTTTATAATTTCATTCGTTTTAATAACGTACGATCAACAAAAAAACTTTAACACTAACTCGTTTGTTAATTGGCGACAAATAATCTCGACAATATTAACGCGTTCGCTCGCAACACTCGCTTACGGCGTTAAAATGTCTCGATTATTAATCGCTATCATTAACAAACTTGTTCGTTAAATAACTATTAATGTTGGTTTATACTAATCAATTTTCTACTACTAACTTGTTTGAAACATTATTATCACAGGCAACATGCAGTGTTACGATTGCTAAGAAAAACGTGTCGGGACCATAACCTTAAAATAATGTTTACTAAATAAAATCACGTTTTAAAATGTAGACGATAATAAAAGATACACGTATTTATTGATATATGTAGACATGCATTCTTATCCATTGTGTAAGCAAAATTTAGGTAATTAAAAAGTACATTTTATGGTAAATTAAAAAATACGGCGTTCTTATCAAATTAATCAAGTTATAGCCACTAAAAATAAATACAAAATAACGTTATCACATAATACGTAGTTAATTTAAGTTGTTATTCTAAGAACGCACATGCTTTCCAAGTAAATTTTCGAAGATAACGTGTTTGCAGATGTTTAAATGATAACCTTACGTAGATTAGTCAACATACTTGAATAAATAAATAATACTGCAAAAATAAAATTAAACATGCAAAACAACTATTTTTAGACTACAATAATATTTTTTTTTACTCTAAAAAAGCGCATTGTGAAAATTCAGCTGAAAAATTCATACGATTATTGTTCACGTATAGAACAAACTGAAATTATGATTACTATAAACGATGTTTTTTCTATATAGTATTATACGCTTGGCTTGTTCTTCAATAAAGTGATAACATTACCCGATTGATAACATCCGTGTTTCCAATAAGCGGCATGCACTGTATTTTCTTTTATTTCTAACAAACATAAAAATACACAAATACCAATTCGTAAATTAAAATTGTTAAAATGCAAACTCGAATTAAATAGTAATCAATTTCTTCAAAATCACGTTAACATTTAGCTTTGTTTGCATTTAAGATGTTGACCTAACTCAATTGTAGACTCAAACTAAATCGAGATCTTGTATGATAACATACGGCTTACGGTCTACGAATCAAAGTTCATTTTTTCTAATAAAGATAAGTTACTGAAATATAGGGCCAGATTAATAGACGGCACTTGAGAGTTAGTGCTCCCTTACTTTTTACTTGAAAACATGTTTGGTATTATTAAACCACACTTAAGATTTTCTTGACAAATTCTTAAGAAAAACTTAGGTATTATGACATCACCAAGTTTTAGTATTAATAAACCATACTTGACGGTTACATTTATTTGACGTTAGTAAGTGTAGAATTCAAGTGATCTGCATACCTACTTTAACGCGCACTTGAAAATTAAAAATTTTTTATATTGTAATTTTTTAAATTATTGTGTTTGATAAAACGTTATTATTGGTAATGGTTAATTGTTTATAACAAAAAAATATTAATTTTTTTAAATAAATTTGCAGTATATGATAAAAAGTACTACTTAGTAATGGCTCTGATATTGGAAAGAGATTTTGATGAATTTATAAATTACATTGAAGATAATCTATACCCTCGTATTGCGAGATCAGCCAAATATTTTAAAAATTTTAAGGTTTTATGTTACCTATGATTTTAAGTGCCATTGAATTTTTGAAAAAGTATCATTTTAACAAGGAAACCGTAGTCAATATAATTAATTATGTCAATCATTTTAAGTGACAATGAAATACAATCTAATCGAGGCAACCTTTTCCACCTCTTTAAATTTGTTTTAATTGTTTTAATCAGGATTTTCTAGATTTAGTGGTGTTATTGACGAAACTCATATTCCCATTAAAAGTTTTGGTGGTCATAATGCCCAAATTTATCGCAACAGAAGATCTTGGTTTTCTTTAAACGTTGAGGTTGTAGCAGGTCCAAATTAAAAAAATTTTGATATTGTAGAAGGCCTGGATCGGTTCACGATTTAAGAATGGTTGACAATAGTGCTATTAAGATGAGGTTTCCGAATGGTTTCGTTACCGGCGTTTTTTAAGAGATTCTGGTAACCCTCAATGAAGGTATATTTACACACCAATTCTTCAACCGTCTACACCTACAAAAAAAACCAATATAATAGAGTAGACATTAGTACAAGAAACGTTGTTTAAAGAGCTCTTGGTGTGTGAAAACGAAAATTTTCATGTATAACCAGAAAAATAGCAACTAAGTTATCCACTACTCAAAAAATTATTGTGGCAACTGCAATGTTACACAATATAACAAGAAGTGAAAATTTTGGAGAACAAAACCTATAAACTTTGCCATCACAAGTTCCTCATCGATTGATATATGTAGGTGAAAGAGGAAATTTAATACAGAAGAAAGAAATTTTCAATGAAATACATTAACAATTTAATAATACAAATAATAATAAATGAAGTATATTTAAGTTACTGGGGTTTATTAAGGTCCAGTTGCGTTTTTTTCATTTCAGCTTTTGCTTTTTTAGCAAGATATTCTAATTGTTTAATACGAACTCTATAAGGTTCTTCTTCATGCTACATTCGACGTAGGTGTATTTGATGGTCTAGTCTTATTCGACATGCGTGCGCTTCTTCCATCTGCATACGTCTTATTTACTTTTTTATCCGGATTGATAGTTCATTTTCAATCGATCGTCCTAAACGGTATAAGAAGTTTGATTAATTTCAGGTGCTTCGTCAGTAAATTTGGATGTTAATGGAATCAAAGGTGAATATTTATCTAACTGAGTCGATGATGATTCAAATAATGAATCGTAATCAATTGGATATTTTATTTTCACATTCATGTTATCGTTCATTAATATTTCTAAATCTGGATTAGGATCTGTTATTGGAGTTTTATAGCTGCCTCCTCCTGCCTTCCATTTTTTCTTTTGTAATTGCCTTTTTCTTCAGACTATATTTTTCCAGCTTTTTTTAAACTACATAATTTCATCTCTCTATTAATTACAGGAATCAATTGGAATTAATAAAAACATTACTATTTATTCACATTTACCTGTGTTACATGAGGTAGACTATTAAACTCTAGTGCTAATGCTTTCCAGGTTTGTTTTTTCTTTAAAACTGAAACAATATCGCTTTTTTTATTTTCCAAAATGTGTTTATATTTCAGTATAAGTTTTTGCAAAGAAAGTTTTTTGTTATGTGTAAATATTTTTCTTACTTCAGACATGCTAAAAATTGTACAAGTACATAAATTAGAATGCGCTTATATTCACAATTAAAATAAAATACTGCATTTATTTCTGTATCTTTTAAAAGTGTATTGCATTGGCTTACCTGTACGTTTTAATTTAGCGTGTCTTATATGTATAAACTTTTGAGGTACCCACACAAAAAAATAGTGCAGCGTAACTGATGTTTTTAGAGCGAATGTCACTATTTATTTTCGATATTAGAATAGATTGCTATGATTTTAAATATTTATTCTTTAGTCTATTTAATTGCATATTTTTTTCAAAAATGTTTTTGCATAATTTTACGTTTCAAGTTCTGAATCAGAAAAATTTTGGATATCTGTGTGTGTGTCTGTGTGTGTGTGTAACGTTGTACCGACAATAATTCTCGAACCAAAAGTCCTAGTAACTTGAAATTAGGTACGGAGCGGGCTTTTCATATTCTCTCGGTTCTATCAAAAGATGGGTTTCATAAAGAAACCGGAAGTGGGTGTATCCGCCATTTTTAACAGTCTTTCTTATATAATTTTGTACGTATGTAAATTATTCGGATGATTTTTATATTTTCGTATTTATTTATTTAACTAAAAAAATTCTAAGATTAACAGTTTATTAGATGTTTTCTTTATAAATCAAAATGAATGCACAAATATAATCTAGGTTCGAATCCTGCCTGCGATGATTTTTTTATGAAAAAAAAAAAACCATATCTTAAGGGTAAAGCAAGATACGTAGAAATATAAATTGTCACTGATTTACTAAAAGGAAAAGCAATATTAACGCGCACAAATATAAGGGTTAGTCGATATGACATCATAAACTCGATTTGCCATATTTCGGTTATATCTTAATGAAATCGAGAAGAAAAATTTCAAAAAATTAAAGCATGCTAGTAAGTCAATACAAACGTGTACATATCACTTTAAAGTGGTTTTATGACAACATAATCTTATAAAATATGTAGACATTCCTTCATCATTCTTTATAGGAAAGTCGTGTGGTAACCACCCCAGTTTTTTTAAATATTTTATTAATTTAAGATGGGCTAATTAAATCTGTTTAGGTATATTTATTAACACAATGACATAAAATGTATATACAGTTTATATAAACAACGATTAGTGATTAAACATGACTGACACAAGATATTTTTACATTCCAAAGTATAATAATTATTATAATAAATTGTTTGTGGACGGCTTCCATAAAGAACTCAACACTTTCACTTTACAGTTATACAGTAAATTATGTCATACTTAACTTCAGTATACAATGTACTTTACTGTTTTCGAATTTTTTAGTACTAAACTCTAATAAATTTTAGAAAAATGATTGTATATACACTGTTTAAATATTAATGTTTTTATTATTTGAATACTGTAAAATATCGCATTTATTTATTTTTGTAATTTCTGTATTAAAGTTTGAAGGATGTTTCTATATCATTTGTCCGGAGCAGACGATTCTACACTTGAAAATGATGACGTTTTGATGACGTTCGTACTTAAAGAATACTTCACTGAGGGTTCACTAACACTTGACTATTAATTCCAATTTAAAAATATTATTTTTGAAGTAACCATGCTTACTTTATCAAGTGTAAATGAAGTTTAAGTCAAGATTTGTTTATTAATGTGGCCCATAATATTCAAGGCGAGTCATTGACTGTTCACAGCGCCATCTATGTTATAATGGATGAACTTATTATTGCTACAAAATTAAAAGTTTGTGTTCGGTTTGCGTTTTATATGCTTCATTTTCGACCTTAATGACAACGCAGTATAATCGTTAACAAATTTCACTGGGAGCAGGACCACTCGAAAACTACCTAATATAACTAAAAAAGTAAACCCTCAAGTAAAAGGAAAAGATTTACATCTTCCCCTGCGCTATTTTATAATTTCCTCTTTTCAATAGTATCAGTATAGTTTACAGAAGAAGTAGGAAATCATCATTGAAAAATATTGCTTACTTTTAATTGTATGTATTTGAAATTAACATATGCTCAAATACTGCGTATCAAGTAGAATTAGAATCCAGGAACAGCGTTCTTAATCATATTTGATTTGTTATCAAATATTAAAACTGTAAACACGGTTGTTCCAATCATAGTTTCTGTTGAGACACTTGTGCGATATTAATAACAATAGTTTAGTTTATTTTTTTAGAACTGTTATTTAAACATTGTTCTAAAATGTTTAAAACGTTTTTATTAATTTTAGTTTTTACATCATCTTCGTTACAAAACAATATTGTGTCAAAAGAAATATATTATGGAATATTTAAAAACGCTACCGTAAACAAAAATGTTTCTTTACAATGTCGCCATCAACTTAATCAGTTTGTAGTGGGAATTGGCAAACAAGAAGAGTGGGCTTTAACAAGTAAGATTTTTTATGTATATTGTAAACTTAATTTAATGAATTTATGTATGTAAAATAGTGTGTAAATTACATATGTGTAGATATAATCACTGGTATGTTTCAGTGTTAGAAGCCAATGGCGAAGTACTTTTAGAAAACGAGGACTCAAAGAGAAAGTTAAATCCTTTTGATGATTGTATAAATACAAATAAAACAATTGAAAACAAAATTTTACTAGGAAAATACTGTTTATCTTCTACAAACTTTGAATCGGTTTGTTTATTAATTGAAAACCATAAAAATAAAAATTTGCTTAAACTGAGTTTTACGGATTGTAAAATAAGCGATAATTATTTTTAGTAACAGACTATTGTTTTTTAATGTTTTAATGCAATTTCATCGTTTTTACAGTACAATTTTTTGCATTTCAACAAATTTTCTTTATCAAACGGCACTTGTGTTCCGGATGAATGTACCATTTCTGATATCATCACAATTTTTAATTCTACACGAATCACGTTTTGGACCACCGACACTTTATGTCAAACCAAAGAAGTTGAACCCTACGACCGAATAGCCTTAGCTACTATGTAAGTTTAAAATTGAATGATTAGCAATTATGGTTACTAATTTTTTAAGTTTAGCGCGTTTTTTGGTGTACTTTTTAGTGTAGTCATAGCGTCTAGTCTATACGATGCCATTTTACATTACCTGCATGAAGGTAAGATTTGTTTTGTCTTTGCTTATTACTTTAATTATTGATTGTAGAACCTGCCCATTACTTACTTACGTCGTTTTCTTTGTTAACAAACGGAAAAAAAATTTTACAAGTCGATAATTCTCAAAGTTTTGATCAAATTTCATGTATGAATGGAATACGTGTTATAAGCTTAATATTAATTATTATTCTTCACACGTTCATAACAAGTATACAGTTCATACAAAACATATCGTACTATCAAGAAGTAAGAATAGTGACATATTACAATTTTCTATCCTGGATAATTGCCTTTTGGTCAGTTTCGTAGCAAGTGGCGCATATCCAGAATGAAAAATTGTAACATTAATGCAACTCGTGGAAACTTGAATTCTACTAATAGTGGTATATTTTATAATACATTAAATTAAATTACAGTGGTGTCAATCAATTTATGGTACATTTCTGATTGGAGGTTTTTTTTCTGTTGATACATTTTTAGTACTAACCGGATTATTAATATCCTTTAACGCAATGAAATTAATTACAAGAAAACAGAAGTTTCACGTTATCAAATACTACATAAATCGATATTTTAGGTTTGTGATAAATTTCTACTAATAATTCAAAACTAATTTATATCGTTAAAGAATTAGCTCTGTGTTTTTCGTGTCCGTTTTAATAAGCCTTTCGTTAATACATTTAAGTTCAGGTCCACTTTGGAAAGCAAATGCTCAATATCATCAATTTGCTTGCTCTACAAACTGGTGGAATACGTTACTTTATATAGAAAATATTATGAACATGGAAACTATGGTAATGCCCAACACTACACAATACAAAATGTTCACAAAGTTTGAATGTTTTAGTGTATTGGAATAAGCTGGTATTTGTGTCTAGACGTGCAGTTGTGTATAATTTCACCGATTTTGATTATTCCATTAAAAACAAAACCAAAAATTGTTCTGATGTTTTCCGCATTATTAGGAATTTTTTCTATAATATCTGTTTTTGGATTAGTGTGGTTTTACAGAGGTGTTTCTGAAGAAATTTATCAATTCAAAATATACACGCATAGTTTAGTTAAAGCTTCACCTTGGTTTTTTGGGTTAATTACAGGATATTACCTTTTTATTTCAAAAAAATCAAAATTAAAGATAAATAAGGTGAGTTTAAAAAAAAATTAATTGTAAGTTTGTCGCACTCGATGCAGGTATGCTGCATTTTGATGGTTATTAATTAAAAAAAATACGTAGAAAATTTATTATTTTCGTAGCAGCTTAAAATGTATATTTTTTGTTATTGAAATTGCAACACCAAGAGAAGGAGTGGGGCTTAGTTACTCAGAGGTATTAAATAATTAAAATTTTATTCAAATACATCAAGTGGTAAAAGCATATCTGACTTCATAGCCCTTTCAGAGCCAGGCCTAAGTTTTAATAGCTGCAGTGGCCCACTTTGAAATTACTTTCAAAAGAAGGAGTTAGTCCATCACTTCTCCTTCAACCTTCTTACTATTTCTAACTATTTTTCTTATTTTCTATTTTTTGTTTTCAATTCTGTATCCCCAGTTCTCTTAAGTCCATTATATATATCCATCTATATTTTCTTTGGTAGTCCTTTTCTTCTCCATTTTTCTAGGTAAAGCCCTCTTAACATTTCTTTTGTCTGATACCACTCTATGGCTAACCACTAAAGATCATCTCAAAAAGTCTCAATTATTGGAATCCACGGATCGTAAAGTTTCATCCACAACTTATTCCTTAAAGACGGTTGTCAATTTATCTAGTTTAACCCACACTTCAGAACAGGAATCGGTGCTATCTAAGGGTTTGAATTTTTGCTGTTGCTCCCAAACGTATTCTTAAAGAAGATATTTTATGTGCCGTTGAGTATCCTATAAGACATCTCTCTCGCCGCATCTCAGATCCCATTCGTATTATAACACTGGCAAAATCCTTGAATCATCTAAAAATTCCTAAATCAAACATTTCTAAGTCGGAAAAGGTATCTATAAAAAGTCTTCGTAAGAACCCTGATATTATTGTTTTTCCAGCCGACAAAGGCAACGCTACTGTCGTTTTGAACCAAATCGATTATGTTGCGAAAATTCATTCTATTTTGTCTGAAGAAACGTACGCTCTTCTAACTCGTAATGCCACTTCGAGGATTGAACGTGAGGTTAGCCAAATCATCCAATCTACCTGCTAAAACTAAACGTCGAATTACCCCTTCAGATTCTAAACCACCTCGTCTATACGGACTTCCCAAGTTAAAGTATTCCCTTTTGATCGTCAGTACTATCCAATCTTCTACCTACAAGCTAGCCAAGTTCTTGTCCAACATTTTTTGCGAGTTTACAGGTAAAACTTCTTCTCACATCCTTAACTTGCAGCATTTTATTCAACGTCTAGAAACTATAAACCTTGAACCCCAAGATCTTCTCGTGAGCTTTGATGTCACTTCACTTTTTACTAAAGTTCTTATTAAGGATTCATAGAATTATTAATCGTCGTCTATATCCACGTACTCGATTACCTAAAGACATTTCTACTTCCGAATCCAATCCGAAATTAACCTTTTAACCCTACATTCACGAGGTTACAGATCAAATAAGAAAACTTTTCTGTAAGAATGCTATTAAACCCATACTCAACTCGACAGACAAAATCTCTCAGATTTTTCCTTCTCCTAAGGACAAATTTCTTACACTATTATCTCAAGGTGTATATCAAATTCCTTGTTCATGTGATTTAGTCTACATTGGTGAAACCGGTTGTTCCGTCATTACTCGCATTTCAGAACATGATCTTTGTATAAAGAAAAGGCATATTTCTAAGTCTGCGGTTGCTGAACATCATTTTACTACAGGTCACAAGATAGATTTTGATAACGTTTGGGCGATTGCCAAATCTACATTCCTTTTCAACAGGAAATTCCGAGAGAGCATAGAAATCATCAAACACCCCAATAACTTCAATCGCAATCATGGTTTCGAGCTATCTCCTCTTTGGTTCCCGGTCGTTAGTTTTTTATCGAAAACACCCTCAATCAGAGCCGAGCTTAACCATTCTTCTTCTTCTTTATATACGGAGACTATTGCTTCTTAAGCCACTTCTACGGAGTTTAGAATCTGGCTTGGTTTACAAGTTGGTTACCTAACTCTGTAGTGGTTCTTTGTTAGAGTTTTGTTTGCTTTTTCAGATTTAGCGTTTTCTTTCTTACCTTTTCAGAGGTAAGAATCTGGCTTGGTGCTCAAGTTGATTACCTTACTTTTGAGAAATTCTTAGTTAGATTTTGGTTACTTGTTTGAGTTATTCGATTTATCTCACTCCCTTATGAAGCCCCTTACAAAAGTGGGCAAAACGTTGTCAACTTCGGTTACAACAATTACACGGTCCAAACCCGGTAGACATTCTTATCTTAGTATTGATTACCTTTATATCTATATTATTTTCACCCGGTGTGTTTATGTTCTGCATACTCTTAATCGTTCTTCAAATTTTTTATATGTTGGTGGCCAATTCAAGAATTTGTACTTTTTTCGAGTTATAAATTTTCAAAATATTATTTCCATTTGTTTATTACCTTTTCTTGTTCTCCAATTAGCTGTTCATTATGATCCCTACAAAATGTTGTTCTCGGGTGGAACCTCTTTTTTTGGGTAAGATAAAATTGTTTTACTTTATTTTGCTCCCCAAATCATTCCAACTTTTCAAGTTTCTTCTGTTCCCACTTTCTTATTTTACGCCATGTTTTTTACACTTTTTTGTTTTTACTTCTCTCTGGTTCTTTTGTATTTTCTTTAATCATATTTAGTCTTAAACTATTTATTTCAACTAATATTCTACTACACTTTCCGTTGAACTACTTTTGATTCCTTTTACTCTTTCTTTCTCCAGATCCTTCATTTCTATGCTGTACTGTACTTTTCTGCTTCCTCCTTTCTCTTTTACTGTCCGTATCTTTTGTTTAGTTTTTACCAATACTAGGAAATTATCTGTGTTTCCATCTGCTCCCCTCCTACAGCTCCTAATATCTTGTATATATGATACATGCTTTGATTCTATTAACACATGATCTATTTGATTTTTGTTAGTCCATCCGGTGAAATTTAGGTCTCCTTATGAATATCTTTATGTTCAAATTTTGTACTACACAGAACGATATTTCTTTCTGTAGCAAAATTGATAAGTTTCTTTTCTATTTTAATTGCTTTCTTCATGTAAACTGTGCTTTTCTATTATTTCTCGGTATATTTCTTCCTTTCTCATCTTTACGTTTAGATCTCGTACAACAATCTCAACATCCTGTGTTCCCAGTTCCTGTAGCATTGTATAGAAGTAATTTTTTCATCTGTTTATTCCGTTGGTGCATGCACATGAATAAAAACTAAATTATAAAGACTTTCTTTTATTTTAAATATAGCTAACCTTTTATTTACCAGTATGAAATTCTTTATTAGTTGTTTTTTTATTAATCAGAAAGCCCATGCCAAATTTTCCTTCGGCCGTACCACTGTAACGTATGGTATTATCTTCATATTTTGTTTCAACTACTGCATTATCGTCCGTATTTCGTGCGCGTCTTGATCTCTTTTAGTATATATATTAGGGTGATTCGTTTTGACTGAATATTTTTTTTCCTTTTCTCCCGCAGCAAAATATCTTTCTATACGCTGAAAAAAAGATCCTGTCCAAACCGGAGCTCTTAATTTTAATTTTAAGTACTTTTTTTTTAATTTTGAAGTTTTTCCATCTAAAATACACGTAAAATTAGATTTTTGTTTTTTTAATTTTTATAGCTCTGAGACATCACATGGTATCGTCATTCCCGAAAATACGTCTTTTTCAGAATTGAACGCTCTAAAAAAGTCTCCATTGTAGCAAGACCGTAACTCACACTGGCGAGGTATTACGGGCCCTTAAAAATCAGGCTTAAGGGCCCGTAATACCTCGCCAGTGTGAGTTACGGTCTTGCTACAATGGAGACTTTTTTAGAGCGTTCAATTCTGAAAAAGACGTATTTTCGGGAATGACGATACCATGTGACGTCTCAGAGCTATAAAAATTAAAAAAACAAAAATCTAATTTTACGTGTATTTTAGATGGAAAAACTTCAAAATTAAAAAAAAAAGTACTTAAAATAAAAATTAAGAGCTCCGCTTTGGACAGGATCTTTTTTTCAGCGTATAGAAAGATATTTTGCTGCGGGAGCGAAGGAAAAAAAACATTCAGTCAAAACGAATCACCCTAATATATATCTTTGGTTATTTTTTTGTTTAACGTGTTTTGAGAGCGTGATTATATCTGAAGTGCGACAGTGTAAAAATTACCGCTAATTAGGCAAATTTAACAATACTCTTGGCTTATGTGATAGTGGTTTTTCGTACAAGGAAATTGCAAATCGTCTGAACCAGAACAAATATCACGCGCTGTTATTAAGCATGGGCTATGGAACATTGAAATTGTTGTAGACAAGGAATTGGGGGACGAAGGCAAAAAAATGATGAATCTTCGACTTATGGCAATAAGAAACCGATGTTTTAATACCAGATCAATTGCCGATATATGCTTAGGTAATAAAAGTAATCGTAAAACCCGTCAAACAGTTTACCGTTGAATAAAAAGTTTTGAATTGCAATTCTATCGGCTACATCGTGTGATGTGACGTAGTTTGAACCTCCACTGAAATCTGGAATGGAATAGAGTAGTCTTCAGTGATGAATCTCTATTTTGTTTGGAGATGCATGATAGCCGTGTGATAGTCAGACGAAGAGGTGGAAAACGGCGCAATATTTAATTTTCTGTTGAGCGGCAATTGCACCAACTGTATAGATTATCGTAAGAGGTGCTATAGTCTATGGGAGTAAGACTTGTTTGGCATTCATCCAAGGCAATAGAAACGCCCGGCGACATGTTAAGGACCTTATATTCATCCGTTTTTTAGCCGTTGGGAGACCCACTTTTCTAGCAAGATAATGCCCGTCCCCACGTAGCAACCCACTCTATGAACCGATTTGAAGAGATCAATGTTAAACCCTTACCATAGCCCCCAGATCTCTTGACTTTCGCCAATTGAACACGTATGGAACATTATAGATAGAAGACTGAGGAACTTAGCGCATTTTTCACCGACACCGAAAGCTCCTCTCCGTCATAGACTACAAGTGGAATATAATAACTTAAGAGGAAATTGACCATCTGATGGTTGATACCACTAAATGTAAGGTAGTGTGAACCCAATAGGAAAGACCAACAAATTATTAAATAAAAATTGTATTTATCCTTGATCTTTTTTTTTTGAAACATGAATGATTTACCACCTCTGCGTAGCTAACTTTTTTGCAAAGTTTAACCACAAAATTTTCATCCCTTCTTGGTGTTGCAGTTTCAAAGTCACAGAATATAGTTGAAACCAACTTTAATGTTAGTATTTTCAAAATGAATAGATATGGGCAAACATATTATCAACAATGTCAATAATTGGATTCATAATATGTATCTACGAGAATAAATTTTATACATTTGACGATGAACATATTTTAGAAAACAGTTTTCGTTTAATTATTATTCATTCACTATTTTCTCTATGTGTATGTTGGTTTGTTTATGCGTGCGATAATGGATATTTTAGTAAGTATATCCTAAATATAATAATGTTTACATCAACAACAAATTGTAGAACTAATCAATAAATTTTTATCCTTGCCGGTATTTGAAATACTTTCAAAATTAAGTTACTCTGCATTTATTATACATTACATGGTACTGAATTTTATTGTTTTTTCTTGGAAACGACCAATAATATTTAGTGCTTTTGAAAGAGTAAGTACACTAATGTACCTAATAAAATAAAAATAAATCTTTTTTTACAGTTAATTTACAGTTTTTGGAATATAGTAATTACCATGGTTTTTGCATTAATTGCAACTCTTACAATTGAGATGCCTGTTGTAACAATTATAAAATTTTTACTTAGCAAAAAAATAAAAAAGAGTTAACTCAAGTTTTCTAAGAAAACAATAAAAAGTGGGTAAAAACATTATGCTATCTGTTGTACAATTATTAACAGTTTGAAAATATATTATAATAAACGATATGAGTTTCTATTATTTTATATAAATATTGTGCTTCGTTAGCTTAGATTTGCTGCTTTAATTGAACCATTTAGTAGACATAACACGATTTCTTTAAGGATCTTCTATGAGGAGAGGCATTAAAATACTTTCAGCGACGTTTCGTGCAGCTAAGTGCGTACTGATTCAGACCTTTGTTTTATTAAAACAGTTACGGTTTTTTAAGCAGTTCATTGAATTTTTCAAATATGTCTCTAACGGCAGCAAGTTCATCCAACTTCTTTCGCTTATGTTTTTACAACTGCACTGCGACTACAGTACAAATACACTAACACTTATGTAAATGCAGCTTTCAAGCGTTTTGACACCAAATACAGGGTGTTAAGTTAAAAATGTTTTAGTATAATGTTTGTCCCCTGTATAAAATGTATTCTCGGAACACCCACTTTTCGTTATTAGAGTAGGGACAAAAATGTCAGATTTTAAACACGATTTTATTCTCCCGGTAAAGTTTGAAGAACGCAGACACCATCTAGCGTTGTGTACGCCCAACAAGACTTAAATTGTTAAGTATTTCACGCACATTTAGGGCATATAAAATAGAGTATTGTGGCGATCCGAGTAAAAGTTTGTATATGAGGTAAGCATTTATTTTTGGTGATTGCGGTTTAATTTAATTCTTCCGTAATTGCCTGTAGTGAGTTTTCTTACGTATATAAATTACAAAAGGGTTGACTTGTGACAACGCCGTATGTACATCTTTGTTATATTTCTATTAAGTGCTTTTTGAGTAGATCTCGAGAAGAAAAAAATTGTTAATAAGTAGGTAACTAAACTACAAAGATTTATTCATTTTCTTTTATCGTACGTAATAAAATAACACTCCGCTAGCGGCAAAAGGCGGCTTTATCAAAGGAAGGTGCGGTACTTGTCAAAGAAAAGCCGCGTTTTTTATTCTTGCCGCTAGAAATTTCGGGCGGCGCGTTTGACAGGAACATTCGAGACTTTCGTTCACGCCGATATAAATGTTGAGCTTGCAGGAATTGGAGTCATTCTGAATTGTAACTTGAAGGCAATACTACGTCGATACAAAGTTTATTATTAAATAGTACAAAATGAGTGCAGCGAAGAAATCTAAAACGTATCATTTTAATAACGATTGGGAGAAAGAATTTTTCTTTTGTATGGTGAAGGATAAGTGCATTTGTCTTATTTGTCGTGCGTCAGTTGCAATACCTAAGCGTGGTAACTTAGAGAGGCATCATAAAACGGTTCATAAAAACTATAAAAAGGATTTTCCGCCACAGAGTGAATTAAGAAAACGAAAAGTACGTGATTTGATATCTTGTTTAAAAAAAGAACAAACCATGTTTACAAGACCAGCCAAACAATCAAAAGCTGCTACGATCGCGTCATTTAAAATATCTTATATATTGGCGAAACACAAGAAACCATTCGAAGATGGATCGGTTGTGAAGGAAGCATTTATTGAAGCGGGTGAGACTTTATTTGGAGATTTTAAAAATAAAACAGAAATCATGTCTGCTATTAGAGAACTTCAGTTATCTCGTCCGACTGTCACAAGGCGTATTGAAGTCATGAGTCAGGACATGGCAGATAAACTAAAACATGATATCATGGAATGTACATACTTTTCTTTACACTTCGACGAATCCACCGATATGACAGACACTGCCCAGCTGTGTATTTTTATTCGGATGGTATTCAATGACATGTTAGCTAAGGAAGACTTTTTGACAATCATTCCTCTAAAGGGGAAGACCCGTGGCGTAGATATATATGACGTTTTCTTCAATTTTGTAAAAAACTACAAGCTACCAATATATAAATTAGTGTGCATTACAACCGATGGAGCACCAGCAATGACTTGAAACAAAAACGGTTTTGTGGCATTGTGTCGAGGTAATGAAGATTTCCCTTCATTTTTTTCACTCCATTGCATTATACATCAACAAGTTTTGTGTTCAAAAGTTTTAAACACGGAGGAAATTATGGGCATTGCAACAAAAATTGTGAATTCCATCCGTGCACGTAGCTTGCAACGGCGGCTCTTTGAGTTGCAGTTGGAAGATAGGAAGTCAGCTGAACACACTGATTTATTTCTTCACACGGACGTCAGGTGGTTCAATCGTGGAAAATTCCTAGAAAGGTTTCAAGAATTATTGCCCGGAATAACAGCTTTTCTAGACGAAAGAGGTGGTGACACTCAGATGCTGAAAAACGAAAAACGGCTGACTGATTTGGCATTTTTGACTGACATCACAATGCACTTAAACACCATTAACTTGGAACTTCAAGGTAAAGGAAAAACTATTACTGAGATGATTAGCGCAGTAAACGCATTCAAAAGTAAATTGCAACTTATATGCTAGCTCAACTGAAAAGAAAGAATCTGAAACATTTTCCGTCTTTGAAAGCAAGGATTCCAAATTTCTGGTGTTTTATATCTGAAGATAAATATCCGAATCTAAGGCAAATCGCCCTTCAACTGACGGCAATGTTTGGGTCAACTTACTTGTGCGAGTCTGCATTTTCTGAAATGAAGATAATTAAGTCAAAATATCGCAGTCCACTAACTGACGATCATATGTCATCATGCTTGCGATTAGCACTCAGTGGTTACGTACCATCTTATGAAAAGTATGCTGAGGACATGCAGTGCCACGCTTCAACATCCAAAGTCACTTCTTGGTTAAGTTTAACACCACATGTAACTCTTTTGTTTTGTAACAACCAATAAATTTGCAATTTTGAATAACTATAAGTTTTTTCATTGATATTGTAGAGAAGAACCTAACTAAACCTAACTCAAACCTTGACTAAAATAATGCATATTGTGCGGAAAGCTAATACCTATATATGCCACGGTACACCCTACCTAGGTAGTTAGGTAGGTAGAGTGTATCGTGTATGTACGACAACCCTGCATCACACATACTTGCAGCCTCTCAGAGTCGATCGTAAGTAGTCTAAAAATATTGAGGTAGATCGCCAGCAGTTCAAGTTTGAGCACCCCTGCTCTAGATCTTCCAGATTCGTAGCGTTGTGTTTTAATTTTTAGTTTAATTTAATTTTAATTAATAAATAACAAAATGAATTTGATACCGACCTACGTAGTAGTTTATTGTAAAGTTCCCGTAGTCTAATAATTTTCCGTTCTTAAGCATCCATCTCGCCAAACAAAAGTAATAAAGTCACAAGTGGAAAACGTCACAAATCGAAAACACTACGTAGTAATGTTTGATTAAATTTATATACATTTAATGTTATTTTTCTTCTAACGTGAACTGCTGTCTGAGATAAAATAAATATACTTTATGTTACCAATTCTGTCTTGTCATTTGTTCTATTTTAGCTGCGGATAGATTTAACCGGTGTCTTCCATCCTAGTCTTTCATCGTTTTGGTGCCTTTTTAAATTCATTTTTAAATTTAACAACACGAAGCTTACGACTCAATCGCCGGAACAACTGGTTTAGTCGTCACTCTTTTAGTTACGAGAAAAACAACGTAACAAAGGTTGGTCAAAAGTACCGGAAAACCTAAATAATTCTCCAACTGTAAAAAAAATTTTTTTTATACGTTTCTCTATTACATCCAAAAACAAAAACAAAATTATTTAACACCATACTTTCCAGAAGCAAAATGTGGACAAATGCAATCAAAGTATCCAGATCTATAATAGTTCTTTCAAAGTGATGAATTTTTATAGAAACTTAAATGCAGCTTTAGATAAACAAAAGTGGCCTTGCGGAACTTATAACACAATATAAATAACACAAATGTACACAAATAAAAAAAACAATCGACAGAAAATGACAACTCTAAAAAACACACAAAAATTCTTCATTTAAATACGCAGTCTGTGAGAAATAAAACAAATGCAAAACATTTGGGACAAACATATACCAATTATCTGCTTGACAAAACACTGGCTAAAAACAAACGTAATCGAATTTTTAAAAATTTGTAATTATGTAATCGTCATTTTCACGTAATATCTTCAAGGAAAGAGGTTCTTTAATTTTAATTAATGTTACTTTTAAATCGTAGATGTTTAAAAAACATTGTAAATTTGTCTAATAAAAAAGATTGTGAGTTATCTGGCATTAATGTAATATCATTAAATGTAGTAGTAGTTTTATCTGTTTATAGAACACCATCTGGCATTTTTTCTTGTTTTTTAGCCAAAATTGAGTAAGTTTTAAATTCGTTAAAAACAAAAAAATGTCATAATGGCTGCTGACTTCAATATTTTATTTAAAAGTAAGAGTAGAGAATGCAACTAGAAAAAAAACTATAGACAACGTATTCTTAAACTTTAATACAAAGGTAAGTTTTTCACTGTCAGTGGAAACAAACCTATCCGATCATCATGGACAAATTTTATATTTTTTACCTCCCACAACAGATAACAGTAAACAAAAATTAGTTAGTAAAAAAAAAACTTTAGTTGGTGTAAATACATTTTTAAGGAAATTTATACACTTTCTAGGGACTTTATTGAGTACAATAATATATCAATGGTTCAAAAATTTGACAATTTTGTAAAATATAAAATTTTACACAGTACCTTCTGAAATGCGTTTCCTAATAAAACATATAAATCTAAACCAAATTTTACATATAATTATAAATGGTTCAATAATGATCTTAAGAATACGAGAGATCTGTTACTTTTTTTACATGAAACAAGTAAGTTGTACCCAAGAAATAATTTTCTAAAATACCAAAAAACAGAATTTTGTAGGAAATATCAACTAGCAATAAAAAATGCTAAAATTGAATATAATGATTCGCTAATTAAAAATTCAAATTCATCAATAAAAACAATGTGTAAAATTATTAACTACAAGAGAAAAAGCAAAATTGAATTAATGAATCACAAATTTTCTTCAGACGATTTTAACAACTTCTTTCTAAACATAGCAGAAAACCTCGTCAAAAACATTGATAGCTTTGATAGTTTTGACAGTCCAATAAACAACATAACAAGGATTGACGTTGAATTAAGCTTTCAATTTCAACCAACAACATTTAATATTGTTAGGGATATAATAACTTCATTAAAAAATTTAAACAGTCGGGATGTTTTTGGATTAACAGTAAACCTAATTAAAGGTATAAGAAATGTTATTGTCATTTCCTTAACTAAACTCATTAACAACTGTATTGCACATAATATATTTGCCGATACACTTACGGAAGCATTGGTAGCTCCAGTCTTTAAAAAATGAGAAATAAATGATAATTATAACTACAGACCCATATCGCTACTGCCTATAATACCAAACGTTTTTGAAAATGTTTTAGCTGCACAAATAAAAAATTATTTTGAAAAAAATCATTTGTTTTCAAAAATCAGTTTGGTTTTAGAAAAAACAAAAACACAACTTTGGCTTTAATAAGTTTAATTGAGAAAATTATTAAAAGTTTTGATATACAAGGACATCTAATTGCAGTATTTTTAAATAAGCTTAAGTCATATAATTTCACAAATAATGCCACACACATGATCGCATCATATATAAAAAACCGAACACAAGTAAAACTAAATAGGAAGTTATCTGAAACGGGTAAGATCAGTTTTGGGATTTTTTAAGGATCTGTTTTAGGCCCACTTGTATTTTTAATTTATATCAACGATTTACCAAAAAATAAATCCTCTTGCTGACTACATACTCTTTGCTAATTACACTATTATCACGATTAATGGAAAGAATCAGGCAGATTTAGCAGCATCGTCATCTAGTGCACAAGTAAAAGTGTAAAAATGGTTTTCTAATCACAAGCTAACTTTAAACCAAACAAAAGCAGTTCATATACTTTATTATTTCGGTAACTGCAATATTGATAATACAACGTTTGATACTCACACTCGATTCCTGAGCGTTATTATTGACAAAGCTTTAAAATGAGATATTCATATTGACAGCATTGCCAAAAAACTAATAAAAATTCACAGATATCGCAAATCTTGCAATTATCGCAAGCTGTTGAAAACAAACACAATATTACCTACGTAATATAATGAACAAGGTTTATCACAATTTTCAAAAATAAGAATGTATACTATTAATGTTTTTTGAACTATTTTTTAATCCAAATTCAGTAAAATCTACATTTGCAGAACATGTTTTGGATAATCGTCATAATCTTTTTTCTTACAAATTGTTTCATCCTTGTAATAACATCGATAACAAACAAATTCTTGAATTACTAGAGTTGATTTATATTAAAATATCAAATAAAAATTTTTTGTTGAACGATCAAACCATTTTGATTTATGATTTTAAACCTAAATTTTCTTAGATTTGTTTCTAATTTGCACCATCTTCTTTTTTTAAAATAATTTACATTTAACATTTTGTAAAATTTAGATTTTTTAATTATCTTGTAACAAATTTTCATATTTGACATTTTTCAAAAAATGTAAGTTAAAAATTTTTTTGTAATCTTAACTTTTTATTAGCTGTAAATATTTTTGTAGACTTTTCTGAAGATGAGCTTCCTTATTTTAAAACTGAAAACATATGTAAAAAATTCATTTTGAAAGTTAACGAATTTGGTGGACTGGTAATTTGAATAATTTAAAAATTGACCAATAACAATGAATCCCATTAATAATTTAAAAATTTACCGATTCTATAACTATAAAAAAAACATTAAAAAATGAACTTTACTATAATAACATGAATCCTCTCTCTAGTCTTAACTGATTTATAATGCTAATAATATTTACAATTGCTTGACTGTTGATACAATTTCAACATTCAAAATTTACTCAAATTTTATTTTACATACTTTCGTCCTATGTTGATAACTTTACAGTAAAATCGTTTATGACTCAAACCAGTAATTGCTGATAGTTTTTATTATAAAACTTTATAAATCAGGTTATTAAATTATTTCGTTTATGCATTTTAAAATTTGAACATAAATTATCGGATTAGTAGAACATCTGTGTTTCGGTCGAGCTGCTTTTGGTGACCACTGCGGTCTTTTTTTCCGACTAAGGGTCGCTTTGTCGGTGTCGTAAGGGTTGTTTTTAGTGTTGAAAACACTTATAGAGAGCTTGATTCGAAGGCTCGTGTAACGAAACGATGAAACGCTCAGATGAAACAAATCTGGAACTTGCGGTGGTGCTCAATTTCACTTCATTTTATGTATTTTTCGGATGCAGTGCTTATTATTATTAAACAAGATATTCCTTATGATTCGTTTTATGTTTTAAAAATATAATCAGTCTTAATTTCACTCAGCATTGATGAAAAATAATTATAGTAATTGCGGGAGCTTCCGCTTTGTACGCTGCAAAAACGGTACAATATAGATGAAAATTGCACATAAACAATTTATTGAGCACAAAATTTACTACAAAAAAGTCCGCGTGAGTGTATAATTATATCTAATAGTTTAAGAGTTACAGAATTTTAATGTAATTTTCGTGAAACATTGCACACTTGTATCTTCTAAACTATTGAACGTAATTGGCCGACTTTTTTATAGTAAATTTGTTCTCTATGAAAATGTTTATGTGCAACTTTCTTTTATCTTGCACCGTTTTAGAGTAATAGTTTATTGGTTATTTTCTATTATTAAGCAAATCATTTTAATACAAAAATTTTTGCGGTTTTGATGCTGGAGTAATATTAGGACATTGACAAAAGTACCCTTAGCCGCAAAAAAGCCGCTGTGGTCACCAAAAGCATGTTCAAATTTTATAATGCGCAAACGAAATAATTTAATAAACCTGATTTACACAATTTTATAATGAAAACTATCAGTAATTACTAGTTTAAATCATGATCAATTTAACTGTAAAGTTATCAACATATGACGAAAGTAGGTAAAATAAAATTTGAGTACGTTTTGAATGTCGAAGTTGTATCAACAGTCAAACAATTGTAAAGATTATTAGCGTTTTATAAATCTGTTAAAACTAGAGAAAGGATTCATGTTAAAGTAAAGTTCATCTCTTTAATGCTTTTTTATAGTCAGTAGCGAATTTGTTTAATATTAATAGGAGACAAAATTGTAGAATATGTTTGCGTCGCGAAATGTTTTTATTGCGAGTCTAATATGTTGTAAGTTTTCTTTAGATATGACAAGGAATCGCAAACGCGACAAACTGTTGAAAAAAATTCAATTTTTAAACTGTGGATGCGCATTTCCAAAGATGAAATCTCCACTTTACAACTTTTACATCTGAAAGGATGTGGCAACGCAGCTCAAATCGTGTCATAATTTTAGAAGCTGTAAAACTGTGAACCGCCATAAAACTCGGGTAAAATCCAGTAATTATTTAGTTTTGTTTTTTTTTAAATGCGCATCAACTAGTTAGAGTGTGGTCAAGTAATTGTCAGGAATCACGCGATATAAACTGTTTATTTAATCATTGAATGATTTATTTAATCCAAGCGTATTCAATCAAAGTCTGGCTAAATTTCTAAAAGTTCCACTTTGGCTCTAAAATTGATTGTGTCTAGAGAAAAATTTTACATTTATCCGAATGCTTGCAAACGTATAAAATGACTCGGTGGACATGAATCACAATTTTTCGAACTTTCCTCTCATAACTTGCTAGTGAGCGCAATATTATTATTTCAGCTTTGCGGAGGTGATTTTTTCCCTTGAAAATATTTTGTGTCAAATAAAGTTTGATGTTTTGAGATTTTGTTGTTTGCTTTGTGTTTCTTACCGTACATCACTTAGAAAAGAAAAGGTAAGCGTTATCAACACAGCTGAAATACCCATTTTTGTGCTTTTCTAGAAAATTTTTTTGTAAAAGATGTACCCTCCAGTTTGCAATCATTTTGCACTAAACTATTACATACTACTAAAGTTATAATTGGGAAACAACAGCCGGGACTGTTTAGATTTATAGTTTTTAATACTAATTCAATGTCGAGCACAATTTCCGTTCCACTTGGAGAGATAAAGGGCAAACAAATGAACAAAAATTAAAAAAAATAGTGACGCCGGCCTATTTACATGCCATGATGTTTGTTCAAGTGCATAGATTTAAGATAACGCGATCGGGTTTCTCTTTAGATATGTCACTAGAACCTTTGATTTATCAGCGCGCAGCAATTCTTGATAATGAACGGTCTTGCTCATAATTTGTTATGAGAAAAAATTCTCTACTAGTCATTGGTGTTGCTGATTCATCATCTATTAGCGATACAGAGGTTGTGGGAAACAATTCTCAGACATTTCATGGACAAAAGTTAAATACAAACAATTGGTGAGTTATCATACGACTCTATTCTCGTTTAATATGTACCTAGAATACTAGTTATTTGTGTTTTTTTATTTTTTTATGATTTATGTACGCATTCTAATTTTTGAAAATTGTAATAAACCTTGTTCATTATATTACGTAGGTAATATTGTGTTTGTTTTCAACACCTTCCGATAATTGCAAGATTTGCGATATCTGTGAATTTTCTTGTAAATCACGCCTGCATCGAAACCGCCACAATTTTTGTATTAAAATGATTTGCTTAATAACTTAAAATAACCAATAAACTAATACCCTAAAAGATGCAAGATAGAGAAAAGTTGCACATAAACATTTTTATAGAGGACAAAACTTACTATAAAAAAGTCGGCGGAAGGGTACAATTACCTTTAATAGTTTAGAAGATACACTAAAATTATTTAACTCTTAAACTATTAGATATAATTATACACTTCTGCGGACTTTTTTGTAGTGAATTTTGTGCCTAATAAATTGTTTATGTGCAATTTTCATCTAAATTGTACCGTTTTTGCAGCGTACAAGGCAGAAGCTCGCGCGGATCTAATTCTGCAATTACTATAATCATTTTTCGTCACTGCTGAGTGAAATTAAGACTTATTATATTTTTAAAACATAAAACGAATCATAAGGAATATCTTGTTTAATAATAATAAACACTGCATCCGAAAAATACAAAAAATGAAGTGAAATTGGGCACCACCGCAAGTTCCAGATTTGTTTCATCTGAGCGTTTTATCGTTTTGTTACACGAGCCTTCGAATCAAACTAAAAACATATATCTTTTTAGAAATTTAGCTAATTCTGTATCGTTGGCAGTTCTTAAAACAGCCTATTTTGCTCTAAGTCGTTCATTGCTCTCTTTCTTACTCAATTTTAGTCTGGGGTCAGGGTGCAGACCGGCAACGATTGTTTGCATTGTAACGCAAAACTGTACGGATCATAAGTAATTTACAGTATAGAGAAAACTGGAAGTCAAAATTTTCAGAATTACAAATATTAACCTTGCCGTATATTTATATTTATGAAATTTTAGTATATACAAAAATAAATCTAATGAAATATAACTACAACAAATCTAAACATTCTTATAATACTATAAATAAAAACGATCTACAGTTGCCAGCTTGTAGACTCACTAAATCCCAAAAATCAACAAACTTTTTAGCACCTAAATATGTTAATAAACTGCCAGATGATATAAAATCTTTAGGTATTAAACTAAGTAAAGTAAGTAAAATAAAACAATTTTTACTAAAAAAAGCTTTTTTTTCGTAAGGTTGGCATCTTCGTATACTTTGTAATGTTAAACTGCGTTTCAAGTTTTCAGCAAAAATACTATACGGATTTGAATGAAATTTTGCAGAATGGAAGATTACATAATTTTTTATAGTGTGAATCAATTTTACTGATAACGTTTTGTAATTATCACAGTTAATTAGAAAAATACGTTGTTTTACAAAAAAAGTTCAGTCTGTAAGTTACATTATACACATTGCAATGGTCAAAACAGAAAATTTAGACTTTTAGTTTTCCTGAAATCTTGAAACGCAATTTAATGATTTTGAAAGAACTCGCGAACTCCGCCTTTTCTAAGAAGTGATATGCATTTAGACCAATCACGTATAGTGACATCAACATTTAGATAAGATATGGATTGAAAAGTGAGCCTTTTACAAGGTATATAAATTATAGGTGATCTAATTAAACGTACGACTAAATTATTATAATTTGTTTGCATAAAGATCAAAAATAACGTTGATCCATGTTAAAAACGTAATTTACCTGATTGCGTTTTGTACGTTCTTGCACGTCAGTTATTATTCCAAGTTATAAGCTAACCTGTAAAAAATCATTGGTAACTTCCTCCATTTTAAAAAAAATATGCACATAATTAGAATCGTTTTGAATGGAATTTTTATGATATGCGTTGAGTAAGTATTTATAGAATGAAACAAATAAAAAATTGAATTAAACTTCAAAAAAATGTTTTTGTTCCAGAAAGCGTTGTCATTAGTTTTTTTATCGTTAGCAAATTGTAAAGTTGAATTCTCTAAAAGCTTGATGTTGACACATATTTGCTAGCTTATTTCGTTAAATATTTAGTGGACGCTAACTTGCCTAAGCTTACTGATAAACTCAGTCAAGTTAGCCCCCCACTTTCATTTTTTAAATTATATGTTCCAATGCTTAATTCTTAATTAATAAAAATTAAAACAAATTTGGGGGCTAACTCGAACACTAGTCCTTGCTTATTTATTTGTGCTAAATTGTGATAATACAATGTTTAACTAACTGTGTTTTATTCTAAATAGGTAAATACATCTGAACAAAAACTGGATACGCCTTGTAAATTGTCAAAAAAATCATGTATGATTTAATTTTTAATGGATCTAATCAGTCTTAATGAAGTAGCTAATTTATGGTTAAATTTAGCAATTCGTTGTTCTGATTTAGCAGTCTCTTGTTGGTTAATTATCTATCCACTATATAGTAATAATAAAAAAAATTAATGAATTTAATATTAGCACAATTGAATAAACAAAATAAATTGTAAACAAATTTGATCAAGTTGAATCCGAGTTTTTTTATCGATTTAGCTAAGTATAGTGTAACATTTAGCACAAAACGAGCACAATTAGATGAGCAAAAAGGATTGTAAATACTGAATCAAAAACGGGAAAGCTGAAGAAAACGGGGAGGACAATTAACTACACTGGAATATTGTTTAAAAAATAAAATCAAAGCGGAAGGCTACTTTGACTGAACTTAATCAGTAAGTAACTCAGATATACAAACTTACAAGTTTGCTTTTAATTTGCAATTTGCAAAATAAGCTTATTGCGAGTTTGTCGTGTGGTAACTAGATGCTAAATTCAAGCTTGCATCAAATATACACACATGTTCAAGCAAGTTTGCTGTAAACTTGCAAAATAAGCTTGAAACAAGCGTGCAGTTGATACGTGCATTGAATTAAATTTTTGATGAAGTGCATGTTTTTAAGTACAATACAAATAGCGCCTGTTAAAGCTTCTTTAGCTTTTAGAGTTATTCTTGAGTTTTGATTTTGGCGCACGTTAGTGGGGACTAATACCAAAAATGCAACACGCAACAAGTTTAAAATGTAAAATCAAGTAATTAAGTTTGTTTGAAGAAATAAAGAAACCAAAAATTACAGTCCACTGGTTTTAATTGTTACCATTATCATATTGGTTCATTCGAGACGGATTAGAAGAAATTTTGAAGATTAAATAAATATTAAGCAGGATGGCAGCCGACCGACCATTGTATCGAAGTCGCAGCAAGCACATTCCTAAAAATCAGTAAGATTCCTTATTATACTTATTTATTGGTAGTTTATATATACTTTCAATTAGTTGTAATTATTCGATTTTTGTGCCGCACAATGGCAGAGATTTTTAAGCGTAAGCGTGCTGTAGTAAGGGGTAAACTAACACGTTTGCAAAACTTTACTAAAAACCTAGATGTAGATAATTTAGATCGTGACCTCATTAGTCAATTAAATGAACGGCTTGAAAAATTTGAACCTTCTTGGGACGAATTTAATGAATTACAATCACAAATAGAAGCGTTAGAACCGTCCGATAATGACGAATTAGAAAGAGAAGAATTTGAAAATTCGTATTTTGAAATCGTTAGTAAAATTAAATCAATAATTAAGTCGCATAACATTACTCCAAAAGGTAGTCCTAATCAATCATTAAATGCGGAATCAATTAATTCAGACAGGTCTAATCATAATATAAACAGGTCGCCTATAGTTAAGTTGCCCACAATAAAATTGCCGACTTTTGATGGCCAATACTGTAATTGGCTCGAGTTTCGGGATTCATTTATGGCCTTGGTTGATGCAAATCAATCAATACACAACATACAAAAGTTTTATTATTTGCGATCTTCGTTAGTTGTAGACGCTTCTAAAATTTTAAATTCGATGGAAGCTTCCGCCGATAATTATAAAAACGCGTAGGAATTATTAGTTAAACGATACGAAAATAAATCTTTAATGATACACAATCATATAAAAGCTATATTTGAGCACCCAAATATTCAAAAGGAATCGCATATAGAACTTCGAAAATTATTTGATAATTATACAAAACATTTACGTTCGTTAAAGACCTTGGGGGAAAACACGGATGCCTGGGATAGATTGATAATTTTTCTTTTGACTAACAAGCTTGATATCGTAACCCGCAGAGATTGGGAGGAGTATAAGTACGAAGGTGAATTGCCAAAAATTCAAGACATGAACGAGTTTTTAAGTTCAAAATGTGAAATTTTAGAAAAATTAGAAGCGAATAAAATTGATAAATTTAAACCTCAATTTAATAAAAAATATTCGAGTAGTAGTTTTGTTGCAAGTGTAAATAATCCGTCGTGTCATTATTGCGGAAAAACGCACGCTATTTATAATTGTGAAGATTTTTTAAATATGTCAATTAGTGATAGAATTGCCACTATAAAAAGACTTAAGTTGTGTCTTAATTGTTTAAAGGATTCGCATTTTGTTAGTAATTGCAAAGCAAAAAAATGTTTGAAATGTAATAAATTGCACAATTCATTGTTACATATAAATTTTCAACAAAATAACTGTATGATCGAAAACAAGGTAAATAATAGTGAACGGGCTATGAACGCAAACGATATCGAAAATGCGGCTACAAACGTATCGGTCACTAACACGTCGTCTATTGATTACAGTAATGCGTTAACGTGTATATCTCAACAAGTTTTGTTGTCAACAGCATTAATTAAAATAAAAAATAAGAATTCTATAATTCGTCGTGCTTTATTGGACAGTGGTTCACAAAGTAATTTTATTACTGAAAGTTTATGTAATAAATTAGATTTACACGTATCGAAAGTCAATTTTATGATTAAAGGTGTAGGAAAAAGTTTAGAAAATATAAATAAACAAGTTAGTGTTACATTTATGTCTCTACAAGAAAATTTTAAAATGAATATTCATTGCTTAGTTTTATCTAAAATAACACAGAAGTTACCTACCGTTTCATTTGATAGAAACAATTTCAATATTCCGAGTGACTTACAATTAGCTGATAATACTTTTCACCTTGCAAACGATGTAGATATTTTATTGGGATCAAACGTTTTTTGGTCTATATTGCAAACAGAACAAAAACGTATCGGAAAAGATTCTCTTTTGTTACAAAATACACTTTTAGGTTGGATAGTAGCTGGCAATATTAACTGCACAAGTATCAATTTATCGGTAAATCATTTGGCGATTAAATCAGATCAAAATTTAATTGATAATAAATTAACAAAATTTTGGGATATAGAAGAAGTTAGTAATAATAAATCTCTATGGTTATCTAAGAGTGATCAATATTGTGAAGATCATTTTTTAAAAACAATGCAACGCGATAGTTCTGGTCGTTTTACAGTAGATATTCCGTTTAAAAGCTCGTTAACAATGTTAGGTAGGTCACGAGAAATAGCAATTAATAGATTTTATACATTAGAGCGCAAACTTCAAAGAAATTTAAAATTAAAATCGGAATACGTACAGTTTATGCGCGAATACGAGATTTTGGATCATATGAGTGAAATCACTGATAATGTAGAAGAAGGGTACTACATACCGCATCACGCCATAATTAAATCTAGTAGTTTAACAACAAAATGTCGTGTAGTTTTTGACGCTTCGGCAAAAACAGACAGCGGTTTGTCCTTAAATGACGTACAGTTTAACGGTCCAGTGTTGCAAAATAACATACATATTTGCTATATTATTAAGATTTCGCAAGTATAAGTTTGTAATAACCGCAGACGTAGCAAAAATGTATCGGCAAGTTTTAGTCAATAAAAACCAGCGTAAATTTCAAAAGATTTTTTGGCGAGAGGATGCTACAAAACCCTTAAAGTGTTATAAGTTAAATACAGTAACTTACGGAACTAGTTCTGCTCCATTTTTGGCGATTAGGTCATTAATGCAAGTAGGTATCGAAAATAAGAAAAACAATCCAATTGCAAGTAAAATTATCATTAACGATTTTTATATTGACGATTTGATAACCGGTGCTAATACATTACCGGAAATTGTAGAAATTCAAAAAAATGTTACCGATCTCTTAGCAAGCTCGGGCTTTGAACTAAGAAAATGGCTTTGTAACGATTGGTCGGCAATAGATCATTTTAAGATTGACCGAAGTTTAGATTCGAGTGTTTTACATATAGGTGAAAATAAATATAAAACTTTAGGCATTTATTGGAACGCAACAAGCGATATCATACAATATTCGATAAATAACAATTTAGATCGTATAGATCGCATATCAAAACGCATGATTCTCTCGACAATTTGTCAAATTTCTGATCCGTTGGGTCTATTAGGGCCACTCATAATTGTAGCAAAATTAATAATTCAGGAACTTTGGAAGTTAAGAATTGCTTGGGACGATGAAGTACCCCAGCACTTATTGAAACGATGGAGTATTTTTCAAAATTCCTTATCTATTATAAATAACATTGAAGTTTCTAGATATATAATAACTCCAGAGGATCCAAAGATTCAGTTGCACGGTTTCAGTGATGCGTCCGAAAAGGCATACGGTGCTTGTGTGTACATTCGTTGCTTTGATGGACAAGGAAATTTGTGTTCAAATTTATTATGCGCTAAATCTCGGGTTGCTCCTGTAAAACAAATTAGTTTACCGCGTTTAGAATTATGTGGTGCACTTTTACTCGCAAGGCTAGTAAAATGCGTTATTAATTTGTTGGAATTAGATTTTGAAAATATGTATTTGTGGACAGACTCAACAATAACATTAGCATGGATTAAAGGCTCACCTTGTCGCTGGAAAACGTTTATAGCAAATCGAGTTAGTGAAATACAAACCTTAACGAATATAAATAATTGGCATTACGTAAAATCAAATGATAACCCAGCAGACTTGCTGTCACGAGGAACTAACGCAAAAGATCTTACAGAGAAAAAAATTTGGTGGCATGGTCCGCCATGGCTTCTAATACATGAAAATAAGTGGAATTTAGATAATATTACGTTAGATTTTGATATACCTGAAGAAAAAATAATTGTTAATTTTGCGACTATAAATCATAACATTTTAGATTTTATTGATAAGTTTTCATCGTTAATAAAATGTCAACGCGTTTTTTCATACATTTTAAGATTTATAAACAATACTAGAGTTACTTCGAAATTAAGAAATCATGACGAGTTATCGGTTAATGAACTTGAGAACGCTTTAAACCATTTAATTAAGCTTACACAAATTATTTGTTTTTCGGAAGAGTATAACCGCTTAATAAATAAACGCGAAATTAAGAAAAATAGTAAAATTTTATGTTTAAATCCGTTTATGTATAATGATTTAATACGTGTAGGTGGTAGAATTGCGCATTCAAAATATTCGTTTGACAAAAAGCACCCGATTCTTTTACCACAAGGTCATAAATTGACAAATCTTATTATTGAACATGAACATAAAAGACTTATGCATTGCGGTGCTCAAACATTGTTATATTCTATTCGCGAAAAATTTTGGCTTATTGCAGGGCGAAATTGGTGTAAAAAGGTTGTTAAAAATTGTTTGATTTGTATCAAAGCGAGGCCAAAAACATTTGAATATTTGATGGGCGATTTACCTGAAACGCGAGTTAATAATTGTTCTCCATTTTTAAATGTAGGCGTTGATTACGGGGGACCTTTTGCAGTAAAAGATCGCACTACTAGAGGTGCTAAGGCAACAAAAGCATATCTTTGTCTTTTTATTTGTATGTCTACAAAGGCCGTACATTTAGAGGTAGTGTCTGAATTGTCTACGCAAGCTTTTCTTGCTACATTAAAACGATTTATTAGTAGACGTGGTAGACCAACACATATTTATTCTGACAATGGTTTAAATTTTGTTGGTGCTAATAACGAAATTAATGCAGTTTATAGTTTTTTTAAAATCCGAAACTAAAAATATTGCAAACGAACTCGCAAAAGAAAAAATTAGTTGGCACTTTATTCCAGCACGATCTCCTACATTCGGTGGAATTTGGAAAGCCGGTATAAAGAGTACAAAATTTCATATAAAAAGAGTTGTTGGGAACACTTTATTAACTTTTGAACAATTTTATACAATTATAGTACAAATTGAAGGTATATTAAACTCACGACCTTTATGTCCTCTCTCTCCTGATCCTGACGACTTAGTTGCTCTTACGCCTGCACATTTTCTGATTGAACGAACAGTTACTGCTATTCCTGAAGTTAATGTTATGGAATTATCTGAAAACAGATTGAAAATATATCAACGTTTACAAGCTATAATACAACATTATTGGAATAGGTGGAACAAAGAATATCTGGCTGAGTTGCAGACTCGAGTAAAATGGAAACAACGATCCAACCAACTATTAAAAATTGGTTCTATGGTTTTAGTAAAGAACGATGGTATTTACCAAATTAACTGGCAGCTGGGAAGAATAACAGCATTACATCCAGGTAGTGACAATGTTGTGCGAGTGGTAGACATTAAGGTGCGAACTGGTGTCGTACGACGTGCAACAAATCAAATATGTGTTTTACCACTTCAGTGAAAACTTAAATATTTTGGGTTAATTTAAGAAACATGATTGTTATTTATATGTACTTAAATATACAACATGAGATAGATACGTTTATGATAGTTTTTATTTATATTGTAGTAATCTATAGCAAGTAATTATTTGATTACTAACAGAATTAATTTTTGTTTGTTGATTTAAACTACTTTTGTGTTAAAATGTATTAGAATAAGACATATTTTATAATTAATTATATTTATGTGTGCTTACCTTGAGTAGAAATAGTTGAAATATATTTCAAGGTGGGCAGAATGTTAAAGCTTCTTTAGCTTTTAGAGTTATTCTTGAGTTTTGATTTTGGCGCACGTTAGTGGGGACTAATACCAAAAATGGCGCGTGACAGAATACACACGCAACAAGTTTAAAATGTAAAATCAAGTAATTAAGTTTGTTTGAAGAAATAAAGAAACCAAAAATTACAGTCCACTGGTTTTAATTGTTACCATTATCAGCGCCTTAACTGCTTGTAAAAAAAATTGATTTGCACCCATTACACATTTGTAAGTTCTGTTTGCAAAAATACCAACGAAAAGTAAAGCCTGACGCAATCAAAAGAAATAACTTGAATGGTAATACTTAAAATTAGTATATTAATGTTTTGTATATTTATGCACGTTAAAAAAAACAAACTAAGCAATAGGTTATTCAAACTGTACCACACGGCTATTGTGACCAAAATCACCTTATTGTAACCGTGTGTGTATTAGGAGTATCACCAAAATAAACATGTTTTAACAATTTTCTCCATAGTTAGTTTTCGTACGGTTAAAAGAACACAATAACGTTTAAATAAAAAAAACTATTGTGGCTAGAGCGACCGTTTTTGTGTTGGCATTGTGGCAGTCAACGTGTTAAATGTAAATAAGGTTTTAATGACGAACAAAGCAAAATAAGCTTGATGCAAACTTGTCGTGTGGTAACTAGTGTTTGATTCAAGCTTCTTCTTCTTCTGCTTGCTGCAAGTTTCTATCCTCGTGACAATCTTAAATCATCTTATTCTGATATCTGAGAACTTTGTTGGATTTCGCATTTTTAAATTTATATTGACTAAGAAACCTACTGACAATTAATAGAAAAAGTACTCATAGCTAACAGCTAACAAACACTTAGTTGACAAGACTTTTATAGTTTTTGCATCCAACAGGTACTAATGTCTTTCTCTAAAATTGTCATCTCTTTTAGGACATGCCAAAAATATATAATAACTGTTACTGATAATAATGTTAGATATATTTTCTTGAATAACACATTTTGTAACCAAATAATATGTATTTTTGGTGCAAAACAATTGGGTAATAAAATCTAACGCATTTACTAAAAATTTCAAAAAAAATCAATAAAAGCGACCTTAACTGACCTTTTGTGTTAACAAGTTATTTAAGGTTACTCGTAAATAATAAAATGACAGTTGAAACGATGCTTATGTTAATTACGAAAAATAATAAAATAATAGTCTGACACTATTGCGAATAAATTAATTGAAATTGAAGCTAATGTAAGTAAATACATAAGCTACATTTAATTATCATTCGTAATTTAGGTACTTAATAATATTTTAATTCTGATAAGGCGGAGCGTATTACTTTCAAGTTTAAAAACGATACTGTTTCCATCTAGCGGATCTCATTCAACACAGAGCCGAAGGAGGCCAACCTTAAGCTGTGATATAAAATCTGAAATGTAACTGTGGTTTAAATGTGTGTTATATTGCAGTAATAATGAACGTTGACTGCGTATGTTTCATATAGTTAAATGTTATATAATTAATTAAACATCATTTTAGATTTTAATAATTTTTAGGGTTTTATGGTGAAACTTTTGCAATTTAGATTCTTTTGACAATTGTAACTTAACATAAATAAATATTATTATTATTATTAAGTACAATTATTTGAATTTTAACAATACTTTTATTGTCACTGTTACAATTTGTTTGTTATTATTTTTTTAGTAAGGTTATGCACAATATGTAAAAAATTACTGGTTTTGTTCATATTTAAGCTATCAAACCCAAAACTGTCGGTTAATAATCTTAGTAACTCTTGAACTTAAACATAACACCACTCTGATAACAATATCAAGCTATATATCGTTGTAAAACAATTAACTAAATATTATACTAAAATGCTTACAACAATTCTGTTGATTATATTTTCAGCATTACCTTCTTTACAAAGCGATGTTTTATTAAACGACACAAATGAAATATTTAAAAATGCGATTGTTAATCTAAACATTTCTTTGCAATGCCGCAATCAACTTAGAAAATTTGTGTTAGGATTAGAACAGCAAGAAAATTGGGCTTTAACAAGTAAGACTGTATTTCTTTTTTAAGTCGTTTTTTTAAAATAACAATTATAATACACCCGTTTTTGAAAAAATTAAAAAAAATTTATTTTTAGTGTTAAAAGCAAATGGTGAAATATTTGTAGAAGATGAAGATAAAAAAAGTAAGTTAAATCCTTTTGACGATTGTATTAACACAAATGAAACAACTGAAGACGGTAGTTTATTAGGAAAATATTGTATATCTACTCAAAAATTTTATTCGGTAAGTATATAAGTTTAACTTTATTCATTGCCATTTGGCTTACAAATTTGGTCGTGTTGCCTATACAAATATATTACATTTTCTTATCCCTTCTCCCCCCTTAACTTTTTCCTCCTGCTCCATACTTCCTCCATCCATTCCGCTCTTTTTGCGTTTTCATCTAAGATATCCACTGTTTTCATCACCTCTTCTCTTAGTTCCCTGCATCTCTTTCTCATGTGGTTCAGATCTTCCATTTCTTCTCCACATAGCCTGCACAACTTTTCTGGTTCTTCCTTCCAATATTTGTTCCCTAACTCCTCGTTGCCACATCTGAACCTTGCCACCATTTTTTTCCTTTTGTTGCTTTTAATCTCACTGTCTTTTAAATATTCCCTTCACCCTTGATATCTTTATAATTCCTATTATATCTGCTCTGTTTTATCTTTGTCCATCTTTCTTGTTTTTCGATGTCTCTATCTCTCCTTATTATTTCTTCTCTTGTCCCTACCCCCTCTTCTCTTAATCTCTCCACTTCTTCACTCGCGTACCCATTTCTTTTGTAATACTTTTCTCTGCCCTCCTGCCCGTACTTCACTTTCCCTCCCTTTATCTCTTTCCAACATTCTTGCAGAATTTTGCAATCTGTTCTTTCCCTCATTTCTTCCTCGTATTTTATTGCTCTTTTTCCTGTCTCAATCGGTAAGTATAAATATATACTAAATAATAGGAGTATAAAAATTGTTTGTTTAGTAATATTAGTTAAAAAATACATATTGCTTACTAAGTGTTTTCTATGTTAAAACCACAAAGTTATTAAAACAAACGTTATCGTTCTTTTAAAAATGTCAACAATCTTTATCTTTTATCTTTTTGAATTTAAAAATAATTATTTGAATAATATTTATAAGCGATATGATTCGTATTGTTTATTATGAAAAAAAAAACAATGCACAGTTAGTATTTTATTGTAAAGCGTCAAATTTAAAATAATTTTTTTGCTGTCTTTTATGCACCCTTGTGTCCCAAAATCTAATAAAACATTGGTAAAAACTACTACTGCCGTGTAAAAAATGCAGTTTTGCAGTTTTATCTGCTTGATTTAATTCCAAATTTATTTCAACCTTTCCTTGACTTAGTGTGCAGTGATTTATCGAGAGAATAGTAATGCTAACTATTGTGTTTGATACAAGGTCTTTAGACGAGTCGATTTTTACAGATTTTAAAACAGTTTTGTTGTAATTAAAGATCATAAGGTGTGTTTACTTTTACATTTAATATAAATAATCGTTTCTAGAAAGGTTTCTGGTTTAGAATTTAATATTTGTTTTTCATGGATATACATGATACATGATATGATCATTTAAATTTGCCATGATTGAGTTTACAGTGTAATAATTTAGAAAATTGTCAGGGTTTGCAGTTCAAAAACTTGGGGTTTGTCCCGGTTTTGTAATTTTACAAATGGGAGTTCTATTAAAGATCAGAAAAAAGATTTTTTTTCTGAAATTTTGCATTTTGCCAATAAAGCAATAATAATTGCGTTTTTCTTTAATTTACTACTTTCAATCGGAAACCACTGATTTTGTTTTGTGTGAATTGGCATTTGATAAAGCTACGACGATTTTTTTGAACACACATTGCTGATTAACAATAAACGTAAAATAATACTATTTGAATTAGTCTAGACGTTCAAAAATACTATTATCATCTGGTATGATCAATGAGGTGTAATATAATAACTACTGGAGGTACCACTTCGTATGCTAGTATGGTTACAAATTCGGTCCGGTTTTATTTCGTGTTTCCCCACTTCATCCGGGCAAGAAAGCAAACAATCGTGTATAGTTAAGCGTTTAAATTCGACAATTTTAGTTTTGTCAATTTTAGTTGCTTAAAGTGCATTTAATAATTAATTTAATAATCTTAACTTATCTATAATAAAAGGGTTTATTTTATAAACGGAAAAAATAATCGGCGGCCACCGTAAAAAAAGTAATAATAAGTAAAATGCCATTTAGAAATTATATTCACCCAATTGTAAAGACGTTTGGAAGCGTGTCGTATGTGTAGAAAATTACTTGTTTAAATAATTACTATATATAGTATGAATTTCGATTAAAAACTTACTGCAAAGCCATAAATGTTATTTTAAGGTACTAGTTCCATTACATTTAAGAAGTTGATTTAAGTTAACTAAATTTATTTTACATAAAACTCATAATTTTGTATTTTATTTTTAATTCTATGTATTTTTAGTTTAAGAAATATTCCAATTGTTTTCATACAAGGTTTAATTTTACTTCTACCTTTCAAACGTGGTCGACCTTCGCGTTTTTGCCCGAAAGCAGTGGGGATATCGACGGCTCGTTTTTATGTACGAAGTGGTTTCTCCAGTTAGTATATTATACCTCATTGGGTATGATTCAACGAATATGTTACGATCAATCATTTTATTGTTTCCTTTTCGATAAAACTGTACTGCGGTATTTTTATAGCTTTCCGAGTGATATTATTTCAACCTTTAACGGAAGCTTTTCAAACTAATTAAAAAAAAATGTACAGTGCTCTTTTGCATTTTTCGAAAATTACGTATGACAAATATAACGTTTCACTTACAATACGTCGTGCAACTCCGACCGCTGCATGATTACTGAGGTTCTAGGACTTTTCGCCCCCGCTCATTACGCCCCCGACACATTCCGTCCCCGAATATATGAATGCCTTGCTCTGTTACCCTTTTCTTTCTTCATTTTGTAATACATATTTATAATAATATATTTCACAGTAACAACTGATACATTAAAATTAATAGTATAGTTACTTAAAAATTGAAATTATGTGCGTTTCCTCGCAAATATTCCAAGGGGACCCTAGTCCCAATCTTGAACAATAGCCTTCACACGTCGAGAAAGGGCCGCGTACGCTTTATTTCGTTGCGTATGCCTTGAAAGTGACGGTGCCACCCCTCAATGTGGTTATTTGTACAGTGCATGTTTTCCATGGAGCGGCCTTTGCAGACGCCCACGGCGGGAACTGTAAATTTCCTCTAAATAATCTAATATCTCTTGAGCTTCCTGCGGATAATCTCCCTCTTCCGTCAATATATCAAAATATTCAGATACCTGCGCAGGGGGTACGATAGCAAGGGCTAAAAGCATTCGCATCCGTAGAGCGAAAGCGGCATCCCTTTGATAATTTACCTGAAATCAAAATTATGACGATTACTTATATAATATAATAATTTATGATTATTGTATTACCTGCAATCCCACAGACTGAATTTTTCTCCAAACACTCTGTGTCAAATGGAAAAAACATCTGGAGACTTAAATTTCACGAAACTCTTCTGTAAAGGCGTCAATAGCAGCCCTTTCAAAATCTAGCAGCAATTGCGTTGGCTGTAATCCAGGAAAAATAATCTTAAGTTCCTTTCAAAAGTTTTTTGTAGGTCGCCTTGGTTTTGTTTGGCAACAGAATGTAAACTACGGGCAGTATGGTGTCGTAAGCTTGCACATGTATGGTGTACATTTGATAAATTTGGAGCAACCGGAAATGTACCATCAACGTACCACTTGTCACTTCTGGCCAAAACATTAAGATTCTGTGTGGTCGAAAAAATTAGCATTCTGCCAGGCAACAGAGTTTATTCCGAATCGTACCGGAGAAACTGATGTTTTTTTCCATGAATTAAAATGATTTGATAGTCTTGTGGAATGACCAAATCTTCAACATTCACTGGAATAGCAAGCATACCAGCTACATTTCAAACACGACGAATGAATCGTGAAATGGCATCCTTTCTGGGCAACCGACACAAGGCATGATCTTGAACGTTTTTCAGACACGTTGCCACTATTTGTTGTGGGGTTTCTTCGGTATTACTTGCCCTCTCTTTCATATTTTGGACAACACGTAATTTCACAGGTCTTACTGCATCAGCAGCATGGTTGTGTTCAACAACTTTGTGACTTGCAACAGGGGCATTTTCTAAACATAGATACGAACTTATATATATAAACTAATAAATTCCCAAGTAATAAAATTACAGATATATATTAAGAAAAAAATGGAATCGCAGACGATTTTAGACTGACGTGATGCATTTTTTAAAACATATGATAGTTATTTAAGTTATCAGTTACAGATATATCAAATTACCTGCAGTCCAAACACGCCCTTTGCATTTTCCTCGTCGTTCGCACACCTAAATAGCAGGTTCCTCGTGAGCCGTCTTCTTGGAGAAAACATATACAAAATTATCTTCGTGCACAAACTTCTTAGCACCTCGTGTAGAATTTACAAAAGCCATAATAATTGCGTTCAAAAAGTTTGTGATATACTCAAGAGCAGAGCAACAATAA
Source organism: Aquatica leii (assembly GCA_035610365.1). Classification (NCBI taxonomy): domain Eukaryota; kingdom Metazoa; phylum Arthropoda; class Insecta; order Coleoptera; family Lampyridae; genus Aquatica; species Aquatica leii. The sequence goes on from CM069433.1 coordinate 169,787,366, forward strand.
TTCCCTTTTATATGATTTCTTGCTTTCTATACCCTTAAATACCCCGAAATATCTAATGGCATCTAATAACATTAAATGATATGATAATTAAGGTATTTAAGTTCTAAACATTATTCCATTGACATGCTAGAGTAATGACAATCAGTTCTAAAGATTATTCTATTTTTGAGTTCGCAATTTACAAAATCAATCATATTTGATAACCTTACGTAGGAATATTTGTAATACACCACAGCTCAACACCAGAACAACAACAATTCCTGTACCTACTGTATATTTTCTATGTACAGGGACAAAATGTGTGGGGGCGAAATGTGTATGGGGGCCAAATGTATGGGAGCGAAATGTGTGGGGGCGAAATGTGTGGAGCGAAATGTGGAGGGCGAAATGTCCGGAACCCGATTACTGAATTGAAACCATCGCGGGCTACAAACGCGAGAGCCTTTTCGCATGTTAAAACTGCATATAAAATCTTGTAGTGGGGGCCGCGACGTCACGTTAGAATGCTTTGCTACATATAATGCTCAAATAATTGTAGCCAAAGCATAAAGAAATTACCTATTTAATATATGTTGCTTCGAAAGACGACCATGTTAAATCAATGTTTTAGAGTAATAATATTTATATTTTATAAATATGTTTAAATATTTTAACTCATAATAATTTGTACAGTTTTTATTTGTTTTAATAAACGTCTGGGAGGCTCGCGCCCCAGAATCCTTATGCACCACCGCCAATGGTATACATACTAAAGCTGCATTTTGTCTTAAAACCAAATCTATGTTTCATTTTAGAGCAAAGTACATATTGTTCATAGCGAGAAGATACTTTTAACTATCAGAAAAATTATTAGATATTTAGTATTAAACCATCGATTGAAGCAAACAAAGTACGATAATATTAATTTTACGTCCATTGTCTGTTAATAGCAATATTAACGTATAATAATGTACGTACCAGAAATAGATCGTTAATCTCACAGTGTAAATTTAGTATGTATAAATTAATAACTGTAGATAGCTATAATGGCGGTAAAACGTTGAAAGTTGATTTTACACCCGCGAATTTCAAAATAGTTTTGAATTAAACTGCGAGATAAAACCACAACGTAAAGGTCATTGAGGGTAAAACAATGTCAATGCAATTGTGCAAATGCCACTAGAGTGAAATACTGGATGGCCGTTTCGCCCTTTTGCGGCTCATCAGCAGTAGGAAATACACTTTAATGTAATTCCCACAATTCCATTAAGAACACTATAGCTTATTATTCCTGTATGACAGGGGTAACGATTAACGAACGTTTGACGGCAGAGCCATCTCATAGTGTAAATTTACAATGTATGCATAGTAAATAAATTTCTATCAATGAACGATTTTGTAGAGCAACCAATAAAATCGTTAATGCGCAACACTTAGATATAACAACGGGTTATGTATACTTTAGTTTCTTCACACACACACATTTTACTATCGTACAATCAACGAACAAAATTTAAAACTAACTTGTTTGTTAATCGGCAACATATAATCTTGACAAAAATGTTTTGATTATTAATCACTTTCATTAACAACGTTGTTTGTGGCAAACTCACATACATGTTGGATAACAATATTATCCAATTAGAAGACATGTTTTCTGATGAGTGCACTTTTACATTAAGCTGTATACTAATCGACAAAATTGCCGCTACTGGTCAATGGGAAATCCACACTGGATGAGAGCAGAACGTACACAATACTTTCAAAAAATTAATGTTTGGGCAGGAATTATTGGAAACCATTTCTTTGGTTCCTTTTTGAGGGCAATTTAAATGGCGATAATTATTTACCCCTACTTCAAAATAATGTCGTGCCAACTTTGTCAAATATATATCCTGATACAGAAACCCTCAAGTTCCAGCGAACAGTGGCGGTTTCTCTATTAGGTCGTTTGGACAATGACCCTCCAAACCAATAAAAAATGCATTATATTTACTTACAGAAAATTCGCGTTTAAATCAAATTATCGGCGTTTGAATTTCAATTTTCATTTACGAATTTACCCAAGGCTGTTGTGTTTTATAGTCCGGGTGTATTATATAATGTAGCCAAATCGTGGCCGAATCGTAAATGTTATTGTAGTCAAGAGTGGAACACGCATAATACAATTTTATGCGAATTAGAAAAAGACAACTACATGCCTAAATGCTTTCTGCGGTTGCCAGCCGAGCGTAAAACAAAGATGCTGCAATGCACATGTATTATCACATACGACAAACTTTGCACTCGATTTTTTAGTTATTTGATAATATTCGTTTGTAACGAATGTCAATGACTTTCACAAGTTAAAAAAAAATTAATAGTGTAAGTACATATTACCGTTTTTGTTTCATAATGGCGGTAGTACAAAGAATCTATACATGATTTATCAGATTGGATTTGTAGATGTGAAAAAACTAATAGATTTTAGTGTTTTGTATGTTTACTTTTTCGCAACATTCATTATGGTGTAAAAATGGTGTTACCGAACATTTAAAAGAAAAAGTGATAGATAGATAAATCGATTTAAAGCAAAAGAGTTTTTTTTTACTTTCTGTTGCGTTTTTTAAATATTTTAAAAATGACTCTATGGTATGATTGACCACCAGCCGCCACTGCCAGCGAATCCTATATGGTTCCAGCAAGATGGAGCACCGCCACATTACTAACTCAATGTCCGGCAGTACCTCGACGCAATATTTTCATATCCATATATAGGGAAACGGAGATTGATAAAATAAAATAAAGAGTACTGTGTACAAAACTAAACCACTTGATTTAAATGACTTAAGAAGACAAATAACGATTGCGATTAGGTCGGTCACGCTTGATATGTTAAATAAAGTTAGAAGAGATTTTTATTTAAGATTTTGAACATCTACTTCATTGACATTCATGTTTTTTTTTGTTTTTTACATTATGAACACATAAGTACGGCGTATTAGTTTTTCAGTGTGTTGTAGTGAATTTCGGTAATCAGAAGATTTTTTTGGTGTTAATTTTTGCAATACTTTTGAATAGAGAATGAAAAGACCTTTCAAACGATATATCACAAGCCCATTTAAAAAGTTGGGGGTTGTAAATGTCACTCGAAGGGGGTTGAAGGTAGGGATCACATAATTTAAATTTGATTTGTTTCGAGATTTTCTATAAATATGTACAGCAACCGAAATAATGAATTCATTCTATTTGACTTTTCCACACTGTAGAATCATATCAATTTATTTGTTAACTTTGTATGTTCTGTCAATTTTTTTTAAAATCTAGAATCTTTGTTCCTATGCTTTTACTTGCACTTAGGTTATTTTTTTTGTGTCTGCTAATTCAGCTATTTTGACAGTTAAAATTTAAATAATTAAGGTTTTACAACAGCATTGTTGTTTACTAACACTTACCAAGTAAATGCCGCATTTTCCAAATCCTTATTATAAATTTGTCTTGGCATTTGATTATAAATCATTTGTTTTATTTTGGCGACAGTTTTTTTTAAACTGACAATTGGCGACAAAATTGGTGACTACAAAATTAGCGACAAAATTAGGTAATTAACAACATTTTGAGGCGTTATCAACGATGTAGAGTTGAATGACAATGATTTTTAATTAAAAACAAGAATATATCAAGTTTTATCCCGAGAAGCCGACATCAGAGGACCAGATCGCGGAGATCCCGGTTGTGCACTCTATCTATTTCGAATACTCAGGTCACGTTGGATGAGTTACTGTCGCAGTCTCCTAGATCCTACAAAATGGATTCCTGTGCTACCTAGCAATGTTTGGGCTTCCCTCGCCTTTTTCACATAAATGCAAGTGTACGAATACTAGAGTTGGGTAGATTATTGTACGTTTTATGAGTATGCAAGGCAACTCACACAGACTCCAAGCGTATTGAACCCGATACGGCTACCAGCATCATTTTTTTCTGCTTTTCCTTTCTCTCTTAAGAACCAGGTCTCAATTTACTGGTACTGCTAAAAACTTTCGCGGTCCAGGCCGTGCCTCAAGGTTTTGTTTCCGGACTTTGGAGTTAGAACTAAGCCTAGATTTATCGGGATAGTAAAATCAAACAGGAAACAATGACCCATATAACCGTACCTACAGTTCATTTACAAAACCGAATCCCGGAATTGGGTAGAGTTTGTATTATTTTATAGCCACGTGGCAAACCGCTTCCGCTCGTTTGAATCGTACATAATTAAATCCACAACCCGCGGACTTTCCACCGCCATCAAAGGGAGTCTCTGAAAAAATTAGCATCGTCACCCCTATTACCACGTTGGCATACGGTACGTTTCGGCCGTTGACCAAGAACACGCCGAAATTGGATTAAAATGTATCTGTTTAAAAATAGTGCCAAAGTTGTATTCATGTTATGTGATTTATCAAAAAACCTGTGAAATAAAATAGATTCTAATAACTGCCACTAGAGAACCATTTGGAAAAAGTAATATTTATTTCATGTTTTGTGCACTTATAATCCCGACTTTTGTTTGTTTTACATTATAAAATGGATTAAAATGGTTACCTATAAGAGGTGAATACAATAAAAATCGTTTCATTTGTATTTTTTAAATATTGTGTTTTGATAAATTTTTAATTTTGAGCGTATTTGGACAGCAACCGTGATAATTTTTATCTTATTACCTAAGTTAAACATTAAGCTTTGTATTATTATATAAAAATTGCTAAAAAAAATCGACAAAAATTTATTAAATATCATCAACGCCATCTATACTTCATAATACTTGCACCCCTCTTCTATACGTTAATATCATTTTAATTTACCGAGACTATAATAATTTTATTCCAACAACGTATTAATTTCCCCAAAAACAGAACATTAAAAATTTTGAGCCACTTGAGAGTAGTCAAAGATTTAGTGTCCCGAAGGTCACTGTTTTTAGGACAATTCACCAAAATAACGTGGTGTGTTTAAAAAAAGAAAAACACTAAAATATACCGTAGATCGGTCAATAGAAATTTCCAGATGTTCAGTTAAAGCGCATTTATTTTGTGAATAAACTAATGGTAATAGATGATAAGACATATTTTACTTTGTTTTATTCAGAGATGAAGAAAAACGATGGTTCCTATACACATCTGACATCTGACAAAAAGCCAGCTTTATACCAAATTTCAATTTACTAGTACTTTTGGTTCGAGAGTTATCGTGGGTACACACACACACAGACACACACACAAAGACACCCAAAATGGTTTTGTCAAAAATACATTTTTCTGATACAGGAGACTATGAAACGTAAAATTCTGCAAAAAATTGCGATTGCTAAAATTACGAATCATTAAAAAATCAACAAGATTCTAAAATTATGAAGATATTAAAGATCGAAATATTGCGATTTACAAATACGAGGTAAGAAAGTTGCAGGTTTTGATAGAACTCTGCCAGAATTTATTCAATACTCTGAATCACAAACAAAACTTTGGTTATTGAAACTGTATAATGACATAATTTCTACTTATAAACTACCGAGAACTGAAAAACTAAAATTTTTAGTATTTTTAAACCAAGCAAGATTTCAGAAACAAAAAATTATCTATTGCTCTATTTAACATCTTTCATTCAATTTTTATTTTTATTAAATCTAAAATTGAACATTGGCATTGAGAAGAGTAAGATCAGAATATTAAACAACGATCTGCCACAAGGGTTCGTATTGTCTCAATTATTCTTTAACATCCATACGAGTGATATCTCGTACACTACACGTAAAAATGTATTTACGCAGACGACATTGCACTGACCTTCTAACATCAAAATCTATAAATTCGAGCAAAAACTTTAAGAATTAATTTACTGATTTTGATCAATTGTTTAAAAAAACTGGTCACCACACGACTTTCCTATACGGAATGATGAAGGAATGTCTACATATTTTTTTAAGGTTATGTTGTCATAAAACCATTTTGAAGTGATATGTACACGTTTTTATTGACTTCCTAGCATGCTATAATTTAAAAAAAAATTCTCTTCAATTTAATTAAGATATAACCGAAATATAGCAAATTGAGCTTGTTGTCGTATCGACTAACTTGTATATTTATGCGCCTCGATATTGCATACTCCTTTAGTAAATCAGTAAAAAAAATTCGAATCTATATTATATTCGTGAATTCATTTTAAATTATAAATTAAATATCTAGTAAACTGTTAATGTTCGAAAATTTTTATTTGAATAAATTGTTTTCTATAACAAACTGTAAAAATAATTTGAATAATTTACATACGTATAAAATTATATAAGAAGAAACTGTTAAAAATGGTGGATACACTTACTTCAGTTTTCTTTATCAGACGAATCTTTTGATAGAACCGAGAGCATATAAAAAGCCAGCTTCATACGAAATTTCAAGTTACTAGGACTTTTGATTCAAGGGTGGTTACATAATTTAAATAAGATGCAGCACTCCGTATATAAACACGTTAAAAGAATATAGAGAAAAATTGATAATTTTTAACGTATTGAAACGTTCGAGAAATTATTTGCAAATGCAAGACCCTTCTAGAAGCTGTTATCCATGTTCTAGAAGATATACCGAAAAATAGGGAACGCTCCAGAAGGATTTCCGTATGTGTATATATACCGACGAGATAGATCGTAGGTCAGTTATTATCCACGCAAACTTCCTTTCGCGAAAAGAGAAGAAACCGAACAAATAATTACGGATATGGAGAGAGAAGGCGTGATTGAACCTTCAAATAGTCCATGGGCATCCCCAGTGGTCCTCGTAAAGAAGAAGGATGAATCAACGAGGTTTTGCGTAGACTACAGGCAGCTAAACGACGTGACCAAAAAGGACAGCTACCCTTTACCCAGAATTGACGATACGCTAGACACCCTGTCAGGATCCCAGTGGTTTTCTACGTTAGATTTAAAGAGTGGATACTGGCAGGTAGAATTAGAACCCAAGAATCGTGAAAAAACAGCTTTTACGATCGGAACTGGTTTGTGGCAGTTCACTGTAATGCCCTTCGGCCTGTGTAACGCTCCTGCAACGTTCGAGCGTTTGATGGAAACCATCTTGCGCGGATTGTCTTGGAAGACGTGCTTGGTTTACTTGGACGACGGGATCGTGGTTGGAAGGTCGTTTGAAGAGCACTTGAACAACTTGAAAGAAGTGTTTCAGCGATAACATGGGGCTAACCTCAAACTGAGCCTAAAGAAGTGCCACTTATTTAAGAAGGAAGTCCAATACCTTGGCCACGTCGTATCTAGAGATGGAGTAAAGGCTGACCCAGACAAAATCCGAGCAGTGCAAGCATGACCAAGACCGATCGACAAACATCAGGTCCGAAGTTTCCTTGGGTTGTGCACTTATTATAGGAGATTTGTACCCGGATTTGCCAATATTGCCAAACCATTAACAAACTTAACCGAAGAAAAAGCAGAATTTAGATGGAATGAAGACTGCGAAAATTCTTTTAATCAACTAAAACAGGCCCTAGTCACTTCGCCGATTTTGAGTTATCCAAGAGAAGATGAAAAGTTTGTTTTGGACACTGACGCAAGCAATCTGGCCATAGGCGCGGTCCTTTCGCAAGTTCAAGATGGACAAGAAAAAGTTATCGCGTATTTTAGCAAGGTTTTGCCCAGGCCAGAAAGTAATTATTGCGTGACTAGGAGGGAGCTGTTAGCAGTCGTTAAGTCCATCGAACATTTCTACAAGTATTTGTATGGACGAAAATTTTTACTGAGAACAGACCACGCCGCTTTAAAATGGCTTCTGCAGTTCCGTAACCCAGAAGGACAAGTGGCAAGATGGATCGAGAGACTGCAAGAGTATGACTATGACACAGAACACCGTGCCGGAAACAGTCATCGGAACGCTGATGCCTTGTCCAAAAGACCATGTCCGGCGGACTGCAGCCATTGTTAAGCAATCCCTAGAAAGTGCCGAGGGCACGGGAAACAGACTACAGTTGGTAGTGCCGAAGAGCAGGGTGTCAGAAGTGTTGAAGCATCTCCACGATGGGACATCAGGAGGACACTTTGTCATTAAGAAGACGTTGGGTAAAGTGCGAGAACGATTCTACTGGAAGAACTGCAAAGAGGACGTCATGAAATTGTGCCATAAATGCACAGTCTGCGCATCAGGAAATGGTCCAGCGAGAAAACGCAAAGCACCCAAGAAGCAATACAACGTAGGAAGCCCTTTGGAAAGAGTAGCGATTGACATCGCAGGGCCGTTCCCAGAATCCGATTCGGGAAATAAATACATCCTGGTGGCGATGGATTATTTCACGAAATGGATGGAGGCTTACGCCGTACCCAATCAGGAAGCAGATACAGTCGCAGACGTATTAGTAGAAGAGTTTTTCTGCCGGTTTGGAGTTCCGTTGGAATTACACTCCGATCAAGGGCGCAATTTTGAGTCTGGGCTGTTTCAAGAAGTTTGCCGACTATTAGGAATTAAGAAAACTAGGACAACGCCTCTCCATCCTCAATCTGATGGCATGGTTGAACGGATGAATCGAACAATGGGCAAGTACTTAGCCAAGGTAGTATCCGAACACCAAAGAGACTGGGACCTTGCACCTTTTCCTAATGGCATACCGATCATCCGTTCACGAAAGCACAAGCCAAACACCATCCTGTGTAATGCTCGGTTGTGAAATACGATTGCCATGCGACCTTCAATTTGGCCGAAGACCGGAAAAAGAAGTCGCTGGAGAAGATTACGTCAGCAAGTTGGCCAAGAGGCTAGACGAAGTACATGAAGAGGTCCGTAAAAACACACAAATTGCCAGCGACAGGATGAAAACCAGATATGACGTCAAGACACAAAATGGTGGGTTTCGACCTGGCGATATGGTCTGGCTGTATAATCCTCAAAGGAGACGTGGTTTGTCTCCAAAGCTGCAAAGGCAATGGGAGGGCCCCTATGAAATCGTGTAGCGTATTAACGACGTTATATACCGCATCCGAAAACCGCCCAGAGGCAAGCCAAAAGTAGTCCACGTCGATCGTCTAGCCCCGTTTGCTGGCGATAACCACAATGCGCAAGTTCAGGTCCGAACCAGAGTAATAAGTAGCAGAACCAGGAATCCAATTGAAGAAATGGAGTTCGAGAAGTTTATGAACTTTTACGGAGGTTCTGGAAAAGCTAGGTTCGGAGTTACCACCGAGGAACAACAAGACCTGTTCCAGACACAAACAGATTACGCCATCGCACATTGCGTGAGCGAGGATCTTGACATGTCCAGAGGGGTTGCAGTCGTGTTTAAAAAGAAGTTTGGGCAGCTAGATGAATTACAACGACAGCCACCGGCAGTCGGAAAAGTTTTAGGACTACTTGGTGACGGACGCTTTGTTTTCTATCTGATCACCAAGGAATACTCACGTGTCAAGCCGTTATACAAAGATCTGTGGCAAACATTATGGAGTCTCAAGAGAGAAATGGAGTTCCATCATGTTAAGAAATTGGCAGTACCCAAGCTTGGTTGTGGCTTAGATCAACTGAATTGGAGGACAGCTAAAAACATGTTGGAGGTCGACTTCCGAGGAACAGGCATTCAAGTGTTGGTTTGTAGTTACCAACCAAGGAGAATATTGGGTCAGGAAAAGTCCATTGACTGTTACTTCTATGGTCAAGAAAGTTGCAGAAATGGAGAAAGCTGCCGCTATCGCCACGATCCCTTTTACCGGTGTCGCATCCAGTCTCCTGTTCTGGGACAGAACAGTCCTAAGAAGAGGGCAGTGAAACGTTCGAGAAATTATTTGCAAATGCTGTTATCCATCTTTTAGAAGATATACCGAAAAATAGGGAACGCTCCAGAAGGATTTCAGTATGTGTATATATACCGAAGAGATAGATCGTAGGTCAGTTATTGCTGGAATGCGAATACAACAGTGTTAAGAAGATTATCAAGTTGAAATAAATAAGTCGTTAGCACGCGTGCGAGATAAACCTACCGAGAATAATCGTGTACGTGATTTTTAGTGTAAACAAGTGCGAAATCCGAGGACGTTATCTTATCTTCTTGTAAGTGATATAAATTAGAGTAAGTGTTTTATTAAATATTATTAAATTTAATTAGTTCGGTTAATTTAAAAGTATACATATTTCTAGAATAAGTAAACGTTTTTTTAGTCGTTTAAATAAATTAGTTTTTAATAATAAATAAATACGCAAGAGTATCTTGCTTTCCACTTTAAGATATGGAATTTTTTTCTAAAAAAAAATTCTCGCGGGAGGATTCCAACCAAGATTATATATGGAATTCATTTTAAATTAAAAAATAAAATATCTAATAATCTGTTAATGTTAGAAAAAAAATTATTTGAATACGTTTTTCGAAAGAATTATCTCTATAAGAAACTGTAAAAATAATTTGAATAATTTACATACGTACAAAATTATACAAGAAAAACTGTTACAAATGGCGGATACACCCAATTCCGGTTTCTTTATCAGACCTATCTTTTGATAGAATCGAGAGAATATGAAAAGCCAGCTCCATACCAAATTTCAAGTTACTAGGACTTTTGGTTCGAGAGTTATCGTGGGTACATTGTTACACACAAACACCCAAATTTTTTTTGATTCAGGAGTCCTTGAGACGTAAAAATTTTTTGAAAAAAAATTGCGATCGTTATACTTTCCTTATAGAAAAGTAAAAATATAAGAATATAATATAAGAAAAACAAAAAAGCTCTATATAAATTAAATATAATTTTTAACGGCCATTATATTTATCGTAATTGTACACCAAAATACTTAACCTAATTGTTTTACCATCAATGTCTTTTACGTTGTGGTTTTATGTCGCAGTTCTATTCAAAACTATTTTGAATTACGCTAGTGTAAAATCAACTTACAACGTTTATCGCCGTTATATCTATTTGCAGTTAATTCAAAAAGTTACCGGAACCACGTAGGGTGCAAATACGCATATCAACTACCTATAGCTTTAGTATATTTAACAGCGGAATATTCTGCCCCAGTTTAAGTTAGTAGTAAAAACATTAACTTCATTGACCACCAACATTACGACGTCAACAGTTTTCAAAGAGAGAATAAGAAAAAGTTTGTAACCGTCGTTTGATTTTTTATTATGTTTTCGTCAAAGACCAGGTATTTAGCACTGTTATATTTATTGACACACATTATATCTCTACAGCTTGCATTTTTGGAGTGGTAAATGTCACTGTTACTGTGACTACCATAATCGTAATTAAGAAAACCGCGAAAACAAGATTCTATACTATACAACATTTAAAAGTGTGGATTCAAGAAGAAAATCGTGCAATAACATTGGCAGTACTACGCAGTGTCAATGAGAATTTCCGTATTATTAATATTTTTGAAGTATTACTGCCCCTATATAAATACAGAAGATAAAGAGGATTTTTCAAACCACAATAGCTAAGCGACCAGTAACTGCTACAAAACCGAGTAAAGCGACAGAAACTTCTAAGCGTAATTGAAACGCTAGACAAAAGCTATAACGGAGATATCTTCAAAAACAAAGTCGCTAATCTCACACAGCGATAGGAAAAATATATTTTTGGCAACTAAGTAATTGTCAGTTTCACACATAAATGTTATTAGTATGACGTCAATTTTAATATAGAATGAAAAAACTAGCATTTTCGTTATATATTACTTTTATATTTCCATAAAATAAAGAACCTAGTGCAAGCTGCTAAAAATTTACGGGATGTGTATGATGAGGAAGCCATAAAAGAAAAACTATTCAAATTCGTTTGACAAATTTCGTTTTGGTGATTTTTCATTGAAAGATGACCAATGACCAGGTGTGTTCGATGGTAACCAGATGAAACAATTAAGTCGAATCGTTGTGCAATGCATTTGATCTTTGTTTGAAATTGGCGATGAAATATAGATTGTTTACAATAACTTTAATCGAAAACCATCACAGACCAGTTGATATCTACTAAAAGATTTTAATGTCAATTTGCTGAGATTGGAAAGGTGTGGTGTTCTATGAACTGCTTCTAAGGAATTAAACGATCACTTCGGTTGTGCACTGTCAACAATAGGACAAATTAAATACAGTGATCAACGAAAAACGGTCAAAATTGTACAATCGTACATTGTAGAACTTTTATTTCGCTTTGTAATATCAAAGTTTTTAACATTTTAAAACGTATCTTAATTTTAATTTTTATTTTATAAGTACGTAATAAGTGCATATGCACTTGAGTTATTCAGGTCGAGATTATTGTCATACGTTTTAATTACATTTTATAATTTACATTCCCAACAATCATTTCTTTAGCTTTTGAGGTACAAGTAATTTTATATTAAGGTCGTTTATTTATTTTAACACTATTCAGAGCTTCACTTATGTTTTGTTATCATTTGATGATTTTCTAAAAATAAATTTTTGGTCGCTTATGTTTAATTCATTCTTAACTTGGTACCTGTTGCATCTCTGTTGGTTGCACTTTGATCATATGCGATCTCTTTTGATGCTTCCCTAGTCGTTTATAAGTTTATAAAAGAAAACGCTGTAGTTATTAAGGCAGTGTGAGAACTAAGAGTTAGCGCGTAGCCCAATGGGTGTTTGACGCCTAAGAATCGTGAAGTTGTGTGTTTAGCATTGAACGATATCAGAGTTCAAAAATAATCGGTTATAGAAATTAGTTCTTTTCGTAATATGGATTGTAGTTAAGCTTATGTTTGGGTGATGTTTTGCATCGTAGAAACCAACATACTCAAATTCGCATTTTGCGGCTAAATAAAAATTATACCCAATCCACCCGTCATAGCCTCATCGAGAAAGTTTTACCACAGTATATATTCATATAGTAATTTCACTTCTACGTTTTTTGTGGACAAAAATATTTCTGCGCGTGGGCTATGCGCAGTACTAAAACGAGCATAACTTAACCTAGCAAACGCAAAAGTTGAATCGCGTTTTCAAAAAAAAATTTATTAATTAATTTGTATGAAAGCGGCGTAGAAAAGTTATAAGGTTATGTTAAAATAATTTCGAATTTTTAAATTAGGGGAGTAGTAATGTAGCACTCACATGCGCCTGGGCTATGCGCACTCGTTTTTCTGTTCAACTTGTATGTCCACAAAGGTTAAAGATACCGACAAGAAGTGAGTGTGATACAGATCACATTATCCTGTGGTTTTATCCATAGTTCGAGATTTGGATTATCGACTAGCTTCTGGGTCCAGCCATCTGCAACTTATATCAGGTTACTTTACGTGTTTACAAATTATATTTATTGCAATAGATTGCATTGCAATTATATTTGAGCTTAGTATAACTTAAGAGCTTTGAACTTATCAAAGTGAAGTTTATTCCTGACTTTGACTTTAATTTTGTCAACTAAATAAGACATTAATGTAGTGATTGATTCGCTGTCGGTAAACAAACTTTTCTACACTCTTACTAGTAAATCGCATATTACTTACTATTTAGTTGCTAGGTAAATAGATCATAACTAAAGAGCGCATAGTGAGGCAAGAAAAAATACCAAAAAAGGTGGCATAAAAGGCATATTAAACCTGCCAAAAATGCAATAAAAAAAGCAAAAATATCTATTAAAATTTATAGTTTATTTTTTTGTTTTACAATGTTTATTAAGTGTTATTATTTTCCTAAGCACAAATCAAATATTTTTCAATATTTTGACTAATAAGCTGTTACCTTTTATCATTTAAAATATTTTTATAGAAGGAAAAAGTTCTTTCGACATCACAAGATGTTAGTGGAGCAAATTTTAATGCCGATTTTCCGTTATTGTTAAATATATTTTTTGTTGATGCTTCATGACTCCCTTTTTTGAATTTCAGTCAGTTGTTTCAAGAGGTCAAAGGAAGGGTTTTTGGATGTGACGGAATCTACATTTTGACTAATTTTTCGTCCTATAATCCCTGGACATGCTCTTATAATTGTTCTTATTCTTTTGAATGTAGCGAAAGATTCGGTCATTGCGGTTTTCCTTTTTCTAGCTCCTTTAATTCGTCAGGAATGCCGGAAAAGTTTGTTTTTATAAAAACTAGTCCTCTCTTAACAGCTTCGTCATTAAAAGCTTTTTTGACATTTTGCAATTGCTGCAGAGCCCGTCTCGTCAAATAATTCAACCACGTGAAGTAAGATAATTCAATTAATGTATAAGACAATGTCAGATTATAGTATGAACTGTACCTCTTTAATTTTTTCAAAATGTGTGGCATAAAAAATGCAAGCAGATAACCAAGTTCCCCATCTTGTTATGATAGGTTCCGGTGAAAGTTTAACATCTGGAAGTTTTTCTTTATAGGCCGTAATGGTGCTTTCACAAAAACCTGAAACAAGGTCTAATAATCAAAAAGAGAATCTAATATGTTAAAGATTTTTACCTTTTTGGTGGCAGAAATTAACTTGTTTACTATTGCAAACTCGTCTCTAATGAATTTACACACTCTATGTATTCTATGTGCTAGACAAGTTAAATGTTTTAAATTCGGATAAAATATTTCTAACGCCTGAGCGGATTTGATCATATAAGGAATACAGAAGTTCTACAAACACAAAACTATATAATTGTAATTAATAGATTGAATTATATTAATCAATCATTTAAAAAAAACTTATGTAAACAATCATCGAAAAAATTTGCAACTGTTTTGTGATTGGTCTGTGGAATTTCTTTTGATGCTAGCAAATGAGCTTTACTGGTTCTAGTTCAGACAATTTACCAACTACAAAATTTGTTATATATCGACCTCTGTAATCGGTTGTTTCATCAACCGAAGTCCAAATGTAATGGTCCCCAATGTCATTCCTTATTGTCTGTATTTTCTATAAAAGGTAAACCAGCATTTTGAAAACTATTATTACTTTAATTAAACTGCTTACCGATTGGTAACATATGTCTAAATAATTTTTTCTCAAAGTTGATTCATTTGGAACAACTTGTTTGGTGTATTTTTCGAGGAAATTGCGAAAATTGTAAAGTTTTTTAAGAGCAATTTGAGCCGACACCAATACTTTGCACAAATCTAGAGCAAAAGTAGTTTTTGATGGGCCAGGTTTATTCTGTTGACCTGCTATAACGTTTTTTAACAATGGTTGTTTCATAGTTTTTTTAATATTTTTTAAATGTAAACTACTACCTAAGTGTTGTTTTACATGGTACTTTTTAGTAACGCCGATCTAAAATAATACATATACTAGTATAATTAAAAGCATTTAAATTAAGATACTACAAACTTACTGATTTTGAACAAACCTGGCAAAAAAGGTTTTCCCGGTCGGTTGTTAAATTATTGTCTAATTTACTTCACTTGTAATAATTTTCAAATTTTGATTGTTTATTAGGTGACATTTTTTAAAACTTACTCACAGCACAACAGCAATAACTATCACAGTGTGATAATATCACAGGTATTTATAACAAACAAAGAATATTTTAGTCATGTGTTTCAGTCAATAAAGGAATCCCACCGGACAGAATTAAAATTATCTATATCTTTTTGCTTTACTTAGGTACTGAATAGTGTAACGTATAAACAAAGAATAAACTACTTTTAATCGTGCCAAATATGTAACTACTAACAATTTAAAATTTAGATAATAATAATGCACCGTGCTAGCTCTATGATTTTATTAAATATAAACAACACACAAACATTAGAGCGATGAGAAATATTTCTAATTATAATCAGGGACGGGGTATTCTACTCGTACACTAATATTTACAATTCTAATTTGAAATATAATTTGGACGCCACAATATTTTTTATATTAAATTTATAACGGTTAAATATTGAAACCAACTGATAAACAAATCTTAAAACTAACACTTAATCAAGTTATTAAGGTACATACGTGTTATTTGAAGGTTATTTACCACTTGCTGTTCGTAACTTCAGCGCATGGGCGCGGTCATCATGTGACTTAATTGAATTACGCAATACTTGGAAATCTTCTATTGTTTTCGTATAATTTGATTTATCCTATCACCTTAGATCGATGATCATTAACCATAACTTCATAAACATATAGGGGGAAGGTACGTATCAAAAATTTTCCATAATCGTATCGTACATAAATCGTAATAATCGTATTCAAAAAACGTAACGTAAAACCATCGAAATTGTACGTATTCAAGCAAATCGAATCGAACGTATCGACCAGAATATATCGTAACCCATAGTTTAAAAAAACTTTCAGTTCGTACGTACAAAAAAAAACTAAAACGCAAGATCCAAAGGTTACAGCACGTGTACAGAACAAAGAAATCACTTACCCCTTTAGATTACGGGTTTCTTTAAAACAAACGAAGGCGAAAAAATACTGCGACAAAAGCGGATATTTTTCAGTGCATACAACTAAAGCAGATTTCCACAGTTCAAATTTAACATGAGGAAATTTTTCTGCACGTTATGCAGGAACGTCCGCTTCCGTTAGAAGTTCAACGGAAGATGGGTTAAAACAACATGGCTACGAATCACGCATGAGTAATATGCATCAGCGATTTGCGCACGCAGGGACTCCAAAAATGTTAAATTAAGTCAGAAGTATTCAATCGAAAAAATGTAAACGTTACAATAGATCTATAAAATATGATTCATTTCGAAATCCTTCAGGTTTTGTAAATAGTGTTCTGTTAAGCCTGCCATTGTACATAATCCTACTGTAAATTCTTATAATAGTTTTTCTTTATAAGAGGCATTTGTATTTAATGTTTTCTGGAATCCATTGTTTAACAAAACTTGAAAATCCCTGTTGTTATTTATAGGTTCATGGTAAGACCTTTTGAGCAAAAATGTTAATTATATTACTGTACGTAATTTAAGTAAAATTCTGTAATGCGTTATTGTCATCTACCTATTAAAAACTGTTTACACAATTTTTTCAAAATTTATATGTAAAGAGGCAATATAGAATAATACTCCTTAAAAAGGCAAAAAGACAAAAATTTACAGAAAAAGGCAAAATAGGCAGGCTCCAGGCATTTGCCTGACTGTCCGTTCTTTACTTATTGTACTTTTAGTAAAGTTCAATTCCAAACAATTCAGTATTATACTTGGAAGCAAAAGTTTTCACGGATAGAATCTATACTAAGATGTGAACGTCTTCCAAGTTTGGACCGTAATATTTAGTAACCGAAGTTACCAACGTTTTGCACACTTTCGTAAGGAGGTTTATCACGGCGTGAAACAAAATCAAAAAACCCAAACAGGTAATCAAATTCTAACTAAACACCTCTAAAGAGTTAAGTAATCAACTTATGAACCAAGATAAATTCTAAACTTCATGTCTACTTAAAAAGAAGTAGGGTCCATACGGTAAAAAAAGGTGTGTCTTAGATAAAAGAGTAATAATCGAAAATTAAAAAGAATATAGCTCAAAACCATGATCACAATTAAAGTTAAAAGGTGTTTGATGATTTTTATGTTCTCTTGGATTTCCGTATTGAAGAAGAATAGAGATTTCGTAATCATCGAAACGTTATCAAAATATATCATGTGATCTGCAGTAAAATGCAACCGCAGACTTGAAAATATGCTTTTTTCGTATACAACGATTATGTGACGGAACAACCAGTTTCACAATGTAGACTAAATCACACGAACAAGGAATTTAGTATACATCTTGAAATGAAATTGTAATGAAAACCAATAGTTAAGATTTCCATAGTAAATTTGATATCCGAGTGTTGATTGTTTCAAGAAACTTAAACAATTTGAGATGACTATGAGACCAAACAATAAACGCGTCGTCAACATACCTAAACCAGATTTTAGGTTTTAATATTGATGATTCTAAAGAAACCATTTCAAAAGATTCCATTGTTAGCTACAGCAGGCAATAGAGAAGAATCCATAGCAATGCCAGAAACTGTTTGTAAAACTTGTTATTAAATTCAAAATAAGTAGATGATAAACACTTATTAATAATAGGAACCAAACTAAAATCCTTGTCATGGTTACACAAAATCTATTCGATGATAATAAGCGAATCTTTAATAGGAACTTTGCTAAAGTGACCTCAAAACTCACAAGAAGAACTTTTATAGTTTTTAAGCGTT
This sequence comes from Aquatica leii, assembly GCA_035610365.1. Classification (NCBI taxonomy): domain Eukaryota; kingdom Metazoa; phylum Arthropoda; class Insecta; order Coleoptera; family Lampyridae; genus Aquatica; species Aquatica leii. The sequence continues at coordinate 169,805,406 of CM069433.1, forward strand.
CAATAAAATGCGAATAGTTAAGGATTTGAGAAATGTAAATTTGCAAAGAATGATGGAAAAGGACTTGGCTAGCTTGTAGGTAAGAGATTAGATAGTACTCACAATAGGTCAAAAAGAAATACCTTGTTTGTGAACTTTGGGAAGTCCGTATAGACGAAGTCGTTTCGAACCGGAAGAGGTAAGCCGACGTTTAGTTTTTGAAGGTAGATTAGAAGATTTGATGATTTGGCTGAGGTTGAATCTTTAAAGTGGGATTACGATTTAGAAGAGCGTACGTTTCCTCTGACAAAATAGAATGAATGGATGGCAACTTCTGTTACAACAGTGACACGATCCCAAACCAAAAGACGTTCTCATATTTACTTTTTAATTTTAATTGTAATATAATTTAATCAATTAATTAAAAACTAAACGATTTATGCTTAACTAATGATAATATTTATTAATTGTAGAACAATGATTGGTATAAAATTCCATTATCCAATGGCGTTTGTGTGCCAAATAAATGTACAGTCTCTGACATTATCACAATTTTTGACTCTAAACAAATCACATTTTGGACTACCGACACTTTGTGCCAAACGAAAGAAGTTGAACCGTACGACAACGTGGCAGTCGCTACTATGTAAGGTTACAGTTAATGTATTCAAAACAGTGAAAACTAATCTTTAAAATATAGTACTTTTTTTAGTGTACTTTTTAGTATAGTGGCAGCATCTAGTCTATACGATGTCAATTTATATTTAAAAAACGAAAGTAAGCTGTGGTTTATTTCTGCTGATTACTAAAAATACTGATTGTAGAACCTGCGCACTCTTTGTTTACGTCGTTTTCATTGTTAACAAATGGAAAAAAACTTTTGCAAATCAATAAAAGTCCCAATTGTGATCAAATTTCATGTATGAATGGATTACGCGTTATAAGTTTTTCGTTAGCCATCGTTGTTCACACGATTGTAATTAATTTACAGTTTATAAAAAACGTGTCATATTATCAAGAAGTAAGCATATTTTTTTAACAATTGTTTTCAAAAATTATTATTACAGTGGCATTCATCAATTTACGGAACAGTGGTAGTTGGAAGCGAACTTGTCATTGACACATTTTTAGTAATGACCGGAGTGTTATTATCCTTCAACGAAATGAAATCTATTTCAAAAAAACAAAATTTCAACGTTATAAAACACTACATAAATCGATATTTTAGGTTTGTATTAGTAATAATAAATAGACACCAAACTAATATATATTTAAAGAATTAGCTCGGTGTTCTTTATAGTCGTTTTAATAAACGTTTCGTTAATATATTTGAGTTCCGGCCCATTATGGAAAGCAAACGCTAATTATTGCAAATCAAATTGTTATACATACTTGTGGAATACGTTACTTTATATCCAAAATATTGCAAACCCAGATGCTATGGTAATAGTTAATGATGTATTAAAGAAGATAACAAAACATATTTTTAGTGTTTTGGAATAAGTTGGTACTTAAGTCTAGACATGCAACTGTGGATAATTTCACCATTTTTACTTATTCCATTAAGAACTAAACCTAAGCTAGTACTTACGTTTGCCGCACTATTTGGATTTCTTTCTAGCATATCTGTTTTTGGAATGGTTCGGTTTTACGATGGTATTTCTGCAGACATCTATCAATTTAAAATATACACCCATACCTTAGTTAGAGCTGCACCTTGGTTTTTGGGTTTAATATTAGGATATTTTCTTTTTATTTCAAAAAAATCAAAAGCAAACATAAATAAGGTAAAACTTTAAATAAAAAAGTCGTATTTTATGCATATCTAATGCTTTGAAGTATTGATCACTACTTTTTCGTTCCCGAAACGTATCGCCCCCGAAGTTTTACCTCTAGCCAGTTTTATGTAGCTAGTGGAATTTCTGCAAGCTTTTTTTTTAAATTTTTATTTTTTGGTGTTTATGTTTTAACTATAGAAATTTTTACTAGATATATTTAAAGAATTTCTGACCTGCAACCGGAATAAATTGAAAATTCAAAGTTGTACGCAATCCCATCAAAATAAGCAATAGCTTAACGATTTTCAAAATTTTCAAAATTCGTTTCACACGATCTGATATTACGACATACTTTTTATTTTTTAGATTTCTTTGATTTCTAGCAATCAGTTGTACTATTTCGTAGTCATGAATGCCTTGCTGCTTCAGCAAGCATTCAATAAATCGAAAAATATTTAGAAATTTCGATCCACATGTTTCTTAAAAAGCGCGGTGTCATTCTTCCAAATAATTATTCGTGCGATGTTGGCTGTTAAGAGCGCGCTGGTAAGACATTCCAAAGCTGATTTGGAAAATTTGGAATTTGACGACCACGACGTAGTTTTCGACAAATATATGCATATTCGAAGTGATTGACTATGGGTACAGCCTTTTCGGGCAATTTTTCGCTTTCAACTAATTCATAGCTCCTATTGAAGCTCTCCAGACTGTATTAGTGGGTTGGTTCGTTACTCCTCTCCACCTTTCTTTCTTTTCTTTACTTTACAGGTCGTTGTGTTTTTTGCTTCTTCCACATTGAAACGTTCGAGAAATTATTCTCAAGTTTGAGAACTTTCGCGAGGTTTTTGTACATTTCCAAAACGTTCACCGAAAAATATAGAAAATTCTCGAACGTTTGACCAAAATGGATAAATGCGACACAAACAAATCATCGGTCAGTTATTCCAGTAATTTGAAAACGGCAGTGTTAAGAAGATTATTCAACATTAAATAAATAAGTGATTAACGCGTGTGTTCGAGATAAATATACGGAGTATAACAATGTACAGCCCGCGCGCTTAAAGAATGCCTCGTGTCGCGCATGGATGTTCATGCATTCAGCCGCACTCGTTAACGCAATAGCAACTGAAAGCATTACCAGTGGCATCGGTGACGCGTTTTCAATCATTCGTCACCAAACCACAAGAAATTTTAAAATATTTTATTTATTTGAATAATAATAATAAAAATAATAGTAATAATAATTTAAACATTTATAAAATAGAAAAAATAACCATGTTGACAAGTAATAAATTTTATATTTGAATTAAAAATAAACACAACAGTTTAATCGTTTATGAAAATCAAAAAACTATAAGTTCGATTTTTAATTATAGAAACAGGATAGGCTGTATTTTAAGAGTATTATTCAGGTATTTTTGACAGAATCACAGTTGAAAGCGAGATAACTAATAAAAACATTTTTGAATATTTGCTAATCTGTTGTTAATGATACTAAGGAATGTCAACTATTAGGATTTTTTTAATGAGCATTTAAGCAAAACTACTTATTTATTTTACTATTGTGAAAGTATTTGTTGTTTATACATATTTGTCTAATAGATTCGTGCGGTACCTTTCGAGGTAGAACGTCGTATTTACATTTAAGGAAACGTAAAAGTGAAATACAATAGTGTAGACGTTGGAGAACATAGTGAGCGAAGGAACGGAAGTTCGTAGTGGTAGTAAGAGGAAAGAAAGAGAGAAAAAGGGGTGGGTAACAGAGGAAGGGTGTAAAAGAATAAATAAATTAAGTGAAAAATGAAGAACCGTGGTGGAAAAGTATAAAACTGCGACGAACAAATGAGATTAAGGCAAATAAGCAGTATAATCTAGAAGGTCAGCAATAAAAGATAACTTTATACATTAATAGAAATTATTGCATTTAAACCTAAATTAAAGCGAAATCACTACAAGTGGGACGTTTTAAAACACGAAAAAGTAAGAAAAGAAGGCACGGAGAAATAAAAAAGCGGAAAGGAATGAATGAAAGAGAAAGAGAGGAAGAGGAAAAGTAAAGACAACAAATATTTGAAAGAGGAAAGAAAACAAAAAGATCACCGGACATTAAAAAGATAACGGACGAAATCGAAGAAAAAACCCCAGGAACAGAAGGAGGAAAGAAAGAAATGGAGGAGTTCAAAGAATTAATGAGAGAAATGATGAAACAAATGAAAGAAAATATGCGAAGAATAAAGCAAGAAATCAAAGAAATAAAGAAAGAAATAAGAGAAAGGGAAAAGAATTGGAAGAAAGAAAAAGACGAACTGGTGGAGAAAATAAAAAAACTAGAGAAAAAAGCGGAAGATGAGAAAAGATGCAAAAGGGAATAATATTGTAATAAAGGGGTGGAGAAGTGAAGAACCACAAAACGATTTAGCATTGATGCTGGAAGAAAAATTCAATGTGAAAGTAGAAGTGGAAAAGGTGACAGTAATAAACAAAGAGAAGAAAAATGAAATGGTTGGGCGGAAATGGGAGGAAAAGTAGAAGGTGATGGCGGAGAAGAAGAAATTAAGGAATATAAAAATATATATATGTCACGATTTGACATGAGAAGAGAGAAAAGTACGAAGAGAAATAATGAACATAGCGGTGGAAAAAAGAGCGGAAGAGAAAAAAGTTTGGGTAGGATAAAGAACTTCATTTTTCTTTATCCTACCCAAACTTTTTTCTCTTCCGCTCTATATGGAACAGGGGGGAACAGGGATAGTGGCCTGAGCAAAGAAAGGGTAGAGAAAATAAGTAACCAAAGGGCAAAAAACTAAAAGGCGAAGGGGGGCGAAAAAGGAAAGAAGGTTGACGAAAAGGCAAAGAAAAGGAATAAATAAAGTGATGGAAAGCGAAAAAAAGAGGAAAAAAAGAAAAAAAGTAAAAAGCACAGGGGGAGGTGAGTGAGCTGAGAGTGTTGTTTTGGAACGTAGCGGCAATAAAAAACAAGGAACAGGTTTTTTGGAAGTACATCAAAAAACAGGATGTAGTGGGATTACAGGAGACATGGATGGAAGAAAAAGAATGGGAGTGGTGAGAAAAAGAGTTACCGGAGGAATTTGAGTGGGTGCTGCAACATGCAGAAAGGGAGAAAATAAAAGGAAAAACAAAAATAAAAATAATGACGGTTGGGTGGGTAGGGAAGGAATACAAGAGAGTGTAGAGGAAATGAGAGAGATGATGGAGTAAGCAACAGAGAAAGTCAGATTTAGAAAGTGGAAGGGGGAGAAAACAGGATGAAAGAAATGGTGGGATAGAGAATGTAATGAAGCAAAGAAAAAATGCAAGGAGAGCATTATGACAGTGGAAAAAATGGAGGAAAGAAAAGAAAAATACAAAGAAGCAGTTAGAATATGCAAGAAAACATGTGAGAGAAAGCAGGAAGAAAACAAAAAGAAACAAGCAGAGCAGCATAAAAGAATAAAAACGGAAGAAGATTTATGGAAATACCTAAAGAAAGAAAAAAAGAAAAAAACGACGACAAAAGGAATACAAATTAAAGAATGGGAGATATACTTTAGGAACCTGCTGGGAAGGGAAGAGCAAGAGCAGAAAAGAGAAAAAAGAAGATACACAGTAGTAAGACGGGAAGAAGGAGATAGAAATAGAATAAAAGAAGACGAAGTAATAGAGGCAATAAAGAAGATAAAACAAAAGAAAGGCGACAGGAGAAGATGAGATACAAGGCGAAGAGTGGGTATTAAGGGAAGAAAATGTAGCAAAAAGGATGACAAAAATACTAAATAAAAAATGCAAAGGGAAACGATTCCCGGAGAGATGGAGAGAGGGAATAATTTGCCTGATCCATAAAAAAGGAGAAAGAAATAAAGTCAAGAATTATAGAGGGGTAACATTATTAAGCACGGCATACAAATTATATGCGACAGTGCTACAAGGAAGACTACAGAAGGAAAAGAGGCAAGAAGTTTGGTACCAGACGGACAAGCGGGATTCAGAAAAGGAAGAAGAGTGATATACAACATTTATATACTGAAACACTTGGCGAATAGAGAGCTAAAAAAAGGGGCAAAATGGTTGCACTATTCGTAGACTTAAAAGCTGCTTTTGACAGAGTGAACAGGGAAAAACTGTGGGAATACATGAAGCGAAAAAAATCAATGAAAGATGAATAGAAAGAATAGAGGAAATGTACGAAGAAACGAAGAGCAGGGTCCAAGTGAATGGGAAAGAGAGCGAGAAATTCATTACAAAGAAAGGGTTGATACAGGGATGCCCACTGAGCCCAAGTCTGTTTGCAGTATATACGGGGTTCTGGAGGAGACAATGAGAGCACAACACACAGGAAGGATAGTAGTAGGGAAAACGAAGGTATGGTCGTTGGCTTATGCGGATGTTATAGTGTTGGTGGCTAAGGAGGAAAAGGAAATGAAAGAAATGATGGCAATGCTAGAAAAATGCATGAAAAAAAAAGAAATGGAAGTAAACACAAAGAAAATAAGAATAATGGTATTTAAAAAAGGAGGGGGGAAAACAAAAAGAAAGGAGTGGAAATAAAGGGATGAGGAAGTGCAGCAGGTGAAGGATTTTACACACCTCGGTTACACGATGAAGCAGCATAATGAAGAGGAAGAACACATAAAAAAAAGAGCGAGGAAAGGAAACAGGTTAATAGGACAAGTGTGGGGTGTCGGGGAAAGGGTATTTGACATGGGTATAGAAAAAAGAAGGCCGTTATTTGAAAAGTTAATAAAGGGCGTGATGGTGTATGGGGCGGAATTATTGAGGTGGAAGGAGTGGAGGGGGGTAGAAGGGATACAAGAGAAATACTGGAGATGGGTATTGGGACTTGACAGAGATACACCTGGGTGAGAGAGTAGGTACAGGTAGCAAAAATAAGAGTAGAGACAGGAAAAAGGGCCATAAAATACGAGGAAGAACCGAAGGAAAAAACAGAATGCAAAATACTGTAAGAATGTTGGAAAGAAATAAAGGGAGGAAAAGTGAAGTACGGGCATAAGCGCAGAGAAAAGTATTAAAAAAGAAACCGGTACGCGAGAGAAGTGGAGAGATTATGAGAAGAGGGAGTAGGGGTAAAGGAAGAAATAATAAGGAGAGATACGGACATTGAAAAACAAGAAAGATGGACAAGGATAAAAAGGCCAGATATAATAGGAACTATAAGGTTATTAAGGTGGAAAGGGTGCCAGAATATTTAAAGGTTAAAGGAAATAAAAGCAACAAGAAGAAAAAATGATAAGCACGGTCGTTTTGTTGCAATAATTGTAATAAATTAATAAATTAATAACAGAAATAAATAATTAATTAGTGTAATACATGAAAATAAATGGTACGCGCTTTTGATGGCGACGCCACTGACATGCCGCGCTTAAGAGACTTGAAGTTGGACGAATGCGCATCCAATCTTCAGGCATTCTTTGGACGTGTTGTACGTGACTTTAAAGTAAACAATAAGTATTAAATTAAAGTTATCCGCTGACTTTATCTTTGTGTGATAGTTCTATATATAAATTAGTGTAAGTGTGTCACCAAAGAGACTGGGATCAGTCGCCTTTCCATCCTCAATCTGATGGCATAGTTGAGCGGATGAATCGAACAATGGACAAGTTTTTAGCCAAAGTAGTGTCCAAACACCAAAGAGACGGAAATCAGTACTGGCACCTTTTCCTAATGGCATACCGATCATCCGTTCACGAAAGAGAAAAAGATTACGTCAGCAAGCTGACCAAGAGGCTAGGCGAAGTACATGAAGAGGTCCGTAAAAACACACAAATTGCCAGCGACAGGATGAAGACTAGATATGACGTCAAGGCACAAAATGGTGGGTTTCAACCTAGCGACATGGTCTGGTTGTATAATCCCCAAAGGAAACGTGGTTTGTCGCCGAAGCTGCAAAGGCAATGGGAGGGCCCTTATGAAGTCGTGCAGGGTAATAATGACGTTATATATCGCATCCGAAAATCACCCAGACGCAAGCCAAAAGTGGCCCACATCGATCGTCTAGCTCCGTTTGCTGGCGATAACCACAATACACTAGTAATGAGCAGCAGAACCAGAAATAAAATCGAAAGAATGAAGTTATGAGTTTATACGGAGGTTCGGAGTTACCACCGATGAAAAACAAGACCTGTTCCAAACACAAAAAGATTACGCCATCGCACATTGCGTGAGCGAGGATGGTGACATGTCCAGAGGGGTTGCCGTCGTATTTAAAAAGAAGTTTGGGCAGCTAGATAGACTACGAAGACAGCAACTGGCAGTTGGAAAAGTTTTAAAACTACGTGGTGACAGACGTTTTCTATCTGGTCACCTAGAAATACTCAAGTACCAAGCCGTTATACGAGAATCTGTGGCGGACAATGTGGAATTTCAATACAAAAATTAAGAGAAATTGACAGTACCCAAGCTTGATTGTGGTTTAGATGAACTGAATTAGAAGACAGTTCGAAACATGTTGGAGATCGTCTTCCGAGGAACAGGCGTTTAAGTGTTGGTCTGTAGTTACCAACCAAAGAGAATATCGGGTCAGGAAAAGTCCATTAACTATTACTTTTATGGTTAAGAAAGTTGCCGAAATGGAGAAAGCTGCCTCTATCGCCACGATCCTTTCTACCGGTATTGCATCCAGTTTCCTGTTCTGGGACAGAACAGTCCTGCGAAGGGGGCAGTGAAACGTTCGAGAAATTATCGTCAAGTTTGAGACCTTTTGCGAGGTTTTTAAACATTTGCAGAACGTTCACCGAAAGATATAGAAAATTCTCGAACGTTTTTCCAAAATGTATAAATGCGGTACAAACAAATCATAGGTCAGTTATTCCAGTAATTTAAAGACTGCAGTGTTAAGAAGATTATTCAAGTTTAAATAAAGAAGTGATTAACGCGTGGGTTCGAGTTAAATATACGGAGTATAACTTTGTACGTGACTTTAAAGTAAACAATAAGTGTTAAACTAAAGTTATCCGCGAACTTTATCTTCGTGTGATAGTTCTATATATAAATTAGTGTAAGCGTGTTTATTAAATATCCTTAGATTTAATTAGTTCGGTTAATAATAGTAAACATGTACATATTTTTAGTATAAATAAATATATTAGTAATAATAAACGGCCTCCTCTTTGCTCTCTTTTCTTGTTGCTTCTATTTCATTACCTTCTTCGCAATTGATTTTTCTATTTACATTTCCGTACCAACGTATTCTCCTGGCCTTAATTTCCTTTACTATGTTTACTCCTGTTAGTGTGTCTTCTAACTCTTGGTTTGTTAATCTTATATGTAATTCTTCATTTATCTTCTTTGGTTCATATATTCTTCTAATTATTTTTCGTTCAAATACTTTCAATTTCTCTGCATCTTTATTTGTGATGCGCATGGTTTCACTTGCGTTTAGTACTACTGGTCTTATTGCTACTTTGTACATTCTCATTTTTGTTGCCTTTGTTATCTGTTTTCTTTTCATAATTTTTTTTAATTTGTTGTTTGCGTTGTGTCCTGATCTTATTCTTTGTGCTGTTTCTATGTTTCTCTAGTTTTTGCTATTTATAAATGTACCAAGATATTTGAAGGTTTCAACATGCTCGAATTTATATTTTCCTATCACGATTTCCGTTTATTTTCATATATTTAGTTTTCTTTTGATTTAATTCTAATCTTCGTTTTCTTGTCTCATCTTCTATTTTCTGTGTTATTTCTTCTAAGCTTTTCTTGTCACTACTGCGATGTCGTCTGCATACGCAGTTACTTGTGTTGACGTTTGTATTATGGATCCGGTTATTTTACAATTTCTTATTACACCTTCTAATGCTATGTTAAATAGAGCTGCGGATAGTCCACCTCCTTATCTTGCTCCTTTTGCTTGTTTCACTGGATTTGTTAATACTTCTTGTGTTATTACAACTGCCTTTGATTCCACCAATGTCATTGTAATTAATCGTTTTATTTTCTCTCCAAGCTGTTAAATGCTTGTTTAAAGCCTATGTACAAAATAGGCAAATCAATCTCTCTTTCATAGCATTTTTCTATCACTTGATTTGGCATGTGTATTGCATCAACTGTAGATTTTTCTTGACTGAATCCATTTTGGTGTTCTTCTACCTCCCTTCGTGTGTATTTATTTAATTTTTTTTAATATTATTGATGATAGCTCTTTATACACTGTATTTAGTAGCATTATTCTTCTATAGTTGTCGCATTTTGATAGATCTCCATTTTTTGGTATAGGCATTATCATCCCTAGTCGCCATTCTTCAGATATTACTTCTTTTTACCATACTGCCACTAGTACATCGTATATTCTTGTTTTTAGCTTGTGTCCTCCGTGTCTTAGTAATTTCATTGTATCTACTGTCTGTCCCTAGCGTTTTTCCATTTTTTAGATTATTTATAATATTTTTTACCTATTCTTGTGTTGGGTTTTCTACTGTTTCTTCTTCTTGAGTATTATTTGATTCTTCATCTCCGCTAGTACCTTCTTCTGATGTTTCCATGTTTTCTAGGTACTCTTGCCATTTTTTAAACTGTTACTGTTATTGCCTTCTTCCATGTTTGCTGTCTTATTTGCCTACATAATTTTGTGTTGTTTTGTTATCCTTTTGTAACTCCTCTATTCTTGTCTTTAGCCATTTCAGCTTCTTGTTTCTTATCAATTTTATTCCATCTTTTCGTGTTTGCCTGTACTTTTCATAATCGTTTTTTTTTGTTTGTTTTTATCCATTTTAATCTTGCCTCTCTCTTTTCTTTTGCCATTTTATCGCATTCATCGTCGTACCAATTGTTTTTCTATTTTATTTGTTTTCTCTTTATGATTTTTTCTGATGTTTTGATTATTGCAATTTTTATGTTTTTCCATTTGTCTTCTATGTTTTCATTTTTGTTTCTTCTTTCTAGTTGTCTTTTGACCTCTTCTTGAAACTTTCTTTTGTTTTCTTCATTGTTTAAACTCTCAATATTCCATTTTTTTGCACTTGTTTTGGTTTTGTTATCTCTTGCCAGTCTTGTCTTTGTTTGGCTATTACTAAGTATTAGTCTGTATTTACACTGGTTCCTCTATATGATCTTACATCTTGTATTATGCTTTCTCTTTTCTTTTGTATTAGGATGTGCCTATTTCGTTTCCTCCTGTTTGCTCTGGTCTTGTTCATATGACTATATGTTCCTTTTTATGTGTGTACTTTGTGCTTGCTACATAATCTTGTTCCATTATCATTGGTTTTTCCATGCAGCGTTTCTTTGGCTGCAACATTTTGTATGTGCTCTTCTGTTCCTATAACTGCATTCAGATCCCCTAGCAATATTAACATGTTTTGAGATTGTTTTGCTTTCTATATTTTCGTAGATTATGTCCTTTTCTTTATTTGTTGCTACTTCGCTTGGTGCATATACATTTATTATAAAAATATTTGCTATCTGGTTTTTCAGTCTTAGATATGAGATTCAATCGTTTATTTTCTTGAATTCCGGTACTTGGTTTCTATATTTTTTATTATCATAAACGCTGTTCCATTACTTTCTTATTTTTTTTCTTTTCCGTACATTATTGAGAATTTTTCTTTATCTAATCGGTTTTTATCTCTACATCTCACTTCTTGTAGTGTTAATATATTTATTTTATATCTTTGCATTTCCTTATTTACTTCTTCCATCTTTTCTATTTCTAATAATGTTTATGTTCCATGTTCCTTGTCTTATTTCGATTATTTCTTATTTTTCTGCTCTTTCCTTATTTCCTCGCCATTGTCGTCATATTTTTATTTCGTCGTTGGAAACCCCGCTCGTAAACTTGTGTTCATACAGTCTTGCTTCCTGATGGTTTTGATTTTTTGCTTCTTGAGCTATTCTTTTATTGCTGTTTTCTCCGAGCTTTCTTTTTTGTCCGGTGATCTTTCTGTCGCTAATCGTTTCTTACTTTTCGCCTCTTTGTTCTCATTTTCTAAAGCGTCTTTTTCTGGCTGTTGTAATTGCTCGAGTGTGTAGTATTCTCCGATTTGCCTTGTATTGCTTTGTTCTCGCTTCTTTCATATATGTTATTAATGTTTTTCTTTGTTGCCGTACCTGTTTTGTATAATCTTCTGAAATCTAGATCTCCGTTCCTTTTAATTTATTGGTTGCTTTTCTTATTCCATGAGTTAAACTCTATAATAACTGGTCTATTTTCTGTTTATCTCGCGGAGTTCCGTTTCCATGTTTAATGTTATTTCCATTTTGCTTAGGATTTTTCTTATATCTTCCATCAGTATTGGTTCCTGTTCATTGTGGTTTTTTTTATTCCTTGTATAATTATTTTGTTTTTACGTATTTCTTTCTCTAGTGGTTCCATTCTTATGTTTTGTTGTATAATGTGGTCATTTAGTTTTTCATTCATTGCTTTAAATTTATGATTATCATTATTTACATTTTGTGTTTCTAATTGCAGGGTGTTTATTTTTGTTTCAAAACATTTGTTCTGTTCATCTATTGCTTCAAGCTTATTGATAATTTTACCTAGTAGTTCTTCCATGTTGCACCTCTCTCTCCTGTTCTTTTTTTGTTGTGTTGCTTCTATTGTGTTGTGTTAGCTCGTATGTGGAGTGTGGTTTATCTACTGGCGGGCTTAACGTCGCCCGTCTAGTTATCTGTTTTTAGCTTACTTAGTTCGTCCAAGAAGCCAAACTTTAGACTTTCTCGGTAAATTATTAAAACAGCGGAGCAAGTTCACTGCACTACACTACACTCAACCGACATGGAACATGATATTTATTACACATGTATTGATGCTGTGATTAATAAAATAATGTATATTTTCGTTACTTTGTGTGTTCGTTTAAAGTTTTATAATACAATAAATAAAATTTGCGCTAATTTCTCTTTTATAGTTTTAGCAATAAAAAAAGTCAACACCGGGATCCCGGATTTCACATTGATTAAATACCGAAAAGCGGTATTCAAAATTTCTTCCGGTATTGTAAGCCCTAATAAACGCCAAAGCGGGAATCATTTTGATTCAACGAGCGAACTCGTGCTCATTTTCATATCGAGCTTTGAGACCTTCAGTTTAAACTTTTCTCCGGACGGATTCCGATAAATAAAAAAAACATCTCATTTTTAAAATACCTGGATATTCCAATTCAAATGCTTGAATGGCAGCGAGTTCGAAATTTGTCATAAGTCGAGTTAGCTGCAGTATAGGAGGCAAACGTTTCAATTCTTGCAAAAATTTTACATTGTTTTATTTGGCAAAAGAGCGTACACTAGACGTACAACAGCATTGTATTTGGTGGCGTGGATTGTGGTACTAAACGTATCATCTGCAAACCATTTTTCAGTTTGGCCCAAATCTTTCCTTGCATAAGTTGATCTTCCGAATCATACATCAGAAACTGTTGCACTTGACCATCCATCACAATTTTAGTAAACACTCGAGGAATCACCAATTCTTGGAGGTTTCTTGGAAACAAAGATGCTCCTTCATTTTGTCTGGCTCTACGGATAGTGTTTTCAATGAATCCTTTTTAGAATAACTGCAGCAACATCTACTATAGCTTCTGCTTCCTGTGTCGTCGTGTCACGCTTCTTTGCAATCGCAAGCAAACGAATAGCTGCGGCCTGGCAGCTTGTGCTGCATGATTGATACGTAACGATATTTACATCACCATCTATGCCGTTGGTCCATACTCGTCCCTTGCAGAACGATCGATATTTGCACACTCATATCCCATGTTTTTTTAGAGAAAACGTAAATATGATTTTCATGAACACGTATTCGCTTGTTTCGCTTTGACAAAACATACTCCGTCATTTGTAGAAACAAATATCGAACTGAACTGAACTATAGTAGTCGTAAGAAAAAATTTTAATATACCGGTTGCAGAAATCGTGGTGCAGCTGGAAACACTTGAATCTGGTTTAAGCTAGAAGACCGACTGGGAGCAAAACTTGGGGGTGAAACGGTCGGGGACAAAACATCCGTACAATCGTTGACACAGCATGCGTAGCCGTACGAGTCCGAGCGGAGCTGAGCAGCAAAAGACAGATTGGTTTGTGTTTTGAAGCTGTTTTAAGCCGAATGTCATGAATATCAAACATTTGATTTATGAAATATATGCACGTAGCGCAATATGGAATCAAAAAATATATATTTATATATCTGAAAGTATTTTCGCTCATACAAAAATAACCACGAAAATTTTCTGGGTCTGCTTGTAACTGTGTAAATAAATGATGAAATTCTCCATACTTGGATCTAGCCAAATTAATTTCGTGTGTCCAATACCTTCCTTTCGGTTTATTCGTTTTCTGACTAATAGATTTTGCAATGAATTTATCAAAGTTATAATATCCATTTTTAAAATTGTTTTTAATGGAAATCTTGGCAAGCCAGACAACGCTTTGTATTTGAACACTTTCTCGCATCGCTCAGACTTGCAAGGAACTGCTTAGCTCGGTCTCGCACGGATCGGCCTGCGGTGTGAACGTACACTAACGCTGACTATTGCGTAAAAATTACTGCAGTTTGATGTTTACTATATCTAATATCTACACTTTTTGCATTTGAGACACAATATTTATTTATATTGTAATACAGATATGGGCTAACATACTTACAGTGACATCAATTATTGGTTTTTATGTATGCTGTTGTATTAACAAATTTAATGGGTTTGGAAAAGATTATGATTTAGAAAACAGCATTCGAATTAGTACTGTTCATTTACTATTTTCTCTTTGTGTATGCTGGATTATTTATGCGTGCGATAACGGATACTTTGGTAAGTACTATAGATAAAGTACTCCTTAATAGTAAAAAATTCTAGAACTACTCAATCGATTTTTATCCTTACCACTATTTGAAATACTTTCGAAACTGAGCTATTCTGCATACATGGTACATTTTACGATATTGCATCTCTTAATTCTTACGTGGAGAAGACCTATAATATTTAGTACATTTAAAATGGTAAGTAAATTCCTACTACGATAAAATTTTACTAAAAATTGTAATGTTGCAGCTGATTTACTGTTTATGGCATATAATAATTACTATCGTCATCTCGCTGATCACAACTCTTACAATTGAAATGCCAGCTGTGACTATTACAAAATTACTTTTAAACAAATTTTAACACTAGAGGAAGAAGTAGTATTTAAAAAAATTACTATTGTCTTGTTTTTATTCAAGTATGTATTTGATCAATTGTATAACTATTTGAGATCACACTACTACCTAATGAAAAGATTATAAAATCATATCACATTACCGAGACGATCTAATATAACCATGATTTCATTTTGTTTTAAGAATTATTGGTTTGTATCTTAGCTTTAATAAATTATGTTTACCTTTGAGTAACATTAAAAAACAACAGCAGAATGAGTTCGACTCTTCTTTATATGCATTATAGTTAGACAATGACTGCGCTAAAATTGGAAACATTAATTTGGATGCAAAACGCTAGTAGTTTTGGATGCAACCGCAAAATTGACATATCTGGCGCTGCTTTTATTAATATTACAGATTTCTAAGTCACAGATCAGTATATTCTCTTACAGTAATCTATACAGATACAGTTTTAGAGATTTAGCAAAGACATACGTTCTTTTTATTACATGTAAAATAACCTTGAAAGATAATTATATCTATGCACGATAACACTTATGTCTTGAAATTCACAAAATGTTTATTCAAATTTGATATAAATTAGATTAAAGTATACTAGTTAATGAATACACATGCTGTTAAAAAAATTATAAAAGATAATTCGGGTGGGCAGGCATGCTTAGCTAAGGATGGTCTTTTTATGTCAATAAACAGAAATATTCTACATGTTTCTGTTTATTGACATAATAAAAACATATCTGGGATGTAATATATTGTAGGCAATGCTGGTATCATTTCTGACCGAATGCAGTGTACGCCGGTTAATAGAATCACGTTGGAACTTGAGGTTCTTGATAACAATAACCGAATGGAAAAAAAATCTTGTTTGTTAGAGAGCAGTAAATACATACAGCGTGTATGTGATTAACAGGTTGTTAATTTAGAAGGTGAAATCAAAACGTATATACAAGCAAAAAAATGGTTATAAAACGTTTAAAAAAAGCAGTATTTTGAGCCAACGGATCTGTAGCATTAAACAGCTTGTTGACACCGTTCTAAGAACTACACAATTTTTCTCAGAAATTTTCTGACACTAAAAATAAATACAAAATAACGTTATCACATAAGACGTAGTGAATTTAATTTGTTATTCTAAGAAGGCACGTGCTTTTCAAGTTAATTCTCGAAATAACGTATTTACAAATGTTGAAATAATGTACCGTTTCGTAAATTAGTCAAATTATTATAATAAATAAATAACACTGTAGAAATAAGAATATAGAGTACAGTGATAAAATTTTTCACTCTAAACAAACGTATTGTGAAAATTCAGCTCAAAAATGCATACAAAATAAGTTATTGATCATGTATAGAAACAAATCTGAGAATAAATTGATAACATAAACCGAAATTATGATTACTATAAGCGGCGTTTTTTTTTCTATGTAGTAGCATGCGTCCGGATTGTTACTTTAGTAAAGTGATAACGTTACCCAATTGAAAACATTTTCCGTGATTCTGACAAGCGGCGAGCGCTGTAATAGTAATACCAAAATTTAAATCATTAATTTGGTTCTGAAGTCCGAATCTTTGAAGCATCGCCCTGTATTTATTAGTAAAGATACATCTAAAATGCTAATAAGCTTGTATATTTATATTTTATGTGCCTTTTGAGTAATATAAAAATTTAAAAAATTTAATTAGCACATCTTCGTTGTCTTCCTGCTTGAAAAGAAAATTAAAAAAAGTAAATGAAACAAATCACTCAACTGATTATAATTTTATAGAAATGTTTGCAGGATTTTATTCAATCTATGTTTTGTTGATAAACAGAAATTAAAGTGTATAAATTATTTTTGCAAAGTCAGTGTTATAAAAATCAAAGCAAGTTAACTGCTAAAACATTGCTTTGCATATATAGCGTGTGTAAGTAGCCTACTTGTGCTGCCATCGTTTGCAATTTTTTAATAACCAAAAAACGGTTTAAGACTTTTGGCATTTCATTATTACCTTGTTTTTACTATCGTCGTCTAACATAAATAAAAAATTTGTTTCCATATAAAGCTATCTCATTGTCTAGCTAAAATCTATATAAACAAGGGTACAATTAAACCAAACGGTTGTTAGAATTGTATTTGCAACTACAAAATGAGTTCTTATTTATGATTGATGAAACCGAATTCTATATCGTTTTAAAAATTAGTTTTTTTTAACTTTTTGCAGTGTTGCCTGTTACTCTAAAAAAACAATCATAATCTGTCAGTTAAAAAAAAACAAAAAACAATTTAGGTGTTCTTGATAAGAAAAAATATCTATTTGTGCTTACCCTAAACTAAAACTTTAAAATACGAGAAGCACTGCTTAAATTCTTGGAATCAACTACTCCCTAGATTTTCAGCATTCTGTAATTGTCATAGTCGTAAAATTCGACATTTTTTATTAATAATTCAGTGACCATTTTAAATCGAGCAGTTTTTGTCTCAACAGAATTTAACAAAGTAATAATTATGTAAAAAATGAAAATTTTGAATCGTGATTGTCGAGTGATAGCTTTTTATGACTTTTGATACGGTTTAACACCAAAGCAATGTTTGGAAAAACGTTTTTGTTCTTTGGAGATGAAGCTCCATCAAATAATATGGTTTTCAAGTAATTTGCAAAATTCAAGCGTGAAACGTTTGATGACAATCGTTGCGAAAGGCTTTCATGCACCTCTGTTGCAAAAAGTATCCATGCTTGTGCTTGAAATGATTTTATTAGATTCACACGTAACGTACTCTAAGATAGAGATGTCTTTAGGCATTGCGGATATCCTGGATATAATCATACGAGTCTAAAACTAAGCAACAATCGACTGTTTGGGTGTTTCAAAATGAACCTTAACCAGCAACAGTTGTTACACTGGTTTCCGAGTAACTAAAAAAAAAATAAGCAACAGCTAACACAGTTGTTCCGGAAAGAGAGTCGCAGGCTTTGTGATGCAAAATTATAAATTAAATCTAAAAAGGCGTCAAAACGATGAAAAATTAAATTAGTGAGATACCGTTTAATTCTACACGTAGCTGGAAAAGAACAAATAATACGACAGAAGTAATAACACAAAATACATGTTTATTTTATCACAAACAATAATTCCATACAAAACGAAGAAGGTACATAAATATAATTACCTAAATTTTTCAAACGCCATAACATGGCTCGGATGAAATATAAGTTGGGCAACACCTCGTACAGTAAACTGACCTAGTCGATCTAAACTTTTAGATTCGAAAAAGGAATGACTTTATATTCGTAAATTTAAAATCGCAAAAGTGTATAACAAAAACAAATGAAGACTTAGAGACTCAACGCGCACCGCATACGACTTTGTGACGCACAAAATGATCTTTTAATTAATTGTGTTGACTTAATATGTACGTACGGTCAACAATCGACATGACCAACGAAGTACTAATTGTAAAATTAGAAATTGTAATACTCACAGTTAGGTTTTATCCAGTAGGGGATTAGCTAATTCCGTATTTGTATTACCTAAAACGTAATATTAAATTTAACATAAAACGTACATACGGCGTTGACACAAGTAAATTTGGATTTTCAAAGCATACAATCATTTTCCCTTAGACTTAGTGTAGCAATTGATGGTGGCCTTTCTTCCCAAAAGAAATCGCAATTTTAAAGGTTTTCAACCCTTTGACGGTGTGAATAGTTAAGTTATAGTAACGTGATGTCTTGGAAATTTTTCTCCAAATATGCCATCTGTTAATTATCTTCACCGATAAAGGAAACGTGTGAGGGGTATGAAAACCCGCTATAGACAATTAGGAAAGAATCAAATTAAATCCCCAATACACAAATGTTACTCACCCTAAATAAACTTTTGCTTAGATAGACACAAAATTAATTTGAATATTTACGTAGAATTGCGTGCAATAACTTAATAATGAAATCCTTGTTGGGCGTAGAAGTCTGTGTTGCACTAAATATTACCGGAAAGTGAATAAAATGCTCACTTGACAATCGCCGACGACAGGTGGGCGCGTCGAAGACAATTCTTATACTCGAAAAATTTTACCCTACCAACTTTTTAACATAACACGGTTGCGAAATGTTTCAAAAAGAATAATTGCTCGTTTCTTCAAAAAAAGGGCCATGTTGCAACGGTTGCATTAGAAGATCGACAAACAGTTAATACTGACTGCTATACATCAATTCGTTTATTGGAAGTTATGGCTAAAGTCAGAAGAAACAACGTAGACCAGCGAATTTGTCATGATAATGCAAGCGCGTACATAGCACGACAACCTGTTGAGTTTTTGACTAATAGAAACATCTCATCAATGACTCATTGCTTATATTCGCCTGATTTATCACCCAATGACTACCGTTTTGTTTCGGTTACTTTTTATACTTTTGTTTCATCTAGGACTAGAATACTCTATCTATTTCGGTAATCGATTCGAATGTTATAAATGTTTTGGAAACGTTTTGATATCTACTTCTTTGTTACTGAAGATACCTAAATAGGCTATAGTTGGAAAACGGATTCGCGTGTGTTGTGGAAATACACATTTCTGCCAGAAGAGAAGAAAATTTGATCGAAACTAATACTTGTCAGTAAGGTTAAAAATACCTGCAGTTTTGTTTTGGTTTGTACTTGAGTTTAGTTTTATGCACTGGTTTAACGCAAGATGCGATCTTTTTACGGAAGTTTGTTAGCTTCGGTTAGAGCCGGACTTGATTTCATTATACAAATATGTTTGCCTTGTTTGTACGTGCATATAATTGTACTAAAAAATAGTTTGAAGTTAATTTGTAAAGTGTAGGCTTGTAATGTACCATTGATCAAAAAAAGAATTTATAAAAAAAATATTAAAATGTCCGAATTTACACCCCACTTATGAAAATTTTTCTTATTTATTTATAACAGCGTCTATGTAGATTTTCAGTGTAAGTCCTTTATCTAAAATTAATCTTAATTATATAACAATATTTAGAGATGGCATAGTAACTAGCTTATAGTTTCAGTTTTTTATGGATATACGGTGTCTAGAAAAGAGGCAACATTCTGATTTTTTGCGATCTCTAAAAAAACTAACTGGTCAGCATACTTTATTATTTTGATGTCATAGACTAGATAGTGTATAGCTGCAGTATAGATATTTATTAAAAGTGAACTTAGAACCGACCTTTGGGGCAAGTTTAAGATACAGAATCTTTCTGCGCTTACTTTGTTTTTGCCGACAATCAGTTGTTATGTGGTTTTTCTCGTAACTAAAAGAGAGCGACGACTATCTCAGTTGTTCCGGTGACAGAGTCGTAGGCTTCATGGTGTTAGATTATAAAATAATTTAAAAAGACACCAAAACGATGAAAGACTAGAATGTGAAACACAGTTTAAATCTACCCGCAGCTAAAAAAGAACAAATGACAAGACAGAAGTAATAAGAAAGAATATATATTTATTTTATCACAGACAGTAGTTAGAAGAAGAAGAAGAAGAAGAAGAAAAAGGAGGTACATAAGTATACTTATATAAAGCAAATTGACCTAATTGGCCTAACTTTTACATTCAGAAAAGAAATGATTTTACATTCATAAATTAAAATACAAAAGTATGAAAATCAAAGATTTAGAGAATCAAAGCGCACTGTATAACATGTACGTACGGTCGTTCTTACAATCGGCTGACCAAAATACTAAGAATTAAAATAGAAAGTGTAATACTTACAATTAAGTTTTCTTCAAGTAGGGGACTAACTAGTTCCGTACCAGTATTACCTAAAACTTAAATGAAATCTAACACAAAAAAACCTATATACGGCGATATCACAAGTAAACCCCTTTTTAATTCATACGATCACTGAAAATAAGTAAATGCGCAGAGTTTCCCTCTAATTAACTTTGTAAATTCGGTAATTGTTTTCTCCAACATGATGCTAATTGTATTTAATCCCTCAAAAGTGTAGGTGGTGTTAATTCTAGTAACGTGACGTCATCATGGAAATTTTCTAATTACAACATGTGCTTATCAACTCCACAAATAAAGAACACAGGTGGAGGTGGTGGTAATATAAGAAACAAATGCTTAGCCCGAATAAATACTTTCACTCAGACCGCAACAATATTATAATACATATTTACAGAAGTGTGCTCGAAACACTTAACGATGAAAGCTAGAGGATGTCTGCGTTCTTCAAAATTTACTAAAAGAATAAAATCGTGTTTTAAAATTTGACACTTAGCGCGTCGTTGGACCTTCAACGTTAGTCCACAGAAACGCACTTCAGCGCAACCAGTACTCGCTTAACCACAAGACCCAGGAAATTCCCCCACCCTAAAAGTAGTTAAAAGAAAAAAAAAATATCCCAAAATTTTTCTCTAAAATAAAGAGGACTATAACTTCCAATTGCTCGACTGTAGTTGGAAACGGTACTTCCTGTACAAGCACAATATCCTACGCGTTGGTTAAAAAAAATTGGTCAACCCCGCCAAACTCCAAATCCGCTGTTGCGGCACCCAAAACGTATTACGCCTAGTCCAGAGCTTGAGGCTACCGAGTCAAAAGCAACCAACCTTTTCTACAACACGCCCTCCTCTACTCATGGTGACAGATCGATGGAAGAAAAAGAAAGGCAGAAGGAAAAAAGAGAGTACGATGTTGTTGTACGGCTCGACTACCTCTCCCTAGATAGCCGACCCCGAGTTATCTACCCTAATGCACAACCCAGTAAGAAAGCAAATGCAGTAAGAACAACAAGAAAACAAAAAACCGAAACGTCAATATATAGTGGAGAGATATAGTGCTGCATCCTGGTCCAAAGACGGTATGATATCCTTCCCAAAAATAGAACCAAAACCGAAATAATAATAATAACTTGCAAATGGTAGCTTTTTTTTAGACAAATTAACTACGGTGTGTGAAATATTCACCGGAACAGGAAATCTCACAGAGAAATGTAAAATACATTTAAAACCAAATTTTAATCCAGTAGCTACAGCGCCAAGAAGGGTCCTAATGTCAATTAGGCCAAAATGAAATATTAAATTCGTAAGTCAGGGAGTTAGTAATTTGACCATTATAGAGAAAGTAAATGATGGTTTTAGACTGTGCATGGATCCGCAAGATCTGAATAAGGCAACACAGAGAAAATATAATATCAACAAGTGAAGAGATAACAGAAAAGTTGACAGGGAAAAAATACTTTACTCTCATTGATTTAAAGGATGGTTTTTATCAAATACAACTCGAGTCCAAATTTAATAGACTTTCCTTTGGTATTTCAAATGCTTCTGAATATTTTCAGAAAGTAAATGAGAGACATTTTGGTAATATTCCGAATGTAGTAATGATGATATAATGATAGCAGCAACATCAGGAAAAAAGCATAATGAATCACTTCAATTAGTATTAGAAAAAGTAAAAAGTTTGGGTGCTAAACATAATAAGGATAAACTTTAGTATAAGGTTGAAAGTTTAAAGTATATAAGGTATTGTTTTAATGAACAAAATATTGATCCTGATGATGATAGAATTAAGCAATAAAATGATTAGAAAATCCAAAAAATTAAAGAACTACAAAAGTTCTTAGGTATGGTTAATTATTTGAGACGGTTTATTCTAAACTATTAAGAAAGGTCGTAGTTTTGCATGGTTAGATTAAAGGAATATCGTGTACAAAACCTGTGTTAGCAAATTTCGATAGCAACAATAATTCAGTGTGATGCATCAAAAGATGGGTTAGGGGCTTCTTTGATACAAGATGGCCAGCAAATCTACAATGCATCTCGTAGTTTTGTACCGTCCCGTTTGAATTCATTACATTAAAATTCAATTTTACATTCATTTATTTTTGCAACTAATATTGCACGTAAATTTATTCAGTTTCACAACGTCGCGTTGTATTTCGGAGGCGTCTGCGTAGTCGACTTGTAGTAGCTTAAGCTTCCATTTTCCGTTTGATCAATCTTGCGCTGTTCACGTGTGTGATGCGGGGAAGTCAAATTTTCTTGATTATGGCGTAAAAACCCATGCAATTTAATTTTTATTCATTCCATCTAATTATTGGTGAGTTTACCTTTATTTTGATATAATTTTTCTATTGAATTCAACATTTTTAGTGATTTCAAAGTATTGCGCAATAGTTAGACAAAGGAAGTTATTTTGGAGACCGTTACATTGAAGGTGTGACGTGAGTACATGATGTCATTTAAAAAACAATTCTAATTATTTATATTTAGGGTCTTTTCTTTTTATTTGGATCTTTCTTTTTATTGGATTTTTATTCTGGATCTTTCATTTTTGGATTTGTCGTTTAATTAATGAATTATGAGTTATTGAAGTTTATTATACATTGGTATTTATTCCTGTTGAAGAATTTTATCACGTTAACCAAGATGTGCTAAAAATAGAAGATATCCGATAACGTTATATTAAACATGGTGAGTCAATTGGAATTAAGTTACATTTTACATTCAAGCAGTTAAATTGTGTTGTTTAAAACCTTTCGGGAAACATACTCGATAACAAATTTACCGTTTACTATTTTTGCATTTAATATTAATTACTTATTAGGTGTAAGATTTTACGCTTTTTATTCATCACTTAATGTGGTTGGCGTCCAAATATTTTATTTTAAATACTGTTTTATTCTAAATATGTTCAATTCAAATATTGTTCTTTGTTCTCTAATGTAAATAGTATATTAAGTTATAATTAATAAATTAACGGAGTTCACGTCTTTGTAGTTATTATCATTCAAACCCATCACCTTGAGGTCTGTGCTTACGATTGCTTGCCGTGGTTATATTATTTTTACTTTTAATTACACTGTTGTATTTATCTCCATTCAATCAGTGTATTTTTTTTTACAGTTTAACTGAAGCGTATTCTCTAATAGAGAAAGGGTTATAGTATTTGCTACTCATAAATTTTATTATTTTATACACGAACGTGAAATTAAAGTCATTACAGACCACAAACTATTAATCAAAAAAATTTGCGACGTTCCAAGTTGCAACGCATGCGAATAAGGTTACTAATATAAATTAACATTGGAATTTAATTCTGGAAAATATATGCATATGGCAGATTTCTTCAGTAGGTTTTATCAAAGAGATATAGTACATGATGACACTGATTTAACAGATCTTGTATGTACATTGTCTCAAAAAAGTAATTGGACACCTTTACGCGGGACCTGCCAGGTAGGCAACCTAACTTACGTTATAACAAAATGCCTAGTTAAATTTGATAACATTGGCATTGTAGACATTACTTGCAGCGATATTAAGAGGTTACTAACCATTTTTTATAAACATCGTCCTAAGCGTTTAAAGAGCATGTTTCTTACCTGCAAATATTTATCTAAATTGAATCCTAAAGTTTTAAATTCTTCTTCGCCGAGTTTTCTATTTATTAAGTAATTAAAAAAATTTAATTGTTATTTATGATTAAATAAGTTCCATATATAGCTCGTATAATGATAAACTGTATGCTCAAATATGAAACTACTGTACAAATTAGCCTAAAAGTCTTAAAATATCTGGATTAAATTAAAGTAAAAATTTTGAATTCTGATTACAAATGAAGTATTATCACCATTAAAACGTAATTAGTAGTCGCACAATTGCAGTATAAATTCCCATTACTCCTTTTTAAATACAGAACGCTAAAAAAATTCCAAATAAAGTTTGAGAATACATACGTATGCTGTAAATCTAAAAATTACAAAATTAGAAAAGTGCAAAATGCATTTTTCCGCTTTCTCTTCGTAACATTTAATTTAAGTATTAACTATTTCGAGGGAATATAAATTTAATAGTAATGAACTGAAATTTGCAATGTCGTAGTTTGCATTTTTTTATGTTTTAGATTATTATAGTACCTACTACATTTTAATGGAAATAATACCTTAGATTTTATTATAAATTATACATAAACAGTATTTATATTACAAAAACAAACCTAGATACAGAAAATCCTAATAAAAAACATGATTAAAAAAGTATTTATTATTATTTTATTTAAATATTTGTATTTTATATGCTAGTAATGGGTGTAATATCTATTATTAGTTATATATTCCCGTAGACGGTTTGGCATCGAATTGATTAAAGTGGTACATACATTAGCTTCTCGAAATCTTTCCCACACGATATTAATTCTATTATACAAACTAAAAAAAATAACAGACACTGTAAGCAGAGCACACATTTAACATTATACTTAATCAAAATTAATTTGAATTACTTGAAGAAAAAAAATAAGAGAAACTAATATTTCGAGTAAGGTAATGCTTTAAGGACACAGGCCGTTAAAATACTACAACTGTAAAGCACAATTAAATACGGTCCCTTGAGCTGTGAAAAAGGTTTAAAATAAACTTCGCCCTGCGGTCCATAGGCTGTGACGAAAGTTTAGCCGCGAAACTGAACGTGTTAAATACTAGCTATTTGTCCCAGATTTGCATGAATGCAACCTATGTATATCTCACGACGTGACATCTTTTAGGTTAATCGTTACTTATAATTATCAGGTTTTCAAAGTATTGAGTATTTAAAAAAAATGTTTTCTCTTTAAACCAAGGTTGAGACTTAGTGTTTATCTTATTAATCTAGAAATAAACGTTGTTGATCATTTTGTACAAAAAAAAGACTAATTTTTTGAATTTTTGGTGATATATCTTACTTATATTACTTAGTTTTAGCAAAAACCTGCAAGAATTCTGTTTTGATTTATAGGTAACGAAACTCATATTAATTTTGATTTCCAGTTCAGTTACATCTAACTACTGATAATATCTTTTTAAAACAATATTAATTTTCTCGCGTTTTGTTCACAGATTTCACGAAAGCCGCTTAAAAATAAAACTCTACAGGCACAGATAAGTAAATTTGAGTTACGCATACTTTTTGTCTAATACTTAAACTAGTAGGTTCGATATAATCCATTGGGTTAAATCAGCAAAATTGAAGTTTTTTTCCCGTGTATTACGGCAGTGTAATTAAAAAAAACAATTAAACATCGGATTTTACCTATATTCATAAAAATCCATTTGCTATGAAAAAATGCAAACTACGAATAAATGTTATAAGAATTTGTAATGGGAATTAAGATTACAATTGTTCAACCACTAATTACGTTCAAATGAGGATGATACTTCTTTTACAAAGAAAATCGGAATGTTGACTTTAATTTAATCCGGAAATATTAAATCTAATTCACAAATGTAATTTTGGAGTCAGTAAGACACTATAATTAGCAAAAACAAACTTATATTGACCCAATATGTATAAAGATATCGAATCAATGATTTTGTAAAATTTGTGAGAAATACAAAAGAAATAATTGCAAGGAACCTATGATAGCACATCAAATACTACACAAACTTTTTGAAAAAATTGCTGTTGATATTTGATTATTATTATGTCAACCAATATAACTGAATCAATTTTTTTTTTATATATCTAAATATGTTTCGAAGCTTGTTAACAAATTAAGTTCATCTTCAGAATGTTAATTTTTTGAAAAATGTCAAAATTTGGACAATATGCCATTTAGCTTATATGGGTGCCGAAAATGTTCAGAAGAGTGGAATTTTAAAATTACGACAAGCAGTTCTCGTTACCTTAAATCTAAAGGGATGGCTGAGAAAATCTAATGATTCTTTTATTTTTTATAGAAACACACCGATAATAAGTGTAGGAATGTCACCTGCCCAACTGTTATTTAATAGACAGTTAAAAACCAACATGTCTACTAATAAAGGGCAATTGTATCCTAGTACTTATGACTATAATAATGTAAAATGTAAATTAGAAACAAAGAGAATGTTGAACAAGGCTTATTATGACAGAGGCAGTAGTAAAAAAATCATTTGTAAAAGGTGAAAATGTACCATTAAAAAAATATAAAACTTGGAAATCAGATAAAATTGAAAAAAAACTTGTGAAACCTAGATCATATGTTGTAAGATATGAATTAAATGTGTATAGGCGTAAAAACCCTACAATGAACCAGTATTTTAATACCCCGAAAGTGTAGCTAGTTCTAAAAATTCAGAACAAACTCAAGATGTTTCTGAAAAAAGGTTGAGACGTAAATCTGTACGATGATTATCTAATGTATTAGAGAAGGAAGAATTTGGCAATGATTAATTTAGACAATGTAACTAAGTAAGCAGAATAGAGTTAGCAACTATAAACAAGAATTTAATCATAAAATTAAAAAAGTAAGTGTGTTCTGTATTGATGTATTATAATGTAAACGCATTTTAACTAATAAATGGAAGCATTAAATTAAAACAATTATGTTGTTACAAAACAAAACAGTTTTTAGATAAATTTCTTAGCCATTAGCAGGTAATCATCTCCAATTCTACCTCAAAAGTTTGTTGTGTCGCAGAATCAAATGTATGTTTTAAAAAGAATGAACTTCTAAGTTCTATTACGGATTTATACTCCAGCACGGATAACATTGCAGGATTCTTTGTTTATAAATGAACTTTGTACTTAGTCAAAGTCAATGTCACTATTTGGACAATATTTCGACATTGTTTTTTTTTGAGATTTGCCAAATGTTTAGTAACGCTTTTTTAATATCCAGTAATAATTGCATTTTATCTTCTTGCAGAAATTTATTTAAGACAAGAAAGCATTCAACATTGTTTTCTTCTATGCAGGCAATCCAGAAGATTTGCTTTTTCTTTTCAAAACTGTTATTTCGACCCTCACGACAAACAATAATATAGTTTTTTCTCGTAGTGACTTTTTGAGTTTTTCGAAAATGTCAAAATAAACTAGTCTCATAAGCTACTGTTGGTCATGCAAAACTTTCAGCTCATCTTAATGCGCATATAACATTGCGTCAATTTTCAGCAATGGTATGTAGTTTTTGAGCTTTAGCAATTGATGTAACATAACTTAAATAATGTCTCTGTAGCGTTTTTATTGTCAGTTTTTTTCACGCAAACACGTCAGATTTAACGAATTTTTGCATTTATTAAACAACGTGGTGTTCTTATTCATCAAGTTTGCGTCGTTCTTGTAGCATTGTTGGCAAGAAAAACTACTTAAACAATTTTGTTACTAATAAGTGACTGTTCATCAGGTTTTTCCGCACTCTTCTTCCAACTGGTATAGATCTAAAAAATAAATTAGACTACAGTCATTGTTTCTTGCATTTCGACTTTAAAAAATAAAACAATTAATATTTTCTAAATACCTAATTACCTAGTACTACTAAATTAAAGAAAAAACTTTCTTAACAACCAGCAATCGCTTTTTCCAAAAGATTTTCTGGAATCTCTACTTCTGGTTTACAATATTCAGATGATTTGATGTCAGCAACCTTGTTAAAAGGGCTTGAACGTTTTTTTTACCTGATGCATGATGAACTCAAAACTGACGCACTGTGTATCTATTTCTCACATTATTAACAATTTTTAGTACGGTGCCAGTAAATGAACAGGTTCTTAAGGTTCCGATGCGATTTAAAGTCTGTTAAGTAAGAGCGTAGTCGGATTAATCATTAGAAAAATTTAGTTGACAAATTGAAACATATACATCATTACATATAAACAAAAGAAAAATTGTATTATAATTAATAAGTCGTCTAGTCACCGCCAGCGTCAATAATTGTTTGGCATCTCTGAGGCATGTTGGAGAGTTTTCCGCGTATTCACGTGGAAGAGATATCTAAATGCGTCGATTTTTTGTGGACAGCTGTCTTAAAGTAAGTGTTTTTTTTTCATGCTACTTCTGTTTGATAGACTATGTGTTTACAATAGGATTAGCGTCAAGCGACTGTGGGAGCCAATCTAGTACCTCTCTTTTCCAGTCGCTACAAAGCCTGCTGCTGTGCTTGGGATCATTATCTTCCTGCAGTATCCAATTTTTGTTTTTGTCAATGAACCAACGTCTAGAAGTTGGCATTAAACATGTTTTGATATGATTTGCTGAAACCCAATTTTGAGAAACAACCCCAAATATGCAACTTTACGGGATGTTTCACTGTCGGTTGTACCAACCTGTTGTTGGCAATTGACCAAGTTCGATTTGTACACTTTAAAGCATTTATGAAGGCGCATGACTCAGCAACTTTTAATTTGCAGTGTTGACTCAGAAACTGGCCAACTATAACATTAAGGAGTATCTATTATTTATCTTTCTACAAAGGTCAGGTAAGCGATAACAATGCTTGAATGCTCTACACTTAATATATATTTTAGCCAATAAAGTTAATTTTCTTAAATCGAAATCATTTAAACAGTTGACTATTTCTTTTTAAATTCGCAATTTTTGAAAAACGTAAACCATTATAAAACCCTTTATTATTTGCTTCTAACTGCATACTTTAATTCGATGTCAATTTCTTATTATGTTAAAATATTTGACTTTGTCGATATTTTGAAAACATATGTATTTTAGACGATATCTCATATACTAGGCCGATTCTAACAAAATTTAAACCACCTAACTGTAGAAAAAATATTAATTCTAAAATGGTGGAGTAATCAAATAACGAAATTAAAACAGGAAAAAATTATAAAACTTGTTTCGTATTATATATCTATTATTATAAATGTATTGTAAATAAAAATAGTAAATACATATGTTTATTAATTTTTGAATTTGATTATAGCGATTTAAAAAATGTAATCACTTAAA
Source organism: Aquatica leii (assembly GCA_035610365.1). Taxonomy (NCBI): domain Eukaryota; kingdom Metazoa; phylum Arthropoda; class Insecta; order Coleoptera; family Lampyridae; genus Aquatica; species Aquatica leii. The sequence goes on from CM069433.1 coordinate 169,834,911, forward strand.
CAGCTTTTCGATTGTCATTTTATTAAAAATTGGTTCAGTAGTTTTTGAGATATCGAATGGAAACTCACTGATCCACATACCAAAAAATATATTTTTGAGATTCGTGTAGATCCAAAATTTGAAATTGATATCATCAAAAAATGCCGAGATACGATACTCCTCATTTTAAGATAATTGCAATACTTTCCTTATGCTTCGTATTATTATATTTATTAAAATACATAACTATAATTTTACTCTCACACATTGATTGTTTTTTAGTACCAATTGGAAATAATATAAGCACAATATTGTCATATCCAAAGAGATATTTTTTTATGATTAATACACACTCGTGAAATAAATACGCATAACACAAAATATTTAAAAAAAATATTCTATAAGCATTTTAACAAACAAATGTAAATTGGATGAAAGTTAAAGGTTTTATTACAAGCAAAGCACAAGTTAAAACACTAGTAATATATGATTATCACTAATTAATAATATATAATATAAACACACAGTAACATATTATATTGATAATAATAGTTTCATTTTGATTTAATGAATTTGCTACATTTTCTTTACGAAATCGGTTTTCGTATGATCAACAAATAATTATGAGTTACAATAACTCATTGTCAATTTACAAATACAACAGAAAAATAAATAAAATTACATCAAAGTTTAATACCTCGTCCACAGCCCGTTGTTTGCGATGCAATCAGTTAATGTATTTCTTATAGAGTTAACTATGTTCTCACAAAGATTAATTAATTAATTAATTTTCCCACACTCGGAAAACATGATTATCTAGTGCTTGGATGGTTCGGATGTTGAGATTACCAAGAATATCCCCGTTATCTCACCTGCTAACCATGCGAGCCTAAATATTTTCGATGGGGTTCAAATCAGGAGATTTTAAGGGCTAGTCGAGACAGGTCACTTCATGGTTATTATCAAACCATTGCCGAACTACTCTCGCCGTATGCACTGAACTATTGTCTTGCACAAACAATATTCGTAGAGGTTTGTGATATATGGCACGGACGGTTAGTTATAACCTGATTAAAACTGAAACTTGTTATGACCTAATTAGGATTTAATTTAATCTTTTCAGATAGTGTAACCTTGGTATACAACTTAGCCAATCGTTTATGACAGATTATACTAATAAGTTTCAACAAAACTTTGCGTATTTTTCAGTCTCTGCTTTGAACTATTCGTAAACAGTTATTGTATTACTATACCTACTACTAGTTATCTAAGAATGGATAGACGTGGGCATCTCTTGGAAGTTCAAGCACGTGCAGTAGGTTTACATAAAGCCGGAAAATTTTCTAGAGAAATTAGTAGAATAGTTGAAGTGAAGTTCCTCTTCTACTGATAAATTTTGATTAGTGGTAATGTTTAAGAAAGGATTTCTAATCCAGTCGTACTCACTAATATTTAGAGAAGGAAAATAATGCTGAAGTTTTTTTTCTAAGTTAATTAATATTTCAAATATTGTATTTAAAATCCTACTGTCACGTTTAAGTTTTGAAACTAGCGGAAACATATCTAAATTGTTATCTTTTATTCTTCTCTTCCACATACCCAATTTATCATTAAAAGAATTAATTAATACTTATCAGTAGATACTAACAGATTTTCTTGTTTGCCTTGTAAACTTACATTTAGTTTATTTAAGTGATGAAATAAATCTGCCAGAAATGCTACCTTTGAACACCATTCTTCATTACTCAAATAATCACTAAATTTGTTTTGCTCAGTTGTAAAATATACAAGTAATTCTTCTCGTAATTCATAAAATCGTGCTAATACCTTGCCCTTTAGCATCGCACTTCTGTGTGCAGTAATAACACTAAATGTTCTGCTTTCATTGCTTCACATAGTTTCGAAAAAATGCGAACTTTTTGAGGCTTGCTTTTTATAAAACTGACCATTTTTACAACCTGCTGAAGAACATTTGTCAATTAATCGCCGATACATTTTGAAATTAAATTTTCTCGATGTAAAAAGCAGTGGGTTGTAATAATACAAGGATTGCATTCTTTAACTCTTGTCACAAATCCTTTAATTTTTCCAGTCATTGATTTCGCTCCATCAGTGCATATTCCAACGCAAGATTTCCAACTGAGATTAAAACTTTTCAAATGTTTGTCAGTTGTCATGAATATATCTTCGCCAGTTGTTCTTTCAGGTAATTCTTTACAAAAGAAAAATTGACTAATCATATCTCCGTCAAAAATAATTCTAATAAAAGCAATTGATTGAGCTTTTCCACTTATATTCATCGATTTGCAGGGCAAATATGTTATCACGTTTGAGGTGTTCTATTACTTGAGTTTCTACGTCTTTCGACATATCTTGAATTCGTCTGCTAATAGTGTTATTTGAAAGCAGGATTTTTAAAATTTCTTTTTCTCCTATTAAAGTTTTGACCATTAAACGACAAGCTGGTAAAATTAAATTTTCAGCAATAGTATGAGGTTTCTTTTTTTTGTGCTATAAGCTCGGCAACTAAGAAACTACATTTCTGTGCTTTACTTGAAGTTTTTATGTAATTTGTAAATGACTCGGCTTGTTTGTGAGACGATTTTAATAACGTTTTGAAATAATCAGGAGTCTTTGATTTTAAATTAGGATGTTTTGTATCCAAATGGCGTTGTAATTTATTAGAAACCATAGAAGCATTTGAAAATTTATCGTTACAAACAACGCAAATTGGTATAGGACAGTATTTATCTTATGTCCATGAAAATCCCAATGCTATGTATTTTTCGTCATACGAGTATCGTATCTCGGCATTTTTTGATGATATCAATTTCAAATTTTGGATCTACACGAATCTCAAAAATGTATTTTTTGGTATGTGGATCAGTGAGTTTGCATTCGATATCTCAAACACTCCTCAACCAATTTTTAATAAAATAACAATCGAAAAGCTGTTTAAGTGATAACATTTTTGAAATCGCTATAATCAAATTCAAAATTAATAAACATATGTATTTACTATTTTTATTTAAAATACATTTATAATAATAGATATATAATACGAAACAAGTTTTATAATTTTTTCCTGTTTTAACTTCGTTATTTTATTACTCCACCATTTTAGAATTAATATTTTTTCTACAGTTAGGTGGTTTAAATTTTATTAGAATCGGCCTAGTATATGAGATATCGTCTAAAATACATATGTTTTCAAAATATCGACAAAGTCAAATATTTTAACGTAATAAGAAATTGACATCGAATTAAAGTATGCAGTTAGAAGCAAATAATAAGGGGTTTTATAATAGTTTACGTTTTTCAAAAATTGCGAATTTAAAAAGAAATAGTCAACTGTTTAAATGATTTCGATTTAAGAAAATTAACTTTATTGGCTAAAATATATATTAAGTGTAGAGCATTCAAGCATTGTTATCGCTTACCTGACCTTTGTACAAAGATAAATAATAGATACTCCTTAATGTTATAGTTGACCAGTTTCTGAGTCAACACTGCAAATTAAAACTTGCTGAGTCATGCGCCTTCATAAATGCTTTAAAGTGTACATGAATAACCCCACACAAAAGATTCATTGGTAAAGATGACGTTATCTCAATCATAGTTTATGTTTTCCTTTGTCCACGACACTCGCTTTGTGACGTGATTTTCACTGATCAAAGGTTTCTTCAATGTAGCTCTATATTTAATGATGTGAGTCTGGAAATGACTTTTAATAGTTACATACGACACATCGTAACCCTTTTTCTTTAATTTTGTTTGTGCTTGACGAAATGTTAAAGATGAGTTTTTGGAAAAAAGGTTGATTATGATTTTTTCCACTTTGGGAGTCACTTTACTTATTTAGCCACGTTCTGTAAAGTCATCCACGTTTTTAAACAATTTATAACGTGTTACTCACTTCTGGACAAATGCCTTTGACTTTTTCATATATTTAGACGCCGCTGCATGACTCATTTTTGGACCTTTAGGGTGGCTACAAAAAACCTTTATAGAGATTACATCAAAAACAAAGGTGCCCTCTATTGAATTATTGAAGAACGTAAGCGATATCTTTTACTATCTGTGTGCAATGCCGACCACGTTCTTACTTAACAGACTGTACTAGACTAACTACTACCAAAAAGTAAAAAATAACTACATTATAATTAAAAATTTGTTCAATAAATAACAATGATTTTTTGTTCATATCTTAACGTCACAAACACAAGCAAAATAGTAGACACTGACATGAAAGTTTGCTTGCCTTAGCAATAATATAGTACTATAGATTATTGTACCTTTTTTTAAATAAAAATACATTCAACTGTAAAAAACCTTTACATCTGTATCATATAGACAAACATTAAGTTCAAAATGTATATCTCATTCTTTTTTTTCATCCTTTGTCCTCTTCCTACCGCGACCGTCTAGGACTTTGTTCTACCATCCTTCTCCCCTCTCATCTTCTTGAAGATCTTAGATACCCGTCTGCTCTGACTTCCTACATTGCCATGGTAGGTGCACCATTGTCTGCCACACAATCTACAACCGTTTTCTTCCTTCTTGCCCCAGCTTCTTCCGCTCTTTGTTTCCGCATCCAAATACAGCTATTAATCTATAGTTTCCTTGTTTTCTTTGTGTTTTTAGGTATTTTGGTACATCCCTATGTATTCTTATTTTGCTGTAAATTTATTTTTTCCTCGTTTTTTCTTCTATTTCATGCCAGTGTACTTCTTTCTTTCTCTCTGTGACTTCACTCTCCAGCTCCCCTCTTCTTCTTTTTCTTCTCGCTTCCTAGCGTTTTCGTACACTTGTTTCCTTTTTTCTGTCCATTTTGTTATTTCGTTTCTTTGTTCATCTTTCTTCATAACTCGCCACACTTTCGCCAGGTAATATCCATTATCCGCGTTCTTCACCTTCTATTCGTAACGCACTGCTCTGCTGACTGCTTCAATTTGTATTGTGTCCTTGTTAGTCTCCGCCAGGACTATGTACGAAGGTGTAGTTTTCTCAGGTTCTAGTATCCATTTTTATTTTTTATTTATGTACATTAGCTGTGTAGCTTCTAGCTGCCCCTTAAACCGCCAGCCCCACACTTTCGCTGCGTAAATGAGACTACTTTTGACTATGGAATCAAGCAATATCATCCTGGCTTTGAAGACATCCTGGAACTTTTGCTTTTCTATTCCCTATGGTTGTCCCATAGCGGCTCTTGCTTTTTTCTTTACAAATTTCCAGTGGGTTTCTAGTCCGTTATTCTGTTGCAAATAGTGTCCTAGATAGTTAAACTCTTTTTCAACATATATCTTTTTATTGTGCCATCTTCAGTCTTCATTTTTCTTTCTGCCACCGCCTCTTCGAAATTCCATTATTATTGATTTTTTTACGTTCAATGTTAGTTCTTTCTTCTGCACGTATTTTCTAAACTTTTTATCAAAGCCTCCATTTCTTCTGCCAATAGTACTATATCGTCTGTGTAAGCTAGTGCGAGTATTTTTGTATTGCTTAATATTACTCCCTCTGCTTGTTCTCTGCCCAAGCGCCATTCCATATCCGCTATGTATAGGTTGAAAAAAGCGAGACTAACAGGACATCCTTGCGTCAATCTTTTTACTGTTCAAAAAGTCAGTTCCTTTTCATCGTTTCTAATTACATTAATCGTTTCGGCGTAAATATCCTGAATCCTCGCTATTAGAGTTTCACTTATTTTCCATTTATGCATGCACAGAAAAAAAAGGTTGTAAGAAGTATCATAACGTAAAAAATAAGTCCTCTAAACAATACAAATAATAAGTATAAAGATAAAATATTTTTACGAGAAGTAGTAAAACAGAACCCACGGTTTTAAAAGTGATCATTTTCAAAAGCGTTATCAAATAACGTCATAGCTACTATAAAAAAATTTAAATGTTATTTTTATTTATTGTGAAATTTTTAATATTCGTTATATGTTCTGTCCCTCTTTTGTTTGTTTTATTCTACTTCAAAAGCATTGCTTATTGGCATTTACGTAAATTACGGTGAATTATTGATATTGTTTTTTACAGACGTTATAATTTGTCTGATTTTATGAATTCAAAATTTGTTTAGCCAGTGTGCGAAAAATTAATAATAGAACCAATTGTTATAACAAATAATTATATCCTTATTTAAATAAAATCAATTGAAATAAATATATCATTAAATACAAATATCGGTCTAACAAAGTTTCTAATCACAATTAATCTGTAAATGCGGTTAATGCCCTTCAAATCTTAATAACTTTTGGGCTTAGACTTTAACATCACTCTGATAGTAATACAAAATGTATTTGTCATTATGAGACAATGAACTAAACATTATCCTAAAATGTTTACAACAATTCTGTTGGTTTTCTTTTTAGCATCACCTTCTTTACAAAACGATGTTTTGTTCAACGAAACATACAGAATATTTAAACGTGCTATTATCAACCTAAACATTTCTTTACAGTGCCGAAATCAACTTACCGAATTTGTGTTAGGCTTAGACCAACGAGAAGAATGGGCTTTAACACGTAAGATTTGTTCTTGTTTAAGATATTATTTTTAAATTTAAAATTGCAATATAATAAGATTTGTTTTTAAAAAAAGTAATTAAATATATAAAATAAATATTTTAGTGCTAGAAGCCAATGGGGAAATACTTTTAGAAGAAGAGGATAATAGAAGAAAACTAAATCCTTTTGACGATTGCATTAACACAAACGAAACAATTGAAGGCAATATTTTACTAGGAAAATATTGTTTATCTGCTAAACAATTTCAGTCAGTAAGTATTTACAAAATAACTTAAGCTGCGTATTTATTTAGTTTATAATGGTAAGGTAAATACATATTATAGTACATACTGATATAATACAACAAAAATTGTTTAGAAAATTGAGTGCATATTGCATACAGTGTGGAAAAGCGAATACAGTTTTTTATTCCGGTTGCTGTCAAATCTAAATTATAAGTTGACATTTTTCAACGAAAATGTGATCTCCATCTTCAACCCCATTCGAGTGACAGTTACATCCCCCAATTTTTTAAATGGGAAATATGGGCTTGTGATATATCGTTCGAAAGGTTTCTTCATTTTCTATTCAGAAATGTTATCTTTTTTAAATTTATTGCCAAAATTAATACAAAAGAAATAAATACATCTGATTACCGAAGTTTGCTACATCACACTCAAAAGTTATTTCCCGTTAAGGTATTCATAATCAAAAGTAAGTTGTAATGGTGGATGTGAAGGTCTGGCTTTTGTTATAAGCAGACATGCTATTTTCCTTACTTTGCCTAGCTTGGAAGCTGTGTTATTCAGGTTAGTTTTTTCACCCCATACAAACGCTCCGAGGTGATGATGGGTTTAGTCACCACAAAATATAACTATTTGGTCATTGTGGATTTAAATTCCCATGCGTGTCCGACCATCCGTTTAATTGTTTTAAGAACCTCGATAGCCTTCGTTATGACTTTCTAGATGAGCGTTAAAAATCAGTTTGGTATCAAGAGCGAGTCTCAGATATTTGACTTCTTTTCTCATCAAGAGCGTGACTCCGTACATCGTAGGTATTTTTGTGTCATCCGTTTTCCGTCGTTTGGTAAACGAAATCATTGTAATAGTTCCTTTTTTTGTAATATATTTAAACGGTGTTTAGTTCACTCTGCATTACGTTTGATACAGTTGCCCCAAACTTCCTGTTTGTGATAATTGTAAGATCGTCGGCGTATCCTAAAGCAGATACACCGCCGTCTTCTAATAGTAGGTGGTCCATGACAAAACATTATAGTACAAGTGGCAGCACCTTACCTTGTGGGAACCCGCCAGCTACTTTGACTTCTACAGTGCTAACGTACAAAGTAGCTATTACCGTCCAATTCTTGAGTTGACCTAGTGTTGCACTAGAGGTCTGATGCCTTCTTTCTCTATTACCCTTACAATTGAGGTAAGGTAGTATTGTCAAATGCTCCTTCAATACCTAGAAAACCACCCACTGCCATATTATTATATTGGATTCGGTATACAGACTGGTTCGGTTCAAAGGCGAAGCTGTTAGTGTCCCGTCCTGTATATACCTGTCGAGTACTTTTTCAAGTAGTTTTAAGATTGAAGAAGTCAAGCTGATTGATCTGAAAGATTTTGCTTGAGCGTATGTATGGATTTGATATAAATACCACCTTGACAACTGTTTGATATATGCGAAAGTGCTAAGTTAGCACTTAGAATTACACATACTGCGTTTTGAAGACCAGCACATCTCTTTTGCAGCATAATGGGATAAATTTTATTGGCTCCTAGAGACTGAAAGGATTTAAACGTATTGATTCCCATTTTAGATTTTTAAGATTAATTATTTTTATCGCTAATTCCCAGTTCTTTTTGAATGCCCGTTTGTTTGTTTGGTACTTCTATGTCCTGCTGCTGCAATAGTTCTTGCAGAGTACTTTCAACCGAGTCTGTAAGCTTTCCGCTTTCGGGCAGCATAGAACTGATGATTTCAGTGCGGTCCTTGCTTAGAATTTTTTGGAAGCGAGAACTTCTAGGTTCATTTTCTACGTCCCTACAGTACTTTCTCCATAAATCTCTCTTTGCCTTTTTAATAGCATTGTTGTACGTTGTGAGGCTGGTTCTGTATTCATCCCAGTCTCCGCTCTTTAGCTGTGTTGAATAATTTTCTAGTGCGTGCTTTTGCTATGTCAATCTGTATGTTTCACCAAGTAACCTTGTTTGCGGTTTAGTTTACAGTTTTTGTGCATCTTTCTTCAAATGCGGATTTTAATGAATTAACAATATTGTCCGTCATTAGTTCTAGCTCGAGCGTTAATCTTGCAACTGAAGGACAGTCCCTGATTTGGCCGGCTAAAATTAACCACTGTAATTCTTCGGCGGCAGTGGTCCTGTCTGGTTGTTGGGAAGGTAACCGGATCCAATAATAAACTCCCTCCTTATGCTTTTCTCTACTACAGATATTTTAGCAGCTACTAAGTCTCTAAGTCTCTCTAAAACATAAATTCCGCAATGGTATTAAGTTTAGAAAATTCTTTACAATGATGCATGTGCCATCTATCTCATAGGTTCCCAACCTTTTAAGGACTACCGTCCTCTTTACAAGAAAAAAAATCCAACGTTCCCTTTTACATAATAGTTAATTATACCAATTTTATGTCTGTTTATTATAATCACAAATTAAAAATTAATTCTCGCTCTCTCTCTCTCTAATCGTGTTCTTCGTGGTCGTGGCAGAGGGTCGTGTGATTGTAATTAATTAAAAATAAAAAAACATGTAATAAAAACATTTAATTCAGACAAAGACCATACACAGTGTTAGAATAATTTTAATTCAACCAACAAATGCAAGAGAATATACAAAGCTGGATTATTAATCAAAATTAGTAAAATAATATAAAAAAAAAAAATTCAATAAGAATCAGAAATATCAATGCGATGGTTGAGGCTAGTGAAGTTTTAACAATTTGTTAATGTCGGGTTTCAATTTAGTTAACATAGTTATCGATTTCTGAAATTTATTTTTAATTCTTTATTAGTTGTGAGTTTTACGAGTTCTTCTTCTAAATTTGATGATTCTGCTGTATCCACCTTTGCGAAAGGGTCTAAAACCTAGCTTGGTATATTCATATTTAAAATATCCTGGAATCGCTTTAAAAAATCAGCATGAACAGCGTTCAGGTGTTGGTAGTAAGTAAGTGAATCTTCCTGTTTTACCGATAATGCTGATAATGTCGGAAAGTAGCTGAATTCACCTCTTCCTAGATTTGGAAGCAGTTCTATATAATAGCGAAGACTTCCACGGCCGGAATCTATACTAAGATAAGAATGTCTTCCGGGTTTAGACCGTGTCGTTGTTGTTGTAACCGAAGTTGCCAACGTTTCGCTCACTTTCATAAGGTGCTTCATCAAGGCGTGAGATAAATCGCAAAACTCAAACAAGAAACCGAAATCTAACTAAGAACTTTTCAAAAGTTAGGTTATCAACTTGTGAAACAAGCCATAATCTAAACTCTGAAAAGGTAAGAAAGAAAACGATAACTTGAAAAAGCAAACGAAAATCTAACAAAGAACCACTACCGAGTTAGGTAATCAACTTGTGAACCAAGCCAGATTCTAAACTCCGTAGAAGTTTTCTCAAAAAATCAGCTATGAGGTTTTTTGATTTTATTAAACTCAACTCATCACTTTGCAATTGTAAATTAACGTCATTAAATATTTTAAAAAGACCTGTCAAATAAGCGATGTTATTTTTGGACACAATCAAGGTTCCACGTAGTTTATCGTCTTTGTTTTCAAGGAAACCTCGTATGAGTCAAATAGATTGAAAAAGCAATTTAGACAAACACTTTTCGAGGGCCATCGTACTTCTGTGTGTAACAACAACCCATTATAGTCTTCATCATTTTCCTTACAAAGTTGCCCAAATAATCTGTCATTTAATGAATTGCTTCTTATCTTGTTGACTGCTCTAATAACAAATGGAGCGACGTATGCAGACGTTCATTAAGATTTTTTTCAACTAAGTGCTGACGATGAATAACACAATGTACAGCTAGTATATTTGGTACTGGTTGTTATAAGTGCGCCATAAAATCTTTATGACACCGCGTCATTGCTGGAGCACCATCCGTAACAACTGATAAAATATTTCGAATAGGAATTTCTGTCTCTTGACAAAAAAACGTGCATGGTATTAAATATGGATTATTTGGTAAAGTTGATTCATCGAGTTGAATGGAAAATTTGGAAATTTTTAAGTAATAATATAATGATAGTTCAACGTTTTTAGCCGTTTTATCTATTCTCCTTTGTACTGCATTATTACTCAAAGGACTTTTTTTAATGATATCTTATGATGTCTTATGATGAAGAAAAGTTTCGATTACCTCTTTGACTGCCGGCAAAATTGATTCCTCACCAATTGTGTGTGGTTTTCCCGCTTTGCGATTAATAATGAAATATTATATGAAACACGAAGTTCATCATCTTCTTGTTTAGAACACGATGCAAAAAGGTTTGATGTAGTTGCCTGTTTTAAAACTTTCTTTTTAAGTCCTTGAAAATAGGATAAATCTGTGTCCTTTTCATCAGCATGTATTTTATTCAAATGCCCTTGGAGCCTAGAAGGCTTCATGGCTTCATATGAAGAAACTTTTTGGCAAATTAAACACATAGATAATAATTGGTTTGTTAGAGACTGCGTAAATCCATATTTCAAATACTCAATATTGTACTGCCGACATTTCTTCTTAGTTTCAGACATTTTGGAATTCACAATTTGTTAGGATTTCAACACATTACCTTTTCAATCGATTTATAGAAAGTTATAAAAATAATGGCTATAATGACTTCTTTACTTCATCAGTCACGCACGAGTATGGATCGCTGACGAAGCAAACTAAAACAATAAAACTTTAGAAGAGCTATCTCTGCCTTTGATTTGAGCACGCAACAACTTTTATGCTTTTGTTTGTTTGCGATGCACCGGTGCACTTGCTCTGAAAACAGGTTGTTACAAGTTTCACTATTTTTGTCTAAACATGCTTGATTGCGAATGTTTATTTACACCATAATAATAAGAAAAACATTTTAGACGGCTAGATAAAATGTTTTTTCATGAAAATAGAGGTATCTTCAAAGTAATTTATTATGTTAAGTTTATAATTCGGTAGGTACACTGCAAACGCACGCTTGACTGTCATAACGTCCTTCATTTGCCTTTGGACCCACTACCGCCTCCACGAAAAACTTTAGCGCCCACTAGGGGGCGGTACTGCACCCGTTGAAAACCTATAATCTATCTGGACAGTTCAACGTTTTTATTGTTTTCTTGTAAATCTATGATTCCTGAATAAGGGCAATATCAATATCGTTTGTAACGATGTCACGATATAAGCACTGAGTGTCGCTGAGGCTGATGTATATTTATTTGAACAACTTTCAGTCGAGGTGGTATGGTATGTCTACGTTTGCGCACGTTGTTTTCAGGAATTCTCTTTTATAAGTATATTCCTAAACACGCGGAGAAATTTTTCTCTTTTCTAGTTTGTCAATCCATCCGAGTATTGAAGTTTTTGTAACTTTAAATTCTTCAGGGCTGATAGTGTTTTCAGGGAATTTTTTTGGTATAATTGCAAGTGCAATTTCCGTCAGAGTATAAATGTCGTTCGTGTTTCGACTCCTCGACTTTGTTTACTGGTCGTCTTTTGAAGCTAGAAAGGTTAGTTGCGTTCTTAACGTGCCCGCCTTTGCTACTTTTGTAGATGGGCTTTGCTCACGCGCTCCTGCCGTTGAAAAGGAACCGGTTGCCTGAACTCCCAATTCTTTTTGTCTATTCAGCTTTTGCCTTGCCGCTCCCGCAAGTTCTTTCGGTTTTTCAGGTTCAGGCTCAGCATCAGCCGATTTTTTTGTGTTTTGCTCAAACTCTCCATCTTTTTTAACGTTCTAATGGTAGTTCCATATGCGCCCTACAAGTACGACAGTTGCGCACGGAAAGCTGTATACAACGGGGTTTGTCTGGTGTCCCGAGGTTGCAACCGGTGACGAAGACCAGTCTTCTAGTAGTACATATATCGGCCTGTTACTACCCACCTTTGATTTAGGTTTTTTATGAGGTTGTCTCCTCTTGGTCCAAACAATTAAGTCAAAACTTCCCAGCGCTGCTTGCATGTCGACAGCAGCAAGAGTTTTGGGTTTGGTTCTCACTACGACACTACAGCTTGAGCTGGAAAAGTTGATTTGCGCGACAGTAGTATTAAAGCACGTACGGACTTTAGACCGCGATTCCAACACTTGCCAATGTAAACAGGGTTCTCCTGGCTCAGTTAGAAAAACTGTGTACCGTGAAACGCTATCTACCTTCCTATCCACCACCTGGACACCCGCCTGATAGGTAAAATAACTGTAAATAGCTATAAGGGCGGTAATGCTGATTACGTGTAGTTATTATAGTAGTTGATGTTATATTTTGAATTGATTAATAAATAAAATTTTATTTAATTAACTTAGTTAAATTATAATTAAATCACACTGAAGTATAATAATAATTAACACAATTTTCCATTCTGTATAAGTCCCGTGCTGTCGTTATTACACAAGCTTGTGTGATAACGACAACACATGAATTAACCAGAATGGAAATTTGTTTTACAAATGCAACTTGAATTTGACTATAATAATAATATGAATCGTAGTACAATGATTGGTATAAAGTTCCATTAGCCAGTGGCGTTTGTGTTCCAAATAAATGCACAGTATCTGATATTATCACCATTTTTGACGGTACACAAACCACATTTTGGACCACCGACATTTTGTGCCAAACAAAGGAAGTTGAACCTTACGACAATGTGGCAGTAGCTACTATGTAAGTTGAAAATTAATATACTAAAGCATTAATAAGTAATCTTAAAAGTTTAGCACTTTCTTTAGTGTACTTCTTACTATAGTAGCAGCATCCAGTCTGTACGATGTCAACTTGCATTTCCAAAAAGAAAGTAAGTTGTGTTTAATTTTTGTTTATTACTAAAAGTATTAATTATAGAACCTGCTCATTATTTGCTTACGTCGTTTTCATTGTTAACAAATGGGAAAAAACTTTTGCAAATCAATAGGTATCAAAATGTTGATCAAATTTCATGTATAAATGGATTACGCTTTATGTGTTTAATGACAGTTATCGTAGTTCACACGTATAAAATTAAATTACAGTTTCTAAAAAATATCTCATATTATCAAGATGTAAGAATAGTGTTTTTTAGAATTAATTGCAAAGATAATTATTTTAGTGGTATTTTTCATTTTTTGGTACACTGCTACGTGGAGGCGATTTTTGTATTGACATATTTTTGGTAATAACTGGAGTGTTAGTATCCTTTAACGAAATGAAATCAATTTCAAAAAAACAAAACTTTAATATTATAAAACACTTTTTAAATCGATATATTAGGTTTGTATTAAAAATAATATAAGTAAATCAATATTAATATATATTTAAAGATTTAGCTCGGTGTTATTTGTAATCGTTTTAATAAGCTTTTCGTTAATACATTTGAGTTCGGGCCCATTATGGAAAGCAAACGCAAATTATTACAAATCAAATTGTTATACGTACTTGTGGAATACGTTACTTTATATTCAAAATATTGCAAATCCAGAAAATATGGTAATAGTTAACAGTATAATTCAGAAAATAACGAACATTATTTTTAGTGTTGTGGAACAAGTTGGTATTTAGGTCTAGACATGCAACTGTGGATAATTTCGCCTTTTTTACTTATTCCATTAAGAACTAAATCGAAATTAGTTCTGGCGCTTTCTGCGTTATTTGGATTTCTTTCTAGTATATCTATTTTTGGAATGGTTTGGTTTTATGGTGATATTTCTGACGACATCTATTATTTTAAAATACACATGCATACTTTAGTAAGAGCTACGCCTTGGTTGTTTGGATTAATATTCGGATATTTCATTTTTATTTCAAAAAAATCAAAAACAAATATAAATAAGGTACATTTTTTTATAAAATGCTAATCTGTTGTAGTTTATACATGCCAGATACTTTTTGCCGGTACTTGTTTGGTACTACTTGTTTTAAAGAAATTGACAATTTTCAGCAGAACATTCGTAAAAATTACGACAGTTTTATATTAATATATTAATACCTAAGAAGTTCTGTATTTGATAACTTTTATATTGTAATACAGATATGGACTAACATATTTACAGTGACATCAATTATTGGTTTTATCTTATGCTTTTATATAAACAAATTGAATACATTCGAAACTGAAAATGTTTTAGAAAACAGCATTCGCATTGTTACTGTTCGTTTACTAGTTTCTCTTTGTGTATGTTGGATTATTTACGCCTGCGACAACGGATATCTTGGTAACTAACATAAATTCAATAATGCTTATAATAGCATAAAATTCTAGAACCAATCAATAGATGTCTATCCTTGCCAATATTTGAAGTACTTGCAAAATTAAGTTATTCTGCATACATGGTACATTTTATGGTATTATATTTCATCACTTTTACCTGGAGAAGACCAATAGTGTTTAGTGCACTTAAAACGGTAAAAACGTATTGTAATGAAATGTTACAAAATTTTATAAAACGTTTGCAGGTGATTTACGCTTTTTGGCATATAATAATTATTATCGTCATCTCGCTAATCCCAACTCTCATAATTGAAATGCCGGTTGCAACTATAACAAAGTTTCTTTTGAATAAAATTTAGCCGTAACGTAAACATATTTTAAAAGAATTACATTTTTGAATTAAGTGTGTTTAAATATAAATAAATGATAAAATATTTTGACTTCGTCAATTATTAATAAACCTAAACCTTATTTTTAACCGTCTTTCCTAGTTCTAAGTAGAACTGAACTAAATGCTTGTTGAAATTGTATTTGCAGCGATTCTAAAATGCAAGATGAGTTCTTATTCATAGCAACGTAGCAAAAACAAAACAAAAATATCTATTTAGTGTAACTAAAAGTGTAAAATACTGACAGTGTTTGCGTAGTTTTTACAGATTAAGATAACGTCAACTGCATTGTTTAAAAAATGGTACAATTAATAGATGAGATAAAAAAGTTGATAGCAAAGTAGTAATCGGCTGCGAGCGGTTATCAGTACGCGACATTTGGGCGCCGGCGTTTGGTCGCCAGGCTTTTCGGCGGTTAACAAAAAATTCATGTAAATACAATTGCACTTTTACTCCATTAATAAGTTATGAGAAATGCCTCTGTTCGGTTCTCAAAGTCTTGAACAATTATGGTAATGCTGTTATCCGTAGCTTGGTATTTTGTTCTTTTATGAGGAGGTGCTTGGTCACCTACAAATTTTTCATACAATGCGTCGCGTCCTTTCTGGACGCTTCGCAGGCAGTCGATGAATTTCCACAGCGACGGATGGTCCATACCTAATTGGCACTGCAAACTACAATGAGCAGCCTCCGCAAAATTATTGGTACGATCTTCGTTATTACGCACTCTTTGGTACACGTTCCAATCATTTGGCGAAAATAACGTCCTCCTGCGTGTGTGGTTTGTATTTCGCCTTCCAACGTAGTTATCTTTGAACCAGTTTAAAATTGGTTGCAATTCGTTGTGTGATCTAGAGTAGTAAAGGCTAATGCAACTATCATCCGTGCAGAAAGAGCAAATTCGGAATCGGTATTATATTGTACCATCAGCCCATGACTGGCTATTTGTTTCTTAAAATTTTGAACAAGATGAAACAGGCAGCCTAGTAATCGTGCCGTTGGAAATGCTTCAGCAACTGATCCAATTACGGCTATTTCGTAATCCAATGAAACAGTTTCAGGTTGAAATTGCGGCCACATTTCTTTTATAATTGAAAACAGCCGATCGTACGTTTGCCGTTGCTTGTTTGCCAATAACGCGTACAAAACTGGAAATACGAATCCACCCCTATTTGCCAAAATAACGTAAATTTGGTGAAATAACGGAAGCGCTTGCCGAAATGTTCCATCCATAAAAATTTGTTTCATGTGCTGGCTCCATCGTGCGTTATCTTCCCTCCCAAATATTAATATTCTAAATGGGTCCGGCTGCTCTGATCCGATATTCTTCAATAAGAACATCTTGGATTGTCCAGGAGCACATTCGTATAGTTTGTACGCTTCCAGAACTACTAACGTTTCCAGATCTATCGGAGTTGGGGGTGCAGCAGCGATACGGTTTTGCGTCCGCTGACACAATCTTCTAATAGCATCCTTGTTGGGCAACTGTCCTTAAACTGCAGGCCCAGTGCCTTCCATGATTGTGGTTACCCGAGGAGCACAAATATTTGTCATCCACTGTTGTATGGACACGACCCAGGCACTTGTGCGCTTTTCGCGCACATCTCCAAAAATTTTTTTTTCCATCTTCGCTTGCCTTGTCAAAAACGTACATGTAACCATTATAGGACACCTTTTTTTTGTTCCGCTTACTTTGAGTATCTTACATAATTAAATGTTAGACTTGGACACTATTACGCTCACAAAATTATGGCAACAAATATCTGCAGACAACTGAAGAGACTGATGTGGAAGTAAGTTTAAATACTAAAATTTTCTAAAATACACTAATCTTCTTAATTGCTTTCTGAGCACACGACAAGAGCTTTGCAAATAATAATGGGTACCTAATCATTCCAATTATCAGGATTTACACTAATCTGCTTAATTGCTTTCTGATCACAGGACAAAACAATAATTAAAATATTTTTCAGATTAAATCTACAATACTTAAGAAAATACCGATATTGCCAAATTTGCTATAAATATTCAATAACATAAAGGGTAATGTAAAGTAGCGTTTTGAAAGTGCGTTGGTAAAGTTTTCTTGCATAACATAATTACGGCGCCGAAAAGCTCAGCGCCCAAACGTCCTGCTTCGGGCTGCGAGAGTGCATGTAATTTTGACTTACTTAAAATCGTAATCTTATTTATGAAACAGTGGATTACATGTGGGAATCTATTCTCAAGTTTCTTTGAGTCTTACCAAACATTATATTGCTAAAACGAACGGTGCTATTCTTGAAAAATCTAAATCATTCTCGCAAGTAGATTTGAATTGAATTTGGCAACGTTGCATTTTTAGTGAGTTTTATTTGTGGTTAAGGCCGGGTCTCATTAAGACATTTTAATGGAGTCAACCAGTAGAAGCCACTAAAGTTGCAGCTAAAAGTCACAGTGTGATTCAAAAGTTACCACTTGCCTTCAACTAAACAACTAAGAAATTTACGTTTCTCTCAGAGCAAAATTCTGGCTACACTTGAAAGCAACCAGGTTTATTGAACCAAGTAACCGCCTAGTGTGATCTATATTTTTTAGTTTGTGGTTTTTGTGAGGTTATGTGAAGGTAAATAAACTGTATAATAATAATAAATAAAAGTATAAGGTGTAAAGTTGTTTCAAATAATTATTGCAGGTGAGATATACGCAAGTAACACAGGACGTTCTATGAACGCAGGTATTTTGTTCATGAAAAGTACAAACGTTCATGAACAAATAATGAATATCCATCGATTTTTTAAATACGGATAACTGATGTATGTCAATAGATGGATATCTATACTGTGTACATATTGCGTACATAGACGAATGTTAAATGAACGACGAAAGTTCAGGTATATAAGAAACCGTTTTATGTTCTCACTGTGTACATTCTAGAAGCATCTGTATACGAACAAATACCGAATGTCCATAGATCGTTCGGGTAACAACAAACTATGTATGTTCATAGAAGATATTCATTTGTTGTTCAAATTGTGCTCATTTAACATAATTACTTCAAGAACGAATGTTCTAGATATATTAGGATTTTGAAGGAAATACAAATTATTGGAATTCACAGTCGCATTCATGCCAGAAAACCACTGATAACGGAACAACATTTCCGACGTCGACTACAATTTTGTCAAGCCAACGCAAAACGAAATTGACAACTTGTAATTTTTAGTGACAAAAAACAATTTTCTAAAAAACACTGTGCAAAGCAAATAGTACGCGATACAATCCCAACAAACACAAGGATGTCCCAAGGATGTCCCGGGGACATGATGTTGCGGATCACTGAATGTCCCAAAGTCATCCCATTTTGGTTCTGTGTACGTCCTAGGGACATTCATGGGATGTTCTTTTGTCACAAGTGTGTGCATCCCTACGAAGTTTTTATAGGACATCTTAGCGCATCCGCATCGGGACGTCTCTTTTAGATGACTGTAGGATGTGTAGAAGGTAGTCATCCCTACCTTTTTCTACATATTGAATTAGAAAAATATTTATATATAGTATATAGTAATTACGAGAGCTCGAGCACAGATTGTACCCTGTGGCTCGAATGTGACTCAGTTTAGTAAAAAACAAGAATTGAGAAAAGAAATAGCAACTAATATGTCGATCGATACTTTCAATGCAACCTGTGTTGCGCGAGATACGTTTTCTGTTGTTTAATTCATACGCTTTCAAGCAATGAGTTACTCGAGCTCTCGTAATTACAACTATATATGTACGTATATTATATTTTTATCAAGAAAAGTGCCATTTCCAGTTAAAGTACATCTACTTTGTGGTTTTTTCTATTGTTTTTTTTATTCAGTAAGGAGACTTAACGTACTCCTCTGCGACTTGACGTAATGAATAGAAATAACTTTATCAAATAAAATACAAATTATTATTACATAAAACTATATTTTTAAATAATCCTAATTATATTCAATTAAAATAAATTTAAATTATTTCATTTTTTTATCTTCTCGATCCCGGCGTTCTTTGGCCCTCCTTAGCGAGTTTTTTATACTTTCTTCCCGATTTTTTTCAGTGGCTCCTGAAACAATGCAACTACATAAGAGATGGTAATCGTCATGTAGAGTCGATAAAAAAGTTAATACAAAAAACTTATTTTAGTATTTCTATATAATCAGAATTTACATTTTTCTAAATTAAAGAATTGATAAAGTGATACTTCTTTTGTAGAATTATTGATTGATCTTTTTGACGATCCTATTATTGATTAAATCATAAGAGATGATCGATTATAACCAGTTAAAAATTGTTTAAATCGTTTTTAAAAAAAAATGTAAACGCGTCAGTTTTGCAAATTCATTAAGAATTTTTATACGTTTCGCATTTACATTTCATCAGAGGAATGTGGTAAAAACAAAATTATTTCTAGACGTATTTTTAAATACCTAACTAATTATTGTGGAAATAGTAATACAATACGAGAAATACGCACACTAATCATAACTATGAATACCAAGAACGCGATAACGTTATAGTTTCTTAGTTAGATTAGCGATTTTGTGCCTTATCGGACATGTTGACATTTTTGGATGACTTATTGTGGATCGCGACGATAAAAGTCGTAAAATAACGTCACATTTTTAAACCTTTAATATAAAGAAAACATTTTTTAAATAATTTTTTGAGTAAAAAATTTTTTTTTACATAAAATAAATATTTTCAATTCACCGCATAGGTATGCGCGCGAGATAGGGTTTTAAATCACCATTATTAATATTTGGAATCTTTTAATTTCAATAAACTTTTATTAATTTTTAGTAACTCAAAATAATAATTATAAATGATGATTTTTATACATAATAAATAAATACAAGGTACCAAAAACTTACCAAATAAATTTGTTTATGCACTAAAATATCCAAAAAACGTCAGATAATAAAATAAAGAACAGATAAATAAAGTAGTCAGAACACAACTAAAAACAAATACAGAGTGCAAACGGTGCAAACAGAGTGTACCACTTTGATATACCAAAGGAGCGTACGGGTGTTGAGTAGGCACCAGAGAACAAGAAGGAAAGTGGGCACGCGCACTAAGTTTGCATTTGTTTTTTCCCGCATAGGACATCCCATCGTACGTTCTTCATTGACATCCTGAGGACGTCCTATTAAAGACATCCTATACAGGTCCGTTTTAAGGCCCGGGATGTAAAGACATCATTTGGACATAAAACGAACGTCCCTGGGACGTTATGTATTTACTGGGATGTTATATCCAAGCCATAAAATGCAGTGGACGTATAAGTAGAGGTTATTGGGGCTATATGAACCAAGCATGTTCGGGGGAGCTTGTCCAAGTAAACTCACGGTTTTTGTCTGAGGAATGCGTGTCCATACTAGAAGATGTTATGTTACCATCGGTTAGGACAATTTATTCAAGAGGCGAAATAGTTTTCGTTCAAG
Source organism: Aquatica leii (assembly GCA_035610365.1). Taxonomy (NCBI): domain Eukaryota; kingdom Metazoa; phylum Arthropoda; class Insecta; order Coleoptera; family Lampyridae; genus Aquatica; species Aquatica leii. The sequence goes on from CM069433.1 coordinate 169,855,629, forward strand.
ACAACTCACCCATTAATCAAGGAATAATAGTTCGGGAATGGTTTCAACAACAGCCAGAGATACACGTCTTAGAGTAACCAGCCAAGTCTTCAGATCTTTACTTTTTCGAAAATCTCTGGGCAGCTGCTGTGCGTGAAAGGGAAAATGACAGCATGACTCGGAATATAGACCAACTTTACTCAAATATGCGTACTTCGAATACTCTACGCCTGAATAATATTTGTAAAAGATTGGTAAATTCCATGCTTGCTCGTATTCAAGCTTGTATTGCATCCGATGGATACTACACAGAATATGAATTAGTGTTAATTACTTTTTCTTAAATTAACACATTAATATTATGTTTAATTTTTAATGTTATGTAAAAAAATACGTTAGTATCTTTGCGTAATAAATAATAAAACTGTGTAAAGAAACCACTGTTCAAATTTCAAACCTTTATCTAACAACAACAACGTAACAATTTTTTTTAGTACAACGTAATTAACAGCAAATGAGGAATAAAGCTGTTTCCCAAGTAAATATGGAAAAAAGAAATATAGTAAACAGACAAAGATAAAGAATATAATTTTTTTTTGAAAGTTATTAAGAATAAAGTCTCTCATTTTTGATCATTATTGGTGATGCGTCTATCTATTTGATTTATATAACAAATGTAACGTGTAAATTCCAACTTCGAGCAAAAATCCGCCTGAGAGTAGGCAACTTACCGTAATATACTCGACCTCGAGTCGTGTTTCTAAGTCACGCCCGTGAGGGCGCTCGAAGGTTGTTGGCCATCTAGAAACCTCATTTTTATGCTGTCATTTGATTGTATAGGAACGTGAAAACGTCGGAGAGGTGAGATACATGGAATTTCTTTTTCATCTTTTAACATCTACTACAACGACGCTTTATTTTAGCATTTGAGAGTAAATCTGACTAAACGTTTGATGCGGATAAGATCAGCGCGATGTATTTGGCGGCCAAACGCATAAAGTGGGTTAGTATTTCACACGTGGTTTAGAAATGGAGGCGTATCAACTAATTCTCGCTATTTTAGCTTCTTGGTTCTTACTTCTTAGTCCGTCGTCCTTAGTTACGTCTTCGTTGTTCTTACATCTGTAATCTGCACGGTTGGGGTTCTACCATAGCTGGGGGAATTTTAGTATGAATCCGGTAAAAATGGTGGACGTAAATCAATGCGAATCGTAGACAAAAGGGGAAACAACAGGTATAAAGGATCCCAGAGGATCGTTGGCGCGGTGCAAGCGAGGTATTTATAAAATCTTTATCTTCGAGTCGCGGGAGACTTGCTCGCTGTCGGCCTCATTTCGTTCACACGCTACAGACTTCTGTTATCGCTATACGCGGTACGTGTTTCAGTGAAATCGTAAATCGCCTTTCTTGTCGACGAAAATTATTGTAAATTTCTCGGAGTAAGAATGATGAATATTCTTTGTAACGGACACAAGAGTGAGAATTAATATCTAAAGTAATTTTGTCTTTAACCGATTAAGTTAATTACCGTTAGTAATTGTAACGTACTTTTGTAACTTTATCTTATCAGAGTACTTATAATGCATGTTTGTAACTTGTCGATTTAAGTTTAAGAATATCTAACGTCAATTTTGCTGTAAAACATTAATAGTATTTATTCACACGGTTATCCAACGCCTTATCTTGTAATGGTTGATTCATTACAATTATTTATAGTAACTTCCAATTAATAATTTGTGTCATATAAAGTATTTTGTACTATCATCAAGGGTAGAAATTTGGGAGCTATGCCGTCTCTCGAAAACTAATTATTTGTTACACTGATTACCGGTCGTGCTGAACTTGATCAAGGTCAACGGGCGGTATTGCTTACGTTAACGCGATTACAAGTTGCTATGATATTTGTTTATAACAACTTGTTAACTTCTGTTGCTCCCAGAATCTATTTTTGGGACCTGCTTTATTTATGTGTAATTTATATATATGTGGTTACTATTTTCTTGTTGGGGGTTATGTAAATAATTAATAGGGATTATACCAGTGGCGTAACCGTCGAGGGGTTTTTTTCTTACGTTCCGGAAGGGGGCTATGAGTCAATAATTTCAATAAATGGTTATTGTTGATACAAAATATGTTTCTTTTGGGGGACCTCGGGTCTAGGCTCTCCTTTTCTCCTACCTAGACTATAATTCTGCGATACAAACATTTCGAGAAGAGGTGGCGCACTTGGGCATTCAGCTTACCGAAAGAAAAATTGGTGTCTTACGATTTTCTTTTACCCGACGACCATCTACGGTGAGGCTAGCCGAAAGGTAAGCAACAACATCTCGGTAATTACGTTTAAGTAATATTATTCTTCTTTCTTTCTTTTCTCCACCTTCCCCATTAGATCATAATAAATATTGTAACACAAAGTAACATTATAACATGTAAAGTTGCTTTTGAATGAATCGACCATTCTGTTTAAATTGTATGAACCAGTGTCCCAAGTGAGTAAATACCTTAAAACTAGAAAAATCTTTACAAAACTAAAAACTTGTGTAATACACTAGCGTTCAACCCATGGCTTTGGTTGCATTCTTGGTAACGCTGCGCTTCTAGTTATTTCTGTTATTTAACGAAGTAATCTTACCACACACAAAATTTTAATTTTTAGTGTTAAAAACACTTATAGGGAGCTTGATTCGAAGGCTTGTGTAACGAAACGATGAAACGCTCAGATGAAACAAATCTGGAACTTGCGGTGGTGCCCAATTTCACTTCATTTTTTGTATTTTTCGGATGCAATGTTTATTATTATTAAACAAGATATTCCTTATGATTTGTTTTATGTTTTAAAAATATAATAAGTCTTAATTTCACTCAGCAGAGCTGAAAAATAATTATAGTAATTACAGAATCAGATCCGCGGGAGCTTCCGCCTTGTACGCTGCAAAAACAGTATAATATAGATGAAAATTGCACATAAACATATTTATAGAGCACAAAATTTACTGCAAAAAAGTCCGCTGGAGGGTATAATTATACCTAATAGTTTAAGAGTTACAAAATTTTGATGTAAAGTAAGACATTATTGTGTAACTTTGCACACTTGTATCTTCTAAACTATGGAAGGTAATTGTAGCCTTCCGCGGACTTTTTTATAGTCAATTTTGTCTTCTATAAAAATGTATATGTGCAAGTTTCTTCTATCTTGCAACGTTTTAGGGTAATAGTTTATTTGTTATTCTTATTGGGTTTACTTTATTCAGCCTGATGCTGTAACACTATCGTTATACTTAGCGACCAATCGCTATCAGATTTTAATGGTCAAAGATAACGATCGACATAACAATCACTGGTAAAATAGGTTTTCTGTATCGGTAATTTAATTATATCGATATGTCGCCCACTACCTTGCAAACCTTTATTTTTAAAAAAAATGTATCACCTTTAAAAAAACAAAGAGTGTTAGACGACCGCCGAACGTATAAAAGTGAATAGGATATAGAGCACGCGCCGTGCCGTCGTAAAACATCTGGCCGGTAGATTTTGAAATAGAAAAAATCCAGACTAAAACTACCTGGTATGAAATAAAATTCAAATGTTTGCTACGACCTCTATTAAGTGACGCACATCATCCCTCGATACCCCCAATTTTCTATTGAATAATGGCTTTAATTAATACGTAAAAGTATAAACATCTTGTATTAATTCGAAATAAAACGGAGTTGCAAAACACATCATTACATAACTTACATCTTTTTTATACAATTTGTTTACGTAGTTACTTGAAACGGGTCGCTGTTTTCGCGTAAAATGCTCCTTTGCCTGTATGAAAGAATACGTTTCTAACCTTACTTTCTTAAATAAACGGTAAAACTGAAAAGACTCTTTTTCTGATTGCATTTTCTAGTTCTTCGTATAATGCAACGCGCATAACATCTACAAAATTCATTTTTTTATACAAAAAAAGCTCTCAAGCCTATACATCACAATCGCTATGGTTGTAACAGCTACTAAAACGCCGCCGTTATATCATAATTGTTATGGTTCAAAATAACGGGAGTGGATAACGAGAGTCGATATGAGTGGAACCGTTATAAGTTATACAGCATACCGATTTTACAAAATAACGATTCGGCTAGATAACGACATCGCTATTCATAAGGAGAGTGATATAGCATCAGGCTAATTGTCTGAGAACATAATTCAACCCATGTGAACCCTGGGGGCGACGATCCGACAGTGTGAAAACAACATGTGTCCGAAAAAGAAACATTCTTATCACTGAAGCGGAAGGTGGGTCACAGGTTAATCTACTAGCAAAAATTCACCATAGTTGCCAGGTGTTCTTCTAGTACGTTGAATTGTTCTCCCGCTGTCGGAATAAATCTAAGAAAATTAAGCAAATCATCTTAATACAAAAATTGTGGTGGTTTCGATGCAAGATGGTTTACAAGAAAAACAATTTCAGATATTACCACACTGACAAAGGTACCCTTACCCGCAAAAAAAACGCGGTGGTCATCAAAATCAACTAGACCGAAACACACATGTTCGACTAAACCGATAATTTATGTTCAAATTTTAAAATGCGTAAACGAAGTAGTAATTTAATAAATCTGATTCTGATTTATAAAGTTTTATAATAAAAACTATCAGTAGTTACTAGTTTGAGTCATAAACGATTTTACTCTAAAGTTATCAGCATAGAACGAAAGTATGTAAAATAAAGTTTGAGTAAATTTTGAATGTTGAAATTGTATCAACAGTCAGGTAATTGTAAAGATTATTACTATTATTAGCGTTATAAATCTGTTAAGATTAGAGAAAAGAATCATGTTGAAGTAAAGTTCATCTCTTTAATGCTTTTTTATAATCAGTAGCGCATTGATTTAATATTAATAGGAAAAAAAATAGTAGCATCGGTAATTTTTTATTCCATTTGTAGCATGCAGCGCCGCCCAATAACAAAAAGTAGTAACATCTTAAGGGTATAAAGGGGCACAACGCCGCTTTTAACAGATTGAGTAAAAAAAGGAAAAGCCAATTGGCGGATATGGCACTGAGAGCGTTCGTAAACTTACCTAATCATAAAAAAAACTTTTTAGGATATAAAGTCAAAATTACGTACAAAGAAAGAGAAGAGTTTTAAACGAAAGTTTTAAAAACCCTGACGAGGTGCAAAAACGAAAAAAGTTGCTTACGGGAGTTTTTATTTTGAAAGGTTAGAAATTAGTTAAATTTATTTGGATATGCGTTTGTAAGTTTTTTATTTGATTATTTTACGAGAGATACGATAAAATGAGATACTGTCTAACGCGAAAAAATTGGGAATAACTATTTAAATTTAATTCCATCGTTTAACGAGGTTGTTTGTTTGTTTTTTTGTTGTAAACGGAGAGAGCAAATTTAATATTTTTTTTTTCTTTGTCTTTGGCAATTGACGGGTCGCTTATAAGAATAATTTTACTTTTTTTGCGACGAAACATCACGCTAGATCACACCTAGAGAATGTAATAAAAATGCATGTCGATTATTTCACGTCGCAAAATGTTTTTATTGCAGTCTGCTGTAAGCCTTCTTTAGATATGACAGGAAATCGTAAACGCAACAGACTGTTGAAAAAAAACAGTTTTTAAACTGTGGATGCACATTTCCAAAGGTGAAATCTCTACTTCGAAACTTTTACATCTGAAAGTATGTGGCAACGTAGCTCGAATCGTGTCATAATCTTAGAAGCTGTTGAATTGTGAACCGTTATAAAACTCAGATAAAGTTCAGTAATCATTTTGTTTTGTTTTTTTTTAAACACGTGTGAACTAATTAGAATGTGGTGAAATAATTGCCAGGGATCACGCGATATAAATTGTCTATTTAATCCGACCGTATTCAACCAAAGTCTGGCAAAATTTCTGAAATTTCCAATTTGGCTTTAAAATTGATTGTGTCCAGAGAAGATTTTAAATTTTACATTTATCCGAATGCTTTTAACCGTATCTAAGCCAGCAGAAAATGGCAGTCAGTGGACGTGAGGATCAATTTGTTCGACCTTTTCTCGCATAACATGCTTGTGAGCGCAATATGACTATTTGAGCTTTACGAAGCTGATTTTTTGCCTTGAAAATATATTGTGTCAAATAAAGTTCGATGTTTTGAGATTTTGTTTCTTACGTTGTGTTTTTTACCGTACATCGATTGGAAGAAAGTACGTAAGCGTTACTAACACAACCCCAATATTTCCTAATATCTGTTGCCTAAACAAAGCTTAGATTTGAGAAAATAAATAAGTACGGCCATTCACGACATTAAAGCTTTACAACCAAAACATCGCGTCTCAATGTTGGTGCCAACAATGGACTACTGGTGGAAAAAAACCTCGAATATATGACAGTTTATTAAGCATTTTGTTATCTTTTTGAAAATATTAGCCCAAAATACTCATTTTTGTGTTTCTCTAAAAAAAAGTTCAATAAAAGATATACCCTCCAGTTTGCAATCAATTCGCAGTAAGCTATTACATACTACTAAAACTATAAATGGGAAACAACAGCCGGAAGTGTTTGGATTTAGAGTTTTAATACTAATTATGAGGCCGGTCAATTTACATGCTATGATGTTTGTTCAAGGGCATGGATTTAAAATAACGCGATTGGGTTTCTCCTTAGATATGTCACTGGAAACTACGTTTTATCAGCAGGCAACAATTCTTGATAATAAGCGGTCTCGCTCATGATTTATCACAAAAAATTCTCCATATGTCATTGGTCTTGCTGATTCATCATCTTCCAGCGATGAAGAGGTTATGAGAAACAATTCTCAGCCATTTCATGGACAAATGTTTAATACAAGCAATTAGTGAATTATCATACGACTCTATTCTCGTTTAATATGCACCTAGAATACTAGTTATTTCTGTTTTTTAATCTTTTTATTATTTATGTATGCATTCTTGTTTTTGAAAAGCGCAATAAACCTTGTTCATTATATTACGTGTGTTATATTGTGTTTGTTTTCAACACCTTCCGATAGTTGCAAGATTTGCGATATCTGTGAATTTTTTTGATCAAAATCAAACTCCTTTTTTTCTTTTTGATTAATTTAAATGTTTGATATAATATTTAAGCTGCTTAAAAGGTAATGTAAATAGGTAGAAACCATTTAGAATCTATTTTGTCAGAAATCATATTTAAAGGAATATAGGTAAATATAAATGGGCCTTTAATCTATTCTTACAATTTCAAAATTCACAATTGGCGCTTAAAACAAAATTGTTTGGTATTAAAAGCAAAGTATCTATTTTTCTTACTAATTATACAATACACTTGTGTAATTTATAATATATAATTATTGTAACATTGTCGCCCGTTGAGCAATTTAATATTTGCGTTTTTGAATTGAATTTCAATAGATTCTTGGTATAAGACACGTAATATCCTCTTTTTAAGGTTTGTAAATATCTGCTACGTCACGAAGAAGTAATATGTCTCACTATATCAGAGTTGTTATTGTAGACCACTTTTGCCAGTTAACAAAAATATTTTCGATTGACATTTACGTAAATTAAATAAATTAATTACTAATATTGTTTTTTTACAAACGTTTTGTCTAATTTTATGAATTCAAAATTCGTTTAGTCAGTGTGTAAATTACTAGTAAAACCAATTGTTGTTCCAAATAATTGTATCTTAATTTAAATTAAATCAGTTTAAATAAATATATCATTAAATACAAATATCGGTATAACAAGGTTTCTAATCATATTTAAACTATAAATGCGGTTAATACCCTTCAAATCTTAATAACTTTTGAGCTTAAACTTAAAGCCAGTCTGATAACAATACAAAGTTGTATGAGTCAACTAAACATTATCCTGAAATGTTTACAACAATTCTGTTGGTTTTTTTTCTAGCATCAATTTCTTTACAAAACGATGTTTTGTTAAACGAGACATACATAATATTCAAAAATGCGATTGTTGAACTAAATATTTCTTTAGAGTGCCGAAATCAACTTACGGAATTTGTGTTAGGTTTAGACAAGCAAGAACAATGGGCTTTAACAAGTAAGATTTGTTCCTGTTTAAAACATGTTTTTTTTTTAATTTAAAAATGCAATAAAAAAAACAAATAAATTTATTTTGAAATTAAGTAAATAATATTAAAAAAAATGTTTTTAGTGTTAGAAGCCAATGGCGAAATACTTTTAGAAGAAGAGGATAAAAGACGAAAATTAAATCCTTTTGACGATTGTATTAACACAAATGAAACAATTGAAGGCAATACTTTACTAGGAAAATATTGTTTATCTGCTGAACAATTTCAGTCAGTAAGTATTTACAAAATAACTTAAAGCAGTGTATTTATTTAGTTTATGTTGTAATCTGAATATATACATATTATACATACTGACATAGTACAACAAAATATGATTTTAAATTTGAAAGCATGTTCTTATACTCTGTTCATTAGACATATCGTTTTGAAATTACTATTAAAAAAAAATTTAGTTAAGAAACTACCATCAACGATTAAAGAAAAATCACGTAAAATTATTTTTCTTTGCATCAAACATTTATTACATATCATACACATGCTTCTCATACGCGGCCATACTGACTACCTCTCTACCATTACCGCCGCGGTAAATTTAAAATATATAAAAATCATAACAGTTCGGTCATCTTGAAAAATAATGACATCTTCGTCATTAGTACAGTATCCTTAATCTAACTACAATAAGAATACAATAGAAATACAAAAAAAATTTGAAAAATAACATTCCACTTGACAAAACAAATAAAATTTACGCCTAACGTAACTATTTCAATAATTTCAATCATCACTTTTTACTAATTTTAGTCTATCTACGCTAACCACTGCTTTATATAATAGTCCAGTCAGTTATCTAGTACCTTCACGATTTCATAGAGACCACGGTATTTGGGCATTAACTTTCTGCTACTCTCAGTGCTCGGAGCTTCATATTCATTCGTTCGTGTGTTTTTCTATCCCCCGTTTCCAATTTATCTCGAATATTTTGAATTTCCGCACTGCATCGCAGCCACCCAATCAGTATTTATTGTTTTACCTCAAACTGGCAATCCCTCAATTATGGGTTCCTCAGCATCGTCGACTGGATTTCTGCTTAGTTAGTGCATCAGCCACAATATTGCGACTACCTTTATGATACTCAATAGTGTAATTGAACTCTGAAAGGCGTACAAATCATCTGCTACAGTCAGCGTATATATATAAATAACATAAAATTGAAGACGTTTTATAACTGCGATTAAAAGGGAATGATTTAGTATGATCTTCAAATAAATTCCTTGTGACTAAAGTTTTATTTAAGTAGTACGGTGTTACAAGCTTTTTCGGTTTTACGAACCTTGCACGGCCAACTTACAATAGTCGGGATGAGGGGAGGTTCAAAAAAACAGTAAATATACTTAAGGGCGCCAGAGCTGATCCAAAGTAACTTTTCTATCTTGCTCAGGACAGAACGGTTCACACTTGTAACACGATGTTAGGTTCGTAACCCTATACTCGGCTGTTCGAGTAGTCAACGTTGGTTATTAACTAAAGACGAGTGAAAGAGGAAGGTATGTTGTCATAAAAGAGCAAATAACCACAATAACAACTTTAATTTAGAATAGTAGGATTATCACAGGTATATCGAATTCTCATTACAGAGATGCCAGTCGTATTGGCAACACACAATACTTCAGTAAAGTACAGTGAAATAAATAGCGAAGAATAGTTCGTAGTAAATATGGTTTGTGTACAATATGCGAAATACACAAAATAATTAGTAATATGGCATTACAGACAATCACACAGTGATAATAAATTACTACAGTAATATTAACCTATCGTAACAAGTCGTGGTAATACATCGTAGGCGAAGTATACAAAGGAAGTACTAATATGACCTTATTGATAATAAAACATCGAGACTAATTACGAAATTAATATAGCATTAACGTTAATCACTCGTTGGTAGTACACAGCATGCGCAACTCAAAATAAGTAAAAATTACTACCTAACTGGTAAAACAACAATATTAATAATTACCGCACAAATATTAGCAAGAGTTTCGTGAGTGATCTTTCTGACAACGAATAAAATACATCAAACAACTTACCCCTAAACAGGAACTTTCACTCGTACGAAGAAAGCACTTTCCTCGGCAAGCAATCCTGTAAACACTCTAAAATAGCAAGTCGTGTCAAACTAATTTCTCACGAAAGTGAAATCTACAAAATGATTATTTATATTTAACGAAAGTACATAAAGCCTAACCCGGTCGTCATATGCTGTTATACCCCGACGAAAACAGTGGTTACGCAGGTATCTGCCGCCTGAGTAGAATCTCGACAATTGTAGTTAGCTTCGGTACATTAAATTTTAGCCATATGTCGTATGCCTCGGATTATATTCGTCCGACGAAATTATTATTCGAAATTGATTCTTCATCAATAGTTATCGACTAGGAACGGATGCCCGCACGTGGCGGAACGGCTATCAAATTACGAGAAATTACAACAGAGTTTTAATAAATGACAGCTATTAGCTTACCCGGTGACGACTCAAATGTATTATAAGCGTAATACCCTTATAAATTGGTCCACATTACGACGGATGGTCTTAGAAAATTTAATTGCAAGCCCCACCGGCCAATTTATGCATTTGTCAAGTTAAAGAATTCGTCGTAAATGACAGTCACGCGTAAAGATCGGTAGGGGGCGTCCAAACCGGAATTTAATTTCAAGTCAATAAACATAGGCGTACGTAATGAAAATTTCGTCCGTAACAACGGTATCACTAAATTAACATTGCTTAAGGCTGAATAAGTAGATAGAAAACTGAATATAATTACGTGATTCAGGTACAAAATAATTGAAAGTAAAATTATAACAAAGCGAGAGTCATCTGCCGCCATCAACGAATACTTAGCTGTGCAACGTTCGACTTGAATAACACAGATCCTGGAGGTTATTGAGTATCCGACATCATACCCTGGGAAATCATTCTTTCCGCGGCTTAATGATGTTTGAATAAGATTTACCTTGGCTTCACCAAATTTGCTGTGAGAGTTTTATTTACTAAAAGCAACATGGCCGACGGTTTTTTACCTGTAAAGGTCAATTAAATTGGAAATCGTCTTAATCCCGCCAATATAAAGAAATTTTTTTATACCAGTGAAATTACTAAAAGCGTAATGGAAATAGCCGACGATAAAAATTAAATAAAAAAAATAAGTAATTACAATTAAGCAGACAAGCGCCTTACCAAAATCGACCACTCACAGGGACTTAAACTGAAAGTAATAATGCCCATCGACGTAATCGCTTCCTGTAAGTTTTTGCTTTTTGAAAACTCTTCCATTTTTACAATACAAAAGTAACAGTCCATGACGTGATTTGTTGGTTCACGCCAAATCATCAAGTTTTGTGACAAAACTTCAGAGGGATTCTTGTTTTTGTTCGATTGAGTTAATTTGACATCTTAACACAAAATACAGCATATTTGTGGCACCCATGTTTTGTCTTGATTTTTAATTTTGTAGCCAAAGCTAAAATTAATATCTTTGAGTTAACTCACTTGAAAATTTTTTTTGCGGTTCTTCTAGCGAATTTTTGCAGCATATGGCATGATTTTCCATTATTAAGGATCACACATAATACAACATGTTGAACACTACTTCAAACTTTGATAACTTACGCCCCGTTCCAATAACATAAGGCAAGTAAAAACTTAAGCAATAAAAATTGTGTTAATAAAAAGATAATTATTTTTTTCAGTTTTTTATAAAAAATATGTTTCAATAAAAAATCTTTAAAAATTATTACGCCCTCGTCGGTTGTCTGGAGCTGGTCACTAAGGTTCCTCATTATTATTTTATTCTAAGTTGATTATTCATTATTTCCAATGACAGGATGCTGTGGTTCACCTTGCTCTTTTGCTACATTGAGCAAAACCGTGAAAGCAACAATAATTATTAATACAGTTCGCAAATGTAACAATTGTTCCACTTTGACCTTCGTCCCTATGTGTGCATCATTATATCGCCGTTCTACAGTTGTTTGGGTTTCCCTAAGAGGAGTTAGTAAAAAGGTGTCTCCTAAAAAATCCCTTTACCAAAATCTCATATAAATTTTATCCTTAGGAACTGTTAAAAATAGTTTCACCGTAAGCTGATACAATGTCTGAAAAAAGGTCGTCAGCAGAGCATTAATGCTAAAATATCATTTTGGTTTCAAAATACTTCTGCGTCATTTCCTCCTGGTGACATTATTTTGACGTGAGTAGCGTCAATACACCCATTAACTTTTGTGAAGGCCCTCATATCAAACCATTTATTATGTTCCTTTTCTACTTGTGGTATGTTGTTTGGTAGCCGCACATAACGATTTCTTAAAGAAGCTATTGAGGATGTAACTCGCTTGAAAACTTTACGGATTAATATCTTTTTTGGCCCATAACTGCCACTTGTGCTCCAAAAAAGGTCCTGTAGCATATACTCTTAAGCATATTCAAAATTCGTTTATCGGACTTATGCATTGGCTTCTGATAGAAATAAAAGTATTTTAATATATTTAATATATTTTAATAAGAACATATGGCTGACTGCAAACACCGCAGAGTTACTAAATCAGCAGTGGCAGAACACGTGTGGAACCAAGGACACACGCTGAACTTTGACCAAACTAAAGTGTTGGCTAGAACTCCTTTCTACTTTCCCAGACTAATCCGCGAAGCTGTGGAAATAGAAAAACATCCTTGTAATATGAACCGAGAAGACGGTTTAAGACTCAGCAAATCTTGGCTCCCAGTATTATATCCTCTAAGACAAAGATCGACCTTCTTGGAAAGGACACAAACACTTACTCCGAGTAATAACGAAGTCAGTCAAGCGGTAACGGAACGATAAGGTTCGGTAATCACGCTAATCGCTATTGGTATAAATATCGTCATTTCCACTTTTTCTTTCAGTGACATTTACCACTCTGAAGATGCAAGCTGCAATGTCTTGCGAAACGTCAGTTTGTTTGGGTTCACGAACGACAATACGGCAAAGGCCAAGTTCTACTTCTTGTTTTGGCTCTCAAGAAGAGACTATGACCAAGCCTAAGTCTGGGTGTTTTACTACGACGCGGTCTAAGCCGAAAGTCGCTTATAATTTTCTAATAGTTTTTTTTACATTTATATGCCTTTGACCTATACCAATTTATTTATAGCAAAAATTATCTAAACGTGACCAAAACTGACGCATATTCTAGTTTCCTTGAATTAGTATTCAGTTAAGGCTATGTAGGAAAATCGTGTTGCACCCTACCGTACAGAAACAACACTGTTCTGTCATCGTCAGAAATCGCAACTCGGACTGTACAGAAACAAAACATTGGGTTGGCTCCGGACTTTGCAGTAATAACTTTCTGAAACATACAATAATTTTATTTATAGTCCACGGACCTCTTTATTCCCACGGGCTATAATGATACGTCAAACAACAATATCATAGGTACCTAATAAACTAAACATTTGCAAAGTTGTAAGTTTTCATTAGAAATTAAAAATTATACTGTTAATTGAAAATTTCTTGTGGGTATATTATTTTAACAAAACAATTAGAACAACCAAATTAATTTTCCGGCAACTTGCTTGGTGCATTTCCCATTCTTGTAAGCAAAGAAGAAACGGCAAGTATCTATATTTATCGAATGTAGAGCAGCATACTTTTTAGAAATTTCTACAAAACTTGGTAATCTAAAGTTGTCAACTACAGTAACCATTCGATTTATTGTGGTTTTAGTATCTCGAATAGCGATCAGTAATAAGGATTGCAGATGCTGAATATCATCAACTTCTAACTGAAAAAACTCTTGTTTACGGCACGCACCCAAATATTAAAACTAATTGTTTTTAAAAATCGTTAAACACTTTTAAATTACAATAAATTCATGTACCTTTTTCACCAAATATATTTTATCTGGAGCTTGGTATATCTTTCATGGTCAAAACTTTTGACTTTTTCGGCTTGAATTTGTGATTTTATTTTTAAAAACCCGAATAAGCTTGAGTAACTGCTTATATATATTTTGTGGTTAATTTTGATAGAGACCTTAAGCATTGAATAATAAGACCAAATCAAAAACTGTTTTCTTTCTTTTGATAAATACCAAAAACAAGCCAGAAGACGCTTTTCACAATACCTTTTTCGATAGAATCCTTTCGTATGTCCTGCTGAACTTGGTATAAAACTGCGGCTATACCCAAAGAACTGGCATCTGTATGCACCTCTGTTTTTGCCTTAGTATCGTACACGGCAAGTACTGGACGCTGCACTAGTTTCGTCTTTATCTCATTGAACGCGTCCTCTTGATCTCTTAACCACTTAAAACTAACGCCCTCTCATCAGTTATAGGTTGCATAATAATGGCAAAATCTTTCACAAAACGTCTAAAGTAACTAGTCAACCCGATGAAACTTCGCAATGTCTTCCATCCGTTGGTGTAGGGAAATTGTTCACGGCACGCAATTTTCTCGTACCTGGCTGTATACCTAACTTAGATATCTCAAATCCGAAATATTCAATATTACCAATAAAGAAATTTAAACATTAATCCTAGTTTTTCTAGTCCCTCTTGCACACTACTGGACGGGATAATAATATCGTCCAAAAACTCCATCGCTATGTCGTACCGTAGTTTACCTAACACGTTGTTTATAATTCCTTGGAAAACAGATGGGGCATTACACACTCCAAACCGCATACGCATGAATTGATAATGTCCATCCGGCTTTATAAACGCGGTCTTTTCCTTCGCACTTCCTTGAAGAGGTACCTGATAATACCCACTACTTAAATCTAACGTGCAAAAATAACAATTATTCTTCAAGAGTTTCACATGATCTTGAATCACTGTTAAAGGATAATGATCCTTTACAGTTATTTTGTTTACACCACGATAGTCAATACAAAGTCTCACATCACTGGTTTTCTTATTTACAAGTAACACAGGAATTGCGAATGGAAATGTCATATCTTCCACTATACCCGACGATTTTAGTTCATCTACAATGTTTCTGACTTGCTCTCGCTCACTAAAAGATAGTCGATAAGGTCTATAATACACAGAGCAATTTTATCTCATAAATACATCGCACCATATTCTTCCATTTTTTCAATCCAATCTTGAATTGAAATTTTATTTTTCACTGGGTCAAATAATGGTAGAACCTGTTGAATATTTAAATAATGTCTTGGCACATCACCACTATCGTTGATGCTGTCATTTACACTTTGATTAGGAGCGACATTGTTGCACGTATTATCGAAATCAACCACCCGATTTATATAACACAAAATCTTTAGTTATTTGACAACTACTAACTTTAACCACAACGGCCGCCGTGACCACAACAGCCACCTATTCTGTTGCCCACAATGGCGACCGTTGCCACAACGGCCACTTGCATTTTTGACCATAACAGCCACTGTGACTACAACGGCCACCGACGCCGATCTGAAAATCGACTGCCGACGTCAGTTACAGCAAACTCTGTGACTATAACGGCCACCTCTGCTCGTAACTACAACGGCCACTATGACCATAACAACCACCTATTTTGTCGACTACAACGGCCACTGCGACAGTAGCGGCTACCGATCGTCATTCATCATGAATTTTGATTTTATTCACCTTGCATTTCTAGCTGAGTGGTGTTTTTTCCATTCTCTTTTGTAGCCATCTATTGTCAAAATGGAGCGTGTTATGTAGTATTTCAAAGCTTGCAATTTGTGCTTATTGGATATGTAAATATTTTTTGTTTTACTTTACCATTGGAAACACAGAATTGTAAAATTAAATAATGGGTTAGGAATACAATTAAAATGCCTTCAATTTTATATGACACATACACGAATGTTTAATAAAAAAAATGTGTGAGCGACGCTGCACTCCCGAGCTCCTTACAGTTTGGTTTTGAGAAAAAAGTCATGTATGCACTAGTTTTGATAAAAAGAAGACTTAAATATTTCTATGTATAATTAAAACAAAAAAGATCATGCATACGTTAAAATTTCTATACGTTTTTCAAAGATAATACACAGTAGGTGATAATTTTTTGAAAACATTTTATGTTGTTTTTAAAAAAAAATTTTTAACATCACACTGGCGTCTTGACGAATAGTTACATATACGTTTTTCTTTGCAGTTTTCATATTGTTGCGTATTTATGATTAAAAACTAATTTATTTAAAACGACTAAAAATACTTTTACTTATTCTAGAAATATGTACACTTTTAAATTAATTGAACTAATAAAATCTAATAATATTTAATAAAAACACTTATACTATAATTTATATCACTTACAAGCAGATAAGATAACGTCCTCGGATAGCCTCACACTTGTTTACACTAAAAATCACGTACACGATTATTCTCGGTATATTTATGTAAACACACACGCGTGCTAACGATTTATTTATTTCCACTTTAATAATCTTCTTAACACTGCTGTATCCGCATTCCAGCAATAACTGACCTGCGATCTACCTCGTCGGTATATATACACATACGGAAATCCTTCTGGAGCGTTCGCTACTTTTCGGTATATCTTCTAGAAGATGGATAACAGCTTCTAGAAGGCTCTTGCATTTGCAAATAATTTCTCGAACGTTTCAATATAGTAGTTAAGAGGGTTTCTATCAATCTATTTATTTGCACTGGTAAAACGCTGTTTAAGTGTAGTATAAAAGCTGCATAGAATATTCATAAGCAAGCACAAAGTAAAAGTATCAAATCTATTTTAAAAGCGAAATTTTAAAATAGGCTTGACAGCCAATACATCAATGACAAAAAATAGCATTAACTGCACAACTTCTATGCGATTTCGTTCTAGTATAAATAGAGATGATCCAACACATAATCGAAATTACCTTCTTTTCGCTTATTGCTCAGGGGCATTAACTTGACTGAGTACTGTAAGGTCACAAGATCACTCTGAATTTACATATTATCACAATTACCAAAATACAAGGACAAAAATAACACACTAAACTTAAAAGGTTCAGAATCCTTTCTTGAAAAATGGGTTCGAAAAGATTCTCCGAACTAGCCAAAATGAAGTTTTACAAATACCGATAGAGTCATTTTGGTGTTGTTCTCAATATTGTGTTTAATACTGTTATTACACAAATAGATTAAAGTTTTAAAAATATACCCAATGTTATCGCTAATTTTTAGTTAATCACGAATACAAAAACATCCGTACCGTATATCTAAATTTTGCCCAATTTAGACGCATAATGTCCAAGGAAACAACAAAATGTTTTTAAAAAATGTTTACCTCTTGTGGTATTACACTTAAAAAAAACTGTCAACGTGGTATTCTCGCGTTGTTTAGAGGCACTGCAATCGCAGAGGGACGTTTATAAAGAATTACCAAAGAAAATTTAGTGATGGCGCTGTAATGTATACATGGTGAATATTTTAGGCACTTATGCATGGTTAGATGCTACTAATGGGCATTTTACAGAAATCGTGTTAAAAGGTTTTTCTTCAGCTAACTTTTTCTACTAAAATCTAGAGGTCTCTTGATTTCGTTCATAAATAATACATTTACTATTTTACGTTTGATGTTTGTTACTATTTAGAATTTATTAATACGCTCACACTTTTTCAACCGTTGACACGGTTGTCACACACTTGCTAAATCCTTTAGGTGGGTCTCTACTACTTCAGATAGTTTAAAAACTATATATGTTTAGTAATCTAAATGCAATTTTGTATTTAAGAAAAGAAGACATTTTTCATTGGTCTAGTTTCTAACAATGACAGTCATATATCAACTACACGTGGATTAAATATATTAGTTTCTTATGAGCGGAGTTTCAATTTCAGTACATCGAACACATAAGCAAATGTTCGCTTCCAGATACAAACTTTTATTTTGAATAAAGCAAAGGTTTATCATTTTATTATATTAGAATGTCTTATGAAAACAAATAATCTGTTATACACACGTGAAATATTTGAACCTTTTTTTCTATCTTATTAACTTATATGCGGATAAAAATGTGAGTATTTCGAAAATTATTTAAATACATTACCTACACATGTAATTGTAATTGCAATTAAATACATATTCTAAAAAAATATTTTTAAGAACTTTGCATATATATAATGACAATGAGGTGCACTAAAATTTATCCAAGCTTTAGAATTTAAGTAATATTTTTAATTAACTTTTGTAAGTTAATTTTATCTAAAATTTCAGTAATATTCAAATGCAAATAGCTACTGTTTCATCAGAGTGACAGTTTAAATTAATAATTATTTGATAATTTTAATTAGGTATTTTGTAATCTTTGTAAATAATAAAAACGTTTACTCTATATAATTTTTAGAACATAAAAGTATTTAATAGTTGATTTGAAACTTTGCTTGCAAATTAGATAAAAACTGTATAATTACAAAAAAACTACTGCAGCATTTCTTGCTTTTTTTACTATTTATTTTAACAATTCAATATAACACGTTTGTACAGGTTTACTGGTTTTACAAGTGATAGTAATAAGTAAAGCACGGAAAAAATGCAACCGAAAAAGCCAAAAATATGCGCATTTAAATGCATCAAAAATTGACAAAAAATGCAAGGATTTTAGAAAAAAATGCAAGAATTTTAGAAAAAATACAAGGAATTTAGAAAAAAATGCAAGAAATTTTGTATATTATAATGTTGAATAATACTATTATTTCATTATTTTACTATGGTAGGGAGTGGGCGCGGGATTTAATAATTATACAACGAAAAATAATATGTTACCTATATCTTGAATACTTGAATACTTACACTTTTTGATAAAACATACTTCAAAAACAATGCCAATAGCAATATGTAACATATACTTACAATTTTTGAACACACTGTACAAAAAAGGTGGTCTCGGTGACACTTTATCCACATAGTATTAAATGTCGTTTTAGGCATTTCGACTCAAGCACTTGTACTTTCTTTTAATCAGGATACAATATACAATAGGTTTACCTAATATTTACTGAGGGAGGCCGTTCCCACTGCGAATCCCCCGGTTACAGTTAATTGTTTATGGTCTTTATTCTTAGAATGGGAAATACCAAATACCATAGTTTATGGTATTTGGTATTTCCCATTTTAAGAATAAAGTAATAAAATAATAATCATTATTCCAAACCCCAACAGATTCAATAAATTTCACAATGAAAACTTTTTGTTCAATAGGATTTTAAAATAATTGCCAATATATGCAAAAAATGCTCAATTCTTAAAAAAAATGCATTTTTTGGGAAAAAGTATAAAAAAATGCAAAAAATGCAAAAAAATGCAAGTTGCATTTTTTCCGTGCTTTAGTAATAAGTAATTAGAAGTACTATTTTTCGCTTTCAATTTTTTAAAACGGTCTATTCTTTATTTATGACTGATTTCCGTTACCTTTGTAAATTCTTTAAAATCAAAGTTAGAGCCTATTATACCAGTGATTCCCAAAGTGGTCTATATGGACCTATAAGGGTCTATTACAACCTGCAAAAGGTCTAAGTCAGCAAAAAAAAAATCGGGGGTCCATGAAATGAAAATGGGAGTCCACGATAGTGGATCTCAACATACATTGATAGTACCTATTTACTTACATTATACTATCTTATAATATAAGGACATATACCTACATTATTTATAAAAGTACCTATGAAGTAAAAAATTTATTATATATGTTTATAAAATTGTGTAAGTTGTAGGATCTAGGCATTCGTTTTGTGGTCGCAACACATTTTGAACTTGTAAAAAACCTGCACATAATGATATACCAGTATCATCTTGTTACAAGCATACGCGCAGTCTCAGAGCTTCGCGAACTTGCACTGACTTGTTCAATTCGTCACTCTATAAATACGAATGTGAGACAAATACGTTTATTCGTTTCCTGAATCTTGAAAAGGAAAGTGCTAAGAAAATATAAACTGGTAGTTTATTACACAAATTATAATGAATCAGTGTTATTTTGATTGAGAGTGCCGGAGAAAAGTAAGTACATTATTTTGTATTAAATTTTAGTTTTGTACTAGTAGTTAGCAAAGATAGATAAATTACGTCAATCATGACTTCTGTTATTAGTAGTTTAATATTCAAATCATGCAAAATTACACCTGTACTCCTCAATAGTTTCTTTTTCAAAGTTTTAGCAATCGTTATTATAATTACAGTGCAATCTCCGTAATCCGAACTAATTGCTGCAAGGAGATGTTCGGATTATGGAACGTTTTCAGAAAAATCTAAAAAAAGACAACTGTACATACATATTACGTATGATTTTATTAGTAACATACAATATGTTACCACTTGGAAAGATAAATTAAGAAAATAAGAAATCCACAACTGTACAGCTACGTGTTTTTTGATGAATTTCCAATACACACTTTTATTTGTTTTTTTTTTCATAGAATTTAAATATTTACATATAGGAACCATATTAAAAAAAAATATTTTGGAATTAAACTACATATTTTGGCCGGTCACACAAATAAATATGTATATGTGTCAATATTTACTTATTTACGACCTTGCTAAGCATTTATTATTCTTTTATAAATACATATATCTTACCAAATAACTTCACAAAAAAGTTGTGTTACACTGTGAGCCAGTTCGGATTACTGGAATGTTCGGATTACGGAAGTTCGGATTATGAATATTGCACTGTGCATACTACTCTATATTAAAATTAAAATTTTGTATTATTGCTAAAGTGGAACCAGTGAATTTTTACACATGACAGTCGGACGTACGTAGAGATAAATCGCATAACAATTTGTTATTATTATTCGTTGTATAATATTTTATTTTAACATTTTTTATCATGTTACTTTCAAATTTCCTTAAAGTTCCATCATATCAAAACCTTAAGTAACATTCATAACATTCCCCTTCTCACATTCATTTATAATGGCTGTAGGCCTACGCCTGCCATAAAATCTAAGACCATATGATTTAAATTTGACTTTGTTTTTTTAATATACAGCTGCTGGATTTTATGTCTTATTTAAATAGATTAATTTTGCCCACAGATGACTGATGCCATGTCCGAATCTAAAAAAAATGTAGACAGTGTTGATTGTTTGAAACTTGGCTTCATTCCATCATTGTCGGACAAATAATTGCCTATGTGCCTTTTATGCAACAAAGTTTTGGGCAATGACGCTATAAAACCATCTAAGCTGCAGGATCATCTGAGAAGATGTCACCCTAATAAAACAGATAAAGATTTGAAATAATTTCAAACACTTAAAAATAAACTTCAGAAGACACCCACGCTGGACAGAATGTTTGCTTCGACGTCACAAAAAAACGATGATGGTTTGCGGGCGTCTTACAATATCTCGCTACTTATAGCAAAATCCGGAAAACCGCATACTATCGGAGAGAAGTTAATTTTGCCAGCTGTTGAAGAGGTTTAAAAAACTGTTTTACACAAACCTGCATCTGATATCATTAAAAGAATTTCCTTAAACAACAATACTGTTGAAAGACGTATTGTTGAAATGAGTTCTGATATTGAAAGCTTCTTGTGTAATTATTTGCAAACGACCCATTTCTCTAAACAACTGAACGAGTCAACTCTACCTGGTAATGCAGCATTCTTATTAGCATATGTGTCACGCCAGAATGGCAATGAACAAAAAAATTATAAAATTAACAAACTGTACTATTTTACTACGCTTATCTAGGCAATACAATCAAAAAATAACTAAACTAAATTAATTATCTAACTTATTCTACTAGTTAGTAGTCCGGATGGTTTTAAGAACTAATCTTATCAGCAACGACGAGGTATCGAATTCCAATGCTGGCGACGTAAAAACCCATGTAAATAAAACGCAACATCCAGAATAGAACATTTCACTGTTATCGATTGAGAATTAATAATTAAGGAATATGAATCAAGAATTAAGAATCCAAAATTAAGAGCTAAAACAACCAAATTAAAATGATTATAATGAAAATAAAACACTTACGCTCACGAAGAATCTCTAGAAAAATGATTGTCTTGTTAAGACTAAATTATAAATAGAAAAACTTAATCCAAAATCATTCGAAGTTTTAAATTAATTAATTTCCAAAGAAAATTGGTAAAACAAACTTCTTCGGAATAATGTTCCGACGATTTTCCACAATAACGTAAAACTTTTTAAAATCAAAGTACCATATGCGCTATTTGATAAACATTTCCCAAAGACATAAAATTTAAAAAAATTTTACAATACTCACAGAGTTAAATAATACCAAAGATAAAACTTAAATTTTGGTAACACGAAAAATCGTTACATATGTTCGTTTTATTGTGAATCAAGAAATCTACGAAGAACTGCTCTTCCCAGGAACTTTGACAACTGACACTAAAGGTGAATCAATATTTCATATTTTCAAAGATTACTTCATTAAAAAAGCAATCCCTTTATCAAATATAATATCAGTAGCTACAGATGGAGCACCTGCCATGGTTGGACGTTATCGTGGATTTATAAACTATTTAAAACAAACATCGCCTATTTAACAGATTTGTTTACAAAATTTAATATGGTTAATTTGCAGTTACAAGGCGACAGTCTAAATTTGATTAAAACAAAGTCCACCTTATCAGCGTTTCTTGCCAGAGTTAAACTAATCAAGCAAAATATTGGACGTGCAAATTTTCCCAGTTCCCCAATTTGTCACAGACAAACTGCCAGGAAAACGACGTTTCAACATACGTTGAACATTTAGATGCCCTCTATTCAGATTATGAAAGTAGGTTTGAGGATGTTTTGACTATGGTAATACCACCGTGGATAATTAACCCATATGATGACATAGAAGAAACGAATGTCATAATACAAGAGGAACTGACTAAACTAAGTACAAACGAAGAACTTAAGGTTCAGTTTAAAAACGGATATCAGCAATTCTGGCTGCAAAACAACATACCCGTTACTTATCCCGTATTATGGAATATAGCGAGGAAATTTTGAATTTCCTTTCCATCGTCATACCTAGTGGAAATGGGGTTCAGCGCTGTTACCAATCTCCTAACGAAAAAAAGAAACAGACTGGACATAATTAGCCAAGGAGATTTAAGATTAAACCTTACAAAATTGACACCAAATTTAATATTGATAATTTATTATTAAAGCACCAGGGTCATCCTTCTCACTAAAAACATTTACTTATTGGTTAGTTTATTTTATGTTTATTTTATGTTACGTATATTTTATATAACAGATACAAAATTTTATTTTGAGTAGTTTTAATTTAAATTCAATTAATAGATGTATAAAACTTAACATGTGTTTTTACTTTAAGTTTTTAACACTAAACTTCACTACAGTTAGAAATTTACAAAAAATCAATATCAGGTAAGTAGAGGGTCTACCCAAAACCGAAAAACATGGCAAGGGGTCTACGACACAAAAAAGTTTGGGAACCTCTGCTCTATACGGAAGGTTTTGCAACTATTTTACAGTAGCTTCATATATTTGATACGTAGCTCAAAGTTGTTAGCGCCCTATTTTAATAAATGGCTACACACTATACTAAAATTAAGTAGCTAATCTTCTTTACAACATATTTCAGTTATTACTTACGATTTCGCACTATTAATTGAAATATAGGCTTTTTAAGGATTGCTTCGGATGATGTATATCTTAAAATTTTCTAAGTTCGTTAAAAAAAATTCAAAAATACTCAAATTTGACTTGAATTTATTTCTGTGTTAATTAGATTTTATGATTTCAGAATAGGAGGTTCTCTGAAGTAACATGTAGAGAATCACACTCTTTAATCAGATTTCTTAAATTTTGTATGTAAATGCAGTAAGCTTGTATAGAAAATTGGTTTAAAATTATACTGTGGCGCCATCTTTCAACTGGCGTGACTTAAACGCACCACATTATACATATAAATATCTAAATCTCCTGTTTAACAAATCTAAAGTGTAAGAAGCTTACATATTCAATGTTGACACATTAAATTTAAGGAGTGCAACGTCGCTCACAAATTTTTTTATTGAACATTCGTGTATGTGCCATATATAATTGAAGGCATTTTAATTTGATTCTTACGCGTTTCAAAATGTGAAAATTACCACGAGAATAAGGAAATGTTTGCCATCCCTGCACTAAGCATATTTAGTAATTTTGAATTGCGCTTACAATATACATAGGTTACCATGAGACAATATTCAATCAAAAACACATTGATAACTACAAAAATTGTGTAGTTGATATTGTATTTTGACTTTGTTTACAATTAAATTTTTATTCAGTTAAATTAATTAAAAATATAATTAAATCATACCGAACTATTATAATAATTAATTATTAATTGTAGCACAATGATTGGTATAAAGTTCCATTATCCAATGGCGTTTGTGTTCCAAATAAATGCACTGCCTCTGACATTATCACCATTTTTGACGGTGGACAAACCACATTTTGGACCACCGATATTTTATGCCAAACAAAAGAAGTTGAACCTTACGACAATGTGGCAGTAGCTACTATGTAAGTTCAAAATTAATATACTAAAACATTAATAAGCAATCTTAAAAATTTAGCACTTTCTTTAGTATACTTCTTACTATAGTAGCAGCGTCTAGTCTGTACGATGTCAACTTGCATTTCCAAAATGAAAGTAAGTTATGAATAATTTTTGTTTATTACTAAAAGTATTAATTATAGAACCTGCTCATTATTTGCTTACGTCGTTTTCATTGTTAACAAATGGAAAAAAACTTTTGCAAATCAATAGGTATCAAAGTGTTGATCAAATTTCATGTATAAATGGCTTACGCTTTATATGTTTAATGGCAGTTATCGTAATGCATACGTATTACATTAAATTACAATTTCTAAAAAACATCTCATATTATCAAGAAGTAAGAATAGTGTTTTTTGGAATGATTTGCAAAAATAATTATTTTAGTGGTATTTTTCATTTTTTGGTACACTGCTACGTGGAGGCGATTTTTGTATTGACATATTTTTGGTAATAACTGGAGTGTTAGTATCCTTTAACGAAATGAAATCAATTTCAAAAAAACAAAACTTTAATATTATAAAACATTTTTTAAATCGATATATTAGGTTTGTATTAAAAATAATATAAGCAAATCAATATTAATATATATTTAAAGATTTAGCTCGGTGTTATTTGTAATCGTTTTAATAAGCTTTTCGTTAATACATTTGAGTTCGGGCCCATTATGGAAAGCAAACGCAAATTATTACAAATCAAATTGTTATACGTACTTGTGGAATACGTTACTTTATATTCAAAATATTGCAAATCCAGAAAATATGGTAATAGTTAACAGTATAATTCAGAAAATAACAAACATTATTTTTAGTGTTGTGGAACAAGTTGGTATTTAGGTCTAGACATGCAACTGTGGATAATTTCGCCTTTTTTACTTATTCCATTAAGAACTAAACCTAAATTAGTTCTGGCGCTTTCTGCGTTATTTGGATTTCTTTCTAGTATATCTATTTTTGGAATGGTTTGGTTTTATGGTGATATTTCTAAGGACATCTATTATTTTAAATTATACATGCATACTTTAGTAAGAGCTACGCCTTGGTTGTTTGGATTAATATTCGGATATTTCATTTTTATTTCAAAAAAATCAAAAACAAATATAAATAAGGTAATTTTTTCTATAAAATGTAATTGTAATCTGTTGTAGTTTTTGCTTTTTGCGGGTACTTGTTTGGTACTACTCGTTTTAAACAAAAACATTAGTAAAAATTACGACAGTTTTATATTAATACCTAAGATGTTCTGTATTTGATAACTTTTATATTGTAATACAGATATGGGCTAACATATTTACAGTGACATCAATTATTGGTTTTATCTTATGCTTTTATATAAACAAATTGAATACATTCAAAATTGAAAATATTTTAGAAAACAGCATTTGCATTGTTACCATTCGTTTACTACTTTCTTTTTGTGTATGCTGGATTATTTACGCCTGCGACAACGGATATCTTGGTAACTAACATAAATACAATAATGCTTATAACAGCATAAAATTCTAGAACCAATCAATAGATGTCTATCCTTGCCAATATTTGAGATACTAGCAAAATTAAATTATTCTGCATACATGGTACATTTTATGGTATTATATTTCATAACTTTTACCTGGAGAAGACCAATAATGTTTAGTGCACTTAAAACGGTAAAAACGTATTGTAATGAAATGTTAAAAATTTTATAAAACGTTTGCAGGTGATTTACGCTTTTTGGTATATAATAATTATTATCGTCATCTCGGTAATTCCAACTCTTATAATTGAAATGCCGGTTGTAACTATAACAAAGTTTCTTTTGAATAAACTTTAGCCGTAACGTAAAAAACATTTTAAAAGAAATAAATTTTTGAATTAGGTGTATGTTTAAATATAAATAAATAATAAAATCTTTTGACTTTGTTTTAGAAATTATTAGTAAGCTTGAACCTTATTTTTTATTATATTTCCTAATTCTAAATAGAACTAAATAAACCGCGTTAATTTTTATTCGTGTCGCTTTTTAATTGTTGAAAATAAAATTTTCTTACACGTAACGTTTTCCGGCACCAAAATTTAAGTGTTCTGCGACACAAAAAACATTTACATACTGGCCTTTTGCAATAATTCCCACTTATCCAAAAATAGATTTTGCGTATTAAAAAGAAGAATTTATTCTCAACATAATGTAATTACGCGCTGTTAACATTTCCACCCACTAAAATCCTTATAGGATTTTCAAGCAAAAAAAATTAACAAAAAAAAACCTTTTTGAAGATAAACAAAAGCAAACATAATCTTTAAGAAAAGAAAAAAGAAACTAAACACAGAACTAATGATTAGGCAAAGGGCACAGCTTAAGTACCGTTCTCTGGAAAACGCCGCGAGAAGTTTTAAGAGTTACTGCTCGAACGACCCTGTCAGAACTCGGGTGTAACTTTATAACTCTGGCCAACTCCCATTTAAAAGGAGGGTTTTGTTCATCCCTTATGATTACGAGAGACCCAATCTTAATATCTCCTGCACGATTGAACCACTTGGCACGCTGTTGTAACGAGTGAAGGTATTCATTACTCCACCTATTCCAGAAGTCATAGTTCATACGTTGCAATAGTTGCCAGCGGTTAGGACGATTAAGAGTTAAATGTGTTAACTCCGGTTCAGGTAGAGTTTAAAGGTTCTAAATTAATGAAATGTTCAGGCGTTACTGTCTGTAAGTCGTTTGGATCTGTACTGATCTTGCAAAGCGGTCGCGAATTCAATACGAAATCAATTTGGGTGAGAAACGTAAAGAACTCTTCGTACGGCAAAATTTGAGTACCTATAACACGATTAATGTGGATTTTGATAGATTTTATCCCGGCTTCACTTAATCCATTAAAATACGGAGTGGCTGGACGGTTAAATGTCCATTTTAAATTTAATTGATCTGAAGTAAAATTTCCCATTTCAAAAAATTGATGACTGGCTCCTACAAAATTTGTTCCTTGGTCACTAAGTATCATAGAACACGTACCTCTGCGAGAAATAAATCGTCGGAAAGCCGCGATAAAAGCATCTGACGACAAATCAGAAGCTAATTCGATATGAATAGCCTTTACAGCGCAGCATACAACATATGCTTTTAAAGTTTTTGCTCCACGCGTTCTAGATAATGTAATGCTAAAGCAGTGATTTCCAAAGTGGTCTATATCGACCCCCAGAGGTCTATGACAACCTGTCTACATCAGCGAGAAAAAAATTGGGGGTCCATGAAATGAAAATGGGGGTCCACGATAGTGGATCTCAACATACACTGACGTAATATATAATATAATATAAAGATATATACATTATTTATAAAAGTACCTATAAAGTAAAAAAATTATTATACATGTTTATAAAATTGTGTAAGTTGTAGGATGTAGGCATTCGCTTTGTGGTCGCAATACATTTTGAACTTGTAAAAACCTGCACAATGATATACCAGTATCATCTTGTTACAAGCATACGCGCAGTCTCAGAGCTTGCACTGACTTGTTCAATTCGTCACTCTATAAATACGAATGTGAGACAAATACGTTTATTAGTTTTCTGAATCTTGAAAAGAAAAGTGATAAGAAAATATTTAAAAAAATATCAGCTGGTAGTTTATCACAAAAATTATAGTGAATCAGTGTTATTTTGTGCGGAGAAAAGTAAGTACATTATTTTTTATTAAATTTTAGTTTTGTACTCGTAGTTAGCAAAGATAGATAAATTACGCCAATCATGACTTCAGATATTAGTAGTTTAATATTCAAATCATGCAAAATTACACGAGTACTCCTCAATAGTTTCTTTTTCAAAGTTTTAGCAATCGCTATTATAATTACAGTGCAATCTACGTAATCCGAACTAATTGCTGCAAGGAGATGTTCGAATTATGGAATGTTTTTTTTTTAATTTTGCACATGCGATTTGCCGTGTTTAATCTATTAAATAAAAATAACTTTCCAAATGGCAGCACTTCCGGAAGTACCGGAAGTGGGCATCAACATGTTTATTTTAAATACAAACCAGACAATTTTCTTTCACATTCTGATGTGTTCATAAAATGTTTAGTATGTATGCTTAAAATAATCGGCGTATCGATTTTGAGTATTGAGGAAAAAACATTTTTTCACTGAAAAATTTCAACGTCTTTGTTTAGGAAATAAAATTGAAAATCGAAAGTAGTAAAAGTTAGGGAAGTGGGATTTTCAATTTCAAAAGATTGAGACACAGTTATCTGTAATAAATAATAAAAAATTTCTCGCGGTTACATATCTATTTGACCTTATTTCCAGACTTGGGAAAAACGTTTATTTAATTATCAGTTCATTCGATGCAGAACTAAATTTCCTTTAAATTGATATACCATATTCCTATACCTCAAATCAATGATTACAGAGTTATTTACATTTTTCTATTAAAATTTATAATTTTTTTTATTTTTTATTTTTATTTGACAGTTGTCAGGGAGCTATCAGTTTGAAAGTTACATTTACGTTTGTTATTAGTGTTATCTGTTTGAATTTTTATTTTTTGCGCTTGATATTTGTTTTTAACTGGGCAATATGCATACACAAATGCTGATATTTTAAATTTGTTTTACATTGATGACGAGTCTGCTCGTATTACTCTTCCGACCTGCAGAAACTTTAACGAAAGATATCCGAATTTGCCTGCACTGACAGAACGAAAACTCAGGAGGATTGAAACGGATTTTCTAAATTTTGGAAAAGTAAACGCGCCACGAAATTTGCCAAAGCCAATTGTCTCCAATGAAGCTGCAGATACCAATGTATTGTGATATTTTAATGTTTTTCCTGAAAGTATTGTTCGTTCGGCGAAAAGGGATCTTGGATACTCCAGAAGTTCGATAGATAGAATTTTAAATAATCATAAAATGCACGATTTTAAATTTTCGACTGGTCAAGAATTACATCCACAAGATCAAATTCAACGGGTGCAGGATTGCGAAATGATGCATGTGAAGATTCAGGAAGATCCAAATTTTCTTCAGAAAATCATTTGGTCAGATGAATCAAAATTTTCTAAAGAAGGTATTATTAATCGACATAATTTATATATTTGGTCGCACAAAAATCCGTTTGCAATCAGACCAAACAATTATCAGCAAAAGTTTAGGTTCAACGTGTTTGCAATGTTAATGAACCACCGCGTGTAAACGGTGAGAGATATTTAAGTATTTTAAGAAACCAGGTACAAAATTGTTTGCAAACTTTACCACAAGCCGAGTTAGAAACATGCTGGTATCAATTAGATAGTGCTCCAGCTTATTGTACCGCTGCAGTCGGTCATCAATAGGAACAAATGTTCGAAGACCGATGGATTAAACGTCTGGGTCCTTGGTTGTGGCCAGCAAGATCGTCAGATCTAACGCCATTGGATTTTCATTTGTAGAGCACTACTAAATCAAAAGTGTACGGAACTCCTGTTAATACCAAAGAAGAACTACGGGGTCGCGTATTTAATAACTTAGATCCTTTAGAGATCAGGAGAGCAACGATTCAGGGTGTTGAAACACGTTTTATAAAATGTATGAAAGTGAATGGTACCCATTTTAAAAATGCAATATAACTAGAAGCGACATCAAATACAAATTCGTGTACCGGCCTAGTGATTCCATGACCCGGGCAGCGTAGAACATACCGCATACGTTTATCTTAATATTAATTTGTTGTGTGTATTTTAATTATAATTTAGTTATCGTTTGTTTGAACATTTTCAAAGCCAACCATGTTTTGTAAAGTACCTACATATGTAATTATAAATTTGAATAGAAAAATGTAAATAACTCTGTAATCATTGATTTTAGGTATAGGTACATGGTATATATATTTAAAGGAAATTTATTTGTGCATCGAACGAACTAATAATTAAATAAATAGTCTATTTGAAAAAAAAACGTTTTCAAGTTTTTCTTAAATCTGGAAATAACGTCAAATAGATACGTAACCGCAGGCAATTTTTATTATCCATTACAGACTCGATTTTTTGACATTGAGAACCTAAAATCTCATTTCCGTAACTTTTACCACTTTTGATTTTTTATTTTATTCCCTAAACAAGATTTTGAAATTTTTTAGTAAAAAAAATTTTTTTTTCAACAATCAGAATTGTTACGCCGATTATTTATTTTCAGTATACATACTAAACATTTTATAACACATCCGAATGTGAAAAAAAATTGTCTGGTTTTTTGTAATTAAAATAAAGATGAAATTTTGCGGAAATGTTAAGTAGACGGCGTTTTGTACTAAAACCAAATATCGAATCTTAATCAGCTCCGACTCTATGTTTACGTACGAGGTGACGTCATTTTGCGTCTGTAGGCATTAACGACACGAGTCGTCGTTTTGGTCGCATACTTGGTTCGGCGTTTTGAACATGTGTATGAACAACTTTAGAAAAAATGTTTTTTAAACTTTTGTGAAATGAACATTGTTACTTTCAATAGAATGTTAGATAAACAGATAAAATTCTTTGAACAGATACTTATATCTATTTAAATGCATTATCCAGCTGGTTAAACAAAAACTACCGGTAATGTTTGAGTAACATCAATAAAAGGTGAATTATCATATTTCATTAAAATAATTGATTTACGTATATTACGTCATGGACATACAAAAACACTTCTTGTGGTTATTGGTATTCATACACTACGCTCACACCTCTTACGTAACATTGATTAACAATGTTTTATTTTTAAACTTAAAACATTGATCAATCAAATAAAACAGCAATCTAAGATTTATCCAAAAATGCATATTTCCAAACTCAATAATTTTAATAGTATAATTTATTAATAATCGTATTTATATTGATTAAAAAATGCATGACTCAATTTTTTTCCGTTTTGTGTTTACATTGTGATTGATTTCACGTGTCCAAGCATATATCTATTTTATTATAAACGATAGAAAAAAAGTTGATTAAACAAACTTTAAATTGAATGCTTTATAATGCTATCTATTTAAGCAGTCAGTAATATAATAACAGCTTTTATTAGCCATTAAAAAATTTTTAACAAAGAATTCGTATTTTAAACTAAACACAATATTATTTTACTACATAAAACAAACAAAAAATCCTAAACCCTCTACCGCTAATCACTTCTTTATATACAAATACATCTACTACACTACATGTTCTTCTCCTTTTTAATACTTCTTCCATCCACCCCACTCCTTCTCCAAAAATCTCCAATCTTCCTCTCTCCTCTTCTCTTAGTTTTATGGATTCCTTTAACATGTGTTCTTTATTTTCCCACCCCTCCCCACATAGTCTACATCTCCTATTTTTATCTTCCTTCCAATACTTATTGCTCTTAATTCCCGAAAACCTTACTACCATTCATTTTAATTTCAAGTTTTTTTCGCCCTTTATGTACTTTGGAATATTATCTATTACTATATTTGCATATCTCTCATTGTATTTCCCCTCTCTTATTCTTGCTCTAGCTCCTTATTTTTTTTTTATTATCTCATCTTTGATTTCCCTTCCTGTCTCCTTTATTTTTTCTACCTCTTCTCTCACATATCCAACTCTTTCATAATAAATTTTTCTTTCTTCTTGTCCGTATTTAATTTTTCATTCTTTACCTCTCTCTAGCACATCTGAAGCAATTTACATTCTTGTCTTTCTTTTATTTGTTCTTCGTAACACATTGTTCTCTTCCCCGCTTGTACTCTTATCTTTTCTAACTTCATTTCCTCCTCTACTATGCACTCTGGCGTTTCCCTTTTTAATCCTAACGACCTTTTCCAGTATTTTTCTTGTACTTTCTCCAAGTCCTCCCATTCCTTTCAGCCCTATATTTCCGCTCCGTACATCATCACACTCTTTATTCATTTGTTAAACAACCATCTTCTTGCTTCTATTTGATTCTCAAACCCTCTCTCTCCTATACCCCACACCTGACCTACTATTCCATTACATTTCTTTGCCAACCAATTTACATGTGCATCATCTTTATTGTCGTATCTGATTCGATAACCCAAATAAGTCACTTCATTCACACTTTCTATTACCTCGTCTCCCCACTTCCACTCCACTATTTCTTTAACGCCTCTCCCTTTTTGGAACACTACTATCTTTGTTTTTCCCACATTTACACTTAAAACACTTTTTTCCAGATACTGTTTTCTTCATTTCTCTTTCTTTCTTCGCTATAATCACTATGTTATCCGCATACACCAAAACCCACACTTTTAACCCTCCCCCCCCCTATTACTGTTCCTTCACTGTTGTCCCATTAACTCTTTCTGTAATTCCTCTAAATATACTGCAAATAAACTAGAACTAAGTGGGCACCCCTGTATAATCCTTTATTTGTTCAAAATGCTGCACTTAACTTTCCAACTATTCTTACTTTACACTTTGTCTCAATTATATATTTCCTCTATATTCCTAAATAGTTCTTTTTCTATCTGTTTCTTTCTTAATATATTCCATAATTTACTCCTATTTACATTATCAAACGCTGCTTTTATATCCAGAAATAATACAAAAACTTTTCTTCTCTTCACTTCTAATTTTTTGCTTACTATCTATTTTAATATGTATACATTATCTAATGCCCTTTTCTCTTTTCTAAATCCTGTCTGTTAGTCTGGTACTTCACTTTCTTGTACCTCTTCTTACCTCCTACCTGGCTTTCCTGCATTTCTTATTCCACCACCTCTCTATACTTCGTTATGTTTTTTCTCTTGTATCTTTTCCTTTCTACTGCTTTATCCATTTTATAGATCAGTTCTTTTACGTTTTCCTCTACTCTTTCCTCCATCTATTGTTCCTCTTCTAATTTTTCTCTCCCCAAACTGTGTTTAATTTTTTTCTTTCTCTATTCCAACCTTTTAGCTTCACTTCTATAGGCTGATGGTCTGAATCAACCTTTTCCCCTATTTTAAAATTTTCTATTTCATCCAAAACCTCCCCACTAACCATTACATAATTTATTATAGATTTTTCCTTCTCACTTATATATTTACATTTTCCTCTATCTCCTTCTTCCATATTTCCGTTGAGTATAGTCCATCCCTTTCCCTCCAACAACCTTAATAACTCTACATTCTCCAATTTTTGCGTTAAAATCTCCACTTATTATTAATTTTCCTCTCTCCTCTTCAATCAGTAGCTGTTTCAAGTTCTTTATTGTTTGTTTATTTCTTGACCGTACACTGTTATCAACCCTCATCTTCCCTTAATATTTTTTCCTTTTTTCTTTTGTTGTCGCGAATAGTACATTCCATCTATATCCCTCTGGTGAATTTACTATCCATCTTTCCCTATCTTTCTCTTCCAGCCACGTTTCTACTAAACCCACAACGTCAAACCCTTCTATATACTTCCAAAATTTAGTTCATTTATTTTTAACCCTTGCAACGTTTTAAAAAACTAAACCTATTACCTTGGGTTTTTTTCTTATCGTATTCCTTGATCTTTGTCTGGTAGTCCCCATTTTTTTTATCCTTTATCTCCTTTTTTCTAGTTTTTTGCCCTCCTCTCTAATTTATTATTTTTTACGTGCATTTCCTCTCCCTCAACTCATAATTTCATAAACTGTATTTTTGTTCTTTTTTCTTCTTCCTTTTGTCCTCTTCCTTCCATCCTTATATTTTTTGTACTTCTTTTTCCTCTGGGGTCATATCTTTATCTATAAATATCCTTGTTCCTCTTAACTTTTCTTTTTCTTTAATATTTCTAACTGATCTTCTACGGAATCCAATTTTACCAGTATTAACTCCCTCGCTGTTTTAATTGCGTCTCTTATACCTTTTTCCACTCCCAATTTTTCTAATCCCTCTTGACAATCCATTTCTTTTATAACCAAGTTCTTCCTTTTCTTTTCTTTTCCATTACTTTCACTCTTCTTTCCAAATTTCCTATTTTCTCTTCCATGTTCTTATTTTTTTTCTCCCACATATCGCATATCTCCCTTCACTTTTCTCTTTATTTTCTTAACTCTTCCGCGATCTTTTCCAGATTAACTACTAATTTATTGTTCTCTCCCCTTATCTGCTTTATTTCTCTAATCATCTCCTTACACATTTCCATTACTCCCTGCTCCCCCTTATTACTCTCCTCTTTTCTCGAGCTTCCTTTTGTTCGCTTACTCCTAGCAAAAACTTCTTGCACAATTTCTTGTCGTTTGTTTTTCCTTTCCAATCCTGTCGATTCGAATTTTGACATGATTCCTTCTAATTATGTTTAATTAAAACCAGCCACAAATATTAAAGAAAAGTTTCTAATTAAATAAAAGTATGTAATTCACTATTAACAAAAGCACGCGCTTAACCTTTAAACTAGTCCACGATACTCGCTCGTATTCGCACACGTTAGCTGAACTCGCCTATACCTTCGTATCCGCAATAACATTAAACACGTCCTCACTCAACGCGAATCTATTTAAGCAGTTATGTCTACTTAGAATAGGTCAAAATATCGATTTTATAAAAATTGCATCTTTTAAATATATACGATTTTTAGAATATTTGCTCAAAGTTACATAAGAATTGGAGCACAGGTTGAAAACTGCGTTTAAAAAACGTTCTCTCTGTAGATAACGTTTTTGCTTCGCTTGAGATTCAATTTAACAGTTGACTTTGAAGTTTGTTACACTTATTTCGTTTCCTCTACATTCACTGCATTCTACATTTTTTTTGTGTTTTTAAGTAGTATAAAGTATATGCAAAACATGTGACGGCAATATTAAATTTGCACCAACAGATACAGAAAGATTAGGTTTCAAAATTACATTATTTCATTAAGAAAATTGGAGGTCGATGGGAAAAAATTACGAAAATGTTTAAATGTTGCAAAAGTTTGCATATGTCAAATACATAAATTAAGAATTTTTATTTTGGTTAAAATTTTGTTTATTACAAAAGAACCAAATCAGTTTACTTAAAAAAATTCACTTTTTCTTAAAATTGCGAATTGTGAAGAGCAACATTTTCATCTTTTTATTTTTTTCCATTACCTTATCTGTTCTCTGTCATACAATTAGATTTGATAGTACCTTTTTAGTAAATTTTGGTTACAAAAAAAAGAAAATAGCGTCTGTAGGACAGTTTGATAGCATATTGAAAAGGCTTATAGACATAAGCTATTCTAACCTTTAATTTCGTTGTGACTATGCACTATAACTCTTTACAAAATTAGAGTAGCTGTTTCGGCCACTCGGAAGCCGAACGGTGGGCTGTATTTTATTTTGAAGAAGTGAGGAGAGTTCCGCTAGCGGCCCAGCGGAGCAATAGTAATTAAGATAAAAATGAAGGTGTACTGACGTAAACTTTACAAGCGCTCTGCTTGAAATAAAGCGCGTGCAACCACCTAACCCCAAAATCAATCAAGGCCTCTACTCACCCCGAATTTAGCGATTGCTCGATTTACCCTAATCTTCTTTCCCAAAAACTGACGGAATTTAAGGTTTTAAGAAGCACAAGTTCTGATGGGCAGGTTTTAATTAATAAACACAATTTATAACGTTTAAGAACAACTGTTAACAAAATGGTCAGAAAGGAGACGAGATACCAGTATCAAGTTAAGTAAAGTAAAGTAGGGGGCAGCATGTCACGGAACCGAAAGCCCACCAAGCAGAAACGACTAAAAATCAAACGCTCGCATCAACACACCACCCATCTAAAACAAGCAACGCTAAATTTTAAAAGGAAAGTTAAAGGAAAAAGAGTACATAACAAACGATAACAAAAAATAAGAATGAAAAGAAAAAGTTAATCGGGTTCAAAAAGCGGAGCTAACCACGAAAGGGAGAGAGTGAGGTAACTATTTGCTGTTTTAACAGTGACTGTTTGAAAGATACTATCACGTCTTGGATGTAACTTGGTCATCTTACCAATCAGCCATGACATTAAAAGTCTTAAACTAAAACTACATCACCGACTTAAGAACCGGGATTATGTGGAAATCATTTTTTTTGTTCATTTGAGGTATGCAAATATTCAGCAGACCAGCGACGCCAAAAGGATTGTATATTGTCGTTTTGGTGTATGTATATATAATAAAATAATAAGCGTCTAAAAAAAAGAAAAAAGAAATTAAAAGCTCACCAATAAGAAAATGACCTCGACTGGAATAGTTTACAGCTTTAGTGGGATCAGATGATTTAATATCGCTTCGATTTGAGAAAACATGGTAAAAAATTTAAAAAAATGATAGTTGCGTTACCAATTTTGCGATGTAACGGACGCTTAGCGGACTTAATAGCTGCTACCCAGAAGCCTCCGAAATAAAAACCTTGAGAGGGTTAAAAATCCAATTAATACTACGAAAGAGGCGTTTGCAAAAGGACTGATTGTTTTTGCGCAAAAATACAGATCAGCAAGTATTCTAGCTGTGCCAACAAAATTGCGACCACAGTCTGATGAACAGCAAAGAAACCTTCTGTAGATAAAGTCGAGGCAAACAAACAAAAAAGAGAGGCGTTTATCTTGATAAGGCAACATCTTTTTTATGTTTATATGCGACTTTCGGCTTACACCGCGTCGTAGTTAAACACCCAAACTTAGGCTTGGTCCTAGTCTCTTCTTGAGAGCCAAAACAAGAAGCAGAACTTGGCCATATGGCTGACTGCAAACACCGCAGAGTTACTAAATCAGCAGTGGCAGAACACGTGTGGAACCAAGAACACATGCTGAACTTTAACCAAACTAAAGTGTTGGCTAGAACTCCTTTTTACTTTTTCAGACTAATCCGCGAAGCTGTGGAAATAGACAGACATCCATGTAATATGAACCGAGAAGATGGTTTAAGACTCAGCAAATCTTAGTTACCAGTATTATATCCTCTAAGACAAAGATCAGCCTTTTTGGAAAGGACACAAACACTTAATCCGAGTAATAACGAAGTCAGTCAAGCGGTAACTGAAAAATAAGGTCCGTTAACCACGCTAATAATTGGTATAAATATCATCATTTACACTTTTTCTTTCAGTGATATTTACCACTCTGAAGATGCAAGCTACAATGTCTTGCGAAACGTTTGTTTGGGTTTACGAACGACAATGCGACAAAGGCTAAGTTCTACTTCTTGTTTTGGTGTTTTGGCTCTCAAGAAGAGACTAGGACCAAGCCTAAGTCTGGGTGTTTAACTACGACGCGGTCTAAGCCAAAAGTCGCTTATATTCATAAACATAACAACCGCGAAAGCTTAAGATTTTATAAAACATTTTTTTTCTATAATAAGCGACTTCAGTTATACGGACGCCAGCATGCGTACCCTTTGTAGTTTGGCAACAGAAAGAAATAGACGTTTGTTGCCAAGAGAAAAAGCTAGGTTGAGTGCTTTAAAAAAAATGAAGTATCCATGCAAACGTTTGTTGCATTTTTAGAACAAAAGAAAATCGTTTGATCACTGGATTTGATTGTCGATGCAATTTTTACTAATCGTCTCCCAAACAGTTTTAATGGCGCCAATTAATTGTTTGCCATCGCTGGCGATAAAATTGGCCTCCTGTTGTTCTGTTATATTGAAATCAACGCTCTTGTTACAAGCTTTTTGCTAGTTTACGAACCTGCACGGCCAACTCACAATAGTCGGTGAGAGGGGAGGGTTCCTAGATAATAACGAACAGATACTTAAGGGCGCCAGAGCTTATCCAAAGTCACTTCTGTCCCGCTCAAGACAGACGGTAATAACTTGTAACAAGATGTTAGGTTCGTAATGCTGAAAGAAGCGAAAGAAAAAAAACTAAACCGTTAATAACAAGTTCACTTTAATTCCTTTATAATGATAAATAGATTAACGTTCGAATTGATAACAATTGGATAACATGACCAAGAATAATTTTAGTCCGAGTATAACTAAATATCCGAAGTACCGGCAACACACAATACATACGTAGATTACATTGACATGACTAGCGAAGAGTAGATGGTAGTAAATTTCGTCTGCATACAATATGCGAAGTACACAAAATAACTAGTAATATGGCATTACTGACAATCAAACACAGTGATAATAAATTACTACATTAATGTTAACTTATCGTAACAAAACGTGCGGAATTAATATAGCACTAACGTTAATCAATCGTTGGTAGTACACAGCATGCGCAACTCAACATAAGTAAAATTTACTGCCTAACTGGTAAACAACAATGTCGATAATTACAGAACTAATAGCAAAAGTTTCGTGAGTGACCTGGTTGACTACGAAATAAAACATATAAAATCACTTACCATAAACACAGGAACTTCCACTTGTGTGAAGAAAGTACTTTTCCCGACACGTAATCCTGTAAGCAATTTGAATCGCAACTCGTGTCAAACTAATGTCTCACGAAATCAACATCTACAACAATCGTTACTTAAGGTACAAGAAAGTATAATTAATATAACCCGGTTGTCGAATGCTGTGGTACCCCTTGTCTGTGGTTTAATTAGTTATAACCATAAGCCTTATAAAGAAAAAGTTAGCATCGTCCCATCCAAATATTTGTCGAGGTTCATCCCTTCGTAATTCGGTATCGACTACTGAATATAGTGGGACCACAAATAGGTGGTTAATACAAGTCACGTCGTGTCATCCACGTGTAGCACTATTTGCCTTGGAAGGCTCCGCGCAAGACCCCAATTTCGTGGCGTGGAAATCGCCTTCCGCCAGTGCCCGTGTACTGCAACGTGCTAACTTATTTAGCAGTCGTTTACGATAGACATTTATCGATAAGGTAACAGATGTAAAAGGAAGGAACGCAAAATGGCTGTTAAAAGGAAGAAAGAATTACGAACGAATTTTCACTAACAAACGGCAGTAGCTTACACTGTAACGCTTCGAATAAATTCGATAATTCACTAATTATAATTGGTTTTCCAGATGGTAATGGATAACATAACTATTCAATGCGTACAGACCATTTTATATCATTTACGTGTGACGATTTTCCGTCAAATGACCAGCAACGAGAAAACGATCGTTAGAGGGCGTCAACCCGAATCTAATTTCACGTTGAAATACATAGGCGTACGTAAAGAAAATTTCGACCGTAACA
The DNA here is from genome assembly GCA_035610365.1 of Aquatica leii. Lineage (NCBI taxonomy): Eukaryota > Metazoa > Arthropoda > Insecta > Coleoptera > Lampyridae > Aquatica > Aquatica leii. The sequence continues at coordinate 169,895,226 of CM069433.1, forward strand.
CCCTTTGCTGGCCACGGTAACACGTTCACGTTATTTTGTTCTACCCTGTTTTGCATCAACCTGGATGTAGGTATAGGGGCATTATCCTTAAAGAATAAACAAAATTTATAATAACAGTTGGGAAGATTATAACTAGCTTATAGTCTGAGTAACTGGCGGATTATTGTTTGGCGTGCATATGGTTATAGTAAAGAAATTTAGATTAAGGAAGGTCACCCGTTAAAAGATGTAATCGTTCTTCAGATACAAAATTTAGACAGAAGGCTGCATAACGTTGTTTAAAATACCTAAGTAATCTTCTGTATTAAGACTAAACTCAATCACCCAACAAACACCTGGGCCATGGGAACTCACCCAATCTCATACATTTACTGAAACGTGTCTGCCATACTTTTTGAAACTTGCGTAATTATCTACATATCCCATATGTCTATTGTAATCTTTTACTATTTTGGGACAACTAACGTCTTCACGAATTTCTTTTTTGTTCTTTCTTCTTACTATTTCTGTTTCGGTGAGATTGTGGTACTTTCCTAAAAAAAGGCAGTTTTCTTGTTTATCCATTTCACGTAGGATAGTCCTCTAGTCGGCAATTTCCAGTCTTAATTTTCTTTGATCATATCCTCAGATCCAATTAGTTACCATGTCCCCAAGTGCATGGATTTTGTTCTTACGGGCAGTCTAACATGCATAAATCCCATCCGATAAGAGTTTTTCCAAAAATTTGACGGAATTGAAAAAATCATCGAAAAAGACTTGATAACATTTTCCATGATGTTTGGTAAGGTCTAGAACTACACGCCGGCCTAAACACTTTTCAGGAGAATGTTGTGCTTTTTCTGTATACATTTGAAATGTATCCTGTCTAATCTGCTCCCAATTTGTAAACTTGCTTTATAGGATGTTACGGCATATATTGACAAATACGGCTTCCCCCCTTGGAGCAAACCATGGATTTATCTATGAATTAGTACTCATTTGGATTTAGTAAAGAAAAAATGTTTTACTAAGGGCATTCAAAAGGGGCTTTACTTTATAGTGTTTGTCGAAATTTGGGTCGTTCCTTCTTGGTTGACACTTATTATCACTAAGGTGAATGTAACTCAACAGCCAACTCAAGCGGTCTCTAGACAGCAGCTAATATAAGAATCTATCAGCTTTCTTCTAGAAGACCAATAATCTTTGTACTTGGTACTTTTTTTAAACTCATGATGACATCGCTGTATTTCTTTTGCTTTAGTAGAAATAAATGTGTTTGGATATCCCCTATGTTCTTGCAATACGTATATATTGATTTGTAAACTCTAATAGAAACCAATCTAAGAACATTTCTGTTGGAAGGCACAATAGGACTAGAATTTTAGTTGAATTGATTTATTTTTGTGCTATTGGTAGTCAAGAGTCCATACTACTTCATTATTAGATGTCGCATTAGTAGGAATGTCCCGAAAATATACCAAGGAGTTCTCATCCTCACTCTTCGTATGATCTTTATCATCGTCGGTGACATATAGTTTTTCTCTGTGTTACAAGCTTTTGCTGTTTTACGAACCTGCACGGCCAACTCACGACAGTCGGTGAGAGGGTAGGGTTCCTAGATAATAATGAAAAGATATATAAGGGCGCCAGAGCTTATCTAAAGTCACGTCTGTCCCGCTCAAGACAGGTGGTAAGAAACTTGTAACTAGATGTTAGGTTCGTAACTGCTGAAAGAAACGAATAAAAGGAAAAGAAACTCAAACGTTAATAACAGTTTCACTTTAATTCCTCTATAATGATAAATTTTAGTTCGAGTATAACTGAATATCCGAAGTATCGGCAACACACAACACATACGTAGGTGACATTGACATGACTAGCAAAGAGTAGGTGGTAGTGAAGTTCGTCGGCATACAATATGCGAAGTACACAAAATCATTTAGTAATAAGGCATTATTGACAATCAAACACAGTAATAATAAAGTACTACGTTACTCTTCACTTATCGTAACAAAGCGTGCGAAATTAATATAGCACTAACGTTAATCAATCGTTGGTAGTACACAGCATGCACAACTTGACATAAGTAAAATTTACTACCTAGCTGGTAAACAACAGTATCGATAATTACAGAACTAATAGCAAAAGTTTCGTGAGTGACCCGCTTGACTACGAAATAAAACATATAAAATCACTTACCATAAATACAGGAGCTTCGACAGGTGTGTAGAAAGTACTTTCCCCGACACATAAACCTGTAAGCAATTTGAATCGCAAATCGTGTCAAACTAATGTCTCACGAAATCAACATCTACAACAATGATTACTTAAGATACAAGAAAGTATAAATAATATAAACCGGTTGTTGTATGCTGTGGTACCCCTTGTCGTTGGTTTAATTAATTATAACCATAAGCCTTATAAAGAAAAAGTTAACATCGTCCCAGCCAAATACTTGTCGAGGTTCATTTCTGCGTAAATTGGTATCGAATCGTGTAGCACTCCTTGCCCGGGAAGTCTCCGCAAGACCCCCAAGTTTGTAGCGTGGAAATCGCCTTACGTCGGCGCTCGAGTTCGGCAACGTGGCGCCTTATTTAGTCGTAGATTACGATATTCATTTATCGAGGAAGTAACAGGTGCTAAATGAAGGAACGCAAAATGGCTGTGAAAAGGAAAACGAATTACAAACGAATTTTTACTAAAAGACGACTTTAGCTTACCCTGTAACGCTTCAAAGAAATTAAGTAATTAACTAATTATAAATGGTTTTCCATTATTTCCCAGATGGTAACGGATATATATCAATATTCACTAGTTACAGACCATTTTACATCATTCACATGTGACGACTTTCTACCAAATGACATCTAATGAGAACAGGATCGTTAGAGGGCGTCAAAACCCGAATCCAATTTCATGTCGAAAACACATAGGCGTACTTAATGAAAATTTCGACCGTAACAACAAAGGCGTACGTAAAGAAAATTCGACCGTAACATCTGTTATAGTTATCTACAACCATATCATCTGGTAAGAGATTGTAAAGATAAGGCTTTTCTTCGGAAAAATTGATTTCTGTAAGATAATACGGATTCATTGTCAGACGGAATTGTGTTCATTCTTTCAGAATCTGTTTCGTGCAAAAGAGCAAACACACTTTATGTCCCTATTTGTTTGAAACCCTTAAATGACCAGTTCGTTTTTCGCTCGGCCATTAAAAAAAAGCAAATCGGCTTAGTGGTTATCTGAAATACTAACGCAATTAAATTGCGGTTAGAAACTAAATTGCTTGCAAATATTTACAAACATATGTTTTATAAAACAAATGACTTACATGCCTTATATTAAAAAAAAACACCCAAAAAACACTATATTTTTTACGATGATACAAGTAGCAGTGAGCGCGTGTACTGTAATCTCAACCAGGCTGAGCTCAGATATTGGTGTTGACACTGCTAAAGGGAAGTGGGAACCTTTTCGAGGTGATTTATGTTTGGTTGCTTGTCTGTCAAAAAAATAAAATCAACGAACAAAGTCAAACAAACATAAATGGGCGCCAGTAAATGTACTCAGGGAAAAATTCACAAAACCTTGAAAGTACATAGACATTAAACAAACAAAATTGCCAACTAGCACTGGACAAAAAAAAAATTTCCTTCATTTTTGTTTCAAAACCAGAAACGTGTGATAAACGGGCACGTTACACGCGATCACAACTAAAAAAAAGTAAAAAAAACATATACGTAAGATAACGTAACGAAACTGAACAAGACTCAAATGTATAAGTAATTAATAATTAAGATACAACATGTCTGTATTAACCAAAATAAGTAAAAATTATACAAAAGATCGGTATGCGTAAGTGAAATTTTAAACAATTAAAATAATATGTACATAACTAACTAACTATTATAAAAAAAAAGAAAACAGCTGATGTAAATTTGATTTTTTCGTTAAAAAAGTCGCAGTAATTTTTTTAGGTCTTTGAGGTGAAAACATCCATGATTAATACCATTAAAATCTTCTAACAGACAAACAAGAGGAGAAATGACCTTTGTAACTTTGCACGATACAAATTTTGGAGCCAGTTTTTTAGAATAGTTTTTAGAAGCATCAGAGAGATTAAAAAAAAATTCCAAATTATATCACTCAGAGAAAACGTTTCATGACGTTTACCTAAATTATATTGTTTTGAGTTAGTTACATAAGCTTTATGAAGTCGCTTTTTTACGTCTTCATACAGTTCAGGAAGCTAAGATAAATCTTTAGACCAAAATAATCTGTTGGTGATTTCGATTTTATTGGTAGACGGAACAGGACCATAAAAATTACCAGAAACTGGCACGTGCCTACCAAACATTAAAAAAGAGTGCGGCACTTGAGTAATTTCATGTCGAGCAGATCTGATTGCTTGCGCAATTTCAAATATATGACACTAATCACTATAATTGTCTTAGAAACAAATTACGATCCATTATCAAACATAACCAGTTGAGGAACGCCAAAGATGTTAAAAATTTGTTCTGGCAGAAATTTAATAATTGGTTTCGTAGTAGCCATTCGAAGAGGCTAAACCATAACAAATTTAGTAAACCAATGAGTCACTACGAAAAAATGTTTATTTCATTTTTTACTTCTCGGTAGGGGACCGATCAAATCGATACTAACTAACTGATACGGAAAATTAATATCTTTTTTTCCCATGAAACCGGGACATAAAGTGTTTTCACTTTTCTTAGCTACACAAGTTTTGAAACCTTTATTGTATTTACTAACAGAGACTTTTAACTGAGGCCAGTACAAATCGGTTATTTTAGCCACAGTTTTAGAAACGCCCAAATGAGCAGATGTGGGATCATCGTGACACTGTTGTAGAATCTTGGTTCGATTGGGAAAAAGAATAACCAATTTCCAATTGGGTAAGTTTGACTCCAAAGATAACGGTAAGGTATTTGTACAACAATTGTCCGTCGATCTTAAAGAACGGATATTAATCCGGGTTTGATGAAACTTTATTAATGATATCACGGTACCATTCATCAGGAGTGATAGTAAACAAATCTATAGAAGATACGGCACGAGATATCGTATCAGGTACAATGTTTTGTTTTTCTGACCGATATAAGACACTAAACGTAAATTGAGATAAGCGAAAGCTCCATCTCGATAGACGACCCGTTGGTTCCCTTAAATTATTCTACTTTTTGTTACAAGCTATAAGTCTTACGAACCTTGCACGGCCAACTAAAACTAGTCGGAGATAGGGGAGGTTCACAAAAATATATTTTAAAACGCGCCAGATCTGTTTAAGCAAAACTTTTGTTTCGATCAAGACAGAAGGTTCAAGCTTGTAACGAAATCAGGCTTGTAATCCTTGTTACACTGGTTTTGTGTAACCAAAAAAAGAAAAAAATAAATATGTATAATTGCTTTAATTTAATTACGTAGATTATTAACAACGAGCGCAAGAAAGTTTGTACGACATAAATGCCGGAAGTATCGGTAACACACAATACGTAGGGTTGCCCATAAGGTGTCGATAACAAAGAAAAATTACGTGACAAATATCTATGGTTCACAGCACGCGACACACAAAATAATGAATGAAAATACCTCAATGGTATTGAAACAATTATTGTAATTACGTAAGTTAAAACAAGCAAAATTTCGTGAGAGACCTTTTTTGACACAAATGTAATTAAATAAAACTTACCCACAATCCAGTACTTGCCCGAAGAAAACGTTTTCCTCGTTGAGTCGACCTGGAATATTAATGAACAGCAAATCGTGTCAACACAATGACTCACGAAAGCAAAAATCTACAAAATTGTTAATTAATACAAAAAAAATTAGACATAAAAATCCGATTATCGAATGCATTAAGTATAAGTTGATATTGCAGTTGCTTGACGCATAAGGAGTAGAACCTTGGAGAAAAGTTCTTTCGAGACTTTAGTTTTTAGTTTTAACGTAGGGCTTCCAGAATTATAATCGTTCCATGAAGGTATTTGTCGATATTAACCCCTCATCGATCGATAATACATCGAAACATGCAGCCAAAACGTGGCGAGACGTGCTATCAAATTAAGAAGCAAATTACTATTGAATTCTAAAAACTAATAGAAAAACCTTACCCTGTGATGAATAAACTACTAGAAATGCGTTTTCAAATTATAATTTCATTTCCAACGCTAATGTTATAAGATTAGGAGGTTATACCATCACAAGCACGATTTTAAGTAGTTGACGGTTTGACGTCTTGACAGGAAACAAAGTAAAACTAAACTCCTTAGAAGGCGTCAAAAATAGAAATCGAACTTTAGGGTAATGAATATACAGGGTATTACATTATGTAATTTATGCACGTAACACTTTTTAAAGCAGCACAATCCGTAATAACGGTAAACTGAGTACCTTCAACGTAACCACAAAAATGTTCAATTCCAAAAATAACACCAAGTAATTCTCGTTCTGTAGCAAAATAGTTCTTTTCAGCAGACGTTAACGTACAACTTAAAAAAACAGTAGGATGTTCCCAACCGTCATCCATCCAAACGTTGAAATAATACAGCACCTAACGCTACATCAGTAGCGTCAGTTTGAATGAAAAACTCACTACTAAAATCTGGAGAAGCAAGAACGGGAGCTGACGTAATACCACGTTTAATTTTCTGGAAAGCAGTTTCAGCTTCATCGAACCACGCAATAATTTGACCTTTAAATTTTCCTTTAATGAGAGAAGTAATTGGCGCAGACAAAGCAGCATAATCTTTCAAGAAACGACGATAGTAACCAATAAAACCACTTACTCGTTTTATTTCAGTTGTGTTTCTAGGCGTAGGAAAAGTTACAATGGCAGAAACTTTACCAGGATCAGTACGTAAACCTTCTTTATCAACTAAGAAACCCAAAAATGAAAGGGACGGTCGACATTTTTTGAAATTTATTGTAAAGCCAGCTTTTTTTTAAACAGGAAGCAACTAAACGTAAGTTGCTGATATGTGCTTCAAAAGTAGAAGATGCAATAATAAAATCATCAAGGTAAACAAAAACTTGTTCCGAAAACTTAAAATACGATATATTACACGCTGTAGTGTTTGTGGACTGTTTGACAAACCAAAAAGCATAACTACAAATTCAAAGAGGTTTTTCCGTGGAACACAAAAAGCAGTTTTGGCACATGAAAATTTTTCCAACGGAATTTGCCAGAAAGCTTTACGAATGTCTATAGAACTTAAATACTTTGCATCACGAAAACGATTTAAGATAGCATTAGTATGAGGCAATAGGTATGAATCATTTTTTGTAACAGCATTAAAACGACATGCATCATAGCAAGCTCTGAGTTTGCTACTTTTTTTCTTACCAATAGAACTATTATAAAGACTGTTTGTGGCTTGTATGTCCAAAAAACAATACCAACAAACAAAGTCAAACAAACATAGATGGGCGCCAGGAAATTTATTCAGGGAAAAATTCACAAAACTTTGAAAGCAAAATTGCTAACCTGTACCAATACAAGCAAAACAAATAAAATTAAAAAAAATATAAAGCAAACACTTAAAACTAAACACAAATATACAAAAATAAAAAAAAATACACTAAAATTATTACTTCTTACACTTAATTTGGTTTTAAGATCCCTACAATGCCAATAACTAAACTGCAAACTGCTCTTCAAATTCACAACCAACACCACAGCCGTAGAATTGAAAAAATATTTTTTTCCGTGCACTGATCATCCTACATTACATCAAATATTATTATTTTGCTTATCAAAACGCAGCGCAGTATTTAAGGAATAACGAAAGATGGTCTTCAACTAACAATTCCTATTAAACTGTACATATAACACCGTAATATCGTTATATCTAATACTGTTTTTTCTTATTTTTTTTGACAAAAAAATCTCCCTTAATTATATTTAAACCAGGAACGTGCAATAAACGGGCACATTACAGTACTTGGCTATGTAAACTCACATGGCACCTAACAATCAGGCATATACGATGGTTTACGCAGTTTACCGGTAGGAAGTTAAATAAAGAATTTTAATTCATGGTACCTCCAGCTAACCACTAGTCTTCAAAGAATTAAGTGCTTTTTATGTGACAAATACAAAAATAAGTTATTAAAAAAAGTGGTGTAGAATCAACATGTAGGCCATTATATCAAATTTTCAAATACTCATAATTGTTGTATTTTCTACATAAAAGTCACTGTACAGAAAAATTGTTTTAATTTCCACGACAAACTCGTTTTATCAAACTAAAATAGACGGATTGAGCTAATACCAATAAATAGATCTACAGGAGTCGCCGAACAAGTAAAAGAAAAAAGAAAACTACAACAACTATAGTTTGTTGTGTTTGTCGTAATATGTTGTTGTGTGTAATTAATTAACATTATTTATTTAGCATTAAATTTTTTCTTTCTGAACCAATGGAGGGGCCTGATGAACCGTTAGTTAAACAACACGAAACGTCGCATGTAAACTGAAGTGATTGTTTTCTTGTATTCTGCTAAAGAAGGGATTATTAATTGGATCAATATCCGACATAAAAAAAACTACTGTTACTGTTACTAGAAAATCAGGCCCCTTAAGTTGGGTAGCTAAACCTGCAACGTGGTTTTCTCCAACAAAAAAAGAAGCAACGGCTAGCACAGTTTTCCCGGAGAGAAAGTCGGAGGCTTTGTGATGCTTATAACTTAAATCTAAAAAAGACGCCAAGACAATGAAAGATTAAATTAGGGAGATATGGCCTGCGAGACTCAACGCGCACTGTATACGACTTTGTGAAGCACAAAATGATATTATTAATTGTGTTAACCTAACATGCACGTATGGTCAACAATCGACATGGCCACCAAAATACAAATCGTAAAATTTGAAATTGTAATACTCACAGTTAGGTTTTATTCAGTAGGGGATTAGCTAATTCCGTACTTGAGTTACCTAAAACGTAATATTAAGTCCAACACAAAACGAACATACCACGTTAACACAAATAAATTTCCCCTGCAAAACATCCAATCATTTGAGATCGCAAATGCGCAGCGTTTCCCTTCAACTTAACAGAATAATTTATAGTAGCAGCTCTCCTCAGAAGAAGTACGATCCTGAAGATTTCCAACCCTTGACGGTGTGAATAGTTACGTTTCAATAACATGACGTCATTGAGATTTTCCCGACTTTGCCACCTGTTCGTTATTTTTACCGATAACGGTAAACGTGTGGTGGGTACCAAAATCCGCTACAGACAATTAGGACAGAATCAAATTAAACCCACAATATAGAGAAATCTACCAACTTACCCCGACTAAGCTTCCACTAAAATAGATACAAAATTCATTTGCATATTCGCGCATAATCTAATGTTGGAAGCCTTGTTGGGCGTAAAAAAAATACAGAGTTTACAGAGCTCGTCGGTATTGCACCAGGTATTACAGAAAGTGAAATAAAATATGCGGTCTAAAATTTGACATCTCGACGAAAGAGTCTAAGGAGAAATTATATACTTGAAGAAATTTTTATACTCGAAAATTAAACTACCAACTTTTAACATAACAGTACTCTACCATTAAAAAAGATTCAAAAAAAAAAAGAAAAAAACGCATACATTTTATAGATCTTTTTTCTTTGTCTTTAGAGTCAACTCTTTAAAAATCAACCATAGCAGCAATAATGAAAGTTTTAAGACAGGAACAGGAACAGGAGGAACAGTTACCAAGAATTAACAATTTCAATTTTAGTCTTATAGACAAAATAAAAACAAATTATCTTATACAGTATTCAATAAAAAAAGATTTCTGAGGTTAGTTTTTGATTGAAATTGAAAAAACTGGTATTTACTTTTTCTAGTATTTTGAGAGGTTTTTTTTAACTTTAACTATTATTACTTTTCTATCTTCTTCTTTTGCATATTTAAATTTTTGTTATAAAAATGTAAACAAACTATTAAAAATGTAAAAAATGTAATTTAATCTTATGTAATGCCATGAATATTTTTTTCAGCTTCCTGTAGAATAAATAGTCGATAACTTAGAACTAAAATTAGTTAACATTTAATGGTTTACGTAATAATTAAAAACTTGATTTTTTTTTACACCAAACTTAAAATGGAAATTTATTAAATCCTACAATATAATTCGAATGTGTACTATTTCCTTTGTTGTAAAAATCGTTTATATTTAATGTTAATTTTTAATTATTTACAAACTTATTACAATGCGTGTAACAGTAATTGCATTCTTGTAAAATAAAACAAAAACGTTAATCTTAAAGAAACAAAATTGCATGTTTTTACGTTGTGTAAAGTGAAACGTACATTCTTTCGTTAGTTACAAATATTTTTGTGTCATTAAAGTTGCAAAAGCTTTAAGCACAATTTAAGCGTTTCTGAGAACTAGAATAACTGCATCGACTGAACATTGTACAAGTTACAAGCGTGTAAATAATTAAGCTTTTTCAGAAAAAAAAACATTCAAGTCTATTAAACTATTTTCAAGCATAAATTTTTTATAATATAAAGATTCAATTTAAGAAAGCGTGCAAAAAGGCACATAAGTATAACTCTCAGATTTGCTTTTAATAAAAAGAGAAAACTAAACTCGCATTACAAGTTTGTTGCTAAGCTGAGAAACTGCAAGTGCAAGTACGATTTCTTCAGTTCTATAGAATGCATTGAAAAAATAAAGAAAAGCTTATTAGTTAAAAGCTTTATTAACAATTGTTTATAATGGTGTAAGTACCCACAACGTTTCTCATTTACCTAACGTTAAATTATAATTCTAACGGTAAATAGATTCTTTCCGCGCCTAAAAGCAATAAATTAGAAAAATTTATGTTATGTTAAATTTATTCTATTATCAATTGGTATTATTTAATTACAGTTACTGCAAGCAATTGCATTAAAATTACCACTTAAGCTCATTAACCTTAACTATAAAATTCCAAGCTGTTGGCTCCGTACCGAGAATTTAATGATTATTTTATATTTCTTTGGTGTCGTCCAAGCATTGAATTTTATGTGATCAACTTTAGTCTAGTCCAGTTTTTGTTAGTACAACAAGATTGTAAGAATCATTTAAAGTATGCAGCGTACAGCTACTACCTTTATACATCGTAATCTTTTCTTAACTAGTAGTCTCTAACGATTATTAATTACAGCTACTTCGACTTATATGTATTTATTGCTTACTAAACAACTTGAACATGTGTGCTTTACTAATATTTCTTACATTTCTGCGAGTCTACTAAAAAACACGAATCTACATTTTCTTTAACTTTTTACATTCTACGTCAAAATACAAAAAAATGATTAAATGACAAATAAGAATTTATTGTTATTTGAATTATTTTAAATTATGAATAAAAATTAATTTGTTTTTTCGTTAATTTTAAATTATAAATAACAATTGAATTATTGTTTTACTGGTTCTTAATGAGATATAAAATTTGGTTTTTTAATAGAATGATGTAGAGTGACGGATAAATACACACTCCTACAGTTTCTACATAAAACAAAGAATTATATTTTTTACTGGTTATTGTAAAACTGTTAATTTGCAGTTTAGAGTCGTATTTCTTAGTTTTTTAGCTAAAGCCACGTCTCTTTTTATACAACAAATTATTTCTGATTTGTAAAATAGATGTGGTGTTAACTAAAAAATCTGATATTGTCTAAAATTGCAAAAAATGCAATTAAGTAAAAAAATTGTAAGTGAAATAAAACAATAATTTTTAAACAACTCATTTGATTTATTACTTAACAATTGAATTTTTATTCGTCACATCATTTGAATGGTAAATAGATTTTTATCAGCCATTCAAAATTATTTAAACGACAATTGCATTTTGGTATTACTCATAATTGAAGTGACGAACAAATTAAAATTTTTTACTCAAAAAAATTAAAACAAATGTTTTTTCTAATACTATATTGTATATACAGTGTGTCCGAAAAGTATGGAATATATTATACAGGTCGATAAATATGCACTTTACACAAAAAAGTTGTAAATAAAAGTTGTTTATCACTTAGTTATCTACCACCTGGGAGATATCAATTTAAATTTTTGCTGTAAACAAAATCGCAACGAATAACACTTACATTTTTTTAAATGGCAAGGCACGTCTTTATTATACTCATTTGATAGAGTCTTTTTTCTCTTTTCAACCATATGAAACTTGAATACCTTTACATCAAAAAAAATTTCAAGAAAAACAAGGACATGTCTAACAAATTTATTTTACTGAGCAGTATTAATCAGGTACGTAATATGTAGCATTGAAACAATTGAATGCACTTTAGAACACTGTCACACTTTGCTATTTGTTAGTGCGTGAAATATGGCTCAATTATCTGAGAAACATAGAATTGAAATTTTAATGATTCTGGGATATGGAGATAGAAGAAGAACCCAAGACAAAGTATGTAATTTATTTAATAACTTGCATCCAGAATTAAACATTTCGCAGTCCACGGTAAGCAAAATTTGGCGGAAATTTCAAGAGACAGGTTCGATGAAAGATGCGGGTAGAACTGGTAGACCTTTGTCATTAAGTAATGTGAAACGAGAAAATGTGTTCTTGTCTGTTGAGGAAAATCCACAAATTTCTGTTCGGCAAATTGCTAGAGACCATAATTTGAATAAATCGGCTGTACATGACGTTTTAAAAAAAGAAAAATTTCATTCTTATAAAGCTTGTGTAGTTCAAGAATTATTTGAAGACGATTTGGACAGAAGGCTGGAGTTTTGTGAAACAATAACAAACAAACTTGAACGAGATGCACATATTTTTATAAAAATATCCTTTTTACTGATGAGGCCACGTTTTGTTTAAACGGCATAATTAACAAACAAAACACACGTTACTGGTCTTCACAAAATCCTCACTGGTATCTAGAAGGACACACCCAATACCAGCAGAAAGTCAACGTCTGAGTAGGAATGATTGGAAGTCAAATTTTGGGGCCATATTTTTTTGAAGGTAGTTTAACGGCGAATATTTATCTCGATTTCTTAAGATTTGAGTTAGTTCCTGCTTTGGCCGAGTTATTTCCACATGAAGTAGATCCAGATATACCTCATAACAGAATATGGCTTCAACAAGACGAGGCACCTCCACATTTTGGAATTAATGTCCGCCACTTTTTTAATAATACTTTTCAAAATACATGGATAGGCAGAAGAGGTACCTACGATAGAATGGCCTGCTCGCCCGCCGGATTTAAATCCACTAGATTTTTTTCTTTGGGGCTATATTAAAAGCAAAATTTATGTAAATAGACCTGATAATGTTGAAGATTTGAAAAATCGCATTAGAGTTGAGATAAGAGCTATAACTCGAGATATGATTTCAAAAGCAATCGATGGTTTTAAAAATCGAATTTACCACTGTCAAATTATGAATGGTTTACATTTTGAACATTTATTGTAAGTTTAGTTTAAATACATTTTTTTGTTATAACAATTTTATGTAAAGATATTTAAAGTTTAATATTTGCTATTGTGACAGTGCATTCAATTGTTTCAATGCTACATATTACGTACCTGATTAATACTGCTCAGTAAAATAAATTTGTTAGACATGTCCTTGTTTTTCTTGAACATTTTTTGATGTAAAGGTATTCAAGTTTCATATGGTTGAAAAGAGAAAAAAAGACTCTATCAAATGAGTATAATAAAGACGTGCCTTGCCATTTAAAAAAATGTAAGTGTTATTCGTTGCGATTTTGTTTACAGCAAAAATTTAAATTGATATCTCCCAGGTAGTAGATAACTAAGTGATAAACAACTTTTATTCACAACTTTTTTGTGTAAAGTTCATATTTATCGACCTGTATAATATATTCCATACTTTTCGGACACACTGTATATAACTACTAAATAATGTACATTATTTGGAAGATGTTCTATTCCCAAAGTTAATAAATTTCAAACATTGAAAAGTTTATTTTTTTAAATAAAATTTTATATTATTTTATGCTTTAATGTAAAATTTATTTTTGATTTATGTAAACATTTCTTATGCATGTCTGTCAATATTACACGTTAATAAAATTTTTTATCTTATTACAAAATCAAATTTGATTTCTTTTATTATGTATAAACTTTGGAGATATAAACTTATCAATATTACATTAAAAACTCTTTGTCAAACTTTTGAACTAATAATTGTTATACAGTTTTATAAAAATAGTCATAAAATTAAGCGTGGAATCAAAAAGTGTAAACGTGCAATCCTTTTTAAGCCATAACCCTATTCAATATACTACTAAGTATTTTCGAATTGTTAAAATCAAATTAATGATCCCTAGCAACCAATTCAGTTAATTGCGACATTTCGTGTTCGCGATGAACACTTCATCAAGCTCGCTTCTTTATTGTAAGAAATAAAAATTTTTTAGATTATTTTGTCAACATGAATTAAAAAAATGACTAGAAAACATCAAATTAACGTAACAATTTAAAAATTGAACGAACTAACAAACGTTATAATTATGTGTGTAAAAATTGTGATACTCAATGAATTTTTTGTGAAATCTTTAAACTGACAGAAATAATACTACAAAATAATAACAATTATTCACCACTAATTCATAAAAAAATCAAATAACTAATAAAACATTCATAAGACGCAAAATACAACACGCGTCATATCGTGAAATTTTTTGTACTGGTTTATGACACGGTGACAGGTGTATTTTAATAGGAAACTTAAAGGATTTTATTTGGTAACGGTAGATACGACTAAATTAAATTAATACATAAACCACACCTATTATAAATAATGTTTTTCCGGAAATCGTATTGAAAAGAACATTTTCCTGCTTATTAACGCGCAGAAAAATTGAATTTTCGGGGCCAGTACTGTAAAGACCTTGCAAGACGCAAAATACGTTGTAACTATAGTTGCCAACAAAATTGACAAACTTGATTTTTGCGGAATTTGTAAAAACAGTTTTAAAATTTGTAAAAATTTCGTCTTTTTTTACGATTTCCGGAAAAATTTAACTTCTCTTCAGTAATGTGAGATTTTTCTGACTTTTATGTAAATAACTATTAACATATGCTGTAAACAGAGCCTCCTCTAGTTTAAGTTAATTAAGTTAGTTAGGATTATAACATAATTTAGTATATAAGTTAGGTAGTTTGTACATATTAATTAATGATCCTTATGTTCACTTTTTATAATTAGATTATTATGTACTGAACTAAGGTTTTAAGTGTCCGTTCTGAAATTGACGTTGTTATATAAATTAATAAAGATCTTTTTTTTTGTTAAACTTGGTTTCAAAATCTAATATCGTTGAGCTGTCAAAATCAAAGTTAGGTTGTAACTGTGCATGATCTAAGAACAAACTGTTTTTTCGTCTTGGAAACATTATTAGTTTACTAACAGTCCTATATGTGGTTTTGAATACGGTTTTTTAGTCTTTGTTTAGTTTGACCGATATAGTATTTGTCGCAGTCATTGCAATCAATTTTTTAGATGAGGCCAGATTTTTCGAGATCATTAATTTCATCTTTTAGTTTAATGTAAAATTTGTTGTATAATGTATTATTATATAAAGTTTTATTGACAGTATTGTTTTTTAGTACTTTAATAGTTTAGTGACTATGACCCGGAGCATCAATTAAACTGGCATACCCATACTATCAGTTTTTGTCGTACTTAACACAGTGGTCATAGGAGGAGGATCAGGATTAGCCGTTAGTGGTGAGTAAACGTTTGATTACGTAAGACGAATAATTATATTATTAAAGAGCGGATAGTAAGGCAAGAAAAAATACCAAAAAAGGTGGCATAAAAGACATATTAAACCTGCCAAAAAGGCAATAAAAAAGGCGCAAATATCTATTAATATTTACAGTTTATTTTTTTGTTTGACAATGTTTATTAAGTGCTATTATTTTTCCAAGCACAAATCAAATATTTTTTAATATTTTGACTAAGAAACTGTTGCCTTTTATCATTTAAAATATTTTTATAAAAGAAAAAAGTTCTTTCGACATCACAAGATGTTAGTGTAGCAAATTTTAATGCCGATGTTTCTGTTATTGTTAAAGATATTTTCTGTTGATTCTTCATGACCTCCCTTTTTTGAATTTTAGTTAGTTGTGTAAGGTCAAAGGAAGGGTTTTTTGATGTGACGAAATTTAATTTTTGATTAATTTTTCTTTTTATAGTCCTTGGACATGCTCTTATAATTGCTCTTATTCTTGTGAATGTAGTGAAAGATTCGGTCATTGCGGTTTTGATTTTTTCTAGCTTCTTTAATTTGTCAGGAATACCGGAAAAGTGTGTTTTTATTAAAACTAGTCCTCTCTTAACAGCTTCGTCATTAAAAGCTTTTTGAGATTTAGCAATTGCTGCAGAGGCCGTCTCGTCAAATAATTCAACCGCTTGAAGTAAGACAATTTAATTAATGTATAAGACAATGTCAGATTTTAGTATGAACTGTACCTCCTTAATTTTTTCAAAGTGTGTGGCATAAAAAATGCAAGCAGATAACTAAGTTCTCCATCTTGTTATGATAGGTTCCGGTGAAAGTTGGTGGCAAAAATTAACTTGTTTACTATTGCAAACTCGTCTCTAATGAATTCACACACCCTATGTATTCCATGTGCTAGACAAGTTAAATGTTTTAAATTCGGATACAATATTTCTAATGCCTGAGCGGATTTGACCATATAAGGTGCTGCATCGGTTACGAATAAGAGAACCTTTTCTTTTTTTACGCCATTGGAATACAGAAGTCCTACAAACATAAAATTATATAATTTTAATTAATAGATTGGATTATATTAATAAATTAATTATTAAAAAAAAAACTTACGTAAAAAATCATCGAAAAAATTTGCAACTGTTTCGTGATTGGTCTGTGGAATTTCTTTGGATGCTAGCAAATGAGCTTTTTCTGGTTCTAGTTTGGACAATTTACCAACTACAAAATTTGCTCTGCAATCGGTTGTTTCATCAACTTAAATCCAAATCTAATGGTCCCACCGGACAGAATTAAAATTATCTATATTTGTTTGCTTTACTTTACTGAATAAACCTATAAAATATGATTCATTCCGAAATCCTTCCGGTTTTGTAAATAGTGTTCTGTTAAGCCTGTCATTGTACAGTGTGTAGACTTTTACGTTGCGCGCTACCTGCACAAAACCCTGGTAAGGTCGACAATAAAGTATCATCCTTGAAAGTGATTACGAAGGTGTTACAAAATTTCTTTAGAAAAATGCATAAGCAATTACTGTAATCTCTAAGTTCTGATATTGTCGTATACCTACTCAAAATATAAATAAAAACTCGTGTATAATGTCATACTATACTGAAAATACATCAATTATTAAATATTGCTTAAACAGCAATTTTATTTTGACTTGAATATTATTCATTTATTTTGAAATTTGGGTTACAGTTATACCACAAGTAATAACATATTAATAATTACGTAATGTATATGACATTACGTTACCCGTTACCTGATTGAAACTTTAAAAACGAAAAAAATAACGTGATTAGAATGGAATTGTGATAAATAAAAAAGACTTAAATATTAATTATTTATTCAAAAATTCTATTGACAGTAACAATGGTGTAATTACAATGAAATTTAAACACAAAAAAATGTTTTATTACGGTTTCAAAAAATACGTTAACAAGTACCGCAAACTTAAGAATAAATTTCTTTTTAAAGCGTTGCAAATAATAGAATAGTGTAATACCATTGTTAAACGATTAGTTAATTGTAGACTAGATTCGTCATAAATTTAGATAATCCATTTACACAACAATTATATTGTAACAACTAAATCTTTCTTTAAACGAATTATTTGGCATTTGTTTCTATTTAATTCGGTAATTCTATTATAATCATTTTAAAGATTAAAAAATTTCGTATATAAACTGTTGAAAAACAACTGCAGTATCACACTTCTAAAGAATGGAAAATCGTGGACATCCATTGGAAATTCGTGGACGTGCAGTTGGTTTGCATGATGCTGGAAAATCATCAACCGAAATTGCAAGAACACTTGGGGTGCCGGTAAGATTTTTTTAGCCATGATAATTAATAATAGTTAAATTTTTTGTCTACTAAAGTTTATGTGCTTTAATGTATTTAAGAATAACTATCATTTGAGTTGAAAAAAAAATAGGTTTTTGAAATAGTAACGCAGTGACCTAATAGATTAAACAATTGTGTTGAATTATTTTTTTATTTTTTTTAAGCACTTTTGGACGTGAACTTGTGTCTTCTACTACTTTTGTGTATTTTACTCTCTTCAATTTAAAACATTTATAAATCAAGATATATTTTAACATTAAAATCTTAGTTTATTACTAAACATCACAAACAACTTGTTTGATTTTTTTAAAGATTATAATACAATTGAATTTTAGATGAGAACTGTTCAGCATTGGTTGAAAAACTACGCAGATGATGGCTACAACGGTTTGAAAAATAAGCCACGCCAAACTAAACCATTTAGTATATCTCAAGAGATGTTAGAAGATATCGAAAATTTTGTCAGTGATCAGCCTTTTGTAAGTTCCTCTGACATAAAAGAACATTTTAGTCTACCTTGTCATAAATCGACTATATGCAAACGATTAAAGTCGATAGTATACAGACCTAGACGTCCAGCACGGAAGATAGACTTGACTGAAGTACACCAAAGGCAGCGTGTTGATTTTTGTCAAAGGGAGATAAACAGAGATTGGACAGCAGTTGTGTTTTCCGATGAAAAAGTATTTTCATCTTCCGAAGACAGTTTAAGGTTAAAACCAGTGTGGCGGATGAACGGCACAAGATATTTGAACAAAAACGTTTTAAGACAAAAAAGAAGTGGAAGAATTTCTGCAGCTTATTGGGGATGGATGACTTCATTTGGTCCTGGTGAAATAGTAAGGATCAATGGCCGCATGACAGGTTTGGATTATAGAGACATTTTAGATGATATAATGCTTCCTTCCGTGCGAGTCATCTATCCAGAACCACATCCGATAGTATTTGTTCAAGACAATAGTTCTGTGCATCGATCGCGAATAGTGCGTTATTGGTTTGATGATCATCCAGAAATAATACAAATCGATTGGCCGCCAAAATCTCCAGATCTCAATCCGATTGAGAATATTTGGGCACTAATGGTTCGTCGGTGGAATAACGAAGATCGCCAAGGAAATATAAATATACGCACTACTGAAGCTCTACATGCTAATGTGGTTCGAGTGTGGGAAGACTTACGAATAAATGATGTGTGTGGAGCATTAGTAAACTCAATGCCAAATAGATTAAGAGACTGTGTAAATAATAATGGTTTGTGGACAAAATATTAGTTTTTTTTATATGTAGGATATAATCATTATTTAGATTAATTATTAATATTATAAAAACTTTGTATAAAATATTTTTTTAAATAAACGAATTCTTGTAACAGACTTAGGAGACACCAAGAAATGGATTTCACCAATTGCGTTCCTGATTTTTTTAGTGATTCTTAAGGCAAAAAAAAGTACCCGTATCTAGGCTTTTTGTGCACTACCGCTTAATTTTCAAATTATGAATTTTTTAAGATTAGATGCAATACGCGATTACTAAATTAGCCGGTCTGTGAGGGGTCTTCACGACTACCTTAGATGGTCTAGTGGTAGTGATGTTTGCTTTGTAACTACAAGTTTCCTGTTTCAATACTTTGGACGGTACAATTTTTTTTATCTTACTTATTGCCGTATTAATGACACTAAACTTAATTCTTAAAAAAAATTGATATTAAGATCGTAATACAATAAACAAAATAAACTCCGTGTTTCAATAATAAATTTTTGTTTGTCAAAACTTTCCCTAAATTGAAATCATTCAATTAATTCGAACAGTTTTTAACTGCAAATTTAATATCCTATTCCACATTTAAATTGTATAAAATGTATTAACCAATTTACTTAAATATTTCAATTTTCACATTGCAAATACAAAATTAATGTATACCTACCTGCGATTTTTATATCAAACAACAACCAAAATTGTACGAATATATAATAATAATAAAAATTATTCAGTTTTTATTTTGTTTATTGTATTACGATCTTAATATCAATTTTTTTGTAATAATTAAGCTTACTGTCATTAATACGGCAATAAGTAATTTAAAAAAAAGTGTACCGTCCGAGGTATTGAAACAGGAAACTTGTAGTTACAAAGCAAACATCACTACCACTAGACCATCTAAGGTAGTCGTGAAGACTCCTCACAGACCGGCTAATTTAGTACTCGCGTATTGCATCTAATCTTAAAAAATTCATAATTTGAAAATTAAGCGGTAGTGCACAAAAAGCCAAGATACGGGTACTTTTTTTTGCCTTAAGAATCACTAAAAAAATCAGGAACGCAATTGGTGAAATCCATTTCTCGGTGTCTCCTTGTTAGTTAATATTTGAATATTCCGTCTATTAGAATTCCATTATGATTATCTTAAAGAACGTCCCATTGTAAGAATTTAAAATATAAAAATATACACAATGTCAGATAATACGTAAATATTGCAATTTTATTATTACCTGTGTTATTACTGTAACTCAAATTTTAAAATAAATGAGTAATATTCAAGTCAAAATAAACTTGTCCTTTAAGAAATATTTAATAACTGATGTATGTATTTCAGGTATACGACAATTTATAAGAACTTCATTTTTAAAGATTGCAACAATTGTTTATGTATTTTTCTAAAGAAATTTTGTAACACCTTCGTAATCACTTTCAAGGATGATACTTTATTGTCGACCTTACCAGGGTTTTGTGCAGGTAGCGCGCAACGTAAAAGTCTACACACTGTACATAATCCTAGTATAAATTCTTACAATAGTTCTTCTCTATAAGCGGCTTTTGTATTTAATGTTTTCTGGAAACCATTGTTCAACAAAACATGAAAATCCCTGTTGTTATTTATAGGTTCGTAGTAAAACCTTTTGAGGAAAAAATGTTAATTATATTATTGTACGTAATTTAAGTAAAATTTTGTAATGCGTTGTCATTTACCTATTAAAACACTGTTTACACAAACTTTTCAAAATTTATATGTAAAAAGGCAATATAAAATAATACTCTTTAAAACAAAAAGACAAAAAGTTACACAAAAAGACAAAATAGGCAGGCTCCAGGCATTTGCCTGACTGTCCGCTCTTTATGTATTATTATGTAGGATTTGTTGTAAGATTTTTAAGTTTTTCTTATGAAACTAAAGACTACTTAATTTCATGAGAAAATTAATAATTCTATTGGATATCGTAGTTTTAGAGAACCAATCAATTAGGATATTGTTAAAAATTTTTAAAAGAAGTATATCTAGGAATGAAATTTGGTTATTATTTTCAGCTTCTATGGAAATTTGTAAGACCGGATTGTAATTGTTCAATATATAGAAAAGGTGTAGTCTATTTTGTTTTAGAAGTGCAGATTATTACGTTATCTACATATTAAAAAAAACGGAGGGAAGTTTAAGTTGTTGGTTACGTTTGTAAAATTTTAACGATATGATGCGTGTTGTATTTCGTGTCTTAATGAATGTTTTATTTGTTTATTTATGTTTAAATTCTATAGTTATTGTTGCGTACCTAATAGTAATTTATGGAATAGGAACTTTCTAACATTTTCTTTTCACCACTTTCCAGGTATTCAACGATAAAAACTCCAAAAACTGCGTTTTACCCAATTAAGGATAAATAAAACTCAAGTTGTTTAGTTTTTAGAATTTATTTCCAAACACATATTTTTTAATTTAACAAAAAAGTGCAATAGTGATGTGCAAATTGTAAAAAAAGATCTTACTAAAAAGCAACTACAAAAGCCAGTACAAAACAATAAAAATATCATATTAAAACGCATCGAAATTTCGAGATCATTCGAAGCGATTACCGAAAGAAGCAGAATATTTTAGTATTAGATAATATGAGAATATAAAAAGTAATTGCTAAAAATTGCAAATTAATCTGAAATCGTAAAAAGAATTTGTTGGTCTAAATAAACATGCAAACGCGTGTACCAGTGTAAATAAATAGCTGTAGATAAATAAAAATGCAACTTATCCGCGGACAGTGTTTGTAGATATCTAGTAATAATCATATACAGCGTGTCCGAAAAGAATGGAATACTTTATGCAGGGTTATTCACGGTATACAGTTCGGAATATTGTGTCATAATATAACTTAATTTTTATGTTTGAAATACTTAAGAAGTGTCTAGGTTATATAAGCAAAATTTACAGTAAACTCTCTAATAGATCATATTTTATATTCCAATTATAATAAATTTTACATCTTATACAAGGTGTTCAAAAAGTTAAACTTATCAAATAAAAACTTTAAGTGGTTATAACTATATTAATTTAAATACGGGAAAATGTACTTTTTAGTTAACTATCGAATGGTATTAGAATGTTCTATAGCTAAGTCTTACCGTTTTTACACAATACGCCAAATAATCGTTTTTTGCATCATTACGTTTTTTAAATAAAAGTTTTAATAAATCTAGTTGTACATTGTATTTAAAAATATTAGATGATTAACAATTACAAGATTAATAATGAAGATATTTTTACAAATCGTCAGAAATTTGCAACGTAATTTATAAACCAATAGACTATAACAGCAATAATATGGTGATAATATACCTACAAAACATAAAACAAAAGCTAAATTATTATAATAGACTGCTAACTTAGGACAACATCTGCAGGGTTACAGTTCTAAAAACGTCTCTTATGTATCTTTTTATATCGTGAAGTGTTATTGGAAGCGTATTGTAAACAATTCCTTTTATGTATTACCGTAAAAAAATTTCTAGTGTAGTTAAATCCGGGGATCTAAATGCCAATTTTAAAATTCATTTCTTTCAATCCTTCTGTTTTTAAAGTTAGCAAATAAATATTGACATCTCTAGGGATGATAATGAGGCATGTAATTGCAGTTACATAGTTGTTCTTATGTCTTTTAGATATGGACCCAGTATTTTGCCCCACACATTAACGGACCATCTATTCTGATTTTTTATTACTCTGTATTCATGCAAATTTGAATCAGAATAATAATCAAAGTTGTGTCTATTTACAAAAAGTATATTCATTACTAAATAACACATTATTAAAAAATATTTAATTTTTTGCCACTTCATCTAACACTGTCCAAATCATTTCGATAAAGTTTTTGGCAAAGCTGAATTTTATAAGGATAAAATCTGGGTTTTTTTTTAGAGTTTGCAGATATCTGATTTTGACTAATATTGGGATTTTCGATAACTAAACCGACTACGATAAAAACATTGTCTTCATCTTTAGTGACAAGTTTTCTTGTAATAGGAGTTTTATGAGACACAGTCTCTTTATCGAAACTGGTTTAAAAGTTTCTTAAAAACGTCTGGCTTAAGATGATTTCTTCCGGGAAATCTTTGAGCATAAACTCGAGAAGGCAACAAACAATTTTTTTGACATTCTCCAAAGATAAAAATTATATCAATACGCTCTTCTTTTTGGTAAATCTTCATTTTAACTAAGCACTATTCAAATAATAACGAATTAAACTTCCACAATTCTAATTATAACATTAATACAGCAAAGCAGACTTTGCAAATTAAACTGACAAAATAAATGAATTATCTAATACTACTAAATACAATAGGTAAATAGATTTATTAAAGTCTATTTAAAAACCAAAATTATGCAAAAAACCATTATTTGGCGTATTGTGTAATAACGACACTCTGTATAATATAAAAATAATTTTAAAAAGTAACCATAACAAACTTTTATATATCCCAAATGTAAAATGTTCTGAAAGTCACGTATTTCGGCCACAAAATTTCTAGCCGTATATTGTAAATAACTCGGTATATCTCGTTAAATATTATTAAAAAATGTTTGAAATAAAAGTTGTCTAGCATTTATTTCTTCATTACGAGAAGATATGTAATATCACTACAATTTTTTTAAACGACAAAGTATCCCTATTTTTTTTATTGACATAAAACTTTAACACCTTTACTAAAGCAAAAAAGCGATGGTAGAGTGATGTTAAGTTTATTACGAAATCTACAATGTTAACATAATAACTGAACTGACCATTCTACTAGAGATATTTGGTCTATTCAACGATTTGGAAAAATTTAATTAAGGTACTGGCGGACATTAATCCCAAAATGTGAAGGGGACCCTGTCTTGCTAGAACCATATTCTGTCATAGAATGTATACGGATTGCCTTCATTTGGATATAAAACAGCTAATACAGAAACTATCTCAAATCGTAGAAAATTTAGATAAACCTCGGCCGTTAAATTACTCTAAAAAAATAAACTCCGAAAATTTAGATTCCCATCACTTCTGCCTATACATTAACTTTCTGTTGATACCGAGTGTGTTATTCTACATACCAATTAGGATCTGTTAAAAACCACTATTATGTGCTGTGCCGTTTAAACAAAACAAAATATGTTTGTGAAAATTAGCATTGCTTTTAAGTTGTTGGGTTATTTTTTTGCAAAATTCCGGTCGGTGATCCAAGACGTCTTTGTCCAGTGAATTTTTTTGTATTACAATTTCGCGTAATTTATCTAACGGAAACATGCAGGTTTTTTACTACAGCGAACATCACATTTTTACTTTCTTCATTATTTAAAACTGTAGCTCTGCTCGGTTTTGGTAAATCATTAACACATATCTTGAAATGTTAGTTATTAATTACGTAATGTGAAATCAGGGCACAAATTCTTAAACCAATTACAAACTTCTGTTTGCGTCCTTTTTCCTTCTCTATATTCTAAAATCATAAAAATTTTAGTACATTGGTTTTTGGATAAATGAGCCATTTTTGTGTATTGCAAAAGCGTATTTCATTCACAAATGCAAATAAGTAACTTTTTACTCTAAATTGACAGTTCTAAAGCGCAATCAATTGTTTCAAGCAATCATAAATGTTTAGGTTAATGACTATTAAAATAAACTTGACATTATTCTATCATCGATTTTTTACTTTTTCTCAAAAACTAGTTTAGTAAAGTATTAAAGTTTTATATTATCGGAAAAAAAACTAGCTTTCTTAAATCAGTACAATATTAGGGTACCGTGTTATTAAAAAAATGTAGTGATATTAACTGCTCAATTGTTTTTTCATAAAATAAATATTTACTGAAATAATTAATTACATTTATTATAATTAAATTTAAATTACATGTAAATAGTTAATTTAAATAAATTAAGTTCTTAAATCCATTACAATATTGCAATTTTCTATTTTGAATAATTTCTGTGTTGCCGATCTTACAAACTGAGCTCTCGTCACACAGCGGATATCTTCAGAGCTTGGAATAACACTTCTATACGATTGTCTGATAATGTCCACTAAAACGTGTGAGAAAAACTTTTATTCCATGATTTGAAAATGTTCAATGCAACTTGCGACAAAAGCTCAGCTTGTGAGATATCAACAACACGAGAATTATCTAGAATGGAAAATTGTAATATGAATGTAACTCCTTGAAACCTAAAATCACACATAAACACATTCTGGACTTCCATTGTTTCTATTTTAATTTTTTTATTTTTTGACATAAATAAATGCTTTTTTTTGTTGTTGGCTTATGACCATCAATAAAACAAACAAACATAAGCCCGCGACCAAAAAAAGAAAAATTACCGAAAGTGTTACTCAGCATCCCATACGTTATTCTGAGAAGATAAAACGCATAAGAAGAAGTTACAAAATCAATAGTGTTTAGATCATCAAGAAGTATGATCATGGCACAAAACCACAGACCATTCGAGATTCCAAAAACTGTATCTATTAAGTTCCGTGTGAATGCGGCAGCTCATACGTGAGGGAAACCAGAAGACTCTTAAAAGTCAAACTGAAAGAACACAGAATTCATATGCAAAGAGAAGAAATATCAAGATCCGACATTGCGCAACATTCCTCGGAAGAACGACATATAATTAAATTGGTTGAGGCAAAGATTATAAACAAAGATCAACATTGGTACAAAAGAAAACTTAAAAAAGCAACAACAACAAGAACCAACCAAGTTTAGAAATAGGAAACGTGTAGAAGCAGCTTTAAAGAACTTAAACTACACTAGTGTTTTTATTGGTTGTTCGTTTAATTGCATTTTTGCACGCTTGATCGCCACATTAATCATTTCCTTAGTAGGTATATAGCTTTAGTAATCTCTACATTTGTCAGTATTCACCTGATACAATTTAGATACTCTAGCAATCTAAACGTTGTGTATATTCATTTGTTTTTGTTAAAAAATAAAAAAATAGAAATAAAGAGAGTGAAAGTGCAGAATTGGGCTATTATATCAAACTCAGCTTTCTATTGGCGCCGCAGTGGCGTTGCAATCTTAATCAAAATACAATGATAATAACTAGCAGTGTAGCTACACGACGTCGTGTGACGAAAATCTGCGATTTTTTTACATTGTATTTGTACGTAAAGTTTAAATAAATTTTGATTTTATTGTATTAATAGATACATGTTGGTGCTGTTAATGTTTTTATGTCTTAGAAATAGAACTATACATTAATACTATTGAGTGTTTTAATACTAATATCTGCTAAATAGTATTTTTAATGTATTGTTACGTATCTATTTACTATTAACTAATTTATTTAAACGATTAAAAATTATGTTTACCTATTCTAGAAATATGCACACCTCCAAACCAACCGAACTAATAAAATCTAATGATAAAAACACTTACACTATAATTTATGTATAACCGCTGCACAATACCATCACTAACACGAAATAAGATAACGTCCTCGGATATCACACTTGTTTACACTAATTATCACGTTCACGATTATTCTCGATTTATTTATGTAGACACACGCGTGCTAACGATACTTATTTATTTCAACTTGATAATCTTCTCAACACATTCGCATTCCAGCAATAACTGACCTACGATCTGTCTCGTCGCTATATAAAGACATACGGAAATCCTTCTCGATCGTTCCTCACTTTTCGCTATAACTTCTAGAAAATAGATAACAGCCAGTAATTTCTTGAACGTTTCAGTATCATAAACTTAAGTACATCTTACAGTTTATTTTACTGAATATCGTCTTATAACTTACACCGTTTGTGTCAAACACATAAACTTATAAAATCCTTTGTTGAGTTAAAGAAGACACATTGAAGTTATGTTATTAAATTTTTTCATATTATTTTGCATAAAAATTAACTAAAATGTCGGCTAGATGTTAGTTATTAAGTCACTGTAAATCGAGATTAACTATAGCATTCTATTAATAATAAAATAAACAAACTAATGTCGATTTTCGGTTTAACCGAAGTAATACTACAGTTGTATAACAACTCCTTTTGTTCAAAACATTCTGTATTTTTTTTAAAGTGATTTGTAAAGTTAGAGAATATTCTCCAGTTTTCCATGGCGAATAATTATGTAAACAAGACTAGGTAGAAAAAGATTTGATATGCTTGATGAAGCATTTGAAATTTATTTTGTTTTGAAATTTTTATAGGTATATACAAACGTCATGCTACAATAGTAACAGTTTTATTATAAAAACCTTTTTAGTCGACAATATATTTAAGAAACTGCAAAGATAATAATAATCAAATTCTGCGTTTTTCACAATAAATTAAAAAAAATATAAAAAACTATTAACGATCATAATTTATAAAATTTACAATATTTTTATTTTTTTTCAAATATACTCAAAAGTTATTTCTTATTAGTTTTTGAAACTTTATAAGAGTTATAAAAATTTATAACATCATTTACTGTTTTCGGTATTTTGTTTAAATTAGAAAGTTACTACAAATTATTTTGTTTTGACGGTATATTCATTTAGTTTAAAAAAATTAATTATTGACAATAAAACGGAAACAACAAAGTTTTGTTAAATTTAAAAAACGTTATGTTATATGCATCGATATAGCATCAAAAATTAAAAAACTAAACAAGTAATTGATCTAAAAACTTGTACAAATAACACATATTTATTTTATTAAAAAGTTAACATTAAACAATTTTAATTAATTATCTTTTACGTAACTCTAGGATTTTTCTAATTAAATTTATAGACAATCTGTTATGAATGGAATATATTTCAAACGATTAAGAATAACTTTACGATGTCATTAAATTTTAGTAACGTTTTCCTTAATAAAAAGTACTCTAATTACCACTTAATTAAAAAAATGTTTTAAATAAATTGGAAACTTTTTAGTTTTGATATTGTTTCTTAAGTTTTGATATTATTTGTAAATGCAATCATTAAATATTTATTTAATTATATTACGCTTATAAATTACTTATTTGTAGACTTATATAATTAAATAAAATTTATGGTGTAATTACATAGGGACACAGTGGAACCAAAAACGTTATATATTACAGTTATAAAATACATAATAAAATTTTTGGAATTTTAATTTAAACGTATTAAACCTTTCTTGTTCTTTATTTGCATTTTGAAAGTAATTTTTTTATGAAAATATACTTATATTTAGCTACAAAACAAAAACTAAATTATTTCTTAGTTTTATTAATATTAATACTGTAAAATAAATTATTTATTTACGCTTCACTATTTCACAAATCGTTCTTTTTCAATTATTTTCAAGAATTCTTTGATTAATTTTCAAACAATGTTATTAAGCTTTTCAAGGAAATTGAAAATTTCCCTTAATAGTGTCATTAACTGTACATTATTTGTCGCCATCTTTTTTGTTTTTTGCCACTAACATTCTATTTTAAACTTGAATTCAAATTAGTATAAATTGTTTAAAAGTATAAATTAATAGATTTATGAAGCATTATAAAAATGTCAATATTTACAGCTTTGCTTGCAGCTATTGTTATGTTATTATAATAATTAGCTGAACAGATTCCGCATTGTTGTTCGTTGATTATGCACTGCCTTCACTGCCCTGCAAAATATTTTTCTTACTGACATTATAGACGTGTCAATTTTTTTTTAAAGTTGTTTTGTTTAGTTGGGAAATGAAGCGTCTGCGAAATAAAATTTGTCTTATATAGAAATAAAAGTTTTTGTTGTAATTTTTAAAACAATTTTAAAAAAATAATAAAATCTATAAATTATTTGTAACTGCCTTTTTTTAATTGCATTTCTTAGAGATAATCGTGAGTTTTTCAGGAATTTCAGGTTGCGTCTGTCTAATACGTAAATTGACTGATACCACACAATAAATAATAAAAAATAAAATAAAATCATGTCTTAATTAAAATAATACATTTGTTTCTCATTACATTACTATCATGTAAACGTAACTAAACATAATTTTTGACAATTTTATTTCGTTTTTTATTTTGTAAATTTTTGTATCAATAATGAATTCCAAATTAAAAAAATTTAATTTGCAAGTCTGTAATTTTTTTTTCAGGTACAACAAATAAAAATTAAAGAAATAAATTAACTAAATCTAATTTTTACGTTTACAATTATACATTATTATTGCAAGTAATTTATTATATTAATGTAAATACACAGAACTATTTTGTAACAATTTGTTTAAAAATTGTAAATTACAATGCAACTTAACTTTATAAATGTTTAGTAATTCAAGATTGTCTGGTATTGAAGTCTGTATTTCGGGTTTCTTTTCTGTACCGGCATTGATATCTCGTACTCCTTGAAATTAAAGCATCAATTATAATTGAAGTTTTTTTATTGGATCAACTAAATCATACACACGCTGCATTAAATGGGTTCGCTTAATTATAAATTAAAAATAAATCAAAATCACCATATCAGTTGCAATAAATGGATAAAAGTGTATAAAAGAAGCAACAGGTGGTGCATAGATTTAACGAATAGAATGGGATTTAGCACAATGGATAGAATTGTCGTTATTTTACGTAGTAGTAAAGGTAAGGCAATTCAAATATTTGCATTTACAGACCAACCGTGAAGACGAGACGAGGAAGGCGTGGACAAGTTACTGACAATAAAAATCAAGTGCACGTAGATGTACGATGTAGGTACAGGTAATTACAATAAGGTATGATCGGCGGGGCCGTCGAGGCCATGTCTGACAAAGGTAACAAACCGGTCTCGGGCCGCCTGACTTTTTACCACACGCTACTTTTATTTTCATTCTTCTATATAACACCCTCCTCCTCACCCCCTCTGAGCGCAACGGGCTTGAGGATACCTGGCCAGTCGACGGTTAGTCAAGTAAAGTGTCCAATCTGCTCGTTTTCATCTACTAATCCTCTATTATAAAATACAAATACAACAAAATTTTGTTTAAAAGAACGAAACGGCAGTGCAAGTGTTCTTATATCTGCAAAACTAGCCAAAGCAGAAGACTATCTAAATCGGTAAGTTTCTTATTAAATTAAAAAAAAATTGATTTAAAAGTATTTAGTAACTTCATAAATATTTTTGTGTAAGGAAGACGTTTTAATAATACCGATTAATAATATTTTTATTTTTGTAAATTATTAACAGAATAATGTTGAATAGCCGGGGCACTTGTCAGGTGGGGTTGGCCTCTCAAGGTCAGCTTTACCAGGCATTAACCTGGCGTGCATCGCGGTAGAAGGGTACGCTCGCGGTTTAACACACGGTCTTTTACCCTTGAAATGTTAAAAAGACGCATGTACTACTTAACATATTTGAAAAAGTTAAGTTGCGCATGCTTATAAAAAATACTTAAATTTTTCGAAATCAATTTTCAAAAATTTTAACACAAATATAACACGTTTGATTTGCTTAAAAATTTAAAAATTGGAAGACAATTACATGTTTCATTAAATTATTAGTAAAAAGTTTATAAATTATTAAATAATTGCGTCTTAATAAAAATATGTTTATTATTTTGCTTCTAGAATTTTAATAATTACACGATTCAGTTAATTTTATAGTTTTGAATGGACCAATCATGTTATAATGAAACGTTTCAATTACAAACATGTTTAGTGTTTTTTTTATAAAATTACAAAAAAATTATAAATTACATTTTTCTGACCTTCGACTTGTCTACTTGACCTCACGTTGAGGTTAATAGCCAGTCTTTACAAAAATCTATTGTAGCTGTTCCGGAAAATCCCGTTTTTTATGTCAGATTATTGGTAAATGTGATTGCGAAATTATTCTTTTGTCTGTAAGTACTGTTGGTGTTCATACTCGCTGACATTAAAACCATATATGTTAATTAATTAATTACAGCGTTCTTATTACTAATCTCGTGTGTACTGGTAATTTTGAGGATGTAAGACATTTATATAATGACATTCTGCAGACACGTAGGTGTGTAACATTTGGCGCCTTTGTCTTTTACTACGTAACTATACGTCTTGTATCGTACAGCATTTTAATTACTTATTTTATATCCTACGTAAAGTATTTGCTAAATATCATTTACGCATTATCCTTCAACTATTTTAATTCTGTTCCTTTTAAAAACTAAAAAAATTAAAAGTAAGTTTGACGTTTATGTTATTTGAACAAACTTTAAGTATTTGCCGGTTGTTTTTATTGTTGTATGACTCAGTCCTTGTTTAGTTTTTTGACGTTAAACAAAATGCAAATTTGTACCAGATTTTAGAGTCAATTCACCGTTTCAGAAAAAATGGAAGAAACGAAATTTTATATATATATATATATTCTAACTAGTTAATTCGTTCATATATACAGTTTAAAAGAAAGTTGATGGGATCGTTATTTATAAGGATTTGTTATTTTGTATTAACTAATTTGCATGAATACGTTTGAAAAAAAAATTAATTATCTACCACATTTAAGTTCAAGGATAAATATTTTTTCACGCCTTCGTCTTTTTTTAACTAGATCGATGATAATGAAAAAAAAATGCGTCGATAGACCTGTTTGTAGGATTCTTTAAGTATGTGATGTAAATAGTAACATGTGCAATCAGGTATAATAACCACAAGCCGATTAATTATATATTATATGATACATAGCGTAGGAAAAAAAACGTTGTTCATGATGATGACTAATAATTGCACTATTTGGTATGTTGATTTATCTTATGGCAAAGTCACTCATTACTACGTCTTTCTTTTAAATGTGAGACTGAATAAGA
Organism: Aquatica leii; assembly: GCA_035610365.1. Taxonomy (NCBI): domain Eukaryota; kingdom Metazoa; phylum Arthropoda; class Insecta; order Coleoptera; family Lampyridae; genus Aquatica; species Aquatica leii. The sequence goes on from CM069433.1 coordinate 169,927,307, forward strand.
AAAATTGTTTTTGACAAACTAATTTACTTTTTTTTTAATTTTTACATTAGATAGAAACAAATTAAAAAATCAACCGTTTACTAGTATTGAGTAAAAAAAATACTATATAGTACACAAAAATGTATCTCTTCAAAATTATCTTCAGCTTGTCTAAAAATATGCAAAACATCGGAATGAACGTTATAAAGACGTTAACGTGTAAAATCCGCATGATTTAATTATGTACCATTAAATAACACCTTTTTTAAAGACGCACCCAAATCGTTTTTAATTTAAACATAAAACCGGAATGTGCGTTTTTTTTCTACAGCTCTATAAATAACAACAAAAGATTTATTATACATAAATTTATCGGCAAAAAACAAACAAAAATCAGCTGAAGTGTTTTAAATAGTAAAAAAGGTCACATGTGTGTTTAAAAAGAATGTACAAAATGATTTTCGTTGACATTATTAAAATTGCATGATGGAATGGTACATTAGAAAGGATTCGAGGGGCACGGCCTTCAGGTTTCATGGCCGAGGTAAATGGCATCAAGTTCACGTTCAAGCAAGTGAAGGTTAGTGAAACGAGATAGGTAACAGATCACTGCAAGAGGGACTCGCCTTCTGTGATCAAAAACTTGATATGTTTTGAAACACATTGTTGATAAATTATTCATCTAAGTTTTTTAATTTGAAGAATTCAATTTCTTGCGTACGTGGCTGCTGTGGGCTTAAGTAGTTTAAAGGTCAATTAATAAATTATTAAAATTTGGGATAGGTATGATTAATAATTGTCCGATTGAAGCTTAGAAGCCACTAAAACAACCTTAAGCAACTAAGCTTATTCTATTGTGTTGGTTGATAACCTTACAAAATAGAAATTTTGAAATTCTTAGACCCGGTTTTTCAATTAAGGTTTCAACTCCGGATTAATTAACCTACGGTTAATTTTAAAATTCTGTCATATTATTGGTTATCACATAACCAATAACCAATTATATGGCAGTGTTTTTAAATTAACTTGAGTTTAAGTTAACCAAAGTTTAAACTATAACTGAAAAACTTTAGTATTTTAGTCTCCAAATCAAACTACATATGTTTTAAACGTTTGTACTAAAAGTGCCAGAAATTAACCAAAAATAGTAAAAAAAAATTTTTTTTATTAATTATTTTGGCTTACAACACAAGACATTTTTGAAAACAGCTTTTTATGAAACAAAGCCAAATTAAAACTGACATTAAACTACAAACTTTAAATTACTTTTTGCACTTTATCAATATAATTAAGTAAAAAAGTTTATTAAATTATCCGTAAAACAAAAAAATTGGATTTATACATAACATATGTGGTATTTAAATAATTAAAACTCAAGTTTTTATATAATTTTTTTTAATCAAACAAATACAAATATTTTAAATGACTTAATCACTAATTATAAACATAGAATTTTTGCAATTAAACATAATAACAACACAAAAACAGTTTATACTATAAATTTATCATATTTTATGTTTCAAATTAATTTATGTATAAAGCAGTTGTAGTAAACTAACCAAAACAAAACTACAACAAAAAAAGACAAATTTTTATAAAATAAAATGTAAAAACAAAATTTACTATGGATTTTATTTAATTTTGATTAGGTAATTGCAGTTATCGTAACAATATTTTATTAACAAATATATGAATTAAATGCACGGTTTGTTTTGTAGTAGAAACAAATAAAAACGGTAAAGTAAGCTATAAATGCTAAAAAAATTATTATATAAATTGTATTTAATGCAAATTAAGAAAAAATTAGGATTTACAGCAAAATACATTTTTCGGGGTTGCTATAAAACTTTAATTAGTTTAGATTGGTCGATATAAATAATATTTGCAGAAACAAAAAGATAATTGTTGAGTATTATCTGAACCGTTAAATTTCAAATAACTATATTATTGCAAATTTTAGAATCTGTTGTAAAACTATATAAGATTTTGTTATATTATATGTACGTGTGTGCATGTTTTATCAGTTGTATTTGAATTTAAAATTTTACACATACCTTTTATCTATTATCGCCATTTTGTCAAAACGTTGCAGTCATACAAAATTTCAAAATTTTTAAATACGAATTGGTACGAAATTTAATAAAAATTATAATTATTTATATTACTACATATCACATAGTTAGCAATGCTTATCTGACCATTCTAAATAAATGAAACTCTCATTTCAGAAACAACCTAACTTACATTTTGACCATTTTAGTTTATATAAGTGCCGTTAGCATCTTTGGTTTTATAACGATTAAAAATAAATGTTTATTTCTGAAACTTTAACTTAAAGTTTGAACTAAGTTTTTTTCATCTTCTGAAATCCGTCAAAATGTGACTTAGTTTGTTTCTGGGCGATTCAAATATAAAAACAAACTGGCGAGCAAATTAAAAATTGATTTTTCGAATTACAAATTACAATTAAAAAGTTGGCTTTGATATATCTCTACAGCAAAGAAATCTTGGTCAGTTTTATATACGTAAATATATTATTACCTTATTTTAACACAAAAAACTTTTTTTTTTGATTTACGAAAAACAAATTACAGCAATAGCCTACAAAAATTTCGTTAGCAATGTTATTACAAAAATTTCACCATAGCCTTTGAAACCGACGATTCTACAAATGTTCACCGAACAATTGATAATATTTGTACACGTATTACTGACTTTGTAGTGAAGAGTGTATAAAAACTTTAGCTTGAGATAATGATGAGAAATATTTAAAAAAAACAGTTTGTAAAGAAAAAACTTGGATTTGAAAGCTATAGAAGTCATACAACAATTTTTTTTTAAAGATATGCAAAATAAAATTTGGTGACTTGCTATTTTGGACACAAATACTTAAAACCAAATACTGCAAAAGTTTTTACACCGAGTCAATAAAAGTAAGAGATAAAGTGATGAAAAGAAATTTTTTTTGTTAAAAAAATGTAGAAATACTTTTATTTTAGACATAAAAGTTTCACCATAAAATATATTAATGATTTTTTAGTGTAAATTGTGTATATTTATTTAATACTTGTAAATTTTTTGTAAATTGTACTTGTATGACGTCCTAAGGCTTTGTAGATATTACTTAAATTCGCTAAATACATATAAAGATATAGAGGAAAAATTCATATCGGATTAATGTAGTTGCATTTTATCTTTACAATGTCAGTTTAAGGCGAAATTCACATGAAAGCGATAAGCAACTAGCAACACGCGATATGCAGCTCTTATCACTTACAAAAAGCACATGTCTATTAGGTTGTTCATTCACAAAAAATCGACGGCGACATCGATCTATAGGATATCTGTCTGCAACATAGAATTTGTGTCGGTAGCAACATCAACTGCCAGTCGCTAGAGACATATCTTGCTTGACGTAAAGATTTATTTTGTACTTATTCGGAATGGAAGAGAAAGAAAATATAATTTTTGTGCAAATTGTTGAATAATATCCTTGTTTGTACGACTATACCAATTCTGAGTATTCCAAACGTCAAGTTACTGAAGAAACCTGAAATTTAGTAGCTAATAAAGCAAAAATATCAGGTATGTAAACAATGTTTCTTTTTATACCGGGTTGGGCAAATGTATAGAAACATATATTTTTTAAACCAAATACAGAAATAATGAAATGTGCATTGTAAATGGGGTTAATTAAGAAATCTGACGAGATAATTTTGGCCGTGATTTAATTGGTTATTGGGTAACGCATAAATATTTTCGTTTTTTTAAAGGAAATCCATCCTTCTTATTCCAAAATATGATTCATCGACGTAATTTGTCTATCAATCCAATAAAATATTGGATGTATTCAAAAAAGATGCCATAAAAAACGCGATTAATGCGTACAATATGCAAGTATTTGAACGCACAAATAAAAACACAGCTAAGTAAGAGGTGCGTCTTGTTGATAATGTTAGGAAGTACTTAAATGATAAATACTACACATAAGCTCAAATATTGTACGCACTATTTTAATCGCGCTTTTAATTAAATCTCTTCCAAATACATATATTATTTTAGTGATTTCATAGACAAATTACATCGATAAATCATAGTTTGGAATAAAAACAATAGATTCCTATTTAAAAAACCAAAGTAACTGCCTGTTGGGCAATACCTAATTACCAGATAACGGTCAAAAGTACCTGTTTAAATTTCTCGAATAACCCCATTCAAAACGCACATTTCATTATTCATCCTTGGTTCAAAAGATGTAAAAATGTTTCTATACATTTGCCTAACCCGGTATATATCTAATATCATTGTTATCAAATGCTACAAAACAAGCAAGTGTGATCCATTTTAATATTATTTGTAATAATTTGCTAATATAATAATTGCATTGCTAAGGGATTGCTGCCTAGGGCAAAATAATCAACCAGATGATCTCGTAGTGTTATTGCTGAACTGTTTTCATTAATTTTGGAATGCACATTATCGTGTACTTGACCAGGCATTGTAAAACTTCCTTTTTTCATGCGGATAAAATTGTGTAAAGCACAAGCAGCTTTTATTATATTATCAACACTCTCTCCACAAACAATAAGACTTTTAAAAACTCTGAATATACTGTCTAACACATCAAAAGAACACTCAACGCTTTTGCGTCCTTGTGATAACCGGTAATTAAATATTTTTTTTGTCATCTAAAACTCTTTGTAGATATAAACGCATCAAAAAATGCTTAATCAGCGCAAAAATAAAATGGAACTATATTATCCTGCCACAACATGTAAAAGAGGTTGTGGTGGTAGTACGTGTAACTTATTTTAATGAAGCCGGCTTAGGCTGTTTGTTTTAAATACTGCACCGTCACTTTCCGTCAAGTCAAGTGATCCTAAACAATTTTGTAGATTCCAAAGCTCATGGTACCGATTAATTACAGTTTTTTATTTTATTCTGTCTGGTATCGGCATGCAAATAAACTGTAAACATTTCCACATTGCAGTTGTTGTTTCCCTAATTATGTAGCTGATTGCACTGTATGCTAAATACCAACTAATTTTAAAATATTAGAACTGGGCTATTCTATATAATAGTAAAGGATTATCATTATCCCAAGTTTTTACATCCAATCTTAAATATAGGCCTTTGCCTACTTCTTCTATTGCTCTCGATTTTGTGCAATACCAATCCGTGCGAACCCTGCTTTTCGTACCAGCGCATTGGTGGTCGTCCTATTTTTCTTTTGTGCTCGTATGGCCTCCAGTTTATTATTTTACAGCTCCATCGGACATCACTTCTGGTTACATGTCCAGCGTATCTCCATTTTAAGGGTACTATTATTTCTCCTACATTTGTTACTTTGGTGATGGCTCTTATTCTGTCATTTCTAACTCTATGACTTCTTGTTATCCCCATTATAAATCTTTCCATTCCTTTTCAACAACTCTCAATATTTCTATATTGCCTTCTGTGGTTGTCCAGTTTTCTGCCCCACATGTAATGACAAGCAGCACGCACTGGTCGAACACTTTATTTTTAAAGTGTTGAGCAATTTTCTTGTCTTTGCATGTAAAACTTAATCTTCCGGATGCAAGCCACCCTAATCTTTTTTTTTCTGGCTTGCCTTTCCCATTTTTATTCTACTTAGAAATATAGGTATGTATATTGTTCCCCTTTTTTTATTTGTTTTTGTTTGGTTCATTCCTACACTGTCACTCGCGTTGCTTGATCTGCGTGCATAATTTTGGTTTTTGTTAGGTTCATCTTTAATCCTACCTTCATGGATTACCTGTGTTAGTCATTGTAAGTCATCCTTGTTTTGGGTTAATTTGGGTAGTACCAATGGTAGTACGATTTTGTCGGCGTATTGTAGATTAGTCAATCGTTCCTTATTTACATTCCTTTATCTTTCTAATTCAATTTCTTAAATCTATTTTCGAGCGTCAACGTTTGGTGAGAGCAAGTCACCCTGCCTAACTCTTCTTTTAAGTAGGATCGGTTTTGTTTCCTCGTGCAGAATGTATGTAGCTGTGGTTTCTTGGTTCGATTGCTTTGTCAAGGCTATTATATTTGGTCTATTTTGCTATTTGCGAACGCCTTATAACCAGCCAATTGATTTCTGCTGTTAAAGACTTTATCATAGTCTACGAATGCTATACAAAGGAAATCCATATTTGTTGACTTTTTCAATTACTATTTTCATTGTGAGCAGGTGATTATTAGTGCCGTAATTTTGTCTGAATTCTACTTGTTCCTGAGGTTGATAATTATCTAACTTTTTCCATAATCTGTTTATGTTTTTTGTCAATAGCTTATATAGGTGTATTACTTTTGTATGGTGTTTTGGGCTCGTCTTCTTTTCCATTTTTTGTTTTAAACATTTGTTATTGTTTTTTATAACTTAATTTATTAGTTTTTTTTTGTGTTTTCATTTTATTTTTCCTAATTTACTGATTTACATGTGAATATTCTTTTGTTGCTTTTCTGTCTTCTTTCATCATTTGTCTTTTCATTAATTTCTTAGTTTTCTCATTAATTAATTTTTTTTATCTTATGTAGCTTGGTAGCGTCTTTTTAAATTCCTCTATTGATTTATGCAAAACATTTTATATGTTCTTGCTTAATTCCTCCGCAGCTCGTTAGTGCTCTTATCCATATTTGCTAGATTTTTATTTATTATTTGTGCATATGCTTTTTTCTCTCTCTTATTTTGTTATTAGTGATATTTGTTCCTATGATTCTGTGGTCTACCTGTATTGTATTCAGTACTGTCACGTCTCGAATTACTTGTTTTCTATCTGTAAGAATGCAATATATTTCATTTCTGCTATTTGGTGAAATGAAATAAAATATTATAATATAGTTCAATCAAAGTGTTTGTTACAACGACGCAATGTAAAAAGAAGTCGAAAAACATTCCTACAGCATTTAGTCAAATTCAAAAAAAATTCAATTCATATCAAGCGTTAACAAGAAAAAATGCTATCTTTAATACGTGTTGCAGTTATTTTTACTATTAAATCACAAGCTTACCATTGCCCAGTAAGAAAAATGATGCTGTAAATAAAACAGCAAATACGTCGGATGGATCTACTCAGGAGAATGGATGGATCAATATTCCTAAAATAATAATCGATAGGCAAACTCAAACAACTAACTGTAAGCATTATACAGAGATCTCAAATTTCCTTCACTTCAAAGTGTTTTGTGGATTATATAAGGAGGCAAAGTACAGAGGACGCCGAATTGCAATTTTTTGCAACGTTTTACCAGATTGTGAAAATATTCTAGGTGAAACCAAAAATTACAACTCGATCGATAATATTTTGGGAGAACAAGAGTAAACTCCTGGTGTAGTAATTGCCAAAATGTCTGTCCCTTCAACAATGACGTTCAAAGATAGTAACCTTCTAGATTTGAATCGGACAATTACCCTTTGACAAAGCGAAAATCGTCAAAATTTAATAAAGGCACCTGAAACATCTACATCTCCCAGTATTTTTTGACATGTTAATTGAATGACTCGATGTCGTAAGCTTTGATTTGCAAATTAAACAATGAACTAAACAAAGTGTATAACTTACCTTTGAGTAATAAGAACGCGTTTGTCGACACTCTTGGTTTTTCTAGTTTCTGGTAGTGAATAGTTTGTCCATTTAGTGTGAATTCAGAACCGATGCAATATATCACCTTGCTTGTTTTCGATTGTTGGTTGCTTATAGCTTTGGTGTGATTTTCCATAAGCTGTCACAACCAAATAGTAGTAAACAGTATAAGAAAATGCAAACATGTAAAAAGAAAAGAACTATATCCATCGGAATATGGAATATTCAAGGCGTAGGAACCAAACAAAAAGAAGTAATTGTAAAGATAGAAGATTAACAGAAGTTAAGAAAAAAAAACAGGAAAACAAATATCTTCTTTGACAAATTATTTGATAGAAGAGAATATACTTACTCCAAAAAAATCATCGTAGGACACCTCAACAGTCGTGTTGGAAAAGAACAAGAAGACGTAGTAGAAAGGTTTGGAAAAAGAACGTAAAAAATGAAAACAGAAATATATTAATGAACTTTTGTAGAGAAAATGAATATATTATAACAAACACATTTTTTTGACATAAAAACATTATAAATATATGTGGATAGATCCTACAAAAAATTTGCTAGTATTTATCACATGGTAATAAGTCATCTCATATATACATACATAATAGAAAGATATACAAGCGAATACAGAAGAGATGGAAGAAATAAATCAAATAGCTTTTAAAACCGATCCACTTAAACAGTTTAGCATTAGGTGCCTATAACAAAATAGAATAGAACACAAACTAGACATCAATGAAGACGGACAATATGTATAGACATTTTTAAAATAATTATTATAGAAGCAGGGACAAAGACACTAGAAATGAAAGAAAAGAAAATTGCATATACGAAATGTTATCTGCCCAGAAACCCCAATCAAGAAAAAATTATGTACATTTTAGAAAGGAAGTAAAATATATAGTAAGAGTTGAACAAAATGAACATTGGAACATACTATGCAGCAATATAGACAGCACATTAGCATACAACAGATCAACCTCAGCATGGAATACAATAAAGAAAATAAAAACAGTAAGAACACGAAAGGAACAATACAGACAATATTGTCAGAATTATAGATAGAACACTACTCCAAACTACTACAAGGAAACAGAAATTAATATTTACTTGACGACGAAATTGTAAATATTATCGTAGAACCGAAAAGTACTATCAATAAAGTACCAAAAACACTCAAAAAAAAAGAATAAAGCTTTTGGCTCAGATAATATAAGAATAGAACTGTTTAAATATGGGGGAGGAACACTACAATACAATACGATATTTGCCAAAAATGTTTAACAAAATAGAAAAAATATTGGAAATTCCCCAAGACTGGAAGAAATCATATATCATCTCAATATATAGAAAAGGACTTGTTGTGACAATCTTCAAACCATATCTAGGCTGTTCTCTAGTTGAGGAAGCAGTACCCAACACTCTTTACTCTTTGTAGACGCCAAAGTTCTATTTACGCAAAACTAAAACGACATGGAGTATATGCCCTCAAAAATTCGAGTTCGAGAAATAGGGATTGACAATAAACTTCCAAAAGACGAAATATATGTGTATTGGAAGTGAGGCAAAATAATTTATACATTGGTGACCAAGAAGTTGTAAATATTTGGGTACTTAGCTCCACAAGTGCATGTAAAAACGACATTTTGTCTACATTTGTAACAAACAGACTATTAGAGATAAAATACAAATAATAGAATTCAATTTTATGAAGAGAAGCTTAAGAAAGACCAGACAAGACAAAATAAGAGTGGAAGAGATCTGGAGAAGGATGGAAATAAAACACTCCATTATCAAAACATTAGAAAACCGAGCACTACAATGGTATGGGTAAGTTAAAAGATTGCCAGAACAACGTTGGCCAAAGAAAGTTACCGAAACCTTAGAATGGAAAAGCCACGTAAATCTAATAATGGCAGGAAAAGGTGTAAATGATGGATACTGAAAAAATAAAAATTTTTGGTAACAGAAAACATCAAACCCAAAACTTCAAAAAGAAGAAGAAAAACTTGTCTCAAATTTATGTGCTTTTGTGAAGCAGAAGTTTGTGCATGTTTAGTCTAAAAAGTTCTGTATTGAGCAGAAGTTTTTCTGCATTTTTAAACGCTTTTTGATTAGTTAAGTAAATATGTATATATAATTATCCTTTTATATAATATGCTCCAAAACTAAAGTCTACACGTGGTGTAAAATTAACTTAGAAACAAAAGCATGTTTTTTTGGAAATACTTCATCAAACAAAGTAATTAATGGTGTAAATAATATTATTAAGAAAACTGCGTTACTAAACTTAAATTACACTGCTATTATCTTTGCACAAATTTATATAATCCGAGGTTTTTATTTTTATTTCAAACATTCAAATGTTACTTGTCTTTCTATCAATAAAAAGAGTACTGGTACGATTTGTATCTTAATCTCGCCTATTTGCTTGTTTTCGTCAGCTAAATATTAAAGATAGCGGTTATGAAATAAATTTTACAGTTATAAATCGTTTTGTATCGAATTTATGCCTCAGTCATTTTAATCTTCCTGTAATTTACAGTAAAAAACACAAGTAACAAAAACTATTTTTATTTATTTCTTTAATAGAATTGTAGAAACTAAAATAACTAATAATAAACAAAAAATATTTTTGTTGCAGGCTGGAATTATCTTGCTGATCTAACTTGGCTACTGATTTTATTAGGTAAGTATATTTTATTATAAAATAAGTTTGCATAGCGAATGAACGTTAAAGCACGGTTGAGTTAATATTTAACACCGCTAAACGCATCTTCATCCATATTTTGCTTGCATAATTAAACCAATTCCGGGAAAAACTTTATTTTTTAGCAGTATCATTCATACACATATTTTTATTCACAGAGTGATTACACAACCGTGAACGCCGGAAGTTGTTTGGTTTATTATTATTCTACATCCTACCCTTTGGATATAAATACAAAAAAGTGAAAACGTAATAACAATGAATATTTTTTCTATTAGTACAATTAAAAATTACGCATTGTTTTAAACAACTGTTATTTTATAAACGTCCTTAATTAATGTAAATAGGATATAAAGAAGTTAATCTATCTATACTCCTTGAAAACAATCCTTTTATTTAATAACGTGTGCATTAAAATTTATAATCTTATTGTTAATTCAAGAATTTGTATTAGATTTGTCATTAGTTTCGACACAAAGCTTCTTATGCAATTGCACATAATTGATGCAAATACTTATTTATTTTTCTTAATTCTTGATTTAATTATTTTGATCAATTATGTAATAGAAAACTTTTTTAATTTTAAACAATTTAGAAATTGGGTGTTTTAACTTTAATTTTTAAAACTCGAAATGCGACACAAATTAATACTACTATATATAAGTTTAACTTTATTTGTTGCGTACGCTTACAAATTTGTTCGTGCTTCCTACAATTACTACATTACATTCTATTTACATTTTTTTTAAATATATTTCAATTTTCATTTAACGTTACCATATTTAAGTAATGTTGAAGTTACATTTAAATGAATTACAAACAAAATAATGAAAACATATTAAACTAAATGATATTAAAACGAAATATATACTTTAATTTTTTTTAATGCAGTATGTTTTACTTAAGTATTCTAAAGTTCAAAAAGTATTAAAATGTTTAAATAAAGTAATTTTTATTATTTACCTTGAATAAATAATCACATAAATTTTATTGTAACAAAACAATATACAGAAAAATTGCATTAAAAAATGTTTATAACAAAGTACTAAACACTAAAACTTTTAACGAAGCATATTAAAATATAGACACATATAGATGAAATTGACTTACATTTTTGTGTTCCATAAAAATGAATATTTAAACTTTTATTTTGTGAAGTGCTATTACACTAATATTTATTATTAAAATATTATGCTAAAGGAAACAACTGTTTGCAATAAACTAACAAATATTGTAGTAAATTACAGTTATAATAATAAAATAATTAAAATAAATTGTACGCTTAGTTTCAGATGATCAAGACCATATGATTCTTTTGGTGTTGGCATTGATAGTACGTTTATATATGTAAGTATATACAAAATATGAACAATTTATATATTCATTATCATTCTCTCGGAATTTTTGTAATTTTTTGCACATGATTACGTCGCTACTTTAATTCCACGTATTAAAATATATTGCTTTTTAAATTATTATTTAAGAAAACTACTTAAAAATTACACACTTAAATAAAACGTGTTTTTTAAACAGTATAAGTATTTGCATAAAATTACTGATTAGTTATGTGTTTGCGATTTAGTTCGTGGGATTTTCAGTGAAGCAAGAATGTTTATACCTGATAAATTTATCGTTTTAATTCTTATTTAAATGACTATTAACGAATGCATTGTTTTTTGTAAAATGATGTAGAGCAACATTTTGTAGATTTTAATGCAAAAGTATAAAATGACCTGTTATTGATGTACTTGCATACTGTGTTTTAATAATATATAACACAAACAATTAAACTTTTTAAATTATTTAAATTATCGCACTTTGTGTTAGTTTTATATTTTTATTTTTACATTTAGCGCAGTCTACCATTGAAAATAGAATGCACTTCAAGATCACGGTCAGAATGTATCAACTAGGTAAGTAACTAGATTTTATGCAAATACTTTTCAATAATGTATGTAACAGCAAATAATAAATTCTTGTGACTTATGTAAGTGTTAGATAACTATTTGTCCTTCATTTGCGATACAATGTGTATCCACCTGTTACCTTCCGTACTTGTAAGTGCTAAAGCAAATTGTAACTGTTTGTCGTCAATTCAGTATAATTAAAGTTTCTTTTAATAAGCTTAAAAGTCAATTGTTAATGCATATGTTTAAAGCATTGCATACAATCAAGAATTATAAAAGAAGAAGGTGCAGCGAGGAGTGGTAACTCCACCACCGTTGGCTTGTATTTGATTGCCAGCGGTTGAGGAGTTCCTCGGCCTCGCAGCGTGTCTACTAATTTTATGTGCTTCGTCACCTGTTATAATAAAAGCCATTAATGTTGTAAAAATAAAATTCAATTTATATTGAATGTATTTTGCATATTATTGCCTACTTAATAAAATGCATGAAGCAAATCGTTAATAATTTGCGTTTTTTTTTGTTTTATGCCATTTCTAACATAAGGTAAGTTGAGAAGATAAATCAGTTTTAACAACTTTTTTTTTGTATTGTTAAAATGCAGGTTGGTATTTACTAAAACAAATGTTACTTTTAATTATTTGTTATTACAAAATACAGTTAATTTTTATTGTTATCGAAATAAAAATTTTGCATTAAATAGATTGATTAATTTATTTACCTAAAAATCTTAGTATGAGTAACTGTAAAATTTAGATAGCACTTTTATAAGTTTTAATAACTAAATATCGTTTGTTTTATTTAACCATTTTGAGTATTTAACATGATCTCAGATACCAATTCACTGGTCTGCAAAAAAATATTTTTTATCGAGCCCTGACACTATTTCGGGTGATTCTTATGTAAAATGACGTCCTGAATCCAAATATGTCTTCTGTTTTCTTCCATCAACCACCATTTTCGAGGGAGCCCCAAATCTCTAATTTTACCACTTTTCGATAAATTAATTATAATTTATTTATCGAACGATAATAATAATTATAGTAATTATTATAATAATAAATATATGGACATGAATTTAATTTAAATGGAAAAAAGAACTATTTTAGCTATAAACAGTAAAAAATAAAAAGATATTCATCGTTACTTGGTGCTTGCTTTCCTTTTATACCAGCAGTACTCCGCCAATATGCTTGCATTCCACTTCCCTGAAAATCTCCAGAAACGTCCAGACGCGAGTGAAGGAAGTGAACTTTAAGAGACATGTTACATCCTATGTCCTTGTACGCTAAAAGCAGTTCCTCGACGTGAGCGACATAATCTTCACTTTTGTGGTTACCCAGGAAGTTCTTACAAACCTTTTGAAATGCAAGCCAAGCTCGTTTTTCTTTTCGATTTAGGTGTTCAATAAACGTCTAATCTTGGAACACATGTCTAATCTGGGGACCAACAAAAACGCCTTCTTTGATTTTAGCTTCGCTAAGACGAGGAAATTTAGTTTTCAAAAATTGAAATGCGCCACCTGTCTTGTCCACTGCTTTCACAAACTGCTTGATCAATCCAAGTTTGATGTGTAAAGGTGGTAAGTAAATATTTTCCTTCGAAACCAAAGGATTGTGGGCGACATTTTTCTGACCAGGAATAAGATTTTCTCGCAGAGGCCAGTCCCATACGATGCAATGTTTATCTCGGGCTCGGCTGTCCCATTGACAAAGGAAGCAGCAATATCTTGTGAATCCTGATTGCAGGCTCGTGAGTAGAGCAACAACTTTTAAGTCAGCGCAAAGTTTCCACTTATAATCATGATAACTAATTTTATCAAGGATTCTGAAGATGATTTCGTACGTTTCCTTCATATCAACAGAATATGCAACTTGAACTGATGGGAAGTCCCATTTGCCAACAGGACAACTTTTTAAGCTTGTTTTTGATGAGTCTATAAACAGTCTCCTTTTGTCTGAGTCACATGGCACCTGTAGCTCTGTCATCAATAAATTTGCATTAGGACAGAACACTAAACCTTTATCTTCTGAGAAAAGACATTTCAGGGTTGCTTGTCTGGTCCTATAAGAAGATATTTTTACTCCTTTTTCTAAGAGATTCCATTGTTGAAGTCGCGATCCTAGGAGCTGAGATTTAGTCTTGGGTAACTGCAAATCCCTGACAAGATCATTTAATTCCGATTGAGTGAAAAGGTGAGCCCGAGGTTGTGGCTTAGAGTCTTTTAAATTAATTTCCGGCTCTAGAGTATAAGTGTTTGGGGGCTCTGAGATTGGCAAAGTATCGTTATGAGGAACAGGTCTTAGAGCTGGCGGAATATTGGGATACTGAATTGTATGCTTACTTTTGCTCGAAAACACGACGATGGAAATCATACAAAAGTAACAATCTGTAAGATGACAGCGAGGTTTACGCCAAACCATGGGCACAGCAAATGGCATTGATTTACGAGTACCTTTGAGTCATTTGATCAAACTACTGTAACAAATCGTACAGCAAACTGATGGAGCCCAAGTCTTGTCCTGGTCGCCAACTTGACAATCAAAGTACAATTTATAAGCTGTTTTAACAAGCGGAGAAAGGGGTTTTCGTTGCGCTTTTAAAGTTAATTCCCCGCAGACATAGCAGAAGCTATCGGGATGATTTACACTCGCGTGGCATAATTAAACAGTAATTCAACGCCCGACATTAACCACAAATCACACTTAGTCACTTGAAAAAATCCGGAGTAAAAGTAGTTTTACTGTTTTACACAAATGAACAAAATCCAGCACGTTTAAAACGTCGACAAGTTAACTCTGCAACAGCTATAGATGTACTGATCGAAGCAGTTAAGCAAACAATGTAATATACTATAATGAAAAGAGTAATGCAAGTTCAAGCCTGTCGAAAATTCCTGTTTAAACCTGCATGTAATATTGAGATCGCCAGCGTCGTGCAGTGAATCTTTCTAACTGTTTATTCATATTTTTTTACTGTTCTTATATATTTGTATTTTATTGTTGTTTCTATATACATTTTATAGCAAAACTTTTGCCATATACTTTGGTATAAATTTTATTACCTGCTTTGGGATGTTTATAGGCAATAAGTTAAAATTCTAAAAAAAAATGCAAAAAATAAAATAAAAATGGGGTCCCCCCAAAATAGGTGGGTGATGAGTAAAAACGGAGCTCATTTTTGGATTCAGGAAGTCATTTTACATGAGAATCGTGAAGAATGGTATCAGGGCCGATTTTCATGCAGACCAGTGAATTATTTGTGTTAAAGATAAGTAGTAATTTAACATTGTATTTAATTAAATCGTTTTTAAGTTTGTTTTTGGTTTGTTATTGTACTAACACCTATACTTGCAGTAAACATAGAACTTATAAAAGCAGCACCTTCCCTTATGTTTGAGCTTCTTGCTAAATTGTTTTCCCTGTGTCTTATTGGGTATACTATTCCGGACCACTTTAGAGAAGGGTACATCACTAACATTTATAAAAAAGGTAGCAGGGATCAGTGCACGAACTATCGTGGTATTACAGTATTGAGTTCCATTGGCAGAATCTACGGCAAAATACTTAAAGCTAGAATTGAAATTGAAGTTACCGAGGAAGAGGAACAAAGTGGCTTTCGCGCTGGCCGATCATGCATCGACAACATTTTTAGCATCAGGCAAGTAGTAGACAAACGACTAGCCCATAATTTAGAGACTCATTTGATCTACATTGACCTTCGTAAAGCCTATGATAGTGCTCCATTACTTAAGTTGTGGCAAGCGATGGAAAATCAACAGGTTAGTAAAGGCTATATAAATGCTATAAAAAGGATGTATAGTGACAATAGCAGCTGTGTTAAGGTGGGAAACTTACTGTCTCCTGGGTTTGAAGTAAACAAAGGCCTGGTTACTCTCTTCAAAATCTATTTAACCGAAACTCTGACTGCCTGGAGAAACAAATGTAAATACATGGGAATAAACATCAATGACGACGTTTTATACTCATTGAACTTCGCAGATGACCAAGTAATCTTCGCAGAAGATACAGATGACGCATGCTACATGCTGAGAAAGCTCAGTGAGGAATATGGAAAATGGGGCCTGGAAATTAACTTTCATAAGACTGAGTACATGGTCGTTGGAGGAACAGGACAGGACTTAACATTGGATGATGGTTCTGTAGTGAAATGCTGTCAGACTTATAAATATTTGGGAATAACGGTATCTAACAAAGGTGGGAGTGACGAAGTAATCAAAAATCGAATTGTAAAGGGCAAAGCTGCGACAAGACAGTTACACTCAATCATTTGGAACAGAAACACCAATAAGAATGTCAAAAGAAGAATATATAAATCGGTCGTAGAGAGTATCACTCTATATGGATCAGAGGTGTGGGAGATATCAAAAAGAAACGAAGGCAAGTTGAAGGCAATGGAAATGGATTACTGGAGACGGAGTTGCGCGGTAACAAGACTGGATAAAGTTAATAACCAGAATATCAGAGAAAGGATGGGGATAACATTAAATATTCTTGACACTATCGAAGGTAAACGTTTAAATTGGTACGGACACCTAAGGAGAATGCCGGAAGAGAGATGGCCATTAAAAATATGGAATTGGCAACCACCACGTCGCAGAAAGAGAGGAAGGCCTCGACTCTCTTGGAATAATGGAGTATATCAAGCAATGCAAGATAGGTACATGCAGGAGGAAGACTGGCAAAATAGAAGACGATGGAAGCTTGGATGCGAGAGACGCCGCATGGTGTAGTTCCACTCGCAATTATATACCTATACTTTATCCTTTTCATATAACTGATACTTGAAATTCAAGTTTAGTCCAAAATCACTATAGTAAAAACTAAAACATTATGAAGTTTGTACTGTCGTGTAAAATTGTCTACAAAATGAGTTTTTTCAGAAAGTATGGAAGATTATAATACAATATTTATTGTATCTACATTAAAACAGTTTTAATAATAATTATTTTAGGTAATAAAAAACCGAAAAAAAACTATACTTTTTTGGTATACATTTTTATTCAGCACTTTTTAAGCGTCTTTGAAGAACTGGGCAACTAGGATAAAAACATAGTTATAAAAATAGTATATTGTAAAACAAATGTTACAATGACAAACAGTACAACTGCAAAATCTTTGCTTTGAAAATACCCAAAAATATGGTTTGGGTAAAAACTACACATTTTATAAGAATCAAACTTAGCAAACAATCGAACGAAATAATTAACGTATTTTTACACAATATGATATCATACAACTAGAATGATTACATAGTGATTCCTGCTGATCTTTATTGCTTGTCTCCCAAGACGTAATATGATAGTAAAACTCCACTTTCCCCACTCATATACTTTAAGACTTTTTGTATCAATAATCTTCTTTGCTTGAATTAATAACGGTTTTTTGTAGGCTAATTCTTTTGGAAAAGTTGGAGGGACGTGAGACTTGAGCACATTTAAGGTGGGAGAAAGAGTGGATTCAGACCACCAACCACAGATAACGGAAAAAAAGGTGGACAGAGGCGAGTATAAAAGGATACAAAGAGAGAATAGAGAAAACGGTATACATAGGGAAGGGTTTACAAGAGAGTGTGGAGGAAATGAAAGAGATGATGGAGAAAGCAATAAGGAAAGTTAGATTTACAAAGTGAAAGGAAAAAAAAGCAGGATGGAAGAAATGGTGAAATAGAGAATGTACGGAGGCAAAAAAAGGCAAGAAGAGCATTAAGACAGTGGAAAAAAGAAAGAAAGAAAAAGAATAGCATAAAGAAGCAGTAAACAGTACCAGAAAACATGCAAGAAAAAGAAGGAAGAAAAAGAAAAGAAACAAGAGGATCAGATCAAAGGATTAAAAACGAAGACGAAGTAATAGAGACAATAAAGAAGGGAAAAAGGAGAAAGCGACAGAAGAAGATGGGAAACAAAGCAAAAATTGGGTATACGAGAAAGAAAATGTAGCAAAAAAGATAACGCAAATAGTAAATAAAATATGGAAACGGGGAAAGGATTTCCGGAAAGATAGAGAAAGGGAATAATATGCCCCATACACCAAAAAAGGAGATAGAAAGGAAGTGAAAAATTACAAAGGGGTGACATTATTAAACACGGCATACAAATTATATGCTACAGTGCTACAAAAAAGATTACAGAAGGAAAAGAGTTTGGTACCAGACGGACAAGCGGGATTCAGAAAGGAAAGATAGACAACATATATATATTAAAAACATTTGCCAAATAGAGAGCTAGGGAAACAAAGGGGAAAAATGGTGGCACTTGTAGATTTAAAAACCGCTTTTAACATAGTAAACAAGGAAAAACTGTGGAAATTCATGAGAAGAAAAAAAATGAAAGATTAATACAAAGAATGGAAGAAATTTACGAAGAAACGAGGAGCAGGGTGAAGATGAATGGAGAGGAGAGTGAGAAATTCGTTACAGAGAGAGGGTTGAGACAGGGATGCTCACTGAGCCTAAGCTTGTTTGCAGTATATACGGGAGATTTGGAGGAGACAATAAGAGGACAACAGATAGGAAGGATAGTAGTAGGGAAAGTAAAGATGTGGTCGTTGGCGTATGCGGATGACATAGAGGAATAGTGGAATAATAACATAAAAGAAGTGAGGTAAGGAAACAGGTTAATGGGGCAAGTGTAAAGGTTGTTTGGGTTGATATAAAAAACAGACTGCTGTTTTAGAAGCTAATAAAAAGTGTGGTGATCTATGAGGCAAAAATATAGCGGTGGAAAGAGTATAAATAGGTAGAAGGGATACAAGAAAAATACAGGAATTGGGTATTAGGGCTAGATAGAGAAACACCGGGGTATATTGTAAGAGAGAAAATGCAGGAAAAAAATAAGAGTAGAAACAAGATAAAGGGCTACAAAATACGAGGAAGAACTGAGGGAAAGGACCGAATGCAAAATACTACAGGAATGCTAGAAAGGGATAAAGGAAGGAAGAGTGAAGTACGGACAGGATGGCAAAAAAGAAACAAGTACGCGAGAGAAGAAGTAAAGAGATTAAGAAAAATGGGAGTAAAAATAAGAGAGGAAATAATAAGAGATAAAAGAGGCCAAATATAATATAAATTATAAAAATATCAAAGGAGAAAGGGTTCCAGAATATCTAAAGGGGGAAGAGAACAAAAGCAAAAAAAACGATAACAAGGTTCAGATGTAGGAACGAAGAGTTAGGAAATAAATACTGGAAAAAAGAGAAAGAAAAGATGTACAGACTGTGGAGAAGAGACGGAAGACTTTAAACACATGAGGAAGAGGTTAAGAAAGTAGAGAAAACGGTAACGGAGCGGAGTGGATGGAAGAAGTATGGAGAAAGAAGAAACAGCTAAGAGGACGTGAGGAAAAATGAAAAGAGAAAGACGTGTAAATAAATGTAAAAAGAATGTAAATATAAAAAAAGGCAAAATTGTAAATAAAGAAAACACGGATCAATTTGTAAGGTGAACAAATAAAAATAAACTATATATTACAATAAGAAGCATCTTTGGAATATCAAAAACTATATCCCCAACATTATTCTGTTCTTGACATAAAGTTTTAATTTCTTTGGGTTTGACATAAAACTTATTAGTTTTTTTTTGTGTACTATGATTTCGACTGGAGCAATTAGTTTCGCATTATTATTGAGATTTTGATCCTTCAGCTTTGTACTGAGTTGTTTACATTTACCACAAACATCAAACCGAGGCCCACCGAACCTCATTTTTTCGTTCACATTTAGAGAGACATCAAGGTAGTAAATTTGTTTAAAATTACAATTAGAAAGTTTAATGGGAAATGACTCTATGTGACTTTTTATATTCTGTGACATTGAAATTGTAACACCAAGAAGGGATGAGAATTTTGTGACCAAACTTGGCATTAGGTTTAGCTACTCAAAACTAGTAAATGATTAAAATTGTAAAGAAAAAAAATTAAAATGAACACAATTTTTATTTAATAATGTTTTGCCTTTCTATTGGCTTCACAGTCATTCGCCATCTTGGAATTTACACTGAAGAGCTTCTATGTCTGTGAATGATGGCTTAAGTTTTTCAATATTCTACTCATAATGTCCCACACGTGTTCAATAGTGTCTTGCTATGTAGGGGTGAGCATTATCCTGCTGAAAAAGTGGGTCTTCCAACTGCTCAAGAAATTTAAGAATATGGGGTTCTACCACTTTGTTAACTTATCGCCGGGCGTTCATATTGCCTCAGATGAATAACAAACAAGATTTACTCCCATAGGCTATAGCACCCCATACCATAATCCTCACAGTTTGGTACACATTCCACTCAACAGAAAATTGAACATTGCGCGGTCCATACATCGTTGTCTGACTCTCATACGGCCATCATACATCTCCAAACAGCATTGAGATTCATCACGAAAGACTACTCTGCCATTCTAGATTTTAGTAATCGCAACCTACATTACTCCAAACGTTGATGTCAGACGTCGGTGTTGACCCGTCAGTGGTAGCATAAGATGTGACCCATAGGATTGCAGTTCAAAACTTCTGATTTGACGGTGTACTACTCGAAAGATTACAAAACGACCTTAATTACCTAACCATTGACCGGCGATTGATCTGGTACTAAAAAATCCATTTGTTATTGCCGTAAGGCTGCACCTCATTTGTTTGTCTCCATCCTTCAGTTCCTTGTCTACGACGATTCTGACCTGCGTTATTTCATGTTTTACAACAGCGCATAATAGTGGATTGGTTTCGGTTAAGACGATTTGCAATTTTGGTGTACGAAAAACTACCTTCACGTAAGCACTCTAGGCATAATCACACTCTCAAAACACGTTAATCCGAAAAACCACAAGAAATAACAATATTATAATTAATGAAGCCTCG
The DNA here is from genome assembly GCA_035610365.1 of Aquatica leii. Classification (NCBI taxonomy): domain Eukaryota; kingdom Metazoa; phylum Arthropoda; class Insecta; order Coleoptera; family Lampyridae; genus Aquatica; species Aquatica leii. The sequence continues at coordinate 169,948,359 of CM069433.1, forward strand.
CATGAAATACATACAATAATGAAGTAGTAGAAACAAAAAAAAGTCAGATATTCCATTACGTCTTGATGTGGAAATTTCAATGATACAGAGTATATTTTGGCAATTATTTCAGGCGACAAAGCATGTAGTCTATTGTTATAGTAGTCGCGCAAGTCTTTGGGAGTCTGCTCAGAAATCAGTTGCTGAAGACGCAAATTGTTTATTGAATACATACTCAAAAAAGCAGATTTACAAATTGAGAGTTTGTCTAAGCCGTTTTGTATAAAATACGAAAACGTTGTGGTTCTATATTTTTGCTTAGTTTCTCTCTTCGTGCGACTTTTAGCAATTTTGCGACATTTCATTGCTCGTTTTTAGAACCTCGTTGTTTCAAATGACTCCTTTTCTGCTTGACTACGTGCAATCTGGCCCAGTAACTTTCTTCTCTACCAGTTACAGAAAGGAATAAAAAATAACACAGGGTTACTACTTTTGCTATTTCGCTTTAATTTATATTATTTGTTGATAAAAACTTTAATATATGTTTAACAGCAATTAGTATCTAAATAGTTATTTACAATTGAGTGCGTCGAAGTGGTACTTTACAGCGCAAGAACTTTGTTTTAATTTTCATTTAGCCAGAGTGCTTAATACTTAATGTTGTAGCAGTCCTTCCACGTTGTTTGCCGGCATCGATGCTACGAACACGCGAATTTTTTTAATATTTTGTTTCGATCAGATTAGCTATATACTGAACTCTTCTATTGTAATCTCTAATTTCCAAAAAGTCATTAAACAAATTCAGACGAAGCTCATTGTTATATATTTATTTGCATCTGTTTTGGCTGACCGATATTTCTTTCATAGTTATTTTTTTTCTAGCAACATACATCTTTTCAAAGTTTCGTTTTACTTTTTTTTACTCTTGTCTCACCTTTTTTGTCTCTATCTTAAAGTTTTTATTATCATTCGCGGATGTTTCACTTAGTTGTAAAATGTCTTCAGTTTCCTCTTCATTTGCTATTTTTTTACCAGATTCATTTTCAACGTGCATGTAATTTGCATGGTCAGTGCTATCATCTGCATTAAAAATATCTTGCACGAATTCACCTTGACCATCTTCTGGTAAGGATAAAGCTTCGCTACTATTATCTGTAAAAAAGCATATATTTTAATTAAATATAAATTTTAAAAAAATTCAATTTTATCCGAATGCTTCATTTGTATTTTACGTATATTTATTAATAATTTATTATTATTATATTGCATTATGTTCCTGCTCATGATTACATATTTGGTTTTACCAATAATTACACCTAATGCTTGTACTACATTGCACGCCGCTTAATATAATCACATTAAGACTTGAGGTTTTTGATAACAATACCCGAATGACAACAAAATCCGATATTAAAAAAAAACATGTTTATTGGTTAGAAAGGAGTAAATTTATAGAGCGCGTGTTTGATTAATTTAGAAGATAAAATTATAGTATAAATACAAGCAAAAAAATGTCAAAATACAAATTTTATTAAAACATAAAAAAAATCTAAATTGTAAGTCAAATAAATCGAAAATTACGGACCTGTTGCATTATATAGTCCGTTACAGTTTTTTGACAACGCGATTAAAAAGAAATCAAAAACATTACTATGATGTTTAATTTAGTTTCTAGTAATTTGCGGACACCAAAAATAAAAATGTGTAAATACAAAATTATGTTATCACACAAAACGTACATAGTAAATTTAGCAAACCTGAGAAGAAAATTAATAACATAAACCGAAATAGTAAATACTATAAACGATGTTGTTTCTGTGTTAGAGCATACGTCCAGTTCGTTCTTTAATAAAGTGATAGCATTACCCGATTGATAACATTATCCGTGATTCTAATAAGCGGCGTGCATTGTACTTTGAATTATTTAGTTAAATTTAGCCAATTACTTACTTCGCAAATACATGACAATAATTTTTTGTACTTTGTTGCGTAGCTAAATATAACTATTGAAAAAGATGCGCTAATACATTTTGAATAAAAGAGTATCCAGAACGAATTACTAGTTGTCACTGGCGTCTTAGGCCATTTAGTCAATGACCTTTCAAAAATCAATTAAAAGAAAAAGCACTTATATAAAACATAGAATAAATTATGCTACTTTATATTAAAAAAATTGTAAACGACAATAATTACTTTGCATATAAATAAATCTTTCGTTAAGTAAGTATGCGTTTTTAAACTTTTAATATTAAAATGACCTTGTAGCATTGATCGCCAGGCGCCACTGCTGGTTGTTGTTCAACTGCCGAAACTGATAAACATTACAGCACTGGTTGGTTCTGAAACACTTTTTACCATTTTTACTAATTTTTGCCTCACACTTAACTTTTGTACGAGAAAATTACTAAAAAAAGCACGTTGTTAGCAGGATGAATTTTTTGTATTGCGTATAACTGATTATACAAAAATCACAATCACAAGCTTTTTTAAGGCATACCTTCTTGTCCACAGTGAAATGTCATCAGATTTGAGTTAACTCCATTTTCACGAAAGTCGACATATTTCGAATTGGTAGTATTTGTTACTGCGCAGTGTATGTTAGAGTAGTTTTATTATGTTGTGAGCTGTGACTAAGTCAAAGAACGGAATTAATAAACTGAAAATTAAAAATTTGTCTATGTGCTTATGTGAATTTCAAAAACGTCAGTCTATTTAAAAGACACTCACGTTAACAAAATTTAAAATAATTACATATTTATATACTAAATGAAAATAAGTTTATTTATAATAATACGTAGACTTATTAATAACAAATGCAACGACAAAAGCAAAAATAGGTTTGGCATTACCGGCCAATGTTTGTAAGACGGATAATATCAACATTTTGACAGCGCCACAGTTTACGAGATCCTAAAAAACATTTACCTATCATGATGTAAAGTAACAAGATTTTAATCTGATCTATAAATTAACAAATTCTGTTAGTAATCAATGTAGTATCAACATTAAATTTTGTCATGTTTTCAATATCATTATTTATAAATATTTTCATAAAACAGGTTTAGATTAAAAAAATCACATGAAATATTGCATGTAACTCTCGTCAAAAGTCTCACAGCATAACTCACTCTCATGCAGCGTTCGACCTACAGCTTCACGCAGCAATAACGTTCGTTATGCTATGCTTCACTTTTGACTCTAGTGTAATAAATAACTATTGTAAACTGTGACAGATCTATAAAATCACAAAATACATTTAACAAAACGATATGCTTTTTTCTTTAGCATAAAAACCGAATATTGTTGTATTTGTAAAAAAATAAACTTTTTAATTATTTAATCCATCAAAAGTTTTTATACTATAAAGGAAACTCGGAACAATTTTTCTTAATTGAATGATTACAAAAATGTATTTTAGATATTGATAATGTAAATAATACGTTATCTTTGTACTTGAAAATGCAGTGACAATAAAGGTAGGTTTTTATATACATCGGTAGATAAAACTGAGCTCGTAAAAAAATTTCAATTGAAATAGTACCGCTACCAAAAAACATTAGTTTTACGTAACAATAAGGTAAGTCCTAAAGTTTATTTTGTATTATAATTGTAAACGTATCGTAAAAAATGACATAATTTAATGCATTATTAGTAATCTGTTATTAAGCTTGAGTGTTTATAATTTTTTTTAAATTGAATTTTTTTGTAAACATTTTTTTGTTTTTGCTTTACCTATTACTGCTCCAATTTATTTGCTATTAAAAATTTGTTAGTTTGTTGTGGTATTAAATTAAACCAAAACTGTAATTTATACTTTTAATTAAACTTTAATACTTTTAAGCGACTTAAAATATTGCCGTGAACTTCTCTACTAGACAACTCTCATGTTAAAAGCTAAGGTTTTGTCAAGACGATAGTAAACATTTTCAGAACCTAAAACAAACGTTTTTCTATTCTGCGTCTCTTAAATCATGTTTTTCACATTGCATTTTCTTCAGATACCACCTCAAAGTGTTTTTTGTGATTCTTTTCATTAGTCGCATTTTTGTCGTTTCTTTTGGCACATATTTAATTATTGGTCTCGTTGTTGCTTTGGATATTCGTTTGTACGTTGATAAAACAAAAATCAATAAAACTTTAGAAATGTTTTGTTTGGGTTTTTATTTTACAAGCATTTTTCTGTGTTATCGCTTATTTAAAATATTTGAGTTAGTTTTAGATGATTGTGTACCAGTATGAGAATTTAGATAAACGAACACGTGTACACTCTAAATTATATTTACTAACTATAATATATAAATAAAATTACGTAAAAAATTTGCTGCAGAACTACCCTTAGACACTCGGGCGTTTTCGTATATAAATCGTACATCGTACATACCGACCACCTTGTGTGTCGATTTTCAAATACACAACAAATTAAAAAAAACTGGTGTGGTCACCACATCACTTTTTTCAGGTTATGTAGTTATAATTTCATTATGATATAACCAAAATATAGCAAATTGAGCTTATGTTGTCATATCGACTAACCCTTATATTTGTGCGCCTCGATATTGCTTACCCCTTTAATAAATCAGTAAAAAAAATTGTTGCTGCCAAGATTCGAACCTAGATTATATATGGAATTCATTTCAAATTATAAATCAAATATCTTATAAACTGTTAAAGCTAGAAAAAAAATTATTTGAATGAATTGTTAGAAAGAATTAAGAAACTGAAAATAATTCGAATAATTTACATACATACAAAATTATATAAGAAAAACTGTAAGAAATGGCAGATACACCCAGAGAGAATATGAAAAACCAGCTCCATACCAAATTTAAAGTTATTAAGACTTTTGGTTTGAGAGTTATCGTGGGTACATCGATACACACAGACACACACAAAAACACCCAAATTTTTTTGTCAAAAATACATTTTTCTGATTTAGAAGACCTTGAAAAGTAATAATTTATATAACTAAATAAAATACGTGCACATTATTAGAACCGATAAATAACAAACTAATTATTTATAACCGGTTGTCTAGCCATCACTTATAGCCAAAACAAACAATTTTACCACGGGTTTTTTAACTCCGTTTGCGCACTTGACACTGTCAACCCGAACTACTTGGGTCCTTTCCTAGGTGTAACTGAACAATACGACTATGTTGCCATCGTGCTGGTGGTATGTGATCTTCTTTAATCAATGCCAACGAATCAATTTGGATTTGGTTGATTGGATTTTTCTTCCATTTATGTTTTTACCTGTCAAGTCGGTTCATTTGTACATTTTGCAAATTATGATCTGGTAGTGTGGTATACAATCATCCAATTAAAAAATGCGCAGGCGTCAGTGCTTGTAAGTCTTAAGTGAAAAGAGATAAAGGTAGAGAATTTGATATAGATTCGATTTGTGATAGGACGGATTTTCAAATGTTAATGGAACATCGCCTAGAACTCTTGTAAGGTAATGTTTAGTGCTTTTAACTTCCGCTTTCCAAAGCCTGCCAAAATATAGAGCATTTGGTGGAATAAAATGCCATTAGATACCTTTATTATTAATTTTTTCAATAATATTTGAATTTACTGATTGCAAACAATTATATAATTTATTGATTTTTTATCCCCATTAAAGTTTGTGTCACTATAGGTGTGAGAGGGTTTGCTACGGTTTAAAATAAATCGTCTAAAACCTGCTAAAAATGCATTTCATAAATAGCCTTCGTAGAAAAGCATACATAAACTCTAATGCAACATTTATCTAACGTAGATCCTTTACCGATTTTGTCCTTGATTAATATTGGAATAGCATAATTAATACAAGTGGAGTACAATGGTGGCATACCAACCACTAAAATTGACAATAAAAGGAAGAGAAAGAGAAGAGAGAAAGAAAGAGATGAGGAGTACATAACGAAAAAAATGTGGACAAAAGAGGGTATAAAAAGATTACAGGAAAGTGTGGAGCAAATGAGAGAGATAATAAAGAAAGCAACAGAGAAAGTCAGATTTAGAAAGTGGAAGGCAAAAAAGAACATGGTGGAACAAATGGTGGGATAATGAATGCAAGGAAGCAAAGCAAAATGCAAGAAGAGCATTAAGACAGTGAAAAAAGGGAAGAAAGAAAAAGAAAAATGAGATATTTTAGGAACCTGCTGGGAGGGGGAAAACAAAATCAGAAAGGAGAAGAAGACAAGTTATAGAAGCAATAAAAAAGGGAAAAAAAAGGGAAGGCGACAGGAGTTGTCATGATTGTTTCAATACTTTGTGATTTTGAAATTTGTAATCATTGATGCAATCAATGTACATATTTTTTTAATTTAAATTAGTTTAAATTTTTTTTTCTAGAAAAATAAATCTAGATTTTGCTATGTTGTAGGAGTTTTCTATATTTTTTAGGTTGTCTTTACGTGGTAACCGTACTATAAACCTACCGTCTGCGTGCCTCGTTGTTGATTGCTTAAAAATGGTTTTACAATATTCCTATTCTGGAGTTAAAAAAAGGGAATACCAATACTATCCAATCAAACTTTGTTTTGTTAAAATTGACACTATTTGAATTCTTAAGTACGTCTACTTAAAACCTGTTTTTACTCACGCATATATAAGACAAGTTATAGAATCCCTGTAAACATTCTTGTGAGGCCTAAAAACTATTAATTAAGAAACCACAAGAAGTTAATTATGAACTAATTTCATACCGATTTTTATGTTCTACAAAAATGTCTACGTATACACTATCATTGTACCATACTCATCCTGTATATAGAGAAATGCAACTTATGTCAATTCCTATTAAAATAATTAGATTTGTTGGACTGCTCGAATTTGATATTAAGAAGAGAAGTGCTTATACCGCGAAGTTCATTAAGACACGTAGAAGAATTATCATTAGAAAAACGATGCATTTTTAAAATTTTGAGATTGTTAAGATAATGGCTTTTATTACAATGGCCTATATTACAAAAATGAAGAAATTTAATATTGAGATTAGAAGAAAAAGAATGACTATTAGACAAATTGTGATTAGCAAAAGCAGAACATTTATTAAAGATATCAGTATTTAAATTTCAATTAATAAAATAAATACGCTCCTTTAATCTAATTTTGAACTTTCTTCTAGTTTGACCGATTAAGAAGAATTACAAGAAGAACACGAAATTTTGTAAACACCAGATTTGTCTAAAGCAGAAATAGGATCTTTACTATCAGCAATATAAGATTTTAAATTATTATTCGTAGAAAATAAATAAAAACATAGTTAAATTAAAAAAAAAAACAAACAATCGTTAGCATATGTTTTGCTGACGAACGAGACTGTGAAAAAAATCACGTAGAGAAACGTTACTTAAAGAAGGAAAAAATAAATTTGTTTGGTTTTTGATGTGTCTAGTTTAGTTTCTATTTTTTAGACCAATTTAAAATTGACTGAAAAGAGTGATGACACAGTAATTTTTGGCAAACAGAACTGAAAGAACAAGATGCAACTAGAAATCTAAGTTAAAAAATGTTTGTAAAAATTTGAGTAACTTTTTTAAATTAAATTTCTAGAAAAAAGAAAACACTATTAACTAGGCTGAGTCCGTTGCCCAGCTGTCTGTTGTGACAAAAAATTTAAATGGGATTCATTATTTATTAGAAACAGTTAAAAACTCAGGAACTCCAAATGTGGAACGTTTTTTACACGATGCCATTAATATCATAAATAAAATCAAAAGAGAAATCAAAATATTTACGTCTAAACCCAAAGAAGTTTTAAATTCAATAGCAGAAAAGCCCATTAACCATGCGCGGATCCAGAGGTTGGCCCACCCGTCCCGAGCCCCCCTCTTTGGATAGAATATTAAAAAAAATTAGTAGGTTAATCTTTTAGAAAAATTACGGCACTGTACACTATTATGATGTTATTCTGGTGTTCCCCCCTCTTCAATGTTTCTACAGATTGAGGACTTAAGTACATTAATTGATCATGATCAGGCCAGAGAGGTGAAGTATTGACATTCAATGAAAGACAATTTTTGATTGACTTAGGGCCATGTCAACCAAAACTATCCAAATTTTTAAAAATTCTAAGCATAGTAGAAAAGAAACAAAATATTTTTTCAAGTCGCTGCTATATAGAATATCCCCATTTCGAGTATAGTGTTTTTAAATACGCTGCGTTTTGTTTCGTTTGTTCTTTATTTTCAAATAAACGTGGAAGACGTTATGCTGCTAATTCATGGACCAACAAAGGACTTGGGCAGTGGCATTTGTTTAAAGGCGGGGAAAATTAGCAGAACATTTTTTTTCTCATGCACATAAAGCTACCTTAACAGATTATTGTAACTTTGTGGTTCCAAAACAACATGTTGACAAACTTTTCGATAAAGGGAACAGGGACAAACTTGTTTAATGCGAAGAAAAAAAGCTATATAATCAAAAAATTATTAATATCTTCTTTGATATTGACATTATCTAGACGAACACTTGCATTCAGAGGTAACGATAACATTTCTAGAAACTTTTATCAATTTGTGAAATTAGTTGCTAGACACTACGAACCTTTGAAACGGTGGCTAGATAATACAAAATACCGGCCTTAGCATATAAACTATCTTGGTGAACAGAATCAAAACGAATTCATCGACTTACTGGGGTTTGTTAGTTCGTTCAAATATATGTATGTATGTAAAGATATTTCAATTTTTTTCGATTATGACTGATAATACCCCGCACGCATCGCATTTAGTAATTCGGAATACCAAAAATCTTAAGCCATATGAGCGATTAATTGAAACAGTTGAAACTCCTAATAAAACAGGAAGAGGGCTTGGTACTGAAATTTTTTCACTTTTAATCAAAAACGAATTACCTATTGAAAATCTTACTTCACAGAGCTATGACTGCGCTGCCGCTTTGTCTGGTGCTTATGAAGGTGCGCAAAAGTATATTAGTGATTCAGCAGATCATGAAGTCATTTACTTTTCTTGTTAGGCACATAGAGTTAATATTTTTGTACAAAATAGTATCAAAGCAAGTACTAGTAAATTGTTTAAGCAAATTTTTAAGAAAAAGACAAGAAAGACTACAGTAAGGAATAGAACGGTATATATTATTACTACTAGATTTATTATATACAACATTTTTTAATAAATGGCGAAAACGAGTTCTATGAATAACTGTGTTTAAAATTTGAAAAGGATAACCATTATTATAGGCAATTTGTTTAATAATGTTCAATTCTTCTCTTATTAAGACTGGTTATGGAATGAGGAATAGAATAAAGACGATTAATTAAAAAACGAAAAGAATCAATTTCATGATTATACGGATGATTAGAGTGAAAAGGAATTAAGGAATCGGTATAAGTAGGTTTACTATATATTTCAAATTTAAATTTTTCATTATTACGTAAAATAAGTAGATCTAAATAAGGAAAAAAATTATTGTTTTCAATTTCATAAGTAAATTTTATTTTGTGATGAAGTGAATTAATAAAATCGTTAAATTTACTTAGATCGTCTAAAGCAGTGATTCTCAAAGTAGTCTATATCGACCCCCAGGGGCCTATGACAACAACAAACTTTGGAGGTCCATGAAATGAAAATGGGAGTCCACGATAGTGGATCTCAACATACACTGATAGTACCTATTTACTTACATTATACTATCTTATAATATCAAGACATATACATTATTTATAAAAGTACCTATGAACTAAAAAATTTATTATATATGTTTATAAAATTGTGTAAGTTGTAGGATGTAGGCATTCGCTTTGTGGTCGCAATACATTTTGAACTTGTAAAAACCTGCACATAATGATATACCAGTATCATCTTGTTACAAGCATAAAGCTTTGCAAACTTGCATTGACTTGTTCAATTCGTCACTCGATAAATACGAATGTAAGACAAATACGTTTATTCGTTTCCTGAATCTTAAAAAGGAAAGTGTTCAAAAAATATTTAAAAAAATATAAAATGGTAGTTTATCACACAAATTATAGTAAATCAGTGTTATTTGGTTTGAGAGTGCCGGAGAAAAGTAAGTACATTATTTTTTATTAAATTTTAGTTCTGTACTCGTAATAGATAAATTACGCCAATCATGGCTTCAGTTATTAGTAGTTTAATGTTTCAATCATGTAAAGTTACACGAGTACTCCTCAATAGTTTATTTTTCAAAGTTTTAGCAATCGTTATTATAATTACAGTGCAATCTCCGTAATCCGAACTAATTGCTCCAAGGAGATGTTCGGATTATGGAATGTTTTCGGAAAAATCTAAAAAAAAAAACTGTACATATTATTATTAACATACAATATGTTACCACTTTGAAAGATAAATTAAAAAATAAGAAATCCCCTACTGTACAGCTGCGTGTTGCTGAAGAAATTCCAATACACACTCTCATTTGCTTTTTTTTCATAGAATTTAAATGTTTACATATAGGAAACATATTAAAAAAAATTATTTTGAAATTAGACTACATATTTTGGCCGGTCACATAAATAAATATGTATGTGTGTCAATATTTACTTATTTACGACCTTGCTAGGCATTTATTATTCTTTCATAAATACATATATCTTACTAAATAACTTTACAAAAAAAATAAAAAAATTGCACTTTTGTCCATTGGTCGTTACACTGTAGGCCAGTTCGGATTACTGGAATGTTCGGATTACGGAAGTTCGGATTATAGATATTGCACTGTATATAATTTTCTATATTAAAATTAAAATTTTGTATTATTGCTAAAGTGGAACCAGTAAATTTTTACACATGACAGTCGAATGTAGGTAGAAATAAATCGCATAACAATTTGTTATTATTATTCGTTATATAATATTTTATTTTAACATTTTTTGTCATATTACTTTCAAATTTCCTTAAAGTTCCATCATATAAAAACTAACATTCATAACATTCCCCTTCTCACATTTATTTATAATGGCTGTACGCCTATGCCTGCCATAAAATCTAAGACCATACGATTTAAATTTAACTTGGATTTTTTAATATACCGCGGCTGGGCTTTATGTCTTATTTAAATAGATTAATTTTGTCCAAAGATGACTGATACCATGTCTGAATCTAAAAAGAAATGTAGACAGTACAGCGTTTATTATTTGAAACTTGGCTCCATTCTCATCATTGTCGGACAAACAATTGCCTATGTGCCTTTTATGCAATAAAGTTTTGGGCAATGACGCTATGAAACCCATCTAAGCTCCAGGATCATCTGAGAAGATGTCACCCTGATAAAACAGATAAAGATTTGAAATACGTTCAAACACTCAAAAATAAACTTCAGAAAAGACCCACGCTGGACAGAATGTTTGCTTCGACGTCACAAAGAAACGATGATGGTTTGCGGGTGTCTAACAATATCTCGCTAGTTATAGCAAAATCCGGAAAACCGAATACTATCGGAGAAAAGTTAAATTTGCGAGTCGTTGCAGAGGTTTTAAAAACTGTTTTACACAAACTTACATCTGATATCATTAAAAGGATTCTCTTAAGCAACAACACTGTTGAAAGACGTATTGATGAAATGAGTTCTGATATGGAAAGCTTATTATTGGCATATGTTCGTTTTATTATGAATTAAGATATCTACGAAGAACTGCTCTTCGCAAGAATTTTGACAACCGACACTAAAGGTGAATCAATATTTTATGTTTTGAAGGATTACTTCATTGAAAAAGCAATCCTTTTATCAAATATAATATCAGTAGCTACAGATGGAGCACCTGGTTGGACGTTATCGTGGATTTATAAGCTATTTAAAACAAAATGTGTCATGGGTGTAGCAATACATTGCGTCGACATCGACAACATTTAGTTGCTAAAAATTTGAGCGTTAGATTGCATAAATCTTTTTAATTAGTCATTGATGCAGTAAACCGAATCCGAAGCAATGCGTTGAATACGCGGTTATTTGCGCAGTTGTGTGAAGAATATGACGAACACTTTCATCAATTACTCCTTCACAATGAAGTACGCTGGCTGTCAAAAGGCTTATGTTTGACAAGATGTTTTGCACTTTTTGAGACTATCTTAGAATTTCTGGATACTAAAGATAACATTTTAAAAGCCAAGTTAATGAAGTGGAAAACAGACATCGCCTATTTAACAGATTTGTTTACAAAATTTAATATAGTTAATTTGCAGTTACAAGGCGACAGTCTAAATTTGATTAAAACAAAGTCCATCTTATCAGCCTTCTTGCCAGAGTTAAACTAATGAAGCAAAATATTAGACGGTGCGAATTTTCCCAGTTCCCCAATTTGTCACAGACAAACTGCCAGGAAAACAAAGTTTCAACCTACGTTCAACATTTAAATGCCTTTATTCAGATTTTTGAGGTTTGAGCATGTTTTAACAATGGTAATACCACCGTGAATAATTAACACATATGGTGACATAGAAGAAACGAATGTCATAATACAAGAGGAACTAACTGAACTAAGTACAAACGAAGAACTTAACGTTCAGTTTAAAGACGGATATCTACAATCTGGCTGCAAAACAACATACCCGTTACTTATCCCGTATTATGGAATATAACGAAGAAATTTTTAATTTCTTTTTTATTGTCATACCTAGTAGAAAGGGTGTTCAGCGCTGTTACCAATCTCCTAACGAAAAAAAGAAACAAACTGGACATTATTAGCCGAGGAGATTTAAGATTAAACCTTACAAAATTGACGCCAAATGTTGATAATTTATTATTAAAGCATCAGGTTCATCCTTCTCACTAAAAATATTCACTTATTGCTTAGTTTATCTTATGTTTACTTTATGTTACGTATATTTTATATAACAGATACAAAATATTATTTTGAGTAGTTGTAATTTAAATTCAATTAATAAATGTATAAAACTTAACATGTGTTTTTACTTTAAGTTTTTAACTCTAAACTTCACTACAGTTAGAAATTTACAAAAAATCAATATCAGGTAAGGAGGGAGTCTACCCAAAACCGAAAAAATGGCAAGAGGTCTACACAACAAAGTTTGTAAAAAATTGTTTTTTCAATATTATTCATGAATATTACAGCAGCAACGGAAGAAATGTTTGAACCCATAGCTAAACCCAATAATTGAGAATAATAATTGCTGTTAGATTTGAAAAAAATTTGCTTGAAAACTAAGTCAAGATGAGAACAGACATCTAAGGTTTGGTAAGTGTTTAAAGAACCGTTAGAATAAAGTAGATTACGAATGAGATACAAACATTTTTCAGGAGGGACAGAAAGAAAAAGATTGACAACATCAAAGACAGCAAGATAAGATAAAGAAGGAAAAGGAATATTTTTAATCTTAGAAGCAAGATCAGAAGAATTAAGTATAGTATATTGATTAGTAAAGTTAGAATAAGTTCTCATTACGTTATTAAGCCAAAGGGCAAGTTTAGCTACAGAAGAATTAGAAAAGGACACAACAGGACGTATTGGGATTGTAGGCTTATGAATTTTTGAAAGACCATAAAGAAGAGGTATAGAAGGATTCATAAGCTGAAAATGATAAATGTTACGATTATCTAGAGAATTAAGAGTTAATTCACAAGACTAAAGACAAGATATAAAAGATGAACAAAAAATAGAGATAGGATTTTTAAAAAAAATTTTAAAACCACTAACATTAAGAAAATCATTAACTTTATTAACATAATCTAAACACAAAACAATAACAATACAATTGCCTTTATCAGCTTTGGAAACATTTAAATTGTTAGATTTAATTTTTGATTTTATCGAAATGCAAGTTTTATAAATCGAATTGAAACTAGGATTAAATTTGCCTTTAGTTAAAAATTTTCTTTAATTTATTATAAATTTCATACTTAATTCTGTCATTGTCAGGTAAATTTAAAGATTGAATAATATTTTCCGAACTAACTGCTAGAGCTTCAACATACTTTTTAGTATTATTAATTGGAAGATTATATTTAAGACTTGAGTTCAACAAATTATGTTCTTGAAAAGTAAAAGTGACATTACTAAGGTTAAGGAGTTTCGATTGAAAATTATGTAAAGTATCAATATTATAATTATTATTATAATGAGAATTGGGATTTAAAGGTAGAATATAAAGGAAGCGGCTGACGGTTTCGTAAATTAGTTAGATTCTTACGAAGGTTAGAATAAATACGATTACCAATAAACAATACGTAATCTCTACTATCAAAATCTAATGAATCAAACTCACATTGATGTAACGAAGAAGATAAACTTGATCGAAGAATATAAAGTTTTATATTTATTACGTTCTTTGTAGAGTAATTTTCTACCGTTTTCTAAAGCCTTTCTAGACTGTACAGAATTAATTTTTGATTTTATTGAAACGAATTTAGGTGTAAGATGCTCTTTTAAACATTTCTGAATAAACCATATCTTCAATAAATTGTGTTTACGATTCAACATTTGCTTCTTAAAGTTTCGGATTACAAAGTATAGACCAGAATTCTTTATAACGTTAAATTAATCTGTGCTCATAGTGGAGTATTAGATATATAATTAAATTATTTAACTTAAAGTCTTGTCCACAAAAAATATTTTTATTTTAATTTATTTTAAACATGTTTCGACATTTTTAAATGTCATAATAAGTATGTCTACAAATAATATAAATTATTAAAAATAAACACACAGTCAGAAGTGATAAAGAATAAATTAAAATTTAAAAAATAAAAATAAAAAGGTAAAATTAGTATTTAGGATTAAGAAGAGGAGAAATGCTTATATCGCGAAGTTTATTAAGACAAATAGAAAATTATCATTAGAAAGACGATGTATTTCTAAAATTTTGAGATTGTCACGATAATGGCCTTGATTATAAAAACGAAAAAATTTAATATTAAGATCAGGAGTAAAAAAATGACTAGTAGACAAAATGTGATTAGCAAAGGGTATTAGAGATATCAGTATTTAAATTTCTATTAATAAAATAAATATGTTCTTTTAATCTAATTTTGAGCTCAAATAAATTATTTCAAAGCGCGTAGCCTGGTAGTATAGGTAATGCTGTAAATATCCCTTTAAAAAAGTAGTAAAAACTCAAAAAACAGTTACTACAATCCATTAAATTCAAGAAACAATAAACGTACACCATGATTATATTAAAAGATTTAATAAAACCGAATAAGTACAAAAAAAAGTTATTTATGTTAAGTACCTATACCAAATTCCCAATATATTTAAAACTTAAATCCCACGAGGCTACTCGTAACATAGTTTAGAAATTTTTCTGTGTAATTCGTGATCTTGTTATGCTTTCTGTAATTTTTATTCCAGAAAATGCAGCTTTACATAGGTAGATAGATTTTTGAATATTCTTGGATTTAAAGAAGCATAAATTGTGTTGTTATTTCTTCTGCAAATTGATTTTTCAGTATCAGATTTGATGCAACATTAAAACAGTTGGCTTACTAACGATAAATCTTTAAAAAAATTTTCAAATTCATAAAAGTCATTGACTATAGTTTCATACTTTTTAAAGTAACTAACCTTCAATTATATTTTTCTCTTTCTTGGAATCTTTTTTATTTTCTCGCGTGTTCTTTTTAACAAACTAATAATCTACCATGTTTTTTAATAAAAGTGTAATAAATATTCTACATTTTATGCATTAAAGGGTGGGTTTAATTTTATTTTAATTCGTAATGTACTATTTAGTATAAGTTTAACTTTATTTGTTGCTTACGCTTACAAATTATTTACAATTTACATTTTTTTTATGAAATACATTTCATTATCCCTCCTCTTCTCTTAACTTTTTCCTCCTTCTCCATACTTCTTCTATCCATTTCCTTTTTCGTCTAAGATTTCCTCTATTTTCATAACCTTTTCTCTTAATTCACTGCATTTATCTTTCATGTGGTTGAGGTCCTCCGTCTCTTCTCCACATAGCCTGCACATATTTCTTCTTCCTTTTTCCAGTATTTGTTACCTAACTTCTCGTTCCCACATCTGAACCGTGCTATCATTTTTTTCTTTTTGTTGCTTCTATTCTCTCTATCCTTTAAATATTCTGGCACCCCTTCACCCTTGATATTCTTATAATTCCTATTATATCTGCCCTCTTTTATCCTTGTCCATCGTTCTTGTTGGAGTTTACTCCTTAAGAATCGATTTGCATATATAAGGGGCCCGGTATGAGAAAAATGTGAGGAGTAAAATCTATCGATGAATGACCTCGTTACGTTTTTGGTGCGCATCCTATGTCGCGCAACTTTCTAGTGTCGACATACTTATATTGCTGTTTTTATTATAAATATCAATAATTAATATTGTTATTGTGAAGTTTTAATCTTTATCATTGTGTTCCGCTAAAGTGAACTGAAAGTATTTTCAAATAACTATGGCAGAAAGAGGTGTAGATGATATTGCCGGAACATCTAACAAACACGTGGCTGTAAAGTACGTTATAATTCATGTATTATATGTATGAGCATGTGCAATTTGTATTTATTAAATATTTTAATAATTATCGATGTAGTTCATATAAATATATATTTGAGAACAACACATAAAATTAGATAATAATTAACCCAATATGAATTATCGAGCGCATCCACATAAAATAGAAAATTTCTAACCTAACCAAAAATTAATTTATTTGTCGATGTCTATAAATTCTTCCAGGTTATTATGATTTATTTTATAAATAATTTTTAAATTTTAACAATTCTAGTCAATAATTCGATAATATTATCAGAAAAATCGACAATATTTTTTCAGTATAATAATGTTTTCAATTTTCTTTCGAAAAGTTATTTTTTAGCTTATTTAAATAATTTTCATGTACTATTTATTATTGTACGTAAAAGATTTAGTGACATAATTATCTTTTTATAACCATTTTTGTTAATTATTAAGATAATATTATATTTTATCAATTTTCTTAAAGTTGGTAAATAAACTCTTTTTGCGTCTGGTTAGACTATCGAACTTAAGGAGTAAACGCCAGTCGTGCGTTGGAGCTGACACACACAATTTTTTTTGATGTCCCTATCTCTCCTTATTATTTCATCCCTTACCTCTACTCCCTCTTCTCTTAATCTCTCCACTTCTCTCGCGTACCCGTTTCTTTTGTAATACTCTTCTCTGCCCTCCTGCCCGTACTTCACTTTTCCTCCCTTTATCTGTTTCTAACATTCTTGCAGTATTTTGCATTCTGTTCTTTCCCTCAGTTCTTCCTCGTATTGTATAGCCCTTATTCCTGTCTCTACTCTTATGTTTGCTACCTGTACCTCCTCTCTCACAATATACCCCGGTGTATCTCTGTCCAGTCCTAAAACCCATCTCCAGTATTTTTCCTGTAGTCCCTCTACCTCCCTCCACTCCTTCCAGCCCCATATTTCCGCTCCATATATTACCACTTCTTTTATTAACTTTTCAAACAACAATTTTCGTTTTTCTATATTCATCTCGAATACTCTTTCCCCACACCCCACACTTGTCCTATTAACCTGTTTCCTTTCCTCACTCTTTCCTTTATGTGTTCTCCCTCCTTATTATCCTGTTTCATCGTGTAGCCCAGGTATGTAAATTCCTTCACTTGTTGCACTTCCTCATCACTCCATTTCCACTCCTTTTTTTTTTTTCCCCCCCTTCTTTTCAAAACACCATTATTTTTGTTTTCTGCGTGTTTACTTCCATTTCTTTTTTTTTTTCATGTATTTTTCCAGCGTTTTCATCATCTCTTTCATTTCCCTTTCCTTCTTAGCCACCAACACTATGTCATCCGCATACGCCAACGACCATACCTTTGCTTTCCCTACCACTATCTCTCCTGTCTGTTGTCCTCTCATTGTCTCTTCCAGATCCCCAGTATATACTGAGAACAGGCTTGGGCTCAGTGGGCATCCCTGTCTCAACCCTCTCTTTGTGATGAATTTCTCGCTCTCTTCCCCATTCACTTTAACCCTGCTCCTCGTTTCTTCGTAGATTTTATCTATTCTTTGTATTAATCTTTCATTGATTTTATTTTTCTCTTCATGTATTCCCACAGTTTTTCCCTATTCACTTTGTCAAAAGCAGCTTTTAAATCTACGAATAGTGCTACCATTTTCCCTCTTTTTTTTCTAGTTCTTTATTTGCCAAGTTGTTTTTAGTAAGTATCGTTCATTGACTGCTTGTGCTTTAAGAATTTGGGTTTGCCAAACGTAGGTAGAGTGCTACTACAAAAAATTGCAAACGTATAGCCGACGGCTCGAATTGGAAAGTACATGTGTTAAACATAAAATTAAACGATCTATCAAAAACCACAAGGAAGTCTAGGACACTTTTGGTAGAAGATTAAAAAAGAAAAAAAACGGAACTAATTACATTCATATTGTATTAATCTATAAATTTCAAAACGTGCTGTCTAACGCATTTAAGATATTTTGTTAACAACTAATCTATATATTTATACTTAAGCAAAAATTGCAGTAAGTTAAGCAACAAATGTTTAAAGGGTATACAAAGTAGTCTGTTAAGAATATGTTTTGTTTCAATTGATTATTCAAATTTTAGTCGCTCTTGTTTCAAAATAGAAACAAATTTACTGTACAGTTTTAATTTTGATTTAAACAAGATTTGTTCTGCCTTCATCGAAAACATTAATATTTGTTTGTTAGTGTAGTTATGTAATAAAAAAAAAACTCTAGAGCCGCAAAGTCATCGATCCAAATCTACGTAAAACTACGTTAAAGGTCAATTATCATTCAAGTAGAATTGTGTGCAGTGAAAAATACATTTAAAACTTTCTAAAATTTTGATAAAACTGAAAAAGAAAACGTTTTAAATTTTCTATACATTTAAACACCAGATATGGTTATGTTACCTTTTATAATTTGTTTATACAAATTTTTAGTTAACATAAAGTATAAAACCGTTACAGTAATTATTTTATGTACAATTGATTTCGTATATTTGTAAAAATTACAAACAAAATCACAAATAGTTACTAAAAAATTTTGTTTACCTATGTAAGCTTATTTTAAACTTCTTTCTTTTACTATTACTGTTGCAACTAGAAATTTCATAAACCACAATTCTAAAAAATAATAAATTAAACTCAAAAAAGCTTTATTAAAAATATGTATTTAAATTAAAATTGCTTTGTAGTACGCAACTTGTAGTGAACCATAGCAATGGCGGTCGGACACAATTTTTGCTTTAAATAATCTGATGCGCCTTGGGTCGATTTTGTTTCTTCATTTTTCATAATCTAAGAAAACATAATCTCTATACAAAACTTCTTAGGGAATTACTCAGTATCATGTGATTTGTTATAATTTTTTAAAATTCCGCAATAACAGCCCAGTTCTTGTTTATTATACCCAAATATTTCGCCTGTTACTTAAGTTTTTATTCAATCGTTAAAAAGATACCCCAAATAGCAATGCTGACAGTATACAAAATTGACACGCCGAATCCATTTCTTACAAAATGAGAGGTGTTCTGTTGTAATAGTCTATTTACAGTTGTTATTGCTTTCGTTGTAGAATTTGTGTTGTTTGCTTAGTTGTCGTAATACAGTAATTAGCGTTTTGCTACACCTTTGTTTTTAGAAAGTAGCGCTTCATCCACAAGTTCTTTACAAATTACGCAAACTCTACTGCAAACAAAATCCTCTATATTATTTTATACCGCGTATATTTAAAAACGAAACTAATTGTGCGTATTAAATATAAATAAACATGGTTAAAAACGTAATACCAAAGTTTTTTTTATAAATAAATGTAAAAAATACTATTTCAGTTTTTATTTTATTTTTTAAATTTTTTGGCACGGTTAGGGATGGAATTTGAGCCCGGCTTTGATAAAAACCAGGCCTGGCCTAAATCTAAAAATTCTTTAACCGGCCCGAAATCCGGTCCGAATTATTTTTCCATGGCTCGGCCTAAAATTGGATTTCGTGTCAGCTGGGCCATAGCCCTACTTTATATTCTGTAATTTTTTTTATGATAAAGTTACGTTTTCACCTGGCGATAATCTACAATACCAGTTTTAGCTCATCTGAATACCAGAAAAGGCTTTGATTTTATTTTTTAATTTGAACATTACATCGATTTTGAAATATAGTTTTGTTTTTTGATCCGATAAAAAAACAAATAGTATCTACAAAGCTTGAACCGCCTAATTGACTACAGCTACAGTTTTTATATATTATATTATAACCTATCTCAAAAAAAGTTTATACACTTTCTAAATGATACTTGCTGTCTGCATTTTCAAATTGCTTACATATTTGTATTTATTTACTTACTTGATACAAAAATCTGACAAAACAGTTTAAATCAAGTGAAATAATCCCTACACTAATTTTCAACGGTGAAAAATTAAAACAAGCAGTTTTTAATACAATTCAAAATAAAATTACGAGTTTTTAGAAAAATATTAACCAATAGAACAAAAGATCTTAATTTTATCTGAGAATCACGTTCTAATGAGACACGTCGTAACAAAAATAAAGCCAAGAAAATCAAATGTTTTATAACGTGTTTTATATTACCATATTCATTAATTAAAATTAAAAGGTACGAATAGACATTCTTAAGCTGTATAATAATAATAAAATCCGTTTAAGCAATTAAATCAGTTATTCAAGCATAGTTTCTAGTTTAATTAGATTAAATTCAATCGTACAAAAATGTTTTGAAAAACAATAAACCGTATTACTATTTTGTTTTTTATAAGTTACTTAATACATATTTAATAAGCAGCATTGTTTTTTTTTTCGGGTTGGTCCGAAAAACTTTATTTTTTTCTCGGCCGGTCCAAAACCCGGCCCGAATTCAAATCGAGCTTTGGGCCGGGTCGAGCCAAAGCCCGGCCCGCAAACCATCCTTAACGAGCCGTCACTATTATTGTCCAATGTATACTTCTTCGTACACTGCCTCAAAAAAATTATTGGACACTTTTAAGCGCGACCTGCAAGGTAGGCAACCAAACTTACGTTATAACAGAACGGCTAGTTAAATTTGACAACATTGGCATTGTAGACATTACTTGCAGCGATATTACGAGGTTACGAACCATTCTTCATAAGCACTGCTTCAAGCGTTCAAAGAACATGTTTCTTACCTGCAAATATTTATCTAAATTGTACCCTAAAGTTTTAAATTCTTCTTCGCCGAGTTTTCATTTAATTTAGGTATTAACTATTTCCAGGAAATATAAATTTAATAGTAATGAATTGAAATTTGCAATTTCGTAGTATGCATTTCTTTATGTTTTTGATTATTATAGTACCTACTTCAGTTTAATAGAAATAATACCTTAGATTTTATTATAAATTATACATAAACACTATTTATATTACAAGAACAAAACTAGATACAGAAAAAACATGATTAAAAAAGTATTTATTATTTTATTTAAATATTTGTATTTTAATATCCATTATTGGTTATACATTCCCGTAGACGGTTTGGCATCGAATTGATTAAATTGCTACATACAGTAGCTCATCGAAATATTTTCCACATGGTATTAATGTAATGTAATGAACCAAATCCAAAAAATTGCAAAATTCATTACGTTTGCCAAATGTAATGTTTTGCACCCTATATGGATTTATTAACATTGTCAAACAAAGCAAAATACTAAGTAAAAGTAAAGAAAAAAAGTATATAATAATAAAAATTTAAAAAGTGTTTAAAAACTATAAAGTATTAATTTTTGTTGATGTTATTGTACTTGTTTTTTATTATTTATTATTTAAAGCAAGATGAAACATTATCTCTTTATTTAGGGATATTTGCATATTCTTATTTTATTTTTACACGATATTTCTTTAAAGCGGGGGCCCTGTCCGCGTCTGGAACCGCCCCGTCTACTTAGAATTTCTGCATTACGGCGACATTTGGTGGGGCAACTATTGCGACACATAATTTGTTTTTAATAGTACGGAACAACGCTTAAAACTTTGGCATTTTTAAGTTTGTTTTTAAATTTTTATTCAACGTTTTTAGTTCCAAGTACTTCCATACTTTCTACTGGCCCAATAATTTTTGTTTGCCTTTGCGTACTTTACATGGTGTCTAAATATAAATAAAAATTTAAACAAAAGTAATAAAAGAATTTTTCAAAACGCAAAAATGTAAAAAAAATCATGTTACTTGTGTAGGGTCTATAAACCCATTCTCGGTTTAAGAGAAAAATGATCATAGAATGGTTTAGTATCCAAAAAAACAGATAACAATGCTTGAAAATATTTTTTGTAATATGTAAAACCTTACTTCTACTATATTTATTAAAAGTTCAATTTTTTAAATTTTCTTTTACAGGCATTGTAAACACAGCACACATTTAACATTATACTGAATTAAAATTAATTTTAATTACTTGAAGAAAAAGAAAAAATAAAAAAAGCTAATATTTTGCGTAAGGTCATTTTAGGTTAATCGTTACTTATAATTATCAAGTTTAAAATTATTTTTTCTTTAAACCAAGGTTGAGACTTTGTGTTTATATTATTAATTTAGAAATAAACGTTGTTGATCATTTTGTACAAAAAAAAGAGACTGAATTTTCCAATGTTTGCGGATATATATGACCATTACTTAGCTTTAGCAAAAACTTGCAATAATTTTGTTTTGATTTATAGGTAACGAAACTCATATTAATTTTGATTCCCAGTTCAGTTTCATCTAACTAAAGATAATATCTTTTTAAAAGAATATTAATTTTCTCGCCACTTGTTCTTTTTGTTATAACACAAATAGGATTTCACAAAAGCCGCCTGAAAATCAAATTCTCCACGCACAAATAAGTAAATTTGAGTTACGCATACCTTCTGTCTAATACTTAAACTAGTAGGTTTGATATCATCCATAAATTAGGTTAAATCAGCAAAGTTATTTTGCATCCTATCGTTAGTGACACGCATCGTACGTAAGTAACAGCACATAGACATCGTAAATACATCTCAAAGATGTCAAGCCAAGATATTCAAGACATCTTGCAGACATCTTATTACGTCTTTAGACATCTTTAAGATATCTTCTCAGAACTCGATTAGGACAAAAAATATTTTGGATAAAACTGCACATGCAATAAAACACTAAATATAAAACATTTTTTTATTGTCATATTTTTTTTCATAAGAGAATTTCTATTGGAGGTTCTTTTCACGCAGTTCTCGATCGAAATTTCAGTTTCTTTTTGTGATTTGCATAACCCGGCTTGTTCAACAAAACCTAAAAATTATATTTTTATTTAATCTAAATTAGAGAATATGTTAATTTGTATAATACAGTTTTTTATATAGATTGGACGACTATTTTATTGATTTATATAACGAAACTGTATACAATATCAAATTATATTTTAGCTGACATGTAAATCATAGAAAATAATTCAGTGTTATATTATTTTTCCCATCTAGCTGTACCTGAGAATATAATAATTTGTACCATTATGAGGCTCAGCGTCCTTTTAATAAGATCATAACTAGAGGATCCTCCTAGTTTGAATAACTCAGTAACCTAAAAAGAAGTAAAAATAAATAATTTGTTTTGAATTTCAAACATAAGAACAAAATTGTTAGTAGAAGCAATAGCTAACATTAAATTAACTGTGTATGTTAGATTATTTTACTTTTTGAAACAATCATCTTTTATTCTTATGACATTTAAATATATTTTTTACTATAGGCGTGAGGGGGAATATCAACTTACAACATTTTTAAAATCATTTTCATTATTAAGTATTTTTTATAAATTCTGAAACTCCTCTTTGTTTATGAGAAAATTTATTCCTAGTAGATTGAATAAACTAATAGTAATAGGTTCCTGTTTATTTAGCCAAAATTGCTCTATTAATTTTTTTTAACTTCTTTACTTCTGAAAGAACAGTAACCAGTCCTCGTAAGATGTGGTTTTGTTGCATTAAGTTTTAGAAGTTGATATATGAAAACAAAAAAATGTTTGTACTATATAAAATATGCAATGCAAGAAAACTATACACAAATATACGTTGTTTCAAATATTTACTGTTTTGATTCCTTTTTTATTTTATGTTTTACACTAAAATTGTTTATTGAAGACAGATTTAAACAGTATTTAACTGTCCAAATTTTCACTACCAATATGATAGTATTATAATTTATTCATTAATGATCATTTTCAGTGAAAAAATTTAACGTACCATTACTTTTGTTGTTACATTTATTAAAATTCCATAATTCTGGTCCACTCTGTTCCTGTTTCGTAATAGCCTTTTTAGATGGCTATGTAATAGGGCACGACGAAATCTTATATTCCTCTAAAAATTATTTGACAAAATAAGTTACTAATCGTTGAAAGTTTCATAACATAACTGCTAACTCATTATGCCACCTTCAACTCTTTTTAAGTTAATTATTATATTCTTAATCTTCACTTTTATGTCTGTTTTTAACTAATTGTAAAATATATTGGTACTTTCAACTAATAATGTTAAAGGTTTTAAATCATGATTTGTAACAAAATGATAAAATAAATACCACAGTAGACACAACCCCCAGGCAATGTTAATGAGACTAAGCAATGCCATCTCGATATCTGACGTCTGGTAATTAGAAATTAAAAACAGAAGCATATTTTAGTAGAAATCAGGTTTCCACGAGTTACATTCGTAGTATAATTTCATTCTGTATAATTCCTGTGTTGTCGTTATCAAACAAGCTGAACTTAGCACTCTTCGTATTGGGATATTATTCCATGCTTTGAAGATGTCCGCTGCAACGTGTGACGAAAGTTCAGCTTGTTTGATAACAACGGTCAATACTAACCAATTGCAAATTTGACTTCTTTAATTTTAGGAGATGGCATTACAACTTCATCACTTATTGAACCCTCGCGTTTTAGACACTGGTATCCTTAAAATTAAAAAATTCTTATACTTTGAACAAATAAAATATTAAATATTTACCAAATTCCATTCTGAAAAAGTTTAACTTTGTTTATAAACTAGCATGTGTTAAAATATTTGCACATTGTAATTGCTGTATGCAATTTAGATTGAGAAAGGACTAACTGCATATAGATAAAGGTTACATCTGCACGCCAACTTTTTTATCCGGTACTGCACCAATCCATTTATCCATTTCTGTACCAAAAATATCTAAATTAAGTTTAAAATTCTTATATACGTTATACTGTAGTTATACGTTAAATGAAGGTTAAATCAGAGGACGCGCAATGCTGCCAGCCGCAGCAGTGCCAATACAAAATTCAAAAAATTCGCGTAGTGTGTCTTAAAAATACTTAAAATTCATTCTTGCCAAACGTTAAAATATTATAATACATCTACCGACAAAGGCTACAACATACAGCTCTTCCATTTATTAAAAAAACTCTTTAAACCGTCTTAAGTCAGACGTCTTTAAGATGCCTTACAGTCCATATCGTTAAGACGTGTTTTTTAGAGCCACCGACGTTCATACATGAAACAGGCATAAAACAGACGTCTTGAAGATGTTGTATGCTGTCTGGGTTACGACAGTGTAATCAATAAAACAATTGAACATCGGATTTTATCTATATTCATAAAAATCCATTTTCTATGAAAAAATGCAAACTACAAATAAATGAGAATTCATTTGAAGTTTCGAACGCGAACGTGTGTGTGATAAGTGCGTCTTAGAATTTATAGAATTATAATTCTTTCTAATGATACCTATTTATCATATTTGGGGAACCAGATGTTTTAAACCAGTGTAAATGCTACTACATAATAATATATTTAAGCCACGTATGAATTTCTATTTAATTGGCTATTTATATTTAAAATTTTAACAAAATCAATTGAATACAAGAACGCATTATATAAATACTATCGCATTACCGGCATACACAAATTGACCTCGTATTTATCACAATTCATTTTAAACACAAAATGCCAAGTAATTGTAATAAGTGCAAAAATAATATTACACGTTTAGACAATGATAAAATTAACTGTACAAATTGTGAGATGATGTTCCATACAAGATGTGTAAATCTCCCAGACGTGAATATCAACAAAGATATTTGGAAATGTGAAAACTGTGTAATAAAAGTTAAATCAAAAGAACCAATACTGGATAAAATTATAAAGGAACTTCGGTTACTAAGATCAGAGCATGCAGAAGTACAAAAATCTTTAAACTTATGTTATGAAAAAATTGAAGATTGCAATCTTATCTTAAAAAAACAAGAGCAAACATTGGTAGAACATCTTGAAAGAATTGAGCTTCTTGAAACAAATAATAGCACCTTACGGAAAGAAAATCTGGAGCTTAAAAGGCAAATTAATGATTTAGAGCAATATTCTCGTACAAACTGTGTTGAAATATCCGGTGTTCCAGAATTTAAAGATGAAAATACAATGTCAGTAGTCCAAGCTGTTGGTACTGCGTTAGGATTAAATTTAGATAGCTACACAATAGATACGTGTCATCGATTAAAAAATAATTTTAATAATCAGCCGCGAAACATAATTGTGAAATTCGTACGTCGACTGGATAAAGAGGAGTTTTTGAGATGTAGAAGAATTAAGCGAAACTTATCAGTTAACGATTTACCTAGAGATATGCGCAATCCTGCTAACTCCAATAACACCATCTACATAAACGAGTCACTAACATTCTACAATCGTCAACTGTGTGCTAAAGCTAGGGCATTCAAACGAGAGAAAAACATAAAGTTTCTATGGATACGGAATGGTAAGATACTCATGAGGGCAAATGAAAATAGCAAGATTTTCCATATAGCCTCAGAAACTGATTTAAACGACGTACACTAAATGTTTTCTTATATATAAGGTTTCTGTTACTGTAATTTTAGTTTATTTCAAAATCGTTATGTTAAATTTGATATTTTTTGTAAATGTTATCTATGCATACTTTTTGTATATATATAACATATGTACATATTTTTTTTCTATTCTTTAGATGATTAATAGTGTTATTAGTATTGCTCATTTTAATGCACAATCTCTTTCAAATAATTTTTCAGATATTAAAGAATTTTTGTTACCTTACAATTTTGATGTTGTAGGCGTTAGTGAAACGTTATCAACTAAAATTCTGTAAATATACAGGGATACCAATTTGTCAGAAAAGACCGCCAAACTGTAACATGGGGAGGAGGTGTAGGTATTTACATTAAAAACGGTATGAAATTTGCTAACTTAAATGTACCTTCTAATTCTGATGCGATCGAACAGGTTTGGATCAAATTAATATTTTCTAAAGTGGTTATTGCTGTTGGTAGTATATATAGAAGACAAAATTATTCTTGCACGGAATTTATAAATGCTTTTGAGGATACACTTTCTTCTATAATTCCTCTCTGTGATGAGATTGTTTGTATGGGTGACTTTAACATAGATATGTTTAACTTGCATGATAAATCATTTGTTCAATTTTCATCAACATTAGAAACTCTAGGATTGCAACAGATTATTCAAGAACCTACTCGCATCACCAAAGTTAGTTCTAAGCTTATTGATTTGTGTCTAGTACGTTGCGATAAAGTAGTAAGTAAAACTGGTGTTCTAAATTTACATGGTCTATCTGATCATTGTTTAATTTATTGTATTTACACAGTACAAGATGAATCAAAGTTTCGGCCATTATTATACACATATCGTGACTTCAAGCATTTTAATTTGGAAAGTTTCAGTGATGATTTACAGTCTATTAATTGGTCAAATTTAATAAATATGCAAAATGTAAACGACAAAGTTAATTTTTTTAATGAAATGTTGATAACTACATTTAACAGACATACTAATATAAGAACTGTAAGAATTACTAGAGCCAAAACTCCTTGGATAACAAAAAATATTAAGTTAATGGTAAGTCTTAGAAATAAAGCATTACAAAGATACAAAAAAAGTAAAAAAACTCTTGCAATAGGATTATTATAAATTAATTCGTATTTATGATATTTTTGCAATAAGACAAGAAAAAAGCGTAATGAATTTATAGTATGAATACAAATTTTAGAAAAAATTAAATTCTGCTAATATTTACAATACTTCAAAGTTTTGATCTATTCCAACAAAGCTTAATAATGTTAACGAAAATAATAAAGCTTTTCTTACGTTTAGCAAATCTTGTACCTTAAGTGGAAATAACGAATTATTACAGTATTATAATAGTACCGTTCTACGCACAAATTCTGAGAAATTTCAATTTAAAACTGTGTCGGAAGAAGAAGTGATGCGAGTTATTCTTAGTATTCAAACGAATAGCGTAGGTTCAGACGATTTAAGTGTGAATATGCTAAAACTTTGTTGTCCTTACTTGTTGCCAATTATTGTCCACATTATTAATTCTTGTATACTAGAATCTAAATTTCCCGACTGCTGGAAACTTGCGCACGTAATACCTATTCCAAAAATTAAAAACCCTAAAAATTTTAGTGATTTAAGACCAATAAGCATTTTGCCTTGCATTTCAAAAATTCTAGAAAAAGTTCTAGCTTCACAAATACAAAAATATGTATCTGAACATAATATACTTCCAGAAATGCAATCGGGATTTAGGAAAGGATACAGTTGTACAACTTCTCTTTTACATTTGACTGACGAAATACTGACTGCATCTGACAACAACAACTTGTCATTAGTTGTAATGCTTGACTATTCAAAAGCATTTGATACCTTGAACCGCAACATACTCATATCCATCTTAAATTATATTGGTTTTCATTCGAACGCTGCGTCTCTAATACAAAATTACTTGTCCAATCGATTTCAAGCAGTCGTCCTAAACAAATCAAAGTCAAATTTTTTGTCTACTAATTCTGGTGTACCTCAAGGTTCTGTATTAGGGCCACTTCTATATTCAATTTACACATGTAACATAACTAAATCTTTAACTTATTGTAAATATCTTTTATATGCTGATGATACCCAACTGTATTATAATTTTAATCCAAATGATGTTTCTAACGCAACAGCAGCTATAAATTATGATCTTGAAAATCTTGTTAAATTCTCAAATAAACATGACCTTGAAATTAATGTCAGTAAAAGCTACGCCATGCTTTTTGGGAAAAAAAACTTAAGATCAAAGGTTAGAGACATATCAATAAGAATTAATAATCAAATTGTTGAAATCAAAAGCTATGTAAAAAACCTTGGTCTTATCATCGATGAAGATCTAAGATTTAGTCAACACGTCTCAAATATTGTACAAAAAGCTTATATCAATCTAAAAAGTATTTTCAATAATCGTTATAGTTTAAGCAAAAATATTAAAATAATTTTATGTGAAAGACTTGTTTTATCACAATTTCATTTTTGCGATTGTGTATTTGGACCTTGTCTAAACTCGCAAGATAGCAAACGAATACAGCGTATGCAAAATTCCTGTTTAAGAACAATTTTTGGTATCAAAAAACATGCAAGAATTTCTGATAAGTTAAAAGAAGTAAATTGGTTGAATATGGCCAACAGACGTTTGTTGCATAGTGCTACCTTATACCACAAAGTTGTTACAACCAAAACACCCATTTATCTTTTCAATAAAATTAAGTTTAGATACAATACACATGCTATTAATATCCGTAATAAAAATTTGATCACAATCCCATTACATTCTACACAAGGGTTTAAGAAATCGTTTTCATATAATATTGCAAATACCTACAACTCCTTACCCGAAGACATTAAAATACTAAAAACGCATAATTTTAAACAGAAACTTCGTTTAATGCTTTTACAAAACCAAAATAGCGTTTAACTCCTTCAAACAAATAAGTAATTAATTAAACTGTTTTTTTCTTCTTTAAGTATACTTAAATTGAGCTTGGTTCCCTCTTAGTAAGTTTTATGACATAACTTATTGTCTACTCACACTATTAATATTGCTAATTTAAGGGTTAAGTGGAAGACCAGATTTTGTTAGCTTTAGCAATATCTGAACTTCGCCCTATTGCATTGAAAGTAAGATATATATAATTTATGTTTTTTTTTCTTTAAGTACATAATGTGTTATTAGATATGTAGCAACTGTTTTTTTTCTTCTATGATATTACTTTCAATCAATAAAAGACATTATTATTATTATTATTATTATTATTATTATTATTATTATTATATGTAATGGGAATTAAGATTACAATTGTTCAACCACTAATTACGTTCAAATGATGATAATACTTCTTTTACAAAAAAAATCAAAATGTTGACTTTAATTTAATCCGGAAATGTTAAAAATTCAGGTTAATTAAAACAGCGATTTTATATTTGCGCATACAGTTTATATATATTTGGCCTATTAATGGAACTCTTTTGAATTTATTTTACTTATAAATCAAATTATAAATGACTTAAAACTTATTTTTTTTATAAAGACTGCTTAGTAACCTCGTAATATCGCTGCAAAAGTAATGTCTACAATGCCAATGTTGTCAAATTTAACTAGTTTGGTTGCTTACATTGCAAGTCGTGCTTAAAGGTGTCCAATAACTTTTTTGAGGCAGTGTATTAGTAATTATTTTTATACTATCACTTAGAATTATGATTTGATGCAACATAAGCGTATTTTAAGAACAACAAGGTAAAATAAAACTAATAAGTTGGTGTTTGTTTTTTTTTTGAGATAGTAAGAAATAAATTCGAAATAGGCAGATTCGAATAATTTTTTTGTTTTAGATAAACATGTTCTGTGGCTATTTAACTAACTAATCTCTATTTGAATAACGTTTTATATTAGTTGTAGTTATGGTAGTTTTTTGTTATTTTTTAGTTCCAAAATTTTACAAAACTGTTGCTAATAGTTATATCTACTTACTATTAATTGTTCACATGTTTACTGTCAAACCAATCAATAAGCAACTTAAATTTGTTTTTATTTTTAGACGTTTATCTTTGTTTGCTTTATGTTGATAAATAATTAATTTTGATAAATAAAACTTTAATATATTATAATATTGTAGAAAAATAATAACAATAAAACATTTGAAAATTAGAAAAATTAAAGAAATTAAAATTGATCTAGTTAATTATTTTAAAATTAATTATACAGGTATCAGAATTTACATTTGAAAAACTTGTTTATAGTTTAGTCAACGTTTAAAAAATAGACTAAGTGGTACCTATACTTTAATTAGATATGTACATAATTTAATGGTTTTTAAACGTTAGGTAAACTTCTGATTTTTAACAAAACATTTTCTGCTTACTATCGGCGTAGAAGGTTATTAACCTTATTCAATAACATCAATATCAGTAGCGTTTACTATAATAGAAATAATTTCTGCCTGCGAGTAAACAAACGTATCACTAGTCATCGTAAAATTTATTTATTAAATAATCGTTTTTGGCTTAATCGAAATCGTGGTTTCTAGCGTTCTATAATCTTCAAAAGTTATTTATTATAAATGAGTAATTTTTAAGTGTTTTGGTATTATTTAATAGTTCATTTAGTTGTTTATTTATAAAAAAGTTCTGTTGTTAACATTAAAGTTGAGTATATTATTGCTTCATCAATATTAATTTAAAAGTTTTAAAGGTGAATAACAGCATTTCTTTATAAAAATTTATAAAAACGTTTAAATGTCATAAGTGTGACAAATCTTATTTTGGTTTAACTATAAGTAACACAAATTTACATAGGACAAGTTGAATTTGAAGTAGTAATTTTATTAACATTATTTGTTTACGCTGCATTAAAAGTACACCGACGTCATTATAAAACGAATACTAATTTTTTGTTAAATAATAATTTTTTGTATTGTCTATTCAACAAACTCGTCATTTTCATTCTTTGTATTTTTGTTTTTTTCATCTGTAGCGAGAGCAGAGTTTAAAATGGTTCTTAACCAGTTACAGTTGAGGAAGAACAATGGACGAAAAAGCTTATTATAGATAACGCAAACTTTTATAATTTTTTTTAAATGGCAAATAACTGAATATACAAAATTAGTAAACATTTTGAATTAAATATTTTTTTTACTATCAAATTTTCAAGCAATGTTACACAATACAAATAAACTTAGATAACTAAATGTTATTTATTTATTAAATTTTTAGTTTAAAAAATTGTTTTGATAAAACATAATTGCACGAAACTCAAATTCACATTTTACTTTATTTTTAGTTTTGTAAACAAAACGTAATTTATACATAATTTTAAACTCCAGTTACATTATTACTGAAGTTGTTAAAGTAATTACTATAAATACATAATCGTGCAATTATTTTAAATCTGCGAGGCTGCAAAAAAGTAAAGATTTAAATAAGGTTGATACTTCTTTTGGAATCTGGATATTCAAGATCATTAAGAAAATATTTACATATATTCTCTACAGATTTAGTTTAAAAAAAATGCTATATTTCTTGTTTTGGCGTTTTTATAATTTGCAAACAGTAAAATAGATACTACATTATATTTCCTCAAAACTTCATATACGTTTCTTAATAAAAAATGTAATACGTAGACACAAATTTTGGGTTCATTAAATCATGTCCGAACTGAAAAAATCATTTTTTAACATTCACAAATCTTTAACTTTTTTAATGTCGAATACTTAAAAAAAAATTTTATAGAAAAATGTTATATTTGCTAAATATTTAATTATTTTTATTTGCTATATTTTAATTAAGTTTTAGAATGTATAATTAGGAAAGTTTTTTGGCGCAACACGCCCATTACATACATAATAATCGTGATTGTAAATTTATTTTCAAGTAGACATCAAGACCACTAACATAATTTAATAATTAAGTAGAGTTTTGATAGTATTTTTATGCGTAGGTTCTTTAATTATTTTCTGTAAACAAAGGTTTTTCAGTATTTTATAACATTTTTTAAATTGTATATTCGCAGATTGCAGGGACATATTAGCTTACGCTTCTTTAGTGTTTGCATATTATAATAAGAGTTCAAGATACAAAATCCTATTTAACTGATATCAAAAAAAATTGTGTTA
Organism: Aquatica leii; assembly: GCA_035610365.1. Taxonomy (NCBI): domain Eukaryota; kingdom Metazoa; phylum Arthropoda; class Insecta; order Coleoptera; family Lampyridae; genus Aquatica; species Aquatica leii. The sequence goes on from CM069433.1 coordinate 169,981,223, forward strand.
TTTGTGGAAAGCAGTAACATATATGTAACCATATACTATTATACAACTTAGTATTTGAATAAAATGCTACTTTTCTGCTTTAAAGCAGTTTTGTAATTAATTTTAATAGCTTTGAGGTAATTTATTATATTACATAAAGTATTTATATTTTTTTTAAATATAAAGAAGCAGTTATTGTTTCATACAATTACCAATTCAACGTAATTTGTATATATTAAAATTATATATATGTAATACATAAAAATTACGTATAACCAAACCATTACGTACGCAATAAATGTTGATTCTGCTATAAAAATGTGGTATATACAAACTTATATCAAAAATCTCAAATGAATGTACACTCAACTAAACAAAACACGGGACTCCTTGGTTAGTTCGAATGAAATAGTTAGCAGTGTTGTTAACGAATGCGGTCGGCAATCATTCGTGGCTGTTTGCGATGCTATTCAAAAAATTCAAATTAGACAAATAATAAACATTGATAATACCAAAAGGTCAAATCCTTTATCCGCAAAAACAAAAAGTATATTTTTCTTTTTGAACGATTTGGAACAGTAAACTGCATTTTATTATTATACAAAATAATTTCGTGAATAAACGGGTATAATCTTCGTAAGAATAAAGAAATCAAACTTGATGTGTCATAAAACCACCATCACTAGTATGATAAACAAAAAACTCACATTTCCTCTGCTATCCATATCCTGCTTTACTACAATACGATAAATAATTGTTCTTATAGTATTTTTTATGTCATTTGAGAACCAGAAATATACTGAAATGGTATGTTCCTTAGGTCAATTTAAGTAGAAAACGTCCTATAAACATAGGTCCAATTCGCCATAGTTACACAGATACAAGCGTTCAAAGTTTATAACTGATCACACATTCTTTGAAAATTAATTGTTCTTAGTCAACTGGGAAACAAAAGCCGAACAATATGTCATTTATTGCTTTCTTTTCTAGTAATGTCACAGTCAATTTTATTAAATGAAGTGTAATTTAAATGCAAAATGCCTTCTCATTTTTCTAACGAAGAGTATGCTGATATCATTTACATTTATGGATTTTGTGATGGAAATGCGAGATCTGCCGTTAGGGAATATGAACGAAGATTTCCCAACAGGAGGGTGCCAAATCACCAAACCTTTTCTTCTGTGTTTCAACATGTACGGACTCATGGTTCATTTCCATCAGTTTCAAAAAGATCTGACCGTCCTGTGCAGTTAAATGTGAATGAGCAGGAAAACATTCTACAGACGGTTGATCGGAGTCCAGGGTTGAGTACTAGAAGAATTTCTTCTCGAACGGGACTCTCCCGTATGTCAGTATGGCGAACATTACATGATGGGCTTTTGTATCCCTAACACATACAACAGGTTCAGCATCTAGAACCTGGAGATTTTGCTGCCCGGTTGAATTTCCGCCACTGGCTACAGGTAAATCCACAATTAGTTCCATTCATTTTATTTAGCAACGAGGCGCAATTTACTAGAGATGGAGTGAACAATACACGTAATTCTCATTTGTGGTCATTTCAAAATCCACACGGCACAACAGAAACTAACTTTCAGCGCAAATTTTCTGTTATCGTATGGTGATCAACTTATTGGACCTTTTTTCTTTAAGGAACGTCTGACAGGAGAAGCATATGCTAACTTTTTTTGGAATGAATTGCTACCGCTTTTGGAAGAAGCACCTTTACTAACAAGACAACAAATGTTTCTGCAACATGATGGAGCTCCTCCACATTTTAGTCGGCATGTAACCGAATATCTAAATGTTGCTTACCCAAGTAGGTCAACAATCACGGAACAACCAGCAGGTGCTTCGAGCGGCTACACGGTCCATTTTACAGCCGTCGTTGTATTAATGCCGTAGGAGGTCATTTTGAACATTTGATGTGATTTTTTTTGTTTGTTTTTGGAGTTTACTCCTTAAGAATCGATTTGCATATATAAGAGGCCCGGTATGAGAAAAATGTGAGGAGTAAAATCTATCGATGAATGACCTCGTTACGTTTTTGGTGCGCATCCTATGTCGCGCAACTTTCTAATTTGGTTGTGAGTGTAGGGTATAGGGACGTCGACATACTTATATTGCTGTTTTTATTATAAATATCAATAATTAATATTGTTATTGTGAAGTTTTAATCTTTATCATTGTGTTCCGCTAAAGTGAACTGAAAGTATTTTCAAATAACTATGGCAGAAAGAGGTGTAGATGATATTGCCGGAACATCTAACAAACACGTGGCTGCAAGGTACGTTATGATTCATGTATTATATGTATGAGCATGTGCAATTTGTATTTATTAAAAATTTTAATAATTATCGATGTAGTTCATATAAATATATATTTGAGAACAACACATAAAATTAGATAATTAACCCAATATGAATTATCGAGCGCATCCACATAAAATAGAAAATTTCTAACCTAACCAAAAATTAATTTTTTTGTCGATGTCTATAAATTCTTCCAGGTTATTATGATTTATTTTATAAATAATTTTTAAATATTAACAATTCTAGTAAATAATTCGATAATATTATCAGAAAAATCGACAATATTTCTTCATTATAATAATGTTTTCATAAAATTTTCTTTCGAAAAGTTATTTTTTAGCTTATTTAAATAATTTTCATGTACTATTTATTATTGTACGTAAAAGATTTAGTGACATAATTATCTTTTTATAACCATTTTTGTTAATTATTAAGATAATATTATATTTTAAATAAAAAATTAATTATAATAATTTTTAAAAAATGTTTATAAAAACATTTTTTTATCAATTTTCTTAAAGTTGGTAAATAAACTCTTTTTGGGTCTGGTTAGACTATCGAACTTAAGGAGTAAACTCCAGTCGTTCGTCGGAGCTGACACACACAATTTTTTTTTTATGTTTGTTTTGTAGTTCGATTTTCTGTTTTCAATAATAATAATTTTCAAAAACTCTTAATTATTGTAAAAGTAATTACAATATTTAGTTTAATGTATAATTTAGTAAAAATATAGCATTAAGTTAGTAAGTTTCTCTAAAAAGCTATTTATAGCGTAGTTAGCGCGCGGTCTTAGTGTTCGGGCAATTGTTCAAATGTTTATAATTTCACGGAATACTGTGAGACGTATCCGAATTATGAAGCATCGCGAGCACACGATAAACAAGACCATAGGAAGTAGCAAAGGACACGGAGTTAGTGGCATATATTACTTAAAATCTTTTTACAACTTTCCGAAATGCTCTAGCCGACGTCTAATTTCCGGAATGCCAGTTAATCGCACTGGTAAGACTAAAAGAGACTGAAATCAAAAAAGTATCACACAGCTATAAAAAAATGATTAACAAAGACAATAAAAGAAGACGTCTGAAATTTGTAAGACATTACGTCAATGAACCGCTAGATTTTTAAACTCGTGTTGTTTTTAGCGACGAAAAAACTTTTAAAAGTTCAAATCACGCACCTATAAAAATGTTTTGACCCACAAAAAATTGTTTTGAAGTTAATTACACAAGCTCCGAAAAGTGTAGCGGATACTTTTCAGTAAATGTATGAATTCTCATGGCACAAGCGTTTGTTAGATGATCGAAGATCGTCAAAATTATCTTAATTTTTCCACTATTACAATATGCACGTCTAACAATCCAACAGTTACTTAGATTATAAGCTAAAATTTGTCTTTTGAACTGTTACTATTAATTTTGTTTATTCTTTAAGGATAATGCCTTTATACAATATGCAAGTTGGTGCAAAACTGAGTACAACAAAATAACCTGAACGTGTTATCGTGGCCAGCAAAAAGTCCTAAGTTAAATATAATAGAAAACGTTTGGGGTTAAGCTATTTGTACCATCTGGGAATAATTAGGGGGTAGTTTCATCACCAGAGACCGCAAACTATTAATTGACGTCATTAAAACTGCTTGAGAGACGATTAGTGATTAGCTACGTGTTCTTATAGCATCAATGCTTAAAACGACTGCAAAATTAAGATTAAATTATTTCTTCCACGGCGACTGTCTGTTGTCATTTTTTTTACTATAACAGCGACTTGAAAACTAAAAATAGTAAAGGCGGGTTTATGCAACTTCTGTATGCTCAAAAGTTAAATCTTAATTCATAATTCTTATAAAATAAAAAAATAAGAGTGGAATATTTAATGAGAGCGTTTATGTACTTCCTTAATTCCTAATTCGTTGTCATAATTCTTACTACATAAATTTTTACATGAACGCATGCGTGGAGCGTATAGCTGGAACCTGAGTGCACATTTTCACACTTGACAGTTGCACTTAAATCGTGTTTATTTTAAGTTGCTTTATTTGGAAAAACTTATATTTTCCTACAATAGAAACAGTAGATCAATCTACTGATTGATTTAGTAGAAATGTTTCCTCATCTATGGAATAAAAAACCTCCTAAATATAAAGATAGCGTTGCCATTGAAAACTCCTAGAAAACTATGTCACCCATAATGAGACGACCAAGTAAAAATATTTACTTTTAAAAAGCATACCTTCTGGATCCGGAGCGTACACGGGCACATGAGTATTATTTGAGCGTTTCCAGAATCCAGAATGTAAGCGTTCTGTTAGTTCGTCATCAGCATAATATTTTTAATCATTCTAGGTGCCGTAGTAATCTTATATCGAACAGTAACATCAGATTTAAGGAAAGCCAAACATAGCAAGATGCAATAACCCAATCAGATCACAGCATAACAAGTGAACAAGAACCAGAAGCCCAAAAGTATTTGGATAGCCCAATAATGCCACCTGCAGATAGTGAGACAAATGCAAATATTCAACGTCTACGAATCAAACAAAAGGCAACACGAAATGCGACTCGTAAAAGAAAAAGTGAAGACATAGACACGTTGAAAACAACATGCACATCAATTGGGAGAAATATGAATAATTTATTAAAAGAGAAAGAACACAATTTAAATAAAGGAGACTATCACTTCGTGATGTCTATGTTGGAATCAAGCTCAACATTGCCCGATAATGTAAAAATTAGACAACAAGCAAATTTTCTTGTACAGATAGAATCAAAATAATTTCGTTCATAATATAGATTAGTTTTTTTATGAAATAAAAAATAAATAAAGGTTTTTTTGTTTTATTTCATGCATGACATAATAAAGTTCATTAAAAAGTGGAGGTAATAAAATGGCTTAATTGGTATTGCTTTCTGCCAAGTTATCCAGCTTTTTAAAGACACAAGGTAATCAGCTAGTACATCTCACTGATTTTTGGCTGAATAAAGGGTGTTGTTAGAATATAATCTATTCACTAATTTTAAATTGTTTCCTGCTTTTCTCAAAGTTTCCATATGTAAATTTCCAGTTTTACTCATATAATCACAAAAGCCGGTAGGGCAAAATTTCCTTTGACAAGGTAGAATGTCTTTTTCACCTAATTGTAAATAATTGTGAAAAACTACAGTTGCTTGTACTATAAGTTTGCATGCTTCGACACTGGCTAATATTGGTTTCCGCAATATAAGCCATTCTCTATTGTGCGTTGTGCCCTACGTATTCTGTAATTAAAGGTGTTTTTTTTTCATCCAAGTAAGATCCTGGGTAAGGGCGTATAATGTTGGTATGAAGTGGAAAAGCTGCATCGCCTATTATATGATGTGGCATTACAATATTCGTTTGATGAAGTTTCTTTGGTAAAGGAAGAGATACTGTTCCATTTAGTATTGGTGATCCCATTTCACTGTTTCTGAAGACTGCAGAATCATGGTTAGATCCTCAAGATCCTATGTCAACCATAATAAATCGCATATATGCATCACAAGCTGCCTGTTCTTTTGGATTCTTTTTCAAATGTTTTACTAAAGTATGTAGGTATGAAAATTGGTTTTTGGACATGCGAGTATACTTGACAAATTGCTCTTCGTGCCACTCGATCGTTAACTTATCTTTTACTAGTGTTGCATAATTGCCCTCTAAATTTCTGTTTTTATTCATGGGTCCCCCTCTAAAGCGCCTAATTCTGGTGCAATTGTTTTTTTTCTTCCAAAATCTTCATGTTTGTTAATAAATCAAAAACAGTCTAGCTAACATAGGACGTAACCACACTTTAAAGTAAGGTTATTTCATTTGTTTTGTATTTGTTAACAGGTTAAGAATTACGTATTTTCATAAACATGTTTAGAAGAAAGATTTAAAAGTTAAGAATTATGCTTAACGAGTTAAGGATTAAGAATTAAGCATAAACCACAAAAAAGTTGCATAAATCCGCCCTAAATGAATATAAGTAAAATATTTCATTGTTTTTAATTGACATCTCTAAAAATACAATATTACGATTATTAATCGTATTATAGTAAAGCACAATATGGGTGACAAGGGGAATACAAATTTATTGTTTATCATGCTAGTAGTGGTGTTTACCCTGCCCCTAAAAGAACGTTACGTGTGGAAGTTCAATGACACATTAGGTTTGTTACCAACCTTTTATTACAGAAAGCCCCGTTGTTAACTACCACGGCTAGCTACAATGTCGGCGAGTGAGCGTGATTGAAAAACTAAAATAAAGTTGGAAAATACGTAAGCGCCACTTTTTGTACTAATCCAGATCTTCGGCTTAGAGAGACCACGAACCCATCGGACTCACTACAAAGTGAACAGGATAAAGACAAAATAAAACAAATAAGAACAATATAACAAAAGCAATATATATTTTCTAACGATAACATCCAATATGATAAAAATATTTAACACTAATTATGCTACCACTTTTTGCAATTTGTAAGACAATTTGAACAACAGTTAAGCTACCACTTTTGTTTACTACAAAAAGCAGGAAGAAAATAGTTTCTAATAACGTTAGTTGCCCTACCAAATTTTGACGTAATGCAGAAATTCTAAGTAGACGGGGCGGTTTCAGGGGCAGGCGGGGCCCCCGCTTTGAAAAAATATCGTGTAAAAATAAGATGAGAAAATGCAAATATCCCTAAATAAAGAAATAATGTTTCATCTTGTTTTAAGTAATAAATAATAATAAAACAAGTACAATAACATCAACAAAATATAATAATACAAAGAAGTAAAACGAAATAATTATAAAACAATAATTTACAGTTTTTAAACCCTTTTTAAATTTATATTAATATATACTTTTTTTTGCTTATGCTTATGATTTTGCTTTTTTTTGATAATAATAATATTTATTGTGTTTTTGTACAGTGTACTTACACCAGTGAAAATTACAAAAGAAGTACATAGATTTGTATATATTTAACTTACACTAAAATAAAATGTTGTGTATAGTAACATAATCACAGTTTCAGGGTTCTGATATAAGTATAAAATTCTTCAAAATTAGAAAAAGCGTTAGACATTAAAAATTCTTTTATTGTGATTTTAAAGCGGTTTAATGGTAAATGTTTAATATTTTCTGACAATGCATTGAAAAGCATTTGACATTGAAATTTTAATTTTGATTAAAATTGTGAGAGGACTAATGAGAATACATATAATATGTTTTATAATTTTTGTGCTCATCCATAAATATCTTTTGCATTGCTACTTTTAATCAAATGTAATATATTTCTAACTGTTAATTCAGACAATTTAAAATTATTTTAGTTATATTAACGAATCTATATGAGAATTTAATACATTTTGAGCCGGAGTACCAGAAAAATGTTTGTTAAAATCATCGGCTGTTAAATTAGTATTAGTGTTATTTTTGTGAATTAATAATGTTAATGTTAATTTGTGAGTTAATAATGTCCCACATAGCTTTGATACTATTGCCAGAATTAACAATAAAATTTATCATTTGCTTTAATTTTTGCTATTCTTATTTCATTTTTATGCTTGTATCTAAGACGTGTATTTTTTTTAAATTAGTAGTTTGATATTTTTTTAATAATTTGCGTATTTCTTAGTCTTTTCCAATTAACATTAAACCACGTAATTTTAGTATCACGGGATCTTATTTGAATGGATTAACTTGGAAACGACGTCAGCAAAAGATTATGTATTTTTTCAAAAAAAGTCGAAAATTGATATCGATGTTATAGTTGTTTAAGTCATGACACAATAAAGTATTTTGTAATATATTAAAAAATATAAAAGTACCCTTGTTTGTTATAGGCCTAACTATAGTTGCGTAATATTCTTCATTACAGAAAAAGTCATTGCAGCGTAATTTTATAAATTGCCCCGAATGATCGGATAAACCAGTTTTAAAGACATTTGTTTCAAAGCTGGCCTGAGAAAAATTTATGAAGATATTATCGATACAATTTTCAAAGTAGGTAAAAATATTGTTGTAGAGATCATTTCACGATTAAAGAACCGTGAGGTGCGCGTCGGATAAATTCGGAATTTTACGATCGTGCGAAATAAATTTTCACTAAAAACATCTGCTGTAAACAATGTGTCAACTTAATGTAATGGTTAGTCTTTAATTTAATAATGTGCACTCCGTAAACGCCGCATGAAAAGTGCAAACGTTTTCAAGTTGGATAATGCATTGAAACCCGAAACAAAATTGGTTTCTGCGCAGCGGTTCTTTAGTCTTGAAATGAACTTTATAAATCCGTACATTTGTAACAGATCACATAGTGTTCGTGCGTTGCAATTGTCTTTACATGTTAATAAAACAAACGTAATGAATTTTGCAATCATTTGGATTTGGTTCATTACATATCAATTATTTTGGAAAATCTAGGATTGTTTATTATAAAACTAGTATAAATACCTACTTATCGAAAATTTACAAACGTTTTTTTACTTTTATTACTAGTACTTAGAGTATTGAAACCAAAATCAAGGATTGAATTAAAATTTGAGAAGAAAGAATACAGAAATTCTCATTAAAATTACACTTAAAGCAGTGTTTTCAGAGACCCGAAACCCTGTTCTTCTGGGGGATATTCCATACCCCCAATAAAGCTATCTTCTGTCCAAGGCTCCGCCATTACTAAGTAGAGTATATAAAGGGGTTCCTTAAAATTCATTTTGTAATGTATAATATTTAGTGTTGTTTTGTGTGTCAACTTTATGCAAAATGTCACCTCTTCCTGGACAAGCAGAGTTATCACTAGAAACTAGAGGAAAAATTATTGCTTTACGAGAATGTGGATTTAGTTTGCACAATTATATTACCTCGAAATATGTAATACTTAAATTAAATGTTACGAAAAGAAAGCAGAAAAATGCATTTCGCATTTTTCTAATTTTGTGATTTTTAGATTTACAAAATAGGTATGTATTTTCAAATTTTATTTGGAATTTTTCCATACGAATAACTTAAAAGGAGTAATGGGAATTTATACTGCTATTGTTTGACCACTAATTACGTTTTATTGATGATAACACTTCCTTGGGAAAGAAAATCGGAACGTTAACTTTAATTTAATCCAGATATATTAAAACTTTTAGGTTAATTAGTACAGTAGTTTCATATATAAGCATACAGTTTTTTATTATTCGAACTATATATGGAACTTATTTAATCATAAATAACAATTAAATTTTTTTAATTATTTAAGCAGAGAACATAAATAAATAGAAAACTCGGCGTACAATTTAGATAAATATTTGCAGGTAAGAAACATGTTGTTACTGCTAACGCTGGCGCAAACAAACATAGGCTGGGTAGCAATGCGAGAAAACCCAAGTCAACTAAGCCAACATAAGCAGGCCAACTAGCTCCAGTCGTGAGCGCGTAGATAATAATTTTCTTTACTTCTCAATAAGATTCAATTATAAGGGCGCCACCGAATTCACCTCAATTCGCAAACGTAACCCGGAACGTTTCCCAGGTGTGCGGGTGCCTACTAATATGGATACCAACTACAAGCCATAAAACCTTCTTTTTAGGAGTGGGAAAAGTTAAGATAGCAGTAAAAAGCGTTAAGCGACAACAGGAATATTAATTAAATTTTTAAAGCTAAATTAAATAAAATAAAAATAACGCAGTTGCCTGTTTTCTGAGTGTACAACTTAAAATATATCTAAGCATAACAAAAAAACGACCCAGATCAATTCCAATATAAGCGCTTATACCGTCACGTGCTGTATGCTAATCAATCAACTATATCTACGCATAAATTTTGTAAGAATACAGGTAATTGTGCTCAACTAATAATAACTACGCATGCTCAAGTACATGCCATGCTTAACGAAATAAATCTATAAAAATAAAATTAAGAAAATTTTATAGCTTATCTTGGGTTCCTGAATTTATCTGCAGTAAATTAACTAGGGCTACAAGTAGCGAGAATTTAGGTTCCTCCCGTAGTATCAGCAATAATAAAACCACCAAACATTAACTGGTTGATTCACGCCTACTATCTATGACAATTCAAGTCCTTGTGTGGGCATACTTCCGTTTCGCTACTAAACCACCGGAAACGAAGCTAATGCAGATGCGCAAGACAAAAGTACAAACCATTGCTTACGGGAAACAGTTACCTAATGATATGCGAATTACAAATACGCACTTTAAACAAAATCTAAGAGTAGCCAAGACAGTCCTTACAGCAGTGGCGGCTTCTCTATTAGGTCATTCGGACAATGACCCTCCAAAATAAATTAGAAAATTATTTTATTTACTTTAAAATTACAAGAACCCGCGTTTAAATCAAATTATCAGCGTTTGAATTTCAATTTTCATATTGTAAGCGCAACAGATGCGAAAACTTACGAATTTACCCGAGGCTGTTGTGTTTTATAGTCCCTGTGTATTATATTGGATTATATAATGCAGCCGAATCGTAAATGATACTTATTGTAGTCAAGAGTGCAACACGCATAATACAATCTTATGCGAATTAGAAAAAGACAACTAAAAGGTTTCTGCGGTTGTCAGCCGGGTCCCATTTCGCGTACTCAATGCAATGCTTACGTCATTTATTATTATCTCCGCAATATGTGTTTGTAAAACAAAAATGCTGGAATGCACATTTTTTATCTCATACGACAACTTTGCACTCGATTTTTTAGTTGTTTGATAACATTCGTTTGTAACCAATGTCAATGACTTTCACAAGTTAAAAGAAAATTAATTCTGTTTAAGTATATATTACCGTTTTTGTTTGATAAAAAAATTAATCGCTAATAATAGTTTAAATTTTGAAAGACGTTGAGAATTTAAAACCAATGGTTGTCCTCGGCCTTTACTTCAAATTCGATAAACAAGTAAACATAAAAATAAAGTAATTTTAAAGAATCTATGTACGATTTATCAGAATAGATTTGTGTATGTAAAGAAACATGGAAAAATTTTTAATTGAAAACATTGTAAATTTTAATGAACTTGTTATCGATCATTTTGCTGATTCTAAATATGGACGAATAATAGATCTTAAATATAAATAGCTTTAATGCAAAAAAGTTTTTTATTTACTTTTTGTGATAATTGCGTTTTTTTGAATATTTCAAAATGACCCTCTGGTATGATTGACCACCAGCCGCCACTGCCTTACAGAGTTATGATTTATCTAAAAGGAAAACGTGATATTACAATCAAAACATTGATGTTTTTGCATGCAAGAATACACGAACATACATAGGGTACTACTGCTCCGAAATCTGTTAATGCGAGTGAAGACACCAAAACTGCTATAGGAATTCTTCACCAAAAGCAAGTAGTAAGCGAATTTTGAAATTTTGAATCCCCAAACTATGTTACATGCCAAAATTAACACAAAGTCACTGCTTGCAATGTAGTAACATAAACGGGGGTTGTGCCACTAGCTCAATGGAGAAGGGTGGGTTTTATTTAAAATTCCGTGAAAAATTGGAAACGCGATCGTCGTAAAAATGGAACTAGAACGGTAAAATAGTCAAATAATCGGTAAGGGCGCCAATCAAGGATTTCTATAAGGGTAGCTTTCAAACCCCTGATTACCTGAAAGCTCATCCGGTTGGTTACAACCCCAGAACTTACCTTGGGTTGTAACAATTCTGAAAAACACTTAAACAAAAATTTACGTATGCGGCGGCTAAATGAATAAAAGCTCTTTACATTTAACAATTTAACATTTATTGATTGAAAATTTAAAACAAAAACAAAATAGAATAACAAGTACTAATTGATATCAAATAAATTTGAATAAAAGAAATGAAATAATCTTAAGCAAACAAGAATGAACAATCTACACACAAAACATTACATTAAAATTTATATAAAAAAAAAAGAAATGCTACTACAATAGCGTTTTCAAATATAATTAAATCTCAAGATCTTGGCCGCATATTTATAACAAACAAATTAAATAACACAAAAAAAAAACAATACAGTTTATAACATAAATATGTCCGAACTTTAATTCGAACTAAACAAAATATAGTTTATAAGTCGTTACATTATCATATATTCGAAATACGAATTATTTCTCAAACGCACCAAAACAAAATTAATTGATTTTAATGTCGCGCAAACACTATACGTGTTCATTGAAATAATTAAATTTAACGTTAGTCGTAATTTCAATTGACTCAAAATTGAAAGCTTTACTGCATTTTTAATCGCGGGTCACTGCACGATCAATCAACAAAATCGATAAATACCTTAATTCTTAATTGGTGATACCATTTGAACTTTGGTTCCCAGTGGTTTTGAAAGCTAACACCTTGGATGGACTTCGGCTGCTTCCCAAACAATAGGTTACCAGTGGAAGATTTATTAATCCGCCCCCAAGGCGAAGGATGAGATTGCGAAACAAACTCACGCACAAATTCACGTAACGAAACATGCGATATTAATTTAGGCAAAATAGTGATCTTAATTAACCGTAATTACGAAAAAGGAAAGTTTTCCACTTAAATTCACTGCACCATCTTCTTTTACTTCCACGGTAATTATTAGAAAAGGTGAATTATCACCTGCGTTATCTACATTTTTATGACCGTCAACCAACTAACTTCGAACCCCCACATTTACCAAAAACACGTCTATATATCAACTTTCGTCGACTGCTCTTTCCACAAAGGCTGCGTTCGAAATCTCAAACACCAAAATACTCTCGCGAAGAAGTGCAATAAAGAGGCAAACAATCATATTACGTCATATTTATATAATTAGGACACAGCGTTTCGCTTGTACGTGAAACTGTCAATTTGACAAACTATTATATTACAAGAATTTAAACTGCCTAATAAATTAAGATAATGACTTAATTTTTTCCACGTAATCTAAACGATTGACATAAAGAAATTCAAGTACGAATGTACCGAAACAAAGAACTCATAAACCAACTTAAAATAAACAAACGGCGAAAATAGATTTAATTACGATTATATCTCAGAAGGAAAACATAACTCACAACTGGAATTTTTACGGCGTAACAAAATACCAAAACTTTATCAACAATTACATTGTAACTTTGAATTTAAAATCGTAAAATAACTTATTAAACTCAATCTAAAATTCACATTAAAACAAATTCAAAATACATTAAATGAAAATCGTCAATCCAAATACTGTGTCCGTTACCAAAAATTACTTAAACAACCAATCGATTTTTAAACGATGGTTACACTCTCCCTACTTAAAGAGGGATTTCTTAAATCACTCTAAAAATAGACAAACCAAAAAAAAACAAACGAAAAACAACGAAAACCCATAACCCAAAAAAAACAAACTATAAACGATAATGTAACAACAAACGTAAAAATAAAACGAAACTAAACCTATGGTTCTCGCGATCTCGCAATCATCGAGAACCCCTAACGAAACTAAACGGAACGAAAACTAAACGATAAAAGAAGGGTAGCATATGTTTGGGTTCGACACAGATCACTCGATGCTGCACAATAGAAGAGGGCGCGCTGCGCTTCACGAGATCCGCGCATTGCGTTTTTCCCACAACTACTGCCCTCACCGAGCGATGGCACCTAGCCGCAAACACTACAGAAATAAAAGATAAGGACAGACAAGATAGCAGAAGAAAGAAAAATGGAAATAAAAGAACCGTTGTTTAGTCGCCTCTTACGACAAGTGGTGTCCCCACTGTAGAGAAATATTCTTAGTCCGTCTCTACACGGAACCCAAAAACGAAACGAACTAACCTAAAAAAAAAACGAACAAGAAACTAAAACAAAAGAAAAATACTCAAACGGTACAACCTATAACTAATTATCCCCAGTCGGGTTCAACTTTAAGTCCTTAGCGTTCCATATGCCTTTTGATGCTCCCGTGTCATCAGACAACTCATAGGTCTGATACGAAACTTTCCGTTTCACGTAGAACGGACCGATAAACTTAGGTGCCAGTTTGGCCGAGAAATATCGAGATGCATCAGAAAGGACATAATTCTTCCGCCACACTGTGTCTCCCACCTCAAAAGGTGCTGGACGACGACGTAAATCGTAATAATGTTTAGCGCGGACATAAGCGGCATTCAAGCGATTCTTAATGTCGACGTAAACTTCTCTAAACGCTGGGCCTCTTTCGGCCAAAAAGGTACGATCAGCAAAAGCTAGATCGTCGATAGTGTCTGAATCGGTAGTTTTTCCATGACGTGATCCGTCGAGACAGATTTCACGTCCGAAATTGGCGAAAAACGGCGTTAAGCCGGTGACTTCATGTACAGCGGTACGAATAGCACATGCTACTTTAGCAAGATACTTATCCCAATGTCGATGGTTGTCTTCGATATACGACGATAACATTGTCTTCATGACTCGGTTGACTCTTTCGGTTGGATTCGCTTGTGGATGATAATTAGCGTTAAAAATAATTTTGGACTTATATGACGAAACCATTTTTGTAAATTCTGAACTACGAAACTGTGTGCCGTTATCACACAAAAGATACTGAGGAACTCCAAACATTAAAAATACATCTTCTTCAAGACGTTTAGTAACTGCTGCTGCAGTAGCGGAACGTAACGGGAAAAATAAAACAAATTTCGAAAAATAATCGGCAACTACATGGATATACGAATAACCACTTTTAGATCGCGGTAGTGGTCCAACAAGATCGGTAGAGATCAACTGCCAAGGTTTGTCCACAACAGGATGACGGGTCATAAGGCCAGCAGGACGTTTCTGTTCTGGCTTATGCGTGATACAAACTTTACAACCATTGATGTAACGAATGACGTCAGCCTTCATCTTAGGCCAGTAATAAAGCGGAACAATTCGTTCGAGAGTCTTGAAAATACCAAGGTGTCCAGCGGTAGGCTCATCGTGAAACTTAGACAATATTTCGAGTCGTTTTGACTTAGGCACAACTTCTCTCCAATTGTCATTCTCAGAACGAAGATCGGGATAGTCTACGGTAACATGCTTAAATAGCTTTCCGTTACTAATTTTCCACTGTGGAAAAGCGTTAGGTTTTGAACGTACACGTTCCATAAGTTTCGATAACCATTTGTCCGAAGACTTAGGTTCGGTAGTGTCACAATCGGTATTAATATTGTCGATAGCTGGTACTGAACGAGATAGTGCGTCAGGTACGACATGATCCTTTCCTTTACGATGAATGATCGTAAAATCAAATTGCTGAAGTCTAACAGCCCATCGTGCTAGACGACCGGTAGGTTCCTTTAAATTATGTAACCAGACTAATGATGCGTGATCGGTAACTACAGTGAAAGTTGTTCCTTCAAGATAAGGGCGTAATTTTTCAATAGACCACAGGACAGCCAAACATTCCTTTTCGGTAGTTGAATACTTGCGTTCACACTTTGTGAGCGACCTACTATTATAACAAATAACCCGTTCTTCACCGTCGATAAACTGGGTAAGAACTGAACCGAGACCAAAATCAGAAGCGTCAGTTTGAACTGTAAACGGAACATTGAAATCAGGGCAAGACAAAATAGGTGCGGAAATTAAACAATTTTTAATAATTTGAAAGGCTTCATCACAATCACTAGTCCAATTAAAGCTGGAATTCTTCTTTAACAGAGACGTCAATGGAGCGATAATTGTCGAAAAATTCGGTACAAATCGGCGATACCACGAGGCCATGCCTATAATTCTTCTCACTTCAGCGACACCAGTGGGAACTGGAATACGCAAAATTGCATCAACCTTTTCCGGGTCAACCGACAAACCAGTAGAATTTACTATAAAACCAAGATACTTAAGTTCAGGTTTACAAAAATGACATTTGTCTTTACTTAGCATCAAATTAGCCTCTCTAAGGCGACGAAGAACTTCAGTTAACACTTCCATGTGTTTCTCGAAGGAAGGAGCGCAAATAATGACGTCATCTAAATAAACAAAAACGTAAGGCTCTAATTCGGGACCTAAAACTCGATCAATCAACCTCTGCCAAGAAGCTGGTGCGTTAGCTAAACCAAACGGTAAACGCGTGAATTGGAATAACCCACGGTTCGGAACTGTAAAAGCGGTATACTGCTTAGACTCTTCGCTTAAAGGAATCTGCCAATAAGCGGACTTAATGTCGAGAGATGAAATAAACTTTGCGTCACGAAGACGATCCAAAATAGACGAAACGTAAGGTAAAGGATAAGCGTTCTTTTCGGTAACTTTGTTGACTTTTCTAAAGTCCACGCAAAAACGATACGAGTTGTCCTTCTTCTTCACCAATAAGATCGGGCTCGACCAAGCGCTGTTTGATTTTTCTACAACGCCTAACTTCAACATTTTCTCTAACTCCAGATCGATTTGTTTCTGGATAAATGGCGAAACTCGGTAATATCGTTGCTTAATTGGTTCGGAAGTAGTTTTGATCTGATGTTCGATCAAGTTGGTGCATCCAAAATTTTCATTCGAAGAAGAAAAATGATTACTAACTAAATTGTCTAACTGATTGAGCTGTTCTGAGGAAAGATCGAGACGAGACTTAATAACGGAATCTTTATCTTCCAATTGTGAAATGGTGTCCATATTTTCGAAACGCCACTCACCTTTTCTAAGATCAGCAACGATACCTGCTTGTTTCCAAAAATCAACGCCTAAAATTAAATTATGCGGAACGTCAGGAACAACTAAAACTTCTAAAACAACAATTTTTCCTTTAAGTTCGATTGGGACGAGAAGTGAACCTAAACTTTGTACTGATTTACCATTAGCTACAATACAATTAACTTTAACTGACTTATTTAACTTCAAACCTAATTGACTAAAAATTTCCCAACCCTTAGAACCAACAATAGTGCGAGAAGCGCCACTATCTAATAAACTCAAAATTTCGTGACCAAAAACTTTAACGTAGACAAAAGGTCTTTCGTCAGACTCAGCAGACTCTAAAACATAATCTAACACAACTTTATTCTTATCAAAACTCTTTTTCTTCGAAGAATGTAAACTATTAAAATAGACAGCCGATTTAACTTTAACCTCTGACGTCACTAAACGGCTTCTTAGTACGTCCTTTACTCGTTTCCCGAACACTTAGAACAAGTGCGGACCGTAACGTTAGACTTTCCACAACGATAACAAAATAAACCTTTCTTAGGTTCTTTGCAAGAAGCAGCTCGATGGTTAGGCTTCCTACAATTCCAACACAATTGCGGACTACTTCGATTAGAAGAAGCAGGCGCATTAACGATAGCTAACCTTCTTGAAGAAGGTGCAATACTAGAAGATGGTAATCGTAAATTTTGTCTAACAGGTGGTGTAGATTTTTCACCACTACTAACGTTATTTGAAGAACGAGAAACGGCAATGTCCTTAACTTGAGATGTTACATAAGCGAGATCAGGCTCCATGTCCTGCTTTCTACGAGATGGAGGCGTGTAAGCTTCAATAGCTTGCATGCGGTCCTCGATAATACGACCAAATTTAATTAACTCCTCAATTGAAGTAACTGACGACAAACCAAGCTGAGTTTGATAAACGGGAGAAATATTTCTTAATAAAATCTTTAACTGCTTTTCTTCAGAAAAAGGCTCATCGAGACGTGAAAACATGTTGCGAATAATTGCAACGTAAATACCCATAGGCTCATCATTAGCTTGAGTGCGACGCTTAATTTCTTCAATAAGTCGTTCGTCATAATCGGTAGGCTGAAATTGTTCGCGTAAAAACTTAACTAAGTCTTCCCAAGAATTAACTGAATTACGAATGGATCTAACAAAAATCAATGCATGACCTGTAAAAAGATCAGTACACTCCAAAAACAACTGATGGCTTGAAACGTTACGCGATAATTGAAGTTCGGAAACTCGTTCTAAGAATGCATTCAATGAAATTGACTTTGCGTCACCAGAAAACTTTAAATTCCATTTAGAAACTGAAATACTCTTAACATGACTAATAAAATTTTGACTAACAGCAGAAGACGTCGGTAAAGCGTTATCAACTACTAAAGAAGGCTGAACGACAGGTTCGATGACTTCATCGGCGGAAGTAGACGGATTTGAAACAACAATTTGTTTATCCAAAAGTTCGTACTGCGAAATTAAAACAACTAAATCTTTTAAAAACTCATCTTTAACTTGAGAATCGTCACCTTGAATAGGAATTGAATTGCCAATACGGTTTAACAAATATTTAATTTTGGTTTCAATAGTAGAAGAAATTTTTGTAGTTGGAGTAATTTTTAATGAATCTATTAATTTTCTAAGCTCATCGATACCTTCACGAATCGCTAATTTATCTGCATTAAAATCGAAAGGATACACGGGACGAGATAATTTTCCGGTAGCTTCTTCAATAAGAAAATTCTTGAGTAAACCTCGTAATACGACAACACCTAAAGATGCATCACCACCTCTAATCAAAATTTCATAACGTAATTCGTTATGCGATAAACGATCAACAATCAATTTGTAACCCATTTTAAAATGTAATTACAAAACGGTAAAATCTTCCAAAAATCACGAAACTTAACAGGCAAACTAAAATTCGAAAAAGGCCACACGCTGGAGACGCCAAATTATTTATGTTACATGCCAAAATTAACACAAAGTCACTGCCTGCAATGTAGTAACATAAACGGGGTTGTGCCACTAGCTCAATGGAGAAGGGTGGGTTTTATTTAAAATTCCGTAAAAAATTGGAAACGCGATCGTCGTAAAAATGGAACTAGAACGGTAAAATAGTCAAATAATCGGTAAGGGCGCCAATCAAGGATTTCTATAAGGGTAGCTTTCAAACCCCTGATTACCTGAAAGCTCATCTGGTTGGTTACAACCCCAGAACTTACCTTGGGTTGTAAACAATTCTGAAAACACTTAAACAAAAATTTACGCATGCGGCGGCTAAATGAATAAAAGCTCTTTACATTTAACAATTTAACATTTATTGATTGAAAATTTAAAACAAAAACAAAATAGAATAACAAGTACTAATTGATATCAAATAAATTTGAATAAAAGAAATGAAATAATCTTAAGCAAACAAGAATGAACAATCTACACACAAAACATTACATTAAAATTTATATAAAAAAAAAAGAAATGCTACTACAATAGCGTTTTCAAATATAATTAAATCTCAAGATCTTGGCCGCATATTTATAACAAACAAATTAAATAACACAAAAAACAATACAGTTTATAACATAAATATGTCCGAACTTTAATTCGAACTAAACAAAATATAGTTTATAAGTCGTTACATTATCATATATTCGAAATACGAATTATTTCTCAAACGCACCAAAACAAAATTAATTGATTTTAATGTCGCGCAAACACTATACGTGTTCATTGAAATAATTAAATTTAACGTTAGTCGTAATTTCAATTGACTCAAAATTGAAAGCTTTTACTGCATTTTTAATCGCGGGTCACTGCACGATCAATCAACAAAATCGATAAATACCTTAATTCTTAATTGGTGATACCATTTGAACTTTGGTTCCCAGTGGTTTTGAAAGCTAACACCTTGGATGGACTTCGGCTGCTTCCCAAACAATAGGTTACCAGTGGAAGATTTATTAATCCGCCCCCAAGGCGAAGGATGAGATTGCGAAACAAACTCACGCACAAATTCACGTAACGAAACATGCGATATTAATTTAGGCAAAATAGTGATCTTAATTAACCGTAATTACGAAAAAGGAAAGTTTTCCACTTAAATTCACTGCACCATCTTCTTTTACTTCCACGGTAATTATTAGAAAAGGTGAATTATCACCTGCGTTATCTACATTTTTATGACCGTCAACCAACTAACTTCGAACCCCCACATTTACCAAAAACACGTCTATATATCAACTTTCGTCGACTGCTCTTTCCACAAAGGCTGCGTTCGAAATCTCAAACACCAAAATACTCTCGCGAAGAAGTGCAATAAAGAGGCAAACAATCATATTACGTCATATTTATATAATTAGGACACAGCGTTTCGCTTGTACGTGAAACTGTCAATTTGACAAACTATTATATTACAAGAATTTAAACTGCCTAATAAATTAAGATAATGACTTAATTTTTTCCACGTAATCTAAACGATTGACATAAAGAAATTCAAGTACGAATGTACTCGAACAAAGAACTCATAAACCAACTTAAAATAAACAAACGGCGAAAATAGATTTAATTACGATTATATCTCAGAAGGAAAACATAACTCACAACTGGAATTTTTACGGCGTAACAAAATACCAAAACTTTATCAACAATTACATTGTAACTTTGAATTTAAAATCGTAAAATAACTTATTAAACTCAATCTAAAATTCACATTAAAACAAATTCAAAATACATTAAATGAAAATCGTCAATCCAAATACTGTGTCCGTTACCAAAAATTACTTAAACAACCAATCGATTTTTAAACGATGGTTACAACTAGTGGATGCATAAGCAAAATGCAGTAGGTTCCAAAAATTCGCTGTTCTCGTTTTGTGTATAAAAATGGCTACCTTTTAATGCCTTTTTATCTTAAAGCATGCGTATCACGTGAAGTTGGTTTAACTTGTACATAGTGTTTCACGTCCCGGAAAAAGCTTAGAAAATAACCAGTGCATCAAAAATATGGATATGAATAATTAAACAAAATGATCGTAACAATGTTCTTTGAACGCTTGAGGCAGTGCTTATGAAGAATGGTTAGTAACCTCGTAAAATCGCTGCAAGGAATATCTACAATGCCAATGTTGTGAAATTTAACTAAGCGTTTTGTTATAACGTAAGTTTGGTTGCCTACCTTGCAGGTCGCGCTTAAAAGTGTCCAATTACTTTTTTGAGGCAGTGTACAAAATTATATAAGAAAAACTATTAAAAATGGCGGTTGCGCTCACTTCTAGCTTTTTTTATCAGACTCATTTTTTGATAGAACCGAGAGAATATGAAAAGCCAGCTTCTTACCGAATTTCAAGTTACTAGGACTTTCGGTTCGAAAGTTATCGTGGGTACATGGTTACACACAGACACACGCAGACACACACACACGCACACAAACAAACAGACACACACACACACACAAACACACAGGCACACACACACACACAAACACCCAAATTTTTTTTGTCAAAAATACTTTTTCCTGATTCAGGAGACCTTGAAACGTAAAATTTGGCAATTTTTTTTGTTTTAATTGCGATTGCTATACTTTTCTTATAGGAAAGTAAAAATAAAAATATTAATTATAAAATAAAGAAAATAAGTGGAAGATAAATAAATCAAACTATGAGTAGTTACAACATGACTAGTCTATCTAGTGCAGCTGACAGTGTTTCGTTATCAATATGACTAATAAAAAAGTATAAACAGTAACTATCCGAATTTTTTCTAGGGATATTTAAATTCCATTCTGCGTAATAAAACCGCAGTTAAAAAAAATAAGGAATTTTTATGTACTCATAATTTCACAAGGCAAACTTCTTTGTGTTTATTTTAATGCATATATATTTTTAAGCTTCAGTACTATACAAGAAATGAAAAGTATTGTGATTTTTATTGGGTAGAAAGGTATGTTTATTATTGTTTTTTTCTACACTAATATTTACATTGGATTGAATGTGTGTAAATATAATATTCAAGGTAAACTCTAAAATTATCTACGTAGTTTCCTAACATGCAGATTACATTGCGGTTTTTGTATCTCACATTTAACTCGTCTGAGACTCATCAACTTACTAAATGTTAAAGTTTTAGAAGCAATGTAAATCAACAAATAATAAAAACGTAAGTGTTTTTGAATTAAATTTTAATAATTAGAATATAAAAGTAAATGACATTTTAAAATTTACAATGTGCTCATGTAACATTTATTTTTTACAAGTTTCTTTATTACGTTTTTAAAGCACATTATGCAATTTCTATGTAATTGCGAATTATCGTAAAAATGTCAATTATAAGAAAAGTCCTTTTGTTTAATTAAACTTTAGCAAAGTTTGGGACAAAAAATTATTACTTGTATTAAATAACATCAAGAAAAATGTGATTTGGAATTTGTTTCTGATATTTTTGTGGCGTTTTTTTAAAATATAATTAATAATACAGCTTATGTTCAGTTAATTTTTTTTATTATTTTGAATTAGAAAATTATAATTTTTACTAAAACTTACAAAAAATATTAAAACGAAATAGTTTAGGTACGTATAATTACACTTATTTTAGCATGGAACGAAGAAAAAAACGTAATTAACTTAACAATTTTTTATGACTTGGTATAAATTATTTACTATTACTTAAATTATTACTTAAAAAAAGCAACGCCAAATAATCGTAATATAAATATCTATTTTTAGAGTAGATTACAGAATAAAATACATTAAACCATTGTAATTACTTGAACTAAAATTTCTAATTATAACACACTTATTAAAGTAATTAACGTTGAAAATTTGCATGCGTAATTAAATGTGCAATTTCTTGCATATGCTAAATTTTGTAATTTTATATTATTTGAAATTTAGTCTATTTTATTAATTAAAAAAATTTATTAACTAATTAATTAAATAAATAAAATAATTACTTATAACTGTGCAATAGGTTATGGACCCAAAAAGTAGTTAGTAAAATAATTTAATTAAAGATAACCTTGAAAGTATTTTACACTGATTGATGTGAAATAGACACGAAGTTGAATTTAATTAAATTGATAAAATATGTCGACAGCAATGGAAAAAAGTAATTATGTTTCCTAGAAATTCAAGTTATATTTATTATTGAACATGAAAAAATTGTCAGAATATGTCTCGGGTGCTATTGCAAAACCAGATAAAACTAGTGTCGGCTAGGAAGTAGGGGCCAAGAGAGATATTGAAGCTAAAACAATTATTGATTTAAATGTTGACGAAACGATTGCTTTAAAAAAACTTGTAAGTTTGCCAATGAAATGAAATATAAATTGGAAAGAATTTATGGAAAGAATAATCAAAAATGTACTGCAATATTACAACAACGATTTTTCAGTTATGGTGAACTGAAGTCTGTTGCCGAAAATTGTTTGTTAATTGATGGACTGACACAATATTTGCGGTCAAATGGAGAAGAAATCAAAGTTGAATATTATCACGAATATTAAATTTTCTACGTACAAAGATTGATCATTTTTATGCAGCATGGGAGTCAGTAGCTGAAACAGATAAATAAATCTCTTTAGAATTTCCGTGATCGTCTTCAACAGGAAGAAATTAGACTTCAGAATCGCGAGCCAGATATTGCTTGTGCTGAATATCTTAAATACCTTGAATACTGTAAGAAGACTTATAGGTGTAATAATTGTCAGAAAAAAGACATTTTGCCAACGAATGTCCAAAGAAACAAAATAAAGCAACTGAAAAAACAATATCAAACCTTTTGTTTTATGTTCAATATATTTTGAAAAATTATCAAGCAATGGTGAAGTATAGATGAATGACAGTGGTGTCACGAATCATTTAACTGAAAATTTGAAATCGTTAACAAATATACATTTATTAGATATTTCAACAAAGGATATACACAAGCTACAGCAGAAATTTCATTGATAATAGAAGAAAATAAAATTATCCTAATGGCTGAAAGAATTGGAGGTTTATTTAAAAAAAAAATTGGTGTAAAAAAAGAGTATAGTTTGTTAGCAGTAGATTTAAAGCTTTGGCATGAAAGATTGGTACATTAAAATTAATATTGAAAATAAAACTTCTCCAATCAGCCACTAATATTATGTTTACAAGTGACATGTTTCGACCATTTTATATTGATTAGGTCATCATCAGACTTAAATCAATTAACACAACAAACAATGCAAATTGAAGCCTTAAAAAGGAAATTTTACAAACAGAACATTAGATTATAACTAAAAAATTGGCAATGTATATAATGGTCAAAAATGTCACTTGTAAACATAATATTATTGACTGATTGACGAAGTTTTTTTTTTAATATTAGTGTATTAAAAAGTAAAAGTCTTGATGTCAGATAATGGAACAGAAATTTAAAATGTCAGAAGCAAGAACAAAAAATTTAATGAAATATTAACGAATTAAACAACTCAACAAAACAAGAGAGTTGAAAAAGAAATGCGTACAATGGTGAAAGCAACACGATCCAAAATTTATACCAAGGATCTTGATACATCATTCTGAGCGAAAGCTTGAAACTATTCAGTTTTTAGAATAAATCGGACTGAAACAGTAATGCTGTTGATTACCTACCTGCAGATTTGAAGTTCGATAGTCCAGTAAATTTAAAATCCATAAGAAGTTTAGAATGTGAATGCTGCATGCTGATACCTAATCATCAACGTCAGAAAATTGATAAACAGAGCAAAAAAGAAATTTTTATTGGTTAGAATTTGGAAGAGCGTAGTTATAAAGTTTATTTACTAAATGAAAGGCATATTAAACTATTGCCATAAAGATCGAATGCAACAAAAAATTACTGCTTAAAATATATGGAAGCATAAAAATTAACAGATTTAATGGAAATAATAATAAATCATTGACATGTAAGTGAGTAGTACATGAAAAAAATTAGGTGAAAGATTAAGAGCAACAATTTTGGGTTGATGTATTGATCAAACGCAAGCAATTGGCTGCACTGAAACATTTGTTCCAGTGTCGTCGTTAGACGAGCAAGTATGCCAATATTTTTAAGTTATGCAGCAAGAAAAAATTGAAGATTTATATTTTTCATATTAATACAGTTTTTGTGAATTGAAAAGTGCCAGAAGAAATACTCATAATGCTGCCAGAGGGTTTTTATTACAATTATTATTGCAATATTTGTAAATTATGGTATTATAATAGGGCAAGATAAAAAAATGATAAAACAAGTACAGTGCACGTCGCTTATTGAAATCGTGGATAATGTTATTAGTCAGGTAATGTTATCACTTTATTAAATAACGAATCGGACATATGCTACTATTTAGAAAAAACATCGTTAGTGATCATATCATCTATTTGGCAAAAATTTTTTAACAGAAGTTTTACAATACGCTTGTAAAGCTAGTAAAAAATTTAATTAATGTACCCTAAAAATACTTGCTTTGCATATTTAACTTGGTTTTTACGGTGTTATTTATTTAAGAATTTGGACTGACATTTGTAACATTACCTAAATTAAATATCTGTAAATACGGTATCTTTGAGTTACTTTGTATTTTCAGTGTACTTGGAAAGAATATGTAGTTCTTAGAATAACAGCTTAATTCAACTACGTCTTATGTGATAACATTATTTTGTATTTATTTTAATTTTTAGTGTCAGCAAAGTGAATTAATCATCATAATCTTTTAAAATTGTTTTTTTATTCATGATCTCAACAAACTATTGCAACAAGCTCAAAATTTCGGTTTTTCTAAACGTTTTATTAAAACTTTTATATTGATATTTATTGCGTGTATTGGTGCTAAAATTTCATTATCTAAATTAACAACTTGTTATTGAGATACAGGCTGTATGTATTTTATCGCTTTCTAACTTTTTTTTGGAATATTGGGTATCGTTATCATTCGGTTACTGTTATTAAAAACCCCACGTTCCAATGTGATTCTATTAAGTAGCTTGCACTGTATTAACAGATTTGAGTAGAAAACTCAATATGAAATTTACTATCAAAATGAAAAATTTTTGTATTTTGAAATCTAAATTAATCGGTATTCTAGTAAACCAAGAAAAATATACCCACAAAATATTATTTTGACTTGGTTTTGAAAAATTAAATTCGGAATGTTGACAAAAAAAACAATGATAAACCGGTAAACAATAAATCGTTTCTTGCGAACAGCATGTAATAAGCCATTTGAAAGACAATGTGGATAAAAAGATTGATCAAAGAATGTAAACAATCAAGTGAATCTTTTCACGAGTACGTGATCAAAAGAAAAACTCCCGTATGCAATCTCTCGCTTTTGCTTCGCGTTAGGGTTTTTAAACTTTTGTTTAAAATTCCTCCTCCTTCATTGTACCCAATTTTGACTTATTACTTTAAACGCTTTTTTTATCAGTACCAAATCTGTCAATTGGCTTCTCCCTTTTACTCATTCTACTAAAGACGCCCTTTTCTACCTTTAAGATATTACCATGTCGTTATTGAATGGCGCTGCGTGTTTCAACTGAAATAAAATTTACCGATTCCGTAACTTTCTTTGCATTTAATAATAAACCAAGGCGCTACTAACTCTAAGAAAGCAAGAGTCGCTTTGTCGCTTTCGTAACATTACACCAGACATCTGAAATTATGTTACTTGAACCATGTTTGAATCAACACTGCCAGATTTTGCTTATTGAAATGAAGCAATTGCCTTAGGTGGAACAAATGAACGTACTAACTAGACACTTGCAGAATGTGGTGGTTATATGCTAGTGGATTAACTTGTTGTTCCCGTCTTGCTTTACTGATAACAAATAGTTTTTTTTTTAATATATGTGGTTACTTCGGTTTTATTTTATGGGGTTCTCACACTATCGGTCTGTTTCATACGCCCCCAGGATTCACGTGAGTTGGCATTTATGCAAACACAGGTGAATCTTTTTGGAAACCTAATTTATTTTAAGTTATGTAACTAGGTCTTTATGACATGCCAACGTAGTGTAATGCCAGTTTTGAATTTCTTTTTCCGTTCAGGATATCGTTGTTTGTTGATGAAAAGTTTTACTCGAAGTGGGTCTATCCTGCAGTAGACTTCTCGGTAGTGGTCAGCTACGGTCGTCTTGGAATAACAACGGCTTTTGGCTACGTTGCTGTTGTTTGGTAGGTCCTGTAGGTTTTAGCGCTGTCTCTTGTTGTTTACGTTGTAACCCGAGTGCTCTCTAAGTAGCCTCTCCGCAATGACAGTGGTGAATGACACGTACGGGTGCTGAACAAATATGTTCATCCATAGTCCAGACTTTAATACCTATAACATTTACCAGCAGTCAGTCCTTAAAATATTAGGTTTAAATAAAAATTATGTTATGATGAATGAATACTAAGCGTTTTTCTGAAATTTTGTTAACATTTAAATTATAGACGACACTATTAGTTTTTTGGTTTAGTAAAATTAACATTACATAGACTACATATGAATTTGTCTTTAAATTCGTCAATTGGTTGGATAAGTTGTTCTATATTTACCGTAATGGAGGTAAATTTGCCAAATTGTAAGTTCCCACCGTCGCGTTTGTTTCAGGATCCCGAAGGGTATACACGTAGAGTAGACATTTCTGAAACATCTCCAACATATGGCACTACACGCCGACCCTTTAGCTTTGTCGTTTGCATCTCCGCATTTTTATTAGGTTGACACGCACCTTGTTACGGATTGCTTGCCGATCTTGATTAGGCATACGTTGTAGTCGTTTGCTGAGTTCTTCATCTAATGGCGTAGGAGGAATCTTACCATACAATATCTCGTATGCCGTAAATCCAGTACTTTTATGTAGTATTTGATTCAAACAGTTTTCGATTCTAAGAAGCTGTGCAACCTAGTTAAATGCTGGGTGTCGTATCAAAGACAAAGTTGGTTGTATATCTTTTTTCTGTACTCCTTGTCTCTTAATACGACCCGTAGGTAAATAACCATATTCTTTGATAAAATAATTTAAAGCAGTGTTGACAGGTTTAGAAAAAACATCTACGGTTACAACAAGTTGTGCATTGATTTATATATGCGCATCCAATAATCGGTTTGTTTCATTGTTGTTACAATTTTACTTGCTCCAATATGTACGTATAGGTGCTGATAGAGCCAAATAAAAAAACCTTGGTTAGTGCTTTTTGAATAACTAACTTACTGAATTAAATTTCATGGTTTTTAAACATTTTCTACTTGCGTTCAAAGATCACTAGAAAAACACGATAATACATCCAGCGCAACATTTCTTCTGGGATCCACTCTACAAAATAGTGAGACTGGCTGAAAATTAGTGTATAACAAGTTAAACGTTCATTGAGAAGTTTGCACATGTTCAAAAATTTTAATATTCTTACAATAACTTTAGTTCCTTGAAGATAAGTTCAAAATTTTTGAAAAGCAAGGTTAACTCCTGATAATTCCTTTTCTGTGGTAGTGTAGTTAAGTTCGGGTTTCCGGATGCTACGAAATGCTACGATAGTTTGCATTCCATCCTTTAACTTTTGAAAAAGTTTTGCCCCTCAGTTCGTATTCAGAGCTATCTGTTTGCACGTATTATAGTTTTGGGTAATCCGGATGTATTAAGAAGACCGCTTAGAAAAATTGGTCTTTGATATTTATAAACGCGTTCTGCTTGGTTTCACCCCAGACCTATTTAGCACCTTTCTTTAACAAACCGGTTAGATGTCGTGTGTATGCGCGCTATGCTGTTGGCAGAACTGACGGTAATAGTTGCACAAACCTAAAAAAGCGCGGAAGTGTTTTTGCTTCTTAGATGTACAAAACATCCAAATTGCGTTTACTTTCTCTGGATCAGGTCGGATACTTTCAAAAGTTAGTAGATCTTAGAAATTTTACTTTAGAGTTTACACTAAAAAAAGCAGGATTTTTCCAAGTTTATGATCATCTATTATAAAAAAAGATAATAATAATGTAATTTGTCAATATGAAGCACGAAGATCTATAGAGAACTTGACCTTCGCCTCTCTAAAGTAAAGTAGAAGTTCTTCCGGAACGAGCGGTGATTTGTAATATGAGTCTATCTGATCGTTTAGAGTTCGCGCATCTAAACAAATTCTGACTGATCCGTTCCTATTTTTGACTATAGTCATTAGGCTAGCGTATGGTGACGCTTGTTTTATAACACCAAGATCGGCCATTTCTTGAATGACACTCTTTACGCCCGGTCGTAGAGCGAATGGAATCGGGTAGGGTCGTTTTATAAATGGAGTCGACGTTTTCATTATTATCCAATGTTGATAAAAAGTGGTTCGCTGTGGGATTTTTTTTGAAAAATTGGTCAAAACTCCAACAACAACTAAAGTAATTGTTTTTTATCTTGTAGTGTTTCTTAAATTCTCTCGACTTTTCCTTGTATCGCTGTTTGGCTTTTCCAGGATTTAGTATTGTCCGGTGGTAAAAAAGCTTACGCAATGTGGGTTTTTTCTGTGATCTCGAGTGCCTTTGTTGCAGTTTGATTCTGTCCAATATGTAGCTTGGTTAAACCTCCAGTTTGTTTTATAAGGTGCTCTTGTTGTTCAAAATCTAGCGTGCTTTTAACTGCAGCCAATCGATGCCCAATTGCCTAAAAAAATTAAAAATGCTTGTAAATTGACTCGCTAGCTACGTTGCCCAAGGGTGGTTTACATTCTGTAACCAAGATTTTTTTTCATATTTCTTCAAAGACACAACTAACTTCACTACCCGTGTCTAGCAAATTCCGTGCAGGGTTATCGTTTATCTGACATACGATCTTCGGCAGTATTTGATTTTAAGTGACATTCACTTCAGTTGGTTCTTCTAGTCGAACATGTGTATTTCGGTCGAGTTGCTTATGGTGACCACCGCGGCTTTTTTCGACTAAGTGTTGCTTTGTCGCCAAATGTTGCTTATTAAAATAATTTGCTCTATTTCCTTAGACTTATTCCCACAGCGGTAGAACAAATCAACGTATTAGCTAAACACCTGCAGAATGTGGTAATTGTTGCTCCCGTCTCGCTTTACTTATAAACATTTTTTTCGACACACGTGGTTACTTCGGCTTCATTTTATAGGGTTCTCACACTGTCGGTCCGTTTTATTAACTACTATATCAAAGCCCGATATTGAAATTATTTAAGTCAACAACTTAGTAATCAAAAACTTATCCATTGGAAAATGGATGAACAAATTTTTAAACAATTTAAGAAAACAAAAGATTATGGTATATTTTTTAATAGAGATATTGTAGCAGACAAGAAGATATGATGTCAACTAATAATGTTTTAATTGATTGTAGAAGACCTATTGTTTGGTTAGCAGAGAAACAATCAGTAACATCATTGTCGTCGGAAGAGCCAGAGTATCAAGCTGCAGTAAGAGCAATACATGAAACTTGTTGGAGAAGAAAAGAATCATAAAAGAATTAAAAATAAATCATTTGATTGTACGTACAAATATGTTCACCGATAATTAAACCGCTAAACATATGTTGGAAGATATGGAAGAAGAAAAAATTACAACTTATTAGTTACGCTGTGCAGTTTTTTTTGGTTGCCATATATAAAAAAATTAAAAAATTGTGGCTTTTATAATTAAAAAAAAGAGAATCTCTGTAAAAATTTTTAACGTAATTGGTTAGATGAATACAAAAAATAATTACTCATAACTCTGCAATACAAGGGTCTTCATTCACTTACAAATTTATAATAAACTTGAAACCTTTGTTAAAATCGTAACCGATAAAATAACAAAATTTTAGGTAGTTTCCCGTTTTATTTTTGTCAAGTGTACTACGCCATTTTTAATTTAAACAGGAAGAAAAAAAATTTATAGAAACAACCTAGTTTTGAATCTTATTTTTCTCTCTAAAGCTATTTATTTTATCATTTTCCATATTAATAAATTTAATTTTAGATTTTCGTTAAGGTTTTTAATTTAAAGTAACTAATTGTAAGCATTTGTTTTTTGGTTCAAATTATTTTTACGCTAGTAATAACTGGACAATAATCTTAAAAGTGCCCAAACAATTCTCTCAACTTAAGATTAAAAATCTTTATCTTATTTCCAGAATTTTATTTTGACAAATTGATTAAGCGATCGTATTACATTCAAAATAATTATATATGAAGTAGTACAGGATATCGTATGTAAATGTTTTGTAAGATTAACTTATATCGTTAGATACGGTTAATTAATAAACCAAACAACATGTGGATGTTATTTGTTTAGCAAGATAACAATTATATAGAATGGCGCAATTCTACCAGTTCTAATAATAAGCAGTCAAATTAATTGTTATAAAAAAGTGTCAATCATAAATTAACTCTAATCAATTTTCACTGTTCCAGGTGTTTTATTTAATCAAAGTTCGAAATAAACGGATTTTTGTCGTAGTATTGATAAATTAGTTGTATTTACAATGCTCTTAAATGTTAGAAGGCAACTACTAGTTGCATTATATTAGTTTCAACAGTTCTTACTGACAATGTTTCTTCAACAAACTAGCAAAGAAAGATACGTTTTACTACTAATTTAGCTCTAGAATGCTTAGTGAGGTTGCGCGTCACGCCAAAAGAATTTTAAATTTGATAACTTTCTTGTGCATGAATTGGCAACATTATTTAAGGTTAGAGTGTTTGTGTTGTTGGTCGCACGTTTTTATTGAGTGCAATAGACTATAAGTTATTTTGTGTTTGGGGTGACGAGTAACCATAGGTAAGCATTCTATATATTAGTAACATCATAATTTCTTAGATAGTTGTGTGACCAGATGATCCAAAGTTGAAGGAAACTTTATTAGAATGAAATGACGAACTCGACAGTGAAACTGATTCGGATAATAGCGGTAGGGACTACAAAAACAATGTTTCAGTACAGTCTAACAGAGAGAGCACTTACTTTGCGGAAGACCGTAAAGGAAAAAATGTGAAAAAAGGAAAAAATGGGCATATTTAGAGCACTAAGATCCCACATCCTACTCGCACGCCTAAAAAAATATTGTGTTACGTATGCCAGGACCAAAAGATTCTGCTAAAAATATTACAACGGAGTTAAAGGCGTAGAAGTTATCTTTGACGCAATCGTTTTAGATAATATCGTCTTGCATACTACAGCGACAAAAAGATAAATATGTTCCTAAGCGTGAAACGCTGACAAAATTTTGGTTTTCATAGGACTGTTTTATATAGCAGAGTGTAGAAAAAATAACCAAATGACTACAGTAGAAATGTGGTCAAAACATGGACCACAAGTCTATCGAATCATAATCAGTGAAACAAGATTTAGATTTTTGGTACCTTGCTTTAGATTTTACGACAAAACCGAAAGAAACAAAAAAGATTAATTTTCTCCAGTACGTAATATAAGCGAAATATTTATATGTAACTGAACAAAATACTATACTTCCCACAGTTATTGCAGAATTTATAAACAATTGTTGCGGTTTTGAGGCAATTGCCCTTTTAGAATCTACATTGCATCAAAACCTGATAAATATGAGAAGTTATGACGAGGTGTGTTTCACGCACGCATTTTTATATAACAACCGATATTTCATATATCGGCAAAGAAAACCGGACAAATAAAGAACCTCTTCCAAATTTTTACGGAAAAACTGACAGAACTATTCAGGAAGCAAGATCTAATTCGACAATAGACATTTGGTTTACGTCTATCCCCCTAGCCGACAAAATGCTTACTGATTATAATTTTACCATCGTGGGCACAAAAAAAAATCTTCCATCCTTTTTCCCAAACAAATGAAAGTTATGTCATGTCAGTTTGGATTTGAAACTTGTTACATGTCATTATTTAGGGTTGGGGTTCATTTTGGTTTTTAGAGCTTTTGGTCCTTGGAGGGATTTATTACATGTTATAATTTATGCATTTTCTATAAGAAATAATTCTAATAAAATTCACGGCGTCAGTGGTTTGCGGATTCCACTGTTTGTAAAATGTGTATCCAATTACATTTACGGGAAGGGAGCGCAAATGAATTGTTATGTAAAACCGCTGTGAGCGATCAACATTTTGTTAAGATGCTATCCGCTAAATTGTAAGAAATTCTTCTTTCTATTTAATTTTCATCGCCAATTTCTATTACGTTTTTAACAATTATGCTGTCAAAAAATGGTTCAAAATTAGGTTTTTTTTAAAAATTAGATTGGTGTTCGCAAGTATTAAAATGGCGTCGGTTTTGTTGCTTTTTATATGTTTAAAATCCTTTTTAGCGAGTTTCCTGGGGCTTTGAAACGGCTTTTCTAGTGGTAATAATCTTCGTAAATCATAATTTTTTTCATAATCGGTGATACTTATCCAGTAACCTCCTGAAGACGTATTATTGGAGACAATGGTTAACATCTTTGGATCTCACCTTATCTTAAAAATCTATTTATGACGATAGATGACTCAAGCTTCATGCGGATTTATCTTGACGTATTGTATTGTAAAAGTTTCTTATTTGTATTTTCTAATTATTTATTCTGCTTTAATATTTTTTTTTTGAATTCACCGTATTACATATTCTAATTTGTAACTATCAAGAATTTAATTGTAGATCATACTAAAACATTTTACTTTCAATCGTTTTACTTTTTTTTTAAATCTTTAACTTTATGTAATGCAGCTATCTTAACTACGCTGACGTTATACTATTCAACTTTCTTAGATAGTTTGAATGTAGTCGACGCCAGATTTAGGCACATAACCCCGTAAGCTAACATACTACGTCCGTTCTCGTCTATAAACAAATAAGAAGTAGTGAACGTTTTACTACTCGTGTAACGATTTATTTATTTATATTCAGAAATCATTTAAAAGGTTCACTTAACTGTGTATTGAAAATTGTTGTCTACATTTAAATAATTACAATTCATTTAAATTATGGGATTTTCTTAGTGGGATTTTTTGAAAAAAGCCATTTATGTATTTAAAAAAGGGAATTTCCTGTGTGACCATTGACACCTAAAGGTGGATACAAAAAAAAGTATATTACTTTTTTTACTTTAAACGATACAAATTTGAGAATGAATTGGGTTTGTATTAATTTTGTTTGCCAAAAGTTTATACCTGGCTTCTCTCAATTTTTTTAAAAATCGCATCTACAAATTTCACAATGGTGAACCTTAGGAATTATTCCAATCATCTTTACCTGTGAGCCTGGCCATCATCAGAAGGTAATTGTTTGTCTGAACCTGTGTCCTCCTTTTTGCATCAATAGATTATTGTGGCGTTTTCTCTATTGCTCGTGGTTGTTACTTAATCGTTTCTTACCTGCGGTGTCTTACTCGTTATCGTTAGCATCTACGGCAATCGAATATTCCTTTTAGGCTCGTTACTGTAAGTCGCTATCTCAAGATACGTCGACAATTGGAGCCTGGACTATAGCTCTTATAGGCTTATCTCTGGCATTCGTTGTATCCTGCACACTTGTCGAGTAGCAAAGATTGCACCCAGGTACTCTGATCGAACTTCAATTAGGTTACAGTATTAAACGTTACGTTCCTAAGAACAATAACAAGGTGTTATCGCGATATAAGTAATTGTTTAAATAGATTCCCTTTTCTCGTAGTTATAAAGAGTTGAACCAACTGTGTCAAGCACGGTCACGTTGAATGTACTACGATAGCTTTCCTTAATATGCGTGATCGATGGATTGTAATGTCAATTAAATTTGCCGCTATTATGCGTATTTTGGTCAAAAGACCCGTAGATAAAATTGTTGTGCTTAAGTTTAACGATCTTATGTCGCAAAGCAATCTTCTTACAACTTCGCTGTGGTTATTGCATGTTTATTTGCGCTTGACTGTGACTCCAGGTCCACATTCGGTTGGCTTTACTTTGTGTTGCAACAGAGTGCATTTTTTGGATTGTGTAGTGTTTGGCATTTTATAACGTTATAATATTCAATCCTATTACACATGGGTACCGATGATAATGTTTTTTTTCTGCTTCATTCCCAGTGATTTAATAGTTTTGTCCCGCACCGTCCGAGGTACCCTAATCTCTGCTTCAGTTCGAGTGCAGTAAGATAATTGGTGCCCAACGTGGGGCCCGTATTTATTGGGAAATCTCGTTAAAACTTTAACATCGTACCATTTTCTAAAGTATCATAATTTAGTACATATGGAAGTAAAGTGTTTGTTCAGCGATGAATTGGAGTATGAACTTAAAATTCGGGGAATGGAGTATGCATGTGGTATGACAGTCGCACAGAGACGTAAATTGTTAAATTCTATTTTTAAAAAAGAAAATTACTTTAATATTTCTGTTCTAACGGATTTGTCGATGCTTTTCAATCTGAAGTCGATGCGTGTAAGGCCAAGATTACTTCTATCAAAACGGAGCTTGCTGATCTAGTTAATCAATCTCATCCGAAGGATTTAACTCAAGCTCCTCATTTCGCTCAACGTATCGATCGTATTCCTGTCGGTGAAGAGAAGGATGAATATGCCGTAGACGATCTTAGAACGGCTGCTAGTAATACTTTTGTTGACCTTGCTTCTTTATCTGTCGCTGGTGAACCGTGTGATGCAGTCCAATTCACACCTATCGCTTTACCAAAACCGGGACTTCTTGTTATGCCTGGTCCTTGTGTTCCTGAGACTGAAGGTGGTTTTGCCAACAGGTTAGCAGGTTAATTAGATGCCAGTCTTTAACGTCTTGAAAATAGTCGACGTAGTCACGTACCTATTTGTAAATGGAGAGTTCTTTCTCAGGTACAGAAGATAGTATGTCTATACTTGCTTAATTTTAGGAGTCAATTTATGCAAAGTGTTTGGTATTAACGCTAATTTTGTAACTGATAAATTTACTGTTAGTAGCGCTTTTACCTTGCCGCAGACAATTAGTGTCGAGGATCTAAGCGTAAACCAACAAATTCGCTTAAATTCCGTAGTCCACGCTTTACAAAACTAGCACTCACCTCGTAGAACATCATATTGATACCGGAGACGGAACTCCCATTAAGCATCGCTACTTCGTTCTCTCGCCTGCAATGCAAGCCTATGTTGACACTTAATTAGATGCTATGTTGGCCGCTGGAATCATGGGTAAATCAAAATCACCTTGAGCTTCACTTATGTTACTCGTTAAAAAGTCTGATGGTTTGTACCGACTTTGTTTGGACGGAAGAAAACTTAACAACGTGACCAAAAAAGATTCTTACCCTACACCATACGTTTCTAGTATTTTAGACCATCTTAATGGTAAACGTTTTGTATCATCGATCGACCTTAAGAAAGCTTTTTGGCAAATCCCGCTTACCACAAAGTCATTTGACAAAAATACATTCACAGTTCCAAGGCGTGTATTATTCGAATATGTTGTACTTCCCTTTGGTATTCCTAACGCTCTAGCCGCACAACAAAGGCTGATGGATAAATTATTCAGCCCATTTAGACGATATTGTTTTAGTTTTCAGTACGTTTGAAGAACATGTTTAACTCCTTAAGGAAGTAAATAAGAAATTATCGTATGCTAATTTGACCATAAATTTCAAAAAATGATATGATTGACAAGCATGGATTGCGTACTGACCCTTTGAAGGTAGAAGCTATTGTCAATTTTTCTAAGCCAAAGACTAGCATTGATATTAAACGATTTTTGGGAATGTGCTCATGGTACAGTCAAATTTAGTGTAAGTTAAGAAACGCTAACCTTTTTTCACTTTTTTACAATCTTTATTTTTGTTATTTAATTGTGCTTATTTTGTACTAAATTGTGCTGATTTTATTTTTAATTGTGTTTAACTTTAAATTTATAAAAAAATCAAAACAAAGTCGGAAGCTTAACTGCTAGCCCCCGTTTTTTTCATTTATTTACGATTTTTTGTTTATTAGTTGTACTTGTTTTGTACTTAATTGTGCCGTTATTATTTTTAACTGTGCTCAATTTTAAATTAAATTAAATTAAAGCAAATCTTGTGTTATATTGTGCTAATGTAATTTTGAACAGTGCTTAATTTAAAATAAATAAAAAATCGGAACAAGGACGAGGTTTAACTTGTTTGTCAATGTTTAAAATTTTGTTTATTTAGTTGTGCTTGTTTTGTGCTAAATTGCGTCGTTATTAGTATTTCTTTAACTTATTTTTAAATTGCTAAAAAAAACTTAAGCATTACTACCTTCATTTTAATTTATTTACCATATTTTATGCTTGTGTACTTGTGCTCGTTTTGTAGAAAATTATGCTAATGTTAAATTAAAATAAACGATTTTTGGATTTGCTTTAATTTTATTTTACAGTTTAAAATTGAACCATGTTAAAAATAATAATGGCACAATTGAGCACAAAACAAGCACAATTATGTAAGCGCAAAAAATATTATTAAAAAATGTAAAGAACGTCAAACTAGCGGTGAAGTTAACCCCCGACTTTTTTTTATCAATTTAAAATTAAGCACAATTAAAAATAATATTAGCACAATTTAGTACAAAACAAGTACAATTAAATAAGTAACAAATAATGTAAATAATTTAAAAAACAGTGAGTTGGCAGACATATAAGTATAAAGATTATGTTTAAATTTTTTTCTCGGTTTAAAAATAAACTTAATTCAATTTAATGTTAACCACATAGCACAAAAACGAGCACAATTGAACAAGTAAAAAATTAAATAGAAAACGGAAAGCTAATGGTTAAGTTAACCCCCTGATTTGTTTTAATTATTTTTATTAGCACAATTTAGCACACAACGAGCACAATTCATTACACTGGAATATTATTTAAGAAATGAAAGTGTGGTGATAACTTGCCCAAGCTGGTAGTGCAATTACTATACAGGACAAATTTGCTTGGATAAAGGATTTAAGATTTTTTAATGCTCTGTGATTTCTCAAAGTTTAATTTATCGACAACTTCAAAGTTTTTTCTATAATAAATTGCAATTTCTAAGTACCCCAAAAACTAATAATCGGTGCAGGCAGGAATGGCATGTCTTGGACAATTTCAGTTGGAGACGATTTGGCGCTTTCTGAAATATTTTTTAACATTTGATATCAAGTTTTTTACCTTAGTTTAAATAAACCAAATCTTTATGCAATTTGTAAAACATGTGCCAAATACCTTAATATGTAGAATTGTTTTTTCAAAACAATATTTTTAATTCTTGCAATGTTTTACACATACCTATAGGGCGTACCACAGTCTATATACCGGGTGTCTCACGATGACCGTCGGTTAGAAGTATATGAAGTTAAAGCTAGAAATTTAAAATTTGGCACATGCGACTTGCCATGTTTATTCTATTAAATAAAAATATTTTCCAAATGGCAGCACTTCCCGAAATACCGGAAGTGAGCATCAACATCTTTATTTTAAATACAAACCAGACAATTTTTTTCACACTTTGATGTCATAGAATGTTTAGTATGTATGCTAAAAATAATAGGCGTATCAATTGTAATTGTTGAGAAAAAAAATTTTAAAATCTTGTTTAGGAAATAAAATTGAAAATTGAAAGTGGTAAAAGTTGCGGAAATGGGATTTTAGGTTCTCAATGTCAGAAAACAGACACAATTTTTTGTTAACAATTCATTTTAATCAATTCCTGCTTATTATTATTTTTCACTGTTTTTGTATCTACTCTAAAAAATAAGTTTATTTTAAAAAACTATACTTTTGCAACAAGTAATGTTTAATTCATTTAGAAAAATTGCAATTTTAATTAATATAAATAAATAGCATACAAATATAAAATATTTTACATATATAATTAGGAATTAAGTTTTAATTAAATAATCAATCAATCAATTGACAGGAGAAGTGAAACCTGCACTAGTTAATAATTCTAGTAGTTTTTTCCTAACTATATAAATTATGTTTAATAAGATTTGCATTTATGACATATATTTTAAACTTTACATATTTATGCAAAGATTAAGTCACTTTTGCTTTTGTAGTTAAGACCACATAATGCATTTATACTTCATCTGGAAAAAGTTTATCGCCGAATCGAAGTTGCTAATGCCTAATTTATGTTATTACCATAATACTAGTATAAAACCGGTTAACAAAAGTGCACATTTTTTGCTAAAGTTAATCTTATTTTTAATAGCTCCTTCTAATGGGAGTTTAGATTTTTGATCGTTAACCTCTGTGTCTAGGCGTGTCTTCTAAATCTAAAGCCAGAAAAATAAATGCCAAATATTGTTTTAAATTATAATGTTTATAGTTTTATGCAACCGTTTATTTATACAACAATAATTTTTTTATGTAGCTAGTTTATGTCTAAACAACATTATAATTCCATAAATTAATTGAACCGGCTTTGTTTTAAGTTTTAAGAAATATTAAAGCTTAAATTTCAATGCTTAATACGTACGTATAAATCTAAATTAAACATTGTTAAAATTTAATTTCATAGATGAAACAGCAATAGTAGAAATTTCAAATTAAATGATACATAGTCCCAAGCAAATTTTTCCAATAGGTTGACATAAAAAATCAAAAGCTTCAGTACCACGGAATCACCATGCATGAGCTCTGTTGGCCCGTGGATCCAATCAAAACGCAGCATATTAACGTTCTTGGGGGCAAGAAACTATTGCAATATTATCATAAATTATAAATTAATACTTGTTTATTAACATTTTTTTGCATAATTATACCTTTGGCTTATTCTATGTTTTATTAAAAAGATGCTACTAAAATAATAATTAATATCAAGTTTTTACGTTTTTTACAATTTTTTAACTAAGAATGACAAATAGTTGTGTTAACCAAGTCTTGTTTCGCCCAAATTTGTTTTGATTTTTGAACTTTAACACACATTATTTGCATAATTTTTTTAACTGAATTTTAGTTAATTTTTACGACTTAACTTCCAGCCGCAAAATAGCGGTGAAAGTGAACCTTAAACAATCTTTAATTGTTGGGGTTATTAAAAAGTATGCTAAAACTGAAAAAATGACAGCAAACAACGTAATCAATAATGAAACGAATTCTTAAGTTCAGCGTAGTACTAAAAACAGAAAATCTAGCAAAAACAGTTGCATTTCACAGGATAACAAACATTTAGACTGAAGCTATAGTTGTACGCGCGTACACTGTTGCAGTGGTTTGGACTAAAAAACACAAAAATTGAACCATAACAATCAAACAAAAATGTTCAATTTAGTAATGAATTGAATTTCACTATCAATAGTAGAACTGTTTTTTTTAATTTTATGTTAAATGAACTAATAATCATATAATATCAATAAATTGAGTCATATTCTTTAACAAAATCTACGGGGTTTTAAACTTGCCCCACATTTGGCGTCAAATTGTAACGTTAGCCCCTTTCCTTACGTTGAGCGTTACATTGTAATGTTAATTAGACGTTGTTTCCCAAATTGTAACGTTAGTTAAATTTTCTTATTTAAAATTTTATAAGCTTTAATTATTGCTTCGGCAACTTTTAATTAATAAATGAGACCTCTTTCTCCAAAAACTTCTTGGTCAACTTTTCGATTTTTTACAATAATAAAAAATGTATACTAAACAAATTTATACTGCCTTATTATATATGAATAACGAAATCTCTGCCTAATTGGGATCCTATGTCCAAACAAACACAAAATACGATACGATATTTATGAAATATAAACAACATCTTAAAAACCTAATCTCTTATAGATAAAACATTGGCAGTTAGGTACGGCGTCTCACTGAAAACCATGTAATCTCGGTCGTCTTCAAAAGAACGGATTTTCTTTACTACTAATTATTAACGACTGTTTAGATCACTTTTGCTAGCAAACCACCAGTACGCTAGTAGGCTACGATTACGCTAGCAAACTGTGAGACTGATTCCGATAGGATTGTGAACCATTGACTTCCGCTACGTCAAATAAAATATGTATTTAGTTATGCACTTTCATGTAATTACTAGAATATTTACGGATAAATAGAATTAATTAGTAATACACAAGTCAAAATTCAAGAATTATAGATTAGGTAATTAAGCTAATTCTCGATTAAATAATATTTTATTTTTATTCGAGCAGATAAACCATGATTAACTATTGCAAAATAATTAAAAAATTGTTTATACTTATTCTTATCAGTTTAATTATAAACGATACTTATCATTATTATTGAATTAAAAAAGAATAATTATACTTTAAATTATATGGTTGCATTTAAAATTACTAAGTTAAAAATACTTTGATTTATATTCTTTTGTGTTTTCTATGACTTTGAACTAAAATTGCCGGCGTCAAAAAAGCTCGCGACATACAGTATCTGCGTCAAATCACCTTCGCGTCAAAAAGTTAGCGTCAAAAAGTGCACGACAAAACAACGGTAGACCGTACTTATAATACTCATGTCTTCTTTAATTTTTGTAATTGATTCTTCAACTGTTTCTAATTTATTTTCTACAGGAATTACATGCGACTACATAATTTTGATTTTTTAAGTCAACCTCAAAGATTTTTTTTATTTAATTTAATTTTTGTATCAATAACGCTAAACATTTTTGACCTCAGTTTTTGCTTTGTATTATCAATGCTTTTATTTGTTTTTTGGAATTTAATATCTATCATCTGTTTTATTTTCATATTTATGCCGCGTTCATTTCAATAGACGTTTTAATCATTTCTAACATTTCTACAAAATTAACGTGCTCCGTTTGTTTTATTAACTTTTATGATTTTAAAAGCATGCAAAAAACAAAAACATTTTTTATTTTTATTTTAGCAAACGCCTAAAAAATATATATAAATATGAGACAAAGTTAAAATAGAACAACTTTGATAACAAATTCAGGTTTCCATTCTGGATACTTCCCGTGTTG
This sequence comes from Aquatica leii, assembly GCA_035610365.1. Classification (NCBI taxonomy): domain Eukaryota; kingdom Metazoa; phylum Arthropoda; class Insecta; order Coleoptera; family Lampyridae; genus Aquatica; species Aquatica leii. The sequence continues at coordinate 170,022,878 of CM069433.1, forward strand.
TCGTTATTACACACGTCACAGTAGACATCTTCATAGCACATAACAAACAACTTGAGTTTATTTGTTCCGGCCTCTAAAGATGTATTAATAACCTTTCAAAAAATATTAAATTACGTTTGTTCACTTTAACGTTATCAACCTTTATCAAAGATAAGTCAAGTTTTCATAAACACTCGCAAATTGAAAACAAATTTTTTAATTTAACAAATGCAATTGCAGTACTAGAACTTCGGATTTATAAAACAATGAAATCAACTTACAGCAAAAGGCTTTAACTATCTTTTTCTAAACTTTTTGTTAAATAAACTAACCATTAAAAAACTCTTTAACAAAATCTACGGGTTTTCAAACTTGCCCCACGCTGGGCGCCAAATTATAACGTTAGCCCCCCACGTTGGACGCCAAATTGTAACGTTAGCTCTACGTTGTTTGCTAGACTGTAACGTTAGGTGCATTTTTATATTTAAAATTTTATAAGTTTCAATTATTGCTCTGGCTACTATTTTTTAATTAATAAATGAACCTTTTTTTCTTAAGACTTTTGAGACAACCGTTCAATTTATTACAGTAATAAAAGTATTTATACCAAACCAATTTATATTGCCTTACTATACGTGAATAACGAAATATTTACTTAATTGGAACTCAATGGTCAAACAAACTAAATACAATAGCATTGCAGACCATTGATTTGCGCTACAACTTCATAAAATTTGACCCACTTGGTTCTTGGCTCTTTTTCTTAATTTCTTAGGATTCGGCGTTCACTAATTTATGGCTACGCTGACTTGCTAAAGTTAGTGAGAATTACTAACTTTCACTTTGACTCTTACTTCGCCACTGTTCTTCGCCGACTCTTCTTCCTAGTGTCTGTTTTCTTGCCCCTGTACATTTTTACTTTTTATTTTACTAAGCACTTTTAATGCAATATCGCTAAACCACATTTTAATCGCTTTTGCTTTGTACCTAATTCTAACTTAATCGAGTATGGATTAAAATTACAATAAAATATAGGTACATGTATTTCCTTTCACAGTAAAATCAAAGAACGTTACGTTTCACTGTCACTGTGTTACATGCAAAAACTGTTACAAAAATTAACTGTATAAGATAAACAAAGTATTTGCCAGTGTTCAGTGAAGATGGGTCTATATTATATATAATAATATAAACTTTGTGACTGTTTCCAAAATTCTAAAAAAAACAATTAATATTGATTCGCGAACAGATTAATTGAGTAAAAGCTCCGTAACATTAACAATTTAACATTTATTACATAAAAGAAATCAAAAACAAATTAAATTAAAAAAATATGCAGCGAACAAACAAAATTTCACACACAAAATATATAAATAAAAAATTATAACCAAATAATCGATTACAAGAATACAAAAATTAATTTACATAAAAAATAAATTCTACTGAAACGTAATTTTGAATTTTAATTAATTTCAATTCACAGTAAAATCAAATTCAAAGTAACTTGCAGTTATACAAATAAAAAGATGAAACTTATTGTTTTAATTTAGTCGAGAGTTAAATATTTGTTTTAAACTTGGCTAAGTGTCTTTAATTGTAAAGTTCACAAAGTTGAAACGACGGTACGTTAAATAGCGTAGTTACTTATATAAATTTTATTTGAAGCCTTTTTGCAATTAATAGCAAACGATGTAAATATTACTTTAAATGCCTGTTATAATCTTGGAATGTTCTGGTTGACTCCAATCCCCAAGTTTAATAGCTAGAAATAATGTCAAGAGTTGCTGGGATAATTGGAAACGACCCGCTACTACAGATCGAAAATGAAAGATGGATAGGAAGATCTAACTTTTTCCATAACTTTACCGGAAAAATGGTTATGTTTGATAAAAGATAAAACCCGTTAACAAAAACAAAATTAAAGCATTAAACTTCTCATTAATCCACAACTGCTACCTTGAATATTATAGGAACCGCGGCATTGCCACAACTTATTGTTTTCCGAGAGAAAGCTTGTATTCGAATGCCGTATTAATTAGAAATGATTTTTTTTAGATATTAAAAAAACAATGTCCTATAAAAAAATGTAAGTGAAAAATAAAATGACACTTAATTTCACATAAGTTTTGAACGAAGTTTTCTCATCGCACTGCAACCATAAGCAAAGATAAAATAGAAGAAACCAAACTCTTAATGGTAGCACCATTACATTACATTACAACATAAACAAACGAATGTAATATCAAATTTCTTAAATCGTAGAAACTAAATAAGTAATGTAAGTCAGAACTATAAATCATAATGTAATCTGAATTTATTAATACAGAAAAAATGTGAAATTAAAGAAAACACATCACACGGGTATTTAAGCAACGTAAAAGCATACAATTGAAAACAAAATTGCTTAAAACCTTGATATAACAAAGATGATTAGAAATACGTCTACAACTTTAATAACTTAAAACACAAAATTAATCGACGGTTACAATTGCTTATTTTGCTGTTTCTAAATACTGAAATAGAGTGCAAAGCTATAGTAGATCTCTTTTACAAAATTTGAACTTTTCTCATTGTTAAAGAGCTCTCGATGGGAAGCACAGAGGAGTTATAAAACTACGAAATGGAGGATTTTTTTTATTATAGTTACAAAAATACTTGGAAAATACAGGATTTTGTATAAAGAGGAATGTAAATGAATTGAAAATTCTAATAGTTAGTAAGGTTTCAAACAGTGATAGAATGTTGCTATTTGTATTTATATGTGATAAAAGCATTTGCCCTACAAAATAATCTTTTGAAACCATTTAAGATTAAGAAGTTGGATGCTGATAAAAAAACGATTTAATTATTGTCTGTGGTCTATGCTACTGGAAAACTGACGAGATAAATTTAAAATATTTCATTTAAAGATAAATATGAAGTTAAAAGTTGTTAACAGAGTAGTATAGATAGATAGAAATTTTAGATCAATTACTCGTGATTAAATTTAGTATCAATAAAACGAGGATCTTACCGACGTTCATCTCAATCTGCACAAGATGTAAGAACTAATTTTTGAAATATTTTGATCTGGAAGGCAGACTCGACTGGTATAACGATTTTTTTTCATTTTTTTTGTAAATTCGTTTTGCTAAATTTCAGCTTGTTAAGACACTCATTTTATTATATATATACAGGCTGTACCAAATTTCGTGTTAAGTACAGGAATCTCGTTTATTATCAAAGATAGAGAGTTGGTTAAATGGACAAAAATGATCCTTAAGTTATACCTAAATAAATTCAACAAACAAAATTTATCTCCCTATAAAGTTTCTGAAATATGGCGGAAAATAATAAAATTGGTAATTGATAAAAAGGATCATCTATTATTGGTCGTGAATTATATCAATAAAAAAAACCTTGTCGAACCAATATTTTTAATATTCAATTAATTACATGACATGTTTCGGCTTTCTATAATAAACGATGGGCCATCTTCAGATACTGTATAATTGCACAAACAATTTAATAATAATAATAATTAAATTGTTTGTGCAATTATACAGTATCTGAAGATGGTCCATCGTTTATTATAGAAGGCCAAAACATGTCATGTCATTAATTGAATATTAAAAATATTGGTTCGACAAGGTTTGTTTTTTTTTTGATTAATAAAATTGGTGTTTTTGATTTTTAGCTTTAAAATTGTTATTTTGGGAGGTATTTAAAAACTGAAAAAACTTTCTTGAAAGAACTTTTTCTGCTCTTTCAGATGATGGCAATAAATTTTTGTTAACGTTGTTACTTTACTTTATATCGATACCAACTTTTGTTTTTTATATGGTAGCTTTTTAGAGTTTTATGCCATGGAATAGAGAAAAAATCCTGATTTCAAAAATGTATAACATGTTCATAAAAATATCAAAAATGACATTAAAATTTAAAGAAAACAGTTTTGATTGAAAATTTATTAAATTGGTCCACAGAAAATGAAGGAAGAATTATAGAAGTTACACTCCAAGTTCAGTTTAGTTTAAATTTTTGGTGTGGAATATTTAATAATATGATTATCGGACCTATCATATATGAAGGACATTTAAATTCTGATATGTATCTCACTTTCTTACAAACCGACTTTGAAAATTTCTTAGACAATATTCCCCTAAATCAACTCGAATCAATTCATTTTCAACAAGACGGTGCATCTGAGCACAATGCGCAAGTTGTTCAAAATTATTTAAACCAAAAATTTCCAGACAGATGGTTAGGAACAAATGAACCCATACTTTGGCTGCGTGGTCTCCGGATCTAACACCACTAGACTTTTACTTTTGGGGTTACGTTAAGGATCAAGTGTATTCTGTAACTTCGAACACTGTTGAGCAGCTAAGAAAGCAAATTATTAGTGCATGTAGAAATTGTCAGAGGGTTGACATTAGACGTGCTTCAGAACATGTTTGGAGAAGATGTATAGTATGTCTAGAAAATCAAGGTTGTTAATTTGAACATTTATTGTAGTTCAATTTAAATTATTTATTAATTTAGAAATGTATTTGTTGTTCACGGATATTGCTATTATTGACACTTTCTTTAAATGTTACTAATTTTTGCTTTTTTTATGAACATGTTATACATTTTTGAAATAAGGATTTTTTTCTCTATCTTATGGCATAAAGCTTTAAAATGGCTGCCATATGAAAAACAAAAGTTGGTATCGATATAAAGTAGAGTAATAACGATAACAAAAATTTATTGCTATCATCTGAAAGAACAGAAAAAGTTCTGTTAAGAAAGTTTTTTCAGTTTTTAAGTACCTCCGCAAATAACAATTTTAAAGCACTAATTTTATTATTTTCTGCTATATTTCAGAAACTTTATAGAGGGGGTAAATTTTGTTTTTTGAATTTATTTAGACATAACTTAAAGATCATTTTTGTCCATTTAACCAACTCTCCATCTCTGATAATAAACGAGATCCCTGTACTTAACACGAAATTTGATACAGCCTGTATATAACTTTCGGTTATAATAAAAAAATTGTAAATAATGGATTAAACACAAATAGTTATTTTGGTTCCCTTTATATAAAAAACATAACTAAAAAAACATATTATAAACGCATAATGGATAATTAGTTAAATTCTGAATATGACACTCGGTAATGGTAGTGACTCAATGCTCGTCGTCTCACGCTGTGGTTCTCTGTTTCTTGCAAGTTTGGGTGGTCCAACGACTGTTTAAGTGTAGGTGTCGTGTATAATTTTGATTCTCTGTTTAAAATATCCATTTTTGCTCCAAATAGTGCCTCACGAATCAATTTTTGTTGCGAATAAATGCATTTTTGTGTCTTCTAAACCTCTCAACAACAGTTTTAACTATAGCAGTATTTGTCCTCTTTTTTTATGTTTGTTAATTTATTACAAATTACTTAAGGAAAGCATAAGACATCAATTTTTGTTTCTGCGTTTTGCTGTCTGATGAGCAATTGTAACCTCTGGCTGAGCGGTTACAATTATTTGAATTGGGGGAATTGACCAGTTCTTCTGCTTTTTCAATTGTTAATTTTGACTCGCCCATTAATGTTGGCAGTACTGAACGCTTTAAATCTTTTGTTTGTAACATCTTGGCAGATGTAATTTATTGTATAAATTGTAATGTAATTATTACAGTATATTAAAACTTAGAATCTTAAGCTTTCGCGGTTGCGATTATAAGCGACTTTCGGCTTAGACCGCGTCGTAGTTGAACACTCAGACTTTTTAGTCTTGGTCCTAGTCTCTCATTGAGGACCAAAACAAGAAGTAGAACTTGGCCGTTGCCGTATTGTCGCTTGTGAATCCAAACGACTGACGTTTCGCAAGACATTGCAGCTTGCATTTTTGAAGTAGTAAATGTCACTAAGGGAAAAAGTGTAAGTGACGGTGTTTATAACATTAGCAATCAGGTAATTAAGTATTCTCACTTTCCGCTTGACTAACTTCGTTATTACTCGCAGTAAGCGTTTATGTCTTTGTTTTACTTAAAGGGTGTAATATTGGTACCCAAGATTTTTTGAGTTTCAAACCGTTTTTCCGGTTTATAGTATATTTTCCATTTACACAGCTTTGCGGATAGTCTGGAAAAACTTCCACGCTCTAATATTAACAGACAGAGAAAAAGCAGCTAAGCGGTAACGTAAGAACAAGGACATTTTCCTACTAAAAGCAGATAAAGGATACGTTACAGTCGTTATGAACATACAAGACTTTAAGATTAAAGGACAAAATGACTTGGAAGATTGCTACAAACTTCTACAGAGAAACGCTTTAAACTCTGTATGCATTAAAGTAAGCTCCGTTATTAAAAACTCTACTACTATAGATATTAACAAGAATTGATTGTCAAAAATCCAGCATATTTACGGTATTTTAAAAATACACAAAGAAGGAATCTCTCTTCGACCGATAGTGATCACCATCAGTTCACCGACCTAATCGTTAGCACGTTATCTAGCTTCAAAACTTTTGCCGTTGACAGGAAATACAGAAACTCACATTAAAGATTCTACAGACTTTGTAGAGAATATTCAGAACTTGCGTATATCAAAATAATAAATAATAAAATACCTTAGACAGTTTTGATGTGGTATCTCTTTTTACTTAGGTACCGGTCGACAAAGTGTTGTTTTTGGTTAAAAAAAGAAATACTGAAAAAGAAGTTATGCTCATCAAAATCTGTCTTAAAAACACTTATTTCAGTTATAACAATTTATTCATACAAGTAGAAAGAGCGGCAATGGATTCACCGCTCTCTCCAGTTATAGCCAATATTTATAGTATTTTAAAACTGAAATTAGGAAAAATGTTGAGTTACAACCAAAAACTTGGTTTAGATATGTTGATGATAGCTTGTTGTATGACCTCATGGCAAAAATAAAATATATTAGTTCTTTTAACATCTAAACTCTGCACATAATAGTATTAAATTTACTAAGGTATAACATTTTTACATCTAATTTAAACTTTAGACTACAAATTATATAACTTATATAATATCAACAATAACAAAACAATAGGTAAACAATAAGAAAACAAGAATAAAGGAAGTAAATATTTGCTTAAAACGTTATTTTTTTTGACTTTGTTGTAACTTAAAACTATTTTCTCACAAAAATGTCTAAACTAATCTTTAAATTCTGTACTTATTACTATGCTACTATTATAATTCTGTTTATATAATCAACAAAAACTATGACTATCCTTTATGGGATTGTGCAAGTTCGTCGTTCCAAGTCTTTCTCAGTCGTCCTCTTGTTCTCTTCCTCGTAGGGTTTGCTTTCCATATGTTCTTTAAGAGTTTTTCTTTGTTTCCTTTACACAAATGTCCAAACCATTTTAACTGTTGTTCTTCAATTTTGTCTAACACTGACACTACTTTTAGTTCTTCTCTTACTATCTCGTTCTTTATTTTGTCTAATCGTGTCACTCCCTTAACCCGTCTTAAATATTTCACGCCCATCGCTTGTAATTTCACTTTTTAATTTTTAATTTTCCACCTAATTCTCACTACCAAAGAGCAAAATAGGTCTGAATATTCTCTTGTAAATAGCAATTTTCGTTTTTGTTGATATTTCCTTTTTTCTTATGAATGTTTGTTTTAGAGCGTGATAGATATTAGCTGACGATTGTACCGTTTTCCTTATTTCTGCGTCGATGTTTTTCTTGTTCATCTATTATAACTCATAAATACTTAAACGACTGTACTTGTTCTAACTTTTTTCCTTCTATTGTTATTCTGACATTTTTCTTTTGTTGTCCAATTATCATTACCTTGGTTTTGTTTTCGGTTATTTTCATATTTCGCTTTTTCAATGCTCTTGCCCATGTTTTTAAATTTTCCTCCAATTGCTTTTCTCACGCCTCGCATAAGCATCAGGTCATCCGCAAAAACACATTCTGATATTCTCGCTGTTTTTAATCTTCGGTATCCTATATTCATCTTGGTTTTTTATTTCTTTTATAATGTCCTGCATGACAATAACAAATAGTATTGGACTCAGTATACCTCCTTGTTTTAATCCATATCCTGCTGTAAATTCTGTTGATTGCATGATGCCAATTCGTACATAGTTTTTATTGTTTTTGTAGATGCTTTGAATTGCTTTTCTCAAACCGCAATCTACTGCTGGCTGTTTCAAAATTTCCCACACTCTTCTTCTAGGTACTTTATCGAACGCCTTCTCTAAGTTTATGAAGGCCATATATACATCTACGTTCATCGTTCTACTTTTTTCTATAATTTGTTTTATGGTGAAGATGTGGTCCTGTATACCTTCTTCCTTTTCTAAAACCAGTTTGGGATTCTTTTAGTTGAGGTTCTATTATCCGTCGTAATCTACTGTCCAGTATTCTTCCATAAATTTTTCTAACTATGCTTAAAAGTGTAATGCCTCTATAATTAGCGCAATTTCTGTTGTCTCCTTTCTTGTACAAGGGTGCCATAATTTGTACTTTCCAATCATCTGGTTCTTTTCCTTCATCCCAGGTTTTTTGAAATATTTCTTTTATCATTTTGCCGTACTCTCCTAAGTGTACGATCATTTCTGGTTTTATTTTATCAAATCCCGCGGCTTTTCCTTTTTTCCTTTTTTCATTGCCTTGATTGTTTGTGTCACTTCTCTCATACTTATGCCTTCACTCTTTTTGTCATGTTGTATTTGTTCCTGTTGTATTCTCTACATTTAACAATTTTTGAAAGTATTGTCTCCATCTTTCCATTATGTCGTTGTCGTTTTTCAGCACTTCTACGTTGTTATTTTTAATGTATGGTATTGTTTTTCTCAAGTTCTTCAGTACTTTGTAGAATAGTTTTTGATTTGCTTTACTGTCTTCCTCCATTTTATTTCTAAAGTTGCTCCACATTTTTTTTTGCGTTCATGACCATATTCTTTGGCTTTTTATTTCACATTGATATTCTGTGTAATTTTTTTGTGTCTTTTTTGCTGATATTTTTTTTATTTCAGTTTCTTTATTTTGAGTTGCGTTTAAATCTTTTCGTTCCACCATCTTGTTTAATTCTTTTTGTAAGTTGTAAAAGCCATTTCGCATGTTTGACTTGCAAGACACAAAACAGCTTCTTTAAAATTCTGCCATAGCTGGTCTACTGTTTTTGTTTTCCACTCATTGTTTTTCTGCATTATTATCTTTTCCATTTTTTTTGTATTCTTCTGCAGTTTGATTGTTTGCTAATTTGCACGTTTTTATTACTTTGTTTCTTTCTGTTTTGTTTAAGTTTAGTTTCTGTTTTTCTTGTTTTCCAATTTTTATTCGTATTTTAGCTACTAATAAGTAGTGGTCGCTACTAATTACTGAGCCCCTTTTAACTTTTACGTCTGTCACTTCTTTTTTGAAACATGTATTAGTTCGTACATAATCTATTTTTTTTCTACTTTCTACCACTCTTGTAAACATGTGAATATCTTTATGCTTAAAGAATGAGTTCATTATCAGTAAATCGTTTTGAGTACAAAATTCAATTAACCTATTGCCATTATTATTTCTATGCTCTTCGCCATATTTTCCTATAACAGTCTCAGAGCTGTTTTTCTTTTTGCCAACTCTCTTAATAGTAAGATCCTATCGCTGAATGCATCTACCGCACCTATTAGTTCTTTCCAAAATGCACCTTTTTTCTCCACTGTTACTTCTTCATTCGGTCCATATGCTATTATGTTTGTTTTATTTGTGTAATTGTGTAAATGCATTATAATTTTTAATATTATCGGCGAGATGTGATTCCATTTCTGTATGCTTCCTACCCATTCGTTTTTTATTAATTTATTATCCCATCCCTCTTTTGCTCTTGATTCTAAACTTACCCCGCTATATATATTAATACATGACTGTTTTGCGTTTTTCTTAGATTCGCTTATTGCTAAAATATCTAGATTTGACTCTTCGAATTCCTGTATTAAACTCTTCTTCTTTTTCCAACAGGCCTCTTGATGTATTCGTGTTCCTTTTGCGTTCTTCCTCTTTACTTATTTATACGTTTTCCATATAGTTTTCTAGTTGTACTTTACCTTGATCTTTTTCTTTTGATTTGGTTATGTGTCTTTCTTCAGTTGTTGTTTTTTGTAGTTCTTGTACTAACGCTTCTCACTTCTTATTAATTCCTTCTCCGTTTATGCTAGACAAATTTCCAGTTTTCTCTTTATCTTGTTTTATTATTTTTCCGTTTTTTTATCGTGTCCATTTTGTTAGATATTTTTGTTGTTGTATTTTCATTTGTCATACTTCTTGCACGTTTTTTGTAAGTTTACTTTTTTCTTCATTCCATGTGTATTTTACTACATTTATTTCTAGCATCTTTGTAGCTCACTTTGATACTGTTTCCTTCATTCTTTTCTTCCTTGGCAATTTTCTTTGTTATTGCTTAAGTTTTTTGCTCTTTGTAGGTGAAATCGCTGTCTATATAGATATTTTTGCTTCTTAATTTGTACTTGTTTTTAATCACTTCCATCTTTTGTTCACAGTTTTTTAGTTTTGTAATTACTATTTTCGGTTTTTGCTTTCCTATCTTGTAAGCCGTTTCTACTTCAATTCTAGCCCTCGTTTCTTTTTTAATTAACTCTTTTACCCATTCCTTTAAGTTTTCGTCTTGTGTCGTACTGTCCTGTCTTGCATTAGTGATAAAGAAAAATAACAAAAAATTGTAGCATTCTGTTTATAAAAAGAAAACGCACACTAATAGATACTTAAACGTCAAAATCTCACCACCATCCAGTACAGAAGACCAGTATTTTAGATACTTTAGCTAAAAGAGCCATAGATGTGTATGATAATGAAAATCTACAAAAGAAAAAAAAACACAGTTGGAGTCCTTACAGCAAAATTTATACGGGTTAAAAAAGATCCAAAAAGCATGAGAAAGAGCAATAAATCCATAAGTCAAAAAAGACTTAGCACCGCTTATTTACCATACTGTATGGGTTCTACAAAAAAAAATAGGCAGATTTAAAACATGTCGGAGTTTACAAAATGTCTTGTTCTTGTGGATCACGTTATACAAGACAGACAGTACGTTCTATTGAAGTTAGATTAAAAAAACATATGACTGACTGCTAACACCGCAGAGTTACAGAATCAGCAGTGGCTGAACACGTGTGGAACCCAGAACACACGGCAAGCTTTGACCAAACTAAAGTGTTGGCTAGAAATTTTTTCCACTCTTCCAGACTAATCCGCGAAGCTGTGGAAATAGAAACCATATAATATGTACCGGGAAGACGGTTTAAAACTCAACGAATCTTGGTTACCAATATTACATCCTCTAAGACAAATACCGTCAGTTTGTTTGAGTTCACGAACGTCAATACGGCAAAAGCCAAATTCTACTTCTTGTTTTGGCTCTCAAGGAGAGACTAGAACCAAACCTAAAAAATCTGGGTGTTCAACTACGATGCGGTCTTTCGATGCGAAAATCGCTGATATATTAATACTTATTTCTTTGACTTATTTTTAATTATTGCTGCGTTTTGGTTGCAATGATGATACAGACAAATATTCAAAGGAACATTTTTATCATTATCGTCTGGATTGTTATCAGATACTATTATATCGTCTTCTTCCCTGTTGACCTAAAAATTAAATAAGGGTTATGTGTATAATAGGAAAGCAACTCGATTATGTATGTAGATATATACACAATGAGGATTTCCTTCAGTTCAATTTCTTTGAAGACAAACTGAAGAAAATTTCGAACGTGTATAGTCTGCTTAACATCTATTTAAAGTTATTAGTGCGCTTTTGCAACAGTGTGTAATTTTTTGCTTGTTTTATAGTAACAGTAAAGTAATAAAAACAATATGTAAGAGTTAAAATGGAATGTATGATCGGCACACATATCATTGTGTAAGAATATTTTTTTACAAATTTTGGACGTAAGGTATGTATGTATTAGTTTTTCCAAGTTAATTACTGTTAACTATTTTAGATAGGTTTCTTTTAATGTGGAAAAACCTATTAATAATTTTTTTTTAACTAGTTGTTATAGCAACGTTTCGTTAACAAAACATATATGTACAATGTAATATAAAAAAAAGTATCAAGTTGATAATTGTTTATTAATAGTAGAAAACAAAAACAAAAATAAGTAAAAAGATAATCTAATAGAATCGTAAGATAATGATAGTATTTTTTAAATAATGTTTTGTTTTGTGAATTTCCAATAAACACAAACGCTTTAATAATGCAAAACTTTTTTATAGTATTAAAATACATACGGTACAAAACAAAACATTACCTTTCTAAAAGACACAGTGACATATTCCGAATTTTCCAGTTACAATTAGTATTCACAACAGGTTAAGTCTTTTGACATAGCATAGTAAGCTGAAAAGTTAAAATTCCTCTTTGAAAGCGTACAACGTTCTAATTAGAAAACTAAACATCGTATTTCGAAGCTTGTGGGTAGATTGCATTGTTTGAATTTTTATGTGTCTACAGTTTTATTATTCAACGATTACGTAAAAATATAAAAAATGACCGCACCTAACATTTCTATAAATCAAAAAGATTATTTTATTAATATCTACGTACTTCGCCTACACGAAATCTTTTAAACATTGTTTAATAAAATTTATCAGCTTTTTTATTCGCATTCATCGAGTATTTTGTTATCAGTACTTACAGAAAACTACACTGAAGAATTAATTTTGAAATCAGTTTGTAATTATCGCAGACTACCTGTATTTGTATACAACTGCTTGTGTTAGGTATTGTATTATTAAATGTTTGTAACGCATATAAAATCATTATGTAAATTCTAAAAAATCCCCGGTGTTAAAAGCGGTATATGTATATATATAATTTGCAATTGTTGTAGTATACAAAACATATTGATAAATAAGTCGATCCCACACACTTCATGTTGTTTGTCATTTCTATTAAACAGATAAGGTAATAATACATTTATTCTTTTTTATAGAAAACACAATAAATTTGGTGCTAGTGTGTGCAAAAACATAATCTAACATCCTGATGATTTCACGTCTACAATGGGGTGCAACAATTTAAACAACCAAGATCGTGTTTATTTACCCTGTCGTCAAGATGGTGTCGAAGTTAAAGAATATTTGTACAAGTAAGTTATTATTGGTTAGTTTATTTTGACATTCTTATGCAGTATGTATTTATACCTATAAATTAACTTGTTAAACATTATGTGTTGAATCAAATAAAAAATTTCAAACAAACATAATTTTATTTAATAAATAAATCAGATCTGACTAGCTAAAGTTTTTATATTTGACGATTTTATTTGAAAGTAAACGTTTTAATGTATTACATAAAACTAATATAAATAACTTTAATTTATTCTACATCATGCTGTGAATTAAAAAGTGTTTTATGTACAAGTTATTCAAAAATATATTTTTAAATTTGTACAATTCATTTTTCAAAGAGTCGAATTTAAAACGTCATTTATTCTTTTAACTATGGCATTTCTGTACCCCAGAATAAAAGTTTATTAAGCCACATTTTGTGCGGGAGAAGCATTTCAAGTTTTTTTTAAACAATAATATTCTGTTATCTATGTCAGTTCTAGCTTATTTGATTAGATTTTTTTTTTCTACTATTAGTTAGTAGTTGGCTTCTCTTTTCATTGTGAAATAATTTATGAAAAAAATTTTTTAGAAATGTAAGGAAAAAAAACAAAAAAGGACAGTACAGTTTTGTATTTACCAAAAATTGGAAGACTACGTATAATTACGTTTACATTTTTGAGACTTAACTTTAATACAAATTACAGATATCTCACAAAAAACTGGTGTGGTCACCACACGACTTTCCTATAAGGAATGATGAAAGAATCTATACATATTTTTTTAAGGTTATGTTGTCATAAAACCATTTTGAAGTGATATGTACACGTTTGTATTGACTTCCTAGCATGCTATAATTTTTTTAAAATTGTTCTCCTCAATTTCATTAAGATCATATCAACTAACTCATATTTGTGCGCCTAGATATTACTTACGCCTTTAGTAAATCAGTAAAAAAAATCGTCGAAGGCAGGATTCGAAACTACATTATATTGGTGAATTCATTTTAAATTACAAATTAAATATCTAATAAACTGTTAATGTTAGATCTTTTTTTATTTGAATAAATTGTTAGGAAAAATTATCTCTATAAGAAACTGTAAAAATAATTCGAATAATTTACATACGTACAAAATTATATAAGAAAAACTGTTAAAAATCGCGGATACACCCACTTCCGGTTTCTTCAGCAGCCCCATCTTTTGATAGAACTGAGAGAATATAAAAAGCCAGCTCCATACCAAATTTAAAGTTACTAGAACTTTTGGTTTGAGAGTTATCGTGAGTACATCGTTACACACACACAGACACCCAAATTTTTTTTTCTCAAAACTACATTTTTCTGATTGAGGAGACCTAAAATTATCGATCTCCAACTATTTAATCATCACGCTGATCCTGGACTACCAAATTAGTAGTATGAACTAAATTTTTGTAGTAGTTATGGAACTGTTTTGGAATCCATATAAGAAGATTTTGCAGGTGGTTGTATTTTTTAATAGGAATAAAGTTTGGCCCATTTCGCAAAGGAGATGGACTGGACATTCGGTGTAGTTGTTGCCAATCCCATGGCGTCATTATTTGAAAACCCGTAGTTTTCTTTCTGGCACGTTCAACCATTGAGTGGCTGCCATCCACCTTAAGATGAGTATCGCCTAGTAACAAAAACTTATAACTTATTGTGTTGAGGTTTGAAATCATTTTTAAAAACCAATTGTATTTCATAACCATTATTAGATTTCTATTCTACAGGATACTTTTTTATTAGTGGCATTGTACACAGTATAATTATATGTCCATAGTTTAAGAGAGTAAAAACTCTGAACATTTGTAAGCACAAGGGTGGGTAGACATTTCTGTAAGTCAGTGTTTTTTTATGTTCCACAGAGTATTTCTTATCCTTTTTCTTTAAATTGTATCTTCTTGAGGCCTCAAATAGGTCTTTGTCGTACTCTTCTTGTTATTTAGATTCCTCTGCAGCATTTTCGGCATCACGTATTTTAATTAGAAAAGAGTCACAATCACCAAGTATCGCATTTATCGTTATGCGGTGGCTTAAATGACAAATTATATTTAAAAATATTTGCATATAGCGATTCTTTGGCAATTGCACTTTCCACTAAATCTTTTGCATCACATTGGGACCGGTACAAGTTATACATTTTCAGTAAATTTAGATGACTGCCTAAATATTTCCTTTTACTCTTTTCTCTTGAATAGTGAGACTCTTCAATAAGGAACTGACTAATATATTTACGTACGTTATCTCTTACAAAATCTGGAACCCTTATGTGATGGTCATGTCTACTCCTCTCATCAGCGAAAACGATACCACCAGATTTCTGTTTTAGGAGTTCAGTGGTTACAAATGTCTGCGATAAAGTGTTTTTAAAAAATGTCTTACAGACCCTGATCACTTTCTCATTTACCTCAGAATCGTATTCTCTTGTGTGGTTTCTGGCATCACCCCGCAAACCCGATTTAAGTCTTTTTCGATTAATCAGTACTGATTTAACATGTGATGCAACATATTGGCATTTGCGGTTTATGTCGTTTGAGGAATTCCAAAGCATAGAGTGTGTATATGACCTTGTGTCTGCATTAATATCTTGGGAGCATTTTAAATAACATCTCTCTTTGCATGGATTTCTTAACGTATTATTTTTGTTTTAAATGTATGTTCTTCTCCACTTGTAGTTTTACGTTTTTTTTTAAATTAATTTTTCAGTTTGCTTCATATCTTCGTCTTTTTTTCCTTTACGTGTGGTCTCTTCTATTTGATCTTCATTGTTACCGCTGTTAGTATTTCTCGACTCTTCGTAATTCGGATCTCGTATACTGTCATCAGAATCTTGAAAATAGCTTTTTTCAACACTCGTAGAGTTTTCTTCAATATGTGCAAAAACCTTGGACGTTGCAGGTTGGCTGGACGAAAATCACCTCAAATTTATGTAATTTTCATTTGCTAAAAGTTTACAGGTTAGTTTGTTAAAAAGGACAATTTTAGATAGTGTATTTTTTTCATTGGATATAATAACTGTATTGTCAAAAAGATTTTCGTTGCTATTTGCATCCCTAATATTAGTTTGAGAAAAATTGTTGTTTTTTTCCACCCTGTAGCTTTTATCTGGAATTTTAAACATTAAACAAGTAATTAAAAACGTAAATTTATACAAAATATCATAAAAGCTTTTCGACTGAAAATTTGTGCAGTGAAACATTGGCTTTCGCCATTTTTAAACAACCAAATTTAAACCGAAAAAGGTAATGAAATGCGTGTTACTTTGGTATTGGTACCAATCTTTCGTAATGCCTGGCAGTTCTATTTTCAGAACACCAGTGGTTTAAAATTATTTTACTACTGTTGTTTAGGTGATTTTGCAAACATTGCCGCGCGAGGACAAGTTTTGCGTGGATTAGCCAAGTTTGTAGCCGTAAGACGGCGCAGCTTGGTTTGACTTTCGGCGGAATACGAATCATTTCATTTGTTGCTTACGCACGGTGCGTGTCACTAGCGGTAAGACACAAAGGATTGTTAAAGGATACAATTTTTGTCATCCATTAGCATCTACCTTATGAACGCGTTTTTTTTTAGAAAATCATTTTACCTATAGTGCACTTAAGCGATTAAAGAGGAGGTCGAACATATATTTTTCGAATTATCTGTTTGATGGTCGTTTTGGAGGTTAGTACTTACTTGATTAATACGTTATTGCGTTTCGCAACATTTTTTATTTCTTTTAGCTCTTGTTTGTGACCCCCATTTCTATCTAATTACAAAGTTTTTGCCATTGGGTTGGTAATCACTGAAAAATATATTTCTGCTTAATATCAAATTGTATAAAGGATTTATTACTTACTATTAATAGTTAATTAATCGAGCAGGGACACGCGTAGATATATACCGCTACGACAGCGTTGATTAAGCGTAGCGGTTATCGCAATCTGCCTTCAACACGGTGAAGTTTTGCTCTGTGCTAGTTTCTAACTTATATACCTGGAATTTCGTATATTGTTATTATCCTGTAAGTGTTTAAATGCTCATTACTGTTTGATTACGTCTAAAAATATTAACTAGTTTTGAGTCGGTTACTATCGTATTGTGATAACTGAGTTTTGTAAGAGAATTGGAAGTGGCGCGGCGTTTGTGAGTTTTCAAAGACTAGTTAAACCACTAATTAATAAATCTCACTCGTATACTTGATGTCAAACAGTCCGGAGGAGACATTAAAGTATAATCATACTGTAACTCGAACGCGTTTAGATATTTGCTACTACCTTTTTGTATTAATTTGTTAGATTAATGTAGAGACCAAGTGTACCGACGACTAGATTTTTAGTCAAAACTTTGCAGTTAATACTTGTTCTCTCTTTCTCTTCTTTATTATCAATTGTTAAGTATACTAGTCAATAATAAATAAGTTTTAGAGTCTGTGATAACTGTGGATTGTTTTTTTTTCACGTACAATTGAAATTGCAGGTTCTAGAGGTTTTCTTTCTCTACCTGAGACTATATTTCTTTTTCTAAAAGCAAGGGAAGGTGACGCAGGCACCGACTCACCCGAATTGATTGAATATCTACAATCCGACTCAAGACAATCTACGACGGAAACTAGCAAAAAAGTGAGTCGACTATATACAAAATCTTTTTTTTTTACTCCAAAAATCCAACGTGGAAAACCACTAGGACCCTGACAAGGTGTTTAGAGTATCGTCAATTCTCCGTAAAGAGTAACTGTCCTTTTTGGTCACATCGTTAAGCTGTCTGTTAGTCCACGTAAAACTTCGTTGATCTATCTTTCATGTTTACTAGTATTACTGAAAACGTTCATGAACTATTTGAAGATTCAATCACACATTTTTTCTTCATATCCGTAATTATTTGTTCGACTTCTTTTTTTTTGTTTAAAAAACTCAGCGTGCATGTTACCATATCAGTCAAGCGTCTCCAGTTTTAATTTTATGCTACACTACGTCAATTCTTTTTTTGGAATCACTTTCGAGCCCAAAAACATCTTAATACTGTTGGATGAATGCTGTAACTTTAGACAGTATGGGCTAAAGTTTTGTTACTGTTTGGTTAGGCAAGAATGTCTAATAGATGTTTTTGGCCCTTCTTTCGCTACGTAGTTTCACTAGGATTTACGCATATGACAATTTCAGATACTGGCGTACATTGGTCTATCACCGTTATCTTTTTCAGTGTTAGCGGATTCGAGTTGACATTCAGGATACTTACTGTGTTTTTTTTGTTTTGCCAACTGGTCGTCCTCCGTTGCTAACGCAAATGTAGCCTTCCCGGAAATTTTCATCTAGGCGAACCATCACCTCACTTTCAGTAATTTCAGGCAGAGGTTTTCCGTGATGTCGGATACCGATACTTGATGGTCAAGTACTCAATTTCCCAAACCAATGGTTATTTTTACTGTCTGTGGGTAGGTATCTCTTGAGCCGTCTCCATCAGAACTCGTACATCTGATACACACACAGCGGAGTTTTTGACCGTCTCGGTGCGATGCCAGTTTTGCTACTTCAAGCTACAAGGCGTGTAATAAAACGTCAGCCGTAGAGTCAATTTCGTTGTCTTGAAATCCACCTACAAAAGCTTGTATAACCAATTGTTCCATAAAACTATGTGGTACCGCAGAATACCCAAACCGTGTCAGTCTGGCGATATCAGCTCCAAACTCTTGACTGGTTCTTTGCAGGTTTCTAAATAGGGTTTTCGTATTTCAACTTGATATATTTGTTGCAGACAAGCTTCTCCATATCTCCTTTCTAGACGTGAGATTAACAGTTCGTAATTTCCTTGGCGGTGAAAAACAGTCTGCAAAATTTGAAGTGTTTAGAGACGTCGCTTTCTGTCCGTTGCTCCACCCATTAGCTGTAGCTGCGGCTATGTTGACTAAGAAACTTTTCCATCAAAATTTGGAGGTACAACTTCAAACTTATCAATCGTTTCTTTTAGATGTCTCATTTGTAACTCATCAAACAACTTCATTTTTTTTTAATTTATCGCACAATTCTTCTCTGAAATTTAAAATATGTGCTTGTGATTCTTTGTATACACTCTTAATCTGGTTTTCAACACTAAACTGTTGTTTTTCTATAGTTTTCATTCGATTTTTAATGGTGGTTCGTTTTTTTTTAATTTCTAACGTTTTCTTCCATTTTTCTAGAATTAGTTTTCATATTTATATATATAGATTCTTGACCATTTTGGCAGAAATTAAAACACGAATAATACAGTCACTTTTGAAATGCACTTATTTTTGTATTATCACTAAATGCCTAGATTATATGAATTGATAAAAAAAGTTTAATTACATGGAACAACTGTAACTAACAGCTTGATAAACAATCAGAAGCAAAATTATTACAAAATCAATATTAAATTATTTGTTTATTTACTCGTTAAGGTCGCGACCCGACACCTAATACCAATTATAATGAGTATTAAAAGTAATTTATTTAAGCTAACTATTTACACGTAATTTAGATATGATTATAATAAATATAACTAACTTTTAATGAACTAACTAACACGCATAATGTGTCAAGATATTTAAGAAAAACAACTTACAAGTAATTTATATATGACTATCACTGGATATTTATGTACAACGTCCGTTAATAACTTTTACTTTTATTTAGCTAAACTATTTATTTTCACTGGCACTCATTTATCTACCCCGACAATTTTTCATACGATTTAAGACTAACTTGCAGCTTTCACATATTACCTTTATATTTTCATATTATCTGCTTCTAGAACACTCTGTCCTTTTCGACCATTGATTTGAATGATCTCGAATATTCTCAAAGCTTCGATGCGTTTCAGACATTTAAAATTTTCCAAACTGTCAAATGCAATACACTATATTGAGTTATAAGCCTACGAGTACTTGTACCCGGTTAAACTGCAACAGCATTCAAATATTCTCTTCAACATTCAGTACACGACGAAAACAAGGTTTGGCACAATCTTGGGTTTTAAGTGTAAAAGAGCTATGATTCCGGACAGTTTATTGAAATGTATGCCTATTTGGTAAAACACGGTCAAGAAAAACCAACGGCATACAGTCTTCGTGTTGTGCAAACATGGAAAAGATGGAATTGTTGGTGATCGGTAATCCAGCAAAACCAAGAGCCTTTAAAAACATTTACGCAAACCATTTATTGAACAAAAATTCAATAAGAAGACATAAATGACACGAGATATTATGAGGGATTAATTAGAAGATTTTGACAAAAAAATAAGATTACAAAGGAGAAAGAAAGATTTAGTTGTTTTTAGACAACGTTGCGTCTCACAGACGTCCATCTAAAAACCTTCAAACTAACACTTCTTTCTCTAAATTTCACATTTGTATGCCAACCTTTAGATCAATAGAAAATTCATAATTTCAAAACTTTTCATAAAATCGTTATTTTTAATGACATTTAAACTGCTTCACGTGATGAGTTTATGACAGAAGACGAATTATCATTAACGATCCTTGCTAAAATGTGGAAAATTATGCGTATCAATAGCAACACCATGGGAGATTACTTTAAAATTGATGATTTCGTTTTAGAATGATTTACAGAGAAAGTGTTTCTTAAAATAAAGAACGTTGTGTTACGATAAAATCAGACCAAAATTTCTGAAGAAAAAATTGAAAGAAGAAATTAAAAGCTCTGAAATTTATATCCATGCTATAGATGCGGTAAAGTATCTTTATGATTTCGTAAAAATTTGATAAGTCCACAAAGCCATGTAGTTACTATCCGACTTAGAACTACATTTGCAAAATACTGAAGTCAGTAAAAATATTCGGCAAAGTACATTATTTGATTACTTTTCATCAAAATAAAATATACAACAGCCAGCGTATGTATGTACAGAGTTATCTATTGCATTTTTCAGTGTTTTTCCTTGAGCGGACAAAAATAACAGTCCCGAAAGTGTCCGCTCAAGAGAGATTTCACTGTATTCGGAACTTACCATGTCTACCAATTATTTACAAAAATCTTAGACAATAGTCATTAACACAACTATTACAAATACATTGTAATGTAGTAATTAAATATATTTTTAAAATAAATAATCAAATCATATCATACAAAACTATGAATTATTATTTCAAATTGTTTAAAATAAACACAATAAAATTTAAAATTGCAAAAGTTTATTAAACAAAAACTGTATAGAACAAATAAATATGTAAAACCAAATGACATTGAAACGTATTTTTTCAACATAATTAATAGTGGAAAAATCCGACATACTTCATACAAAATATTTGCAGAGTTAAAATTTCTCTATGCAAAACAAAACTAAAAAGTTGTTAAAAAAGATTAAATAAATTTATGATGAAATGTTTTTAGAAAATAGTTATATACATACTACTATAATAATGTAATTACGAGTATGTAAATATTCAAGATCTGAATGAACAAATAAATCATATAAACTTTATATAAACGGTTATTACTGTATTTTTATTTAAAAGTAGTAATTAAAAATATTTATTACAATAAAAAATTCTAAAAACTTAAAACGCGTTGATTAAAAATAATCAAATTTATTCTATATTATAAATAGTATAAATCTATAAATACATTGTTGATATTTATTTTACTGTTTGCGTATAAAAATTATACATTTACGTCAGTTACTTCTAAAGAAAATAATTTTAAGAAATACAGTCTTACGATTAATCTGAAGAAACAATTTTTTCTTTAATTTACTACATTGCTTAAAAAACTTTCTGAGAACAAACGCGTTTCAAAATCATTCTTCCCTTTCATTATCATCATCAATGGCAGATAATTGCAAACGAACTTAATGATAAACTGTCACTGTATCATTTTTAAATTTTAATGCTCACTGTTCCGAGTGGAATAGTATTTACGAAATACTTGTTGCGTTAATTGATAATAACTATAATTTTACGGATGTTAATTTTTTTCCGTCAGAAAAAGTTTCTGGTGAAGAATTTGAGTTAATTGGCAAATTGAAAAAGATAATTAGTTTTTTCGCATTTAGTTAAATTTGATACACATAAATAATGGCAACCTATGATTAAAAATTTAAAGCAGTAACATTGTACCGACCCTTTAACACGTAAATGCAAAGCTTTAAACGATGTTACAATAAACCAAAAAAAATCTAGAAATAATTCCTGGAAAATAATTATTATAAAGGTTTACTATCAGCAAAAGTCAATAGTTTTTTTAAGGTCCTGTGTTATCCAATGCTATTTCTTCGTGTAGGATTTTTTAAAATGTCCCGTTAAAAAAAGGATTTGATGCATTTTTGACAACGATTTAAAACATTATTTTCGACATAAATCAAAATATGATTTCAAATTTCAATACAAACATTGTTGTAAATTACTACATCGCATTCTTTTGAGTTTAGAAATAATGTTAGCGTACGTAAACTTACAATTATGAATGCTATTGACGTAAGTGAAAAAAATTATCTCCGCCTGTGAAAAAAGATAATACTGAAGTTAGAATAATTGCTTCTAAAACACTAATTTGTATTCTTATCAAGTGTCTTTATGTACCGCAATTTTTAGATTTAATAAAAACGTTTTAAAAATTCAGAATTTTATTAATTTGGCCGATGACATTTTTTTAATATACTGTGCTGGTAACATATGTCTTCCGCCTTGACGACGAGTCCGGCAAATACACGTTTATGGACTAGCAGTAGCAAACGCTATGATAAATAATTTGTCAAACTGGTTTTTATTTATGTAATAACTAAAAATGCATTGATTTTTATTGAAATTGAATTTGTTGAGTCGTTTGTTGATATAGTAAATAGACACCAATATTTTTCAAAGCCAAATTATCTAATTTTATTTACTATTCCAAATTAATTGCTTTTCAGTATACTAAAAAATTTTATACGTCAGACGACCAGTAGACGTTTTAGGTGCTCGCTAGTTTACGAATTTTGCCTTATCGGGCTCGCCTTGTTATTCACTAGCTCGTGCATAAAAAAATTTACTGCCGGTCTAATAACATAAATAGCTAAAACAGTTATCTTGTAGAAATTTTAATAAGGTTTTCATTATTTTATCGATTATTGTGTTTTGAAAAAGTATTATAAAAAAAACAAATTTAAAAAAAAATTTATTAGCTGCATCAAAAAATATTGCATTAAGTTGATTTTTTAATTTAAAAAAAAGATTTTTATCTAACCTTCATTTATCTATTCAATAGAATTTTTTACTTTCCTATAAAGAAATTAGCGATCGCTATTTTTTTGCATAATTTTACGTTTCAAGGTCTGAAAAAAATGGATTTTTTACAAACAAATTTTGGGTGTCTGTGTGTGTGTAACAATGTACCCACGATAACTCTCGAACCAAAAGTTCTAGTAACTTGAAATTTTCATATTCTCTCGGTTCTATCAAAAGATGGGTCTGATAAAAAAAACCGGAAGTGGGTGTATCCGCCATTTTTAACAGTTTTTCTTATATAATTTTGTACGTATCTAAAATAATGATTTATAATTTAAAGTGAAAATAACAATTTTTCTTTATATTTTTTTGACTTGTTTATACACTGAGGCTGCATCTTCTTTACATTATATTTGGATGTACCCACGATAACTCTGGAACCAAAAATCGTAGTAACTTGAAATTTTGTATAGAGCTGGATTTTCATATTCTCTTGGTTTTATCAAAAGATAGGTTTGATAAAGAAAACCGGAAGTGGGTGTATCCGCTATTTTCCACAGCTTTTCCTATATAATTTTGAAGTTTATTTTTTCCATTTATTCTTTAGTTGCACAAAATGGGTTAATTCTATTATATTATTTTATTTTTATTTTTATATGGATTCTTAAAACCTTCCCATTATTATATATAATATATTAATGGGAAGGTTTTGAGAATCTATATAAAAATAAAAATAAAATAATATTATATAATTTTGTACGTATGTAAATTATTCGAATTATTTTTACAGTTTCTTATAGAGATAATTGTTCTTAACAATTTGTTCAAATAAAAAAAATTCTAACATTAACAAATTATTGGATACATTATTTATAATTTAAAATGGATTTACAAATATAATCTAGGTTCAAATCCTGCACGCGACGATTTTTTTTAGAAAAAAATTCCATATCTTGAAAGAAAAATAATAAATTTTTACTGATTTACTAAAAGGAAAAGGAATGTCGTGGCGCACAAATATAGGAGTTAGTCGATATGACAACATAAGCTCAATTTACCATATTTCGGTTATATCTTAATGAAATCGAAGAGAAAAATTATAAAAAAATCATGCTAGGAAGTCAATGCAAACGTGTACATATAACTTCAAAATGGTTTTATGATAACATAATCTTAAAAAAAGATGTAAACATTCCTTTATCATCCTTATAGAAAAGCTGTGTGGTGACCACACCAGTTTTTTTATGAAAAAATACAGTGTGTTTGGAAATGGAATGTACCTAAAAGTGATTGTACATACAAAATTAGAATTTTTTTAAGGTAAAATTTTGAGCACCGTATGAGATACAACGCTTAGCTATTATACACACTTTGTGCTTGTTAATCGCTTTGTTTTCACTGTAAAATAAAAGTTTTTTAAAAATTGAGTATCGTAGATTTTTGGTACTTTGTGGGTTTCAACTTTCCTAACTTCTACGCACTGGAATAAATGCAACTTTAAGAAGTGCTTTATAATCGCTCATGTTTTTTACAAAAAGGTATTCTTGGTTAAAAGTTAACCGTTTCCGAGAAAAATGGCATTTTATGAAAGTAATAAATTACAAATTACTATTTATTAAATAAAAAACAAATACTACGTGGGCTTTGTCTACTTCAATACATTAGAATAGTAAATAACATAGTGGTAATATTTTTTTACGTCAATTATTATCAACAATTTTTGTGCAGTAACTGTACAAAATGACAGCCTTTTCTTTTGCGGAAATGGCCGATACGATTTTTACGTATGGCAGAGCTAATGGTAACATTGCAGAAGCTTGCAGGTTGAATCAGAAAACCTTACCACGTTGTCAACTTTTAGATAAGAGATTAGTTATGAATAAAGAGCGGATAGTAAGGCAAGAAAAAATACCAAAAAAGGTGGCATAAAAGGCATATTAAACCTGCCAAAAAGGCAATAAAAAAGGCACAAATATCTTTTAAAATTTACAGTTTATTTTTTTGTTTTACAATGTTTGTAAAGTGCTATATTTTGCCAAGCACAAATCAAATATTTTTCAATATTTTGACCTAGAAGCTGTTGCTTTTTATGATTTAAAATATTTTTATAAAAGGAAAAAGTTCTTTCGATAGCATAAGATGTTAGTGGAGGAAATTTTATTACCGATGTTTCTGTTATTGTTAAAGATATTTTCTGTTGATGCTTAATGACTTCCCCTTTTTGAATTTCAGTCAGTTGTTTAAAGGAGTCAAAGGAAGGGTTTTTTGATGTGACGGAATCCAATTTTTGATTAATTTTTCTTCCTATAGTCTCTGGACTCTTATAATTGCTCTTATTCTTTCGAATGTAGCGAAAGATTCGGTCATTGCGGTTTCGCTTTTTTCTGGCTTCTTTAATGTAGGAAAAGTGTGTTCTTATAAAAACTAGTCCTTTCTTAACAGCTTCGTCATTAAAAGCTTTTTGAGATTTAGCAAATGCTGCAGAGGCCGTCTCGTCAAATAATTCAACCATCTGAAGTAAGACAATTCAATTAATGTATAAGACAATGTCAGATTATAGTGTGAATTGTACCTCTTTATTTTTTTCAAAATGTGTGGCATAAAAAACGCAAGCAGATAACCAAGTTCCCCATCTTGTTATGATAGAATCCGGTGGAAGTTTAACATCTGGAAGTTTTTCTTTATAGGCCCTTACCCGTAATGGTGCTTTCACAAAAACCTGAAACAAGATCCAATAATCAAAAAGAGAATCTAATATGTTAGAGAGGAAATTGCGAAAATTGATGTTATCAAGTTTTTTAAGAAGAATTTGAGCCGACACCAATGCTTCGCACAAATCTAGAGCAAAATTTGTTTTTGATGGGCCAGGTTTATTCTGTTGATCTTCTATAACGTTTTTTAACAATGGTTGTTTCATAGTTTTATTAATATTTTTTAAATGTATACCACTACCCAAGTGTTGTTTTACATGGTACATTTTAGTAGCACCGATCTAAAATAATACATATACTAGTAATTAAAAGCATTTAAGTTAAGATAATACAAACTTACCGATTTTGAACAAACTTGACAAAAAAGGTTTTCCCCGTCGGTTGTTAAATTATTGTCCAATTTACTTCACTTGTAATAATTTTCAAATTTTGATTGTTTATTAGGTGGCATTTTTTAAAACTTACTCACAGCACAACAGCAATAGACTATCACAGTGTGACAATATCACAGATATTTATAACCAACAAAGAATATTTTAGTCATGTGTTTCAGTCATTAAAGGAATCCCACCGGACAGAATTAAAATTATTTATATTTGTTTGCTTTACTTAGGTACTGAATAGACCTATAAAATATGATTCATTCCGAAAACCTTCCGGTTTTGTAAATAGTGTTCTGTTACGCCTGTCATTGTACATAATCCTAGTATAAATTCTTACAATAGTTCTTCTCTATAAGCGGCTTTTGTATTTAATGTTTTCTGGAAACCAATGTTTGACAAAACATGAAAATCCCTGTTATTATTTATAGGTTCGTGGTAAAACCTTTTGAGCAAAAATGTTAATTATATTATTGTACGTAATTTAAGTAAAATTCTGTAAGGCGTTATTGTCATCTACCTATTAAAACATTGTTTACACAAACAAAAATGTATATGTAGAAAGGCAATATAAAATAATACTCTTTAGGCAAAAAAGACAAAAAGTTACACAAAAAGGCAAAATAGGCAGGTTCCAGGCATTTGCCTGACTGTCCGCTCTTTAGTCATGAGTTTATTTCAACGAGAGTGGTAACATAGCGCCAAATAAAAAAAATGTTGAAGAAACCGCACAAGAAGAATTGATGTACAGGAGAAGATTCCTAATAGCACTGTTTAGAGAATTTTGCACAAACAGCTTTTGCACCCCTGCCATTTACAATGGGTTCAAGCACTTAAAAATTCGATGCCGCCAAGCCCGTTGTTCCTGAAAAAAATGTTGTTTGCTGACAAAGCCGGGTTTACACATGAACATTTTGTGAATTTTCACAATAACCACGAAAGATCCGATGGAAATCTACATTGAATTTTTCAAGCTTGGGTCAAGATACTACATACCTAAATTTATTGCAAAATACCTGAAGATGATCAGTGGCAGAGAAACAACAAATTATTTTTACGCAAGACGAGCCTCCACCCTATTACAGCTCTTCAAGTGCAAGCGCATTTAAACGAAACGTTTCCTGGAAGATGGATTGAAAGTGTCGGACTGTTTCTTGGCCGCCACTTCATTCCCATAGACCTTCTTTGGGGTGCTTTTTTTGAAAACTTTAGTTTATGGAGTATCTATTAATAATGTTTAACAATTAGAGCAACATGTCATTAATGGTTGCAAAGAGATAAAAATTAAAGAAGGGATTTTTAAATTTGTAAGATAATCATTGAGAAAAAAATAGAGTAGCAAACTGTATTGAAGTAGAGGGAGCCCATGTAAAACACTTGTAGCATTTGCTTTTTATTCAATAAGCAGTAATTTGTAATTTATTACTTTCACTTTTCCCAAAATGTTGTACCCACTGTTAATAAGTTGTTTTTTTTTGAAACGGTTAATTTTAGAGATGTTAACCAAGAGTACTTTTTTGATGTAGAAAACAGTTATAAAGTGCATTTTAGAATCGCATTTATTTAGGTGACCTAGAGTTATAACTCTCAAAGTACCAAAATCTGCGCCACTCAATTTTTTAAAAACTTTTATTTTACAATAAGAACAATGAGATTAATGAACATAATCTCATAAGGTTCTCGAAATATTGGCAAAAACCTAAAGAAAATTTAACTTTGATTTTCTGTATCTTGAAAACCATACGTCTTGGCATATAAGTTTATGGAGAAAAAAATCTTATTTTTTACAATCATTTTCTTTTTGAGGTACATGCTATTTTCGGACACCCGGTATAACGCATTAAGTCATAAATTATTTTTTGAATGTCTTGCTAAACGATATTTGCTTATAGAATCTTAAGATTTTGCATCAAAAAGATAAGATAAAACCACCTCTGCCATGAAGGTTGGGTCCTGGTTATGACTAAAGCAGATGATGCGCGTTACTTTGATGTATACATTAAAATCAGTAGACAAGTTTTAGTATGCAAAGAAATCTTATGTAAAAGTCATTGGGTTCCACCTAGCCCACAATTTGAAGCAAGTGAAACCTTGATTTGAATTACTCGTAAAACTGTTCGTAAATAGCTTCGGGGTAAGGTAACTAAAAAAGAACATTTCAAAATTTAATACAAATTACAGTGTAAATATTTAGAGAAATGGAAAGTCAAGCCTGTCTATTTTTTTGTCTGTGCACTTAAGACGGCAAAATACATCTAATTTGGTTTTTTGAAGTGTTTTAGGATTTTATGCTTTTTTAAAGACAACTCACTTCAACCTCTTGATCAAAGCAATTTAATAGTTTGGCCACGTAGTAAACATTACCATCGCCCCTTACAATTTGAAATTTTATTGGAACGAAATCGTCTAGTTACACCTTCCAATAAATTTGATCTTCAATAGAAAGACTTGTGAAATCGCAGTCAGAATCTGATTGCTCTCCTGGGGAATCAGCCTGCCCGTCTTCGCTGGTGCTTAAAAAGTCCTAAGACAAATATTCCTTTATGTTTGTACTTTGCTTTCTGTTTTTTACTATCTTTTTCTCTTGCTTTACCTTTTTTTTAAATTCTAGATAAAATCTGATGATGTTATGACTTTAGTTCCAGAACATTTTTTGATTGTTTTGAAAAATTGTTCAGCTCTCATAGATGTGTGCTTTCTATTAAGCATTATTCACGTTGTCACTGGATCTATAGACGGTTGCCGTTGTATCTGATAGGTTTGGATTGTGTGCAGTGCATTCTAAACATTTAGTATGTTGTCAACTGATAGAGTTGGTAAAGATAAATTTTTAACGATAGAAATTTGAAATGTTTTTAGTGTCACAGATTCAAATATTTTATTTGAAAGAATGGTATCACAAAATGTGTAAATTTCTGTCTTACAATACCCATTTTTAATTGTTTCAGACCTTGGTCCTTCTCATACTTAAAAAATCATTGATAAAAACATGAATTTAGGTAACTTAATCTCATAGTTGTTGCTTGCCAATTATTATGACACTAACAAATCCATCAGTTGCAGGAGATGGCTGGTATGTGGTGGTAGTTTGAAAATCACTGTTTTTTTAAATGCTTTTATTATAAAGACAAAAGAGATGTGGGAAAAATAATCATCATATATAAGAACGACTGGTTTATCTTTGAAATTAAAATGCAAAAAGTTGTCTTAAAGTAATTAGAAAATGTCAATGTCATTTTTATCTACCCATTTGACCTAGTCGTATATGATAGCCCTGGATTTTCACACCCTTTCTTTGCTAGTTATGAATTCCATACATTTTTGCCTTTGAAAATAGTAAGGGATGCATTGCAATTTTTTCCTAGTCCTGTAGTAACTCTATGGGCGACTTTCTCTTTATCACTGACGATTTTTACTCGACTAAGATGGATACCAAAATTTGTTTGGTCTATATTATAGATACGTTCACAAGGTAATCTAAAGTAATTTCTTCTAGAGTACAGCAATATTTAACAATAATGTGAATCAACACTTCTTTATTGAGCAATCTCAACAGCTTGGTTTTTTTTTTAAGAAATACTATGTCCAGGTTTAAAAGTGATGCATTAATCATCTCCGGAAGTTGAATTTCTAAATGGAATCTTTAAGTGTTTTTTTTACATACTCCCCCCATAGATAAAATAATTTCTTTTCTAGATCAAAACCCAATTTTTCCATAGTTGTGATGAAGAAGGCCTTTTAATAGAAATGGTTTTCACGCTTTTCAACCTTTTTACCCTTTTAAAAATTGGTTTTGGTATTTTATGTTTAAAAATTTTGTACAATGCCATCTGTTTGCTCCTTACATTCTCTACTGCTTCATTTAACTCATTTTTAATATAAGCTGGCTGTGCTCTTTTCTTGATATAATTGCAAACCATTTTCACTGTAATCAAAAAGACAGTTAGGTTAAACATAAAGCAACCTGTGTAGTGATAGAATAGACATTAATTACGTACGCCGGTGTTGTTTTGTAGATGCCGTTCATAACTCTATTTCAAGCTATTTTATTTCGGTATATTCACTTTCCCGGTGTACCTTTTAATTTAAAATAATTTTAAAAATTGCAAAATTATTTATTTAAATAAGTTAATATAATAACTAATATTATTTAAATATAAAAATTCTTAAATAATAACATATACACTATAAGATTTAAACAATATAAATCACTGGCGTAAAAATTGAAAATTAAAAAATTATATGGGTGTTGATAGTGATAAAAATGAATAATAATAATTTCTTTTTTTGAATGTGCCTATCAATCCTCCTGTAGATATAGAAAACCAAGTTCTAAATTTTTTTAACCAGAGGATTCTGCGTCTTCTAGGTCTTCTTCTGCCTAGAACCTTTCCTTGGAGTATTAACTGGAGCATGTCATATCTCTTTTGGTTCCTCATTATGTTATGCCTATTATTTTGGTCTTTTTTTGAAGCATTTCTGGAACTATCTTGTTGGGGACGTGATCAACGCAGGAA
Source organism: Aquatica leii (assembly GCA_035610365.1). Taxonomy (NCBI): domain Eukaryota; kingdom Metazoa; phylum Arthropoda; class Insecta; order Coleoptera; family Lampyridae; genus Aquatica; species Aquatica leii. Next base: position 170,053,709 of record CM069433.1, read on the forward strand.
ATTCTAAGAATTTGTCTGTATAGTCATATCTCAAGGGCCTCAAGTTTTTTTTTGTGAACGCTTCTGTCAAGTTCCACGATTCGGCATCATATAAGGGCACAGACCAGATATAACCTTTAAGTAGGCTTAGTTTGGTGTGTAAATAAGATCTTTGCTTTTAAATAGAATACCCATTTTAGTGAAAGTGACTTTTGCTTTTTTTATGCGGCATTTTATTTCAGAGTGATCTCATTGCTCATTAATCGTAGTACCGAAATATGTGTAATTAGTTGATCTTTCAATTTGTCGATTCGTAATTACCAGACGACCGAGCTGCATGTTATGTTTATTAATTACATTGAACTTGGTTTTATTGATATTAAGAGATAATACTACTCAGAGCTATTGCTAACGACACGATTCGTCAATTTCTGGAAACCTTTGGAATAAATCACAAACTAAAAATGTTTATTTTGATTATAAAAACACTTACAAAAAGAGATGAGAAGCACCAAAAAGACATGAGGAGGGTCTTCTGGTTTGCCCTAAATATATTTGGTTACAGTCTTTACAACAAACTTTATTTATTCCCCATTCATCGAACATATTTATAGAATGTTTCGGGTTATCTAAAAGATTTTTTATGTTATTGTTAGTAGTTGTTACTATTTTGTAATCAAATTTTGAGACGATTTTTTAAAGTCTTCTAGTATATGTAGGATAAGTCGGAAGTTTTACATATTAATTTTTTTTTATTGCTGTTAACATTTTGTTACGTAGTCACATATTTAATTTATGTTTCTGTTTTCTAATGATATTGTTGACTATTGATTCCAAAAATCCATTGTATGTTGCAATATATTTAACATATTTTAATTCTTTGTTAAAATTATCTTTTGACAATAGTAAAATCAATAATCGTTGAATTAAAAATTGAAACGTAGGAACTTTATGTGGCAAACTATGGTTCAAATCATTTGCTATAAATCGCATAGTGTTAGTATCTTTGCGGTAAATTTCAATATCTAATTTATTGCCGTTTCTCGTCATTAAAGTGTCTAGGAATGGCAACTTTCCATCGTATTCTATTTTATGGGTAAACATAGTAGTTTCAAATTTTGAATTGAAGGCCTCAACAAATTCTGGGGGCATGCAAACATTAGGATCAATGAACGCAAAAATCTCGTCTACATACCTAAGCCAAATTTTGGAAAAATAATTTAAATTTTGTTTTAAATTGGTTTCAAATCTACCCATTAACAAATTAGCCATAAATGGAGACAAGCTGTTGCCCATCGTTGGTCCGTTTTTTTGTGGTAAATATTACCGTTAATTTGAAGGTATAATTGATCGATACATAAATTTGCAAATTTTACAAAATTTTCTACTTCTGAATTGTCAAAATGGTTTTTAGATAATATATTTTTTAGATGCTCTCAAGTCTTATTATTTGTATACTACAATGCATACATTAGAAGACGTGACGCACTCTTACAATGTGACAGAACATTTTAATTTGATGGCAGATTTGCAAAATAATCTTTTTACTTTATAAAAAAATAAAATTATGAATCTTTTCTTAATCTTGTTATTTTTCAAAAAAGTTGTCGTTTTCAAAAAAAACCGGAATAACTAAAAAGACGTTTTTTTAATAGTTGGCTATGACATTAGACGTCAAACGTGACAATCAACTAAAAAGTCATTTTATTTTAGAAGTTGTTGAGGAATATTGAAAAAGATATACTAATTGTGTGATTCCCTATAGAAAAACATTTTCCAATGTTGAGAAACAGCTAACTTTTTCAGTAACACTAGGAGACATATTAGTACTAGAAATCTATCCTGACAAACTGGTATATAGCACTCTTCTGTTCACCCAGTTATCAGATATAATCTACTACACCCATATCATATCACAAAAGTGCTATATTGGTTACCGGAGAATTTGGTCAAACTTTCAGTCAGTTTATTCTACGTCAAGAAATTAATTTTCAAAACAAAATTTTCTTTACTAATGAAGCTGGTTTCATTACTATCATTAGCAATCCATTTTCATTTCTATTACAACGCTCATTCAGTAATTCCTCTATATATCTAACGCAAATTTAAAATAAATGTTTGGATCAACGTTATTGATTGGTATTTAATTAGCTCAATTAATTTACCGGCTTTAACGAAATCCCACAACAATTCAAACTAGAACACTGGCTTATGCATGATGGAGCACCGCCTCATTTTAGTATTATTGTGAGCTATTTTTTAAGCCACTTCTATCCAAATAGATAGATTTGTCTAAAAATTAATTGCTCACAAATTTGGCCTCTACGATTACCAGACCTCAACAAATGTGACTTCATTATCTGGGGAATGACAACAGAATGTGTGTATTCTTCATCAGTTGCGCCTTGAACAGAATTGTGAAGTTGCATCACGGTTAAATGCAACCCTATTAGAAACAATCACCAGTTATTGGAAAGAGTAGGCTGTTATATTGGACGAAAAATAAATTTATGCCAGAAAGAAAACGATGATCATTTTCAACAATTTTTATAAAATTTTTCTTTACTGTTTCTGTTAGTTTTTTTATTAAATTAGGTATTCTTATTCCAATTTACTGACTTTGGTTTCAAATGTTATAGCTAACTATTGAATTTACGATTATTTTCAATAACACTGCTAAAATACGTGTTTTTAGTTATTCCGGCTTTTCATTAAAAAATAACTACCTTATCAACCTTTTAAAATGCTTTAGTTGCTTTTTACTTACAGAACGCGTACCAAATTTCGTTTTTCTAAGTTCAAGTATTACTGAGATATTCATTTTTTCAAAATTTAAAATTTTATTGAAAGGCCATAACTTCTTTTGAGTGCAACTACATTCCCCTGCTCTGTGACGGTTTATATGCGGAACACCCTGTATGAAGAAAATAATTGTTTTTATTTTATAAATGATAAAGTCGAAGTGGCGTACTTAAGCCGATTAAGAATTATAACGCTCAAATTATCAGTAACCATTCAAACACACCAATTTTAGTAAAGTATTGTTACGTTCTTATTTATTAAAAACTAATTTATTTAAAACGACTAAAACTACGTTTACTTATTCTACAAATATGTATACTTTTAAATTAACCGAACTAATAAAATCTAATAATAAAAACACTTACACTATAATTTATGTATAACCGTTGTATAACACTTAAGATAAGATAAGATAACGTCCTCGGATTTGTTTACACTATTTATCACATACACGATTATTCTCGATGTATTTATGTAGACACACACGTGCTAACGATTTATTTTCACTTGATAATCTTCTTAATACAGCTGCATTCGCGTTTCGACAATAACTGACCTACGATTTCTTTCTTACGTATTTATAGACATCGGCGAAACCTTCTCGAGCGTTCCTTCCTTTTCGCTATATCTTCCAGAAACTAGATAACAGTTTCTAGAAGGCTCTTGCATTTGCAAGTAATTTCTCGGACGTTTCACTGCCCCCTTCTTAGGACTGTTCTGTCCCAGAACAGGAGACTGGATGCGACACCGGTAAAAGGGATCGTGGCGATAGCGGCAGTTTCCTCCATTCCGGCAACTTCCTTGACCATAAAAGTAACAGTCAATGGACTTTTCCCGACCCAATGCTCTCCTCGGCTGGTAACTACAGACCAACACTTGAATGCCTGTTCCTCTGAAGACGACCTCCAACATGTTTCGAACTGTCCTCTAATTCAGTCGATCTAAGCTACAACCAAGCTTGGGTACTGCCAATTTCTTAACATGATGGAACTCCATTTGTCTCTTGATGCTCCATAATGTTCGCCATAGATCTTTGTATAACGGCTTGACACGTGAGTATTTCTTGGTGACCAAATAGAAAACGAAGCGTCCGTCACCACGTAGTCCTAAAACTTTTCCGACTGCCGGTTGCTGTCTTCGTAATTCATATAGCTGCCCAAACTTCTTTTTAAACACGACTGCAACCCCTTTGGACATGTCAAGGTCCTCGCTCACGCAATGTGCGATGGCGTAATCTTTTTGTGTCTGGAACAGGTCTTGTTGTTCCTCGGTGGTAACTCCGAACCTAGCTTTTCCAGAACCTCCGTATAAGTTCATAAACTTTTCGAACTCCATTTCTTCGATTGGATTCCTGGTTCTGCTACTTATTACTCTGGTTCGGACCTGAACTTGCGCATTGTGGTTATCGCCAGCAAACGGGGCTAGACGATCGACGTGGACCACTTTTGGCTTGCCTCTGGGCGGTTTTCGGATGCGGTATATAACGTCGTTAATACGCTGCACGACTTCATAGGGGCCTTTCCATTGCCTTTGCAGCTTCGGCGACAAACCACGTCTCCTTTGAGGGTTATACAACCAGACCATATCGCCAGGTTGAAACCCACCATTTTGCGCCTTGACGTCATATCTTGTTTTCATCCTGTCGCTGGCAATTTGTGTGTTTTTACGGACCTCTTCATGTACTTCGTCTAACCTCTTGGCCAGCTTGCTGACGTAATCTTCTCCAGCAACTTCTTCTTCCGGTCTTCGCCCAAATTGAAGATCGCATGGTAATCTTATCTCACGACCGAGCATGACACAGGATGGTGTTTGGCCTGTGCTTTCGTGAACGGATGATCGGTATGCCATTAAGAAAAGGTGCAAGTACTGATCCCAGTCTCTTTGGTGTTCGGACACTACCTTGGCTAAGTACTTGCTCATTGTTCGATTCATCCGTTCAACCATGCCGTCAGATTGAGGATGGAGAGGCGTTGTCCTAGTCTTCTTAATTCCTAACAGTCGGCAAACTTCTTGAAACAGCCCAGACTCAAAATTGCGGCCTTGATCGGAGTGTAATTCCAACGGAACTCCAAACCGGCAGAAAAATTCTTTTACCAATACGTCTGCGACTGTAGCTGCTTCCTGGTTGGGTATGGCGTAAGCCTCCGTCCATTTCGTGAAATAATCCATCGCCACCAGGATGTATTTATTTCCCGAATCGGATTCTGGGAACGGCCCTGCGATGTCAATCGCAATTCTTTCCAAAGGGCTTCCTACGTTGTTTTGTTTCATGGGTGCTTTGCGCTTTCTCGTTGGACCATTTCCTGATGCGCAGACTGTGCATTTACGGCACCATTTCATGACGTCCTCTTTGCAGTTCATCCAGTAGAATCGTTCTCGCACTTTACCCAACGTCTTCTTAATGCCAAAGTGTCCTCCCGATGTCCCATCGTGTAGATGCTTCAACACTTCGGTCACCCTGCTCTTTGGAACTACCAGCTGTAGTCTGTTTCCCGTGCCCTCGGCACTTTCTAGGGATCGCTTAAGAAGACCGTCTTCTACTATCAAAGAGTCCCACTGCGCCCAGTACGCTTTGATATTTTTGCCTAAAGCACTCACTTCTTCCCAGGTTGGTCGTCGGCCGCTTTCTTTCCAGTCCAGGAGTAATCTTATTTCAGGATCGTCTTCTTGTTCGCGACGTAACTGCTCAGGTTCCCACTCATCATCAACCATAGCAGTTCTCCGGAGGCATTCGACTTTTTCTTCCAGTCGCGAACATTGGCTGCAGTCCGCCGGACATGGTCTTCTAGACAAGGCATCAGCGTTCCGATGACTGCTTCCGGCACGGTGTTCTGTGTCGTAGTCATACTCTTGCAGTCTCTCGATCCATCTTGCCACTTGTCCTTCTGGGTTACGGAACTGTAGTAGCCATTTTAAAGCGGCGTGGTCTGTTCTCAGTAAAAATTTTCGTCCATACAAATACTTGTAGAAATGTTCGATGGACTTAACGACTGCTAACAGCTCCCTCCTAGTCACGCAATAATTCCTTTCTGGCCTGGACAAAACCTTGCTAAAGTACGCGATAACCTTTTCTTGTCCATCTTGAACCTGCGAAAGGACCGCGCCTATGGCCAGATTGCTTGCGTCGGTATCCAAAACAAACTTTCCATCTTCTCTTGGATAACTCAAAATCGGCGAAGTGACTAGGGCCTGTTTTAGTTTATTAAAAGAATTTTCGCAGTCTTCATTCCATCTAAATTCTGCTTTTTCTTCGGTTAGTTTTGTCAATGGTTTGGCAATATTGGCAAATCCGGGGACAAATCTTCTATAATAAGTGCACAACCCAAGGAAACTTCGGACCTGATGTTTGTCGATTGGTCTTGGCCATGCTTGCACTGCTTGGATTTTGTCTGGGTCAGCCCTTACTCCATCTCTAGATACGACGTGGCCAAGGTATTGGACTTCCTTCTTAAATACGTGGCACTTCTTTGGGCTCAATTTGAGGTTAGCCCCACGTAATCTCTGGAACACTTCCTTCAAGTTGTTCAAGTGCTCTTCAAACGACCTTCCAACCACGATCACGTCGTCCAGGTAAACCAAACACGTCTGCCAAGACAATCCGCGCAAGATGGTCTCCATCAAACGCTCGAACGTTGCAGGAGCGTTACACAGGCCGAAGGGCATTACGGTGAACTGCCACAAACCAGTTCCGATCGTAAAAGCTGTTTTTTCACGATCCTTGGGTTCTAATTTTACCTGCCAGTATCCACTTTTTAAATCTAACGTAGAAAACCACTGGGATCCTGACAGGGTGTCTAGCGTATCGTCAATTCTGGGTAAAGGGTAGCTGTCCTTTTTGGTCACGTCGTTTAGCTGCCTGTAGTCTACGCAAAACCTCGTTGATCCATCCTTCTTCTTCACGAGTACCACTGGGGATGCCCATGGACTACTTGAAGGTTCAATCACGCCTTCTCTCTCCATATCCGTAATTATTTGTTCGGCTTCTTCTCTTTTCGCCAAAGGAAGTCTGCGTGGATGTTGTCGTATCGGCCGAGCGTCTCCGGTATTAATTTTATGTTTCACCACGTTAGTTCTTCCTTTGGAGCCACTCTCCAGCGCGAACACATCTTGGTACTCTTGGATCAACACTTTAACTTTAGCCAGCTGGTCTTGGCTGAGGTTTTCGCATTTGGTGGTAAGAATGTCCAATAGATGTTGTGGACACTTCTTCGGCGACGTATCTTCGTTCGACTTCATGCATCTCACAATTTGTGATACTGGCGTGCATTGGCCTACCACGGTCTTCCTTTCCAGCGTTACAGGATCTGAGTTGATGTTTAAGATCCTTACTGGCATTGTCTTCTTTACTCGTACTAAGGTTCTGGCAACGAGTAGTCCCTTTTCAACTAAACCGCTTTCCATTGGTTCAATCGCGCGTATGTAGCCTTCCCGGAGATTTCCATCCAGGCGTGCCATCACCACACTTTCAGTCCTTGCAGGCAGAATCACGTCTTCACTCAATAAGACTCGCACGGCTGCCTTCTCTGACGAATGAAAAGGAATTTCTTCATTGTCGATCTTCAGGACATCGTTCTTCATATCCAAATGGAACCCATACTTCTTTATTACGTCCATTCCCAGGATAACTTCTTCCGTGATGTCGGCTACCAGTACTTGATGGTCGAGTACTCCATTTCCCAAACCAATGGTTACTTTGACTTGTCCGTGAGTAGGTATTTCGTCGCCCATCGCCGTTCGAAGTCGTACTGTTACTGGTGATGTCTTCTCGTTTTCCAATAACATGTCAGGACGAATGATGGTCTTCGTCGCTCCCGTGTCAACCAGTAACTGGACGCTTCTCCCATTGATCTTGCCATCGAGATAAATGCTATGCAACTGCTCCCTAGGCGATGCCATTTGAATGGTAATCTCCGGGGCATGGCTCGTTGAGGTCGACTTTCGCCCCATTCGGTCGACCCGTTCTAGTTTTCCGGACGCTCTTCTGGTCTTCTTTTGGGCTTCGTACAACGGCGTCGTACGTGGCCCACTTCTCCGCAGTTCCAGCACGTCAGTTCTCTTCCTCGAGCTTCTCGTTCCCGAAATACCCGTCGCACTATGTCTTCAATGCTTTCTTCTGTGTGCGAGGTTACTTCTGCAGCACAACGGAGCTTATGGCTGCCTCGGTGCGACGCTTGTTTCGCCGCCTCGAACTCCAAAGCATGGGTTAATGCGTCATCCAACGTCTTCGGTCGAGCTAACCGGAGAGTCTGCTGTGTTTCGGTGTCTCGGAGGCCGTCTACAAAGGTTTGAATAGCCAATTGCTCCAAGAAGGTATCTGACGCTGTAGGATACGCAAGCCGTGTTAGTCTGGCGATGTCAGCCTCAAACTCTTGAAGACTTTCGGCAGCTTTTTGAACCCGACTTTTAATTTGAGCCTGGTATACTTGTTGAAGATGAGCATCCCCATATCTCATTTCTAATCGTGATATTAAGAGTTCGTAATTTTCTTGCAGGTGGTCCGGAACAGTTTGTAAAATTCCAAGCGCTTCTCCACGTAAGGACACTATTAAAGACGTCGCTTTCTGCTTGTTGCTCCAACCATTAGCAGTAGCTGCGGCTTCAAACTGCTTGTAGTAGGTTGACCATGGAACTTTACCATCAAAATTCGGTGGTACAACTTTGAACTTGTTAGTGTTTTCTTCTCGATGGTCCATTATTAAATCTTCGCTCGTGACGCTTCCTTCGCCATGGCAAATCATTTGGTTCATTCTTTCTTCAAGCAGTTTCATTCTATCCCCTACTGCTTCTATTTTGTCATTCATAGATTCGCAAATTTCTTCTTTTAAATTTAACATATCTGTTTGGGTTTCCTCTTGCACAATTTTAATTTGGTTTTCTATGCTTGTTTGTATTTCTTCTTTTAACCGTCTAGAATTTTCCATCAATTTTTCTTCTATCTTCTGGGTATTTTCAAATAATTTTTCTTCAATTTTCTGAGAAGTTTCGTAAAACTTTTCTTCAATGTTTCTAGAGTTTTTTTCCATTTTCTGCGAGTTTTCGTGAAACTTTTCTTCTATTTTCTGCGAATTTTCACTCAGTTTTTCTTGGATATTTTTATTCATCGATTCGAGAATTTCAAGTATTTTTGAATCCATTTTAACTGCTTGCAAACGCGTCACCGGCATAAATTTAAATATAACACGAATATAAAGTTTAAATACACTACTGTTTTTTAAATGCAGTGTTTGTATAGCACAAAATTTTAATAACTATCCACCTCTTGATATTAAACCACTAGTGTACGGAAACGAATTTAATTAATAACGCGATCACGCACTTGTTAAAAGAAAAAGTTTAATAAACACTATTTTATACTTTATAAAAAAAAACACGCGTATCGTATCTCGAGCGATAATAAATGGTATTTACACTAATAAAACGAACCCGACACCGACACCAAAATGTTACGTTCTTATTTATTAAAAACTAATTTATTTAAAACGACTAAAACTACGTTTACTTATTCTACAAATATGTATACTTTTAAATTAACCGAACTAATAAAATCTAATAATAAAAACACTTACACTATAATTTATGTATAACCGTTGTATAACACTTAAGATAAGATAAGATAACGTCCTCGGATTTGTTTACACTATTTATCACATACACGATTATTCTCGATTTATATATGTAGACACACACGTGCTAACGATTTATTTTCACTTGATAATCTGCTTAATACAGCTGCATTCGCGTTTCGACAATAACTGACCTACGATTTCTTTCTTACGTATTTATAGACATCGGCGAAACCTTCTCGAGCGTTCCTTCCTTTTCGCTATATCTTCCAGAAACTAGATAACAGTTTCTAGAAGGCTCTTGCATTTGCAAGTAATTTCTCGGACGTTTCAGTATTCTAAACATTCAATGTGGGCAATACTTTTAAAATTTGGGAAACAGTTGAACATCTGGACGAAGTTGAGCAAGTTGATGCTAAACAATAGTAAATATTAAGCAAGTACTAGACTTTCGGAATTAGAAAAAATGAATTTATAAACGTGAAAATGGAAAATGGCGCTCATTAATAAAATAAAAGCTGCCTACTGTAACTTTGAATCTAGAATGTTTTGTAAAATATGATGGCATATTTGGATTCTTTGAATAAAATGTTTGAGCTAGAACCTTAGCTACCAATCTAAATATTTCAAATTTCTTCGCAGCATAGTATTACCTTCTCAGATGCGCAACTTTTTCCTAAATTAACCGACTTTTTGTTTTTTAAAGTCGACGAGATTATCTTGGTTGAGCTTCAAAACAGACACCCTGTATATACGTGACTTTTATTCGTTTGATCTATTTTCATTATGAATTATAATAGTAATATAAAAAGTTATGTAACTAATACTTCTAAACGCACAACTAAGTTAAAAAATGAAACCAAAAGTTTATTTGTACATAATTGGAAATTCAAGTAGCAATACTACTGTTTTCTGAATCTTTTTACGTTATATTATAAGGCTTGAAGAATAACGCGTTTGTTCGGAAGCTCGCGTTGAAATATTGTAATCGACAATATGATTACATGACTTTTTTTAAGTTTAAAAACTTTTTTTGATATAAATATTACATTCATAAGTGTATTTTTGCACTAAAATAATTAATTAATTAAAAATGACTAGGACAATTATGTATATCAATATCGCGTTTTATTATTTTAACAAACGTTTGAAATTATTTTTGTAATAAAGTACTGTTACCGCTGTCAATAATACTATAAAATTTTACAACTTTTAAGGACAAACAAACAAAATAAACGTTTTATCTTTATATATAAAATTCTTACGTAAATATACAAAATTAAATAAACGATCAATAAATTTGTACATTGTTAATTATTGGAGAATCTGTTGTAAATGTAGAGGTTCGAGTGTATCTTTCCAATTAATTTAGACTGACAAAACATGTTTTAGAAGGAAGTTCAAGAAACTTTAGAAAAAGTTTACGTCGCATCACGACGTAATGAAAAAACTGATGAGCAGAACAAGATTTTTAAAATTCCAAATTTAAAAATAGTATATAAGCGGTTTAACTTGTTTCTATATTATTTATTAAACATGTTTATTTTGTTTTAATCAAAAAATTGAGAAACATTTTTTTAAATATATCGTTGAAAATAATTTATTAATCATTTTTATCGTAATCTGTAAAATAATTTTATTATCTTAAAAACGACGTTTAAAAAAAGAATGTCAAGGATTATGACATTAAGAATTAAAAAAGTTGTATAAATGCAAAGCGTAATTTGCATAAATATGTACTCTTTGGTACAAGTACAAAAAAAGTAAAGACTGGGTAGTTTTTGATGAGTGTTAAGAGGCTAAACCAGATCTGGTATAATCGAGGTGTAATTACATTGTATACTGCATAAGTAATGAATCGAAGCAGCTCATGTTCAATTCATACACCGTGAGAATGTTTTTTTGATTGACAGGTACATAGAAAGAGAATTCCCCGAAGCTAAAGACGGAAAGAATGCAGTATATAGTATACCAAGCAAGTTCAAAAATCGCGGAGAGAGACAAGCAAGTCTTGCCGAGGAAGTGGTCTTTACAAGATTATCTGGTCTTGTAAAAACGACACGACTTGATGGACTATGGATGACATTTTTTCACAGCGCAAGCTACGCTGGACATTCATTTCGTAATCAAAGGGTTGGAAAATTAATGATCCGAGAGCACGATTTTGTTATTTTTGCTAAATACCACGGTAAGATGATGCTTTTAAAAATATTTCGTTAAATTGTAGGTACCTATAAAAAACTAACGTTTTAATTACTTGTCTAAAGTAAATTTAAGTATTAATGATTATTTTTATTTCAATATTTATAGGCTTCAGTTATAAACTACATAAAGTTTATTAAACGTTCTTTTAAAATTGCTAATATTTTTTTAAATAATTTTATCGACAGTTAATAAATTTGTTTTACTAAATGCACATTTTTTTTTAAATTAAGTAACAAAGGTTATCATAAAAATGAATATAAAAACGTCTAATCATTTATGAACCAGCAAAATAATTTTAAAAAATAATAATTAGTTATTGTTTTATTCAAAAAAATATCTTGTTTGTTTTTTTTTTAAATATTCGTAAGAAAATAAAAAACCTGTTACAAAAAATATTTAAAAAATAATAAATATAAAACGTCAGGTTTTTCTCCCTTGTTAAATTAGAATCTAGTCCCCATGAATGGACTAATCTATTCCAGCCAAATATTATTTTTTTGGTTGGTCACAAACTGTTGCAAATAGAAGAATTTTTATCTGTTCTTAAGCAGTTGTGACGGTTTTAAAGAAAAATTTGTGAAAAAACTAATCTTTTGATGGAGCCTGAAAAATATTTATACGGTGTTTCCACGATACTGAAAAACCTGTTTGTGAGGTACTTCAAGTTAACTGCACTTGGTACCTAAAAATCATTTTTGCAGATGAATATTCAAACCATAGCCCTAGGCTGGCTTTTTGATATTGTTTACGTCCAAATCCTAAAGCTATAACTACGCTAACTAACAAAAAACACTTCTCTCGTCACACGCCAAAAAACTTGAACTAACCCAACCAAAAGTCGCTGGTTTCTGTGCACACTAGATGGCGCTTGACAATGCATCCGATTTAGTTTGATTTTATTCAGCACTACCCCCTTAAACTAAATCTTCAGAAACAAAATTTTGGTTATACGCCGAGTCCAGTTTTGAAACAAATATTTTTTTAAATGTTCTGGTTTTCGCGCGTATAAAACGTAACATTGAGGTAGATTTTATTAATTTTTCTAGATTAATAAGGATGGTAGGACACTACCATCGAAAAAGTAACAGGCACGGTTGGAGAGAGGAGGATATGAAGGCAGCAATAAAGGCTGTTAAAGATAAACAAATGGGTTGGCTGCGCGCTTCAAAAACTTCTAACGTTCCTTTTGGAACACTAAGAAGACGAGCTAATAAAGTTAGTGGTAACCGATTTGCCACTGGTTTTACGAAAGGTTATATAGGTAGCAAGAAAACCACTTTTTCAATCGAGCAGGAACAAGAGTTAACGGAGCACATTAAAAGTTTAGAAAATAGATTTTTTGGAATAACAACGATTGAGCTTCGTAAGCTAGCCTACCAGTGGGCTGAAAAAATCCTCCACACATTTAACAAAGAAAAGGAGGAAGCTGGTTGGGATTGATTAAAAGGTTTTCTAACCCGGAATCCAACATTGTTCCTTAGAACCCCTGAGTCCACATCGACAGCAAGGGCTCGTGTTTCTAATAAGCCGCAAATTAAGAAGTACTTTGAGTTGCTCGCTCATGAATAAAAGATGTAAAATTGGACTGTACAAAAATATTTAACATGGATGAAAGTGGTAAAGCTAAAAAATAAGTCGGTGTTTTTTCAAGCGCCGAACGTGGGCAGCATCTTACAGTAGTTTGCAGTTTCAGTGCTGCAGGAGTCTATGTGCCACCAGCATTCATTTACCCTAGAAAAAATATAAAAAAATAACTCATGGACAACGCTCCCGCTGTTGCAGTTGTATTTACTCAGGAAAATGGCTAGATGGACAAGAACATATTCGTCAAATGGTTACAGCACTTTGTGAAACATATTAAACCAACAAAACAATATAGAGTCCTGTTGATGCTGGATGGCCACATAAGCCATAAAAGCCTTGAGGCTCAAGAGTTTGTTAAATCCTATGGAATTGTTCTTTTTTGTTTTCCGCCCCACGATGAGTACATCGAGTACAGCTTCTCGATGTGGCGTTTTTTGGACCGCTTACCACCTATTACAATCAAGAATTAAATTTATGGCTGAAAACGCACCCAGGAAGAACCGTAACGCACTACCAGGTGGCTGAACTTTTCAAAAATGCGTACCAGAAGGCAGCAACACTTTCTAATGCTGCAAAGGGGTTTTCCACGACAGGAATATATCCCTTCAACGCTGACATTTTCGCAGACTGGATGTTTTGTCCAGCGAAAGCAACAGATCTAGAACAAACAGATCTAGGACCTCCTGAAAGTAATTTTGGTGATAAAGAACCTGAGGCTTTACTGACTGATGCTACACAACATGATATCCTTTTGGAAAATACTGAAGCTTCGAAATCTTTTTAAAAGCCTTTATCTTCTAGCTGTTATGTTGCTATAACAGATGTATCTCCACTTCCAAAAGCCACATCCTTAAATCGTAAAAAGCGTTCTAGAAATACAGGAAAAACTGGGATACTTAACAGCACTCCCGAAATAGAAGCCTTAAAAGAAATAACGGTACAGAATAAAGAGGCACAACGAAGAAAGTCTGCTCGCAAGACAAAGATAGTTTTAAACCTAGATGAAAACGAAGAAGTTCACCAAGATGAGAGGGAATTTGCTGAAGAAACTGTTGATGATGAAAATGACGCCGTATGTATTTATTGCAACGAGCTTTTTTCGCATTCAAAGCGTAACGAATAGTGGTTGAAATGTCAGTCTTGTCTAAAATGGGCGCACTGTGAATGTGCCGTACTTCCAAGAAATGCAAAAACGTTTATTTGTGAAGTGTGTGTTTAAAATGTTATTGTAAAAAAGTAAATTAAGTTCTAATAAATGTTTTCTTTTGACAATTAAATTATATAAATCTTCAATAAGAGCCTGGTTTTAAATGCCTAACATCGAACTGTATAGAGATGCGGTGGTATGCCGCCTCACCTTGGATAGTCCAGGTGAGATGGCATACTATCACATTTTTTTATTCATAAAAAAGATACTTTTCATTAAAGAAAATAGACTTATATTAACTACATATTGTAATAGTAATGTATATGTGTTAAAATGTTTAAACGTGACACCATAAAGATTATGAACTACAAAAATACAAACGTTTAAATAAAAGTATGCCATCTCAGACACAATTCCCCTAATTCCTTTAGCAGTGACAAATTCTGCTTCGGTAGTGGATAATGCGATTGATTTTTGTAACTGAGAAGTCAATGTCACAGTCAATTAATGACACAAATCCATTTGTTGACCGTCTAATTTTGATGTCTCTAGCAAAATCGGCATCTGAATACGCACATAATGGGCCATCCTACTAACTGTAGTTTAATCCAGGTTCTGGAGTACCACAAAAGTACCTGAAAATACGCTTAACACAGATCCAATAGAAAGATGTGGGCGCAGCCATTGATCGAGCAACTTTCAAAACTACGTAGGCAATATCGGGGCGAGTACCACAAGCCAAGTACATAAGTAATCATACTGCGGACTGAAACGGAACGAAACTATCGAGAGCACCGTTGGATGTACTCTGGTTGTTCATTAACAGAAGGTGTCTTTGTTGGTTTAGATTTGACCATGTTAAAACTTTGCAGTAATTTCTTAACCTTTAACTACTCGCGCCTTAAAGTATAACATTAGTACTTGCGCGGCGTATTTTCTAAAAATACTAGAGTTGTTACATAGATGTTTATTGTATAAAAAACTTTGTTAAAAAATATAAAAAAGTTATGAAAAACATAAAAATGGAAAACAAAACATGTTTTAACTAAAAACTAGAAAACAAGTACAAATCAAAAGTTTACAAGAATTTGTGCAAAGGACTACTCGCTAGCATCCTCATCATCGCCAATGTTATTTCAGTCAGGACAAGTAATGATAGTAATCGCATGTTCTTTACATACTGGTTTGTGACATGTATGGCACGAAATTGTTGTCAACTTCTTCAACTGGCCTTTTATGAAAGTCTTTCAAATGGAGGAGGTGATGTCTGAATTTCTTTTTGATTATGATTGCAACACCGCCTGATGCAATCGCTACATCTTTATCTTTCCGGTATATATGGTATCCAGGGATCCTAATCATTTCTATGCTGACGAAGTGTGTCTCGGTAATACACGCGATATTAACGTTGTGCCTTATTTTAAATTCGATAAAAAGTGTGCATTGTGATTTAAAACCATTGGCATTCCAATTTGTCAATGTTAAATGATTTATTAGAGAGTTACTATTTGGGTCCATTTGTTAATAGTGTCGGGAATATTGATGTTATAAATGCCATTAATTTGTCTGAGTGTGGTATTAATAGCTCTATAATTTTATGGACAAACTTACAAATGAGATCAGTTGATGTTTACTGGTCATGGGACAAATTGGTGTTGGGTTTAAGTGTAGAACACCTAGAAGGTGGCAGCTCATTTGTCTGAGTTTGTTGTCTAGATTGTACTGTTTGGGAGTATGTCCTATTATTTGTTCAAAAGCTTGAGTTTCTTGTTTAGTTTTGGCGTACTTGTACGAAATAACAACTTCTATAGTTGGCTGGGTCTTTTTCCAAACAGTTCATGCATTGAAGATCTTCTCCTGGTCGTTTGGGGCATTTTCTAAATAGATGGTTACCAGTACATTTTACACATCGTGCCTGCGAATGGCATTAGTTTTTTGTGTCCGTACCATTAACATCGTTTAACTTTGGGGAATTGTATGATTTCTTTCTCATTTTCACTTCTACAATACTAAGGTTCAGCTTTATTAAATTAAAAAATTTCTTGTCTTCTTGGGTGTCACTGAGATCGACTGCACATAGTGGGATTGGATATCTCTAGATACAGATGTATCTATAAAATTTATTGCTGTGGTGAATTGTCCTTAATAAATTATTTTACCTGCATTCTTGATTTGTTTTTTTTCGTAACGAGAAATTTATTGTTGGCTATTAGTGTTTCCAGTTGAAATAAATTCTTTTTGTTTATTTCTGGTACGGGTGGTGATAGTTCATTCCTGGTTCGTTTAAGGTGATTATTACTCATTGTGTTTCAAAAACTCCTCCGGAGGCATTTTTGTTAATAGTGTTTTATTGTTAGATTCAGAGTGTATTTAATTTATAAATACACAGTTCAAAATAATAATATTTACCAGATAAGTTGAGGCAGATAACCTTGTAGGTATCACTTGCAGTAGACGTTGTCACTTGCACAGTTTAACACTTGTTTATGCATTGAAAGCCAAATGGCAACTCTAAGTTTCTTATAACAAATGACAGAATTATTGCTATGCGGTTTTTCTGATAAGAAATGTATTTAAAAAACTATACTAGACGTAAATTTTGCTAAAGAAGCTTCTAGATTGTTTAATTCTATAATAAGAAAGAAACTTCGGACCTGATGTTTGTCGATTGGTCTTGGCCATGCTAGCACTGCTCGGATTTTGTCTGGGTCAGCCTTTACTCCATCTCTAGTGTTCTTCCAACCACGATCACGTCGTCTAGGTAAACCAAGCACGTCTTCCAAGACAGTTCGCGCAAGATGGTCTCCATCAAACGCTTGAACGTTGCAGGAGCGTTACACAGGCCGAAGGGCATCATAGTAAACTGCCGCATATCAGTTCCAATCGTAAAAGCTGTTTTTTCACGATCCTTGGGCTCCAATTTTACCTGCCACTCTTTAAGTCTAACGTAGAAAACCACTGGGATCCTGAGAGGGTGTCTAATGTATCGTTACTTCTAGGTAAAGGGTAGTTGTCCTTTTTGGTCACGTCGTTTAGTTGTCTGTAGTCTACGAAAAACCTCTTTGATCCATCTTTACGAGTACCACTGGTAACGCCCACGGGCTATTTGAAGGTTTAATAACGCCTTCTCTTTCCATATCCGTAATTATTTGTTCGGCTTCTTCTTTTTTTGCAAAAAGAAATCTGCGTGGATGTCGCATCGGCCGAGCGTCTCCGGTATCAATTTTATGTTTCACCACGTTAGCTCTTCTTTTGGAACCACTCTCCGGCGCGAGCACATCTTGATACTCTTGGATCAATACTTTAACTTTAGCGAGCTGGTCTTGGCTAAGGTTTTGGCATTTGTAGGTAAGAATGTCCAATAGATGTTGTAGGCATTTCTTCGGCGACGTATCTTTGTTAGATTTGACGTATCTCACAAGTTGAGATACTGCCGTGCATTGGCCTACCATGGTCTTCTTTTGCAACGTTACAGGATCTGAGTTGATATTTAAGATCCTTACTGGCATCGTGTTTTTCACTCGTACTAAAGTTCTGCCAACGAGTAGTCCCTTGTCAACTAAGTCGTCCTCCATTGTTTCAATTGCGCGTATGTCGCCTTCCCCGAGATTTACGTCAAGGCGTGCCATCACCACACTTTCAGTCATTGCAGACAGAGTAACGTCTTTACTCAAAAAGACTCGCACGGCTGCCTTCTCTGATGAACGAAGGGAAATTGTCGATCTTCAGGACATCGTTCTTTATATCCGAATAGAACCCATACTTCTTCATAACGTTCCCAGGATAACTTCTTCCGTGATGTCGGCTACCAGTACTTGATGGTTGAGTACTCCATTTCCCAAACCAATGGTTACTTTGACTTGTCCGTGAGTAGGTATTTCTTCGTCTGTCGCCGTTCGAAGTTGTACTGTCACTAGTGATGTCTTCTCATTTTCCAATAACATGTAAAAACGAATGATGGTCTTTGTCGCTTCCGTGTCAACCAGTAACTGAAGACTTCTTTCACTGATCTTGCCATCAAGATGAACGCTATGCATTTGAATAGTAATCTCCAGGGCATGGCTCGTTGAGGTCGACTTTCGCCCCATTCGGTCGACCTTTTCGCACGCTCTTCTGGTCATTTTTTGGGCTTAGTACAACGTCGTCGTACGTGGCCCACTTCTCCGCAGTTCCAGCACGTCACTTCTCTTCCTCAAGCTACTTGTTCCCGAAATACACGTCGCATTATGTCTTCAATGCTTTCTTCTGTGTGCGAGGATATTTCTGCAGCACAACGGAGCTTATGGCTGCCTCGGTGCGACGCTTGTTTCGCCGCCTCGAACTCCAAAGCATGGGTTAAAGCGTCATCCAACGTCTTCGGTCGAGCTAACCGGAGAGCGTTTCGCTCTCTCGGAAGCCATCTACAAAGGTTTGTGTAGCCAACTGCTCCAAAAAAGTGTCTGGTGCTGTAGGATACGCAAGCCGTGTTAATCTGGCGATGTCAGCCTCAAACTCTTGAGACTTTTGGCAGCATTCTGAGCCCGACTTTTAATTTGAGCTTGATACACTTGTTGAAGATAAGCATTTCTTCTTTTTAATTTAACATATCTGCTAAATACTAACTTGTATTTGCTCTTCAATAGTCTTTATGTGATTTTTAATGCTTGTTCGAGTTTCTTCTTTTAAACTTCTAGAATTTTTTTTCGATTTATCTATTTTCTTCCATTTTCTGAGAATTTTCAGACATTTGTTCTTCCAGTTTTCTAGAATGCTCTTCCATTTTACTAGGATTTTTTTCCATTTTTCTATTAATCAATTTTTGGCCATTTTTTATTGATTTAAGAAATTCAAACTAAAGTTTTATTTATTTACGCAATTTATTACGAGAGCGATATTAAATTACTTAATGGTATTTACACTAAAAATCGCAAAGTCGACACCTGTGAATCGTTTATTAACGTTTATTATTAAAACTAATTTATTTGAACTAAAAAAAAATGTGTACATGTTTATAACTAACCGAACTAATTAAATCTAAGGATATTTAATAAAAACACACTAATTTATATATTACACGAAGATAAAGTCCGCAGACAACTTTAGATTAACACTTATTGTTTACTTTAAAGTCACGTACAAGGTTATACTCCGTATATTTATCTCGAACACACTTATTTATTTAGACTTGAATAATCTTCTTAACACAACCGTCTTCAAATTACTGGAATAACTATGATTTGTTTGTGCCGCATTTATACACTTTGAGCAAACGTTCAACAATTTTCTATATCCTTCGCTGAACGTTCTGGAAATGTACAAGAACTTCGCAAAAGTTCTCAAAATTGAGAATAATTTCTCGAACGTTTCAATACCATTTGTCGCATATTTTTTCTTATGAACGATAAAAACAACAATAGTATTTTTATGATTTTTTTGAAAATGGCGGTAAGCAGATTTTGGTGACATTTTGCATTTACAAGTTTACATTAACAATATTTTGTAGTTTAAAATAAAAACATATAGGTATGTTATACTCGCCCAAAATAGCATAAAAACTAACATATTACTTTTCTATTTTTGGCGTCGTCAATAATACATAATGATTAATATGAAATTATTATTTGTAATATCTCAAACACAAGTAAAATAAATACTCTTGCTAAAAAAAGCAATATTACATTATCTTGTTTTACCAAAATTTTAACAAAAGTGTTACTTATTTTTAATTTACAAATATATTATGTGACATTAAAATTGCAACAACAAGAATTGGTGAAAATTTTGTAACCAAAGTTGCAGAAAGGTTTAGCTACTCAAAGGTAGTAAATGATTAAAATTTCAAAAAAAAAACACAAATTTTCTTTAATAATGTGTTGGTTTCCCCTCTTATTGGTTTCACACTCTTTCACTATTTGTGACATTGATTTCAGCAGGTGGGCGATTTCCTCTTGAGTTATTGAGTCCCAAGCGACTTGCAATTCATGCCGGAAAGCTTCCTGTGTCTATGGAGAATATGCTAAGTTCCTCAGCATTTTACCCATAATGACCTACACGTGTTTAATAGGCGAACGATCGAGAGATCTGGGTGGCCATGGTAAGAGATTAACACTGACTTCTTCGAATCGGCCCATACGATAGGCCCATACCATAATTCCCACAGTGTTGTGCACATCCCGCTCAATAAAAATTGAACATTCACCCGTCCTTGTCTTACTCTCAAACGGCCACATGCATCCCCAAAGAATTGGGATTTATCACTGAAGACTATCAAGCCATTCCAAATTCCAGTAGGGTCGCAATTTACACTACTCCAAACGTTGATGTCGGTGTTGAGCCGTCAGTGGTAGCACAAAATGCGGCTGGTAGGATTGTAATCCAAAACTTCTGATTTGTTGGTAAACTGTTTAAAAGGTTACCGGACGACCTTCATTACCTAATCATTGATCTGGTACTGCAAAATTAATCTCTTATTACCATAAGCCAAAGATGGCGGTTCTGTACCTCATTTGTTTGCTTTCTACGACGATTCTGACTTTTCCCGGTCTATGCTTGATAACAGCACATGATAGTGGATTAGTTCCGGTTAACACGATCCGCAATTTTCCTGTACGAAAAACCAACTTTGCGTAGCCCACAATTCGAACTTGCTTAATGGGCGATAATTTACACACTGGCGCATTTTAGGCATAATTACTCTCTCCAAACATGTTAAACACAAGGACCACAAGAGATAACAATATTAATATTAGCACGAAATACACACGATTGACTATAATGAAGTAATAATAGAAACAAAACACGAAACATCCGATATGCCCTTTGATGCTTTTGAATAAAATTTTAATTATTTACTACCTTTAACTGCTAAGCTTCCTGCCAAGTCACAAAATTCATACCCTTTCTTCAAACGAAATAAAAAATTTCTTTATACAAAATGTCCACTAGTTCAAATTTTTTTAAATAAATCTTCAAATCATAATCAAATCATCATAAATTTGTTTGCCTACAGAACGGGTTCAATGTCTCTGTGCAGCTTTTTAAATACAAGTAAAATTAAGTCAAAAAATATTAATGTACTGTCCATTTAAACATTTTAGTTTTGAAGAATAAATTTTAAAACTTGTTACATAGAGTTTTGCAATAAAAGATCACATGTAAATAACAAACTTGAAATATTGATACAGTAAACATATTATTTATTTACTTATTAACTCACACACTCATTAATTTTATTTGGTAAGACAAAATTAAAACGTCGGGGTCGTTTTTATAAAAAAAATGAATTCATAAGCACGTAACAATTTTTTTGTTTTTTGTTAAACGGATAGCCGTAATAACATTAATATATCAATATGTTGTACTTACTGCCAAGAAATGAAAAATACACAACATTTTTGTGGTTTGAGTGCTTTAAGCACTTATGCAAATTGCGAAAAATGTATAAATAATACCCTGCAAAATACTAAGAGGTTCTTCACAAGCTAAAATCAACTTTCGTAATAACATCCATACATCATCTATAGACTTGTAGGCACTTAAAAAATGTAAATTTTTTTTTGTTTACCCAACCTGTAACATTTTAGTTAATTGTAACTATTTTTAACTTATAGGTAAATATTATGCCGCTTTAGTTGAAGTGAAGTCAACATTTGATGGTACCAAAACAATTAATAATGTCAACGTAACGAGCGATGCAAAAGTAATCAAAAACAACAAGAGATCCGCCCAACATCAACTTAGAGACCATATGGAAGTGCTTCAAGGTGTGTTAGAATTGAATCCTAATGAACATTTAATAGAGTGTTTCATAATGTGGCCTTTCTTAAGTGCAATAACCCGCGATCCCAAACAACAGACAATGAATAGATGGAAAGAAGATTCAAACTTACACGTATTTGAACATACCTTATCAGATCAACATAATTTCGATCATTGGTTCATCGATAACGTTCTTGCCGCAAATGGAATGAACGAAAACCATTTTGTTACGCTACTAAACAGGTAAATTTCAACACAAAAAATACAAGAAACTGTACGTGATTTTATAGTTCTAGTTACAAGTTTATAAATCTATAATTTACTATTGTTTCTGTTTAGTCGCCAAATAACAAAAAATAATAAGCATTTCAACTCAAATAGTAACTACAAAGAAACCTTTCTTGGTAGAACGTGCAGATACATTTACACTGTAATGATTTGTGGTACTAAAAATTAAATGTGTGTATTATGTTCATTTTAATGCAGCGAATAATGTCTACAAGAGATTTAAGTACTTATTGTTTGTTAATTTCAAAAATGCCTTACCTTATTACTAGTAATTTTATAGTTAACGTAAAATACTAATAGAATTTTAAAATGTTGTTTGTGCAAAAATCAATTCATAATCCTTAATCGAGATAACTGACAGCTTTTATTTGAACTTTACCTTCAATCATCACCCAAGACTTTCATGTTTGTTTTGTTTCTTCAAAACATTAATAGTTTTCAACATGTAATTTTTTTTACTTTATTGCTTTATTTGTTCTTGCACAAATACTCTAAGCTCGATTTTTTGTACCATAATACTGTGATAACCGCTTGCAGAATATATAAATGTAGCTTGCGGAGATTTTTATAGCGCTTTATTGATGTTATATCTAAATTTTTATTATGCTTATCATAAACTTTGCATATGCTAACAAAGTTCAGTTATTTCGAATATATTATGGCACAAATTAAAATTAAAGACTTCTATAAATCAACCAATACTTATTCACGTAACTTAAATCGCTTAGAAAATAATAGTTTTTTAACGTTGTTAATTAACTATGTGCAACGATCCGAATAGGTAAAATAATAAAGTTTACAATATGAAAGTTCAAACTAGCAGCTTTATTATTTTATATTCGAAGGTAGAACGTCTACTAAAACTTCAAACTTAAAATGCACTAACTCAGACCCGCGCCTAGCACTTTTGGCGTCCTTGTGCAAATTTAAAATAACGTCCCAAATTTGTATTACGTTCATATGTGAGTACAGATACGGGTTAAGTTAGGTATTATTATCCATTATCGAAAAATAATTTTAAAAAGTAGGTACATATTTTCATTAATTTATTTTCATTTTTATATTTTACAAGTACAAGCCATAAGTCATACAAGTATTTTTTCATCGAGGTACATAACATAATTATAAACTTATAGAAAACAGAAATATATTCTAACAGTATTACAACTCATTTTTTTTTCTATTTTAGTTTCAAATGTAAAATATTTAAAGCATTAAAAATACTCGTTTATATATCACAGGACAAAGCTGATTAGGTATTGTTATTAATATTTTAGCTAAGTGAATTGAGCTTTCCGTGCTTTAATTGTTGCAAATTGTTTAATTAAATCTTCGGTGTCTAATTCTTTTAGCTGGGCCGTTTCTATTGAAATAATAGCAAGATTACTTAGTCGGTTTTGCCCCATGGTCAATCTTAAATATTTTTTTATCATTTTGAGTTTTGAAAAAGATCGTTCTGCGGTAGCAACAGAAACCGGCATTCTTAATAAAATTCGAAGTATTATGCTCGTATTAGGAAAAGAATCCACTAAGTTGTTAATTGTTATATAATTTAAAGTTTCTTCTGAAGACATAATAACTTTTTCATAAAAATTTTGTATATATTGGAATTCTTTAACAAGTTGCACGGCAGTTATGCCTCGTTCATTGCGAGTTTTGTCGTTTAATAAATTTTGAACTTGTTGACATAATTCTAATTGTTCGTTTTCAGAATAATTTTTAAATTTATCAATATTCCATAAAAACGCAAAGTTATTAGAGTAAGAAAAAATTAATTGGAATCTCTCATCCACTGATGTTATGATTACATCTAGAGCATTAAAAAAAATCAACTTTGAACTTTATAGTTGCGCCGTGGATCGGTTCATC
Source organism: Aquatica leii (assembly GCA_035610365.1). Lineage (NCBI taxonomy): Eukaryota > Metazoa > Arthropoda > Insecta > Coleoptera > Lampyridae > Aquatica > Aquatica leii. Next base: position 170,077,883 of record CM069433.1, read on the forward strand.
GCCACATCCATAATCAAAATCTTTTTTTTTTTATTTTTCGCGGTCTTAGACCTCTTTGTTTTTTTGAATTTAGGTTCTATGTTTAAGCTTGATGCTATTTCTTTAGCATCAATCAATAGATCATTAAAACTTTTATTGGAGCGATAAGCTTTCAAAAAATTATTCAAATTATTTAAATGATTACAACACTGAGCAACATCAAAGTTCGGTTTTGAATAATTTTACTAACAATGTTAACTTTATTTAAAATATACCACAATATAAGAATGCAAATGAACTCAAATTTTGCAATTTTTTGGCCATCGATGCAGCCAAATTTTTTACGTTATTTTCAAAGTTTCCTTCGCCTATTTCAAACAGAACAACATAAACTTCCCCAAGTTGATTCCTTAAAGGAGTTATGGCATCTATTCTACTAGACCATCCGATCCGAGTATCCGATAAAGGTTTTTAAGTTAAATTTGTTACATTAGATAAATTAGATTTCAGAATTGACCAGCGTTTAGTAAAAGCTGAAAAAAATACAAACAGTTCTTGAACTAAAGAAAACAAATTGATGCTCAAAGTATTCGATTTTGCGGCATCATTGACGACTAAATTTAGAGTATGATTGCAACAAGAAACAAAGAAAGCTCGCGGATTGAAATCCAAAATTTTTTTGTAGACCATTATGCCTACCACGCATATTAGCCTCATTGTCGCAACCCTGACCCCGCAAATTGTTGATATTTAACCCTTCTTTCTCTAACGCCAACAAAAGATATTTTGTCAAGTCTTCGCCCGACACGTCATCTATAGTACAAAATAATAAAAAATGTGCTTCTGTACTAATTCCCGTGCTCTTTAAATTAACAAATCTTATACAAACTAAAATTTGTTCTTGGTGACTAGAGTCAGGAGTGCAATCTAATAATATAGAATATTTTGCCTTTTGAGTTAGTTCTAAAATCTTGGATTTGATATTTTCACCGATAAAGTTGATTACTTCATTTTGTATTTTATCTTCGAGATAGTTTTTGTGATCTTTTATTTGAGAGCGTTTTGTATGTTCTGACATAATCGGGTCGAATTTGGAAATCATTTCTATGCATTTTAAAAAGTTACCATTGTTTTTCTCAAACAACTTATTACTACTTCCACGAAAAGCTAAATTTTGCTGATCTAAAAACTGAATCACGTAGAAAATTCTTTCTATAACAGCTTGCCAGTATTTAGTTTTTCTGTTTATTACATTTTGAATTTCAGAATCAATTATTTCATTTTTATTAAAACGGTTAGAAAGATCTAGTAATTTTAGAACATTTTCGATATGTAACTTGTTCTTTTTATGAATGTTTAAATGTACACTTAAATGCTGCCAGCGTTGTAACCAGATTCATCACTATGGCGAACAGATTTCAAATCGCTGTCATTAAAAAACAGAAGCAGTAAAGTGAATTTTTTGTTTCGGAATACAACAACCATAAAAGCTCAATTTTTTCTTTGTTCGGTAAAATTCTAAAAAAGTAACTATTGAAAAACTTACGCCCCGACTCCAAACTATATCTCGGATAAATATTCTTTTTGTTTTGATAATGAGCAGGGCCACGTTTTACTAATTCTTGAATATTATTAGGACGTACTTTCTTCGGTCATAGTGCAGCATCTTTCGAAAGTTGACTCATATTTTCCGTTCTGGTAATTTTTGAAGGTGTTGATTTCTCATTATCAGCGGAACTTGAAGATGTTGATGGATTGCTTTCTAGAAGATCAGTTTCTTGTCTGCTGCTACTTGTTTCAAGTACAAGTTCAGAATATTACGATTCAGCTGTATTATTGTTGTTATTAATATTTGGCAAAGTAGACTCGGGTTTTGAAAAAAAAATGCGTAATTTTGGTATGGTTTTCCAGTTTTTTATCTCTTTTTCTTTTATTCAGCAAATTTTGGTGTCCAGACAATTTTTGCTTTTTTTCTGACATCCCGTATACTGTAAAGAAATGAATACGTAAGTAAACAAATTAACAAATTATTAATAAAAAATGGAAATGTTTCGACGTCTCAAACTCAAACTCGAAGGTATTTTCTCAACATTACTTATTTCAAGTTATTTCAAAATTTATAAATTTTATAAATAGTAATATTAGTGCTTATCAATTATTCTGTTTGAATTTACTTCAATTAACAATGATGTTTATAATCAAATATAAAAGGATTTTTAAGATGCAAGTTTTTAGCTTTTAATGTTTTAATAAATCTAAAACAAAAAAATAAATTAGAGATAAACTCACCTTAATTCACAACAGAAAACACATTAGTATAAAGCCTGTAAAACTACAAAAAACTTAAGTTTCAAAATCAGATATCTTTTACCCCATGCACCATTTCACTTCGCTAATTTAATTATCGATCGGGCATCAGGCAACAAATGAAATCGTGACCGATGCAGCGCTTAAATATATAATGTTTCGTACATTGCAAGCTCAGACAGGAAAAAAATCCCTTGTTCGCTAGTTGGCTCGTTGCAAGCCAAATTTCAAGCTCAAACATGAGTAAAATCAGATTTGTTGGAGTTCACACAATTCATGTTATCATGTTACGTATTACGTATTCGATCGAATAAATGCTATTATTGCGTACTCTCATTTGGAAAATATATTATTTTCGAGAAGTAATTCGGTTCCCTCGTTTCAAAGAGTAAAAATAAATAATAAACAAATAAAAAACTATGTAATAGCTAGCAATTCCTTAGTTTTTTTATCATTATAAATTTTGTTTTGACGATGTTGTTTGTTGCTTTATCTTTTTTTTTACTTTTGAGTTTTGAGGCTTTTCGGCGTCTTCGGCGCCCCGGCGCCGTCGTGCACCACACGACTGTGCCCTTTTGTACGGTGCGGTACTGCACAAACTTAAACAAAGTAACCATTTTAAGTATACTCATAAACAAGAAAAACGGGACGCTAACTGCTTCTAAATACAAACATACAGGGTGGGTCAAAGTAAAATATCTCTCTTATTAAAAAAATTAAAAACGGTTTTTCAAGTTTTACATTTTAAATGTTTTTTTAACTATTTTCATAACTCCATATCAGAACAATACAAACTTACATTTTTTTTAATGGAATACATTGTAAACTAATACGTTTTTAGATTCTTCTTGAGGTCAATTTTAAAATTATATAGTTATAGGCACTTTAAGTTAATCTTTACAAAATTACAAACAGTTTTAAAACGTTTCTTCTAAATTTGTGACCTCAAAAAATGGCATACTTTTGAGAAACAAAATTTTGTATCAAAATGATATTTTTGTATGAGGCTTAGCACTATTTGGGAGCTCCATAAACATTTAAGCACGTAATTGTATAGTACTTCAAAAAGCTAAAACTCCATTTTTTAAATGTTGACATCTTGCAAAAATTAAATTCTGTATCGAAAATAAATACCAAAGGCAATGGTTTTAAAGATATTTTATTTTCTTGACAACAATACACTTTTCGAATATTAGATTATTTGTTGGTAATCTACTATATTGTAAAAAAATGCGAATTTTATAAAATCAGTAAAACAGTTTTTATAATTTTGCAATAAAACTAATTTTTCTACTAAAGAAATGGTAGATATGATTTATGCAAGTGACGAAAACTGTCTGTTACAGCTATTGCAAGAGATGAATAAAAATGACATACAGTAAAGATGGCATTTTGTAATGGAGTTCGACAAATGATAAATGTAGATGTTGTTTCTTTTTTGACTTTGTTCTGTTTGTGGAAAAAACTACATTTCACAAAAAAGGTTCTGTTAACCGCCATAACTTCCACTATTATTCTAATCAAAAACCACATTAGTGATCTTTAAATGCATTAGGTAATATTATCGGAGATTATGTAATAGGACCCTACTTTTTTATGGTACTGTGAATGACCAAATTTGTTTGGATTTTTTGCAAATCTACTTGCTTTAATTGCTTGAAATAATTCCACGGAATACTCTAGAGCATATGTAGTATTTGCATAATGGTGATTCCATTCGCCACACTAATCACATCCTTCATCTTAATGCTGCATTTCCACAAAAGTGAATTGGAAGAAGCGGTCCAGTTGAATGACTTCCACGATCACCTGACTTGTTTAAAATTAATATTATTCTATAGGGTACGTAAAAGAAGTTTATCAAACACCACCCGCTGCAAGAGACGATATGAAAAATAAAATTACAAAAAACAACACATTAAGAAATGTTAGTGCTTTTCTTAAAGATCGATTAGAAAAAAGTATTAATCCTGATCGGAACCACTTTGACAAAGGTTATTAACACGTTTTCTGCGAATTTGATCTATAAGACCTACAACGTAGTTGCCAAATTCGCCACAATGGTCTGCAAAACCAAGAATAGGAATTTCCTGTATCACCAACACGGTCTATCAGACCGAGATGATTGTTTGATCCAGCAACGCCAGGCGTGTTAATTTACATTGATTTTGCGGTACTAAAAAACCGAGTTGGCGTTGGTGATAGTTAAACCACACCAGTTTTGTGATCACATTTTTTGAAAATATATTTTATGTCAAAACAATGGTAGGTAAGAAAAACAAGCAAATCAGGCTTTATTTATTACATAAATCGTAAAAGATAACGTGTAACTTGTAGAAGATGTTCTAATTTAACATTAGTAGACAATCTTATATCTAGAGATTTTGGCTTTTATTAAGAAATTAAGCAAAAAAATGGTTTGTTAGCACAACTTTTAATATGGTACTCTTGATAATTTTTGTGCTTCCTTCCAGCCCTTTTTAGATTTCAGTGTTTCATAACATCTACTACATGGTCTTCGTTTTTTGCGGCCACTTTTGCCCATTTTATGTTTGAATTGTTTTTTCTTAAACTCATCACGTCTTCTTCTGGTTTGACTAAAGGTTGTTGCACTTTGCATGACCTATAAGTAACAGCTTTTTGAAAATATAGTAAGGAAATTGAAGGATCTTTAGTTTCCTTATATATAATTCATACGTTGCCCATCGCAGTATTCAGGACAATTTCCACGGCCAACATACGATACTACGCTGCGGAGTCTAATAAGCAGTCATCTCATTCAAGAGTTCACTAGACGACTTTCTTGCGTTATATGCTGGAATGGCTTCCGGTTTTATTATAATGTTTTGTCTGCAATTTGTTGTAGTTGTTATTGTATTTGTGGGTCGGTGCTTTTGTAATGTCCCTTTCAAATGCATTTGCCTATCTATCAATTTGTTTGCTACCTCTACACTTGTGTACCAATTATCTGTCACTGTCGTACCGAATCTAATATGGGTTTCAAAATTTTAATTTCATATTTGTTTCTCTTGTTTTTAACGTATTGTCGCATTATCAAACTACGAGGTTCATACGATACTTAAAAAATATGTATCAGCTTGTCAATCAAGAGCTGAATTTTATTAAGGCGGATTATCATTAATGTCAGCTTAAATCTATTGCGTGGCATCATTTTAGAGGCCATAAAGTTTATATACATATTTTTTTGACTCCAATAGGCTTGAATATTGAGAATTTTTACAATTCATCTTTATCAGTAGGTACCCATTTATGTAAGCTCGATTTCATTTTTGTATCGATGCGACTAGTAACAATTTGGGTGGCATATAGATTTGTTTGGTTAGCAATATACTCAAATGTAGAATCATCGACCAAAGTAAAATAAATTTTTTTAGGAGGTTCCTCGGGCAATAATTCAGCTAAATGTGGCTCATTGCTACCTCTTTTGGTAAGCGGTATTAAAACAGGTTGCTTACCACTCGGAATTGTGTGTTCATCGCATTATCTGACACTGGCAAAGCTATTGTATTTTCCGCACCGGTTCCTGGTAAAGGCGATAGTAAATTTTGATCGGAATTATCAGATAATTCATTTTCATCGTCCCTTCCAGAGAGTTTGTAGTTAGCGTCTATCATCCAAACAACGCAAGCTTATAAACCTACGCAATCTATGGAAAGAAAATTTGTTTATTCCCTGTTCATAAACATTCAAAAAACAAGAATAGCACGTGGTCGTTCTACAGACGTTTAACTCAAATGCTGACGGCGAACGCGTAAACATTTTGACGGTAGAACAACAGCTATGAAAGAAATAATTGCAAAGGGATTAATACACTTAATTTATTTGATTGTCAGAATTTGTAATTGTTTTCATAGTATACTAGATTACGAACAAATAATCTAATATTAAGTAATAGCTGCCGAAAAGTGTACTTTTGTCAATAAAATAAGATCTCATTAAAACTATTGCCTTTGGGATAATTAGGTACATGCGATATCATTTCGACAAAGAATTTAATTTTCAGCAAAATGTCAACTTCCAAAATTAGCTTGTTCTATTTAAAACAATCGACTTTTGGCCCTTTCAAGTTTTGTATCTTTAACCTTTAATATAGAACACTCTGTATTACACAATTACGTGTCCAAAAGTTTTATGAATGCCTCAAAACGTGTTAAACCTCATACAAAAATTTTATTTCGATACAAGATTTTGTTTCTCAAAAGCATGTCATTCTTTAAAATCATAATTCATAAATTTAGAAGAAAATTCATGAATTATGACATTAAAGAAAAAAAACAGGTTATCGATTATTATTTTTTGAGAAAATCTTAAAATAAAAAGTAAAGAAAAACAGAAAAAATGCGGTTTTGTTTTGTCAACTTGTAGTTTTTGTTAAAATAAAAGAATAAATTAGGCGATATTATTTTCAAAAATTTAAGGATTATATTTTAAAAAAGTGAAAATTAACTTATTAAATGAAGCTAAACAATTAAAATAAAAGTAACAAGTTAAATAGAAGAATGTAAAATGGGTGCCAACGTTTTAACTAAATCTTGAAAACTTCCGTTACAACGACACGCTTTTTTTTATTTTGCTTAATTTTTTTACTGTAAGTTTAAATGTTTGCTTTATTTTTTATTTTACCAAAATCTTTAAAACAATAAGACAAACTTTTTTTTTCTTTCTGTACTTTTTATTAGAATTTTTTCTATAATTATGCTGCTTCTGATTTCTTCTTTTTTGTTTTTTTAAGTATTCACTTTTAAAATTTTATTTTATTTAACAGTTCAGCTTTAGTTTAATTTTTAATTGAAAACAAGTTTTTCTAAAATAAATTGAAATCCAATTTTACAAAAAATCAATAGTTTATGTTTTCTCTACTTGTACTGGCGTTTTAGACGATTAGTTCTATTCAATTTGTTTTTTTTTCATTTTGTGCTAAAATCTTTAAAGTTTGTTTACATCTTTTCTTCTTTTTTCAATTTGTTTACTTTAGCTTCATAATAAAATTAACTCTATTTTTTATTTTCTTAATTTTTTTAATTTACCTTCACTATTTTAAGTTTTTCTATAAGATACATTCTTCTACATTAATTTTAAAAATTTGTACTCGATAGTTTTTTGATTTTTTTACTTGCTTTTTGTTTAAGTTTTTTTACATAATTTTATGTCGACATAGCTACTTCTCTTCTTTCTATTTGTTGTTTTTTTAGCTTTACAAAATTAACTTTGACCAATTAATAACAAAAATTATAATCAATTGCATTTTAATTCTTTAAATAGTAATTTTTTTCATTTGTTACCTAAATTTAAACATTGGCAATCATTTGATGCACTTGGTTTTCTTCTAGTTTTATCAAAACCAATGTTCAATCTTTTGAATTTGCAATTTTTGTTTGTTCATTTTTGATTTTTAGTCACCATAACTAATAATAATTACGGAAATTTATGAAAAACGATTGAAGTCTATTTTCTTCTGCATTTAGTGGCGTTAATGCCTAGAGGACTGTAGGAAAGCATTAATAATGATCGGGGTCATAGGTACCCTCTATTAATTATGTAATATATACAGGTATTTGCGTAATTATTTTCTTTTAAATTTTGATAAATTACATAATGCTTGTGATTAAAGTTTTGTGCATTTTTATAATAATAAAATTCACAATAACCCAGCAACTACAATAATTTGAATACTTGTTGTACACGTATTTTGACAGCTGTCATCCTCACCGAACTATAATTATGACTACAGCTAATTTATTCGCTTGTTATCATGGATCTAGTTCTTTTATATTGTTTATTTTCTTAATTCATTTCATGTCTTCTATTTTATGATTATTTCTGAAGATATGTAGAGTAACACTGGATTTATCTATTCTCTACTTGACATGAAATAAGTGCTCTTTATAACGGGTTTTAAGGGGTTTTTTGGTTTGCCCTACATATATTTAGTTACAGTCTTTACAACTAATTTTATATATTCACGATTTATCGCACATATCTGTTGGATCTTTCGGGTTACCTAAAAGATTTTTTATGTTATTGTTAGTTACTATTTCGTAATCAAATTTTGAGAAGAAGTTCTCTAGTATTACTGGAATACAACGGAGGTTTTACATATTTATTTTCTTGGTTCCTGTTGACGTGACGTAGTCACATTTTTAATATTTAATTTAAGTTTCAGCTTTCTAATGATATTGTTGACCAGAGGCGGCGAGTTTTGATACTGCCATTGGGTGCACAAACTTTTTTTTGAAAAAAGGAAATAGAATTTATTATAAATTTCTTTACAAAGTAAATGTATACAAAAACATGTGGATATCTGAAAACTACAAAATGTTTGTCAATTTACATATTAGGTAACACTTGCAATTGGAAATGTATTTCGGCGTATAGTTGTGCGATTTATAAATTCATTAGCAACAATATTTTTATCGATTTCGTCATTGAAATCCTCATGTATCTGTAGCATTCGTAATGCTGAAAATGATCTTTTCACAATACACGAAGTTACCGGAATTGTTATTACAATTCTTATAAACTAATGTAGTTCTGGAATTAGCTACACTAAATATGCATTTGTTTTCATAATATTCACTGCATCACTAAAACAATTGCACATCAAGTTCTTCTGTCTACAGAAATCCAGAAACATGTTGCGATGTAATATGAGACGATCTTTCTCAAAGTCATTCTTGTAAAAATGTATTATAGCTTGCTCATCAGATTTTCCTAAAATGAACAACTCTACTTCTTTTAAGTGATTCATTGCAGTTGTACCAAATCTATCATCTAAACTATGCATTGTTTGATCTAGAATATCAAAAAACAGTGCACGATACATGTCTTCGGTTGTCTCGTAAAGATGTGAGCAACTTCCTTGATCATATCGGCTTGGAACTTTCTTTGGTCGCCGTAAGTTCTTCGACTCCCAAACCAACGCTCGTTTTAAAGATGTCTCTACAAAGTGTAGTAAACTCGCTTTCTCTTTTATTTTTTAAAACACTAATTACTGCATTTAGAAGTGTAGCAACTTTGCCAAACTGCAAGGATACCTTTTGCAAGGAAGCGATTAAAATATTTCTCTTTTTTCGAAAATTATTATAACCGAGATATATCAATACATGCACACATACTATTTTTGTTAAGAGTACCATTTTCAGAATTACATTTAGCACTTGATACGTTAATGGCACCGCTAGTTTTATTTAACTTAATTAAAAACTTATCCATTTTCACTTTGGGGGAGCCCAGTTTTATGCCAAAAGATAAATCACTCAACTGAGGAAAAGCAAAAAGAGAACGCGAGAACTAGCAAAACAAAACTAACGAGTATTATTTACAAGTTGTAAATTACAACCAATACAAAACTCCTGAGCGCCTGCCGCCTGAGCCACTTCCGAGAAAATCAGCTAATGCAACCAAGATCACCAGGATGTTTACCTAAAATATTTTAAATAAACATTTCCGAACTTAGTTTATTCTCGTTATTGTTTAGCTGTCATAGATAAAGTTGTTTTAGTGCGTTTTGTTCGTGCAATGGCAATAAACGTAGAACAGCTGACCGTAATAATCAATAAACTATGCAATTTGGGAATCAATTGCCAATTACGATTACAGCAATTCAGTGTTTGAATATTGAACGTCACCTTGCTTGTCAAGCGATGAGTTTCAGAACTGTTTCAATACATTTTGTTATACTATATCAAATATCTGAATTTATTTTTAGTCATCTTCGCATCGGGTGCTACGCACCCGTGGATAACTTTGATAGGGTGCAACTGCTCCTTTGCACCCATGTAGTCGCCGCCCCTGTTGTTGACTATTGATTCCGAAAATCCCTTGTATGCTGCAACATGTTTAATAAACTTTAATTCTTTGTTAAAATTATCTTTTGCCAATGGGAAATTCGGTATTCGTTGAATCAAAATTGAAAAGCAGCAAGTTTATGTGACAAGCTATGGTTCGAATCATTTGCTATGAATCGCATAGTGTTGGTATCTTTGCGGTAAATGTCAATATCTAAATTGTGGCTCTTTCTAGTCACTAAAGTATAAAGGAATGGCAACTTTCCATCGTTTTCTATTTTATGGGTAAATTTAATAATTTCAAATTTTGAATTTAAGACCCTAAAAAATTCTTGGGAGCTACAAACACTAGTATCAATGACTGCAAAAACTTACATACCTAAGCCAAATTTTCGGGATGTAATTTAAATTTTGTTTTAGATCTGTTTCAAATCTATTCATAAATAAATTATCCACAAATGAAGACAAGCTGTTGCCCACATTATTTCGTTTTTTTTATCACACTTTTTACAATTAATTTGAAAGTATGATTGATATATCCATGATTTCGCTAATTTTATAAAATATTCTACTTCTGAATTGTCAAAATGATTTTTAGATAATATATCTTTTAGATACTCCAAAGTTTTATCAATGGGAAATAGTGCACTAACATCAAATGATACTAACAATTCATCTTCAGCCAGTTCAACGTTTTTAATATTTTCAATAAAATTGCAAAATTTTTGATGCTGGGATGTGGTTGTTGATATTCAAAATTGTTGTTTATTTGATAATCATTTCTTAGATATACGTAGGAACGTACATTTTTGGTAGGACTGGATTGGATACCGTTAGTTGGAACTGGAGTTGTTCCACTACAATGTTTTTAGCAAGACCGAATTAAGGTGTTGCTCAGTAAAGGCCCTTTCATTAATATCAATAAAACCTCTTGCCAAAATAGTTGCTGGAATGTGAAAACATTGTAGTGCAGTGTAGTACCGAGAATGTACGGTTTACCTAAATTATATAAACTCGGAAAAGCATTGCCTCTAATTGTCTCAGGCATCAACGCATTAAAAACGTTGAGCTGATTGAAAATGAAATTTTAGTATTATTTAATGTTAGTGCATTATTTCCGCGCGTCCCAATTAATAAGACTTTTTAAAGTATCTAAAAGATATATTATGTAAAAACCATTTTGCAACTACGAAGTAAAAAAAAATGTAAAATTAGCGAAATTATGCATGGATCAATGATCAAATTTCACTTTGTCAAAAGATAAGTTTTACAAAAATTCAAGTATATTAAACATATTGCCACATGCAATGGTTTTTCGGAATCAATAGTCAATAGTATCATTAGAAAGCAAAAACGTAAATTAAATATTAAAGATGTGACTACGTTACAAAATATCAACCGCAAAAAAGAAAACAAATATGTAAAACTTGTTACATGTCAAAGTTAACACAAAGTCACTGCCTGAAATGAGGTAACATAAACGATGTTGTGCCGGTTGCTCAGTGGAGCCGGGGTGGGTTATATTTAAAAGTTTCGTGATTGAATTGGATCAACTTGACGAAAACACAAAATCGAAAAGTAATAATGTCGAAATCAAAGGGCGCCAGGAAGGAGTAAAGCTTAATGGACTTCTGGCCCTTGCCAACCACAAGTCCGCTCCTGGAGGATACACTCTAAACGGACTTACCTTGATAGAGTGTATCACACTAAAATCTGTAATAAATTAATAAAGTTACACACGCGGAGGCCAACGGAATTAAAAGCTCTTTACATTTAACAATTTAACATTTATTTGAACACACAAAAAAAAATAAAGACATAAAAATAAAGTATAATAATCAACAAAAATTAACCAAAACAACAAAAGGTATGTAAATGAACGTTCGATCAAAACAAAATTTAAAAATTATTTGAATCACTGCTCAACAACAAAATAATACAATACACAATTTAATAAAACCAGACACAAATTATAAATCTTAATTTATACGGCCGTGTGCGCGTCGAAATTACTCATTTACAATAAAACAAAAAAAAATAAACTTATTTAATCTAAAACTAATATATAAATCTTGAATCGAAAATTCGGTCCCGTTTAATAAATTTTTAACTCGGGATATGTCACAGTTCCGATAAAAAAAATACGGACAATAATTAGTTACATTAACGTTAAATCAATTCGAGACACTTGTAATTTTTACTTGAAATTCAAAGCTTTTAACACTCAATCACGTAAATAATATCTTCACGATTAAGTAAATGGTGCAACATAAATACCTTGAATTCGTTGTAACTTTAGGAAAGAACTTGTGGTTAGTTCATAGTGGCCAGTTGAAAGGTACCCCAAACAATTTCTATGACGGCGGAAGCATTTTCTTTTTAACACTTAAATAAAATCCGCACAAATGCGAAGACTGGATGTAGCACAACCCAACGATTGCATTGCCAACTTGAAACGTGAGTTTTTAATTTTGGAAACCATGAAGTCTACTTAAACCGTAAATTACGAAATTTGGAAAATCAAACTTTTCCACCACTACACTTAATTTTCACGGTTCCAACTAACTTCCGCGGTATTACATTACGATAGGGTAAAAGTACCCTAACCACTCAACTACATAACGGTACCCGGTATTTCTTAATTGGCACCGAAACAATCGTCCCCAAAACACAATTTTTCTCTTTTAACACTTCGCATTCCCACTTAATTCAATGAACTTGCGCCGTAAAATCTTTGTAAAAGATAGAACACTAAACGAACTAAATTAACAAAGATGAAAACTATAATTGGCCACGTGCGTTTTGTCACGTAGGCCTTGAAAGAAAGAAACGTTCTCACCGAAAAAACGCTCACTTCGCTAAATTGTCAGGTGCTCCAATCGCGCCCATAAAAGAACCCAACATAAACAAAGTATAGATACCAAGAAAAATTGATCAAATTACATTCCAAAAAGGAAGTCGTAAATTATCTAGCATTGTTATTTTACTGAGATAAACAAGTAAAATACTAAATCAAAATCAAAACCACGGAACTTTATGCATTCAAAAAAAATTACCAGTAACCATTGTAAAACAACTTGAAATACCAATAACCTTAAACCACACGTAATAAAATAACGAGCAAAACGTTTTCGATGCTACCATCGAACTAAACAAACGTACAAAAAAAAACATAAAACCGCAAATTCAGCCAGTTGAATCTACTTACGGGATCTTACATAAAAGATCCACGGCTAAAAATTCCAAACGCAGGTTACAAACTCCCGTATTATCATACCTATACTACAAAACAAATCTTTTCAAAATTTGATTACAAAATAGCAACAATCACTAACAATAACATAAAAAAGCTTTTAGGTAACCTGAAAGATCTATAGATATGTGCGATAAATCGGAAATATATAAAATTAGTTGTAAAGACTGTAACCAAATATATATAAGGCAAACCAGAAGATTCCGGAAAACCCTTTATAAATACCACTTATCTCATGTCAAATATAAGAGGATACACAAGTCCAATGTTGCCCGACATATGTCACATAAATTTGGTATAAATTAGCTTTAGTCATAATTATAGTTTTAGTATCAGTTCGCTGAGGATAACAGCATAACTTTCTAAATATTTAGACAAACAACACAAATTCTCCAACGAAAGCAATAAGAAGATCAAAACATCCCTTATTTCGTAAGGATGAATCACGTGTCATTTCATTTAGAAATTACATGAACTCTAATTGAATAGAATTCCATTTTATAAAAAAAAAACAAAAATGCTTTAAAGACATAAATACTGCTTGCAATTGTATAATAAACTTAAATTTTGTTAAAAATTGAACCTACAACAATAAAAAAGAATATTTTACTCAGAAGCAGGTGGTGTCTCGTTTTTTCTTTTGTGAAGTGTACATCAAGATATTTGTAATTTTACATATGTATATCATGCATTCATGAATAATTAAATCGTAGTTAGAAACATTGTTGATTACAACTTTTGGATTTTTTTTAATCGAGACTTGCTACTTGGTATTCTTAGTAATATTCAAATATGTTTCTATACCGCAACAAAAATACAACATTTTCATTCATCATCTAAAGGCAAAAACTCAGTATTTTCTCTATTGTTATTAGTTCATATTTGTCAATAAATTTCGTTTTATTTCAATCATTATTTTATGATTGTTTGCAAGTTTTCTTGATGAAAGTTGTGTACGTTCTTTTTAAAGATTCCAGTAAATTTATTATTATATTAATTTAAAATTTACGACTACTATTATATTATATATTAATATTAATATTTGTACAGTTTGATTATATACTGTAAATTATAATTTGTAAATAATAAGTGTTTCGTCTGCTTTTTATGTAATTTGCAAACATTAACTCATTTTTCTCCAAATGTTCTTTTTCAGATACATAGTCTTAAGCTGCGGTGTATTTGTAGACGAGATCAATGACGGAATGATGGCGTTAATGAACAAAGAGCAACTGGAAGTATTACGAAACGACTTATGTGCGAGACCAGGGCGAGGTCCTTTAGTTGTGCATGGTGCCGCTGGTACGGGAAAAACGTTGTTGGTTATAAAAAAATTACAACAACTTTATGAAATGGGAGAACTTGACGAAAAAAATAGAGCTCTGTATATCTGCTATTGGCCCGGAATTAAGTAAGTACCATAACACCACCTTAATAAAAATTGTTACACAAATATTTTCTTAGATGCGAATTGGAACAAAAACTAAAGATCCTAGGAATTGATGGTTTCGTTGATACAGCTCGGTTTTACATTTCTCAGACAGGGTTTCTTCAAAGAAATAACAAAGTGTATAAACATATTTTTATGGATGAATCAGAGGCCGTGTGTCTTTCGTTTGATTCTTCCATTATATCTAAAACACTTTCCACAATATTTCAAAGGTACCACGATGGTAATTGTTCCTATATGAACTGTCAAGGAAGAAACAACTCGAACTATTCTCTTAACAATTGCAAAAACGTACAGGACTCAACTAACAAATGGGGAGAGCTTTGGTTCTTAGTTGACATAAATCAAGCGTCGTTGTTTTTGCCAAAGCATTCGCCGCAAGTGTTGAAAACACCAGCTATTGTTTTAAATAAAGTTATGCGATCAACGGGTTACATTTTTAATATCTTTAAACAGTATTATTCAAATCCAATGCCAAAATTGCCCAAAACTATGTTGGCTCGCATGAATCTTAATGATATTCAGATAGGTCACGACATATCCGGTCCGCCCATTTTTTGGGTAAACACTGATAATAGCATAAAAGATACTACGCAAACCGTAGTAAACGTAGTAATTGATTTATGTGCTACGAAAGGATTTAAACCTAACGATGTATGCATTATACCATTTTTGGTAAATGATAAATTTGCACCAGAAGCAATAAACAGCGAAATCGATCAACATTTTGTGGAAAATGGGTATAGACCAAGAGGTGTTGGAGATGTTGAGAATTTTTTAAACAATAGAGAAGTAAATGATTTTCTTATTGCTTGGGCACTGCGTGTCAAAGGCTTAGAATTTAAAGTAGTCATTATGGTTGTTGAAGACGATGATTTTGACGCTAATGATTCTGAAGATAGAAGGAAAACGTATATAATTGCTTCTAGGTGCACATGCATGTTTATATTAGTATGCACCAAATCAGTTAAACACGACATTGACTTATTCAATGTTGTTGAGCAGTATCCTTTTAGTATAAAAATTTAGAAACTAAGTTGATTGTTTATCTTTTACATGTGCCAGACTTGTAATCGATATAGTTTGTGAACAATGTGATGAATTGATCTTTGACTAGTTTGTATACTTGTATGTTTTCGTTGAATATAGTTTATCTTTACATTTACGTAAGCTTAATCAGTAAATTTTTTAGCTGAAGTGTGTGAGTTTTCTTAATATATTTATAATGCATTTATTTTTTAATATACTTTTTTTCCAAAAGATGTTTGATTCTATAATTTTGTAATTGAATTTGTCGCCAATTTTTAAAAGCCAAATAGAGACCGGTAACTCTTGAAAAAAAGAACTACAAACAGGTACACTGAACTAGTTAACGCGGGGATTTTCATCTGGTTTATACATAATCAGCTAGAGCTCAGTCTTTTATCAAGCCTAATATCCAAGCTTATTTCAATACACTATCTAATACTGTGAAGCGACACAACGTTCTCCCCAAAAATATCTACAGTGTGGTGCTAAACTAATGAACAAAATTCAGAAATAAAAATTAACTTTGATGGAAGAAAATCATAATTAAATCTCAAAAACAAACGAAATTTAGCGCAAATGTTCAAATTACGCTCCGTTAACCATTTGGCACTAACCGATGCGAGTGTAAACACTTTGTACACTTAGCTCAAAGACTTCAGGAGTAATGTGCTCCACTTCAGCACGAATTCATTGGCCTAGCTCATCTAAACTATTTGGACTTTTAAAACAAACCTTTGATTTTAAATAACCCCACAGAAAAATTTAAAAGTCAAGTCTGGGGAACGCGCCGGACACTCAATTGCTCCTCGACGTCCTATCCACCTTCTAGAAAATGTGGCGTCAAGATATTGATAAACGTAGATTCTAAAGTGAGGAGGCGTTCCATCGTGTTGAAACCAAATATCCTGATGGGGTACATCTGCTTCGTGATAATTTGGAAACATTTCTGTCAGAGTTGACACTAAATCAAACTACAAAAAGTCCAAATAACGTGCTGCTGTAAAGTTTTCTTCAAAAAAATAAGGTCCCATTGAACGCCGTCGAATTATTCTAATCCAAGCATTTAATTTTTTTTGACGTTGATTGTGAGAGTCTCGAGTCTAGTGAGGATTTTTCTTGTCTACTACCCGCAATTGTGACGTACTGTCTAATTTAGGCAAAAAGTGGCTCATCAGAAAATAGCACATTGTTTAAAAAATTGGGATCTCGATCGAGCTAAACTGCAAGCGGTGGTCTGGATCATTCCCTTTTAATTCGTGAATCAATTGACCTATGTAAGGATAATATTTCTCTTGAACAATTTCACGACTAAAGAGTGGTCTACGTTGTTATTCAGAACTGGCTGACTTGTAGAATGGTGAGGATTCTCTTCAGCTTCAAGTAACGCATCTAATCGGGTTTCTTCGTTTACTCGAGGTCGAACTAGCCGAGGCAAATCATGGACGGATCCCGTTTTAGTAAATTTGGCAACCAATTTACTTACTGTGGATATTGCAATAAACGGTCTATTGGGATGTTCTTGGATGAATAATTAAAATGTTTCCTTATGTGTTCTTAGCTTATCACCATATCCAAACATTATTATTTACCGCCAAAGAGAATTCGCTTTTAAAGAACTTGCTAAATGCTTCTCTCACACTTCCACTAAATCAAGTGATGTTTTTAAAAAGTCAAATTAACGAGTAGTTTTTGTTTCCTTCATCAAAAATAGTACAGACGTGATAACGATATTTTGCAAAAACGCACATTACTCCTGAAGTCCTTGAATGTACACTGTCTCAAAAAAGTAATTGGACACTTTTAAGCGCGACCTACAAGGTAGGCAAACCAAACTTAAAAATTTGAGAAGAAGGAATACAGAAATTCTCATCTTCCAATATCCATTACACGACGCTATTTTCCAAGCGACAGACATATTTTTACTTTTTATACATAAACTTTAGTTCGCTTCACTTTCTACGTACTCTTTCTTATTCCGCCTTTAATTATTTATAAATCGCTTTGTCTAATTGGTATTGTAAAACGTAATCGCTCGTAAGTCATATTTGTAAACTGATAATGATTTTAACTTCTTTAAACTTTCATCATGAAATTTGTACTAATTATCGTTTTCCTCAAAGTTACTATAAAGATGTATTTAAGAACGGCAAGACTGATTCCGCCATCTTCTTTTTTTACACTCCAACTCCACAGGAATTTCAACCTCGTGACTACCAAATTTTCAGCGGCGTGACATCATGAAAATTTTTCAATTGTAACAGGTGTTTATTAGCTCAACAGATAAGAGACACATGTAGAGGTGTGCAAACCCGCTAAAGAATAAATAACGAGTTACCCCGAATAAGCTTTCAATCCAAAAAACATAAAAGTCGACCGCATGTTCACGTGGAATTGCGTGAAACAACTTAATGATGAAAGCCTTGTTGGGTATAGACACCGCTAAATGGAGGTTTGTGTTACATAAAACGTTACCGGAATAAAAATGAATTCGCGCTTTTAAAATTTGACAGTCAACCTGTAACGTCCCGTTTGAGTTTATTACAATTGAAATTAAATTTTACATTCGTTTATTTTTGCAACTAATATTGCACGTAAATTTATTCAGTTTGGCAACGTCGCGTTGTTCTAACTCGACTTGAGTGTAGCTTTTAAACTTGCAGTTCCGCTGGGGCCACGCTTGGCGTGCGTGTCGTAGTGATGCGGGGAAGTCAAATATTCTTGATTATGGCGTAAAAACGCATACAATTTAATTTTTATTCATTCCATGTAATTATTGGTGAGTTTACCTTTATTTTGATATAATTTTTCTATTGAATTCAATATTTTTAGTGATTTCGCAATATTGCGCAATACAGTTAGACAAAGGACTTTATTTTGAAAGCCGTTGTTGTAAATGCAGCGTGAGGTCTTTTTATTGGATCTTTCTTTTTATTGGAACTTTTATTTGTATTCTGGATCTTTTACTTTTTTGGATTTGTCGTTTAATTAATGGATTATCAGTTACTGAAGTTTATTATGCTTTGGTTACATTCCTTTAGAAGAATTTTATCACTACAGCAAAGTATGTGCTAAAAATAGAAGCTATACGAAACGTCATATCATGTGGTGAGTCAATTGGAATTAAGTTACATTTTAAATTCAGTTATTAAAACTTTTCACTCGATAACAAATCAAACGTTTACGACATTTGCATTTAATATTAATTAATAATTAGATGTAAGATTTTACGCTTTTTATTAATCACAGATTTAAAGGTGGTTGGCGCCCTAATATTTTATTTTAAATCCTGTTTTATTTCTAATATGTTTAATTCAAATATTGTTCTTTGTTCTCTAATGTAAATAGTATATTAAGTTATAGTTAATAAATTAACGGAGTTCACATCTTTGTATTTACTTGCATTCAACCCATACCTGTCTGTGCTTGCGATTGCTACCGTGGTCAAATTATTATTTTTACTTTTATTAAATGTATTTTTACTTTTTATTATACATTCTTTATTCCGTCAGTGAATTTTTTATTACAAACCATGAAAGGTGGGCGTGTCGAGGATAAATCTTATACTGAAAAATTTTTAATATACCAAATTTTTAACATAACACAAGTTCATCATTTGAAACTACCAATTTTATTTTGTAAGGTGACGTAATTATGTGATATGAACCGTTGAATTTGAGAATTTCGAAACAATAGGGGAAACCATGCAACAGCGGCCACCTTTTTTCTTATTTAGGTCTGGTTCCTTCGATACTGACAATGAGTCGACTTTAAGTATGTCAACTAAAAGTATCTTCGTTTAGCTTCAATTAACCTTCTTTACGTTTCAGTAATGAAAATAGAGAATGACATATAGCGTTTTATTTATTTTTTGGTACATGTGGCCACTGTTGGAAGCATGTGGCCACCCACAGTCCCAACATTGCTCACAACTGTTAATTTAAAAATAACATGAGAAAAAACACACTTGTTAATTAAAACTAAGGAAAAAACAATTAAACTTTAAGAAATAACAACAAAATACATTTTGATGCATGGTTAATTGACGTTAAAAAGGTCAAGTCCTGTAAATGAGAAACATTTTGCAGTTCTTGCTGTTCCACCAGTATTCACAGGATCTTGCAGATGTATAATTATGTGAACAGTCGATGTATCCTCCACATTTGGAAAAACAAACTTGTTTCCAGTATGCTTTCTCAAAAAAGATTGGTAAATTCATCATCAGCCAGGATTTCCATTATTTTACCAACAAAATATTTAATAAGTTTTTTTGTGCAAAATTTAACTAACACAAAGCTATTATCTTTTATATTTTCTAGATTATTAAAATTTTCATGATCTTCAAAATCTTCGGATAGAGTAGATGACGCAAATGACAGGTCTAACAGGTCTTCTTCATTTTCCGTTGATGAACTTATTACAGCTATATTTTGACTGTGTAGCTTTCGTTTAACGGCAACTTTTAGTTTTGCATCTCGTTCATTTTGAAGTATTAGCAAAAAGGGAGTGCTAGTCAAAATCTGTGTTGATTTCTTTTTTCTACCGCCTTTAGAATTTTCAACTGGCTTCTTCGCCTTGGGAAGCGGAATAATCATTTCGGGAGAAAAATACAAAGTTTCGTTTTCATTATTGTCGTTCTCAATTATTTCACGATCTACATAGGAGGAAACTACATTAGCTGGAGGAGTAACTGATGTGATGAATTTAGAATTTAGGTCACGTGTTTTAGAAAAATTGAAATAAAACTATTAAACGCAAATTTGGAAACTAAAGAGACAACAGGGGTCAAAGAAAATGAAGTAAATATGATAAAATATAATTTGGTTTACACATAAATTAATTTGAAAGTAATAAAAAATCACTCACCAAATTTAGTTAAATGTAGGTTATAGCGCCTTCAAACACGTTGTTACCTTTGACATGCGCGTTTTAGAACTAAGTGTCCCTAGAAGTTAACCACTGCATTGTTATGATATTAGACATATTTGGAAGTAGGTGGGGGCATTTCGCGGCAAATAATTCGAAAATATTTGCAAGTGACCACTGTTGGATTGTGGCCACTGTTGAATGATCTCCCCTAATGTCTTGATTTTTTCAAATAGAACGGCCAGTAATTTTTTACATCATCCAATTTAGAATATTATTTTCTTTCGATTTCATCTTAACCATTTTTGTTTACTCATGTATTTTTGTCACTGACAGTTTTCACACATTTAACAAAAAGGCAAGTTGGCTTTGGGTATTGTTTAGTTATCATCCCTTCTTTTGAAATGCCATTTTATTAAGAAAAAGTCGATCTGGTGTGCAATTGTTCTTATTGTGTATTTTCTTGTGTTCTTAACCACGTTTCTTATGGTTATGTTATCGAAAACCTTTGATGTCACGTATCTATGCAGAACGTTTCCCAAATAGTGTCACCCGCTCAGTGGCAGATGGAGAACTGTATGTTATTTACGAATTCAATTTTTTGAAGAATGTATCTACGCTTGAAATCGACGTTTTTCTTTAATTGATACCGTTAAAGTACGACACTAATTTTTTTCTTTGGAAAGAGAATAACAAGTTTATTTATTTTATGCTTTATTAATTACATATTATCTGTGTTAGTTGCTGTCATGGTGTAATAATACACCATTTGGTTGCTGTTATCGGGAATTTATGTGCATATTTCCCCATTATTTATTTTTAAGATTAATTAATTAAAATTACTGGCGAGAACAATGGTAATGATTGTCAAAAACAGTTCCACTACAATTGCCGCAAAAACAGTAGGAGTACTGTCAGCGGACAGTCGATCTTGATCTGCGTTAAAAGTTGGTTTGCTATCGCGCGTCAACGCAAATTACAAGACGTTATGGAGTATTAGCATGGGCCGTTTCTCCGTACGCAAAGCAAAAGTGTCTGCCTGTGACAGTTCTAAAGTATTAGCTGAAAAAAAACATCGAGCGGATGAGTCACCAGGACCCAGTACTTCTTTGAGTATCAAGAATGCAGCAGGTGTGTACATCGAATCCGGTGATACAATGAATATTAGCACGTATGTGTACAGGTCATCGTCTTTTTCTACTGATAATATTCATATACCTCTAATTGCCCCAAGGTAGCCGAAGTGGGTATATGTTTTTCCGACATCAGAACTTACAAAAAGAGGATAAGTGGAACATCGACAGGTGTAAGAAAATCACTTTGAGCAGTATCCATGGCTTGTTTTTTTACGGTTCCAGCAAGGACTCTTCTGCTTGAATTGTGCGATATTTGTGCACAAAAAGATGATCGGTTTTAAAACAAGTTGCCTCGCAAAAAACTTGTCACAGAGCCATTAACTAAGTTTGCTAAACTTTCCAGATCTTGTGGTTAGCATTATAAAGCAAGTACATCTGCCAAAATGTTTTTGACGACTGGCGATAAACCCGAACTTGACATCAGCTACCAACTCTCAACACAAACTATGGAACAAATAAAAGAGAGCAAAGCCCGTCTTACATATATATATAATATATATATCTCTTCATGGAAGAACTTTCCCTAAAGAAGGCGCCGAGATGACGGGAGTCTACTAACCGACAGTTTGAACATAACGTGGTGGTTAGTGAAGGGAACTTTAGAGCCCTACTTAGATTTGGAATCGACGCTGAAGATTTGCAGCTTAAAAATCACCTCAAAACAAGCTAATCAAATGTAAGACCACATACTAGAAACTGGTACAATCTTGTACGGACATATCATTGCCTAATTGAGTTTAGCTGCAAGATACGCTAATGATTACGGTAAATTAAATTAAATGGTTTTGAAGATATTCACAATCGGACAATGAAAACCGAAGCATGTCACATATTGAGCGCAGTTTCACAGATGAAGTATTAGGAAATACAGTACAAAAAAAATGGGAAGTCTGTTAGTTGTACTGGAAAATTGTGTGCGTATTAGTTGTGATGGATGCTCTGTGAATATCTCCGAGTTAAAAGGAGCCGTGAGGACAATTTGAAAGAAAGCAATTAATAACAGAGTATCACCATGTCGTAAACATCAACTCAATTTGGGTATTTGTCGAAATTGCAAAGTCTCGAATATAAGAAATGCTCTTGGTATTATTGAAAAAATTGTGGCATTTTTTACAGCATCAATTAAGCCACTCTAAAATTCTACCTCAAACACTCACTGCTGGCACAATGTCAAACAAGATGGATCGACCGTCACGATGCAATCGTACAATTTGCAGCCGATCTTCCGACAGTCAGTAGAGTTCTAAGAAAGATTGATTGGAGAGATTGGAGAGACCGAACAACAGCATCTAAGGCCAGTATTCTTCTTAAGGCCATGTCAAACTCAGACTTTATCATCACGCTCTTCTCACTTAGTGACATAAGGAGCGTTACACATCCTCTGAGCAAAATTCGACAGTATCCTGCCATGGGTATTGCTACAGCTAAAATGAGAATAGAGGACACCCTAAATGTGTAGGACCAACGCGAACCATTTCTAGGGTGCACTTTGCTCGCATCGTAAAAGAAACCTAAACAGCAATGGAAAAGTTAAATGTAGAAATGGGCATCTCCCGTCTGGCTGGGAGACAAAGTCACAGAGCACATTTTGACGTAAATGACGACCTAACTCTAGATGTGTGTTCCAGTAATGAGTATCCGACCCTTCAAAAACTGTACACAGCGCTCGCTTGTCTCCCTGTGTTGATATCCATGGTAAAGAGAAGTTTCTATACCTTGCGTCGTACAGTTGAGGTCGACTATGAATGAGGATCGTCTGGATAAACTTGCACCCTAAACACCCATTTGGACATTGACTGTTACGTCGAGGAAGTCATGAATCAATTACCCATTTGATCAAATTATTAGGTATTTAAGAAGTTTGCTTACATAATGACCTGCAAGTTGGTTTAAGGTTTTTTTTCGGATATCCTCACATCATTTAGTCTCAAAAACTAACTCGCAACGAGAAGTGCAACAAGAAATAAAGAGAAATCGGAGAATACGTTCACCATCTGCGTGTTTATATGTACACCGACGGCGATAGTGATGCACCCCTCTCTTAAGGTTTTTTCTGAATTCGCCACTGCACCCGCAAGCGGCTTGGTTTAGAAGGTTGTTGGAAATATATCTAAACAGCGGGCAAGTACAATATCCGAAAAAAGTTTATAAAAGTACCGTTGTTATTGAGATAACGAATTTCAAGTTTTGAACGCAGTTGTAGAGAATCCACACGCAAGTGTTCGTGAAATTAGCAACATGTGAAACATTTTAAAATCTGTGCACATTGTAACGTGTAAATTTCAACTTCGAGCAAAAATCCGCCTGAGAGTTAGGCAACTTACAGTAATACATTCGACCTCGAGTCGTGGTTCTAAGTCACGCTTGTGAGGGCGCGCGAAGGTTGTTTGCCATCTACAAATTTCATTTTTATGCTGTCATTTGGTCGATTAACAACGGGGGAACGTCGGAGAGGTGAGATAAATGGAATTTCTTTTTCATCTTGTAACATCTACTACAACGACGCTTTATTTTAGCATTTTGAAAGTAAATCCGACTAAACATCCGGTGCGAATAAGATCAGCACGATGTATTTGGGCGGCCAGACGCATAAAGTGGGTTAGTATTTCACACGTGGTTTAGAAATGGAGGCGAACCAACTAATGCTCACAATTTTTAGCTCTTTTCTTTTGATGTTGATTTTGATTCTGGATGCTTGATTCTTGATTCTGACTTCTTCGTCCGTCGTTCTTAATTATGTCTTCGTGGTCTTACATCTGTAATCCGGTGGAAATGGTGGACACACTAAAACATTTCGGATTGTCGACAAAATAAGGGAAACAACAGGTATAAGGATCCCAGAGGATCGTTGGCGCGGTGCAAGCGAGGTATTTATGAAACCTTATATCTTCGAGTCGCGGGAGACTCGCTCGCTGTCAATCTTATTTCGGCCAGACGCTATAGCCTTCGGTTATCATCATACGCGGTACGTGCGTAGTGAACTCGAGATCGCTTTCTTTGTCGACGTTTGTAAATTTCTCAGAGTAAGAATAATACAATTTATGTGTAAACGGACACAAAAGTGAGATGTAAGGTCTAGTGAATTTTGTTTTAATCGATTACGTTAATTACCGGTCTTAATTATGATGTACTTTTATAACTTTATCTTATCAGAGTAATTCTAATGCGTATTTATAGCTTGTCGAATTAAGTTTAGTAATATCTAACGTAAATTTTTTCTGTAAAACATTTTGATAGTAATTATTCAACGCTTTATCTTGTAATGGTTGAGTCATTACAATTATTTATCGTAACTTCCCATTCATATCTGCGTCATATAAAGTAGTTTATAAATTCATCAAGGGTAGAAATTTGGGAGCTATGCCGTCTCTCGGAAACTAATTATTTGTTATATTGATTACCGGTTGTGCGGAGCTTGATCAAGATCCACCGGGCGGTATTTTGTCTACGGTAACGCGATTACATATTGCTAATAGCTACAGTAGCCGCGGTGATAGTTATCTATAAAATCTTATTAGCTTCTGTGGCTCCCAGGATCTATTTTTGGGACCTGTTTATTTATATGTAATTTATATATATGTGTTGACTATTTTTCTTGTTGGGGGTTATATAAATAATTGATAGGGATTTTACCAGTGGCGTAACCGTCGAGGAGTTTGTGTTTCTTCCGTTCCGGAAGGAGGCTGTGAATCATTTATTACAATAAATGGTTATTGTTAATACAAAATATGTTTTCTTTTGGGGGACTTCGGGTCTAGGCTCTCCTTTTCTCCTACCTAGACTATAATTTCTGCGATACAAAAGTTTCGAGAAGAGGTGGCGCACTTGGGCATTTAGCTTACCGGAAGAAATTTAGTGTCTTACGATTTTCTTTAACCCGACGACCATCTGCGGCGAGGCTAGCCGAAAGGTAAGCGACAACATCAGGGTAATTACGTTTAAGAAATATTATTCTTCATTCTTTCTTTTTTTCTCCACCTTCCCCATTAGATCACAATAAATATTGTAACAACATAGTATCATCCGTATCATCACTGTTATATTACATATAATCATATACTAGTACTCCTGGTACTTATACAACTCTGAAGGCAACCGTGTTTGGAACCTGCCTGAGAAAGTCAGTCTGCTGTATCCATCCTCGGTGGCAACACCTCGTTTGTTTGATGTTAAGTTTTAGTGACTATAATAAAAATATTGCTCTTCTTGAAGTCATTAACGATACTGTAACAATCATTGTTTTTAGATGGTATCATGTCATCATCAATTACATCAAGAGTTAACAAAAGGTGATTTCGAAAGAAGAAATTTACGGAAGACAAATACTTCTTCGAAACTTTCACCAAAATGGATTGGTACAGCTACATAATTTCCATTACTGCTCCAATGAAAACTCTCATTTCTACTAAACAACAAAGATGTGGTTACAACAAGACGGAGCTCCCGCACATAATGCCCGGCAAGTTCGTCAGTTTTTGGAAGCAAACCGAAAAAATTGATTGGCTTCTCAGATCGCCGGATTTGACAAAGTGTGTATTTTGTGGGGTTTTGTAAAAAGTAAAGTTTACCAAACGCTTCCAACAACACCTGACGATTTGAGAAATTAGGTTCGTTTGACTTTTAGGGATATTATACCTACAATGCTCGCCATTGTAATTAGTAACTTTAAAACTAAAAAGGATGTAATCATTTTTTATAAACACTGTTTCTCTATTCTTAAATGGTTCAAGAAAGTCACTAACTTTTCAGTGCTATTTATTATTAAGAAGAATTAAGCAATACTACAAAAGCAAACAATATCATAAACGGCGTAGAAGTCTTAGGAATTAAAAAAAAACTTTCTTAGGGTTTAAAAGTTTTACAATTTGTGGAGAGTAGAAAGCCAAGTAGAAATATGTTTTGACAGGATCTTACCAATACCTACAAAACAAGATAAACAAGCAATCGACAACGGTTGAGAGATTCAGATGCTATCGTGTGGGAATTAAACTATGCTAGAGTTTAAGTAAACGGTATCAGTACGATAAAAATATTTAGTTAAAAATTTAAATAAACGTGATTAGTTTGGTTTACTTTCTTTCTGTTTCAGAATTTGCTTTTTTTGTAAATAAATTATAAACCGCATTCTATTTGCGTTTAAAAAAACAGCGCACTCGCAATCCCAAAATTCACAAAACACAAAGGCTCATAGACAATGGTTAAAGAACTAAAGAAGAGATAACAACACAGAAAGGTTTGCAGACACTTTAAAATTACATTTCAATTTCATTTACGACGCCATCAATGTAGTTCGGTTGTTCGGATCAAAACATTCAAAAACAGGTTTTTAGGTGATAAACAAAAGTAGACGGGTGCGCGAAAATTATTGTTAAACCGCCAGCGCCGGTCCCGTTCAAACAGTTAAATTTGGAATAAATAGATCTCTTTCAAATATAAAAAAAATTTTTATAAACAACGCTTGGTTGTTTCAGTGCGTGGTGACGGAAAGCTAATGAATTTCTTTCATCAACTTCGTAAATAGTGTCAATCTCAGATCCCATTTGGAATAAAATTTTAACCAACCATTTTAAATTCGCAAATTTATACTGGGCATCAAATTAATTTGAAAGCAGAGGAGATGGTTGCAATTAAAGTTTACAGGCCGGTCGTGACTATCTAAACAAATTCAAATTGTTTGTTGATTGTAACTATGCGGTAAATGATGGTTGTAACTGCTGTAAAATCCGTAAAATGTATATATGTATTGTGTTAATTATTTTCTTTAATTAGTTTTAATTAATTAATCATGTAAAAAAACAAATAATTAAAGCATTAATAGCAATGTTTATTTCTTATCATTTTATTGACCTAGCTTAACAAAATATACTTTGTGTACACGATCACGTGTATCTTTGGTTGTAAACAAAACAAGATTTCTTTAGTTGATGCATAAGTGATTCGTACATTTACTTTTATAAATATTTAATTTAATTTTTTTTTTATTGTGTATAACAGTGATACGTTTAAACGTACGGTGAGTGTAATTATCCACACCAGACGTAGATTGTCCGTTGAGTAATATCCTAATAGACAATTGCTTTCAATAAAATGTACTTTGGCGTGTGTGCAATAAATTAGCGAAACTGAAGGTGTTCTTCCTACCTACGAAAGTAGTGGTTGAGAAAAAACACCCCATGTATTAGCAACGGAACAAACGGACACGAAGTAAGACTAAAGAAATTTGCCGACGAGTCCAACAATTAACCGACATTGATTTTGAACCGCGACATGAATTTTGTGAGTGGCTACAGCAACAACAAGCTTTTGACTCTGACTTTAGTGCCAAAATATTATTTTAAGATGAATGTTGTTTTACACGAAATGGAGTGCTGTATTTTCACAGCATGCATGTTTGGAATGAAAAAAACTCTCATGAAATCCAACAAAGTAACTTTCAGTGGCGGTTTTCTATTAATATTTTATTTTGAGAAATAGTTTAATTGAACCGTATATTTTATTAGAAACTTTTGCGCAAGAAATTGATGTCTTGCCCCTTGAGGTTCGCAGAACAATCTGGTTTATGCACAATGGAGCTCCTCTGAATGTAAGTGTCCCGTTTACGATTTCTTAAATATGATTTTTACAGTATATCACCGTCACTGCAGATTTATAAATACTGTCCGCGGATAACATAATCACTAACGGCACTTATTTATTTACACCGATAAATTTTCTTTAAGACTGACTGACTTCGATTTCCTCCATTTACTCTTTTTTCGTATTACCTTTGACGATAATATTTAGTTTGTTTCTTAAATCGTCTGGAATATTCTGGTTCGAAAACGTTTCAACACAGTTAGATTATTTAGTATTTGTTCAAATATATGATTGACTTCTTGGAATGATTTTGTTTGGCACACAACACGTAGGCGTCATGTGCACTACTTATCAAAGTGTATCATTTAGAGTGACCATGTCAAAACGTGCGTCGTAACGAAAAAGAGCAAATCAACATTTACTTAAAGCTGTCATATCATTTTTGAAGAAACTGACAGCATTATAGACGTTTTTAGCGTTTGCGGATCAAAAAATTTCCCCAAATGGAATACGCAGCAAACGTGTTAAAACTGATAGAGCATCCCAGGACTACTATTTTGCCGGTTATTAAGACACCGTTATGATTCTTTAGCCTCTAACTCGCACAAAATATAATAATTATAAACTAAATAAAGTCTGATCGTGAATCAGCAAATCACTATAATTCAAAATGCTGAAAAAACTCAAGTATGGTTACTGATTAGCAGTATCGGTTTCTCCGTTAGGTCATTTGGTCAACGAGCCTCCAAAACAATGCTAAAAATTGTTTTAACTTACAGTTACAAATATGTAACGTTTAAATTCTCACTGAATTCACAACACATTCGAAAATTACTCAAGGGTCATATAGTAAAGTATCAATGCGTTTTAATATTGAAATGATCCTACAGCATTGACCACCAGTCTGCTGATTAGTAACTAACTTAACGGCACAGCTTTCCAGAAATAACGCATTCATTTGTTAAAAATTATACAATAAGGATTATAAGAAATAGTCTAGATAAATTCAGACATTTTATTTACACAGTTTTTAAAAATGTACATAGATGTGTGTAAAAGCACCCCCCAAACTGTATTATTTGTTTTAAAAACATCAAATACATTTTATAAATTAAATAAATTGTAACTAATAATTATGTACACTTTAAAAATAAACAAAAATATTTTATCACTATATTAATTACAATTAATAAAATAAGATCATCCATAGTTTAATTATTAAGTTGTAAAATATACAATACACATCTTATTTGTTTTTAATATACAATTAGAATTTGTGATTTCATTTTTTAAAACATCTCAATTTAATAAAAATTTATTATTTTTAAAGTTACTGCAAAGCATAAGTAAAATCCAAAATTAAAATTAAAATCAATATAAAATCGGCGCTGCAGCAAAATTAATAAAGGAACAACTGAAAAAAATCTAACGAGATATATAAGGTTAACTAGTACGACATGTTGGCGCATCTTGCCCTTCGAGAGGACTGACTCTATAACCCATATTTGCCAGCATAGTTTCAAAAGGATCCATAACCATTCGTTGTTGGTTTGCTTCAACAGCAGCCCAAGGATCACCCACGATGCGAGTATTTTCTGTTCCTTCCTAATTAATATTAATTAATATTAACTTTCAGTTTAAGTTTTAAACTTCTTAACGTACCTCGCTCATGGGTGACCATAATTTTACAACAGGATCAATACCACTTGTTGCAATAAAACAGGCACTAGGATGTGGTTGAACACAATTAACAATGGATACGTCCCCCCATAAAGCTGTGGTAATATTTGTCGTTTTACGATCCCAAATAAAAATAACACCATCATCGGAACCCGCGCAAATATAATCGCCATTTTCTCCTACAAGACAAACTTTAGAACTAATTACAGCATAATTATTTATTACCGAGAAAATTTGCTTCTTTTATATCAGTCGTAGTATTGCAATGGCCAATAAAGTGAGTTTCATAATCTCTAGATTCTAAACGAAGCTGTTTCTCTTCATCGCTAAAAGCTTTTTCACTGCTAGTATCATTCTCTTTTTTATTCCTACGAGTTGTGATATCTGTGTGCAGCCCTTTTATTTGTGCGCTTTCTTCCGAATCAGAATGGTTTGAGTAAAAGTATTCGAGCCATTGATATGCCTCTTCAATCCAATTTAATGCTATCAAACATTGTACTAAACCTAAATACGCTTCTTTATTATTTGGCCAATTTTGAATTACGTATAGGTAGTCTCTTGCAGCTGAATAAATATCTCCAGTCCTATAAATAAGATCCCGCTTAATTTTTTTTAAAAAGTGTTTAACATTAACAGTTACGACTATTTTCCAAAAAAGAAAAAACTTACCATTTTCTATTAAATAAGGATCTACCTCTTTCTATATAGTCACAGGCACAAGGTTGAGAAGAAATTCGTTTATTAAATTTAAACAA
This sequence comes from Aquatica leii, assembly GCA_035610365.1. Taxonomy (NCBI): domain Eukaryota; kingdom Metazoa; phylum Arthropoda; class Insecta; order Coleoptera; family Lampyridae; genus Aquatica; species Aquatica leii. Next base: position 170,108,719 of record CM069433.1, read on the forward strand.
TTTCCTACTTGAAGTTATCGTAGTACCATTACTTCTCTAAAATTAAAATTTTCATTGCTTCAATTTTTACACACTGCTATTATACGATCTTATATGCATAAATGAATGTAACTGTTAGGCTGTTGGGTATGTCTAATAGCAAAGAGTATATAATAGGGAAGAGATGTAACGCAGTGTTTAAAAACGTATATGTGCAAGTTGTGTTGCCTATCTATCTTTGACTATAAATTTGCAAGTTGAAGTCATATTACACCTTCAAAAACAGAGAATAGTTAAGTATTTATCCGCCAGTAGACACCAACAACTTTTTTGTTCAACGGTGTTGCCATATAGTACAAATCAGTTACAGAATATTTAATTTGAGATTCTCCTTAATTTTTTTTTATAAATCACTTTACTTGAACAAGTCAAAGGTTGAAAAATTGTCGACGTCTAAATGGCTTAGTTTACATACTTTATATTACCTCAAAAGTGTGAACTGACATAAAATAATAAAGATTTTATAGTAAGGATTTTGAAATTTAATTCGTATTTACATGAATATCTTTTTGTAATGACAGATCCCACTCACAGACATTAAAATATTTCTAGGGTGTTTGCATAACTGTTATTTTGTTTGTTTCATGAAAAGATAAAATATTTAGGAATTTCATCTTTTGTATTTTGTGCTTATGCTTTTCAAGGTCGGGCCAGAAACACAACCCTTAGTAATTGTGACAAATAAAGTAAACAAGTTGATATTCAACTTTATGTTTCTATTTATATTAATTCTAACAGACCGTTAACAGTTATACAAAAAATTATGCATAGTATGCAGAATCATCTTTTAATTCACGCACGCAAATGTTGTATGTAAAAGGTGGTTAAATTTAAAACTGTGTTCTTAACTGTTAATTGAGTATTTTAATTAGTGTATATGTACTTAATATCAGTGGTCATAGTGATCACGTCAAATAATGAATTGCTATCGTCTATCGCGATTATCGATCTTTATTTATAAAATAGCAATTTCGGGAAAACAGATCACAAATAAAACTGAACAAAAAAAATCAAGGAATATGTTATGCATATTTAAAAACTGATTATGTATCTCTGTGTTATGAACATTTACAAAACTAACAATTTTACCTGAAATTTTCTTTGAAATAAATGTACATTAAGTCATTGCCCTTATAATACCTACACAGGTAATTTTTAAAATAAAATCCGGGAATTTTCTGTACAGAGTTATTAACTCTTGTTAAAACCCCTACACATTTATTTATAAAAAAAACAACACATGATTTAAATATTATAGTCCTTATAATTTTTACCAATAATATAAGTCTTTAAATTTACAAAAATATATAATTTAAATACATACGTATTTTGTTTAAAAAATGCTTCAAAAATTGCTGACTAATGTAAATTAGCCTAGCATTGATTATGATATTTTTCTCGCCCCTCCACCAAAAAATTTGTACTTAGATTAATTTTCCATAAATTATCGTCTCTTTTGCTTGCTTGTGTTATGGTGTTATGATGAATTTTTGAAATTCAAGTTTTTTAGAATGGCCAAAATATAATGCTGTGTATTTAATTGTATTGTAACAAAATTGTACTTAAACCTAAGCAGCTTAAGAAGGATTGTATATTTTAAGTAAACGGGAAATTTAAAAGCCGAATCCTTTACCGAAATGTCTTTAGAAATCTTTATGGAACCACCTTGCTCTCAGAAAATACCAGTTGTTGGCTCCTTTTAAAACGACACTTGTTTATTACGCAATGTTTAATTTAGGCATAAGGGGTGAGCTATCAATGACGTTATATTTAACTACAATTCCAAACGACTATAAAAAGTTTATGACTTATTAATATGAAAACCTAAAATTTAAATTTAAAAAAAAATTGAGTATGCGTTTATATTGCGTATATATTTTTTATCTTTAATGGACTATTAAACATACATGTGAGAAAATTTCTTACTCTTATTTTTTTTTTTAATTATGTCACCTGTATGTTAGTTATAGCATTTACAAAATATTTATTGCCTTTTATTGAAATTTAAAAGTAAATAATTCAAAAGTTTAGAAAAACTGACATAAAGCAGGTAATTACAGTTTCTATAAAATATTCAAATTTGTAAAATAGTTATGTATTAAACTATATGCTGTACGATTAATATAATATTTTAATCATGTATTCAAAGCAAATGTATCACATTTTTTGATTTATGTTGAAATTTATTAAAATACTATTTTTTGTTGTGTTTTTATTAATGGGATTTAAAGTTATTGCTGAATTTCACAATATGGCAACACTGAAATTAATTTTTTTCAAAACGTTACAGAACTCTTTAAAAATTATGTTTGTAGACGCAATATCAAGTTTAGTTTAGTACCGGCTACAACTACGCGAGGGCCAGACTTTGAAACCCCTAGCGGACGAGTTCTTTTAGGTACTACGGTATAACCCGTAAGGTTGATTCTCTTCCCCATTATATACTCTTTGCTAATAGCAACATTTTGATTGTTAAAAATGATTAAAGCAACCGAGTTTTGAAAAAGTTAAACCGAGTAAAGGGCGATAGTGTATTACAAGGTATTAATATAGGATAGCGTTTTAAACGTTGAAGATTTGGTAAATGTATTGTTAGAGATGTGTAAGTTCAAAAAGTTTGTTCATGCTTCGTTCTTGGTAGAGATTCGATTAATTGAATTTCGGAACACCTTACAGTTACTTTACTATTATTAATATCACACTCTTTTCAACTTTAATAAACTGTAAAAGTGTTTATTGAATTATACCCAAGGTCCGCTTATAAAGCATAATTTATAATAGGTTATGGGGGCAATGGACTTCAAGACTCAAATTGAGAAACTCGAAGGGTCAAGCAACTAGAGTAAATGGAAAAGACAGATCGAGTTGTGGATCCATCAAAATGTACATGATTATGCAAAGCGTGTACTTGTAGCTCCAAAACTAGAACCAGGTAGCAAAAGTGATGCAGAATTCGTAATAAGAATGAAATTTGGGATAAATTACTGAGTGTTTACGAACAGAGTTCTGGACAAAGAGTTGACAGATTAATGGAAGAGTTTTTCAAAATGTCAATGAATCCCATTGAAAGCATTGCAGCAACTCACTTAAAAAAAAAACAAACTTCGAATTAAATGATAAACTAGAAAGATTAACGAAAACTAAGCTCCCGAAGCTACTCCTCATAAGTAGAATTATGTCAGCACTCCCTACAGATTACTTTGAATTCAAAAGTGTGTGGGAATCTATTCCCATTGAAGAGAGAACCATAAATTTGTTAACCCTTTGTATCCTGGTGGTTACACCGCGAATACACATATTTAAGAATTTATTTCTAGTTGCCTGGGTAGCTTACGCTGAAACCACAGTAGGCGGGGCTTGCTATAAGGTTCATTTTGAAGTGTACATTCGACAGATTGCTATTTTCCCGCATTTAAGAAACTGGCATAAGGTGTTTACACGTGGTTATGAACTAAGGTGGTGTTGCTTAAAAATTTGTGAATTTGCTATAAAATTTGATGTGATGGCAGGTAAGAATTTATAAACATTGAAACATAACGAATAAACCATTGTTAATATTAATAATGTACGATGTCAGATTATTATAACCTTATGTTTTTGTGTTGTAAATTATGAGGTTGAGGCGTAAGATCACTAGGCACTGAGTATCTTTTTCAGGTGGTAAATCACGCTTTACTTTTCGTGAGATGGAAGTCATGTCCCAGGATGAATTTTTAACACTATTAGAAGAAATTCCTTCTGGCGATGAATCTGATATCGGTGACCTTAGTGATAACGAAAATGACGAAGAAGAAGATAATATACCCGATTTTCATATCAACGACTTGGATATCGTATTTTTGGATGATAATTTTGAACGGAATGGCGCTAGTGATCAAATAAATAGTAATGACGATGAAGAGTGGGAAAGCGAAAATGAACTTCCTCTTTCAGTTAAACGAGAAAACGAACTAAAAGACACACGATTTGGACTAAGTCTACTGAATATTGCATAAAACAGAAAAAGCAATTTAGCGAAACAGTGGGTCCAAACATTCCAACATATCTACTCATACAGAGATATTTCTTTACATTTTTTCAGAGGAATTAATTGATCATATTGTGTTCCAAACCAACTTATATGCTATTCAAAAATCCGGTGAAACACCAATGCATTTGTTGCAACCAATAGAGATGAAATAAAAATGTTTCTTGTCATAAATCTCTTGATGGGTATAAACCGCTTTCCCAGCTATCGAGATTACTGGTCATCTAGGCTCATGCTACGAAATCATTATATAAGTTCTGTAATGCCACGAGATCGTTTTATATGGCTTCTGGGAAACCTACATCTTAATGATAATTCTGTCCAGCCACAGAGAAATGCACAAGGCTTTGACAAATTATATAAGTTGCGACCATTATTGGACAAACTAACTGAAACGTTCGCAAGCTCCCTCAATCCATCTGAGCAACAAGCTATAGATGAATCAATGATTCGCTTTACTGGAAGAAGCAGTTTGCGTCAGTATTTGCCGCTAAAACTTATAAAGCGGGGTTACAAGGTTTGTGTAAGGGCTGATGACTCAGGGTTCGTTTGCCAGTTCCAAATTTATGCAGGAAAAGTGGACGATGCAGTCGAGAAAAATTTGGGAGCTAGAGTAATAAAACACTAATCGAGACCTTTAGTAGGGAAAGGCTACAGGGGAGCCTGGGGTAAAAAGAACTTGAGGTAATAAGAACGGTGTCATATTTTTTAATGAAAATCACTTTGAAATATCTGTAGAAAATTTACACAAGTGCTGTATTATCTTAAGTATTGACTGAAAAATTGGGAGCGTCGAATTTGACAATTTTTAATTTTTATGTCGAAAAAACTATTCGAGCAATGAACGCGGCTATTGCAATTGCCAATCTATATTTTTTTTTCCACAAATAAACAGTCTATGTTATTAGGTTTTAGTGGCTGCACAGGTCCAGCTTACTTAGTTTTTTTGTTGAATCAAGTTCTTATTACCCCCAAAAAATGTCATGTTGGGGTAAAAAGAACTTGTTTGCTGGGGTAATAAGAACCTGTGTAAACAGAGTTCCTAACCTCAAATTTCTCATTGTTTAAGTGAAAGAAGGTGAAGAAAGTTATTGTAGACTAAATTTTGTGAGTTAAAAGGACTTAAATGACATTAATATTATTAAACTTGTTTTTGTGAGTTAAAAAGGACTTAAGTGACTTTAATTATTAAACTTGTGTTATGTAAAAAACAATACCGCCATGCCGAGGGTGTATAAAAAGAAAAGTAAATACGATGGGGGACGGGTTAATTACGATAAGGGTGCGATGGACTCAGCGATAGACGCTGTGCGAAGTGGAAGATTAAATCAGAAACAAGCAGCTGAAGTGTACGAGGTGCCAAGGTCAACGTTAACCAAAAAACTCAGTGGCAAACTGAATCCAGAAATTTCCAAAGGGGGGCGTAAAACAGATCTGACACCAGCTAATGAGAATGAGCTAAAGGAATATTTAAAAGTTCTGGGACATTGTGGTAAAGGCCTAACAAAAGAAGAAATAAAAGATTTAGTACAGAAAATTCGTTAGGCAAAATAATATTAAAACTAGATTTAAAGATGACCGGCCAAGTGACGAGTGGTTCCGCAGTTTTATGCAACGACATCCAGACCTATCCAAAAGGAAGGGAGAACAATTATGTACCACGAGACTTAAAGGAGCTGATCCATTTATTGTCTACAAGTTTTACAATGATCTAGGAGAGTTGTATGAGAAAAGTGGTTACACCAATGATGATGCCCATCTTGTGTACAATTGTGACGAAAGTGGTTTTTGCCATGGTCCTAAAGATACATGTGTAGTAGCGGAAAAGAGCACTAAAAGGGTGTCGCCCAATATAGGGGGTAGTGGACGAGAAACTACATCAGTTCTAGCGTGTGGTTCAGCAGCGGGTCAAAAACTGCCCCCTTTCATAATATTTAAGGGGAAACACATTCAGTCGACCTGGTACACTGACAACGCATTTCCTGGAACAGTAATAACTGCATCTGATAAAGGATGGATGGAAGGTTCTATTTTTGCTGCATGGTTTAATCGTATCTTTATTAAGCATATTCCAACTCTTCAAGAACGAAATGGAAAACCAGTAATTTTAATATTTGATGGATGTAGAAGCCACACCCAAGATGCTGTTACGCTGTCATTTGCAGAAAAATTTATTGAACACAAGATATATCTAGTTAAACTTCCACCAAACTTAACACACGAAATGCAACCGCTTGATAAGACTTGTTTTAGAGCTGTTAAATTAGAATGGAATGACGTAATTTTGTCGTGGCAAAGACAAAATCGATCAAAGCAAACCTTACCAAAAGACGAATTTATGAAATGTCTTTCAAAGGTATGGGCCAATAATTTCACTTCCGAAAACCTTCGTTCGGGATTTTTGTCTACAGGTCTTTTTCCTGTTGATAAAGAGCGGTTTCGCAAAAAAAAAATTTTACCGACTGCTTTAAAAAAATTTGAAAAACACATCGAAGAAGGTCAGTCTTTAGAGAATCCTGGGGACCAAGACGATACTCAAGATTCGCAAGCACCACAACATGATGTTATAGAGCCTGAGGGCCATCCAGTTATTCAAAAATTGCCAGTATCACAGCTTGAAGCATCAGCGTCAAGCATTTCAGACGAGGCCCAGTTGGCTACTATGGGATGTGTCGGGCAGTTTCAAAACTTCATAAGGAATGAAATTAGCATTCTACAAGTGATGTTACTGAAACAGCAGACGATTTCAATTTACTTATAAGAGAATCTGTTATTGGAAGAAGTAGACCAGTTGCTATTGAGAAAACAAAGCGAAAGCGAGTCCCCACAGCGTATGGAGAAATTGGTACGATGGAGGAAATAAAAGAAAGATTAACTAAGTCAAGCGCCAAAGTCGACAATAACAGCAAGATATGCGTCAAAAAGGACAAAGTTGTCAAAAAATTAACAGCGAAAAAAAGAAGCACATGCGAACCTACAGACAGCGAGAAAAAACGAAAGAAACAAGCAATAAATATATTGTCTTTAATTTTGTTTAAACTAATTAAAATGGCATAGGTTACAAAATATGAAAAAAAAAATATTTGCAACTCAATATCTTTTAAACGGTTTGTTCGACGAGACCCATTTTTTGCAGGGTAAAAAGAACATATACAGAGAAGTTCTTCGTAACCAAGGCACATTCCAACACCATTATATGGCTAGTTGACGCCAAGGTTCTTATTATAAGATGATCACCGTGGGGTAATAAGAACTTGTAGTTTTTTCTGACTTAAACATGACGTACATACCTGCCAATTTTTACATTGAATGAGAAATGTTACATTAACCTATGATTCGAAGTAGAAATCGATAGTATAATTTGTTAAAAAATAATTCATTGTCAAAGTCAAACCATGAAATGTTTTAACCTTATTACCCCACTTTCATCCACTTTATACTTTAAAAACTTTTTTAATTCTGTTCCACTTCAAAAGTCGTTACTGGCAGATATATACTCGTGTAGAACTGCAAGAAAGGAAAGGAAAGATTTGCCAAATGATATAAAAGAAGATAAAGAACTTCTAAGGGATGAATCAGACTGGAGAGGTAGTAAAGATGGAATTATTTTTTGAAATGGAAAGACCGAAAAGGGTATTGCACAATCCTTCTGAAAACACAAGAACTGCGAGAAAAAAGAAGGATGGTACATCTGAAGATGTAAAATGTCCTCTGTTAGTCAAACATTACAACCAGCATATGGGGTACGTGGACAAGATGGATATGTTGAAAAGTTGTATGAAGTCGATCAAAAATCAAAGAAATTTTTTTCTATTTCCTCGATGTGGCTTTACTCAACTCATTCATTATTTTTAAAAAGAGATCCACTGGAAAAACATTGAACCTGAAGATATTTAGGTTATCAGTAGCCATTGGACTAATAGGTGCCCAACCGGAGATACCAAAAAGAGGAAGAAAAAGTAATGATCGTCTTCCTGTGACCAATAATTTCAAACCGACAGTATCTCTCGAAATAAGATTCGACAAATGTGCTCACATGCCGATCCATGGAAACCCTCGACGTTGTGCACATCGATCAAAATGGAAGAAGTGCTTTATTCCATACCACACAAAATGAATTCGTGTATTATCTTTTATTTATTTCTTACATTACCTTTATGTATGTTGTATTTTCGTTACTTATGTTGTGTTACATTTACTTGTATGTTGTATTACATTTGTTACATAACTTTTTGTTGTCATTACTTCATTTGTATTAGTTCTGCCTACTAGAGATATACCGAATAACGATTTTGTTCGGTAACCGAATACCGAATATTCGGCCCTGACTATTTGGCCTAGCCGAATAATGAATTACATTCGAAACTAAATGTTTGGTTACTTTTTCTATACGCTTCGTGTCCCATAAATACCACGTCAAACTTAAAGCGAATATAGATCGAAGGGCCCCCCACCTGATATAAAAAAATATAAAGCCTAAAAGCGTTTACACCGGTCACCATTCTGCTATTGCAATTGCAATGTACAATCGTAACATTTATTACAATTACAGAAAATCTATTCTTTTGTTACGAAACATTCAGAATCTAATACACTTTTTTTATGAAAAATTTAGTCCTTGGCGTAAGGCATTTATTTTAGGCATATTTTTTTTAAATCAATTTGCTATTGAAATATATATAAAATAAAAATAGTCACACATAGAAAATCTTAATCTCTGCAACATTTGTAAACATTCTCCCGGTAGTGTCGTATTACCGGCGCAACTAGTAGAGTGCTTATTGTAGAGATGTACCGAATAACGATTTTGTTCGGTAACCGAATATCGAATATTCGGTAAAGTGGCCGAATATTCCGTTCGCCGAATAGTTAACCGAATATTCGGTACATCATTACTGCCTACCAAAAATAACAAATGTAGCCTATAAATTAAAAAAAAATAGAGTACTCTTTTTTTTCCTACAAATGCCTGTTGGTTGCAGAGTGAGACCACGGTGTAACGGCCTTGTGGGAATAAAAAAATTTAAAAATCTTGCCAAGTTGACTTTTTTTTTACTTAAATATTGATAATAAATGGTGGTTTTTTATGTACAATAAAATAAATTAATTCCGGATACAAAGGGTTAATAGAAAGATTTAAGACTCATCAAAATGAGGTTACCGAGTAAGCATGAGTAGGAACCAACAGCATTTGTTGCGCCAAAGAAATCTCTAAAGATAGTAAAAACAAAGTCAATATATAAATGTAGTGATGTTCCATGATAAAGTATCGCCTAAGTAAATTACCTTTTTTTGAAAATTGCCGGAAAGTATTAAACATGGTAGTTGAAAGTTTTAAACACAAAGTAATTTACTTTGGTAAGTAAGTAAAATACCTTAAAATTCAAAATTCCCTCCAATATTTAGCAGATGTGATTTTTATTTGCATAACCTTACAAGTTATATATTGAATATAAAGTTTAAAATAGTATTACATCTTCAATATCTTCAAAAATCTTGATTTCAGAAGTGAAATTATAGAGACTTTTACAAAATGCCAAGACCAAAATCAATGATGTGGAATTTGTTTAAACTTATAAAAGTGAATGGGAAAAAATTAGTAAGATGCCTCTACGAGATATAACTGCAGTAGTTCTCAGTAATAGTTGTGAAAACACATTAGAGTTATCACGGTGCTGAGGAGTCCCAAAAGGACGAAACAGCTGTCCATCGTTTCTTTAGTGTTGTTTTTCACAACTATACTGACTACTTACTACGTTTTCAGTTGGTGGTACTTATACGACGGTTTGATCAATGTTTAATTGACAACAGTTGTTTTGTGAACTAACAAAATACCAACTAATTTACCTGCAGTATACTTCTTTCTTTAATATTTGGTAAGTAGAGATTGCCACGAGGTGGAAACACCATTTGTTATTACACATTAATATAATTTATGCTACTCCAAAACCGGTATTTATAAGAACAATTGACTCTGAAGAAGAAAGACATACCACTATGTATATTTACGACATACTCAGTAAAGAAATAGATACTGTCGGAAGTAATAACGTATGTGCGATTGTTACCGACAATGCAGTAAATATGAAAGGTGCTTGGGGACTGCTGCAAAATAAGTACCCACACTTAATTGCGTATGGTTGTGTAGCGCATGGTCCTAACTTGGTCTCAAAAGATTTATTAAACTACTTAACTGTAAGACGAAATTAACGTAATATTAAGGAATAAAATGTAAATCGGGCAACGCTGTGATTAGTATAAAAAGACGTAGTGTGAAGTCAGTTAGGTTGCATAAAATATGACATCTAAAAAATGTAGAAATATGAATGCTCAATGTAACTTTGTTAAATAAAGTAAAGAATTGCTCGGTTAACACTTACAGCTTTAGGTGTGCGGTCATAGGAGGTATACACATTACGTATGGGGGTACACGAAGCCTAAAGTCTCGAGGATTTAATAATAATTAACGACAAGCACGTGGAAGAGTTTGGTTATGTCAGTTAATGAGATTTTGGAGCCATGGCGGGGGCCGTGATGATGGAGGATGAGGTGGAAGGTGCAGCGAGGGTTGCCCTATCACCCTATACAGTGAAGGACCTGATCGAGTCGGTAGTACATGCAACGAAGACTTCAGAAATGTCTGCAGTCAGAGTTAAACAGTTGTCGACGCCAATTCCGTACTTCTCTGGTGGTGAGGATGAGGACATTAAACATTGGTATGAAATAATTAGCAATGTGCGAGACACGTATGATGTTGACTTGAAAACCTTAAAACTAGTATTAATTGGAAAACTGCTGGGTACCGCTTTATTATGGTTTCATAATAAGCCCAGTTATGTATCTCTATCCTAATCGGAGCTAAAAAAAGAAATGATAGCCATGTTCTCATGCAAAGAAGACGAGCTCACCTTAATGCGTAAATTTGAAGCTAGACGTTGGAGGAAAGGTGAGAAGTTTGCCCTGTATTACCAGGATAAGGTAATGCTTGCCAACAAGCTATGCTTAGATGAAGAAGATATCATTTCTTACATTATTGATAGATTTGATAATATAGTGTTAGAAGCACAAGCGAAGATGAAGGAGTTCGGTTCGCTCAATCATGTACTGATGGTCATAAACTCTATATCAAATTATGAAAGAAGTGGTATACCAAGTGGTACTCGTCGACCTCTGGCACCAATGGCTACTGCACCTTTTGTTCCAGTTACCAAGGCTAAGGAGTGTTCAACAGTTGGTGTCAAATGTTTTAACTGCCATGTGGTTGGGCACTATTCTTTATCTTGCCCTAAGCCCGCACAACCGAAGGGTTCTTGCGGTGATACAGCCCACTTGAGGAAAGACTGTCCGAAGCTGAATACACAAAAGGTTACTGCCGACTCAACAACCAGGGGAGACCATGGTACTCTTTGGGGAGGAAACAGACATTGTGAGACCGTATATGATTTCTGTTCAGATTTGTGAACTAGGTGTAGTCTTAGAAGGTATTATAGATGCAGGAAGTGCTATATCTTTAATTAAAGAAAGCATGATTCCTGAGACTTTGCGAGAAAAGTTACCTGCTAACTTTGGTAGCTACCAAGGAATTAATGGAAGTCCCTTGCAAATTTTGTGTTAGTTGAATTATCATTTAGTCATAGGCGATAGAATTAAGATTAAGCACAAGTTTTATGTTGTGCCTGACTTTACAATGTCAATTTCATGTTTGTTGGGTAGAAATTTCACTTCTAACCCAAATTTCACAATCACATTAAGTGATATTGTTAATATTAAACCAGTTTGTAATGAGGTAGTAGTGACCGATGATCAATCTGAAAACGAAGTGTTGTTTATTAATGAGTAATGTTAATTGATGTTTATAATAACACTAGATGTAAACGAGGAAGTTGCGCCTAAAAATGTTGTAAAGTTTAAAGAAGTATACCAAACGGAATACCTAAATGTTGTACGTCCTAAAGACCCTAAAACTAAATTTGCAGCCAGTATACGACTGCAAGATGGTCACTCAACGTTTTTCTATACACCAAGGAGACTTTCTAGTTTGGATAAGATTTTAGTCAATAACATTATTGAAGATTTGTTAGCTAGGAGAGTAATTAGACCCAGCATGTCGCCGTATGCTTCCCCTACAGCATTAATTAATAAGAAAGACTGTTCTAAACGACTCTGTATAGATTATCGCGATTTGAATAAGGTCACCTTGAAAGATCGGTTTCCTATTCCTTCTATCGACGATCATTTGGATAGCTTGAGGGACAAAAAGTATTTTAGTAAATTAGACCTCAAAGATGCGTTTTATAAGATTTTATTAGATGACGACTCGTCGCAATATACAGCATTTGTAACACCACAAGGCCAATATGAATTTTTGAGGCTACCATTTGGCTTTTGTAACAGCCCATCCATATTTGTTAGGTTTATTTCGGAAGTTTTTCGCAATTTAGTATCAACTGGAAAAGTACTAATTTATTTAGACGATATAATGGTCGCAACCAATACCGTTGAAGACAACATAGCTGTCACGACGGATGTATTTCGTGTTTTAGTTGAAAACTTGTTAGAATTAAGGAACGATAAATGTAGATATTTAAACACAAGTATCCAGTATTTAGGGTATAAAATAAGTGAGAATGAAATTAGCCCGAACCCAGAAAATGAAAAACTGTAGTAATAGGTTACCCAAAATACAAAAGAATTGCATAGTTTTTTAGGTTTAAGCAGTTATTTTCGCAGATTCATTAAAAACTTTTCATTTATCTCTAAACCCCTTTTTGAGCTTATTAGGAAAGACGTTTTCGATTTCAGTGAAAAGCAGCTGGAGGCTATGGAATGCATTAAAAAGCATTTGGTTAGCGAACCCGTGTTGGCCATTTATTCGGTTTCTGCCGAAACGCAATTGCACTGCAAGCGCTCTCGGATTTGGCAAAATTTTGATGCAGAAACACGGTGATAATTTGTTTTATCCTGTAAGTTATTTTAGTAAACGTACAACAGATTGTGATAGCCGTTATCATAGCTACGAACTCGAATGCTTAACTATCGTGTATTCGCTGAAACGCTTTGAAATTTATTTGAAGGGGCTTAAGTTTACCATAATTAGTGATTGTAATAGCATTAATATGACTTTTGTGAAAAAAGATGTGATTCCGCGCATAATGCGTTGGGTACTGTTCTTGCAAGATTTTAACTATGATATACAACATAGGGCCGGATCTCGAATGGTACATGTGGACGCTTTAAGCCGTCTATCCGCGATTATGTTGGTTGAGGGTAATACTATCGAATTTACCTTGTCCGTTAAGCAAGATGCTGACGACGAAATAAAAATTATTCGTGAAGAGTTAGAACGCCATGAATGCGCTAATTTTGAATTAAAGAATGGTTTAATTTACAGGAAGCATGGGGACAAATTGTTGTTTTATGTGCCCACAGTTATGTTGTATGAAATTATGCATAAGGATCATACTGACATGGGTCATGGTGGAGTTGATAAGACCTTAGAAGTTAGAAATACAGAGAAGTTATTGGTTTCCTAAAGCGCGACATCAGGTTCGGCAGTTTATAGATAATTGCCTAAAGTGCATTGTGTATTCTAATAAAAGCGGTAAAAAGGAAGGTTTTTTACATGCCATTCCCAAAGGTGATGTCCCGTTTGCTACTGTCCACTTAGATTACTTAGGACCTCTCAAGAATCACAAACACAATAATCGACATATTTTGGTTTTGGTCGATGCGTTTACAAAGTTTGTTAAGCTTTACGCATATAAATCGGTTGATTCTAAGGAAACTGTTAAGCACGTTTTATCCTACTTTCGGAGTTATAGCTTGCCTAAGCAAATCATTTCATACAGAAGCACTGCTTTTACCTCCGCAATCTTTGATCAGGTTATGAACGAAAAGGGCGTACAGCACATAAAAATAGCTACCGGTACACTCCGCGCGAACGGACAGGTAGAACGGATCAATAGAGTTATAGTTCCTATGTTGGTAAAGATATCTCCTTCGCCCAATCGGTGGGATGAAGTTCTGGACACCGTTCAGTTTTGTATAAATAACTCGATAAACAAGTCAACCGGTAACACTACTTCGCGGCTATTGTTCGGTTTAGACCAAAGAGGTGATATGAATGATGCCGTTCGTGATTTTTTAATTGAGGATTCCGTGGAGGATTTAAAAGATGTTAGGTGAAACGCCTTAGCGCACATTGAAAGATCGCAAGCGTATAGTACCCAGTATTACAATAAGTCGCATAAAAAGGCTCGAATGTATAATATAGGTGACTATGTGCTAATTGTTAATAATGTTAGCGTATCAGGTATGAACAAGAAACTCCTACCGAAATTTAATAGTAAAGGACGTCAAAGGTTTTCAGTTCACCCAAGTTCCTTTTGAGGGCGTTTTTGCGCCGCCAGTTTAAACATTGGTCAGTGAATAACCCTTCCAGGTCTTATGCCGAAGTAGACGTTGATCGAGACGATCAATGAGTCAGGTCAGCCGAGTTGTAAGACGAAATTAACGTAATATTAAGGAATAAATTGTAAATCGGGCAACGCTGTGATTAGTATAAAAAGACGTAGTGTGAAGTCAGTTAGTTTGCATAAAATATGACATCTAAAAAATGTAGAAATATGAATGCCAAATGTAACTTTGTTAAATAAAGTAAAGAATTGCTCGGTTAACACTTAGATTACTTTTAATTGAACGTTTCAAATTTCAAAAGATATTGTTCAATATTTCAATAACAAACATCTTCTAAAAAGCGTGTTTAAAAGGGTACAAATCCGAATCCTGTTACTCTGAAAACCCTTGTGGAGACCCGATAGCGTACACATGCCATCATGTTGGATAGTCTAATTAGAAATCAAATCAAGCTCCAAGCAGCTTGTGTAGATGTAAATTTGGCATATTCAGTGGACAAACGACATATTAATGATGACAAGTATTGGGTCAACACTAACAACTGTTTTGCGATTCTTCAACCTATTTTGCACGTAATTACAATATTTAAGGGAGATCACCCAACATTAAGCAAAGTAACTGGGCTACTAACATCAGCTGAAAGTCAAATAAATGCAGCAGCTAATATTTTTTCTACTACAGAAAAACAATATATTGAAGAGTTATTTAATAAAAAGAAAGATTTTATTTTCCATGAATCCCAATTAGCTGCGAGTTTTCTTGACCCAAATCAGCATGAAAAAAATTTAACACTTGCTGAAACAAATACTGCCATGGATTTTATCATTAAATGGGGAGAAAGTTAAATTTCGAAAAATGAAATACTTCCCGAACTTGCAGAATATAAAAGTCAGTTCGGAGATTTTTCAAATAAGTCTTATTGTAAAATAACACAAAAATTAGATGGAATTGTTTAGTGGAAAGGATTTTATTCTAACAAAATTTTATTACAAATTGCAACAAAGTTTCTTAATATGCCCGCTATTACTGCAAGCTGCGAAAGAAACTTTAAGTTAAATTCGAACACAAAAACAAAGAAAAGAAACAAGCTCACCATGGAGAGAACTAAAAAACTTGTTTTTATTAAGCACAATTTACAAGTTTTATGTATACAAGAAATTTTAAATGAAGACGGATTATCTGATCGGAGCGATGAAGAAAGTGAAGACAATTATGAGACAGACGAAATAATTGATGATGAGAGTAAAAACTTAGAGAAAGAAGAAAGTTACAATGAAGATGAAAGTATGGATGTGAATGACAATGGCAATACAATACAGACAACATTGGATAACTTTTTTGATCCAAGGCAAGAAGAAGTTAAATAACTTCCAACAGAGAATTTATGTAATCAAAATCTAAATCATCCATCTCAACCTAAAATTATAATTCTTAAAAATTGGCCATTTACTTCAGAATAAACAAATTAACTAACAGAACAATGTAATATTTAAATATTATACAATTTGTTATGGAACTTTGATGTTATACTAGGTAATAATCGAAATTACCTTTTTTATATTTGAATTTTAACCTATATTTTGTATACATTTATATGTATATATTTTTGGAAAGCTCTTTTCAATACAAGTCCGATAAAAAAAATTTTTTAATCATTTCGAAAATTACCAGAATTTTCAAAAGGTAATTTATCAAAATATTGATTTTTCAGGAATTTTCCCATCACTATATAAATGTTTTAAGTGGCATGAGGTAGGTCATTTTGCAAAAAGTTACAAGAAGAAAAACCAGAATGAACCCCATGACGAAGCCTTAATTTGCAATGTACCTAACTCAGTTGAAACAGACTCAGGTGCTTCAGTTCATATGACAAAGAATAAGAATTGATTTAAAAGTTATGAAGAGTTTGTAACTCCAGAAGAAATTCAGGTCGGAAACGAACAAGTCATAGCTGCATATGGCAAAGGCAATATAAATGTTGAAACATGGAGTAATGGTAAATCGGCAAGAATTATCTCGACAATGTTTCGTATGTACCAAATATTTCAAGAAATTTATTTTCTGTAGGATACACCGTATCGAAAGGATGTAAATTTTCTGCTGATCGCAATGGTTGCGAAGTGTACAAAGGTGGTAGAAGCCGGATTACTGGTAAGTCCAACAGTAATAGTTTCTACATTCTTAATATGAGAGTTTGTCATCCAAAAGAAGCACTATTGACTGAACAGAAGAATTCTTTCCAGTTATGGCACGAACGGATTTGTCACCAGGGCAAGAAACATGTAAAGGAATTCTTAATTAATCGACAAATTGAAGTTTCTTCTGGCACTAATGATGAAGCCTGTGAAGGATTTATGATGGATAAGTGCTGAATTTCCTGGTGCACTTGATTGTGCAGACGTCTGTGATCCAACGCATGAAACATCGGTTCGCAAACCTAGATTTTATTTGTGTATAAAAGACGATTTGTCTAAATTCCGTCGCGCGTTCTTTTTAAAACAAAAAGAAGTTGCAAAGTGTATCAACATTTACATTAATGAGTGCATTACAGCAGGACACCGAATAAAAAAATTCTTGAGGGATGGAGGTCGGGAGACATTGGTTGAGACTGCTCGATCTAAGCTACATGCCAAGAACCTACCTATTAAACTCTGGGAAGAAGCAGTGAACACTGCCGTTCGTATTCTAAACAGAACAGGCCCAACCGCAATAAAAGGAAAATCTCCTATGGAGCTGTGGTCAGGAGAGGTATACTAAAGTATTAAACATTTTAAAATATTTGGTACAGAGTGTTATGTCAACATCCCTAAAGAGAAACGAAAAAAGTGGAATAAAAATAGCAAACATAGCTACTTAGTTGGATACTGTAATGAAAGAGATGGATACCGTGTTTGGATGGCTCAAGAAAACAAGGTGGTTAAAAGTAGTGATGTATTTAAAAGTGAAATTGTAGGTACAATTCCAAACAACATTGTAGACCAGGCAGTGGAAGAATGGGATAGCAACCAAGAAATTTGTCAAATTGAAACAATTGTTCCAGTTGGTTCCGGCGGTTCTGAAGATGTAGGCAGGGGTGTCAAAGATACGGCCCGCGGGACACGACCAGCCCTCAAGATATTCGAATCCGGCCCGCCTTGCTGGGACCAATCAATCACAGGCACCTGCTGTGATTGGTTAAAAATATGCCAACATTAGTTAGAAATTAATGTTATTATGTTTTAAACTCTTGTAATTTTATATTGATATCTTATAAATATTATAAAATGATTGATGTAATTGAACATCCTCCACGGGTAGATTAACCAAACGTTTCTAACCAATCACGGCCGACCCGAGCAATTTACTGTATACTATGGCAACGCGTGGCAACGCCGCCGATGCATCGCTAGAGACGAACGACAGGGCAGCGGTCAGCTCAGTCAGTAGCCAGACAAACGTTGATCACAAGAATATTTATTCTTGTGCGTTGATTGTGCTTGTTGTGTGTAATTTATTTGAGTGCGCGTTGCGTCTGTTACAATGTCTTCTAATAAACGACGGAAAGTTAATAGCAAGTGTCAAGTTTTTCAAAGTAAGATAGAAACTGTCGTATTTTTTTATTGAATGGAAAGGCAAACCACTTTGCTTGATTTGTAATCAAACAATTGCTGTTTGCAAAGAATTCAACTTGAAAAGACATTATGAAACCAATCATAAAGAGAAGTTTGACAAATTCTGTGGCGAGAACAGGTTAGAAAAACTAGGATGTTTTAAAAGTAAATTAAAGGAACAGCAATCGTTCTTCACAAAAGCCAAAGTTGACAGTGAGAATGCTATGAGAGCGAGTTCGTAATTGCACTAAAAATTGCAAAGAAGTCGAAACCTTTTAGTGACGGCGAATTCGTTAAGGAATGTATGTTAGATGTGGCTGACGTTTCATTCCCATTCCAGAAACAATCTATTCAAGATATACCCCTGTCCAGAAATACAATTGCTAGCAGAGTAAATGAGTTGGCGGATTATTTGCATAAAAGAAAAAATGAAAGAACTTATTTTTTATTCCATGGCTGTCGATGAAAGTACTGATATCAAAGATACAGCGCAGCTTGCTGTGTTTATTCGCGAAATCAATAAAAACTTTTTCATTACTGAAGAACTTTTGAAATGTGTACTTTTGAAAAATACTACTACAGCTCAAGATATTTACCAGGCGATTGAGCAGTTAATTCAAAATAATGAACTTGATTGGGGAAAATTATGCAGTATTACGACTGACAGTGCAGCTATGGTTGGAAAAATGCCGGTGTTGTAACGAAAATACGTAAGAAAATTTCAGATGAAGCTACACCTGAACACGAATTTGTGGGGATCCACTGTATGATTCGTCAAGAGTCCTTGGCATCTAAAATACTTAAAATGGATCATGTCATGAAGCCAATAATTAAAATTATAAACTTCATTCGGAGCAGAGGCCTAAATCACCGCCAATTCACACAATTTTTAAAAGATCTCGATGAAGCACATTCTGATATTATATACTTCACAGAAGTTCGTTGGCTTAGTCGCGGTTCAATGCTAAAACAATTTTTCGAATTGCGTGAACATATTGTTAATTTTATGGCTGAAAAGAGAAAACCAATTAATCATAGCGACGAATGGTGGCTTGATTGCGCTTCTCTGGTAGATATGACGGAGCATTTCAATAACTTGAACGTTAAACTTCAAGGCAAAAACATGATTGTCACGCAAATGTACTCAAATATACAGGCGTTTGAGATAAAATTAAAGTTGTTGGAGTCCCAATTGCGAGATCAAGTACTTCACCACTTTCCTAGTATTCGAGCATGTGGTACGTACAATGCAGAGAAACTAACAGAGTTTGCTACTCTTCTACTTGACCTTATAACGGAGTTTGAAGGTCGTTTTGCAGATTTTTGCCAACGGAACTCCTGTGAATTTCCTCTGTTTAATAACCCATTCACCTTTGAAGTTGCCAAAGCGCCAAAAAATATGCAAATGGAACTAATAGACTTGCAATGTGACACTGATTTAAAAGACATGTTCAACGAAGTTGATATTTTGACATTCTACTCAAAATATTTTAAAAGTCATGACAACTATCCCAACATGAACAAACACGATGCTCGTATTTTATGTATATTTGGAAGTTCATATATGTGTGAACAGATCTTTTCGACAATGAAAATCAACAAGTCCCAACACCGTTCGAGACTGACCGATGAACATCTTCAAGCTATTCTTAAAATTAATACATCTGATTTGACACCAAACATCGACGACATAATGAAGCTGAAACGAAGTATCTGGGTCATCGAAATAGTTACTATAGCAAACTTTTATTTATTATATAGATATAGAATCTATATAGATATAACTTTTTTTATTTCATGTTAATTTATATATTTCGCTGAATAAAGATTTCCGTATTGATATAAAAACAAACTTTTTTAAGCCGGCCCTACAAGCATGTCTCGAAAAAAAATGGCACTCTAGCAAATTGAGTTTAACACCCCTGATGTAGAGGATGCTGTGTCACTTGAAGTTAATAAAGAACAAGATGACGTGTCCCCTATGCCAGTTGACCCCGATGGAATCGACCAACCAGCTGAAGATGCTCATAGGAGGTACCCAAAAAGGGAAGAAAATTTATTGATTATCTAATACTTTGTAATACTAAGTTAGATTGTAATGAACCCATATCAATCGCCGAAGCTTTTGCCAGGATTGATGCAAAAAAATGGGAAGCTGCGGTAAATGTAGAGCTAAATAGTTTATAAATGAATATTTGGAAAATTGTTGATCGTCCTATAAGAAAAATGTCATTAAAAACAAATGGGTTTTTAAAATAAAGCATGATCCTATAAATGGAATTAAATATAAGGCTAGGCTAGTAGCAAAGGGATTTACACAACGTTATGGAATAGATTTTAAAGAGACATTCTGACCTGTAGTAAGGTTTTAGTACCTTCCGATTTTTGTTAGCTCTTGCTGTGAGATTAAAAATGAGTATCGTATCGATCATATACTAGAAACTGAAACTGCATTTTTGAATGGGGGGTTAGTAGAAGAAATTTTTATGGACCCGTGGGATGTGAGGATATTAACGGTGTAGGGAAAGGCTACCTACGGACTAAAGAACTCTTCAAGGGTTTGGAATAAAAAGGTTGATAATGTTTTTACTAAGATTTATTTAAAAAATCCGAGTTTGAACCTTGTGTTTATACTAAATGTAACAATAGTTCTCTTACAATAATTGATGTCTATGTTGACAGGATTTTGTAATATTGTCTAATTCTGAGATGGAAAAGAAAAACGTGAAGATTGCTTTAGCCAAAGAATTTAAAATTAAATATTCAGGTCCAATAAAATATTTCTTAGGTATTAATATAAGATATGAAAATGATAAGATTATTATGTGTCAATCGGATTATGTTTTACAGTTAGTAAGCAAGTTTAATACGTCGGATGCAAAACATGTATCAACTCCATTGTATAAAAATTGTAAGATTTTAGATTCTAATGAAAATGAATGTAATGCTCCGCATCAGAATTTGATTGGATCTCTCATGTACCTTGCTGTATGTACAAGACCTGATATTGCATATGCAGTTGGTTATCTAAGTCAATTCAATTCTTGTTACAAAAATGTACATTGGTTAATGGCTAAACCTCGATTACCTAAAAGGTACATATGATTTAGGTCTTAACTTTGAGAATTGTAATGATAATTTAATAGCATTTTGATGCAGATTGGGGGAATAATGGGATAAATAGAAAATCGTATACAGAGTACCTAGTTAAATTTGCCAATTCACTGATATCATGGAAGCCTCAAAAACAAAGGACGGTAACATATGTAGCAATAGCAGAATATTTTTTAAAAGAACTTGCAAAAATTGATGAAACTATATATTTGTACAGTGATGATCAAGGGGCTATTAAATTGGTGGAGAATCCTGTATATCACAGAAGGACAAAACATATTGATATAAAGTATCATTTTGTGAGGGAATGTGTCGTAAATAAACAAATTGTACTTAAATATATGCCAACTGATAAAATGTTAACCGATTTCTGTACTAAACCGTTAAGCAGAGAAAAACATTTGAATTGTGTAAATGGAGTAGGACTCTTAAACTGATTGCAGTTTTTTTGTTTGTTTTGTTATGTTATTATAAAAAGGGCAAGTGTTATAAAATGTGTATTATAATAACATGAACTTGTAGCATATTAGTAGGTAGAATGTTATTAAGTAGTTAGATGTGTACGCGCGCCAAAAAGCCATAAGTTGAAGACTGAAGTTAGCGGATTATGAATTTTTGTGTACGTTCTTGGTTAGTTGTTAGATCCTGTATGTATAGTATTTTTTATTGTGTTCTTTAAATAAACTGTAAAAGTGTGATAGTTCTTTTTGCTGTGTTTATTGTACTTATCTACAAGATCTACTTATAAAGCATAATTTTTATAATATAATAAAGTCGCGCTGAACAACCAGTTTTTTGGCTTATATATACAGAGTGGGTAAATGTAGTTTCTCAAAAGCATGTCATTCTTTGAAGTCATAAATTTATAAGCAAAATTTTAAAACTGCTTATAATTTTACTGATATTATGGAATACCCTGTATAGTTGAAAATAATTTAAAAATTTAAAACTTTAAGAACCCTACAACTTTTATAAATGTTATTGTTATATTTTGTATATACCCTGTGTACGGTTGCTTGTTTGGTTTCTTGATTTATTTCAAGTCCCCTTATTCAGTTTATTCTACCAACCATACAGCTGGCACTGCGCGAGATGTAGCAGCTATTATAATACAAAAAAATCAAGCTAGCGCTCTAGCGTGTCGATAGAGGACGATATCAGCTGTTTACTCGCCACCTAGACACAAAATGAAACAAGAGCACTATGTAGTAAAATTCTTCAACACTGGGACGCCGGTTCCTGGCGTGTAACGACTATATCGTCAAGCACAGAATATAAGGATGTAGACTTATTCACCTAAAGGTCGCCAATTATAGTTCCCTAGAAACGAACCATTTGAAATTTCTAACGACTGGAGAACCTACCTACTGACCAGATAGAAATAAACAACCCGATATAATCATTCTAATCTTAAAACCCGGAAAACCCTCTGTAGAATTAAAATCTTATAGACCTATAAGCCTCTCACCCATTTTGTTTAAGGTGTTTAAAAAATTGAATTCTCTGAATTTTTCCCGATAACAGCGGAGGTACCTCAAGCTAGTGTATTTGAGCGGCTACTATACTTAATATACACTGCCGACCTGACCACTTCGCCTGTTTTGTGACCATTTTTTTTTGATGCTACATTTTTAAAGACATTGCTCTAAATTGGCAATGCCGCAATTAGTTGTAAGAATTATTATTGTAAAGTTACTATTTTCTTTGTAACGCCACTGACTTCCAGAACTGTCAGGTGGTTACAGCATTCTACCGTTGCATCAATATGGGTAAATCCCAAAGAAGCAGAAGTAACGGGTAACAGGCGCAGGTGTTTTTTTAAGAAAATTTTACATCATGGTGGCCAAGAAGTTGATGTAGCAGGCGTAGTGTCTGCTGCCATAAGGGAGACTATGAGAGCGACACGCAGTGAAGTAGGATACCGGGAGTTGGGCGCGTTATTACCCACGTATGGAGGTACGCAAGGGGAAGACGTAGCAGCATGGTTTAAGCGGGTGGAGGCAATCCAGTCCATGTATGATACTTCAGAAGGTATGATGCTATTAATCATTGGTGGAAAACTATCGGGGGCAGCCAGGGTTTGGTATGATTCTAAACCAGAAAATGTCACTCTAACGTTAGCAGATCTGAAATGTAAGTTACTAGCTTTATTCAGTAATAGAGAAAATAAGATAGAGAGTATGAAAAAGTTTGAAAGGCGAAAGTGGAGCAAAAGGGAGTCGTTTTATGATTATTATCAGGATAAATTGTCCTTGGGCAATAAAATAGATTTATCAGAGGAAGATATGTTGTTATATATGATAGAAGGAATGGACAATCCTGTGCTACAAAGTCAATGCAAGTTGCAAAACTTTAAATCATTAGAAGAATATTTGAAGGCAATGAATGGGTTGTCTTCATTTGAATGTAACGTAAGATTGGGAACAGGTGTGCAGACCACCAAACCTTCAACTAGTAGCGGAGGTACAGTGCCTGTGTCAAATAGTGTGGGAGATCGTAATAGGCAAGTGACAAACCGTACTGCAGCAGTTGCAAAGTGCTTTAATTGTGGACAAGTAGGTCACATCGCGACGGCATGTAGACAACCGCAAAGACCAAAAGGAGCATGTTATGGATGTGGAGAGCTGGGGCACAATAAATCCAATTGTCCCACTAGGAATGTTGTTCAATCAGCTGCTGATTCGACGACGTTGTTGGTTGAGAAAGGAAGAATCGCCCCTGCTTACACTGTGGCGTTCGAGATTCCAACAGGTGTGGTCAATAGTATAGTGGATTCCGGGAGTGGCATCTCATTGATTAAGAGGCGCTTAGTACATAACAATCAGCAAATCCAACCATGCCGTGAAGGGGGACAATTCGTAGGAATAAATGGGCTTAAGTTGGACATTGTTGGTTTGTATAATGTATCAATTATTATAAATGGTATGTCCGTACCAGTATTGTTTTATGTAGTTGAAGAGCAAGCAATGTCATATGATAGTTTGTTAGGGCGAGATTTTATTTGTAATCCTTTACTAAAAGTTACTTTTAAATGTAATAATATTAATATTATACAGGTTGGAGCAGAACAGACCAAACAGGTGCCGGAGGTTTTGTTAATCGAACCTAGTGAACCCCAGTTAGCAGTTGACCGGTTGATTGTAAATGAAGGCATAACACCTATGGAGCGAGCAAAATTTGATGAAACTTTTGTAAAGAGGTATGTTCATCCAGTCAGAGGCGAGAACCCAATCGTTGAATTTACTGCAGAGGTCAGGTTAGACCCGAATCATTCAAAATTCTTTTATCATCCACGTAGGTTATCAATGCATGAGAAAGTAGAACTTAAGAAAATCACAGATGACTTATTATCACGCCAAATAATAAGAGAAGTAGTTCAGAGTACTGTTCTCCAATTGTATTAGTTAGAAAGAAAAACGGAGGAGTTAGATTGTGTGTTGATTTTAGAGATTTAAATAAGGGAGTAATTAAGGATAGGTACCCTGTACCATTAATAGATGATCACTTAGATAGGTTGAGGAACAAGAGGGTTTTCAGTAAAATTGATCTTGTGGATGCTTTTTATAATGTAACAGTGCAGGAGAGTTCGAGAAAGTATTTGTCATTCATAGCACCACACGGTCAATATGAATATTGCAAATTACCATTTGCTTATTGTAATAGTCTTGCCATTTTCTATAGGTTTATAGCGAAAGTATTTAAAGACTTGTTAGACGATGATAAAATTTTAAATTATGTTGATATATTGATTGCTACCGAGACTGTAGATGAAAACATCGAAATCCTTGGGTTGGTTTTTGATGCTCTAGTTAGCAACTTATTAGCAATCAAAGTCGAGAAGTGTAGTTTTTTACAAGATAGGATAGAATATTTAGGGTATGTTATTGATGTAGAGGGAATTAGTCCTAATCCGGAGCATGTGAAAACAGTAATGCACTTTCCCATTCCTCGAAACAGCAAGGAAGTTCAAAGTTATTTGGGGTTGGTGAGTTACTTTCGAAAATTTATTAAAGACTTTTCTCTGACAGCAAAACCGTTGTATTCATTAACAAAAAGAGGAGCGATATTTCAGTTTGGGGAAAACGAAATTGAGGCGTTTGAGATATTGAAAACAAAGTTGTTGACAGAACCGATTTTATCAATTTATAGTTTTAGTAATTATACTGAGTTACATTGTGATGCAAGTGGGGTGGGATACGGAGCAGTGCTAATGCAAAGACGCAGTGATGGGTTGATGCATCCCGTGAGTTATTTTAGCAAAATGGCCACTGAGCGTGAGCAAATGTATCACAGCTATGAGTTCGAGTGTTTATCCATCATATACGCTGTCAAAAGATTTGATATTTATTTAAGGAGTATTGCATTTGTAATTGTAACGGATTGCAACAGTATTAGGTTAACATTTGACAAAAAAGAAGTAGTACCAAGAATTATGAGGTGGGTTTTGTTCCTCCAGGATTATAATTTTAAGTTAGAGCATAGATCAGGGACGATAATGGGTCATGCAGATGCCCTGAGTAGGATTAATAACATATTGATATTAGAGGAAAATAGTTTAGATCCCACGTTAAGTATAAAACAAGATGCGGATGATGACATTAGGCAAATTAGGTGTAGTCTAGAACATCAAGAAGCTCCTGTTTTTCATACCAAAAGTAATGGAGCATCAGGTAATAAACACATACCATGATAAGATGGGGCATGGGGGATTAGATAAGACTGTTGAGTTAATAAGTCGAACCT
The DNA here is from genome assembly GCA_035610365.1 of Aquatica leii. NCBI lineage: Eukaryota > Metazoa > Arthropoda > Insecta > Coleoptera > Lampyridae > Aquatica > Aquatica leii. The sequence continues at coordinate 170,134,648 of CM069433.1, forward strand.
ACTGGTTCCCGAAGATGAGAAGTAAAATTAAAACGTATATAAGTAACTGCTTGAAGTGTATCGTGTATTCGCCGGGGGAATCAGGGAAGGGGTTGTTGCATAGCATCCCTAAAGGCGATAAACCGGTTCATACAATTCATGCAGATCACATAGGACCTTTTGCCAAAACATCAAGGGGGTATAAACATATTTTGGTTAAAGTAGACGCTTTTACAAAATTTACAAAATTGTATCCGTGTAAGTCCACAGAGAGTAGGGAATCGCTTAAACACATTTTAGGGTATTTCCGGAGTTATAGCAAAGCGATTAGAATAATCACAGACAGGGGAACATGTATCACTTCCAATTTATTTAAGGAAACAATGGGAGAGAAGGGGGTAACACATGTATTGATAGCAGCTGGAGCGCCAAGGGCGAACGGGCAGGTTGAAAGAATTAACAGGGTAATAAGTCCAATGTTAGCGAAATTATGCGACAAGCAAGATGAATGGGATGGTGTGTTGGACTTTGTTGAGTACAATATAAACAATACAATACCCAAAGTTACAAACACCACACTCAGCATGCTGTTATTCGGTGTAAATCAACGGGGAGATGTCAATGATTTGTTAGGTGAATATTTTGAAATAGATTACGGTAGGGACATTCAGAACGAAAGGGTTCTAGCCGCTGAGAGTATCGAAAAATCTCAGAAATATAATGAGGATGTGTATAACAAAAGAAACAAAAGCGCAAAGGAATACGCCATAGGTGATTATGTCGTTGTTTCTAACGTCGATAATACCCCAGGGGTAAGCAATAAGCTAATACCTCGCCTTAAGGGTCCCTACGTGATTAACAAGACGCTCGGAAACGACCGTTATGTATTGAAAGACATTCCAGGGTTTCAGATGACTCAAATGCCCTTTGAAGGAGTATTTGATGCGTCTAGGCTTAGAATGTGGTCTGAAAATAGTGTTATGTAAATGTAGAATAGTTGTTTATTATTTTTTGTTTTGTTTTGATCGAGATCATATGTCAGTCTGGCCGAGTTGTAAGAATTATTATAGTAAAGTTACTATTTCCTTTGTAACGCCACTGACTTCCAGAACTGTCAAGTGGTTACAGCATTCTACATTACCGACGGACAATTACGGAAGATGGCGGATTGTTAGAATTATAAAAAATAAAAAATGTAGTGTATCATTAAATATTTTCTTATAAAATAAAAAGCCATCCTTACATAATTAAAAAAAACTTAAAAAGCATTTTTCATCTAAATTAAGCCTTCATCGAACAGCATAAAAAAATTGATGGGTTGTTATTTAAAAAAAGCTGCCCAGCGAAAACTAAACACGCTGTATAAACAAACATATTTTTTAAACATGCAGCTTTTCAATACAAGTTAGTACAGTACTAAATAATTTATGCTGACATTTATACAAAACCCTGTATTATCACAAAATTAGCTAAATGTACTATTTAGTACAAATTGCAAATTCAGAAAATTAAAAAAAACGTAATAAAAGAATTCGTTATTAAAATATTTCAACTTTCGTTAATACATTAGTAATTTTTTTAAACAATTAAGGACTCGTTTAAATTCAATTAACCAAACAAACATTTAAACGAATTTTAATGATTAAATAAAGCCAATGCATAGGAATAACTTTAATTTTAGTACTGATTTTAATGTTCATTTTATGAAAATGACTGTGGATTCAGTATTTTGTTGACAATTATTCTTGTTTGCTTTAATTTAATGTCGAGTATAGTAGTGAAAAATATACTTACACTACACGTTGAATTACAACATGACTTATATAGATTAGTCTTCTTTCTCGAATAGTTCGAAGGTACACGCAACTCGCTAACGTATCTTGGATTGTTAATATCGAATAAGTAAATTTGTTCGCCGCCCATATTTACTAACATATCTGATCCCGTTGAATCAAATGTAACATAAGTAGCAGCTAACTTATAACTCATATCTCCACGGAAATCCCTAGCCAAATGACCAGGCGCATAATATTGTACGCATCTAGGATCTTGCGGCTCTGGTGGTGTCCTCTTCCGAGGATCAAATGTATGATTATCCTATAAATAGTAAACATTGTATTTAAGCAAAAGTGTTTAAGAAATCGTACTTTATAAGTCGTGGTTTTAACCATTCTTCTATCAAATAAGCGAATAAAACAGTCGTTAGCTCCAATAGCTATTAAATAAGGCCTAACGGGATTAACCGCAATACACTTAACTTCTGAAGTATAGCTGAGATCAATAAAAACTTTACTTTTAGAAATGCACTCGTGCGGCTCTCGCATATCATATTGGCTAAAATAATAACAATTATAATCAGATTGTGTAAATAATTTAAGTACATCACAAGTCCGTCTTCACTTGCTGACCAGAATAAGAGTGGTTCATCAGGTGAGGTGGCCAGTCGTTTAACACGACCAACATGGCAACCACAATCTAAATGCGGTGTTTGGTGACTTACTCCTTGTTCGACTGATTGCACTATAACTCTGCAATCTCCAGCCGCCGTCGCTATTAGAGAATCGTCACTTCCTAAAAACTAATTTACAAAACGTCACTAATACTACAGCCTTTATTATTCCAGTAAATCATATAATTTTGTATAAAGATATTTGATAAACAAAACTACAACCACATAAAAGTTGCCTATTGCAAGTATTATATAAGGTTAAAACATAAAGTTTTATTAGATGGGTCTCTCGCTGGGATCAAGAGCGGGAAATTAGCAATTTGTCCCCTGAAACATATCCAATCACTCAAATAACTCTAAATGACTTGAAAAAAAAACGACTTATATAATAATAAAGATCAAGAAGCAGAAATGAAAGAGAAGCGTAAAAGAATCAGTAAGTATAAGTTGCCTAGTTAACAATGGCAAAAAAGATCTCATTTAAGGGTTTCAAGCGAGGGGTAGTTAACTCTTAGAAATCCGTGTACAATTTGCTTGAAATCCCATAAAATCTTCAGAAATGTTCTTGAAATCGCTTAAAATCTCTTGGGATTCATAAAATCCCGTAAGATCTTTAAAAATCCGTAACATCTTTAGAAAACCAATAAAATCTTTGCAATATTTCATGAAATCCCATAAAATCCCCTAAAATTCGAGGTTTTCAAGGTCGTCGAACAGTCCGACTCGGACTCGTTCAGACGTGTCAGGTGTCGGTCGCGCAGCACACTGTACATTAAATAGTACTTTCCAGTGGCAATAGTTACGTAATAATGTATGTTCTGTGTGTTTTTCGTTGCATATTTTTTTAATTTTTTCATCAAGGAAAAGAAAAAAGGCTCTAAAGAGTTAAGTGAGATTGGGTTTTGAATATGTGCTTCATGTAAGCAAGTATAGAGTATAATTTAGTTAAGTTTCGTCAAAAAGCAATACCTAATATAATCGTAAAGAATTTTTCTTCTTGTAGCTCCTATGACATACAAAAGTATATTATGTGAGCTAAAAATGGATGAGGAGTTGGCCAGCAAATTTGGTGTTTGCAAATGTTGCGAATGCCTACAAATGTTGCGAATGTTTGCAAATGTGTCGAATTTCTGACAAATGCGAAGAATGCCGCACAAATATAGCGATTTTATAAGAAATGTATCAAATGTCTTGGAAAATGTGACTATTTTGGGTTATAGTAATGTACAATAGTAAGTAACTTAATTCTCTAAATGGCTTTTGCATTATGGTAATACAGTTTCAAGTATAATTTTATGCAAAACATAAATATAGACATGTTCATTTAAGCTGTTTTTTTCTACATACGTTCCTAATGCAAACAAAAACGCCGAACTTTTATTTATTTCAATAATATAAGAAGAAAAATAATGTATATACTTCGTGTTAACTTGATTAAATATTTTTTAAAAATTCTTTTTACAACCGCAATGAACAAAATCATAGAAAATTAAAACATGCTGCTGATGGATCCTACAATATAACGGATTTTTTCCCTTCGTCGACAAAATTAAGAACGAGTTTAATAATATTGTACTAAGTACGCCTGACGTGAGAAATTAAAAAATACAAATTCTTATGAATACAAGGGGCAAAGATATGAAGAAAATTTTTAAAAATTCTGTTCACGGCAGTATTTGACAGGCGGCCGTTTAATGAATGAAACGTTGCATTTATATCTGAAAAAACATTATTCCAATATCAACAATAAAAAAATGATAATAGAGAATCGGGTTATTCAAGAAGGACAGCTAAGATTTTCAGAACTGAAAGAATTTTTAATAAATAGCAAACACCCCATGAAGGTCTGGTTAAGCGAAGATCAAACTGCCATAACAAACCGTATTCAGTAGTGTCCCAAAAATAAACAGTTGATTGGATTCACCTCAAAATTGAACGAAGATGAGATGCCAATTCTAAACAGCTTTCCATTTCAATCATTGGAACAAATTGAAATTTATTTTAAAGAATAAGATTCCAAATATTAATATAATAATTGCTCAACCTTTAACAGATAACGCATCTAGCTTTTGCGTGCTTTTGCTTATGTGTCTATGTAATCAATAATAAATTCAACGCCGAAGATGAAGGCAAAAGATGGAGCAAAATTGGATACTTGGCAAATGAGCTAGGTACCAGGATACATTAAAGTATGTCCAGAAAAAACTACATTCCATTCGAGAAATATCAATATTTACATCCACCCAAAATACGCAGCAAAAAGTAAATGTCAAATTCGTAACTAACTTCACTGTACGGATTAAACTTTTGATATCTTTGTGGAAAGTAATTTTAGACTGGACATACTTAAATAATCGCAGTGTATTTGTATTAAAGGATTTTCTACCGATGGCAATTGCCGGATGATTAACGTAATAAAACGACATACATAGGTACAAAGCTTAAAACTATTTCTAAAAGAAACAGTAATACTATCCGAGGGGTTGACCACTACACAAATATTGTGTACAACTCACCGTAAATGTCAACGCAAATTTGGTACCGAAATAACTGATAGAATCCAATATGATTCGAAGAGTAATAAAATTGTCGGTTTTGTTCTTCCATTAGTAAACGGAATACCTAAAAAACGCTAGTTTCTAGCAACATGGGCAAAACAAATACAAAGTTAAAAATGCTTATGCGATTATGGCACAGGTTCCAAATGATAAATGTCCACCATTTTGTCTAGCTGCTTTTGGAACCGATAATTCATTTACATATGAAGATGTTTTTGCCAGATGGAAATATATTACCAATGAAATGAGTCGCTGTGGTATTCAATGCTTAGGATATTAGTCTGATGGAGACCCTAGGTTAATAAAAGCGATGAGATGCGGTTCACAGTTACATGCATGTAACGTAAAATGGAATTGGTTTCATATGGATTTGGATAATGGGCTAATGTGTTCAGGATACAGTCCACATTGGAACTAAACTGAAAACTGGGCTATTGAAGACAAATATTTGTATACAAATGGGAGATTTTGTTGTTAGTTCTGAACACATTGAACATTTAATATTGAACATTGCCAATGATAAGCATGGACTGACTTTATCTGACACTGAAGCAGAAGATAAAATAAATTTCCAGGCGGTTGAAAGAATTTCGTCAGATCGGATATCTCTCCTTTTGGACGAACTGTTCCAGGAAAGTAACGCAACTATAATATACCTAAAAATAATACGATATGTATTACACTCTTACTTATGCAAAGATAAAGATTGCATTACATATGGTATGCAGCTTTTTTTTTAAGATTGTGGCGAGGTTCCTTAAAATCAGAGCAAAACCTTTCCGTTACTGACAACTTCATTACACTAAATGCGTAGAACATTTCGAGATAACGAAAATTTAAAAAATAGAGTACATTTTGCTACATGGCTCTTTAGTTCACAACCATGTGAGCAAACTTTTCGAGACACACGTTCACTCACTTCAACATTTTCTACTATTTTAGTATATTAGAAATTTTAAATAGGATTTCAAAGATTGAAACAATCAACCAAATTACCAATGATTTGTCCAAAAGATTTGTTTTTCCAAGAGAGCAAACTTCTAATAAACTCTGTGGGTGATACAATTAACAACAGTGATTTTTTTGACGACACAAAAATAGAAAGTATTTGTCTAGAAGCTCTTAATGAGGCAAAAAAAGATGCTTTAGCGTTAGGTATTAAATATAAAGAAAAACATATTTATGTTGTTGATATTCCCCATCCGGTGTTGTTGGTAGATGAAAATGATGGTGAAATAGTTTCTTGTAACCTACTTGATTCAGAAGAGAAGACATCTAGCAGAGACTGAGATAACAGATGCAGATATGGAACTAGCAGATTTTAACAATGAGTTGTGAGATTAAAACAAGTTTTCAAAGTGAAAGTATTTTCATTGAAAACGACTTATATTATGCAGTGTACTATTCTGATTTGTAGTACATTGGAAGTTCAAATACAATAAAAATTAAATTCTTGCAAGCATCACTTCAAGAATTTTTTTTTGGCCCAAGTCAAATGATATACAAAATGTACATGTTGATTATATATTTTTTGGTCCAATAAATATAATTGGAACAGGTCCATTCACAGTTAGCCAGATGGATCGCCTTAATATTACCTTAAGTATAAGGAATTAAAACGAATTATAAAGTAAAATTAAATTAATATTGTAACATTTTATTTATGTAAAAACAATGTTATATCTCGCCAATTCTTTCATTTTGTCATAAGATCAATAAAAACAATGTACCAAAATTTTATTATTAATCAACCAGCGCCTATATACATACGTACAATTAAGAAGCCTCAAGATCCTCCGAAACCTTTTCTTTACATTTATCGAAATTTTTTATCTACCCTGATTCATATAGTAACTATTTCGCTCAAATAAATACAACCTACATTACGATTACCGAATATTGTTTTAAGTTTTAAAACGAACGTGACTGAAGCAAACTGATATCAGTTGTGTGCCATCATCGAATTTAAAGAAGTATGTTGATTTAAAAAAATGTCGCAATATTCTCGCAAATGTTACAAATGTGAGAGAAATTCGCAAATGTGTACACAACTTTTGTATGTGGTTAACCCCTCGATACTATCCTTAGGAGATTACATTATTTCTAGCGAGCGTTTAACATTTAAAAGTTTTATTCCAAATCGGGTTTAAAGATAAACACCATTTGACTCATTCTATGTTAAATCCTTCTGACAAAATGAATTTCGATTCCTTTGGAAAAAGGAGCAAAGAAAAAGCTGTAGATTCCTTGTTGGCACACGTTCCTGGCAGCAAAGCTACGCTACATTTTAAAAAATGTCGAAATAGATACTCAACTCCTTTCTTGACAAGGAGTTATCTCAAATAAATCGCATATTCAAAATATGGTCAGCGGTGTTTTTGTTTAGAATCTGGAGGTATACAATTTCAAAGAGCAATGAGCATACAATGACCAAAAATTTTATAACTTTAAATTGCTATACTTGTATAGAAATAAATGCACATTGTCTTGTTGCATATATAAGAAGATGCAGAAAAAATCCTAGCAGTTTATTTTGTCCATGACTACTAAGTAGTCAGCTATGCAAAAACACTTTTGAGGTCCCTTACCAGTACATTTTCAACCATTGTAAATACTACTTCACCGATTTAATAGAACTGAGCTCTTCAAGAAAATATCACAAGAATCAGGTAAGACTTCGTACATATCTTTAAGAGGGTACTAAACGGAGCCATTTTCCATGAAATTAAGGTACACTTTTCTCAAAAACTACTAAATCGATTTTTGTGAAATTTTGAACACGTTTTCTTTACATAGTTTTAAAGCTGTACAGCCGGTAGCATTTAATTTAAAGAAATAGTAAATTTTTTAATGACTTAAAAAGTTTAAAAGTTTTATTGTTTTATTAAAAGTAAAGTAAAAAAGAAACCAGCTGGATTTTTAGAATTCGCTCTGCTACGTTTGTTAATAGCGTCGCCATGAATAAGATAAAAAAACACACTCAGCTACCTGTCATAGTTTTGAAGAAAAGTGTACCAAAATAGAAAAAATACAACTGTTCAGGAGAAACAAGAAACAAAAAAGTTTTGTTTCTTTATGTTTAGTAGTCGTTTTTGCTTTTCAAAGTTTTTGTTCCTGTTCGTATATTGTAGTGTTATTGTTTTACTTGTGTTTATTGCAGAGATTTTATTTTACTCGTTTCAAATATGCCGAGAACGGGTTCGGTTTTCAAGAAGAGGAAAAGGCGGTTTTCAGGTAAAATGCCTGCAGAAATGACATCGAATGCAACTTGTTTAGTAAATGTGGAGTCACCACAACCTTGGTCGACAACACAAACTCCTGTTTCTTAGGTTCTAAAATAAAACCTCAATTGCCCGAGTATTTGAAGTATGAAAGCAATGATGGTTTCGATATTGTTTATATCAGAGCGTTGAGTGCGGCGGTGAATTCTTTTGCTTCGTGCAAAAAATGCAATGGGCAGATTAGCCTAAACGTTGTTGCTCGGAATAGTCGTATTTTTTATTTATTAGGCATTGAAGCAGGCAATTTTTGTGTAACGCTAGAAGAGTCCTTCCAAGTTTACACTTAAATTTAAGTTACTTCTAAACCTTGTAAAACATAGGATTTTTTGCATTCTTTGCAGAATATAGTGTAGATTAAAAAACAAAAATTAAAAAATTGCATTTTTTCATTTAGTACCCCCTTAAAACACTACTTAAATAAAAATGCTTCCAAGTACACACAAACATTAAATGTAGAAAAGTCATAATGTAATTTTATTTCACATATTTAATATTTTGATTTAAGGATGATATAAATTTGCCAGAGAAGGTCACAGGAGACTAGGAAACAAAAAACTCCAGATAATACTGTTATGCCCTCACAGGCTGACATTAGTTCGACTATTAACAAAGCCTTAGAAAACATTAAATCAGTTTTTTTGGTCTTAGGCATTGATGTAACAGATACTACCTATTACAAACCTATTCTAAAAGCCCCAGAATTTAATGATATTCTTAAAAAAACATTGAACAAGGTACTCCTGCTCATTTTAAGAAATCGACAAAAGAAAATGTAATTTAGTAACTGCTATAAGTTGCCTAGTTTAATAATTCTGAATAACTTATAGGTACGTAATATTACACACATATCATACAAAATTCTTTAATAGTCTCTTAGTAAAAGTAAACGGTTACAACATTGACACGGTCCAAACCCGGAAGACGTTCTTATCTTAGTATAGACTCCGGCCGTGGAAGCCTTCGCCATTACATTTTTTCAGATGATTCAAATGGAAACTCGGTTATTTATATAGGCATAGAAAAGATACTTGATTCAGACGAAGAAAATTGTAGAAAAAATATAAATTTATTAAAAGATGAATACTCAAGTCACGGCACTTTACAGTTTAAAGATGTTACTGTCAGCAAAATCGATACAGAACATGATATTAACTCCTTATTTTTAAAACTAACGCTAAATACAGGAAAAACTATAATTGTTAAAAAATCAACACTCATTTGGTTTTCTCAAACTACCGGAAATTTAAAATTAAGCAATGATCGCCTTTTAAGAGTGAGAAAAAGATAATGTAGTACTCTTTCCTTAAAACAAAAATGGGAGGCAAGAAACGAAAAATCCGACAAAGAAATAACAATTGTTTAGAAAATACTATTGAGTCGGAAGATAACTGTGAATCGTTTGCAAGCTCCAATGTTGAAAAAATTGAAGAAGTATTTGTTTCAAATCTGGATGACGAAAATTGATCAAATATTGATTATGCTCAACCAGACCCCAAACAAAGTTTATTTAAAGGTTGAACATTATTATGCTATTTTTTTGTAAGGAGAGTTGGTTTTTGGGTCGCATAATTTCTTTAGAAAACGAAATTATAATAAAAAAATTTTAAAACAGGAACTGGATAAATATATCTGGCTAGAGAAGAAAAATGAAGATATTCAAAAAGTCTACAAAAAAAAATATATTTTTTATAGCCCAAGAGATTTAATTGGCAACGATCCCTTTTTTGTAAAGCGACAAGATAAACTTAAAATTGATAAAAAAATTTAAGGCTCTGAAAAAAGCTTTGTAATATAAATGTTATGGATAATTTTTATTGTTTTTTTGCGTGTTGCTTTCTAACTCCTCATTTAATTAAAATTTCTATTTTCAATGAATTCTATTGCTTTACAGAGATCGTTCTTCAAATAGTAAATGTTGAAATTGATAATATTACCAAGGTAACAAGTTATAAAAGGGAATATTATGTATGAAAAAAGCCCCATTTAAAATTAGATTTACAGTTCAGTTATCAGTAAAAACTTTTTATTAAGGGTTGTCAAAGATAAGACAACAAGCTTTAAAATATAAAAAAGTCTCTAAAAGTCCTTTAAATTCCCGCCAAATCTCCTGTAATATTTAAAAAAATCTTTTCAGTGTAAAAATATTCAAAAATCTCTAGAAATTTTTAAAAGTCCCCAAAAATCTTTAAAGATTTTTAAAAATCCTTGAAGATTTCCAAAAATCTTCAAACATTCAAGAATCCCCAAAAATCAACAAAGATTTTCAGAAATCTTTGAAGATTTTAAAAAATCCTCAAAATTCTTTTAGAATCCTATGAATCCCTAAAAATCTGGAAAGATTTCAAATCTGTGTACACATTTTGAAGAAGTTAACCACCCCTCAGTTTCAAGGTACTGAATAAAAAATTAAAACACCATATAGAGTAATGTAGAGGTACATTATGGCGTGAACTGTGACCTTGAATCGAAAATCGGAATTTATAAATTAGGCAAATGTTTGTAAAACGGATGGTAGATTTTGACATAAACCGATTACAGCGCCACAGTTCACGAGATCCTGAAAGACCTCTACATATATGATAGATTATTATTATTATTAGTAGTAATGCTACAGTTACAACTAAATTTATAAATGCTGGAAAGATTTCTTCTTCTTTCTAATGTACATAACATTAATGCAATCAATTATAATATTCAGAAGAACAAGGATATCTTTCCGATAGGTTCTAATAGAACTAGTTTTGCCTTATCAGCTTGCTTATAAGCAAATTAATCACATAATGCGTTTATACAACAGTGATCAACAGGTAAAGAATTTATATAACATTGATAAGAACAGGTAAACACAGGTGACGGTTAACAAAGAATTGTAAGAACCACTTACTTTTACTGAAAATATATTCCCAATATGAGGAGTATGAACCATTGTGAGAAGGCGATGCCTGAATGGGTCCCATATTAAAACAGTAGTGTCGTCAGAACCAGAAGCTAATCTCCTAAATGAATCAATGTTTAAACACTGTATGGCTTATCAATAAGTTTACCTTCCATCTGATGACCACTGTAAACAATTGACACATCCTTGATGACCCTCTAACTCGTACTCCAAACCCAATCTTTTAACTAAAGCCTCTGTAAACTGAGAATGTTGTTGCAACAAAGTACATACTTCGGCTTTCTTTTCTCGTCCTTGTAGAAGTTTAACGATATTACGACTGACATCAGTCTTTCTTAACGAACCATCCATCTATCGATGATGTTAAAACAAAAGTGTATTAAGGTTCATTTACTTACTTTTGCTGTGTTTATTGATCATCATTGAAAAGTAACCATATATGTAATGCACATATTATGTTTAGAAGATTCCCTGCTAATTATGTTTTCGTTATAATCGACTGATTAGGGTTTATTATTTTCAAATTGTCAAACTACCTTCACTTCATTTGTTTAAATATTAGCTTGATTATTTATAATCATATTGTATTTCTAGTAGAGTAATGTTTTTCTTGTTATCATCTACGCAATTTAATCATAAGCGCCACGAGATGTCTCTACGTGTAAACCCAGAGGGAAATTCGAATTTGATTTCTAATTGACCCAATTTGTAACTGATTAAACATAAGAAACAAAAGAAGCAAAGTTAGGTATAAAAACTTACATGTAGTACAATGATCTATTTTTGTCATCACAAACCACCCTTGTTGAATCACGTATACGATAAACAAATAAGACTTACAGGGCCGCACTTAGTGCTTTTCGATTTCTAAGTATACAGGGTGTATCTGAAATACGACTTCAAACTCAATAAATATAAAACAAATAAAAGTTGACTGTTTATTGTAATTACGTGGTAAATGATGAGCAAATGTTGTTAAACCCGCGAAATGTATTGATGTATTGTGTTGAGAATTTTCTTTAATTTTCCAGCATATAAAAAATAAATGGTTAGTAAAATAATTAAAGCAGATACTAATGTTCATTTCTTTGCATTACTGACCTAGCTTAACAAAATGTAATTTGTGTACAGATTCTAGTGTACTTGAAAAAAATGTGCAGAATAGCAATTTTAATCACAGTATTTTAACTACGCTTTATCCGATAACATAATTTTTTGTTGTCAGCAAATTGCTTAGAACAGTTTATTTTTATTTGTGGTATCAACAACCTTGGAGACTTAATGTAACTGATCCGTATAATTTACAATTTACTTTGCTACAAATTTTGAGTTTTTTAAATGTCCTCTGCCTTTGCAGTATGGGCAACAAACCACGTCTTCTTTGGCAATTATGCAACCACACGTCGCGCGGTTGAAACCCATCGTTTTGTGCCTTGACGTCATACCTTGTCTTCATTCTATCGCTGGCAATTTGTGTTTTTACAGACCGCCTCATGTACTTCGTCTAGCTTCTTCATCTACTTGCTAAGGTAAGTATCTCCAGCGACTTCTTCTTCCGGTCTTCGTCTTAACTGGAAGTCGCATGGCAGTCGCATTTCGCAACCGAGCATGACACAGGATTAGTGTTTAGCCGATGGTTTCGTGAACAGATTATCGGTATGCCATTAGAGAAAGGTGCAAGTAGATACCCAATCAACGCGGAAACATTTTTGAAATGTTTTTTTCAACGTTTTATAAACGATATATTTACATTTTTAAAAACATTGCAAAAACGTCTTAATGGCCAGAATTGCGTTGCAAAATCAATATTAGAAAAACATTCTAAAAATGTTTAAAAAACATTATTTACAATATTATTTAAATATATTTGTAATATTTTACAAATGTTACATTAATGTATAAAAAATGTATAATCTACGCTTTTTTTTAATATTGCAATATGCTTAAGGGCAGTTCTACAATCATGGTATAAATGTAAGTTTAATTATACTTGCTTTAATTTTAAAATACTGACATATTTGGCTGTTCGTTTTATTTATGCTAACCAATAACACAGCCAATAATGACAGCATTTTACAATCAAACTAAGTATATCTTAACTGACATTTACATCATTATTATAGAACCAGCCCTAACATGCTTACAAAAGATAAATAATACAATCTTCGTATACTGTAAATACTTCAATTTCATGTGGCTGTAAAGTAAAACAAATGTTATTAATGCAATTACTTTATATTAATTGAAATAATTATAATAATTCTCACAAAAGTTTCCAATTGATCAAAAATGTTTCTATTTTATGGATAGGATCCTTCAGAGTGGAAGAACAACAACAATAAAAACAAACTTTATCTGTTGTTCTAGTGTACCACTGCTGTAACAAATAAAATTATACTTCAGCAAAATTTCTTGCAGCAAAAACCAAAGAAAACGTACCATCATAATAAATGCTGACAATAAAAGTATCTATTTGAGTTTCGCTGGAACGCAAATTAGAAAACAATTAAACTGATACACTAACAATACATTACACAGCATAGCGAGTAATACCATGGAAATCGTTGTTTCGCTGAAGCTTAAAATATAATGCAATTATAATATACATACAAAATCGCCATCTTATCACGCAGATACTGGAACTTTGCGCAAACGCGGTTATTAAGTACTTAATTCAAATTTGCAAGGAAGTTTTTAGAAAAACGAAAAGGTTTAACATGTATTTATTAATAATATGTAACAAAATTTTATATAATTGTGTTTTTGTTACAATATATAAAAGAAAAAAGTATATAGGTGAAAGCAAGCAAAAGTATAATTTCTAATAAAGTAAAAACGTTTTTTGTTACTAAAAAATGTTTTAGAAGACATTTTTAAAATATTTCAATATCAATGTTTAAATGAAATATTTTTAAAACGCAACAAAAATATTTTTTTGCAAAACATTTTTTGTTTCGACTATTTTAAAACGTTGTAACGTTTTTAAAACGTGAAAAAAACGTTCCCTTGCTGATTGGGAAGTACTGATCCTAATCTTTTTGATGTTCGGACACTACTTTGGGCTAAGTACTTTTCCAATGTTTGATTTATCCATTCAATCAAGCCATCAGATTGAGGATAGTCGGAGCCCTAATAGATCAAATCCGTTTTTTAAATGTTACAAATTGGTGTTTTCAACAACAGTGAACGTTTTAAATTTTGGCACAAAAATGTTTTATAATCACTAAAACATCAAATGTCCGCGTAGAACAGAAAGAATTGGATTGGTTTAATAAATGTCTCAACGATTCGTTAGAAGATTGTTAATGTTGAATAAAAAACAATTTTGGAAAGTAAAATAAAATGATGGTTTTGAAATAAATAAATAAATTTGGGGTTTTGAATGGCATTTGTTGTATTTCTTAGAGACTATCCCTAGTTTTTAAATAAAGCGGCGGTGGTTGTTTAATAAGTTTTTAGAAGTAGCAGCTACGTGAATTGAAGCACGGACCCTCGGCGTAATGGGAGACCATTGGACACTCAACACCACGGCGGATTGCTTGTAAACTGCTTAGTTAAAATATCACATTCGTACGTTTTTAATGTTTGAAATTTCAATAAGCAAAAAATACTTTTTTATGCAAAACAAATATTACATTTTTTTTAACTAGAATATAATTAAAACTTGTAAAGTTGTCTAAAAATTTTACGACAAAGATTTTAAACGTAATGACAATGCACAAATAATTTTTCTCAGCTGTTTACCACAGATTTGTAAGTTAGAATCTTTAAACAGTGTTTAAAAGAAAGTTTTTTGCTAGAGTCTAAAATATTATTTATCTTGTCGCAGTTTTTCGATAAACAAAATATGCCATGTATGCATATACATATAACTGGAAATCAAAGTTTTTTCAAAGCAAATATTATCATGAAAGGAAATTGTTTTTTTGCTGATGTCGGTACTTAACAAAGTTGGAAAAATATGATTCTCTATGAGTGAATAATGATGAAGACTACTATAGTTGAAACACTACGTTTGTTTGAGGTTCGTACATATGTGTTCTTATAAAAAAACATTAAAAATATTTGGCTATTATAATCTATATTCAACTTTTAATTGCACACGTGTGTTAAGACAAAACGTTTTTAAAATGTTTAAAAGCTAATTCAAAAAACCGTGTTTGATAAATTGCACAAATTACGTTTCATAAAATTCAAAACATGAATAGTATATTAGAGTGTTATTTATTTCATGTTCTAATAAAATTTGTTTCGTATCATAAATGTTTTTACAACAAGCTATGAAAATAATTTTGTGTTCTAAGTTTTTTACACTGAAAATAAGTTTTTGATTTGTTTTGAGTGGCTTTGTTCTAGGGAATGTAATTCCAACGGAACTTCAAAACTGACAGAAAAACTTTTTTACTAAAACTTCTACGACTGTATAGCTGCTTCTTGATTGGGTATAACGTAAGCCTCCGTCTATTTTGTGAAAGAATCCATAGCTACCAGAATGCATTTGTTTCCCGAATCAGATTCTGGTAACGCCTTGCGATGTCAATTGCTACTCTCTCTAAAAAGGACTTTATGCTATATCGTTAGAAACTAATAGAAAACCATTCATTTTTTAAAGGTAAATACCTTTTAATGCCGATAGACCCATTGAAACCAATAAAAACCCATGCTTCTCTAATAAGCAATTTTAAATTTAAGCATTTTACTTCATTATCTATCGGGAATTTCTTATTAATTCCAGTAAATAGGTCGTTAAAATTAATAAAACTTTTGCTTGTCCGTGATTAGGTATTTCTTTGCCCGTCACCGTTCGAAGTCCTACTCTGCTACTGGTGATGTCTTCTCATTTTCCAATAACATGTCAAGATCAATGATCGCTTTCGTTGCACTCGTGTAAACCATCAGTAACTGTACTACACTTTGTCTATTGTTCTTGTCATTGTGATAAATGCTCTGCAATTGTTTCATACAAGATGCCATTTGAATGATGATCTCCGGTATATGACTAGAGGAGATTAACTTTTGTTTCTTTTGATTAGCCTATTTCGCCGCAGTTCAAAGTCACTCTTCATTCCCGAAGTATTAGTCGCGCTATCTCCTCGATGCTTTTTAGTGTCTGCGCGAGTACTTCTGCAGCACAGCGGACCATGACCATTTGGATGTAATGCTTGTTTTACTTCTTCAAACTCCAAAGCATGCACTAAAGCGTCATTCAGCGTCTGCGGTGGAACTAACCGTAGAGTCTGAAGTCTGCTGAGTGTTGCAGCAACACTGTTGCTGTCTCGGAGAACGTCTACAAAGGTTTGAATAGCTAAATGGTCCAAGAAGGTATCTGGTGTTGTAAGATGTGCAAGTCGTGTCAATACGGCGATGTCAGCGTCACAACTTTCTGAACACGACTTTTTATTAGGGCTTGAGACACTCGTTGAAGATGAGCATCTCCATAATCGCATTTCTAAATGTGAAATTAAGAGTTTGTAATTTCTTTGGAAGTGGTCAAAAACAGTCTGCAAAATTTGAAGCGCTTTTTCACGTAAGGCTACTATTAAAGACGTCGGTTTCAGTTTATTGCTTCAACCATTAGCTGTAGCAAACTGCTTGTAGTATGTTGATCAAGGAGTTTGTTCATCAAAATTTGGAGGTACAACTTATTAGTGTTTTTTTCCTATGATCCATTCATAATACTTCACCACGGCAATTCATTTGGTTAATTATTTCTTCAAGCAGTTAAACACTTTATTTATTTAAACTTTCGTCGTAACAATTCCGACTCAATTCGAAAACTAACTAAAACTTCCTACAAATACTTTTACATTCTTCCGTTGTCAGGATTCTGAATATTCTATTCTTTTCTATCAACGTTCCGAAGTTTCCAAATACTAGAGGATTTCTTCAATATAATCTTCTACCAATCGCGGCGTCGGGTTCACATATTTTTGTTATGTTTTTGCATTTTATTTTACAATTAAATTATTATCTAAATTATGTTATTGCATATCTGTAAATATATGATTTTTTCATTCTTTTCTTTTTTTTACACGATGTTTTTTGTCTTCTCCTTTTTTTTCTGTGTCCTCGTTTCATAAACTAATTTTACCTGTCTTTTCTCATTCATTCGTTGTATGTGACCCCATCAACTAGAGTTGTCTTTGTTCAATGAAGCGCATTTATTCGGTGTAGTTCTTCTCTTATTTCGGTGTTTCTGATTTTTCTGTCATTTAGTCACTATATATCAGTGCTCCTATCAGACATTTCATCTCTACGGTTTGAGTTTTGTCTTTCTGATAGTACCCAAGTTTCACATCCGTAGGTTAGTATTGGTCTATATAGTGAATTGAAAACTTTTATTTTTGTTTGCGTAGTATATAGGTTTATTGTTTTATTAATTATTTTAATTACTTCTGCTTCTTGTTTCCTTCCCTCATCATTATTCCAAAATATTTATATTCTTCTACTTGTTCTAACGTAACCTAATTTGTTTCAATATTTATTGTAGTATCTTATCTCGAACTTCAGTTTTTTAGTTCCCGTTATGTTATCGCCACATCATCCGTAAAGCAGTGTTGTAAATTATCTATATAAATTTATATAGATAAATTAATCTAGATTAATATTTTTTATCTATTTATCTGTATCTATATACTATCTAAAATATATAAGTTATATGTATCTGTATATATATAATTTTTTATTTAAATTATTTAAATAAAATTTATAAAAATCCAGTGTTCCGTAAAATTTAAGTTACAATATGTATGTTTTTCTTCAGTAATTTCCCACATTCCATAGTAGTTCTTCAAATGAACTCCATCTATCGTTATTACTAACTAGATTATTTCATCTATTATCTGTTATCTATATAAAGTTTAAATAGTTTATCTATTATCTAATACTAGATAATTCTTGCAAGAAAAAAAATTTATCTGTATCTATATAATTTAAAAATTATCTATTTACAACACTGCCGTAAAGACTCTTGTCGCTATGTCTATGAAGGCTAGGTAGAGTTTTTTGTTTAGCGGTTGTCTTTTTCTATTATTGGTTTTATTGCGCAGATGTGATCTTATATGTTTCTTCTAGGTCCGATCGTCTGAATCTGCTTTGTGGTTCTGCTAGTTGTGTTCCTAATATTATTTTTAATCTGTTATTGATAATTTGTTCGTGTATATTCATTATGGTATTTAATAATGTTGTTTCTCTATAGTTCTTACATTGTTTTTTGTCACTTTTCTAATGCATTGGCGTTATTAGTGCTGTTTCTCATTTATCTGACATTATTTCATTTCTCCATGCTTTGTTTAGTAGTTGTAAAAGAATTTCCATCCGTATTTTTCCCAAATTTTTTATCACGTTTTCGGATGTTTTACAGTTTTTTTAGTTTTTTATTACGTTCTTTATCTCTTCCATTTTTATTTCGTTTATTTTCTCTAATTCCATCTATTTCTGTTCTTTGGTTTTTGTTTATTTCATATTGTTGTGATTTCATTTGTTAGATATTTTGCCATTAATTGTTTCTTTTTCTTCTCGACTTCTTCTTTTATTTTATTAGTTTACCAGTCTGTCTGCTTTTTCTTATTTTCAAACTTACTAACTCATCCACATATTTCTTTTGCAAAGTCGCTAATTATTGCCTTAATCGGTAGTATCAGTAGAACGTTTAGGTACTTTTTTCGGAATTTCAGTAATAATTAAGCACAAGGGTACCAAACAGAACTGAAAATGTAAGAATGTGTACCCCGCAGTCACGTGTGGATCAAAACTTATAACCAACCTTTAGTAGCTCTTCGTTTAAGTTACAACACAAAAATTAACATTGAGTAGGCTTCATAGAGATTTATACGTTCTGCATCGAGAAAAAATTTCCCTAAAAGGATTTACATAAGGTGGATGTTTATGGAAGAAAATCCTACTCTTACCGAGTACTGCTGTGAAACATCCGAAATACACAAAATCAAATGAAAGAATGGCGTTTGGGTCACATCCTCATCTATAGACAGCCCTTTACGGTAGAAAAACTCATTAGCAATTAAAGTTTTTAGTCAACACGCGACTGTGAGTGGAAAGTTATCTACCCGTCAGTTAGAGATATACCAAAATGCATTTTAAATTGTTACACAGAGTTTAGCTGGAATTCTTAAGTTGGAATTAGTAACAAATAGTGTTTATGTAGTCACATAAAAAACTACACCAAAGACTTAATCTGTTGACAAGATTGTTACCTTATCTGTCGTGTCTGTTTAGCTAATGCTAGCCGAGCAACACAGAGCATCTTATCTCTTAATAGTAGGTTTTGTCACATTACATTTTCAATTAGAATAGTTTAAAAATAAAAATACAATTTTTTTGTTGGGACTCAAAAACTTGACAACCGAGACAATTTTTTTCTCAGCTTAGTTAAATTAAACTATGTATAGCATTTTTACGTTTAGCTCTCTATATATTAACACTTGAAGACGCGTTTGATAGACACGTCGATATAAGGTTTTATATCCCAATCAACCTTAAATGATCAATGACGTTAAATGAACGTAACTGTTATTTCTTAAAAGTAACGTCGCTAAATTTCTGCCATCTTATTGACTAAATGACAAACTTTTTACGTAGTCGCAAAAAGTGTACCCTATTGGGTTACTATCGTTTTGCATTTTTGTAGTCCTTACTAAATGAAACTAAAAATTTACATATAAAAATTATTCTATTGCTGATGTTGAAGTTCACATATTCAAATTCATTACAAAGTTGTGTGAGGTTTGTTAAAAAAGCACTTTAATTTATGATGTAAAAGTGATGTAATAAAAACGCGAACTTGTCTGAAGTAGAGGTCGCAGCTATAATGTAGGTTATAGTATACAGTATTAGGTACCATTAAAGTCGGTATAGCTTTTGACGTTTCTTTATTCTCGTGATTAAAAACAAACAATAACGTCGTTGATCCTTCACAAAAAACCTTAATTGGCAAAATCCTATTGTTGATTTAGAAATAAAGTATTTTAATTACAACTAATTTTGTAACATTGTAGCAATTTATAAATATATAGAAAGTAAATAAATACCTAAAAAAACATTTGTTTCTATAAAAATGATAAATTAAAGAATAATTAGATCAATTTCTAGGTCGTTTCTTTTAGAAAAATGTATTTAAAATTAGATATTATATTGGGAATTATACTTTCTCCAACACCCTATATATAAAACGGTATTTCTATTTGTGCTTTGAATAATATTGTTCCATATTTCTTTAAATACAGTTGTTATATAGGCGAAAATCGCTTGCAATAGCTGTAATGGTATTGTTCATATGCTGTCATTCCATACATACTTTTAATATTCCGTAATAATGCCTCCAGTTAAATGTAAAATATTATATTACAGGTAGCATAGGTGTGTATGTGCGTGAGCATATTAATTTGACAACTAATGCACTACAAAATTGTTGGTGTATTTTCGTCTAAATGTGTTTAATTCGTTTATAATTTCGTTCAAAGTGTTTAAAGTTAACCTAGAAAATGGCTGCAGTAAAATTAGAATTGTGGATTCAAAAACTGTTAAAAGGACGAGCTCTCGAAGAAGACCAAACGACAATTTGCGACTTCTCTTTGGAGGAACAAATATCAGCTTTGGAATCTCAAGGTATTACACCTAGTGTTCCACCTAACTATCAACCTATATTAGGAGATACAGTTACTTATGTTGTGGCTGCTGCTTTAATTAATGATAAAGATGAAGTACTAATGATGCAAGAAGCCAAACAATCGTGTGCCGGCAAATGGTAAGACTGTTACTTTTGTGACTCGCTAATACTCATCAATATTATTTACAGGTATTTACCGGCTGGCCGAATGGAAAAAGGAGAAACTATTTGTGAAGCTGCTGCTCGGGAAGTTCTAGAAGAGACTGGGCTTATAATGAACACCACAACTTTATTATTAGTTGAATGTGCTAGTGGATCATGGATACGTTTCGTCGTAACAGGTGTTGTAACTGGAGGCACTTTGAAGACTCCTTCACAGGCTGATTCTGAATCTCTACAAGCAAAATGGGTATCTAATTTGAGCGAATTAAGTCTAAGAGCTAAGGATATTATGGTTATTGTCGAAAGAGCAAGGTAATTTGTTTTGTCGTTGAACTAGAATTTCTTTTGTGTTAATGGCATTATTCTTGTTTCATAATGGTAACAGTTAAATTATACAACATAAATATATAACGTAGTTGTGATACAGTTTTTAACATTATGTTTCTTCTGCTCTACTTATGTTTTTATTATTTTCTTTGTGTTCTGTGATTTGTATTTATTACGCATGAATGATCTATACTGATTTTTGTGACATACTTTTTGAAATAGGTATTCTTCTATGCAGAATATTTCAGTTTATTTGAAGTCGTAATTTTAATTTGTACTTCCACTTGATTATAGTTTTCAATAATGTACCACTTTTACAAATATGTAACTTCAATCTTATTTATTCAAAACAGGTACTCACATTTCTGTTTTATTAAGTATTCACCTTTCCAATTGCTGTTCGTTTTACCATTATTTTTTTACTACTGATTTTTGTCTGGCATGATTATTTAAAATTATGAATAATTACTTCGTAATTTTTCTTAAAAAACAAAAAATAGATCATACAAAAATACTCTACGGTTTGAATTATACTGTAACGAATTTTATTATTAAAACTAATTAATTTATTTATACTAAAAATATGTGTACACGTTTAAACTAACCGAACTAATTAAATCTAATAATATAAAACAAAAACACTTACAGTATGATTTATATATAGCGCTATCACTGAAACGAAGATAAGATAGTCACACACTTATTTACGTTAAAGTCACGCACCAGATTATTTATCTCACACGCGTTAAATACTTATTTATTTAGACTTGAATAATCTTCTTAACACTGCCGTCTTCGAATTACGATTTGTTTGTACCGTATTTATACGTTTCTGCAAACATTCTAGAAGCCTCTACATTCTGTCGTGAACGTTCTAGAAAATGGATAAAACTTCGAGAAGGCTCTTGAATCTGAGAACGTTTTATTGCCCCCTCCTTAGGACTGTTCTGTCCTAGAACAGGAGACTGGATGCGACACCGGTAGAAAGGATCGTGGCGATAGCGGCAGCTTCCTCCGTTTCGACAAATTCCTTGACCATAAAAGTAACAGTCAATAGACTTTTCCTGACCCAGTATTCTTCTTGATTGGTAACTACAAACCAACACTTAAACGCCTGTTTCTCGGAAGACGACCTCCAACATGTTTCGAACTGTCCTCCAATTCAGTTGATCTAAGCCACAACCAAGCTTGGGTACTGCCAATTTCTTAACATTTCTCTCTTGAGATTCCATAATGTTCGCCACAGATTTTTGTATAACGGCTTGGTGCGTGAGTATTTCTTGGTGACCAAATAGAAAACGAAGCGTCCGTCGCCACATAGTCCTAAAACTTTTCTGACTGCCGGTCGCTGTCTTCGTCATTCATCTAGCTGCCCAAACTTCTTTTTAAACACGACTGCAACCCCTCTGTCAAGATCCTCGCTCACGCAATGTGCGATGACGTAATCTTTTTGTGTTTGGAACAGGTCTTGTTGTTCCTCGGTGGTAACTCCGAACCTAGCTTTTCCAGAACCTCCGTATAAGTTCATAAACTTCTTGAACTCCATTTCTTCGATTTGATTCCTGGTTCTTCTGCTCATTACTCTGGTTCGGACCTGAACTTGCGTATTGTGGTTATCGCCAGCAAACTGGGCTAGACGATCGACGTGCACCACTTTTAGCTCGCCTCCGGGCGGTTTTCGGATGCGATATATGACGTCATTAATACGCTGCACGACTTCATAGGGGCCCTCCCATTGTCTTTGCAACTTCGGCGACAAACCACGTATCCTTAAGAGATTATACAACCAGACCATGTCGCCAAGTTGAAACCCACCATTTTGTGCCTTGACGTCATATCTAGTCTGCATCCTGTCGCTGACAATTTGTGTATTTTTACGGACCTCCTAATGTACTTCGTCTAGCCTTTTGGTCAGCTTGCTGACGTAATCTTTTCCAGCAACTTCTTCTTCCGGTCTTCGTCTAAATTGGAGGTCGCATGGCAGTCGTATTTCGCAACCGAGCATCATACAGGATGGTGTTTGGCCTGTGCTTTCGTGAACATGAAAAGAAAGAATAAATCAATAAATATCGAAAAAGTATAAAAATTATCAAAATCAACAAAAACGTAAACGATTAAAGAAAAAACAACGAATTAACTACAACAAATGTTCAAAATGACCACCATTGTTTATGTCTGCTCTCATGGTCAAATTTTTTTGTACATTTTTTAAAATGGTTGCGGTTATTTTATTACACGTTTCCCTAATTTTTTGTTTTAGATCATTTACATCACGGGGCGTCG
Organism: Aquatica leii; assembly: GCA_035610365.1. Classification (NCBI taxonomy): domain Eukaryota; kingdom Metazoa; phylum Arthropoda; class Insecta; order Coleoptera; family Lampyridae; genus Aquatica; species Aquatica leii. Next base: position 170,158,208 of record CM069433.1, read on the forward strand.
TTTTATAAACATTATGTTTAATAATTCCCCATAAAGAAAAATCTGCACTGCAGTCGGAAATTTTAAGACCACTAAATTAAATTATAAAATGTTGGGCTAATTGATAGAAAAAATTACTACCTACAATTTTAAAAATTATTTTTGGTTAGGCTGTTACATTGTACGTTATAAAAATATTAAAACTGTTTATAAAATAACATTTGTACTTCCATAATAAAAGGTTCTTTTATGGTCATAGCAATTGTACCCGAAAATAAACTAAATCCGAGGTCATAAAATTTAAATTCTTTATTAAAATATTAATTTTTTTTATGTTTTGTTTCTTTTGTACTGGCATAGTTGTTTAACACTTGCGATTTGATCATAAAAGGGTGAGTTTTATATCTTTATTTCAGTTGGTTGCAATATTTTGTGTTAAGTAGACAAATAGTGCATTTTATCAAGTTATTCTTAAGAAAATAGGAAAAGTAAAAAGTTTAAAACCTGAAGTACGGTCTGTTATTGTTAAGTTACATCAACAAGGGAAATCGGAAAGAAAAATCGTTCAAGAATTAAAAATTTCTAAGAATGCGGTGCACAATGCAATCAAGATATTCTCAGAAACAGGCGATTACCACGACCGTAAACATACTGGAAGGCCACGATCTACGACAAAACAAGAAGATAAACGTTTAGTTTTGATGTCGAAACGAGATAGAAAACTAACGGCACCGGAAATACAAGCAGAAATCAATCGAAACCGTAAAACTCCAATTTCATTAACAACTGTAAAAAGCCGCTTAAACGAAGCTGGTCTACATGGAAGAGTAGCTGTAAGAAAACCGCTCTTACGACTTCAAAATAAGAAGAAACGGCTTCAATGGGGCTTACAGCACTAGTCGTGGACAGCAGACCATTGGAGTTCCGTCTTATGGACAGACGAATCAAAATTTGAGGTGTTCGGGCACGAACGAAAAGTTTATGTTCGTCGATCTGTGTCAGAAAAAATGATGCCCTTGTGTGTTTCTCAGCTATTGGGGTAGGTAAATTAGTACGTATTGATGGTATACTAAAAAAGGAAGGGTACAAAGAAATTCTTAAGCAGTATGCTATACCATGTGGACTTAAATTAATTGGCCCTGGATTTCGTTTTCAACACGATAACGACCCAAAGCACACTTCGAAACTTTGCCGTGACTATCCGCAACAGCAAGAAAATAAAAATATTTTAAAAACTATAGTTCACCTGCCGCAATCGCCCGATTTGAACCCAATTGAGTTGTTATGGGACGAATTAGATAGAAAAGTACGTTTAAAATGTCCGACATCAAAAGAAAATCTTTGGAAAATCCTTCAAGAAGAATGCTAAGCAATATCCCCGGACATCACATCAAAATTAGTCGAAAGAATGCCAAGATTGGCTAAGAAAGTGGTAGAGATCATTTCACGACTAAAGAACCGTGAGGTGCGCGTCGGATAAATACGGAATTTAACGATCATGCAAAATAAATTCTAACTAAAAACATCATCTGTAAACATTAACGGTAATGGTTTACCTTTAATTGAACTAAAAAGTGAATACATACAAGACGATGAATATAATATAAAAAAATATAAAACACAAAGATAAAAAAGAGTTTGTAACAACTTGTGGAATAAATGTGGACACTTCAAACGCCGTATGAAAAGTGCAAACGTTTTTTGGTTAGCTAGTGTATTGACATTCGGAACAAAATTGGTTTCTGCGCAGCGGTTCTTTAGTCTTGAAATGAACTCTACAGGTGAAAGGTGGTTATGCCTAAAGACCTAGACGGCCAATTTATAGGTTCATTATTACCAATCCAACAATTGGTTTTAAAAGTGTTTAAAAATACCGTAACACGCCTATCCCGATGTGCTGGTGCACCATCGTGTTGGGAGTATGTAAAATTGTTTAAGAAACTTAAGGGAAGGTTATCCAAGAGATCTTGTAAAGTGTTTCTCAGCATCTACAAATACCTTTCTCCTGTTAAATTATTTTAAAAAAAGATAGGGCTCACTACCCTTGAGTCCAATACCCCGAGGAAAACATTTACACGAAACCTCTCCTGAAGTGCAGTTCCCCGGTGTAAATGTTTATTTTCTTGGGCCCAACGATAGTGGATGCTTGTGTTAAACCAGCCGTTATTGCAGAATCTGTTTTCGTCGCTCCACAGAATTTTTTTGAGAAAATTTGAATCTTATTTCTTTTTGCTCAATAACCATCGACAAAAACTGTTTCGTTTATTGTAGTCCAATGGCCTCAAATGTTGCACTTTTCTGTAGCAGTAATGTCTGTACTTATGTCTTTTCAATATTTTTTTGCCGACATTTTTTGAACACTAATTTCCTTTTCGATTTCTCTCAGAGATACCTCATTATAATTAAAATTTTTAAAATGCACGTAGCCTAAAAAAATTATAACGTGCATTGTAAAAAAAAATAGAAATTCTAAAACAAAGAACTGGAAATCAAGAAAGATTAGAGAAGCTATTGAAATTATCAAACATCCTAACAATTTCAATAGAGACAGTGGTTACGAACTTTCTGACACATGGTTACCTGTTATTTCTTAATCTTAATTTGTCCACCATTGACACTTAAGCTACGACTACAGTTTTTATGGTGGTTTTCCTTTAGACCTTCGAGCAAATGCTGTAGCTAAATAACTTGCGTTTATTATCTAGTTCCCTTATAGTTATTGTTTTTAGTTACCTTAGTTTTTTACAATTGCCAAATTAATTTAATTTTGCCTGACGAAGAACTTAGACCAAGTTCGAGAGCTCGCATTTATATTATTCTAAATAAATAAATAATACACCAATTACCCTAAAAATATTTTAATATGTTTTATGGTGAAAGTTTTATGTCTAATATAATTATAAAGTTTATTATATCTATAAAAATCGTCTGTGTCGTGTGTAATATTTAAAGATTCATCTATTTTCGAAAAAGAAATATCATCACGGAGAAAAAGAAAATTCTTACTTTTTATGACATGAGTTTTCTACTTTGTTGATGTCACTATACTGGGTGATTTTTTAGTACATTAGACGTTTCTCAGTTTTGGTAAACGTCAGTAATTTGAAAATTTGCAAACTTTTATAGTCTGTTCTGATCTACTTTTGTAAAATATTTGTAGCAAGATGTCGACTACCGGTATGCCGGAAGTGACTAGCAACTTTGTTATTTTAAATAGAATTTTAGTTTTTTCTTTAGGGTTATAGCTTCTTTACTTGATTTGCTATAATTTTGTATACGGTTCTGTTAATCTGTTTGTCATGGTTACTGAGATATTCAACTGTTTGCAGAAAAATAACATCTTGTAGAGTGTCTTTTATAAATTGATAACTTGATAACCGCTTGTCACAGACATAAAAAAACGTCAATTTGCGACAAAAAGTGCGCTTTATAGGTGCAACAGTTTCCGATTAGCGCAGCTGTTCTACAAAAAAAGAAATAAAACATTAAACTTAAAAATGTTTTAAGAGTAATAACTTTTTTTCCAAATGTAACACCCCTACTTTCTTCACACCAAACAATGCAGAATTAAATTTAGTGCTAATTTTGATAGTACACTAGAACCGGTTTCTCAATCGTAGTTTAAACTTTGGTTAACTTAAACTCAGGTTAAATTAAAAATACTGTCATATCATTGGTTAGTGGTATATTGTTTTTAATTGTCGGTTTTTGAGTAATAAGCAATTTTATGTAAAATACAATGTTTCAGACGTATTAAGGTTAGTAGACTGTGAAGGTAATATTTCTTCAGTTATTTTTGACGTTTGTCATTAAAATTATTTATTTCATATCAAAATAGAAAATAAACGACCTTAATTCACAAAAAAACTGTTGTTAGTGTAACAAAAAATAATATAGCAACAATACAAAAATTAACATAAAAAGAAAAACATTATTAGATAACAGTTGAAGGCAATTAAATTAAATGTTCAATATGTTCTCCATTTTTCTGCAAACAAGTTTGTAATGTTCTTTGCACCCCTGTTGTGGTAGCTTTTATTAATTCCTCAGGGTCAATTTGTTGAAAGGCTAAGTTTATTCGATTTATTAAATCTTCTAACGAAGTTGCAACTCTATCATAAACTCAGTTTTTAATAACACCCCATAAATAAAAATCTAAGGGTGGGAGGCCCGGTGATCGAGATGGCTACAACAAAGGTCCTCTGTTTCCTATCCAACGGCCTTCTAACATTTCAGTTAATTGCTTATCTATAGCTCTGGTGTTGTGTGGTACAAAATATTTCTATACCGATTTAAAGGATATTCTTCAATGAAAGATTCTACGGTTTTGGAGAAGTTCAAGGTATTGCATACTATTTAAATTATCTTCGTATAACACAAATCTAATTTCGTCATAAAGCAATAACAGTTTACGCTGAATTTTCTTTGTTGGTCAATTTCCTCAAAAAAATGAGGATTTTCAGAAGCCTTGCGACGATTAGTAATTCCTCGTTCAGTAAATTTTGCTTCGTCACTCCAAATATTTCTGAATGTTAGGATCTTCTTGCACTTTTAACATCATTTTTTCGCAGTAACGAATTCGCATTAGCTTATCTTCTTATGATAATTTTTTAAAACCGCGTTAATTTTTGTTATGTTTATGCAAATTTTTTTGTATTAGCGCATAATTTAATCCAGAATCGACTGACGCTGATTGAATTAAAGACCCAGGATGCGCCTCAAAATAAGCCAGCACATCAATTTCGGCAAATTGACGCTTTTTTATGTCTGTGTGTCAAGCGGTTATCAAGTTATTGATTTATAAAATACACTACAAGACGTAATTTTTTTGTAAACAGTTGAATATTTCAGTAACCATGACAAACAGATTAACATAGCTTTATACAAAATTACAGCAAATTAAGTAAAGAATCTAAAACCGCAAAGAAAAACTATAGTTCTATTTAAAATAACAAAGTTACTAACCGCTACCGGCATACCGAAAGTCGACATTTACTAAAAAATTAGGGCGTGTACTAGTGTACACATGTAAGAAGTGAAACTTCTTTATGGCCTTATTTTTCGCAAAATGATCTACATGCAACTTTTCAGAAATTGGTTAAATAAAGTTAAATTAGATAAAGTTTAAACAAAAGGATTTTATTATCATAGACATGAATACAAATAATACAATTATTTCACTTTAACTTTTTGCTACTAAGATTATTACAGCATTTCATTAATTGTAATAGAATTATTACTATCATTGTCATCGTTATTATATATTTTTGTAATTAATGGCTTATGGTAACTGAAATATGAAATTGAATCTACAAAAATTAGTTAATTGATTTACAAAAATTAATAACATATTTCAGAATTTATACTCTATGCCAATTAATTGATGTTCATTAAATTAGCAGTCGTATTAATTAAAAATGTGACGCGTAACGAAATAAGCGACATGCTATCCCTACTGCGTTGGAGAAACTGAAAGTACTCTTCGTCTGAACCAACCGTGTTTCACTTTAACTTTTTGCTACTAAGATTATTACAGCATTTCATTAATTGAAATAGAATTATTACTATCATTGTCATCGTTCAATCAGAAATTGAGGTTAACCTTAAATATCTTAAATTTAAAAATTAATAACATATTTCAGAATTTATACTCTATGTCAATTAATTGATGTTCATTAAATTAGCAGTCGTATTAATTAATAAATACTATTTTAATGAAATCATATACATTGACCGATAGTTACAATCAGAAACTGAGGTTAACCTTAAATATCTTAAATTTAAAAAAATAAATACCACAATCCCACCCAAGTATTAGAAAAGAGATATAATTACTTACTTTTGTTAAAAATCCACTGGAATTAGAATTAAAAAAACAAAAGGATTTTATTATCATAGACATGAATACAAAAAATGATCTACATGCAACTTTTCAGAAATTGGTTAAATAAAGTTAAATTAGATAAAGTTTAAACAAAAGGATTTTATTATCATAGACATGAATACAAAAAAAAGGATTTTATTATCATAGACATGAATACAAATAACCGATTGCGCCACGAAGGCTGATATTTGATGATTTTGTAGAATTTGTGGAGTATTACAACAACAATTGATCGTATCTTATAGCAACGTTTTGACCGTGTACCTTATAACCATCCGTTTTGTGACCTAGAGTATGTGCCTCCGTGGCGCAATCGGCTAGCGCGTTCGGCTGTTAACCGAAAGGTTGGTGGTTCGAGCCCACCCGGGGGCGAACTTTTTATTTATTTTACTACCTTTGAACACCTTGTACAATTTGTATTTATTTAAAAATATTTTAGAATTTTATAATAAAAAAAAAAGATGGCGCTAACGGAAAAATGTGACGATAAAAAATGTGACGTGACGCGTAAAATGTGACGGTAAATTTTTTTCCAACGCCGATAAAGAAGTTTCACTTCAAAATATTTTACAAAAGTAGACCAAAACAGATTATAAAAGTGTGCAAAATTTCAAATTATTGACGTTTACCAAAGCTCAGAAACGTCTAATGCACCAATTAAAAAAATCACCCTGTATATAAATATTTGTTAGTTTCAAAAAATTCCGAAAACTACTATATTACATATAGATGCTAAAATTTCATAAACAACGCAGCGAAGACTTTGTGATTGTTTAATTTGAAAACATGGGGGGGGGGGTCTGCCTTCTAATTTTTGTATTTTCTTATGTAGAACTGTGAGTAGAATACTATTCAAAAATTAAAACTGTTTTCTAGTTTTGTGTTGTGTCAAGAATTAACACGTTTTGGACTATTAAATAATTATACATTTACAAAATACTGCTAACATAATATAAAATTTACTTTATACTTGACTATGCCATTTCTAGTACAAATTTAAACAAGCAAATATTAACTTAATTTTAATTTTTTGAAAATAGCAACATGCTACGAATTTATGCAGCGTATGCAACATTTTCAATAAAATAATGACAAATAATTTATTTACATTTTTAAAATTTTTAAAAACGCTTGCTGTGCATAAAATTCAATGCTGTGTACGTGATAACGTCATACTTTGAGAAGTTCACCTTTAAATGATTATCATACAAAGTAATAAAAATACATTTAGATTTTTAAATTTATTTTTGATATTTTTATGTATGGTACAAATAGATTGGTAGTTTCTTTTCGAATTCTTTAACAATTCGAACACTTAATTTGACTAGATCTAGAAAAAAATGAATACAACGTCTGTTAAGTTAATTTTTAACTTACTGTGTTAAAATTTGAGCTGGTTCATATATTTGTTCTTTGGAATACTCTGTAAGTTGTTGTAATTTTTCGTTCCACTCGCATAAACCAATTTTTTTTCGCGCTACCGAAATAATTGCAGCCGCCAATCTGGAAGGTGTATACAATTGCATGTAATGAACGTCTGAAACAAAATTTTTTAATGTTTAAATTAACAATTACTGGCACATATACCATCGATAACTTTATCCAAAAAGGTTTTAATATGTTCTTGTAATTCGTATATTAACGTTTTATAATTAAGTCTACTGATGCATTGATCTTCTGTACTTAAAGAGGCTTGTAAAAAGTAGTGTGTGTAATGAGCAGCTGTTGGTAGCACAAAATACCAGCGAAAGAACCGTAAAATCACCAGCTCGACCACTTTATATTCGTTCAAAGCGTATCGATCATTTACAGCTGCATTTAGCTCTTCTAATTTGGGAAAATTCGTGCTGACTTCTTCAAATTTCGCTAAAACAAATGATTAACCAAAGCGAAAATGAAATTTAAGAAGTAGGTACCTGAAATTAATAAACAAACGTTTGCGACTAAGTGCAAACGTTCGGGAAGAATTGCATGATTATCCATAAATATATCCATTATATACACAGCTAAATGTAAGCAGCAGTAACTTAAACCTTTATTTGACGCATAATTCTTCAAATACTGTATCATGTATCTACGGTACATTAACTAAAACGTAACGATGAATTTTCTTAATACATTTACAGAAAATTATACTTGTGGCGATTGATGCAAAAAAGGTATTCGTACTGTTTCTCTTTGTTTTATAACAAGTTTATAGTCCTCTTCGTATACGTTTAAGTTCCAGTCATCATTCATCTAAACAATACTTATACTTAATCAAAAGGATTATTTTGATACTTACATTAAACCAGGAGGCTTTACTAATAAATTTTGAGTCTATTTGTAACATTTTGCATTTGATTACTAAAAGCAGAATGATTTACATTACTATACGCAACAGGTAATTTCTTTGTATGTATCATTAGGCAAACTTATCTAAAATGATACAATAGAAAAATATTATTGTGAAAAGATAAATACTTATCACAAATACAGCATTAAGAATTTTTTAATATCCTTCGTTTATGGTTTTAGAATGTATGTGAACGCCATAAAATCAAATGACAGAACTTGGCACTCAGAAATACTACCCGTTCCGAGGCCACATAACCAATTGTTGTTGCGTTTAGTGATACTTGTTAGGAAACGTGCTACAAATAGAGTTCACGTACTTGTCAGTGAACGCACTGCTTTTCATCTTCCCATTTGTGAAATACATCCTACCAAGTCGCTACATTCAACACTTAGAAGATTTATGGTCGAATTATTCGGTGCAGAAGTTGCACCACACAAACCACATGGAATACTTTCTGTAAGTACTCGGCATATAATAAATTCTATTCCAATGTTGTATTTTAGCTCGAACACGATGTTAATTCCGACATGGATGGTTTATGCATGACGGTGGTGGTAGTATTTCGAGCAGCTTTAGAAGAAGTACCGATTATTGGAAAATGTGTTTGGCACGAGACGTCTGTGAGCCTTGGTGAAGCGTTAATGGTACGAGTTGGGACACGCAATTCGACAATTCCCATCAATGTTATTCGTTAAATTATTTTGTTATTGTTGTATTGTTATTTGTTAAATCAAAAGTAAATTTTAACGTGACGTATTATATCTTCAAGTACAACTTTTAGAGTTAAAATTAGTTTTTTATAAATGTATCAGTATTTTATGTAAGATGGGCTTTTAGGTTGTTGACAATTATTTTCTAATCGTTTTTTATATCAATATATATTTATACTAATGTAATCAAATTTTTATATCGATTCTTTATTGGAAAATAATATTAAAAAAATTTAATTTTTTCAAAAAAAGCTTGTGTTTATTTTCCTTTTGAAGTGTATTTGTAAGATATAAAGTGAAGAATTTTCCACGCAAGCTTCTAATATGGATTTTTTTGTACTAATTGATAACGTTCTGGAATTCTGTAGTTCTAAACAAAATGGTGTGAAACTGGGGTTATTTGACTAATTGTTATTAGTTTCTTATTGCATCTATGTACACTCAACTAAACAAAAAACGGGACACATTGGTTAGTTCGATTGAAATATTCAAGAAATCAAATTAGACATATAAACATTGGCAGTACCAGAAGGTCAAATCGTTTATTCGCAAAAACTAAAAAATCAATATATTCTTATTTTTGAATGATGTGGAACAGTAAACTACATTTTATTTTTATACGAAATATTTTCGTGTGTAAATGAAAATTCTATATTGAAACAGTGCACTATAAATTTTGTTAAAGCTAATTTTTGAACACATTTTATATTACACCAATGTAACAACCTAATAATAACATTGTGTTGTAGTCACATTTAAGCAGTTGTGTTTTTAATTACACTCAGTGGAATGTGTAAAATATTTTCGTCTATAAATAAACTGGTATAATCTTCGTAAGAATAAATAAATTAAACTTTCGCACTAGCACGATAAACAAAAAATTCGTATGTCCATGTCACCCATATCTTGTATTATTATAATACGATAAATAATAGTTCGCGTTGTATTTTTCAGGAATGTCATATAAATAACAAAGTGTTTTACTTTTATATTCATTTACTATTAGTATATTACAGTAATCAGTCATTCAGAGTTTATCGTATTAAATATAGATTATTTAAAAAAATTGAACAAAAGCTCTTGTAACTACATAAAATAGTTTTAAATTGACTCCTTGTTGTGCCCGGATGGTACGAACAACTTGACCCCAAACGTTTTCTATTATATTGAACTCTAGTTTTCTTCATAAAGCTAATAAATCATTTACCTTTAGCTAAAGCAAAAGGACTTTGATTAATTCATTTAGTTAGCATCAGGCGAAGTGAGACAATTAAGGCCGACAGTAATTTTATAACTATAATTGTAGCGTTGTTGATTTTGTGTAAAAAGTTGTTAAATAAGCTCCTGTGTACGGGTAAAAGGATATCAATCAACAGTTTATTCTTCAACCGGCACTCCACGAGCGTGGTGCTCTCCCCCACTCTTTCAACCTTCTCCGCCATGGAGGTTGAATCTGCCTCCACTAGCGTCGTCGTGAAGACGACGACGACATCCTTGATGATACCAACATCCTGCCTGACAGCATTCAGGAATTCTTTCGACTCCGACATCCTGCGTCTTACGAAAGTAATCTCTGCTTGCAATACTATCCTTTCGAGTAAACAGAAATAATGAACATCGTCAGCAGGCTTCAAGCGACCTTCCGAAAATCAATAATGTCCCAATCGCGTTTTGCAGCAAACTGCTGAAATCACGCCCCCTTGCGGGTATTCAGACAGCGTTGCAATCAGTCACTGCCAAACTCTCCACAACCGTTGTTGATGCACCTTTTGCCCAACTATCTTGAGCCCAGGCAGTACGTTCCAAAATCGTCGAGAAGGTCAAAGTACCTTCAGGTAAATAAGTCGCACCTGTTTCCAGGTCGACTGTTGTCATTACTCCCATTCTCTCTTAAAGACCGCCGATGAGACGAAGACGACTTTCGTGAAAGTTTTAGATCCTCAAAATTACGGTCTTAGACTAGACCGAGTGATCCAGACGGGTAAAAGCTCTATTCGACAAGAAATCGAGAAAATGGACCTAACGAAAATACCTGCGGCTATCCTCGATAAAGGCATGTTCGTTTCTATCCTTGAAGTTCCTTCAAACATCTTCCCTGAGCAGGTGAAAGAGGTTATCATCTCGCAGAACTTCCACGACGCTTCCTATGAAATGCTTCATCTCGCCAATGAGGACCTCAAAATTCAGTTCCGCTTTGGTCTTAGCGATAAAGCAAATTACCATTGGATCCTTGAGGTCCACCCGGAAGTTTGATGATACCGTTGACATCGTGTCGTGTATACCTTGCCTGGAACGCGTGCCGGATCAATGACCACCATTCTCTTCTGACTTGTAAAAGCGACTTACAGGGCGGTCATTGTGCTAAAAAGCATGCGACAAAGACATGCCCTAACTTGGATCGAACATATCAAACACCGATTGTAGACTTTGAGGACACTCAATTAATTTTGAGGTTCGCACAACTGAATATTCGCAACTTACGTGTTGCGACCTTCGAAGCAATGAGTTTCCTCTTTGACCATAATATTGACATAATACTGACCCAAGAGCCATACGTATTTAGTTTAGGTTCAGAGTACAAGCTAGGTAATGCGACTGCACCCATCAACAGGATTGCTGCATCCTATTCTATGCGGAATACTCAGCTATTGTGTTTAGTAGTTCGAAGCCCGCCGAAGTGGTGACACTCAGCCATTTAACAAATAACTCCAATGCAGTAACCATGATTACGGTTGGATACACCTCTTTGGCAATCGTCGGCGTTTATTGGTCGCCGAGTGAGGATTTTCGCATTCAACTCCAACACTTAGACAAAATTCTTGATAAACTAAGAGGCATTCCTATTATCATAGCAGGTGACTTCAATTTGAAATCGCCGCTTTGGCACTCCCCGGTGACCGACGAACGAGGGCGATGTTGTGGAGAACATAACCTCTGTGTTGTTAACAAACTCCATCAACCTTTTACTTTTGGTAGCCACTTAGGTTCAACAAACATAGATGTAACTTTAGCGTTCCCTTGTTTAGCCAGGAAAATAAAAGACTGGCAAGTTATTCCAAATGTGATAGAAAGTGACCATCGACTGATACAGTTGTCAATTCACATAACCCTGTACCGATCTCTAAAACAACCCGTGATTTCAAACGCATTCGCCTGTATAATGCTATAGAAAGTTCAATTCGTTTTTATCTTCCACGTGGTGCAGTGTGCTACAATCCTAAATCTGTAGACTCCATCCTTGATAAGTTGATCAAGATGATTCCTGAATCTTGCCAACATAGCTTAAACAGCATACGCATAAGATGTAGAGCCGGTGTACCGTGGTGGAGTCGTAAATTAGACAGGTTAAACCGATCGGTGCGTTGTTTGCGAAAACACTAACAAAAAGCCCCTGCAGACGTAAAACATCAATGGCCTAGTAGTGAAGACAGATAAGTATAGCTCTTGGCAAAGTTTCGTGGAAAAAATTTTGGTGACTAATCCGTCGAGGTTAGTTTGCAGGTTATTCTCCCGGAAGTTTCTGCCGTATTCTAATGTCAAAGACGGCGACAGATACACCATCTTAGCACAAAACACAATCAAAGCAATAGTATCAATTTTATTTACAGACGACGATCCATCGACCCTTATCATGCTCAATTAAGATCCCGATCTCTCTTATTGCATAGTAATTCCCGACAAGACTGGGTGGTCATCAGAGACGATTTGGCTGCGATGGCTAGCAAAATTTTTCAAGAATGAAGCTTGACGGAATCCGCTGTAACGTTTTGCGGACGGTTGTTCTAGATTCTCACTCATCTGAGATTGTTAACTTGTTCAACTATTGTATAAAAGGCAGTTATTTACCAGCTGGGTAAGCTAATCACTATTTTCAAGCCCCAAAAGAAGGATCTTGGCAACCCAAACTCGTATCGTCCGATAACTAAGTTATCGGAATTAGTCAAACTTTTTGAAAGGACACTTCTTAAAAAGATGTACGACGATATTCCGCCAAATATTTTAATTCATCCTAGTCAATATGGCTTCGTTCCTGGCAAAAATACGACTGACGCCACCGGACAATTAATGACTATTGTACAGTCAAACGTTTCCAAGTATAGACTACCTATTTTCATAGACATTTCTGGAGCGTTCAATAACGTATGGTGGTCTTGTATAATCAAAGCTTTCGTCGTTAAGAGGGTATCTGCTGACGCTACGCACGTTATTTGTGGCTATTTATCGAATAGATCGATAACCTATTCTGCGAACGTTTCACGTTCAGGTTTCACCAAACGACTGACTGACCAAGGGCTTATCACAAGTCTCGGTTTTTAGACCGTCCTTGTGGAATTTAGTTGTTAATGATCTCCTAGACAAAGACTTACCAGCACACTGCGACATCGCAAATTGTTGACGAGAGGAAAAATCAAACTTGTGCGTAAATATTGTGGGTAGCTGGGCTGGCAGCAATAGACTAAGTATTTCTGCAGATAAGACAAAGGTTTTGGTTTTACGCTAAGATGAGATCTTTCAGTGCGCCTTCACAATACTCCCGTCCGTAGGGTTTCCGAATTCAAGTACATCGACAACAAACTGCTTTTTGTAAAACATTGCGCTTTCGTGGTTGACAAGTGCAAGACCGTCATTACCTTGCTCAATTATGGCCTAGACATTTGGTATCGCAGACTTCGTTATATCCAAACATCCTTCCCTACATCTCCTTTTACAGGAAATTTTGCTGCACCAAAGATCTACGCAAGGCTGGCTCGTGAAACTTCTTTGGCCAGCACGTTTCGATCAACGATTTTCCGTCCTTTCCAGCGGCCAAGCGTCTTAGGTGAATAGCAGCGGCTGTGGAACATTTTCCATAAAGGGTCTAACGCCTACTCTTTCATCCCGGATATCCTCACTTTGGTCTCACGTCCTCAGACCAGAAGCAGTTCAGATTCTTTCTTTGTAACGAAACGGCAGAGGTGGTCGTAATTGTTTTAAAAATTATGCATAAATTTGTTTCAATTACGCGTGAGCTTTGGACTCTGGGTTGCAGACAACCTCTACCGCTTCGAAGCGCACGACGTGCCCTTCTTAAGAGTATTCAACCGGAACGAAACACAATAAAATCCGCCGTCAACGCTGAAAATGCCCTTCTCTGCCGCGACCCGTTCCTGGTAGAACCTCTCTTCCCCGACCTGATACCTGTGTTTATGCGATTAATATTTTGCGACTAATTGCCTTTGTGCCTGGCTAGTTCTTTCTCGAACCGATTCCGATATCCTAAATTTGTGTGAACCGATTAACCAAGACCTGCTTTTGTACCTTGACATTCTTGACTCCGACCGAATAACAAAGACCGGCTTTCAGACCCTGCTACTCTTACGATTTTTGCATTTCATTTTCCGTTGTGTATAAAAACCCATTGTTACGTATTATCGGAAAACTTGAAATAACTACACAGAAGTCCTTAACATTTATTAACGTACCTGAATAATTTTCTGACCTGTAATTTCCGTATTTATCACGGTTATACGTTAATTAACTTAAGTTATAGCACTGTTCTCACAAGGATTTTAACCACGACATTTGCATCTATGTTTGCATCTAATCATTTTTTTAAGGAAAATTACCGTTTTTTTTAAAGGTTAGATACGGATCGTAAGGCGCGTTCGCCTACCCACAAATCCACTGCACGGGCTGGTCGCAATCAACAGAATTCCGAAACATAATTTTACTTAAGTTATACATTATATAGGAGGAATCAAACCACCTCAACTGTACATATTCATTGTGATAATTACATTTTTAATTTATAAAATAAATTTATGTTAATTGTGTTCAAATTAATAACGTTTTAAATCCAACGCCGAGACTTTAAGCCACTGGGGTTGCATCTTCACACGGTGGATTTCGTTGCCACCTAAAACACGCTACCGTTACCGTTTGATTCCTGAGCTTTGAGTTGACCCAGTGTCGGAGTAGAGGCGTAATTCCTTTTTTTCCATTGCCCTTGCAATTAAGGTGAAGGTGGTATTGTCAAATGCTCCTTCAATATCTAGAAAAGTACCCAATGCAATATCATTGTATTGGATTGCATTTTCGGATCTGCTTACTAGTTGGTGAATTGTTAGATCGCAAGATTTTCCGGATTGGTAAGCATACTGGTTTCGATGCAGAGACGAGAGAGAGACATGTCGACTACTTTTTCAAATAGTAGTAGCAAGTCAAGTTGATCGGTCTGTAACATTTTGCCTGGGCGGTACGTAGATCTCCCTGACTTTGGTATAAATATCACCTTGACAATCCACCAGCTGTTTTGTATATGCGAAAGTGCTAAGCTAGCTCTGAGAATTTTGCATACTGCGTTTCGAAGAGCACCAAATTCCTTTTGCAGCATGATGGCGTAAATTCTATCGGCTCCTGAAGACTGAAAAGGTGTATACGTATTGATTCCCCATTCTAGGTTTTCAGGATTAATTATTTTTCTCGCTAAGTCTCAGTTTCTTTTGGGTGCCCGGTTGTTTGGTACCTTTACGTCCTGGTGCTTAGAATCTTCAGTTAACGATGAATCCGGGAAGTGCTTTTGCAGTAGGTTTTTCAGAGTACTTTTAACCGAGTCTGTAAACTTTCCGCTTTTCGGTCAGTAAAGAACCGATGTTTCTAGTGCGGTCTTTGCTCAGAGCTTTTTGGAGTAGAGAAGGTTCGTTTTCTACGTCCAGTACCTTCTCCATGAGTTTTTATTTGCTTTTTTAATGGCGTTGTTATATGTTGTAAAGTTGGTTCTGTATTCATCCCAGTTTCTGTCATATTTTTAAGTATCCTTTGCTTTGTTAAGCACCCTGTTGTAACAAGTTATCCTGTTGGCGGTTCGTTTGACAATTTTTGTTCAGCTTGCTCTAAATGCGGATTTTAATGAATTAACATTATGTCCATCATTAGTTCTAGCTAGTGCGTTGATCTTGTAACTGTGGGACAGTCCCTGATCTGGCGGGCTAAAGTTTTGTTGTAGTTTGATTAAAGAAGTTATTAAATACCTTCATTATTTTCAGCTTGTATGTATATTCAATATACGAAAATGTCTAAGTTAGCATCTTTGTTGATCTTTAAATAAGAAAGGTCTTGAATTTAAAAACTAAATGTAGATTCGGTCAGGATTTGATATTACTTGTGAAAAAAGGTCTGAAATAATAGGAATTTAGTATATGACATACTGGAGTAACTTAACCAATTAAGATGGAATATGAGGGTTAAACTATGTTTTCTATGTTTTTATATAAAAGTTTTCTTAAATATTTGGGTAAAATTGAAAGAAAAAGTAATCAAAAGGATAAAAAAAGGTGACAGGATAAATAGAACAAGAAAATGATGGCCTATATATTCCTGTACGTTGAAAAGAAATTTATATTTTAATTAAAAATAAATGTTGAATTGGATTTGTTAACAAATTTTTCTTATAATAAACGTCGCTTTTTTATTTTTTGATTTAAGAAGTAAAAAAAGTAATGTGATAAGACAAATATATATAGGACTTTCCTTTTTCTTAAATAGTAATCTCATCGTCTGTATAAGATGAGCTAAAACTTCAAGGAAAAGAACTGTGGATGATTTTCTTTTATGTTATTTATTCTTTTATTTCTTTAGCTTTTCCAAATAAAATTTCTATTTAGGCCTGTAGATAATAGAATCAGAGAAGTTTGGTTTTTTCTACTAAATAACTATTAATAATAATTATTGGTCTGTGATAAAACTCATATATTTAATTTAAAAACTTTTTTTTCTAAATTTTATTGTAGTTCTTTATTTTCGTACGTATAGAAAAGGATACTGTTTATCTTACTAAATTTTTATTTATGAAAAACGAGACGCAACGTATGAAACCGTAAGTAACTTGGCAGCAGACTCGTTCATCTAACAGTTAAATACAAAAGAATTATTTATTACACAAAAACGTTTTCTCATGAATATTACAACGTGTCGTACATGCGTCTAATTTTTTCTAGTTTAGACTTTTGTCTGTGCTTTGCTAAATAACTGGTATAAGTGGAAGATTGCGCACAATGGCGAATTGGGTGGTATCGACCGCAACAGTCGGCACTGCGTCAGTCCGTCTCGGCGCCTGGTATCGGGATGCTGTGGGCTCGCGACGCTTGGCAGCATGGATCTGCCGCGAACACCATCGCAAACATCTTTTAACCCATCTAATGCTATACATGTACTTTCTAATTTCCGATCGCGCACACCTATCAGCAGAAGACTTCTTAGTGCCTCTAATCAAGAACCGCAGTTCGCTGTTATTCCATCAACTTCACACTTTCAACCGAGTTGTAAGCGCGAAGAAGCACGTGCATTACAAAACCTGCGACGGCGTGTACAAGCGCTTCGCCTACTGCAAGATAACCGTCCTGAACCTATTGAAGCTGTTAATGCTTCGCAAAATTCTCCTTCATTCACAAATCTCGACAATCGTCCTCAATTATTGCAAAAGGTAACGAATGCTAAGATTAACATCAAATAAAAAAAAGCTTCCACACCTTTTTGTTCTTATCAAGTGGATTCTTGACCTGCTTTTAAAACTAATTTGCTTCTTTTTGCTATGTGTTTATTTTCTATAGAACAAACTTAAGCGTGCGAAGCATAAATCGTTATGCGCTAAGAGCATATAAAGTGAAGTCATAAATTCAACCTAGGTCACGTCTTCCTTGTTTACTAATTATAAGAATCACTAACGTTTATGAATAAATTAAAACTTACTATGAAGGTGCATATTTAAATAAATTTTCGCATTGCTAATCCACTTTGATGTTTATTATTTACGTAGCATAGAATTTTCTAGCAGTGTTGAGTTAAAGACTAAAAACTTTTGCAAGTTTTTCATTTCTTATTTAAATAAGAACTTCGAAATGTTTGATCTTGATGCATATACGTTTTCTTACAAAATGGGATAATTACAGAGTCTTTCAATTTATATTTTCAAAGCATTAACATTTTAATCTTAAATTGAAATCGGAAACGGAAGTACGTTTTTTAACGACAGAACGTGTTTAACCATTCTATTAGTTGAAAGCTTTATGAAACGAGTTATTTAGCAACAAAATGAGCTTTTAAATTAGAAAAAAGTATCGTACAATTGTAGGTTTGTTTTTACATTTGTTTTACATAATTTCTCATACTTACATAATGTAAAAGTTTGCATATGGTTTTTGAACATGGAGTTAAAATCGACATCTGTGCAATAGTATGATTTGAAAAAAAATGTTCTACATTTTAACGTCGGTTTTTTGGTGATTCTGTTGCCAAATGACTTACACAGAAAAAATTATGCGAGGAATAATTTGGCGTTTTTGGTGGTCAATTTTATATTACGTGCAGTTTTCACGTTAGCCTTTATAAATAGCAAAAATGCTGTTACTTGGGGGTAACAACGCAAACTAACGTTATTTATTATTGTAATAAAACTGGTTGGCAGCTTTCAAATTTTTAATATTTTTAAATATATGGAAAAAGCTCAATCACGTACCTCCTTTTTTCCTTTCTTATAAGGGAAAAATAGCAATCGCAATCTTCTGTAAAAAAATTTTTATTGGATAATTTTACGTTTGAAGGTCTCCTGAATCAGAAAATTGTATTTTTGACAAAAAAATTTTGGGTGTCTGTGTTTGTGTCTGTTTGTGTATAACGATGTACCCACGATAACTTTCGAACTAAAGTTCTAGTAACTTGAAATTTGGTATGGAGCTGGCTTTTCATATTCTCTCGGTTCTATCAAAAGAATGGTCTGATAAAGAAACCGGAAGTGGGTGTACCCGCCATTTTTAACAGTTTTTCTTATATAATTTTGTACGTATGTAAATTAGTTAAACTATTTTTACTGTTTCTTATAGAGTTAATTCTTCCTAACAATTTATTCAAATAAATTTTTTTTCTAACATTAACAGTTTACTAGATATTTGATCTATAACTTAAAGTGAATTCATATATAATCTTAGGTTCGAATCCTGCCTACAACTATTTTTTTTTGAAAAAAACTTAGATATCTTGAAGGTAAAACAAGATACGTTAAAAAATAATAATTTTTCTCTATATTCTTTTGACTTGTTTATATATGTAGCTCTGCATCTTATTTAAATTATCTTTGATTGTACCCACGTTAACTCTCGAACCAAAACTCCTAGTAACTTAAAATTTGGTATACAGCTGGTTTTTTATATTCTTTTGGTTTTATTAGAAAATAGGTCTGATAAAGAAACCAGAAATGGGTGTATCCGCCATTTTTAACAGTTTTTCTTATATTTTTTGTACGTATGTAAATTGCTCGAATTATTTTTATAGTTTCTTATAGAGTTAATTCTTCCTAACAATTTATTCAAATAATATGTTTTTCTAACATTAACAATTTATTAGATATTTGATTTATAATTGAAAGCAAATTCCATATTTAATCCTAGGTTTGAATCCTGCTTGCGACGATTTTTTTTAGAAAAAAATCCATATCTTTAAAGAAAAGCAAAATACGTTAAAAAAACAATTTTTCTCTATATTCTTTTGACTTGTTCATATACGGAGTGCTGCATCTTATATAAATTATCTTTGGATGTACCCACGATAACTTTTGAACCAAAATTCCTAGTAAGTTGAAATTTGGTATGGAGCTGGTTTTTTATATTCTCTCTGCTTTGGGTTTGATAAAGAAACCGGAAGTGGATTATCTGCTATTGTTAACAGTTTTTCTTATATAATTTTGCACGTATGTAAATTATTCGAACCATTTTTATAGTTTCTTATAGAAATCATTCTTTCTAACAATTTAGTCAAATAAAAAAATTCTAATATTAATAGTTTATCAGATATTTGATTGTAATTTACATGAATTCACAAATATAATATAGTTTTCGAATTCTGTCTGCGACGATTTTTTTTACTGATTTACTAAAGGGGTAAGTAATATCGAGGCGTACAAATACAAGAGTTAGTCGATATGATGTTAATGAAATCTAGGAGAAAAATTTCAAAAAAATTATAGCATGCTAGGAAATCAATACAAACGTGTACATATCACTTCAAAATGTTTTTATGACAACATAACTTTAAAAAAAAATATGTAGACATCATTCCTTATAGGAAAGTCGTGTGGTGACCACACCAGTTTTTTTTCAGTTCTGTTATTTTGTAACTGCGTTTTGCTATAATAGTTTGAAAAGATTTTTTACGTCTAATGCCGTTTTACGTCTTTCCATACGAATGTATCGCCTGCACAATTTGTTTTTCCCACTTAAAAAATGCATTTTTATCATACTTGCTTGTTATTACATATTATTGGTACTACCTTCATAGTTACTTGTCTGATAACAGCTACGGCCGTTAAAATTTAACAGCCGTGGACAATATTTTTTAACAATACTACAAAAATGTTTTTTATAAATTTTTATTTATATTGATAATACATTGCAATACAACATTTGATGAAAATTAAACAATATTTATAGTACAATTTGCATTTTTTGCAACGACGATTTTCCTAACACAATTGTGTCCTAGATTTTCTCGTTTTTCATTATTTGCAGAATAAGTAATATCTGATTTTGTGGTTCTGCATGAAGAAGTTGTTTAGAAACTTTGATTTTCTTACTGACTGATTCTTCCACATATTGTTCCGCTACCGATTAAGACTTTCAGCCCCCAAATTGCTTTAATGTGAGGAGGTCACCACGAATTGTCTAGTCTAGTACATTTTCTGAAATCAGCAAAAAACGACGACTTTGTATATTAGAAGGTATAACTAGCAGCTTTTGAAAGGTGTATCATCATCAGTAATTGAAAACCTTTGTGAAAATTTGTTTTTTGTGTCCTGCAAGGTGACTATTATAAATTTGCCACTATCCTTAATGTTATCAACAGACAGTGTGATAAGTTCTTTACGTCTGCAATAGCCATATATTTCTTCTTCTTATTCTTCTTCTCGTTATTATTCTTTATATTCTTTAATCTTCATTTATTAATGTAATTTCCGGTCTGCGACCATCTACCTCATTTGCTGTAGTGTCTTACTTCTCTCTCTCTCTCTCTCTCTCTCCACATTTCTTCTATATGTAATAGCTTTTCTTGTCATAAAATTATTTTTTGTAACAAAGAAATCGCATTTTTAAACTAAACATAAACGTATTCTACCATATAACAAATAAACTCCTAAACCCTCCACCGCTAACCAATTCTCTATGTACAAATACATCCCAATATCCATGTTTACACTACTTGCAATCTTCTTCTTTTTAATACCTTTTTCATCCATGCCGCTCCTTCTGCCAAAATGTCCAACCATTTCTTTAACATATGCTCTATATTTTCCTACCCCTCCTCATATAGTCTACATTTCCTATCTTTATCTTCCTTCCAATACTTATTCTCTTGCTCTTCATTCTTGCATCTAAACCTTGCTACCATTCTGTTTAATCTCAAGCTATTTTTGTCTTTTATATACCTTGGAATATTTTTTACCCCTATATTTGTATATCTCTCATTGTATTTCCCCTCCCTTATTCTTGTTCTTGTTTCTTGTCTCTGTATATCCTTATCTCTTCTTATTATTTAATCTTTTATTTCTCTTATTTTCTCTACCTCTTCTCTTGCATATCCAACGCTTTCATAATACCTTCTCTCTCCTTCTTGGCCATAAATAATTTTTTTTATTTTTCATCTCTCTCCAGCACATTTGAAGCAATTCACATTCTTCTCTTTCTTTCATTTGTGTTTCGTAACACATTGCTTTCTTACCCGCCTGTACTCTTATCTTTTCTAACTTGATTTCTTCCTCTACTATGTACTCTCGCGTTTTCTTTTCATCCTAACGTTTATTTCCAATATTCTTGTTCTCCAATTCCTCTTATTTGATCCACCCCCATATTTCTACCCTGTACATCATCACACACTTTATTAATTTGTTAAACAACCATCTTCTTGCTTCTATTTGCTTCCCAAATCCCTTCTCTCCTATAACCTATAATTTCTTCGCCAACCACTTTATATAAGCTTCATCTTTATTGTCGTATGTGATTCGATAACCCAAATAAGTCACTTCATTTACACTTTCTATTATCTCGTCTCCCCAATTCCACTCCACTAGTTTTTTACCCCCCTCCTTTTTTGAAACATTACGATCTTTGTTTTTCCCACAATTTACACTTAAACATTTTTACTGTTTTTATCATCTCTTTCATCTCTCTTTCTTTCTTCGCTATAATCACTATGTCGTCCGCATACGCCAAAACCCACACTTTTAACCGACCCATTGCAATTCCTCCTTTCTGTTGCCCCATCAACTCTTTTTCTAAATCTCCTAAATATACAGCAAATAAACTAGGACTAAGTAAGCACCCCTACATTAATCCTTTGTTTCTCCAAAATGCTGCACTTAACTTTCCATCTATTCTTACTTTGCACTTTGTCTTATTATATATTTCTTTTATGTTCCTAACTAGTTCTTCTTCTATCTGTTTCTTTCTTAAGTTAATTTAGTTTTATTGACATGATCAAACGCTGCTTTTATATGCAAAAATAACGCAAAAATTTTCCCTCTTCACTTCTAATTTTTTGTTTACTATCTGTTCAATATGTATATATTATCTATTACCCTTCTCCCTTTTCTAAATCCTGTCTGCCAGTCTGGTAAGATCTTTTTTTTCTCCATTTCTCTTTCCAGTCTTTTTTGCAAAATTGTCATGTAAATCTTATATCCCACATTTGCCACACATATACCTCTATAGTTTTTTTTACTTCTCTTCTGTCTCCTCCTTTGTAAACTGGGCATAATTTTGCTTCTCTTCGATCATTCGGAAACCCTTCACCTGACCATAGCTTATTTAAAACTTTCTCTATTCTTTCTTTCGATCTCTCTCTACTATATATTTCCATTGTTCTCCTTACGTGCCATCCGTCTTTTCTGCTTTTCCTTTTTTTAAGCATTTCTTCTTTCTGTATAGCCGTTCTGCTCCCTCTTTTTGTTATCCTTTCTTTCTTTCTTTTCTTTCTATTTCAAATTCACATCTCCCTTCGCTCTTCTTTCTTTTCTTAACTCTTCCGTGATGTTTTCCAGATTTACTACTAATTTATTGTTCTCTTTCCTTATCTGCTTGATTTCTCTAATCATTTCTCTACACATCTTCATTACCCCCTGCTCCTCCTTATCAGTCTCCTCCTTTCTCGGTTTTTTGTTCTCTTACTCACTGCAAAAACTTCTTCCACGATACCCGCTCGCATTCACACACTTTATCTGAGCTTGCCTATACCTCCTTAAACATAAATTTAATGTAATTCTTCACTACTTACATTAAAACTGTACTTCTAATTATTTCCTTAACTGTGTAAGATGCAAATTTAAGATTGTTTTTTTTTATTATTTTATATTTTAATCGATGCAAATAATAACAATGCAGATAATAATAATGCACCTCACAAAAAGGTCATTAAGGGCGTACAATTAATCAAAATCACAATTGCTAATAAGTGATTAACTAAATGTCAGGTAATAGTAAACATAACGATAATTGGTCACATTACCTTGTAAGTCATTTCATGATTAATAATTGGTCATAAAACCAAACATGGTTTGGAGATGGAGTGACGTGGCTGAACTGAATTCTCACCTTCTGCAAACTTAAATAAGAAAGCACGTTTGAGCATCCCGTTATCAATTCATTTACTACAATTAATTATTTGCTTTTGATAATAATGATCAATAAATAGATATCACACATATCTAAAATTCAAATGCAGCGATAATCAAATCATGCTGGATTATTACTGAAATCAAATATTAGAATCAGACCGCTTAGGTTTCTGACAACGCCACCCAATGTCAGCTCCAAGTGTTCAATGGGTGTACGACTACATTCCACCTACTTAGAGTGCTTCCGTCCGGGACCGTTATAACAAGCCAAACGCTCCGGTCCAAAAAGCGGGCCTAGGATGTGCAATAGGTGTACGACTACATTCCACCCGCCTAGAGATCCCCAAATGAGCGCAATGCTCCGGTTCCAAATGAACCATGATCGAACCGCGTTACCAAATAAAATAAATATCAGACCTAGGTAGTGCGATGGGTGTACGACTACATTCCACCCGCCCAGAATCTCTGCAGAACCCTTTCGGTTCTAGTAACAAACGAATTCGACCATGTCGACACACACCAGCAAAACGTCAAACGGCCTTATCGACACAATTTAAACATTGAATTAAGCAAATCACATATCAACTCTTAAATTTAGATTCATAGACAATATTCAGAACATAATTGACAACAACCAATATTTATTGACATCGCACTCCATTGTCTAATTAATGTAAACATTGAACGAATTGCGCAAGACGTCACCAATGCAACTTTTAAATTCATAATTATCATTTAACAATCAATAAAAGCATTTATAACTGTCTATTAAAATATTGAGTCTCAAATTAATAGATTTAATAAACACGGCTCAATAAAACATAAATAGAAACAGTAAATGATGCTCACATTCAAAAGAATGAATATTAAGTTAATAGATAATAGCAGAGCTCATTGAAAACTCGTAATTAAAAATAACGTAATGATGGTAATAAAAATATTAGTAGCAAACTATAAGATAATAGGAAACTCAGTGAAACTCACCTTTAAATATTCACGATGAAACAAACACACTTCACTGTACGAAAGTTACAACGTAATTAAGAATTAGATCTTTGGCAAAACTAAACATTCCTAATGGTAATAAATTAGGGTCGGTAGTGTTTCATGGTCCAGGGAAACCAAATGCGGCTGCAATTTGATACTCTGGGAAGAAAAGTAAACGAAATCGATGCATTTTAAAAATTTTATTACAACTGTTTCAACTTTACAATCTTCAACACGCACAAGTTAATTAGTCACTATAATGTATCCAAAACTCCGCAATAATATTAACTAAAAAACGTCTTCACTCAACCGCCTTCAAAACACCAATTCTATCGCTTTTCTATGTTCCATCCATGATTTCCTCGGCTTTCCCTTCTTTTTTTCCTTCCCTTTTTGCTTCCATGACTCTTAATACCAGCCTGGTTTGTTTTATTCTAATTATGTGTCCAAACCAATTCAGTTTTCTTTTCTTGATTTTTGTTTTTGTTCGTTTCTGCCTTAATTCTTCTCTTAAACGATCACTTCTTATACGTTCCATTTTTGTCTTTCCCACAATTCTCAATTGTTTCATTTTAGCTGCATTTATCATGCTTTCATGTTTTTAATTTGTTATCCATGTTTCACTACCGTATAGTAACGTTGGTATACTGATAGAGTTGTATACTTGAAGCTTTGTCTTTTGTTCTATTTCTCCCTTGCCTATTATTGTGTTGTTTAGGCTGTAGTATATTTTTGTTGCCTTTCTTGTTCTGTTTCTTATTTCGAGGTCTATTGTTTTATCGTTTGTGAACATCACTCGCACGTTGACACCATCCATATCTTTTCTTCTTTGCATATTACCGGGTTAGAGATTTTTTTCTCTTGTTTACCTATCTTCATGTATTTATATTTGCTGGTGTTAATGTTCACACTAATTTTTTCTATCTCTTCAACCCAAATGTTTAGTAAGGACTGTAGTTTATTCTGTATATCCGCCACTAATATTATGCTATCGGCCTATAACAGTCTTTCCATTTTTACTCGTAGCATATTTGTGTATCCTATTATTATTACTTGGAGGTTTTTTGTCCTTTTCTTAGTATTTTTAATTATTTTGTCCATTGTAACGTATTTTTAAAGTTAATTTATTTATATAGAAATAATTACACGTTTAGGACTACAGGTAACCAATTCAATCTAACCATATATTTAAGAAAAATACTTAATATATAACTGATTACTATCATTCAAATACTAATGTCTCTTGATAACTTCTATTTATCTAAGCCGGTATTTGTTTATATTAAAAGCACATACATTTATTTATCTTAAAACACGCGCCAAACACTTTATTTATTTTAAACCGACAAAGTCTTCGTAACTTTAGACTTCAAAAAACTGACTCCAGCTTCCTTTGAATCGTTTTTATATGTTTCCGTTATCTGTGTCCAGCACTTTCTATATCCTTCAGTAAACGTTCTCGAAGTTGACAATAACATCGAATACGTTTCAATATAAATAGCGTCAGACTAAGGCTATCTCCTTGCTTAATTCCTCTATTCATATGAAAGTTTTTTGATCTTTTCCCCCCATTTGTACTTTTCTTTTTACTTTGTTGTATATACTTTTAGTTACTTTTATAATTTTCTGATTTATTTTGAGTTCTTCCATTACTTTCCATATGTTATTTCGGTCAATTGAGTTGAAAGCTACTTTAAGATCAAACAGCATAGTGTATAGTTCTTTTTCTATTTTATTTCTTCTTTCAATTAAGTTTCTCAGTATAAAAATATTATCCGCAGTTTGTGTCTCTATTCTAAAAGCTGATTGTTCTTTTTCCAATTTTTTCTGCTTTTTTAATTTGCCTTCTACCATTCTTGTGTATAGTTTGAATGCCACTGATCACAAGCATATATATCTCAAATTCATCCCTTTTTTTGTGAATTGTTACTATCAAATTCTCTTCTAATTCTTTTGGCATCACGTGTGTCGTCCATGTTTTCTTCATTACTTCCAGTAACCATTTTTCTCTTAGTCCTTTTTCTACTTTATCTATGCTTATTTCTTCTGTCTGGATATTATTGTTCTCCATTTCATATTGCTTGTCCGCCCCCCTCGTCTGTATTGCTCGCTCCTCTTCCTCTTTATCCTATTTATCTTTATATTCTACAAGTTTCTATTACTTTTTTAAAGTATGTCTTTATAAGTTTATTCTTGTCTCTTATGCTCTTTATGTCTTTTCTTTTCTTGTTTCTTAAGGCTCTTATTTTACTTCAGAATCTTCTATTAATTACTGTGTAACTTTACTCCATTTCATCTCTAAAGTCTTTTTTTCTTTTTTCCTTTCCTTATCAATTCTTTCACTTTATTTCTATAGCTATAGTATTCTATTTTGCTTTGTTCCATCTTTGTGCTTTTATATTGTTTCCATGCTTTTTCTTTCTTTAAGTTCTTTTTGTATTTCTGCATTCCACCAACCTATTCTTTTACTTATGTTTGTTGACTTTTGATCTTCGGCATATATCTTCTGGTACTCGTAGTATTACATGTTTAAATTTATTCAATCGGTCTTCTAGATTCTATCTACGTTTCTTTCTTTCTGTCTCTCAATTCTTTCAAATAAAATCTATTACTTCTTGGTATCTTTTCTTCAGATCTGCATGCACTTTCTTTCACTGTTTTCACTCTAGTACAGGACCGGATTGTATATTCCAAATAATAAAATTACATTTTCCAATAGAAAAATTTCATCTGCTGCTTCCATAAAGAAAACGACTCCGATTTTTGTTTTAAAAAGGTGAATACTTTTCCATACCTATAAATCCTTAATGTCCATAGTACATATTACACATTGGGTGTAAATTTTACCAAGAAATGCAACATTTTCATACAGCTTCAAGCAAGGTTTCAGCATTAAAATTTTGCACCATACACTATTTGGAGAAAAATTTGTTGATAGTGAGTATTCATAGCACAGTAAAATGTCTTCGTTAGCACCTTAAACTATCCTGCCCTTTCTCCATTCGGAAATTTTTTTGTATACTTTTTCGTATCTATTTTTTGTTTTTGCAGATAGTAACTTTTGACTTGCTACAGCCGCTTCATGCAGAATTTCTTGATAACCTTCAGGAAAAACACTTTCATCACTTTTGCCTGACATTTTGTTAATTTATTTATTTTGGTGTTCACAAGCGTTGCTACACAAAAAAATATATGTTATATGTTATATTTATGAAAATAATTTCGTAAGCTGTGATGCTTTTTGTTGTAGTATCACGAAAACTATAAAACAACATACGGCTGATATGGATATAACAAACTCGGTTGATTATAAAATTTCAACCTTGTCTGTTATATAACCCATATTGGCTTAATACCGTTATATACTATTTCAGGAGTGACGAGAAATACACAAAATCATCCTTACTCATTTTATCCACTTTGAATGATCAAGTTTTTTAACAAAGATTTACCAATTGAATCCAGTCTTTGGATGATGAACTGGGGATTCATATTTCAACACATTTCAAAGTCGATTCTTGCATCAAAGCCAAAAGCATTGCAACCATATGTGTTTGTAACCCTGCAAATATCAGAATACAATATGGTCCTCTTTTGTTGTTGTAATTGGTAGATCATACCATCTTTTGTTATTCCGTTTGTTTGAGTTAGTAATAAATTTATCACTTTCAATTTTTTAAAGAAATTCTTACAAACTGGTATCATCAGTCACTGAATCTTGAAATGATAAATGAAAGTTGTCCCAGTTGAGGTGTTTGTACAAGATGCAAGATTATATTTAACAAAAACGTACAATAAAACTTTAAACACAAAACACAATTCAAGAAAATAGTTATAAAATATGGTTACAAGTTAATCGTACAGCACCGATCACACGCATGTCTTCCACTTGAGGGCTGATTCTTCATTTTTGTCTTTCAAATTATGCGACTCGTTACAAAGTTAATTATTAGACTTTTTTTTGTTGAAATCGGTTTTCTTCTGTTTTTTTTTGGTTGGATATTTACTAGAAATTTATGGCATTTGTTTATCGTGAACTCCCTTCAACCAATAGTCGTTAAATAATACCTGCCTGGTTCCATCAGCGACTCTTTGCTTACATTTCATGTGGCGGAAATTTATAGGTTTACACTGACGTAAATCAATATTTTGATGTTACATATCTTAACTATTATTCTGTATCTCTTTTCGATTTTTTTTTGCCTCTGTTATGTCTTTTTTTGCTTTTGGTCTACGTTTGGACAACACCAAGCAATCAGTATCAGCATCGCAATGTCCACTAATTTGTTATCAATTTCGAATTTATATTCAACTCTTCAGTTATAAGAACTTTCTTTTTTTAGGTTTTTGTGCTTCTAAAACTGCAAACTCTGATTCTGAATTGCTGTTGACATAGTCGCGGTTTGCATCGCTAACATCAAAAAATGAATTAAGTATAACTATAATAATAGGGTTTTTTCTTAGATTTATAGCTTGATTTACGGTTTCTATATAGGTAATGCAGTAAAACTCTATGAAACAGGATTTTGAGATAGGTAAATATCTATTTCTGGGCTTATAATTGCACTTGGTCTAGCTGCATCAAAACATTTGTTTAATAATAATTTATTTTCACTAAATGTAGCAATCTTGAAATTAATGTTCTATAATCAAATTATTATGAAACTAACCCATTGGAATGTTGTAACTCTGCTACTCAATATGCATATGTTTTACAACTAAAAATTTTAGTTGTAGTGCATACTTTTGCAATGCCGATATTACCTCATGTTGTGAAAATTTATGTCTGCGAGATAATTTTTCCTTGTGGTTTTTAGTACCTTTCCTAATTGTAAAATAATTAGAATAAGTCCGACTACGATAAAAAAATTCCTGATTGTAGTTTTCAGTTCTGTTATTGTTGTTGGGCAACTTAGTGACGTAATATTGTAGAAAAATGCAAAATCAAATATTAGCTACTAATGTCCAAACGCAAGACCAAGACAACATCACATAGGTCTTGGTCTTGCACCAGTTGCTCTTGTTCTTGGTCTTGTATTGATTGTTGGTTTTGAATATAGTTTTGGTCTTGTTCTCGGCCTTGCACGCAAGACTCTTGCACTCTTGCATTTTTACACTGTACTATAAATAAAACTTCACAATGAAAGCCAATGTTGTTAAAAAAAAATTTTTTCTGATATTTCATTAATAACGAAGAGTTAACTTACTTTTCTTCATACCTTGGTCGAAAGTACGTACTTTCGTCCCTACTAGCAGGGACAAAAGTTGAACATTTACTCCCTTTGAGAAGTACACGCGCGCCCTCTATAACGCCAGGAGGAAAGAATTTCTCATGCGTATTAATACTCGTAACTAGGGACTCGCTTCGCTCGTGCCTCAAATGTCGGGGGGCAGGCATCAAAAACATGCTTATCAACATTTAAAGTTAAAAAAAGTAGAATTAATAACGTACTTTCGACCGGCTATGAAGAAAATCGTATACACTACGCGGGCCAAAAGTTGAAATTTAACTTTCGGCCCTCGTAGTGTAATATACTATTAATAAAAAGTAAAAAATTCGGTCTAACCTATATAGATTATAATAGACACGATATGTTCGTTTCGTTTCGCGTTTTTAATACTTGAGCCATCTATAAGTACAACTGCATCTATGAATGGCTTAAGTATTAAAAAAGTGGAAACATGTATTGTTTATAATTTTTATTATTAAAAATGAATGTGGATTAGACAGAATTTTTTACTTTTCATTAATCTATTAAACCTGCAATAAGAACGATGATATAGAATATTTAGTTACTTTATTTTTAAACGATCTAACAAGATTTAATTTAATTTTATACTCAATAAATTATCAAAATACAAAGACATAAATACATAAGCAAATGTTAATTAACTTCAATTCTTAGTTTTGAAGAACCTTACAATTGTATATACCTACTTTTTTTATTGAATGGCTAAATTTAAGTTGTCATAAACTGATAATATATACACGAATACACGAATAATTTTTAAAAATTTTAAACTATAAAAAGATATAAGTAAAAGGATCGACAATTTTTTTCTCACAAATATTAAATAATAACCACTATCGCATTTGCAATGCGTCCGTTGTATTTTACAATAGATGTACTTTTAAGCTTTGAGAATTAAGTTGTTTTGAAAAAAGAACAACGCATCGGCATGTTTGAGGGATTTGCATAAATATTATAGGCGCCGCGTGCCGGTTCAAAATTTTTTGTAGGTGCCTTTATTGTAAACTAAGCAAAACGTGCTTTTTGGTACAAATTTAAAATTAAGAATTTGGGACTTTCCCTCAAGTTGTTATTTTACGAGTTATTTTATTAGTTGTATATACTTTCATTTAGGTCATACATATATTCGATGAACTCAAAAAAATATTAAATTAATTCAAATAAAATTCATAACAGCGTCTTCAACATTTTAGGAACCGATGAAAATTAGTATTTTATTGGTACTTATCAACCTATATGGTTTCTTATCGTTTTGTTTAAATACAAATTTACTGTAAACTTTTTTCTTCTGGAAAACTAAATTTGTTTTATTGTACAATCTAATTATAAAATGCTTTCTTGACATAATTTATTTCAATTAAGTTTTATTTGGTTTAAGTAAATATTTCATTTAAGATGATTGTAGTGGTTACTTATTAGTTATAATTTATTTTTTTAAGCAAACATCATTTTACTAAAGTCGAAACAATCCTTTTTCAAAAAACTTTTTATTTTCACGTATACATACAATAATTTTTTTAGGAAAAGGAATGTTTTTTTTGTATGTGGGATAAATAAAAAAATATTAATAATCGTTCGTAATAAGATTAAAACTGTCTTGTTTTTGCTGATATCTTGCAGGCTAGTCTTGGTTTTGGTTTTGCTAATGGCGTTGTTTTCTTGTTTTTGGTCTTGACAAGACTGCAAGACCAAGACCAATTGTGGTTATCACTAGTGCTGAAAAAAATTTGCGACTAAATGGCTTAACCCAGAAGGAATACAACAATCATGAAAAAAATGACGAATTTAGAAAAGGCCGATAATGATGAAGAAAAAATAAAATGCTTAACTAACAAAGAAATCTGTAATGCATTGGACGTGTTACGTAAGATCGTAATCTATAAAGATGAAAAAGACGATTTTCAAAAATTTTACGAACTACGTAAATTTTATTAAAAAATTGCTTTTATAATAAGCAGTCAATCTTAGATTTTTTTTTCAGTGAATGTTAAGCAATATAATGTCTAACTAATGTGTAATATGTATGCATATGTAGTTAACTTTGCAAGAAAATCATTAACTTAAAATTTTCTAAAACTATTTTTTTCAAAATTTCTTTTAGTCAATGTTATCAAAATGTATGTGTGTTAAGAATTTTATCTAAATAATATTTATCACAATTTCTAATTGAATTATGAAATCAAACCAAAAAAAAAATAATACTAAATGTTGAATACAACATTTTGTTTCCCGAACAGAGACTACGAGACCCCCTGAAGTTCTCAAAATCATTCAAAAATAGTTTGACAAGTGCAAAAACTGTCAAAGATGGTTTACAAAAGCAAAAAATTAAAATTTATGACAGTTAAATACAAAAAAATATGTTTTGATTTTTTGTTAGTAATAGTTCACAGTTTTGTAAAAATTATAAATGTTTTTTTAATTAGATTTAAAAAGCGTTCGCCGTTTATTGTTATAACAATCAAACGCATCTGTATATTCTGTTATTGATTATTAATTTGCAATAACATAATACCCTGTGGAAAAAACTTACCTAAACATTATTGATTATCATTTTTATATAAGATAGTTTTATTGATACTATTTTTAAGAACTTATTTCGAAAACAATATATTACGTCATTGCAACTAACTAAAATTGCATTGACGTTACAGATTTAACTATTATAAAAAAAAACTATTAATTAATGTTTAGAGCAGTTTCAATGTTTCCTTTCTGAGGTATTAAGGAAGTAACAAAATCAGTTAATGATTAAGGAAGGAATAAAAAATTAAGCTTATCAAAATAAAGACCTGGTTGGGAGTGATTTGTATACTTTTGTTATTAGATTTTTTTATTGCCTTCGTGTTTCACACACATTTAGCAAAAAGTCAAGAAACTGAATAAAAGTTATTGGATATACAAAACTCGTACTTAAAAAACTAATTCATTTAAATACTTATATATAAATTTAATTTTTGTACTTTTAACGTCAAATATGTACTTTTAGTGTTCAAATTCCATACTGTTCAAACCAGTTTGTTTTTGGTACTTTTTATGTTGTTACTTTACATATACGTGAGCTTGACATTGTTAGATTTGTCTTAGAAGTAGCGAACTGCATAAGTTTGCGAACCACTGCTCTAACACAAAACATCTCTATAAGTACTAAACGTGCTTGTTTTCATGGATGTGGATAATCCTCGGCTAAATCATCTTACATAATTACGAAAATTGACAACAAACATAAACGGTGAAAAGCTTTAACAAGTAAGTTGATGTGACGAGCGAGCTTGCTAATTGCCACTTTTTAAAACGCAAAATAAGGTTTGAACTGCCACTCTCATACCTCGCTCTACATCGATTTTTAAGCGATATCTGCTGTCTTTTATAGCTACAGCTAAAATTCTGGTTTGATATAAATAGGATATCGTAAAACAAATGATGATTCTTAGTTTCTAAATTTTAATTGATTTTTAAAACTCCACTAAATCGGAATAACATATTTTGTTTTTAAGTTGTTGTTACAAGAGATTTCAATTAGACCCTTCTTTTTCTTGCAAAACCAACTCTGGTAGCACGGATCTATGCAAATTTCTTGCCATTGTCTGTCGTAAAGTATTTTCCAAATAGGGAAAGCAAATCTTGTGGAACAATGACTTTATTAGAGACTACGTTTTGTGCAGTTTAAGGAAGCAACGGTGTTACAAACTCTGCTCGGCCAACTCGCACTAGTCGGAGATAAGGAAGGTTCAAGTAAATAGAATTTAATGGGCGCCAGATCTTACTAGGTCTGTTTCGGTCAAGACAGAATGTCCAAGCTTGCAACAAAATCAGCTTTGTAATCCTCAACGGGCCAAAAAAGAAATATAGCTAAGTACAACTTTAATTTAATATTATCGATGATTAACGAGAACAAGAATTTATAATAAATTATTCAACGAGCACAAAAAATTATCGTAGATTATTCAACAACAACAATAGTGTTTATAACGAAGAAAATAAATTGATAATGACAAATATCTGTGATTAACAGCATGAGGCACGCCAAAATAATAACTAAATGGTATTGAAACACTTACTGTAAAAAACAAAACTTTTGTGGGAGACCTTAATGACGACGCCAATGTAATTAAATAAGATTTACCTACAATCCAGTGGTTGCCCGAAGAAAACGTTTTCCTCGTTGAGTCGAACTGGAATATTCAATAACAGAACAAATCGTGTCAAAACAATGACTCACGAAAGCAAAAAATTAGAAATAAAAACCTGGTTATCGAATGCTGTTGCACACATTGAATTAAAGGAGATACCGCAGTCTATTGATTCGTAAGGAACAGTATATCGGAGAAAATTTTCTTCTCAAGGCGCCATTATTAAATTTAAATTAGGTCTTCCAAATTATATTTCCATTAAAGTATTTGGTCGATATTAACCCTTTATTAGCCGAGAATACACCGAACACATGTGGACTAACACGTGTCGGGCCGTGCTAACAAATGGACATAGAAATTACAAATGAATTAAAAAAAACTAATAGTAAAAACTTACCCTGTAATGAATAAATTAATAGAAACGCGTTTTCGTTTTATATCATAGCCTCAACACAAGCCGATGATGTTAGAAAATTCATTTAGACACCGCAAGCATCATTTTAAGTAAGGGGCAAAGTACGTAGAGTTTTCAAGACTCATCTCTGGTAGAAAAGTACAAATTTCTAGATGTATCTCAAATGCACGGAATAAGACCTTGCCACGGGAAAACCATCGTAAGCCATAGTAGCATATAAGAATTTTCACGGCCATTCTGTACTCAGCTCCCTTGTCTATGTATACTTTTTTGAAAAATTCAGTTCATTTAGTTTTTATGCAGTTTTATTATAAATACGATATGTTCTAACAATAGGTTTAATTGAGAATTTATTGACTTTGAAGCATGCGCAAAATAAACGTCTGTAATTTTCTGTAGCCACCATCGGGCGATCGAACTTTATCAGTAGATATTTTTCCTAATCTAAAACATTTTGGACTACAAATTTATTAAGAATTTCATGTAACGCTTGAGCGCTTACGTTTTTAATAATACTTTTGCAGATCTTTGACGGTATTATTATCCAGATTGCATAGATAACAAATAATATGTTGTTACAAGCTTTAGGTCTTACGAACCTTGCACGGCCAACTCACACAGTCGGAGATTCACAGGAAGTATGCTTAAGGGCGCCAGATCTAATCCAAGTTAACACTTCTGCCTCGATCACGACAGACGGTCCAAACTTGTAACTGAATTTGAGGTTCGTAATCCTTATTACTCCGAGTAGCCAACATTAGTTAATAGGTAACGATAATTACAGGAGAAAGAAAAAATAACAAGAGAGATTAACAAATATAACCACTTTTAATGTGTTAACGTAGAATATTAACAAGAGTATAGGAAATTTCTCCACTCATCTATGTTCGAATGATTTCTAAGTATAATTAACAAATATAACAACGTTAATTTAGTAGCGTAGCAAATTAACAGCTATATATTAAATTCTCAATCCATAAATACTAGGAGGACTAACAATTATCATTAACAAGTGTAGAAAACTTTGATTTCGTAACACATAAGATTTACAAGATTATATTAAATTTTCGGTGCATGAATGTCCGCAATATCGGCAACACACAATACACATTTAAGTCAGGTCGAAACGAATATTACAGAAAATCTCGTAGTAAATATGTTTTTCACACACACAGCATGCGATACAGGTTAAATGAATGATTGAAGTTACCTTATTGGTATATAGGCAATAAACGTAGTTACGGTCATTAATATTAACCAAAGTTCTGTGAGTAACTTTCGTGACAGCGAGATAAAATTAAGCAAATAAACTCACCCGAAGTCCAGTGTCCATTTTCGCAAAGAAAACGTTTTCCCCGCTAGCGGCCTGTAATAAATATTGAATCGCAAATCGTGTCACACACTAACTCACGAAGAATAAGAAGCTACAAAATCCGTATTAATAAATCATTAAAGGCTATATAAGAACCCGTTGTATCGAATGCTGTAGGTAGTAATTTAAAACAGGTGGTTGATAACACAATCGACTGGTATACACGAAATAACTTCTCCCACAGTAAGGCTTGTCGAGACTCCGTTTTCGTGGTGGAGAATATGCCTTCCCAAAATCTTAAGTGTTCGGTAACGGTATTTCTCAATAATAATTAATCTTCATCGTTTCTTTATTGAAACGAACATGTGTTCAAAGCCTGGGGAAACGGCTATCAAATTAAGAAGAAGTTACAAACGAATTTTAATAAAACGGGAGTAATTATCTTACCCTGTGACGACTCAAATATTTTACGAATGTAATGAAATTATAATTTGATTCCCATTATTAAGGATGTCCTTCGAAATTATTTCTTTAAGCCATACAGGCCATTTTATGCAATTGACAGCTTCACGATTTCGTCGTAAAATGACAGTCCCAATAAAAGATCGGCAGAGGGCGTCAAAACCGGAATCTAATTTCAATTCAATATACAGGGTATTCCGTTAGAAAAATTTTGCACGTAACAATGTGTGTCTTTGTTATTGTTAGTAGTGTCATCAAGTTGAAGACCGAATTCTTTATATTTCACTTTTTTATTAATTGATTGTTAACATATTAAGCTATGTGATAAATAGTGTTGTTGAACAAGGTATTTTTTAAGCTAGTTTTCCCGACGATTTTTTTAGCTTAAGATTAACCATATCAAGAGTAGTCAGTAGAATAAGGTTTTCCGTGACGGCGTGAAGTTTTTTGAATTTTGATACTCCGTATGCGACCTTGCAAGCTTTTTAGTGCGTTGTCTGGTACTGAGGTTTAGTACGCACACGTTTTTGCTTTTGTAAATCTTACAAGTTCCTACTATAGAGCAAGATTTTTTACTAAGATGTTAGAGTAATCTCTTTTGAGATGTCGCTTTAGCTTACTTGGAAGCATACACTTAGCCGCTCGAATTTATAATTTAATTTTAATTATCGTATTTGTTAAATTATTTTAATGGTTGTATTTTTACATCATGTTGGTAGCTGAGGCGTTTGTGTTTTTTAGCTGCTTCTTAATTTAAAGTGCGCTTTATTCTATCTATTTTGTAAAGTGGTGAGTTTGGACTTACTGTTATTGGAGTTTATTTTATTTTGTAATATGTTTTGATCAAATGATAAAATACTAAATACTGAGCTTTAGACCAGTGGTTCTTAACTGGTGGTCCGCGGACTACTGGTGATCCCTGGAAGCGCCCGAATTGGTCCGCAAAGCCATCTTAAAAATATTAAATAAGTGACAACGAGTCGACACAACAACGCACGGCGCAAATCAGCTACAAGTAAAGGTGGATTTATAAAATTGACGTTCAAAACGTTGCAGTTACCGTGACATATCGATTGTAATTACGATTTCAATAAAATTACCTACTCGTACATTACCTGACTTTTTTCTTTGTTGTGTGGATGATCGGCATTTAGCAATATATATGGATAATACTATGTATTTAGCTTTAACTGGCGTATTGATGTGTTATGCAGCGGTGAAATTATTAAAACAAAGACGATCGCGTCGATATAAAACTTGACCCATTAATAGGAGAAGACATTCAACAAATTACATATACAAGGATGACCGTGCAAGCATTTGAAATAATGTTAAGAATTGTAAAACCATATCTAAAACGTCAGATACTATTTCACCGGAAGAACGTTTAATTATAACTTTACAGTAAGCAATATTTGTTATTGGCTACCAAATACAATTTATGTTTTTAGATATTTATCTCAAAGTACAAATATGCAAGTCCTGTCTTGGACAATCAACATATAAGTATAACAATTGTCCACAAAATAATCCATAAAACATGTGCAGTGATATGGGACCAGCTGAGCCCAGTTTGTTTGAAATTTCCATCTACTGGCGGGATATATCAAACGGTTTGTTACGACGTTGGGATAAGCCCCATTGCTTAGGTGCCATCGATAGAAAGCATGTTAATATCTAAGCGCCTCCACGTTCAGATACTCTATTTTACAATTATAAACTTTATTTTAGCATTGTACTTTAAGCAGCTTGCAATAGTAAGTATCAATTCACCTTTGTTGATGTTGAAGCCTATGGTTCACAAAGTGATGGTGGTGTTTTAAAAAATAATATTTTTGGAAAGCGCCTAGAGGAAGGTGGGCTAACTATTCCTAAACCAAGTAATTTACCGTTTAGTGATAGTATATTACCACATTTATTTGTATAATGTGTCCATATCCAGGAAAAAAATTATCCGAAAAGCAACGTATTTTTAATTATCGATTGTTAAGGGCAAGGCAAACTATAGAAAAATACATTTGGTGTATTAGTTGCCAGATCGAGGATATTGAAAACGACTATAAATGCAGATGTTGACAATGTTGACAATATTGTCAAAGCTGTTGTGGTTTTACATAATTTTTGTCAAAAAGAAGTGTCATCTACTTCAGACCTATATTGTCCTGTCGGGTTTGTTGATTCAAGCGACAATGAAAATGGAGACTGGAGAGAGGAAACACCTTCTATCCGTAGGAAAAACGGGGGCAAGTATCTATCTAAATCGCGACCTGAAAATGACCAAATTCCGTGGCAATACGACATGATGAAACTAGTACATTGTAAATCTTATAGAATTTTTATTATATTCCGTCGCGTTTCACTCGCCTCGGGAGACATTTCGGACAAACGTGAAAAGCCATATTCAACAAATGCTAGTCTGATCTGGAATCGCACTTCTTTTATTTTCAATAGCAGCCACAATTTGCTTGCATGATTGAATCATACCTGCGTTTTCTTTTTCTTTCTTTGATGTGGAGCTCCCTATCATTAAAAATTATATAGTGCTTACAAAATTAAACTGGGCATGAAAAAATTACTTTTTTTACTTCATGGGGTGGTTTCATTGAAGTTTACAGTTTCCTGCCTTTCTTCTATTACTTCTATTACGTCGGATTGGGGGGGATAGAATGGTCTCTATGCCAGACCATCTTAAAGAAGAAGACGAGGCGGGGCGTGGGGTCGATTCTCTTCCCAATTTTTTTTCTTAATATGTCGATGCTTGCATCGATGTATGTGTTCTGTAAAAATATACCACATAGATAAACTATCATACAATTTAACAAAATTTACTTTCTCGGTCGAGTACATTTATTATAAAACGCCATCTTGTCATAATACACCCAGTTACTATCACCGCCTTTCGATCCTGAGGGCTTTAACCGTTTTTCCCTTGTGAAACGATCCCTCAG
Source organism: Aquatica leii (assembly GCA_035610365.1). NCBI lineage: Eukaryota > Metazoa > Arthropoda > Insecta > Coleoptera > Lampyridae > Aquatica > Aquatica leii. Next base: position 170,197,263 of record CM069433.1, read on the forward strand.
ACTCTTCCATAGTCGCATTCAATCGTCCATTAAAACATTATAATAATATAGTTACTTTACAAATTTATGTAGATACCACGTAGATTTGTGATTTCTGAAATTTCTACCCATGCCTGCTCTTTCTTTTTGGAATTTTTGTAATTCTTGTGCCCGAGATCATAATAAAAACTCATACTACTGCAGTAATTTAATGAGAATACCGAGTACGTCAACGTTTTCTGTGTAGGGGTAGAAATAAGATGTAAATTGTGAGATATTGACAAAATAACACATTACCTAAAACTTCGTATGATTCTTACTACATCATTTAATTATTTTCAACGTAACAGAACACAAAGCAGACGGGCTAAATTCAAACGAACATATACCGCAATAGTTCACACTAAACCCACGTAGTTCTTTTTACTTAGGTTGAAGTAGGTGGTAGAGTGTAAATTTTGTAAGCCTTCTATTGGTTGAATACCGAACGGCAGCGGCGAGAGTTAAAAGTTGGTCATGTTACGAACTGCACGAACGTACATCCAAACGGCAACGTCAACGTCAAACGTCGTTATAAATAGGGTTATATAATCCGCATGTATTTAACCACGAACATCGAACGGCAACAGCAGCGGCAACGTTAACTTCCAGTTTATAAATCCACCTTAAGAGTTAGTCAAGTAGCGGACGGAGCCGCCGCGCGTTTAGCGAGCAGCCAGTGCCTCACGTGGTTTGTTTCGTTCGCGTTTTGTTTTAAATAGTCAGTGATAGTCCAAGTACCTACATTACTGTTTTATTCTGAGTGCTTGTTTATTTCCAATTTAAAAATTAGACAGCAAGGGGCAAGTATCGTTGGTCTACGAAGTATAGTAAATAAACGCTCCACAGTTTAACACGTTAGTAAATTAAACTTGCTTTGTTTAAGTCACACGTTAATTTTAAGTCGTTACTGTGAATACTACGCTCCATTTAACATTTTAGGTACTTTACTACGCCGCATTGTCAAATATGATAGGTTTCTTTTTAATTGCGATTTACTTTGTACGTCAGTTCCAGGGTTTTGCCATTCAAATTCGGTATGGGAATAACGTAATTATTTTGTTTTAAGAAAAATTCAACTAAAACGAAAGTAAACCAGATCCCAATACGTCATTTAAAGACCATACATCTAAATTATTGTGACCGCCCGCGAGAATTTTTTGGAATTCAAAATCTAAAAAAAATATTAGCTGCATCGTTTGGAATTTTCAAATTCAAAAAAGCACACGCATTCGGTGAATCTCTAATAAATCTTTGTTTGCTTAAAGCTACAGAAGAGCTTTTAGAGAAGAAACCTCAAACGGAAATTCGTGAAATTCACTTTCACTTTCAAACGACATGGTAAAGTTGCGAATTAAAAAATGTCACATAATATTAAAGTACAAGTTATGGACATGATAAAATTTAGTTCTTATTTTGCGCTACAATATGAAGTAATACAATGTTGTCAATTACTTGTATTTATTTGTTCTTTAAATGATAATACAACGGTTAAAGAGTAGTTACTATTTTCGAAAGAACTGGAAACGTTGTCTCAAGGTGCAGATTGTTACAAGCTTATAGATGTTACGAACCCTGCTCGTCCAACTTGCACTAGTCGGAGATAGGAGAGGTTCAAGTAAATAGAATTTAATGGGCGCCAGATCTTACTAAGTAAAAACTTCTATTTCGATCAAGACAGAAGGTCCAAGCTTGGACCAAAATCAGGTTCGTAAGCCTCAATGTACGAAAAAAAGAAAGATAAATATGCATAAATTTAATTTAATATCGTAGATTATTCAAAAATGGTTATATAAACGCCGGAAGTGACGGTCACACACAATACATACACTTAAATTACACATAGGGTGTTGTTCCACGACATAGTAAGACGTTGTTTAAACGGTAATTTTTGTACAATATCGCCTCGATTTATAATAATATAAATTATGATTGGAAGTTGCTAATGCCTGAGTCGTTAAAAGCGCACTTGAAACAAATGTTAATGAGTCAACAGCAACTGTAACAGTAAGATTTGTTTGTTTTCCACTTCCTTGCAATTACTACTTTGTTTTATAATTAAGAAATTTAAATTGTTATCCTTTTTTGTTGTTTTATTTTGTTTATATATGGGTAAATGTACTTATTTAATTTTTATGCGATTGAGAAGCGCTGAAATAAAATATATAAATTAACTGTACAAGACCTGGAAGAAAAACAATGCACCTGCCCGGTGGGTGACTTGACCAGGTACTTTTTGACAGGATATTATATTAATTTTGTTATAATGATTGTTATGTTTTCTATCTGTCAATAAAATAAATAAATAAATATAGAGTAAAAGAATAAATTGATAATAACAAGTATTTTATGTTTAACAAAATGCGACACACAAAATAATTAATGAAAATACCTACTTGGTATTGAAACAATTGATGTAATTACGTAATTTAGAATAAAAAAAAATTTGTGAAAGATTTTAAACACGACGCAAATGCAATTAAATAACACTTACCTACAATCCAGTAGTTGCCCGAAAAAAACGTTTTCCTCGTTGAGCCGATCTGGAATATTACTGAACAGAACAAATCGTGGCAGCACAATGACTCACGAAATCAAAAATCTACAACACTATTAATTAATGCTAAAAGGAATTAAAAATAAAAAACAGTTATCGAATGCTGTTGCACACATTAAATTAAAGGTGATATCGCAGACTATTGATTCGTAACGAACAGTACATTGGAGAAAATTTCTGTCTCAACGCTTCCTTTTTAGATTTAAATTAGGCCTTCCAAATTATAATATTTCTATTAAGGTATTTGGTTGATATTAAACCTTCATTGGTGAAGAATACTCCGAATGCATGTGGACTAACAGGTGTCGGGTCGTGCTAACAAATTAACATAGAAATTACAAATCAATTCTAAAAACTTACCCTGTAAACGCGTTGTCGTTTTATATCATAGCTTCAACACACGCCGGTGATGTTAGAAAATTAATTTAGACATCGCAACCACGATTTTAAGTAATGGACGATTTAACGTCTTTACAGGAAGTGAAGTAAAAACGGAACTCGTTAGAATGCGTCGAAAGTAAAAACCTAACTTCAGTGTAATGAATTTTGAAATTTATGCACGTAACAAGATGTTATGGATGTAATAAGCCAATATTTGTACAAACAGGGACTTATGTAGCAAAATATTATGTATAGATGATATTATAATCTGCCATTGACGCTTTTAGAGAAACTATCAGCGCTACTCATTACTGAGACAGGAACAAAAATAGCGTTCTCGAAGCAACTCGTGATGCAAATAACGATATTATTTGTGACAGATAATTGTCAGTGAATTGTGTCATGAATATTAATATTTTTCTAGTCATAGTTTCAATTTTTTTCAAGGTCTCCTAAATCAGAAAAATGTATTTTTGACAAAAAAAGTGGGTGTCTGCGAGTGTGTGTGTGTGTGTGTGTGTATAACAAAGTACCCACGATAACTCTCGAACCAAAAGTCCTAGTAACTTAAAATTTGGTCTGGAGCTGGCTTTTCATATTCTCTCGGTTTTATCAAAAGATGGGTATTCGCCATTTTTAAGTTTTTTTTTATTTAATTTTGTAGATATGTAAATAATTCGAATTATTTTTATAGTTTCTTATAGAGAGAATTTGTTTAAACAATTTTTTTTAACATTAACAGTTTATTAGATATTTCATTTATAATTTAAAGTGAATTTCATATATAATTTACGTTCGAATCCAGCCTGCGACGATTTTCTTTTAAATTCCATATCTTAAAAGAAAAGCAAGAAACGTTAAAAATAACAATTTTTCTCTATATTCTTTTGACTTGTTTATACACGGAGTGCTGCATCTTCCTTACATTATCTTTGGATGTACCCACGATAACTCTCGAGCCAAAAATCCTAGTAAATTGAAATTTGGTATGGTATGGTATGGAGCTGTCATATTTCTGTTATATCTTAATGAAATCAAAGAGAAAAATTTCAAAAAAATTATAGCATACTAGGAAGTCAATACAAACCTGTACATATTACTTCAAAGTGATTTTAATGCAACATAACTTTAATAAACATATGTAGACATTCTTTCATTATTCCTTATAGGAAAGTCGTGTGGTGACCACACCAGTTTTTTATTTTTGTTTTGAAAAATAGCGGTACTGTTGTAAAGTAACTACAAAGTAAAATTTGTTTAATTTAGTTCTTATCTCAGTATTGTGAGGCGCTGTCTTCGACGCAATTTGACCCTATATTTTAAATTTAAATTTTTCTCATAAGTATCAGCTATCCATATTATTATAGAAATCAGCAGTGGTTTTGTACGGACGATGCTTCTGCTACGCTTGGTTCCCGCTCTGGTCTTGTAGCGTTGATAAAAACAAAAGTCCATCTGCAATTACGATGTACTGCATTATGCATTGTTAAGCATTGGTTGCCAAAACGCTCCCGGAATGATTTGCTATTGCGGTGAAAATAGCTATAAAAATAGTTAACTTAAGGTGCACTTAAACTCGTTTCTTCAAACAATTGTGCTCTGATATGAACTCCCAATTTTTCTACATGGAAGTGCGTTAGTTTTCTAAATGAAACATGTTATCGATGTTGCAAGAACTGAGAGAAGTACAAATATTTTTTGATGCTTCTTTTCGTTTTGATGTATGTTACAGACCCCATAATCGGTCGAAAATTTTACTTTTCCGACCTACGCAAATTTTTCAAACAATTATAACAAATTTGGGTACATTAATAGTTTTACTTTCCTATAAATTAATTTGTAATGTACTTATGTAATTGTCAAATTAATTTCAAAACAATTGAATTACCTCATTACAGGGTTGAGCTTTATCAACATAATTTATTACATTTTATTAAAAATGAATACTTGCATAACTGTTTTTAACAAATTTATAGTATAAAGGTTAGCACAAAAATGTTGTATATCAGACGTACTGAAAGTATTATGCGAGTATTCGCATTTTGTAGGTCTGAGCTTTACTTGGACCTATAAACATGCTCATACTCGTAAAATAGCACTATCTGGGCTAGTGATACAAAGATCTATTAATTAACAAGGAAAACAAATAGTTGCTAGAATTCAACTTTAAGGTTCGAGATTTTTGAAGTTGCAAGACACGAGCAATATATTTGCATATGAAGATAAAATCAGGGCGTTTATTGCTAAAATCGAGCTATGGATCAAAAGAGTCGAAAGAGAAAACGTTTCTGCGTTTGATACGTTGAATCAAACTATTGACGAACACTGTGCTGGGATTAAAGGAGAAACACAAAATACTCTATTTGAAAGACTTAAATAATGAATTCAATCGCTATTTTCCTAACTGCGACCACAAAGGTATTCGGAAACTAATCCGAAATCCATTTCTTGTCAATGTTTTTGAGGTGTTTAATGAAATTGAAGAAGAAGCGATTGAAATGCAACACGATAATAATTTGAAAGATACATTTGAGACAGAAATTAATGTAAAAGATTTTTGGAGCCAAAAGAAAATTTCTTTCTCAAAGATTTGAGAAATTGTTATACGTTACCTAACTTTATTTTCATCGACATATCTATGCAAGCAGGGGTTCTCAAAATCGGTTGAATGCCAGCACCGATATGCGTTTGGCTTTGAGTAGCACTGAACCAAGAATTGAGAAGTTAGTAAAGAGTATCCAGTCATAAAAATCACATTAAAATAATATATTTACCTCTGTAATGTAAAATTACAGTTGGATTTGAACTATTTTGTGCGTGTTTTATTTATAAATAAAAAGAATATTCACATTTATTCTATATTACTTGTAAACAGTTGGTGGTCTATGGCAAGAGACAAATTTTGTCAAATGGTCCCTCACCACTAAAAGATTAAGAACCACTGCTTTAGACAATTGTTATAAACAATTAAATTACTTGTTTTATTCCTTGTCATTTATATTCTAAAAATATTGTTACGAGTAATAGACAAAAAAAGACAAAGTGTTGGTGAAAGAAACGGAAATTTTAAATAAGCGCAAATAAAAACAACTGCTATTTTAAGTTTACAATTTTAAGGAATATCAAATATCAAGGAAAAGATGAATTGCGAATAATCATAATGATAATAAATTTATGTTATGACAAAGAAAACCGAAACATGACAAAAAGCTTTGCAGTATAAAATGCTAAAATGTAAGAACAACGGAATTACATTAAAGAAACTTGCTAATAAACGACAAATGTTACAATTACTAAACAGAATTGATAGCGAAGAAAAGAGAAATGTTGCTAATCTAAATATACATTTTAATCGATGAAATGAGCGAAAAGTTGGTGTTACTTAGGTGTTCTAATAAACACGTTTACCACATTTACACGTTGAATTCGTATACTCTTTTAATTGTTGATCACAAACGTGAAAAGCTTGAACGTCTAGACCTTTAGGAAACAATTCGGTTTTGTGTTTAGTTTTATTACGTCGATGGAATTAAGGTTTATTACGTCTGTCAATTATAGAATTTAACATTTAAACATTCAAATTTATTTATACTTATTAATTGCGGTAATGCAAAATGTATCTCTAATTAACATATATTTTGCAAATAAAGTTCATTTGAATCAAAATATATCTCTAATAACGTTTTTATACTGAAAGTAAAAAAGGAAATTGCAGTTACTTGAGATTACGTCAATTTTGAATTGTTTATAAATATTTGTGTAAATGAATAAAACAGTGATAATGGTTGGGTTGACGAAGTATTTAAAGTTTTTCTGAAGTCTTGGATAAACACGTTTCAAGAGAAAGATTTTTCTTCTGTAAATGTTACCTTAATACGGTACAATTTTTTGATGTCTGCTTATTTTTCTAATTTTAGCTAGTTGTTTAGAGGTTTATATGTATATTGACGTATTTTTGGTTTCTAAAATAACGCATGTTTAGATAATAATAAATACATATTGTATGATTATCATTTAAGTAAATAACACGGTTAATTATGTTTATTAACATTAACTTTACAACTGCTATCTTTAGCTCACTTATTACTTCTAATCTACATGTCATCTACTCTACGACATACGTGCTAACCCTACACATAGATTCTTTAGTTTTATTAAATATTTCGTTATTAGTCACATAACCATACTGATACTTAATTTTACAACGTAACGCCCGATTTTGGGCGTCACTTTGTTTTCAATGAAAAATTGCGTTATTTGAATCTTCAGTGTTTATTATGCGCAAATACCAAATTTCGTCTAGATGCCATTTCATACACATATATTCTAACAGCTAAACAGTATTATCAATAGAGGCACTGCTTGATGTACACTCGCCTTCAACCAAAATGACCGCTTAAGATCGCACCTATTCACATTCTAATAGTGTTTCTCATTAGAGGTTTGAAGCAAATAAAGCAATGTAATATTACTACCTACATAGTTCAATAAAATAATAAAAATTTAAGCTTAGTGATCTATAAATAATAATAAGTACGGTACGTCAGATTGGCATTTATTTCAAATTTTAAATGTACCTAATACTTAAAATGCATTTTTAGAGAATTGATATCTTACACAAGCTAATAATTCTAAAATTTTTATTTCTTATATCAAATATTTATATACATAATTATACATGGGTGCTGGTATGACGTTCATTGACGCAAATGCAAGTTTGCATAAGAAACACTTATATGTATATGCAATATATAAAACGAATAAAACCTCAACTCAAAATTAAAGTTATAAAAACGGTATACCAGTACTAAATTTAAAAATAAGGTCCTTTTCATTAAACTGGTCGTTACTTTAAATGTCTTATGCATTAAAATATTTTAAACTTGTTTGGCGGATAAAGTGATTAAGGTAGTAGTGTTCTTTTATCTTAATAACAACGTATTATTACGTTCATTATTGTAATGCAGCTTAAATACTATTTGTTTGTAAGTAACAATAAAAATGTAAAGTAGTTCATTATTTCAGTTTTAATGATGTCTACCTATAATAAACTATCATTTGTAAAAAGTTTTTCTAAACGTTTCAACTCTAGGCAAGCGTTTCATTAATGTTGAAAGTTAAACTATTTCATTTTTATTGCGAAAACCATAAAAGTTTAAGCATGAACTTAGTTGCATAAACAAGAGTTTTATCAAACGCCGTGGTGTAACCTAAAGTGCAATTTTATTATACTTCAAATATTTATTGTGACAAGTCGTAGCGTGTACAAATGCAAAATAGTTTCGAAAAAAAAATATTTAAAACAAAAATTAATTTGTACAACGCTGAACGTCCCTGAAAAATTTGTTGTACGGTTCTAATGTAATTTTTCTATCTTTATCTTAATAGTTAAAACAATCTTTATCGGGTTATGTTAATGAGTACTTTTAGCACGCGACATTTCCTCTTATTTGAATTATGCGTGATTTTCCAAAGAGCTGGAAATTCTCTTCTATCTGATATCTTGAATTTATATGAATCTAATTAGAGTTAACCTTGTACTGGTATAACCTTAAACTCTAAATTTCAATGGTGATTTGTGTTGTACAACAATTTACATTTTTTTCAGATTCTTTCAAATAAACCTGTTAGTATGGTGTTGGATGAATCAGATATTCAAACGGCTTGGCAAGATAGTGATTTTATAACAGATTGCCTTTGTTGGCATAATGTATATCGGCAAAGGCATTCTTCACCACCCTTGACGATGTCTTCAGAGGTATGTCTTATTGTTTATTATTTGGGACACGCACTTTATACTTTGTTACGTTTTGATATTGCTAACGCATGTAATAATTTTTTTCGCTTATTTAAATTTTTGAGTTATTTTATTTTATACACCAAAAAAATCTCTCTTTATTCAGGAAATATATTATTTCATATATTTTGATTTTTCAACTTAATTTTCAATTTTCATTGTAGTCGACACACCTTTAACGTATTATATCGATTTTTTAGATAGTGCATAATTGTGGAGTTAGCTTGAATTAAAAGCTTGAATACGTAACATGCTTTTTATATAGATTACATTTTCAAATAAAAATGTTAAAACAAAAAAAAGTATAGATTTATTACGTAATTTATTTAAAATAGTAAAAACATTAAACAAATAGAAACATACGCACATTTGAGATAAATAATCTGTGTAGTTAAGACGTCATTCTGTAAATTTAACAAAAATTGTAAGAATTCTAATAGCGCTTACATTTCTGGATAAAAATTATTAAAACAAGCATTTTTTACGTTGAAAATTTGAATATAAAGAATTTCGTGCTAAATTTCAAATCTACACCTCTATACCTAAGCATATTTGCACTACGACACGTTTCTTTTAAATGAGCTGAGCGTAAATATTAGAAATTGATTAAAAATATTAATTAATAAAATATCAATCTGAAATTGCACATATATGCTTATCTGGCAGAGTACTGTTCAAAACTATTATGGAAAATGGTAATTTGAACATGTTTTAGTAGCAACTATAAAGAAAAGAGTGTAGGGGACACTGGGGAGGTTTGATACACTTAACCCATGAAGTGAAAAATACAAGTAAGTATAAATTCTATAAATTCTCTAGGTGGGCAATGAATTTTAGCTGGTTGAAATCTATTGATTCAGGGTATAATGAGAGATATTTTATTTTTTCCATAAACTTGCATCTTTCATTATTACTCCCATAGTAAGGGAGTTTTGATACAATCTGTAGGAGCCTTGATACGTGGTGAGAAAAGCTCATGATTTGGGCTTTTAAAACATTTCTAAGTATTAATTGGGATATTTTAACATTAGGAACGTAAAAATATCTAATTAACATTATTGTGTTTATCAAAATCAATTTTTGGATCTAGCAGTTTCACCCACAAAACTTGGTGGTAACTTCCTAATAACGTCTTCAGATACCATAGATTGATCTTGCACGTTAGGGAAAACAAAATGGTAGCCAGGCTTCTTGCGTCGCATAAAATTTATCAAATATTCTCCAGTTTTCACTTTCTCTAAAATCTTTCCCACGTAGTGTCTTTCAGTTTTCTTAGTCACGAATCGTACTAATACATAATCATTTACATTTATCGTACCTATAACAAAATCTTCTTCTTCTCCCTCCTTCTCAATTTGTTCTTCTATGTCCGGTATTTCACTAGACGATGATGAGTAGAATGCGAGATTATCTGAATCAGGCTCATCCTCTACAGCCTTTTCTTTCTTCTATTTTACAATCTCTTTCATATTGACAGTTCCAATTGATATTTCGTCTGTAGTAAGGTTTTTCTTGACATTTTTCTTGGCAGCAGTATTCTTCTGTTCTTGTCTTTTTTGATGTTCATTTTTTATTTCTGCCATATTAGAAGTATCTGTTAGGATTTTTGTCTTTGCAGGTTTCCTTTCTGTTTTTTGTCGTTTTCTTGGCGGAGCCTGAGGAAGTGCTCTTATTTCTTCAGGGGTTTTATAAGGGCGGGGAGGTCCAGGTACCCTTATTTCTTCAGGGGTCTAAGGAATTGGTTCTGGTGTATGGTGTCCATCGCTAAAAGCAGATGTTGTTGCCTCTGGTGTTTCTGATCGGTGTAATGGATCAGGTCTATCTGTAACCTTTGCAGTAAGAAAGTCATAATCTGCAAAAAGGTGCGAAGTGAAGGGGTATATACTCGTTTTTAAAAATCCCTTTATTATGTTAGTTGGAGTAAAAGCCCGTTGATATGCATTGCCAACATGCTTTGCGATATATTTTAAAGCGATAGTCTGACCAGGATTTTGCACCATGAAGTCATCGCAAGTTTCATTGTAATATGTTTTAAAGGGCCCGTAGACAGCCACATCCAACGGTTGTAATTTATGACTTATATGCGGGGGTATCGTTAATAAAACGATACCATTTTCTTTGCAGATATCTAGTCCTTTGGACGATATATGGCTACAATGATTATCTAGTATCAGTAGAACTTCCTTGTCAGGTGTACATTTTACAAATTTTATGAAGTGCATCAGATATGTTTTAAAATTATTTACTGTCATTCGTCCACTTGGGTTTGTCACAGCTTTGGAGCCTGGTAATGCTCCAGTTGTCATGTAATGTTGTTCACGAACACGTGAAAATACAAACAACGGAGGAATTGAGTTTCCGATTGCATTTATGGTACACAGGACTGTGACTGTTGTATCTCGTTCACCGGAAGTGACTTTAGATACCTGTTTTTGCCCTTTTTGGGAAATTATTTTGCAAGGTTTGTGAACGGTCTGGACTCCAGTTTAATCACAATTGTAGATGGAATCTGGCTCAAACCGGTATCGACGTAATACTTCTGCAAGTAAATCATAAAATTCTCCCACTGTGGGTCTGTTAAAAGCTGCCCCACGTGAAAGGCTTGTTGGTTCTGGTGTTCGGAGTGACAGTTGCTTGTTTCGGGATATAAAGCCTCGAAACCAGTCATAGGAAGCTGTTTCATTCCTTTTCCAGTTCTGGGAAATTTTCTTTTTGTTTTCTAAAGCGTACAAAAATGCAAATTTTCTTGTCTCTTTTGATGTAAGACCATAATTCATCCTGGCAGCTGTTAATAAATATTCTGCTAAACGTTTCTCTTCATCATCAGAAAAAATCTGAGAACCTTCATAGTTAAGGAAGAAACGGTATTTATTAGCTGTAGGTCTTAGTTTAAACCCATCTAAAACTTTTTGAACAGCTGTTCTCATTTGTTCAGGAGACGCTGGTATCCTGTTACTTTTTTTTCCACTTAAATGGCATTCTCAAATTAAAAGGCAAATTAATATTTTGATAAACACAGATCGAGGAGGAATGATACATGTATCATATCTCCCCACAATTAAATGTATCAATCCTCCTTGTGCAGCTGATTTTATAAAAATTAAAATTTCAGAAAATCTTACCTACCATATTTACATGAATTTTACGTCAACTTAGAGCTAAACGTATGCACTATCCTATGTAAAACGAACACACACTAACATCACATGTCTTGCCTACGCAAGAGCATTACAGCGATGCCAAAACAGTTGCCCACCAAGCAGTTCTGGTGGAAAATTTAAAGGTGTATTAACTCTCCCATAGTATCACACCTCCCCAGTCTCCCCTAGTGGTGGATTTGCGAAGTTAGAAAAAAATGTTTTTAAACTTTGATTTTTTAATGTTAGGTGGAACGTTTTGTAAAGATGTTTCTAAAACAATCGGTATCCGAAATCGCAAATCAAACTGTAATTGTAAATAGTTCTAATAAGTCTAATAACACTGTAACTCAAACTAGATTAGGCAAGAAAATCTCAAAACCGGTAATCCTCAAAAATTACTATACAAATATTTAAAATGAAATTTTTGTATTATGTATTGTTTATTTTATTGTATTCTATTTGAAATTGTAACTGGAAAGGTAGGAAATGGAGTGTATTAGAGTACCGGGGCGGTGGTAGAACCAGAACTGAGAAAAAAAGAAAATGGTCGCTAGGAATGAGTGATCATTGCCGTATTGTAGTAGCGTTAGCGTTTGTTTATATGTTTAACTAATAATAGTTCGTGGCTGTATTAATAAACATATTTATAGCGAAGGTTTATTAATGAATTTTACACCTCGACAAACTTCGACATAACAATTTCAAGTAAATATAGGTTCATCAGATGAAGAGGAAGAAAGTTCTGAAGAAGAAGAGGATTAGCATTTTCTTTAATTTATTGTTTTAATTTAGTATCAATTTATTTTTCTTATTCACAATAATCATTATAATTTATACGTGACTACTTTTATAGTCGAACACGAGATACTTTGTTTTTATTTTTAATAATTAATTCTACCAAATTTTTTTTATTAAATAAGAATAAACTTGTTCACAAAATTTTGAAACATCCTACACATTAGATTTAAATTTGCCGCGTTCATTCTTTTTGTGTGGAATGTACCTGTCAAAAAACAGCGACTTCCGTTACGCCTCCTCAGAGCTTTTGTTTACTCGGTTGAGCTGTAGATAAAAAATTTTTTAAGTTTTTAATTTTAATGGTTATTTACATAAAAGTCAGGAAAATCTGAAAATGCCGAGTATTTTAAAACTCCGAGTCAAGTAAGAAATTTTATTATAATAAAAAGTGTAATAAATAAATGGTACATAAATCATACTAACACTAAGAAAAAGTTATAAAACGTATTGTTAAAAACTTATTTTGTTTCACTCGAATATAAATTTCAAATAAAGACAAAGTGTTAATCAATACTCGCACTTCAAGATTTAAAACTAAAATTAAAGGTGTCAAAAAAACAAGGACAAGATTTGCTTGATAGTCCTTGTTGTAATTTACAAAGTGCGTGCTGACCTTATTAACTATTTATCAAATTTACCTGCAGTAAGATTTTCCGTAAGTTTTCGAAATTTTTGATTTGTTTACAAAGGGTTAACTAAATGATTTATGACAAGTAATTTTCTTGTTTGCCTTCTCTTGAGACAACAACTTTAATTTTGAATTAAACTATAAATTTCAATATTTGTAAAGTAAATCGAATTATAACTGGAGCTGAAAAGTTATTGAAGAAAAGTTAGTTTTAAATTGAATTAGGGAAAGTTAGTCTTCTATGCTTTTTTTCTGTTTGTTTAATTACTGTTCGTGGGTTTGTAACCAGCATATTTATTTATGTCTATTGTATAATACTGATTGTTTTTGGGGGTTACATTATTATGTAACTCGATTAATTTTAAGAATCTTTTTTTTACTCATTATCCGCTCTTTGCAGAAATTTCGTGTTTCGTCCTCGACTCGGCTTATCATTACATTGAAATCTCAACTTAAGAAAATTAAACCTTTTGCGTTTACGAATGTTTCGCAATCTGAAAATCTTTAACATTTTTTTCTCTAATTTTATCTGTTTGCTAATTACATTAGATGTAATAATAAAAAAGAGAATAAATTAGATTAAAATATGTTTGAAGAACTACGCAAAAATATCTAAACATCTTTATGCAAAATTCAGTGGCATTTATAATATCGAAAGATGCATATTAAAACTTAGATTGTTTCGTTTATTATTAGTTAAAAAATACCAAATTCGCTACGACAAATATTTTTACCGGATACTTCATTTTTTGTTTGCTTATTGTACGCTGTATGAAAAACGATGTTTTTTATGCTGCTATAGTGTTTGAGTTTATACTGTAAATATTTAGAATAATATATTATGCAAAACTACTCAAATTATTTCCATATTATATCCAGAACGATGAAATTTACACAATTTATCAACTTTCAATTAAAAAAAATCGGAATTAAAAGTGAACCGAAGTAACGGCATACTTTAAAAGAAAAGCATTTTGTGAAACGAGTGTTACAATGACTTGTAATGCGAGTTAATATACCACCGTTACAAAAAGGAAATTTTACACGTTTTTCATATTAATTTCTGTATTTTGTTTTAATTTATATTATTTGTTAATAAAATTTGTAATATATGTATAAATGGAAATGATTTTTGATATATTATAATAAATTGGCAACAGTGATCAGCATTTGCCTATTTTCTTATTTCAAATTTAAAAATATTAAACATTTGTGTTATCATTTTGATAATTTTAACATTTTCTACAGTCAAGTTGTGGCGAGTTAAGCAATATAGGAGTGTTGCAAAAAGGAATTATAATAGTTCTTCAACAACATTCTGAACACCGCACAACTACCAGCTGCATTTAAACAAACAAAGATTGTCGCCATCCTAAAATCTGGAAAGGGGGGTCAGAACCCCGAAGATTATAGACCCATCGCACTTCTCAGCGTGTGCTACAAGCTGCTGGAGAGACTTATACTGAATAGAATAAAGCCCACTGTTGAAGAGTCCTTACCCAGCGAACAGGCAGGTTTCAGGACTAAAAGAAGCTGCTGTGACCAGGTACTAGCATTAACCACCCACATAGAGCATGGATTCCAGCAACGTAAAAAGTCAGTTGCAACATTTATAGACCTAACCTCAGCCTACGATACAATCTGGAGGCATGGAATTCTCTTAAAATTTTTTTACATCACCCGTTCTAAAATGCTCACCAACCTATTAAACAACATGGTTTCTAACAGATTTGTTGAAGTGCACCTAAACGGCAAAATCAGCCGCAAGTGCAGGATTAATGATGGTCTTCCGCAGGGATCGGTACTCGCACCCATTCTGTTTAACATATATATCTCCGATTTGCCAGACACGTCTTCGAGAAAATTCATTTATGCTGACGACATCGCCCTAGTCAACCAAAAGCCAAATTTCCAGGCCGCTGAAAATGAACTCACAAACGACCTGACTAAAATGTACGAGTATTTTAGAACCTGGCGACTAAAACCTAATATAAGGAAAACCGAATCTACGTGCTTCCACCTCTGCAACAGAGACGCACACTACGCACCGCAAATACGATTCAGAGGCCAATTCGTCCCATATAATCCGAATCCAAAATACCTAGGTGTAACACTGGATAGATCACTCACTTTCAAAAGCCACCTGCACAAAACCGCAGGCAAACTTAAGACCAGGAACAACATACTGCACAAAATATCTGGAAATAGCTGGGGAGCAGAGGCAACAGTCCTCAGAACATCGGCGATAACCCTAGTCTACTCAGTGGCAGAATATTGCTGTCCCGTGTGGTTAAACAGCGCTCACACTGGCGTCGTGGACAGTCAGCTAAACGAAACCATGAGAGTCATCTCTGGCACTATAAAGTCCACCCCAATACAATGGCTGCCGGTGCTGGCTAATATACCACCTCCCTCTCTGCGGCGCAAATCGGCACTCTTGAAGGAATGGCAGAAATGCTGTGAGAACAATCAACTTCCCATTCACCAGGACTGTACCCCACAGGTTGCTAGGTTAAAATCCCGGAAACCTCCTTGGAGACTTGGCCACCAGCTCACCAATGAACACTTCGACCTGATCGACGCATGGAGAGAAAAGTGGGCCGCATCAAACCCGGACAGTAATCACCTGATAACAGATCCAGCAGAACGCCCCCCAGGGTTTGATCTCCCCAGAAAGGATTGGGCAACTCTGAACCGGTTAAGAACCAACCACGGCAGAACTGCATATTGGAAATGCAAATAGGGACTCGCTGATAGCCCTAGCTGCGATTGCAGTAACGCCCACCAAACCCCTCAGCACATCGCCATGGACTGTCCCGATAGAAGATATCCGGGCTCTCTGGCGGAACTTCACGAAGCAGGCGCAGACGCGGCCCGTTGGCTCAAAGAATTGGATACCCACATATGAAGACCTAGTCACTCAACAGCCTTATATTGTATATATTATTTGCAATGCTCTTGTTTTAGTCCACCCTATTTGTTTTGTATTCATATACCTGAGTTTGTTTTGCTTTGTTGTTTTGTACTTTTTCTTTTTTTTTCTTTGTTATGTACACGATCTTGCCGGTTATGCCATACGAAATATATATATATATATATATATATATATATAGATGTTTTTTCTTATTACCCACATAGCAATAGTATATTCATTACACATACAATCCACTGTATATTCATGGTATATGAAATGGATATTCTTATAATATACATTTATCAGATAATACATAATACATCGCATATACATAAAATACATCATATGTAGATATTACTTGCAGCAATATTACGAGGTTATTAACTATTCTTTATAAGCACCGCCTCAAGCGTTCAAAGAACGTTTTTTTTGTTGCAAACATATATCTAAATTGTACTATAAAGTTTGCCAAATTTTCTATTTATGTATTTATGTTCTCTGCTCAAGTTTTAAATGAATGTTATAGCCCTTAAATAAAAAAGGTATGTCATTTATAATTTGATTTATACTTAAATTAAATTAAAAAAAGCCCATTAATAGCTCGGATAAATTTAAACTGCATGCCCAAATATGAAATTGCTGTTAAAGCCTAAATTTTTATTATTTCCGGATTAAATTAAAGTCAAAATTCTTGTTTTCTTTGTAAAAAAAGTATTATCAACATCTGAATATAATTAGTGGTTGATCAATTGTAATCTTAATTCCCATTACAAACTCTCATAACATTTATTTGTAGTTTGCATTTTTTCATAGAAAATGGATTTGTATGAATATAGATAAAATCCGATGTTCAATTGTTTTTTTTATTACACGGAAAAAATGCTTCAACATTGCTGATTTAACCCAATTTATGGATGATATTGAACCTACTAGTTTAAGTATTAGACGGAAGGTATGCGTAACTCAAATTTACTTATCTGTGCCTGTAGAGTTTTATTTTCAGGCGGCTTTCGTGAAATCTTATTTATATTATAACAAAAAAAAACAAGTGGCGAGAAAATTAATATTCTTTTAATAAGATATTATCTTTAGTTAGATGTAACTGAACTGGAAATCAAAACTAATATAAGTTTCGTTACCTGTAAATTATAACAGAATTCTTGAAAGTTTTTGCTAAAACTAAGTAATTTAAATATATCACCAAACATTGGAAAAATCAGACTTTTTTTTGTACAAAATGAACAACAACGTTTATTTCTAAATTAATAATATAAATACTAAGTCTCAACCTTGGATTAAAGAGAAATTAATTTTTTTTAAATACCGAATACTTCGAAAACCTGATAATTATAAGTAACGATTAACCTAAAAGATGTCACATCGTGGGATATGCATAGGTTGCATTCATGCGAAGCTGGGACAAATGGCTAATATTTAACACGTTTAGCCCCGCGACTAAACTTTCGTCACAGCATACGGACCGCATGGCAAAGTTTATTTTAAACTTTCTTCACAGATCATGGGACCGTATTTAATTGTGCTTTCCAGTTGTATTTGACCGTCCTGTGTCCTTAAAGCATTACCTTATGCAAAATATTAGCTTTTCTTATTTTTCCTTTTTCTTCAAATAATTCAAATTAATTTTGATTAAACATAATGTTAAATCTGTGGTCTGTCTACATGGCCTTTTATTTTTTTTTAATTTCAATGTAAAAAAAATGACAAAAATTAAAAAATTAAACTTTTATTTAATATAATAGGAGTAAGGTAATTTTGCAATCATTTGGATTTGGTTCATTACATCTCAATTATTTTGAAATATCTAGGATAGAATCTTTTTTAATTAAACATTAAACAGTCTAAACAGACTTTTAATGAATCGGTATTCGGTTTAAAATGTGTGCATAATTTGTTGCTAAATTATTGTTAATTAATGGTAAAAGAAAAAAGCTGATAGTTTTATTATTATTTTACACACATTCCAAACAGGAAATAAATTCAATAAAGCACTATTTAGAATGGTGTACTGCTAACTTTCATCAAGTTAGCCGAAAAACGCCTGAATAAAAAAGTAAGAATGTTACAATTTTTTTTCTTTCGCAACAAATTCCTAACTATATTTTATTTGATTCTGCTAATCTTGTACTGCTAACTTGAAAAACGGAACCTTTCCACTTAAGTTAATAACATTACTTTATCGGTAAACTTAAACCTTTTTGCGCAGTTTTGATTAACTATTATTTATTGTATTAGAAAAGTGTGGTCCATTATTGGGTTCAACGCAAAAAATAAGGCGCGGAAAATGATCGTTCTTTGCAGACCACCCATAAAAGTACAGGCCATCTCTCTTATCCAGAGTTGAAAAAGACAACATTATCCAAGATGCTCGTTTGACTCTATTCACAACTTCCGCCACCATTCGCGAAAGACAACAGCTACAATACAGTTTGCAAACAATAAGGAATACTTTCAAAGCTGAAAGAATAAGCTGCTATCGACCTATAAAGAAACGTGTAATAACTAACGAAGATGCCTACAGGAGATTGCAGTTTTTAGAAGAACATTTAAATTTTGATTGGAAAGGTGTTGTTTTTTCAGATGAAAAAACTTTCTGCACTACCCAAGATAGTAAAAAAGTTCTTTGGAGGCCACGTAATTCTTGATATGAATTAAAACATGTGCAGCTCAACAAAAGAGGTGGGAGAATTAGTGAATTTTGGAAGACGTCATGCTACCCTCCGTACGAGCAATTTATCCTGAAGGACCAATTCGGTTTGTTCAGAACAATTCTCCTATACACACGGCAGCGGTAGTTCAAGAATGGTTTTTACAATATCCAGAAGTGGAAAGAATCCGTTGGCTACCTAATAAGTCACCGGATTTAAACCCTATAGAAAATTTGTGAGCGACGGCCGTGCGTGGGTGTAACGACGAACTGAACAATAACATAGAAATACCAAATATAAACAAGTTGCATCGCCATATTAATACCGTGTGGGAAAGATTTCGAGGAGCTAATGTATGTGCCAATTGAATTAATTCGACGCCTAACCGTGTACGGGAATGTATAACCAATAATGGAATTACACCCATTATTAGCATGTAAAATAAGAATATTTAAATAAAATATTAAATACTTTTTTGATCATGATTTTTATTAGTATTATCTGTATCTAGCTTTGTTCTTGTAATATAAATAGTGTTTATGTATAATTTATAATAAAATCTAAAGTATTATTTTTATTAAAATGTAGTAGGTACTATAATAATCTAAAACATATAAAAAATGCAAACTACAAAATTGCAAATTTCAGTTCATTCCTATTAAATTAAATGTTACGAAGAGAAAGCAGAAAAATGCGTTTCGTATTTTTCTAATTTTGTGACTTTTAGATTTACAGCATAGTATTTTTAAATTTTATGTGGAATTTTTTAGCGTTCTGTATGAGATATAAGACTTGATTTATAAAAGAGATATGTATCCTTTAATCTTTCATACGAATAATTTAAAGGAGTAATGGGAATTTATACTGCAATTGTTCGACCACTAAGTTAGTTTTAATGGTTCCTTTGCAAAGTAAATCAGAATGTTAACTTTAATTTAATCCAGATATATTAAGACTTTTAGGCTGATTAGTATAGTAGTTTCATATTTGACCATACAGTTTATCATTATTTGAGCTATAGGTGAAACTTATTTAATCATGAATAACAATTAAATTGTTTTAATTACTTAAACAGATATAAATAAATAGAAAACTCGGCGAAAAAAAATTTAAAACTTTAGGGTACAATTTAGATAAATTTTTGCAGGTAAGAAACATGTTCTCTGAACGCTTGAGGCAGTGCTTATGAAGAATGATTAGTAACCTTATAATATCGCTGCAAGTAATGTCTACAGTGCAAATGTTGCCAAATTTAACTAGGCGTTTTGTTATAACGTAAGTTTGGTTGCCTACCTTGCAGGTAGTGCTTAAGAGTGTTCAATTACTTTTTTTGAGGCAGTGTGCTTTCGGCTCCTAAATCTGTTTCCTTGTCTACAACAGTGTACTCATCTTTTCTAGCAAACAATTCAAAATTGAATAACCCGATAATCTAGATAGCACCCACATTTTGTATCCTCACTTCCGTCGTTTGTTAGGGCTTTTAGTCTTGATTGCCCTTTGAACGATATAATTTACTCATCCCATTACAAGTTTTGTAATATGGAACTTGATCGATGACAGGTAAAATTTTGTCAATATTTCTAGGATTCTCTGTAGTGTTGTCACAAAAGTGTAAAAAACGTTTGATCCGTTAACCGTAATTGCATCTGCAATCTGGAAGGTTTGTATTTGTAAGACTCAGTGCCTTCGGTTGTAGGTTAGATTATTAGCAACATCCACAGCAATATTTCCATAAACCGTTCCACTGCTTTGATGGTAAGGTATATTGGTCGATTTGTATTTGTTTGAGTACTGTATATAAATGTCTCCCTAACAATTTCTAGAAGTTTTCAGAAAAAAATTGAGATCATTTCACGACTAAAGAACCGTGAAGTACGCGTCGGATAAATTCGGAATTTAACGATCATGCGAAATAAATTCTAACCAAAAACATCTGCTGTAAACATTGTACATTAACTGTAATTGTTCATCTTTAATTTAACTAAAAAATCAATGCATACAATACGATGAATATAATATAAAAAAATATAAAACACAAAGATGAAAAAGAGTTTGTAACAACTTGTGGAATAAACGCGAACACCTCAAACGCTGTATGAAAAGTGGAAACTTATTTTGGTTAGCTAGTGTACCGACATTTGGAACAAAATTGGTTTCTGTGCAGCGGTTCTTTAGTCTTGAAATGAACTCTAGTTGATTAACTTGTATAGATTATTTAATTGTAAGATATTTTTGGCTAATAATTCATTACCGCAGAATTTGTTTCACATTTTGGGCGGTAACTGTTCTTTTATATGTTATACATATTGGAAGAAGAAAATTTTATCTTCAACATCATATTTATTATTATTGTAGTATATTGTACCTATGTGTTTGTTATTTTGAAGTGCATTGCTTAACGATTTCGTCATCAGATAGCTCATAATATTCACTTCCAGAAAAGATTTCTTGGAGGTTATACATTCAACCTCTAGCTTACGCCAGTAGAACGTTTCACAATTCATTTTACTACAAATAAAATATTCTCTAAAAAAACCCATTTGGGAATTACATAATTGCCGAGTTATTTGAAAAGACGTACATCTACAAAATTATTTCAAAGTCAGGATAGCGAAATCTTGGCAGCCTTAATTGTAATTTTCGTAAAGGAAAATTATTGTTATTTTGGAAACTAAACACTCTCGGATTGCACAGAAACATAAACATAACTTGTAAGCATATCATTAGACAAAAAATTTGGATTTGAAGCTATTCACGATATCTATCAGGAAGCGGCCCCACCAAACCTTTATACAACGTTCCCGAAAAAGAACTTTATGTATAGCATGTATGCATAAGTAGTATATATGTTGTAAAAAATTCTGGATCAAATTATAAGTTTGTGTTTCCATTAGGAAACATGCAGTAGAGGGTTAAACTCGATATTCCAATTTAAACAAAATAGATTTTTAAGTTACATCTACTTCATGGTATTGCACAGACAAAGATAAAGGTTTATATTTATTTTAATTTAATTAATGGATAAAGCTACACTGTTTATAAAAAATACAATTTAAAAAATCAAACTCAAAGAAACTGAAAATATTAAAAGAAAATTTTCAACTTCAAATAAAAAAAAATTGAATTTAGTGCCTACTAAAAATTTTTAACGCCGACATATTTATATAATTGAACTTGGTTATTGATTGTAACAGAAAGCATTTTTTAGACAATTTGTAAATAAATTTATTTAAATCATCTTTTCGCTTAAATCGTAAATTGTTTATTAAAAAATTATAGGCAAATTACTTATACGTATGTGTATTTACTTTTTAAACGTCTTCGAATTATTCTACCCGCCGCTGGACCTTAAGTTGCAACCTATTCACGGAGTATTTTTTAAGTATGTTGCATTAACAACAATTAACGTTCTCAATTTTATTTGTACCGAGCTATAGTAATAGATAGAACCCATATTCACAAACTATACGATTTGCAACTTTACTTCTGGTGTTTCAATAAAGCTTAAACAAACACTATCAAAAATAAACTAAAGAGGTTTTTTTATAATTAGTTGGGAAATGAATAAGTTTTTAAAGTAAAATTGTTTATTTAAGAAAAAACTAGAATTTTTAATTTACTATAAATGTAAAATATGTTTAGATATGTGTATTACTTTTCAGTTAATATTGATGTTAAAGTAGTCTTTACTGAAGTAGTATTACTTTATTCATATGTTTTATTCTTTTTTTGAGATTTATTTTAATTTATGCACTAGTAGTGTATTTTAGTTTTGTTTTGTTTATTATATAAGAATTGGAATTGTTTGATTTGCAATTTTCATTTATTTCGAAATTGAAACTTTTAAAAAAAAAATCGCACTTTTTAGCTGTATTTCATTTGACAATGTCATTTTTGGCTGGATGTGTATTTATCAGGCTTATCTTATATTCCTGTTGTTGAAATGAATGTAAAGGTTAATTATGTTTACAGTTGTGTGATTTAGCTCAAACGTGGGCAAACCATCTAGCACATACAAATAAGTTCTACTACCGAAACGACAAAGATATTGGCCAAAATTTATTTTGTAGACCTGCTAATGCTCTACAATTAGATGTTACAGGTGAGATTTTTTTATTTATTATTTTTAATATTAAAGTAATATTGTTTAGTAATTCTGTGAGAGGTATATGTATAAGCGCAAATCTAAATGTTTACATTTATTTCTTATTTTACGTGCTTTTAGTATATTAAAGGACGTGCTCTATCGCAATATTTTAGTGTACATATACGAAAATACTTTGCAAAAGCAGTAAAGTTTATGTTTATGATTTCTTATACTTTACCTTTAAGGTATAACTGAAATTACGTTTTTACTTTACAATTTTATCGTTGAATTAGGATTTGATTTAGTTTATTTTGGTAATGGTAGTATACAGATATTATTTTGTTGTTTTATTTATTATTGTTTATTTGCTTATACTCTTCATTATAGATAATATTATCGACAACTCGTTTAACTGGAGCAATGTTACTATGTTTCGTTTAGGTAAAATCATAAATAAAGAAAAATGCCGGCCTATTAAAGTAAAGTTAGAATCGAAAGATATTGCTCGTTTATTGATGCGTGGCAGTAAAGTATTAAAACAATCAAAATACGATAAAGTTTTTATTGGATCTGATCTTACACCTTTACAACAAGACAATAGAAAAAAGATATTAAGAGAGTACAATGATAGAATCGCCAACGGAGAAAATGACATAATAATAAAATATATTAATAATTGTCCAACAATAATTAAAAAAAACTAAATTCTGTCCAGCAAACTTTGTCTAACAATATTTCTTTATATTACCAAAATGTTCGTGGTCTAAATACCAAATTGGTCAATTTTAAAAACAATATTTGTGGTTCAAATTTTGATTGTTTTATGATAACAGAGACGTGGTTATCACCTGACATCTATGATAATGAAATCATTCCATCCTCATTTAACGTATTTAGATGCGATAGAACTCCTTTCGTAAGAAACGGGCGTTTAATTTCTCGTGGAGGTGGTGTTCTAATTGCAACTACAGACAAAATACAAGGAATAGAAAACTGTTTTTCGTTTAATATACCCGGTGTTGAAATTGTAAGTGTTCAGGTTATGCTAAGAAAAGAAGTTGTGTTACTTATCTGCCTGTATGTACCTCCAGCTACTACCACTTCAGTATTTAAAGAACTTATAGATAGCTTAGAAAATGAATTAACTAGTTATAGTAACATTATATTAACTGCCGATTTTAATGTTCCTGATTACGCTAGTGTTTCCTCGAATCCGTCGGATAAAAATATTTTACTAACACAATTCGTTAATTATTTAAACTTAGTTCAATGCAACTCTATTCTTAATAATGATGATAGATTGTTAGACTTAATTTTTTGCTCAAAACATATTATGCATTGCTGTAAAAGAGCGAATTTTCCTTTAGTTCCAATTGATTCCAGATATCATCCAAGCGTCTCTATCGAGTTTGCCTTTTCAAATAAAACAAGCATAGATTTTAATATTTGTAATAAATACAGCTTTGATTTTCGAAATGCCGACATTAATACATTGTACTCGCTCATTAACAATACAGATTGGAACTTCTTAAATTTTTACAGTACTTCAAATGATATGTGTAGAGCCTTTTATGACAAATTGTATAGCTATATATTAGTTACCGTGCCACGTAAATATTATATACGAAAGAACAAGTATCCACCTTGGTTTACTTATCATATTAAAAGAAATATAAAAATTAAAAATCATTACTTGAAACTGTACAAAACTACTGGATATCAATTTTATCAAGAAAAAGCTATAACTTTATATAATTGTATTAAAATCGAAATTGCTCGTTCTTATAAAAATTACATTAAACAACTAGAATGTGATATTGTTCATAATCCAAACAAAATCTATCAATTTGTTAACACTCAAAAAAATAAATCTCGAATTCCAGGTGTAGTAAAACACGATTCTTCAGTTTTTAATTCACCTGAGGATATAGTCAATGCGTTTGCTGATCATTTTTCTAGTGTTTATGATCACAATGATGACTATTTTAGTCATGAAAACCCTATGTTGTCAGGTTATCGTAACATCACACTTTCTGTTATCGACAGTGAGTCGATTATCCAAGCTATAAAAACTTAAATGGAAACTATCTTCTGGTCCTGATGATATACCATCTTTTTTAATCAAGGATTGTGCAGAAATTTTCAGCTATCCGCTTATTATTATTTATAACAAAATTTTAGAATCTTCTATATTTCCAGATGTGTGGAAGGTTTCAAAGTAATTCCAGTCCATAAAAAAGGACCAAAATCTGAAGTTGAAAACTATAGACCAATTTCAATAATATCCAACTTTGCAAAAATTTTTGAAATAATTTTATGTCAATTCTTGCAACCACATATTTCTAATGTTGTCAGCAATTCACAACATGGTTTTACTAAAGGAAAATCTACTGCAACCAACCTCTGTAATTTTACAAACTTTGTTTCTACTGCTTTAAATGATAGTAAACAAGTAGACGTTATTTATACAGACTTAACCAAAGCTTTTGATCTAGTTGATCATAATTTACTGCTAGCAAAGTTAGATTACTTTGGTTTATCTAAAAATCTTATAATACTATTGGAGACTTATTTATTTAACCGAACAAATTACGTTGAGTATGGTTTTACCAAATCTAGATATTTTGTTTCTTCTACAGGTGTTCCTCAAGGGTCTAATCTAGGACCTCTTTTATTCATCATTTACATCAATGATTTAGTACAACATATTGATTGTCCAATTCTTCTGTATGCAGACGATGCCAAATTATTTACATTAATTAACTCCAATGATGACTGTACATTCTTACAATCAAACCTGAACAAACTTCACGCTTGGTGTACCAATAATAAATTAAAAATAAATGTAAACAAATGTAAAACAATGAGTTTTTCTAACAAGATCAATAAAATAAATTTTAATTATACAATTGATGGAATTTCAATAGAAAAAGTTTCAAAATGGTTAGATTTAGGTGTAAACTTTGATTGTAACTTATCGTTTAAGTATCACGTTCATTCCATTTGTGTTTCTGCGTTAAAATCGTTGAGTTTTATTATTCGATCGTGTAAGATTTTTAACTCTACTTCAGTATTAATAAAGTTATATTATACGTATGTTCGAAGTATACTAGAATACAACTCTATTATTTGGAATCCGTATTATGTCTCGTATAAAACTGAAATCGAAGCTGTACAACGTAGATTTTTAAAATATCTGTATTATAAAGCTTTCAATAATTGGCCAATACGAAACTATCCATATGATAATCTCTTGTGTACATTTAATTTCAACTCGTTAGAGACACGTAGAAAAATTGCTTGCATAACGTTTTTATACAAACTAATTAATTATTACTATTGCGATTCCGAATTATTATATTCCGTCTCATTTTCCTATTTAAAATATAATACACGCAACCCTAACACATTCCTTATCCCTTTCGCAAACACGATGAAACATCTAAATTCGCCGCTTTTAAATATGTGTAAATTGTATAATAAGCTTCCACCTGATTGTGTTGATATTTTTTCTAACTCTCTGCAAAATTTTATTTCTAAATTACAAAAATTAAATACAAGCAAATAATAAGTTTTTTTTTTCTCATTATTGTTTATGAAATTGTAATATTAGACATTTCTAATTTGTTTGTAATTCATTATTGTTATTTTCATGAAATAGTTTTGTTTTTGTTTTTTAATTTTTTATATGAAGTATGATTTGTTAACAGAAAGTTTATTATAATTCATTACAATTGTTTTATTTTTTTTGTAAGTTAAATCTTTTTGTTAAAATATAATTGTTCTGATGTACTTGCTGGACAATAAAGATTATTATTATTATTATTATTATAATATTTAAAAATAAAATTGTATTTTCTAAGAAACTTATTTTAAAAATGTAGTAAACCGCAACAGTCACAATTTTTTTTTAAAATAAATTATGTGTAAAGTGTAATTGCAAAAATTTCTAGCAGATACAAATGGAAAATTTGTTTTTGGGACTTATCACACTGTGAATCCTTTAAATGCGGTATTCATAATTATACTAAAAAATAAAAAATAATCTGAAGTGTATCTCGTGGCGGTGCTTTTGATGGTTTCGGTTTTTATAAACTACAGTCTTCTTGGCCTCAACTTCGAATCAAAATATTTTTTTAACGGCGCTTTAGAACCAGACTGTTTTATGCCCATTTTTACAAATTTTACAGGAGACGGTTTTTAAACTTTTAAAGTTTATAAACCCAATGCTTAACAACTTTGCGTATTAACTTTTGAGAAAATTTGTTTATTATAAAAAAAAGAAATTACACTCTTTGAGAAGAATTTATCAACAAACAAAAAAAGTTATGTCATGGACTTAGAACAAAATTGAATAAATCAATAGTTATTTAATCCACTTTTTCACGCATGAGTGGGCGCAGCGAGCAAGATCGTTAATATTATCAAGATTATTAATCGCCTATTACCAAACGGATTGGTTTTTAAGTTATTCCGTTGATCGTATATTATTAATCTTTGCATTTGTTAATTAACTTTTGAATTTACTTTTTATTTAAAAAAGTTAACTAATGCAATTTACATAACCTTATAAACATTTTAATTCTCTTTCAGAATTTAATCGGTTAAATATTTTTAAAATTTTAGAAAGTAATGTGCGCATGACGAGCGATTTGTAATTTAAAGCTAGGGTAGTGCTTCGTAGTGTTGAATCGACATTGTATTTTTAAAATGTTTAAATAAACTACATACATATGAACAATACACTACATTGAAAATAAACAAAAATTAAACCTCTATTTTCAGTAATTGAAATTTGTTGATTTTTATTGGTTCAAAGTACACCGGTAATAGGGATTATCACTAGCCTATTTCTGATACATTATTATACGTTAGTATAAGTCAATGGTATAAGTACTAACAAACGATCGATGAAAAAGTTTTTTCTGTGAAATCTTAGAAAAATAGAATAACAATCCAAAAAAGTCACAAATTAAGTATAATATTGAATAATAATCTTAGTTCAAAACTAATAAATGTTTTACAAATAATTTATAAATTTTTATTCAAATCGTTTTAAAACGTCTGAATTATGCATTTTTAAAATTGTAAATCCAATGGGAAAAAATGATCTGATAGCTTTCTTATATGAGCAATTTTGTCTTATGGCAAATCTGCTGGCTGAATGGCATTATCTTAATACTTGGTTGCGTCGTAGTAAAAGATGAATTATTTTTAGGCCTTGCTGACAATACATTTGAACACGACCGTTTGAACGTAATAGCTTTAAACGCAAGGCCGTTTGAACGTAGAGACGTTTGAACGCAGATAAGTTTGAAAGCAAAGCGAATTTTCATTATCTTATTCAAAGTAAGAAAAGTAGATGTTAAGTTTGTAAAAAGCAGCTGCATTTTGTTTTTTTTTGGCTATTTTTAACATTTATATTTGACGGATTAAGTTGAAAAGGGAGTTGTACAATGTGTGCCAATATTGTTTTTTTGCATTGCATCTCTTTCATTTTAAATTTATTTATTTTACATTTTCTTACATTTTTTGTTTTAAGTTTTTCTTAAAACCGATAAAACAAATTAACTTCGTGATGTTTAAAATTTTTTAATTGTAATTGAAGGTGTTTTAGTTTTTTATCATTTATTTTTTTTTTTTTTCTGCTATTGCTTTAAGTTTTAACCATTAGTTTTTTTCGTTTATTGTTATTTTAAATATATACGTTATTTTATTAATATTTTTTTCTTTAGATTTATGGCGTTTTGCTTTTAACTTGAGCGTCTGATTATATTCAATAGGTTAGTTCTTTTTTTCGTTTTGATGCTAAATTTTTCACTATCTTTTAATTCAGTTCCTTCAATTTAATACATTCTTTTGTTTACCTTTTAACTTGTTATTTTAGGTTCTTCTACAATAGTTATTTATATCATTAGTTACGGAACTGCTATTTTTCGCGTATGACCATATTTCAAACAGTTATTTTAGTATTGATTTTTAATAAAATTTAATAACGTATATGTATGTTATAAAAAACGAAATCCGTAATGACAATTACATGGTTTTATTAAAATTTAATTTATATGAAAATAAAACTATTATTGTTTTTAGCAATTGTAAAATATAAGCAACATTATTATGTTTGTTCAAAAAGATGTTGTTACTGCTATTCTAAACAATAACACAAACGATGGTGTATCTTAATAAATCTGACAGAATGACGTAAAAAATTATTGATTATTAGTGTCAACTTCTAGTTATAAAATTCTACTAAACTTTACCGGCCATTTTTTATGAGAGATATTTTACATCATTATCAGGTACACCTTGAATAATATATCTATCAACTACTTAAACATATTTTCTTATGTAATATTCTTAGTAGATATTATATGTATATCGTTTATTAAACAGTAAAATGAAATGTGTTTTGATTTTTCAT
Source organism: Aquatica leii (assembly GCA_035610365.1). Lineage (NCBI taxonomy): Eukaryota > Metazoa > Arthropoda > Insecta > Coleoptera > Lampyridae > Aquatica > Aquatica leii. The sequence continues at coordinate 170,226,673 of CM069433.1, forward strand.
TAATTTCTTTTTTTACATTTTGCGTCCAAACGTATTACGTTCAAAGATCTCACGTTTGTGTTGGGTTCAGAAGTCCCTCCGTTCAAATGTCTTTGCGTTCAAATGGTCTCGTTCAACCGGTCGCGTCTTAACGTCTTAGACAATGAATTTGCGATATTTATTACTTTCTTACCGTTAAAAGCTCATGCTATAAAATACAGTAGCCATGCTTTTTGACCACGGCACTCCCGTCAAACTGTAAGCAGGATATTTTTTTTTGTAGTAAACTTTTGAAATTTGCTTTTGGGGGGCATGTCAAGACACTTTGCACATCAAAACAGATAAGAGCGGTAGATTTGCTTTTCTTACATGCTGTTACGTGTTTTCTCTCTAGCTTCCTGTTTGATTTCTAAGTGTTTCGTATCTTTCCCTTGTATGTTTTTGGTTTTATTTCCTTATTCGTATATTAAATACGTAGCTAAATATTGAAACGTTCGAGAAGTTATCTGCAAATTCAAGAGCCTTCTGGAAGCTGTTATCCGTCTTCTAGAACTAGACTTGAGAAGGATTTCCAAATGTGTATATATACCGAAGATACAAATCGTAGGCAGTTATTGCAGTAATGCGAATACAGCAATGTTAAGAAGATTATTCAAGTTGAAATAAATAAGTCGTTAGCGGGTGTGAAATAAACCTACAGTGAATAATAATGTACGGGATTTTAGTGCAAACAATTGTGTGAAGCTATCCGCGGACTTTATCTTATCTTCTTGTAAGTGCTATAAATTATAGTGTAAGTGTTTTTTATTAAATATTAATAGATATAATTAGTTCCGTTAATTTAGAAGTGTACACATTTCTAGTATAACTAAAACATATTTTTAGTCGTTTAAATAAATTAGTTTTAATAATAAATTCGCAACAGTGGTGTCACGGTGCGCGGTCCGCGATTTTTTTTAGTGTAAATATCATTAAGTAAACTTATATCGCTCCCGTAATAAAAATATTGATTGCGTAAAGAACTGTTAAGTTGACAATACGCGTGTTTATTTATAAAGTGTAAAATAGTGTTTATTAAAGTTTTTCTTTTAACAAGTGCGTGATCGCGATATTAATTAAATTCGTTTTCGTACACTAGTGGTTTAATATTAACAAGTTGATCGTTATTAAAATTTTGTGTTACACAAAAACTGCATTTTAAAAAGTAGTGTATTTAAACTTTATATTCGTGTTATATTTAAATTTATGCCGGTGACGCGTTTGCAAAAAGGGAAAATGGATTCAAAAATATTTGAAATTCTCGAATCGATGAATAAAAATATTCAAGAAAAACTGTCCGAAAATTCTTATCAAATGGAAAAAAAATCAAGAAAAATCGAAGAAAATTCAAGAAAAATGGAAGAAAATTCAAGAAAAATGGAAGAAAAACTCTCCAAACATTCTCAAAAAATGGAGGAACGTTCTAGAAGTTTGAAAGAAGAAATATGAACGAGCATAGAAACCCAAATTAAAATTGTTCAAGAAGAAACTCAAATAGATATGTTAAATTAAAAAAAAAATTTGCGAATGTGTGAATGACAAAATAGAAGAAGTACAAGACAAATTAGAACAAAAGTTAAAAAAAAAATCAAGAACCATAGAAGACAAGCTAGAGAAAAAATTGAGAGAAAAAATACAACTGCTTGAAGAAAGAATGACCCAAATGAATTGTCAGGGCGAAGGAAGCGTCACGAGTGAAGATTTAATAATAGACCATCGTGAAGAAACCACTCACAAGTTTAAAGTTGTTCCACCAAATTTTGATGGTAAAGTTCCATGGTCAACCTACTATAAGCAGTTTGAAGCTGCAGCTACAGCTAATGGTTAGAGCAACAAGCAAAAAGCGACGTCTTTAATTGTGTCTTTACGTGGAGAAGCGCTTGGAATTTTACAAACTGCTCTTGACCACCTGCAAAAAAATTACGAACTCTAAATTTCACGATTAGAAATGAGATATGGAGATGCCCATCTTCAACAAGTCTATCAAGCTTAAATTAGAAGTCGGGTTCAGAAAGCTGCCGAAAGTCTTCAAGAGTTTGAGGATGACATCGCCAGACTAACACGGCTTGCGTATCCTACAGTGCCAGATACCTTCTTGGTTATTCAAACCTTTGTAGACGGCCTCCTAGACAACGAAACGGAACAAGTAGCTCGAGGAAGAGAAGTGACGTGTTGGAACTGCGGAGAAGTGGGCCACGTACGACGCCGTTGTACTAAACCCAAAAGAAGACCAGAAGAGCGTCCGGAAAACTAGAACAGGTCGACCGAATGGGGCGAAAGTCGACCTCAACGAGTCATGCCCCGGTGATTACCATTCAAATGGCGTCGCCTAAGGAGCAATTGCATAGCATTTATCTCGATGGCAAGATCAATGGAAGAAGCGTCCAGTTACTGGTTGACACGGGAGCGACGAAGACCATCATTCGTCCTGACATCTTATTGGAAAACGAGAAGACATCACCAGTAACATTACGACTTCGAACGGCGACGGGCGATCCTGAAATAAGACTACTCCTGGACTAGAAAGAAAGCGGCCGACGACCAACCTGGGAAAAAGTGAGTGTTTTGGGCAGAAACATTAAAGCGTACTGGGCGCAGTGGGATTCTTTGATAGTAGAAGACGGTCTTCTTAAGCGATCCCTAGAAAGTGCCGAAGGCACGGGAAACAGACTAAAGTTGATGTTAAGAAGATTATTCAAGTTGAAATAAATAAGTCGTTAGCGCGTGTGAGATAAACCTACAGTGAATAATCGCGTACGTGATTTTAGTGTAAACAATTGTGTGAAGCTATCCGCGGACTTTATCTTATCTTCTTGTAAGTAATATAAATTATAGTGTAAGTGTTTTTATTAAATATTAATAGATATAATTAGTTCCGGTAATTTAGAAGTGTACATATTTCTAGTATAAGTAAAACATATTTTTAGTCGTTTAAATAAATTAGTTTTAATAATAAATTCGCAAGAATATTTTATAATACAATCATTCCTTTTCTAGAAATATTTTTTTCTTTGCAATGTTCAATATAGAGATCATATATTTTAGCTAAAGACAGAGACATTTCTAAATATTTGTTTACCGTTCAGCTTCTGCAATAATGAGATAAAATACGTTGTAACATGTTTATGTGGTCCCTGATGATTTGCCTCTCTCGTTGTCAATGATTGTATGTACTTGTTACTATGAATGGACGATATCTTTATATAAGTAATACTCAAAACGCTTAAGAAAAAATTGCTTGCAGACAGATTTTTTTGATCATTGCTTACAAAAAAATATTTAAAAAACGGGCTCTTGTTTTGCAACGCTCATTTTTTTATTTTTTGTTCATTACTAAATATTTTTCTGTAGTTTTATCATAAAAAAATCTCTTTTCCGTGCCATTATTTTTCCAAAATTTTTTATCAGTTAACACTACCTCTTCGACATTAAAATTAAGCAAACACTTGAAACGACAATTTAAACAATTTCTCTTAGGAGTTTTTGCTTGAACAGTTTAGCCTCGGCAACCTTTATATTCTTGTCCAGCTTGCCTTAACTTTTTCTTATTCCATTATACTGGTTTACATTTCCTTTTTCTTGTTTTAGTTACGAATTATTGGTGCTAAAAACAGTTAACTAATAATCTTTTTTATGTGTTTTTCTGATTTAATTACCCTCTATCGGAAATATTTAAACTGTTAACTGCACTTGGATCTTCCTCATCAGACAAGCTGTCGTCAGAACCAGTATTAAAACGAGACTTCAACCTATTTTTTTTCAAACCGAAACTTACTTGTAATCTCTTTTGCTTGCAACTGGTTGATATAATGGACTCGGAGTTTTTAAAGGGCTTGGAATTTAAATCTTCTAACCCACTAATTTTTATTTGATACACTGCATTTGTTTATAAAAACTTTTCTTTACAAAACAATAACAAATCAAAACGCATTTGACATTTTTACATGGTAATAGTACCAGTTCATTCTTGCCCAAACACGTGGGTCTAAGCTCTGCATCTTATTGGTTACTACGACCTGGTATAAAATAGTTCTAACTTTCACAATGTTTTATGAACATAAAATAAAATTGCCTCGCATTATCTACAGCCTACAGTTGGCGTACGCGTTCTAAAAATACATTAGCGGATAGAGTACTCCCGTACATGCTCATAAACTTATCGAAGTCCATTCAATCGACTTGATTCCTGGTTTTGCTTGTTTTTTTCTGGTTTGGACCTGGTTTTAGGTAACGTTGTGATTGCTAGCAAACGTGGCTAAACGATCGATGTGGACTATTTTTGGTTTTTGGATACGATATATAACGTCATTGATATGGTTTAGAACTTCATAGGTCCCAGCCATTGCATCTGCAGCTTCGTCAACTAACCACGTCTGTTTGTGCCCTGACGTCATATATGCTGTTCTTTCTGTCGCTGGCAATTTGCGTGTTACGGACCGCCTCATGTACTTTGTTTACCTTTTTCATCAACTTGCTGACTTAGTCTTTTCTAATAATTTCTTATTCCGGTTTTCGTCCAAATTGAAGGTTGCATGGTAGTTGTATTTCGCGTTCGAGCATGATACAGGATGGTGTTTGGTCTGTGCTTCCGTAAACGGATGATTGGTATACCATTAGGAAAAGGTGAAAGTACTGATCCCAATCATTTTGCCCCTTTCAATCATGCCATTAGAATGAAGATAAAGAGACGTCGTCCTAGTTTTCTTAATTTTCCATCAGTCGACAAATTTTTTAAAACCGTGCAAACTTAACTTAAAGTTGCGGCTTCGGTTGGAATGTAATTCCAACGGAACTCCAAACCGACAGATAAACTCTTTTACTAAAACTTCTACGATTTTAGCTGCTTCTTGATTTTGTGTGGCCGAAGTTTTTATCAGTTTTGTGAAATAATCCACAGCTATCAAGATGTATTTGTGTCCCAAATCAAGTATTGGGAACAAGCTTGCGATATCCATCGCTACTCTCTCTAAACGGCTTTCTACGTTATACTGTTTAATTGGTGCTTTGCGTTTTTTTGCGGGACCATTTTTTGAGATTTTCTGTGAATTGTCACCTATTTTTCTAATAAGGCTACCAAACTTACTTAGGAAAGTTCAAACAAATACAAATTAACGTTTATTACGTTTTTTTCCAAATTTTCGGAAAGCCGTTGCAAGACAATTTTGGTATTATTTATTTCTAGATCAGGTCTTTTTAGTTTTTTTTTAAATCCGCGACTTTTAAATCACAAAGTCTCTTTGTCGCCATTGTTCGTTCACTTATTATTATTTTTATTTTAAACACTGAATTTTAAAACGACAAAATTTTTATTATTAAATTTATACGCATTGCTAAAAAAAGGTTTAATGAACTAAGTTTATAAACACACGTGAATTAAGTGCTAGTCACTTGTTTATTTACGAAATATAAAATTACCAAGCATACGATTGTGCTATACCCACCTGATACCAATTGTAACGATTTTTAAAACGAATTTGTTAAAACTATATATTTACACGATTAGAACTACACGTAACTAGTTAAATCTCACTATATTTAGGAAAACAACTCACATTAATTTATATATTATTACTAGGTGTTTACTGTCCGCACTTTTTATTTATCTAAAACTGGTCTATGTTTATGTTTACAACACGTTCGCGACGTTTATATCTTAGCACACGCGTTAAACAGTTAATTTATTTAATCCGAAAAAGTCTGTTTTCGATTTAATTAAAAAATTAAACTCGATCGTCCTTCGAGTGATTTTATATTCTTCCTTTATCGGAATCCAAATATCCTATTCTTTTCTATCATGTCCTCGAAGTTTCCAATTACACCAAGAACGCTTCAATATCTTAAATTTGATTTAGTATAAGTTAAAAAAGTTTTAATAATTTTAGTAGTAGAAAAAATTGTATGTACAGAATAGTTGAAAAAATGATTATAACCTGCTTAATTTATATCCTTCGACGTTCTCGCAATGTAATCTGTCTCTTAGGTTATATGAATACACTTCTCAACCTTGGTATATTTTGTAACTTTGCATGTTGTGCATACAATAAGTTTACTGTATGTTTATATGAAATTAATAAACTGCTTTTAGGTCAAGAAGTGGCAGTATATTGGTACAGTGCTGTTCGTCAATACCATTACAATAAAGAACCCGATATATTGCATGCCAACGTCAACTCCGGTATAAAAACACAATCTCATTTAACTATTTTATTTTTTAAACGTTTTAGGGCACTTTACACAGTTGGTCTGGAGGAATTCGAAATATTTTGGCATTGGTAAAGCACGATCGCGAACTGGAAAAATTGTGGTAGTTGCTCATTATGCACCTGCAGGAAATATGACAGGTTTATTTCAAGAAAACGTTCTTCCTCCTGGTCCCGATTATCCTCTTGTAACGACTCCCAGATATTTTATTTCTTCAGAAGTAACAGAATCTGAAACTAGCACTAGTACATCCAGTGCTAGTACTCAGTAGTATATATGTATATACATAGATATTGAGATCGAACACCAAAAAGCATTTCTGTGGAAAAGGTAGAGTACTTCAGTTTTACAATCATAACAAAAAAAAATTAATTCGTCCAATTATACGCTTAATTAATGATAAGCTAGAATAAGTTCTTTTAGCTTAGTAACGAAAGGGACGACTGTTATTTCTTTTTAATCGACAAAGTCAATGTTGGCGCACAGTTATAAATTTGTTTTGTCACGTATTAGCGTCAAATTTTTTTTTCAATTTTTATAAACTTTGAAGCCATCTTGGCAATTAATTTTATATCTTTTAAATACGTTTACGATTAAAAATGCTACTATTCATTATTAGCAAAATTACTTAATATACTTTAATAATTATAATAATAAATACTTTTAATTAACATTATTTTAATACAGTTTCTGGTACTATGCAATTTCTTGCAGTAAATATTTTATCAGATTGCAGTTATTTGAAATCTGAATCGTATTTTTTGTATAATTATTGGCAATTGTATTTAACAAGTTTTTGGGAATTGATTAGTTGCAAGTAAAAGGATGTGGTACTTTTTTTATTCGAAACGTAAGGTGTGAAAGTCGTTTCTCACTACCAAATAGGTAAAATGATACTATGTTGTTAAAAAAACTACAAAGAAAGTATATCTATGACTCATTAAAAATACTCCCTTATCATAAGGGTAGTTTAAAAAAAATTATTAGTAGTGAGAAAAACTTAATGTGAGTTGCACAGATAATTTTTTATCTACAAACGACCGTTATTTGTACTGAAAATAACTGTTATTGTCAATTTGATTGAATATCTTTATTTTGACGTGTATCCCGCTGTTTGTAATACAGTATTTTTTTAAGTAATATATTAGAAAATTGGAAAATTAAAAAGCGAATGGACGGTTGGGAAATTTGGCTTAAATTTTGTTAAACGCACATAATTGACGAATTATTTTGAAAATATACAGTAAATGCGCTGTGTAATAAATTAATTTTATTTAACGTCTCCCATATACTATAGCAATATTTAATTATATAATTTGATAAAAAGTATGTTCTCCAAATTACTAGCTACGCTTTAATTTTTGAAATTTTACAGCATTTTCTTTTATAATTATTCGCAATTAAGCTTGTGTTTTTGAATACAAATATTTGCATTAGATGTTATAGTTTGTTTGCGTAAGCTTATTTTAGAGACTGTGTTTCGGTTTTATCGATGTCATGATTAAACTTTACAAAACACGTTCTTGTTTTAGTATCAACTTTATTTATTTTATTGTCAAAATGTCTTCATTGTCACGTTTACAAATAAAACCCATTAGGAACAATTTTTATTTATCGAAATCGGATTCGAAGAAATGTCTTCAGTTTTTATGAACATAAATTTTTGATTTATAAACGGTGACGTTCGTTTTGCATTACACAAATTTTATTTTTTTGGTTAAATTTATAAAATCGGATCTTTTTATAAAAGTATTTTTGTTGAATATTAATCGATCTGAATCTAAAAAGTTGTACATATAAATACAACTTTTGTTAACTCAAAAATGTAAATTAATGGTTCTGAAGTGATTTGCAAAATTTATAAGAGTAAATTTTGAGTTAAGCTTTAATTATTTTATCGATTTAATTTTGTAGGCGTTGCTTTAATGTAATTATTGTTAACCACAACATTAGTATTTTATTTCTTATTTTGGGAAAAATATTTTTCTCTTAAAAAAAATACGGAAGGAAATATTTGTAAAACTAAGAATTTTCCCCAGTTAGAGACACGAATCAATTTTTCTCTTTATGTGGAAACAGTACAATTTTAAATAACACTAAAGAATTTATGATTAATAGCGGCATGTAACACAAGGAATGTAATAAATCTTATTAAATAAAGTTTCCTATGTAGATCATCGACAACGATATATTACCGTACACGCTTAAAAACATATCATTAATACGTTGTTCTATAAAATGATTGATATATGACGAAAAAACCGAAACAGCAAATGTCTGTGTAGTAATAAAAGACGTAATCCAGATTTAAATATTAATTGTCATCTGTATAATTTTATATGAGAATTTTGAATTTTTTTTATGTTTAACGGTGACTTAAGTTTGCTCCAATGTTAAATACATAAAAGCTTTATCCGTACCTCAGAGGTAAACTGTACTAACTCAGACAATCTAAATTTTATAAAAATGCAAAATAATGACAAGAAACTAGAGTAATTTGTCTTTGATTACTTACGCTTATTTTTTTCTAATTCTAAATTTACATGGTGTGGTTCAAATACCATAAGCTAAGATATAGCAAAATTATATAGATATAAATTAGTACGGAAAGTAGAAAAGTTGCCATTGGATTAAATGACAGCGAAAGTCAATGGTCTATTGACAAGTAACGCCATCAAAATCCCAACTGTAACATAGATTGTCGATACAAATTTGGGATTTGTCAATAGATCATTAAATCTAATGACAACTTTTCTACTTTCCGTACTAATTTATAGTTTACTATATATTAACGTGGTATTTTTACCAATGGATGGCGTTTCAAAAACATTTCAAATATGGGGATAATGTCTACACGACATAAAAGGGTACGGTTGTTTGTCGGTATGGTTGTAGAAACACATTGGTGTATCCTAGCGCTCACGAGTTCCTAAAGAACGAAACAGCTGTCCGCTAGTTCTGATGTTATTTTCCACAATTGTACTCCTAATCTATTATATAGTTGGTATTTTGACGACGTTACTTGTCAATTGACTTTCGCTGTCATTAAATCCAATGACAACTTTTCTACCTTCCGTACTAATTTATAGTAAAAATATTTAAATTATCAGTGTACCAATAATAAATTCGCTGATTTTTAAAATGTGTTTTACATATGTTTCGAGCTTAAAATTATGAAGATCATCTTCAGAAAAAAAAATTAAGATGAGCTTCATAATTTTAAGCTCGAAACATATGTAAAATACCTTTTGAAAATCAGCGAATTTATTATTGGTAGACTGATAATTTAAATAATTTTAATAAATAACCAATAACGATGGATCCGTTTAACAATTTAATTTATAGTGTTCTATATATCATACATTGTATTTTTACTACATGATGGCGTTCCAAAAACATTTCAAATATAGCAAAGTTATTTTTTTTAAATATAAACAAAAATATGTTTCTAAAATTATTTATTTTAAACATTGGACATAGTGCGCGTAATAGTTACACACCTAAGAATTTCAAAGATTAAAGAAAAAAAATATTTTATTTTTTTTTGGTGTGAATGACAATTTATTTTTAAATATTAAATCAAAGAATAATAATAACAACTTAACTAATTAATAAAAACTTTTATTGATAATAAAAAATATAATCTTAAGCAACATCATTTTCCTGTGCAATTTTTTTTGTCTTGTGCTTTTAACGGATGCCTATTACTGGCATCACTCAGGTGTGCGTCAACTGTATTTGTCACATTGATCGCAGGTGTCGTTGTCTGGAGGCTTGAAGGAATAATTAAATTCACTATTGAATATTTCAATATATACGTACATCTTAGGAATATCAGTTTCAGGTAGTTTTCATATCTTCTTTGTAAGCGTTGTACATTCCGCTTATATTAAAAATGTTTTACAGACCTTCATTTGTAAGGTTTGTACAGTAAAAAATAATTTGTTATTAAAACTCCTTTTATTTTCCCGTTCTTCAGTTTGTTCACGTCTTTTTTTTGATACCTATTAAATGTGACTGACTTTGATGGCGACTTAAAATGTGTAAAAATGTTTCCCGTTCTTCTTGACTAACATTTTTGGCACATTTATATCTGCAGGTATCATTACAAAGCATTCTTATAATTTACTTTTATTAAAGAAGTATTTCTGACGTTTCTTTCTTTTTCAAAGTTTTGTTAAGGGTTTCGTTTAAACAGGATCAAAATTATTCTGGTGTGTTTTCAGATTAGACAAATTGCTTGAATCGATGCTTCTTTCATACTCATACTCACTTTCTATCTGTTGGTAATTTGGATTTTTTAGATTGTCATCTGAGTTTTGAAATTCAATTATTTCATCGCTTGACTCAAGGTGAATAGGTACCCTATTTTCATAATTTAAAAAGTCAAATAATAACCCACTCAAGGTGATTAAAATTATGCGTTTACATTGTTCAATATTTAATGCGGTGTTACCCATTGAATTCTCTACCAAAATTCTAGTTTTTTTATGAACAGTAAGAATATCCGCGGTTCTTGGGTTACCAACTGCATAATTACATAAAAACCCATCAGTTGAACTTTGGCCCTGGCTAACAGAGAGATTTTCCATACGCGCATTTGTAACTCCTTGAAGTTCAGGAAGTTGCCTATATTTGCATCGGCATTACCGACAAGATCTGACATGCAAAAATTATCAGGAATGCTTGTTGTATATAGTATCTACAAGTGTCGTAAAATACTATGTTCATTAGTATAGTTTACTTCTGAGTGCCGCTGTGACTTAGTACTTTCATATAGTTACTAACTTCTTGGTTATCGTAATATTGGTCTTCTTTATTGTAGGCAACTGCCAGTTTATTCTTCATAACATGCTTAGTATTGATTGACAGTGAAATGATGGTTCCATCTTTTTTGTGGTCTTCTTGTACTTCTTCTCCCTATAGGTGATTCGCCACGTGCTGTTCTTATTATTCTTTGTTGGTCCATTCGATTTATATGTTCCTTTCACTCTTCTTTTCTAACTAACACCCAATTGTTAATAGTGTCCATTTTACACGTTTGTCTCATATTATAACTTTCTTCTCTGTCGATTTTTCGTAAGACTTTTATTTCGCGAACTTCCAATAACCTTTTGGTTTTTGCTGACCGGGTTTCTGCTGTGTATGTTATTATAGGTCTTATAGGTTTTATATATTTGTGCCTTAGTCTCAGTGTGTAGGTATTTGTTTTTCTGTATTGTGTCATTCGAACACCCAACCAGCCTCAGTGCTTTGTTTGTTTGTTGTCTTACTTCCAACTCGACATCACCATATCCAGAGAGCTCTATGCCTAGGTGTTTAAATTTTATTTCTTGCTGTATAATTTGATCGTCGACAACAAGTTTGTATCTGGGAAGTATTTTAGATGTTGTCAAGCTTTTTGTTTTGGAGGCAGAAATAATCGTGTTCAGAGACTTGGTTGCATAATTAAATTTTTAGAGGTCGTTTTTGTTTTCCGTAACAAACACAGCATCATATTCAGTGTTGAGTTCAGTAAATTAATGCGTCTGTAATTTTCCGGTAATTTTATTTCTACCCTATTAAACAAAAGAATAGTAACGCTTGTCCGCCATTCATCCGGTATCCTGTGACGAACAAAGATAGTTTTAGCCAGTTTAGTTAGGTGTTGAATAAGACATTGTCCTCAATATTTAATCAGTTCGTTGGTAATACCGTCTATATCAGAACTTTTTCTGTTCTTTAACTGTCTAACTGCCAATTCTATGTCTGTACTCTCTATTTGTATATTATCGTTAGTAAGTATTTCTGGTGTTTCATTCTGCCCAATGGCTTTTTTCTCCTTTTTAAGGTATTTAACCCTGCATTGCTTCGATTTGCGTCTGGGCTCTATTTACTTGTTTATTTCCTTCCGTCGAGTTCTGTTCAGTTGCCACATTTGTTTCTGAAGACCGTAGAAATCACTTTCCATGTTTTTGGAGAACATTTTTCAGTGCCTGCTAATCTTAGGAGTGATTTTATCTCTTTGCAGATTATGTTGTGTAGTTCCTAAGATCCTGGAGTCCTTTTAAGTATGCATTTTTCATTTTTTCTCATTTTTTATTTATTTAATCGGTAAATTATGGAGTTTAATTGCATTTTCTGTACGGTACCGTTCTTCGTACGGGTGCCAAGTGCGTCGTTCGCAATCTCTTTAATGTTATTCTTTAGTTGTTCTCAGCTGATGTTGACATCATCTTTCTCTATTATTAGGTCTCTTTCTAAGGCTTCGCGCAGTCTGTTTTGGTAAAGAATTCTCGTTGAGTGGTCCCATAAAGACTCTACCATTTTTTCTTTTTTTTTTGGCTTGTTGGCAAGTTTTCCCGATAGCAGTTTATGATCGCTACCGACATTGGCTGAATTCAGTGTTCCGACTTCTGTATCTGGGCGGGGTGTATGTGTCCATTACTCAATATATGATCGACAATTGACCTATGTCCTCTAGTATTTTCAAATGTGTATTTATATTAACCTTTACGATGAAAGAAGCTATTGTTTATTCTTAATTTGTTTAGTGTGCATAGGTTGATCATGGGTCCTCCATTATCATTTATTACGTCCTCATTGAATTGCTGCCTTACTCCTGGTATAATACCATTGCCAATTCTTGCATAAAAGTCCCCGAGAATAATTACCATGTCGCCCGGTACAAGAGATTTAATGGTATCTTAAAGTTTGTCGTAAAAATGATCTCGTTCATGTCGGGGCTTAATATCTTCTGGTGTGGTTTTCCGTGTCAACTGTAACAATAACTATGCGCGGTGATATGCAAGAGCATTTTTGTATATTTGTATAAAGTTACTCCTTCTTTAACCGGTTCTTGTTTTTCGACTTTTCGACACTTCTATATATCAGCATGTAGTCCTGATACTGTTTTTGTCGTTTTCCTTAATTCGTTTTTTGCACGGCACCAATATCTTTAGTGTGCTTTTTCAGTTCTTGCAATATTTTTTGTTCTCTTCTATTAATTGATTTAATATTCTAGGTTGCAACTCGTATCACATTTTTCTTTTTCCAACACGTTTTCCTTTTTCGTGCATATGTCGTCATCATTGGGTCCGTTCTATTTCGAGGGAGTTGTACGGTTCTAGAGCAATGTGAAGTTTTACCTCAGCTACATTGCTAACCAGGCCTTTGAACCCTCCTCTTTTATCCGGGTTTGGTATCGGCAACATAGTCACTGAACTGCTTAATCGACCCAGCGACAATACAGGTTTACAATATTTTTTAACAATAAAATATTAAAACTTATGTTACTTAGTTAGTACAGAAAACACATTTTTGAAATAACTTAGTACAGTTTACCTCTGAAGTACGGAGATTTTGGTCTCCTAAGAAAATTAAAAGTTAGTACGTGCTTAAATTTTGTAAAAAAGTTTTAAACGATTGGGTAAAAATTTTGGTTTGTCTGTTATTTAGGGACGAATGCAAGAAATTGTTGTTTTAATTATTTCTGAGTTATTGTATCGTCTTTTTAAGGTTTTTCAAATTTTTATAAAGCTTTTGGATAGTATGTACTTTTCTATAAGAATTATTTTTTCATATTTTCTAAATAGTGTCTTTTTCTAATATTTAGTTTTCTAATAAAACTACTTGATGATGATTTGATTTTTAGCACCTGAATCTACGAGGCATTGAAATTTTGTATTTGATGTTGATGCATTGTTGTGATTGTTATTATCTATTTAAACTTTGATTTGTGTCTAAGGATATCATTCAACTTGTACGTTTTTTATAGTTGAAGAATTTATTATTAATTCAAAAATGTTAATTTGATTGATAGTTTCTATTCGGGCGTCAAAGTCTCTTAAAAATCAAAACTGTTTATCAAGTTATGGCATACCGAAATACAGTTATGTTGTATTATAATAATGTTATATGGATGAGAATTAACAAAGTGGAATTATATCCACGTTTAAGTCTCGTACTTGAATATTTTAAGACCTATAATGATATTTAAAGCATTTAAAAACTATACATTTAACTTCTACAAGCTTCTAATAAAACGCTTTTTTGCTGGCCTAACCTTGTAGAAGTATTAAATTATAAAAAGTTCAACGAAAACGATTGACGAGGATAAATATATATTAAGATTTAAAAATATTTATAATTACAGTTGTTTCTTTAATAATTTCATAGCTGCATTTATTAAAATAAAGTTTTCGACTTTTTGAAAACAGTAGACTTTAGATGGCTGTGATTTGCACATAATAAAAGTTAAGATTACATAAATCCAATCATAGAAAAGAGATACACAAGAACAATCTGTATTTAATACAAAAACGTATGTCAAATAATTAACAATCTGCATTTGAACATGTAAATGTAATCACTGTTCGAACTCTGTTCAATCAATCATAATACGTAAGTAGTTGGTATACTTGTTGTCAGTATTTTAAAAGCCAATAGTGCTGTGTGTAGCTTTTGGTACTCTAAAATATTATACTTCGTCTGAAAGATTATAAAATACCAACTGCATCATCCTTAGTAGACGATGAAAAGCTTGCTATAACTAATCACTGTTAAGCGGCAATCAAAAGTTTTTAGTCTAAGATGAAACGTAGAAGCCAACAAAAAATATTTTTTATGCGAGGTAGCAAAGTAGTTGTTGCTCAAAAATATTGTTAATACATTTATTTTATAAGTGCATTTAAAATATAAAATGTCTTATTTAGCGATCATTTAAAATGAACGGTTAACGTAACACCATTCTTGGGTATATGTTAGGCTTTCATTTTAAAAAATACTTTATACGTAATTTCTACTGTAAGTAATTAAGTGTAGCTATGTCGTTGTTATTGTATCTTGTTTAGCCAGTTATGTATTATATTGTTGAATAAAATGTACAGACGTTTTTTCGTGTAATTTATTATATAAAAAATGTTATATAAACTAGATAGAGGAGTTATCCACTTCCAATTTCTTAATATTGAGGAACTCTATTTCTCTCTTGAGATTCCATAATGCTCACCAGAGACTTTCTTATAACGGCTTAGTACGTGAGTATTTCTTGGTGACTAGGTAGAAAACGAAGCGCTTGTCACTACATAGTTTTGAATGTTTTCCGATTGCTGGTTGCTATCTTCGTAGTTCATCTAGCTGCCCAAACTTTTTTTAAATATGACTGAAACCCCTCTGGACATGTCAAGATCTTTGCTCACGGAATGTGCGATGGCGTAATCTTTTTGTATTTGAAACAGGTCTTGTTGTTCCTCGATGGTAACTCCAAACATAGCTTTTCCAGAATCTCCGTATAAGCTCATAAACTTATCGAACTCCATTCATTCGATTTGATTTCTGGTTCTGCTAGTTATTATTCTGGTTCGGACCTGAACTTGCATATTATGGTTATCGCCAGCAAACGTGGTTAGACGATCGACGTGGCCCTATTTTGGCCTGCTTTTGGATGGTTTTCGGATGCGATATATAACGCGATTAATACACTGCAAG
The DNA here is from genome assembly GCA_035610365.1 of Aquatica leii. NCBI lineage: Eukaryota > Metazoa > Arthropoda > Insecta > Coleoptera > Lampyridae > Aquatica > Aquatica leii. The sequence goes on from CM069433.1 coordinate 170,242,360, forward strand.
ACTTCATAAAGGCCCTCCCATTGCCTTTGCAGCTTCGGCGACAAACCAAGTCTCTTTTGAGACTTATACAACCATACCGTATCGCCAGGTTTAAACCTACCATTTTGTGCTTTTACGTCATATCAAGTCTTCATCCTGTCGCTGGAAATTTGTGTGTTTTTACGGACTTTGTCAGCTTGCTGACGTAATCTTTTCCAGCATCTTCTTCTACCGGTTTTCCTACAAATTAGAGGTTGCATGGCATTCGTATTTTGCAAACGAGCATCACACAGGATGGTGTTTGACCTGTGCTTTCGTGAACGGATGATCGGTATGCCATTAGAAAAAGGTGCAAGTACTGATCACAGTCTCTTTGGTGTTCGGACACTACTTTGGCTAAGTATTTTCCCATTGTTCGATTCATCCGCTCAACAATACCATCAGATAAAGGATGGTTTTCTTAATTCTCAACAGTCCGCAAACTTCTTGAAACAGCTCAGACTCAAAGTTGCGGCTTTGATCGGAGTGTTATTCTAACGAAACTCCAAACCGGCAGAAAATAAAAATAAAAAAAAAATAATCCATTGCCACCAGGATGTATTTGTTTCCCGAATCGGATTTTGCGAACGGCCCTGCGATGTCAATCGCTACTCTTTCTAAAGGGCTTCCTACGTTGTAGTGCTTTCTCAGTGCTTTGCGCTTTCTTGTTGAACCATTTCCTAATGCGCAGACCGTGCACTTACCGCACCATTTCATGACGTCCTCTTTGCAGTTCACCAAGTAGAATCGTTCTCAAAATTTCTCCAATGTTTTCTTAAGTGTCCTTCTGATGTACCATCGTGGAGATGCTTCAACACTTCTGACACCCGGTTCTTTGGCACTACCAACAGTCCTCTGTTTCTCGTGACCCCGAGAGGAAACTTCGAACCTGATGTTTGTCAATTGGCCTTAGTCATGCTTGCACTGCTCGGATTTTGTCTGGGTCAGCCTTTACTCCATCTCTAGATACGACGTGGCCAAGGTATTGCACTTTCTTCTTAAATACGTGGCACTTCTTTGGCGTCAGTTTTAGATTAACCCCACCTAATCGCTGGAACTCTTCTTTCAAATTGTTCAAGTGTTTTTTATACGACCTTCCAACTACGATCACAGCGTCTGTTTCTGCTTCTGGAGGTAACACGCCTTCGTTCAACAGAGTTTCAAACGCACTGACAACTTCTCCTGTAGGTACAAATGCTAGTGCAGCTAATAATCGCAGTTTCATTGCAAACTCAGCATCTGTTTCGTACCGCTGTTTAAGACCTGTCACTTTCAAAATTGTTGACGGTGAGGTTCCTGGAAGAAGTTGTTTTACTGTTTAAAGAAAACTAACGTATGTTTCTCTGGTTTTATCAGGTAGTAAAGCGTAGATCAAAGGAATAGCGATATTGTGTTTTATTCCATGAATTGTATATAATTAGTAAAAGAGATGTGGCACAGTTTTGAAAGTACCGTCACCAATTGTCACTCACAGCCAGAAGTCGAAGATTTCTCCTCGTGGAAAAAATTAGTAGCTGGTTTTCGGTGGGCCCTGAATCGAACACCAAAAAGTCTTCTCCATTTTTTGTTTTCTTGTATTCCTCTGGCAAGACAATATTACTGCGACTAATAGGGAGTGGTGGAGTAGCTTGGCTTCCATTTCGTACATTACGTATGGTTTTTTTGATGCTGCTCACCTTTCGAAGCCTAACTGATGCAGCTTGAGTAATTCCAACAGTAGCGTTCGATACGATGTAATGCGATGCATCTTGAGTGTCCCTAGCGTTATATCGTATGGTGTTCATTACCTTGCTTTGTTCTACATGTGCCGCATCAGCGACGTGATTATGCGTTCCACTGTTTTTAAGAATAGTGTCACCCTCCGTTATGATACGCACATTGCACTTCTCCTTTCGATAATTTTCACATATCCAATAAGTTTTCGATTCCACTTTCTTATCCTTATGGAATAAGTAACCGCCAACCAACAGTTTGCACTTGCCCTTTACACTGGTTATGTACTCTAGCATCATCACAATGTTAACTGTAGTACATTTTGATAATTAATTCCACCTAATTTATCAAGGGAATTATTGGCCCGGTTAAAAATTCTCTATATACGAACTTTGATTGTGTATTAACGGCCCTGATTGCTTCTAATTATTATTCATTATGTTTATGAAACAATAAGTAGGTATGTGGATATTTATAACAGACATCCTGTTTATTACCTATAGCCAATATTGTTAACAATTGATCGTTTTAATGTCATTAATGTAACAATATGTAAAAGAGAATTCAAGACAGGAAAAGATCACCGCAAAAGAAAGTGTATCGTGGTGGAAATATGGGAATGAGGGATTGTACTATACTAGGTAATATTAAGCTGATGTTTTTAACCCTCTTAATACCGGGAGGGGTGTTTCGGCACACCAGCGGACTAATTTTGTTGTTATTTTTAATTGCGTGCAACATTTTTGTTTTATACTTTGTGGCATTGTTCCTTATACTTCTCTTTCGGTAAACTGTGCTTCGGTAAATTGACTTTTCGGTAAATTGTTTTTCGGTAAACTGTTTTCGGTAAATTGTTTTCGGTCAACTATTTTCGGTAAACTTTCCTAGATTCGTATTTTTACGCCCGTCGCCGTTCGAAGTCGTACTGTTACTGGTGATGTCTTCTCGTTTTTCAACAGCATATCAGGCCGAATGATGGTCTTCGTCGCTCCTGTGTCAACCAGTAACTGAACACTTCTTTCATTGATCTTGCCATCGAGATTAATGCTATCCAATTGTTCCATCGGCGACGCCATTTGAATTGTAATCTCCGGAACCTGACTGGATGAGATTAACTTTTGTCTCTTTTGGTCAACTTGTTCCAAATTGTAAATTGTGATTTTTTTAAATCTTTATCGTTTCTCTGTAGATCCTTGGTCAAAAATGTCTGACTCTGACAAGTGTCCTGGTCGATCGCATGCTCTGTGGTCTGGAAGTAGTCAGCCTGGTGTCGGTATTTCTTTTGGTTTGTTCTATGTATGCCTTTCCACAAAAACACGGAATACTGTAGACTCTGGGATTTAGAAGTTTGTTTTTGGACTCTTTGGTTTTTAAGAACAAGGTTGACATCTTCTCTTAAGCACTGAAGACCACCTTTACTTCATTTCTTTAAAAAAATTTTCATATTTTGTCCGTCCATCCTTGAATGTGTGGTAAAAATATTTAGTCGTATCGTCGGTTGTCTTTAGATTGCAGTGAGAATGTCTCTCCTGTGGTATTCATTCGTCAGTAAAATATTTTGTAAATGTTTTATTTCTTTCTCTAAAAATTCTGCTTCCAATATCACTTTTACGCACTTCAGCGCGTTTAGATACCTGCCCGTGTGTGTTAGTTTTTATTATAATAAATATCTAATAATTTTTGTCTGAAAAAAAGCTTTGTAATTCATTCATATTTTAGCGTTATACCAAAAGTTATACAAACAAACTTTTTTCAAAAAAAAAACGCGGATATTGTACAATCAAAAACATTTTCTTTCATTTGTAATAATTAAATATTAAATTATAGTAAAACAATAAGGTAAAAAAATCACGTGAATTGGTTTATTGGACAACGGCACTTTAGCTTAATGACTTTTCCATCTGTCGCATTGACCATGAACACTTACTTTTATGTGGATTCCTAGTTTTCAGTTTGTCGGCCTAAAGCTTTTTTCGCACATTACGTAACTACGCTAACGAACGAATATTGACATTTGCGATGTTGGCAGTACAGAAATCTATATTTCAAATCAGCATTTTAAATTTGAATTTTTATCATTTCGGAGAGTAACCTATGCAATGACGTCATATATACAAATTGGTTAGCATTTGATGTTTACATTTCTATGTAGATACGGTGTTCTCACAAATTGTTTAGTGAAAAATGAATCAGTTTAAAGAAAACGTTCCACGGAAAATCCAAAAACTGACAGAAAAATTGGAATTAAAATTGATTCCATAGAAATTAAAGTGTAAATCAATCATTGACGCTTGCCTATATGATATTAATTAATAGATAATAGCAAACTGTAACTGCTGTTGGAATCATAGCATAACTCACTCACATGCAACCCTCAGCCGTCGTTTGTTATGCTATGCCTTACTTTCGACCCTTGTTACGTAAACTACTATTCAGTTCTATTTCATGAATTATAATGCAATTGTAATGAATAAAGAGCGGATAGTAAGGCAAGAAAAAATACCAAAAAAGGTGGCATAAAAAACATATTAAACTTGCCAAAAAGGCAATAAAAAAGGCACAAATATCTATTAAAATTTACAATTTATTTTTTTGTTTTACAATGTTTGTAATAAAAAATAAAAAACACAATAAAAATAATAATAAACGTTTAAAATATAAAAATACATTTATCCAAAGCAAAAATACTTATTTTACCACGGCAGCAGTCGGAACACAGACCTCTGGGTGTGAGCCTAAATGAAAGTAAAATACACAGGCGCGAATTCCTTTAATTTATTTGTAATTATAACATAATACACTAACTATTTAGATTAAAGAAAAAATGAACAATATTTGGATTAAAACAATATTTGGGCGCCAATCACCTTGAAATTGGTGATAAATAAAAGCATAAAATCTATTAATCGATATCAATTCAAAAGTAATAAATGTTTAATTTGTTACGGAGTATGTATTCCAAAAAGTTTTTGATAACACAATTTAATTAACTTGAATTTAAAACGTAAGTAGTAGCATAAATTCCAGTTGACTCACTATATATGATATGACGTTATCTGATATCTTCTATTTTTAGCACATTCTTTGTTGAAGTGATAAGATTCTTCCAGCATATAATAACGAATCAAACGAATGTAGATGTAAAAGCACAACAGCAGGCATAAAACCAAAATATAAATCCAATGAATAAAAATCCAGTAAATAATAGAAAAGAAGACCTTAAATATAAATAATTAAAATGGTTTTTAATCGACATGAGATTACTTACGTTGTTTTAGATGCAACGGTCTTGTAATTAATTCCTTTGTCTAATTGTATTGCGTAACATTGTGAAATCACTAAAAATGTTGAATTCAATAGAAAATTATTTTGTAACAAAGATAAACTTACCAGCAATTAGTTGGAATGAATAAAAATTAATTTGTATGCGTTTTTATGCCATAATTAATAAAATTTGTCTTCTTTGCACCACTTCGACGTGTAAGGCCTAAAGATGGCTCAAACGAAAGTGCGAACAAAATCGATTGCTCAGTCGATTCGAAATACGACGCAACATTGCCAAACTGAATAAATTTAAAAGAAAATAATATGTGAATGCAAAATAGAATTTTAAATTGTAATGAACTCTAACGGGACGTTACATGTTCATTAAGTGCTATTATTTTCCCAAGCACAAATCAAATATTTTTCAATATTTTGACCAAGAAGCTGTTGCTTTTTATCATTTAAAATATTTTTATAGAAGGAAAAAGTTCTTTCGACACCACAAGTTGTTAGTCGAGCTTTATGACCTCCCCTTTTTGAATTCTAGTCAGTTGTTTAAAGAGGTCAAAAGAATGGTTTTTTAATTTTTTTTAAACGGAATCCAATTTTTGATTAATTTTTCTTTCTTTAGTCCATGGACATGCTCTTATAATTGTTCTTATTCTTTCGAATGTAGCAAAAGATTCGTTTTTTTCTAGCTTCTTTAATTCGTCAAGAATGCCGGAAAAGTGTGTTTTTATAAAAACTAGTCCTCTCTTAATAGCTTCGTCATTAAAAGCTTCTTGAGATTTAGCAATTGCTGCAGAGGCCGTCTCGTCAATAATTCAACCACCTAAAGTAAGACAATTCAATTAATGTATAATATTATAGTATGAACTTCTTTAATTTTTTCAAAATGTGTTGCTTAAAAAATGCAAGCAGATAACCAAGTTCCCCATCTTGTTATGATAGGTTCCGGTGGAATTTTAACATCTGGAAGTTTTTTTTTATTGGCCCTTATCCGTAATGGTGCTTTCACAAAAACCTGAAACAAGATCCAATAATCAAAAAGAGAATCTAATATGTTAGAGATTTTTACCTTTTTGGTGGCAGAAATTAACTTGTTTACTATTGCAAATTAAATGTTTTAAATTCGGATCAAATATTTCTAATGCCTGAGTAGATTTGATCATATAAGGTGTATTCGGTTACGAATAAGAAAACTTTTTGTTTTTTTACGCCATTGGGATACAGAAGTCGTACAAACATAAAATTATATAATTGTAATTAATAGATTGAATTATATTAATCAACTATTTAAAAAAAACTTACGTAAACAATCATCGAAAAAATTTGCAACTGTTTTGTGATTGGTCTGTGGAATTTCTTTGGATGCTAGCAAATGAACTTTTCCTGGTTTTTGTTCAGACAATTTACCAACTACGAAATTTGCTATATATCAACCTCTGCAATCGGTTGTTTCATCAACCGAAGTCTAAATGTAATGATCCCCAATGTCATTCCTTATTGTTTGTATTTTCTATAAAAGCTAAACCAGCATTTTAAAAACTATTAATACTTTAATTAAACTGCTTACCGATTGGTAACATATGTCTAAATATTTTTTTCTCAAAGTTGATTCATCTGAAACAACTTGTTCGGTGTATTTTTGAGGAAATTGCGAAAATTGATATTGATCAAGTTTTTTAAGAGGAATTTGAGCCGACACCAATACTTCGCACAAATCTAGAGCAAAAGTTGTGTTTCATTGGCCAGGTTTATCTTGTTAATCTTCTATAACGTTTTTTAACAATGGTTGTTTCATAATTTTTTTAATATTTTTTAAATGTAAACCACTAGCCAAGTGTTGTTTTACATGGTACTTTTTAGTAGCACCGATCTAAAATAATACGTATACTAGTAATTAAAACCATTTAAATTAAGATACTACAAACTTAGGGATTTTGAACAAACTTGACAAAAAAGGTTTTCCCCGTCGGTTGTTAAATTATTGTCCAATTTACTCCACTTGTAATTATTTTAAAATTTTGATTGTTTATTAAGTGGCATTTTTTAAAACTTACTCACAGCACAACAGCAATAGACTATCACAGTGTGATAATATCACAGGTATTTATAACAAACAAAGAATATTTTGGTCATGTATTTCAGTCCTTAAAGGAATCCCACCGGACAGAATTAAAATTATCTATATTTGTTTGCTTTACTTAGGTACTGAATAGACCTATAAAATATGATTCATTCCGAAAACCTTCCGGTTTTGTAAATAGTGTTCTGTTAAAATTGTACATAATCCTAGTATAAACTCTTACAATAGTTCTTCTTTGTATTTAATGTTTTCTGGAAACCATTGTTTAACAAAACATGAAAATCCCTGTTGTTATTTATAGGTTCGTGGTAAGACCTTTTGAGCAAAAAATGTTAATTATATTATCGTACGTAATTTAAGTAAAATTCTGTAATGCGTTATTGTCATCTACCTATTAAAACACTGTTTACACAAACTTTTCAAAATTTATATGTAAAAAGGCAATATAAAATAATACTTTTTAAAAAAGCAAAAAAGACAAAAAGTTACACAAAAAAGCAAAATAGGCAGGCTTCAGGCATTTGCTTGACTGTCCGCTCTTTAGTAATGAAAAATAGCGTATGACACGTGTGTTGAAGTGCCTTTTAAGCACTAGTACTGTTAAAAGCACTGCGCATTGCGCCGCGCTTTTAAACTTATCTCACGTGCTTTAAAGACTTGTTTCTACTATTGTATCATAATATACTCTTTAAAAAAAACATGTTTTGTAATTGTTTATTTTAAATTTTCATAGTTTTCAGCAATAATTTTGTAGAAGTTTCACAGTAAATAAAGTAGAAAAGGAAGTACAAATATAGTTTAACAAAACATTTTAAAACTTTGTACAGTGCAAGTGAAATAAAGCGGTATATACATACATATACAGTGTATCTGATTAACACAATTAATTCAGAAGGTAAAATTCTACAAGCAAAAAATTTTGAAATAAACGTACTAATAAAACATTTTAAAAATCGAAATTTTGAGACAAATAAATCGAAAATTACGAACCTGTTGCATTAAATTGTTTGTTGACACTGTTAATAAAAAGGAATCAAAAACAAAAATTTGTTTAATCTACGATCTACACATTTTTTCTCAATCATTTCCATTCCATTTTTTAAAGTACACTGAAAATACGAACTAACTCGAAGATAACATATTTACAGATGTTTAAATGAGGCAATGCTAAGTAAGTCAGTTGAAATACTTAAATAAATAAATAACATTGCAAAAATAAAGCTATATATACAATACAAGTATTTTTCGGGTAAAATGATATTGTGCAAACTCACTTATAAAATTTATGCGAAATAAGTTATTGTTGATGTATAGAAACAAACCCGAAGAAAAAAATGATAACATAACCCAAAATTATGATTATTATAAACAACGTTTTTTTCTATGTAGTAACATAGGCCCGGCCCGTTCTATAATACAGTAATAATATTACTCGAATAATAATGTTATCCGTAGTTCCAATAAGCGGCGTGTATTGTATTTCAAAACTAATAGTTTTATTATATCCCAAACAACACATACCCATCTAAATGTAATTTAATAGACGTCTAAAACCATCTATGAACGTCTAAATAAAAAAGTTGATAGGTAATAGACGTCTATTGTGGTATTAATTTTATTTAGACCTTAAATTTACATAATTTAGACTACTTCTAAATTTGCGAAAATCTTGTATCTTAATTAGAGTTTTATAAATTTTACATAAAATAAATTCAGCAAAAGTTATTTCTAATGGACGTCTAAAATCTCACTTTATTTTACTACTTTTTAGTCACATGAGGAAAACATACAAAAACAACTTTTTGTTTGTTAGCAAAGAATAATTGTGCAAAAAGTAACATTTAATTGAAGTATTTATGATACCAAATACTTTAACGCATTATCAAGAAATTAAATAAACAACAGAAAATATATTTAATTACATTTTTGTGCAAAACAGAAAATTAAAAACAAATTAATAGTCTTAAAATTATTATTTTTATGTGTGTGATATTTTCTTTCGCGATTACAGCGATTATAACGCTTATCTAACAACGCTAATCACTAGCACCAACGTTAGCACTCACAGCGAATTCTTTCGAGCCTCGGTCAGTGTCAGAGCACATCATTGTCGAAATTGCCAATTCATGCTTGTCAGAAGTAGGTGCAATAAGCGTTTTACTTTAACGAATTTATTAAAATTACGTTGTTCAATCCAGTGTGTGTGTATAAAAACCTGTGTAGTAGGTAAGTACTTAGATAAGTGCAAACAAAAACGTTATGTTTTTTTGAATGCAATTTGAACGTACTAAACCTTTTATTGCGAATTATCTCAATAACATCTAAATTTTTATTGCATGCAATTGATTAATACGCGTTGTATGTAGGTTTAAGTTAAACGTTTTCAGTAGTTTACTTACATTGTAGTCTAAAAACGATAATGAAAGCAATATGTGGATGATTTTTTAACATTAACACAATTCTCTATGGTTTATTGGTTGGATGACCTTCAACAGCATCACCATAATGTAACGCTTATGAAGCGTTATACACGGTGATTATCCCACAGTATAATGTAACAGTATATGTTTATTTTGAAGTACTATATAAAATCTGCTGCGCTCGACATTGTTATCTGAAAACGAACTTACATAATTTCGAATTGAATTTACGACGCATTTTAAACATGATTCATTAAACATCTAAATGAGTTTTTATATATCTTCTATAATTTTTGATTGGAATATGTACGAGAAATAGTTTTTTTTTCTAACAAAACGGCACATTATATGTACTATGTACATGATGGTAAAAACTTAGATCTTATATGTAATATCTTTGCAGAGGCAGTTCACGTTCATTTCACTACAGATAAACCTATAGATTTAACAGACTTGTCAATCACAAAAACCATTCAAGATTGGCTTCGGTCGGCAGCACGTTATAACTACAAAAAGAAAAGTAACCCAAGAAGTAGGCAAGAAAATTAATCTTTACGTAACCCAGCTAAATTTGGATACATGTTAAGGCAAAAGGTAGTATTCTGGTGTTATTCAAGTGAAAAATAGAATGTATAGAATGTATTGTTTTTAGTTTTGTTTTAAAAAAATATTACTCAAAGATAGGCGATGTCTATTGCATATGTTTATTTGTTTATTTTATGTAAAAAATATATTACAGGTTTTTATAATAATATTTTTATTTAAAAATGTATTTACCAATTCGGTTATATGTAAAAGGTTTGAATATTTCTACCACTTTTATAATTTAAACTTCTAATTTGATGTATCTAATGCACATAACCGATCTTTATTCGAATAACAAAATCACATTTAAAATCAAAAAGTAGGTAACGTATTCTGTGCGTGTTGAAGATGATATCTATACGATGTTTCATTTTCGCAAAAAATGAACGTCTAATATTGGCATATTCTTTATACAAATTATTCCGTCTAAATTTGTTATACTCTAAGACATCTTTTAGAGATACAAAATTTAACGTTAAATGTACGTTAAATTATAATGCTAGGACTCGGTACAATTAAATACATCTTTTAGAAGTTGAGAAACGAAACATTGTAAATACGTTTAAAACTAGATTCAAGTTATACGTAAATACCGCGGACATTTAGATGTCGAATATACGCCCGACTTTGAGTAAATTATACTATCTATAGACCATCTACGAGTACGTTTTATTTATGTCTTTTAAACATTAGCGTGTTGTTTGGGTATATACATATAGTAATTATTACTTTAATGCTATATTCTATATACTCAACAGATAACATTTTACAAGTAGGATGTTTTGTTTAAAATAAGAAACTGTGACAAAAATAATAGTTCTATTTCTAATACGTTTTTTTAATTAATTTTTTATACACTTTTTAAAAAATTTTAATTTGTAGATGTACATGTAATAAAATGCAAATAACATAGTTACAACAAAGTAGAAAAACGAAATTGTAGACATTCTGTGATATGTAGACTGACAGCTGTTGACTATTAGTTTTAGTAAGGCATGTAAAATACAGTTTTTTTAATATTAGCAATATATTTTTTTAAGCGTTTTTATCCAGCGCTTTTTTCTACCGAAACGTTTATAATTCTGCAATGCGATATTTTAAACGTCAATGGAAAAATGACATTTAGCATAAATAACTACAGTTTCTATACATCTGCTAACTGATTATAATGTTTATTACTTGCACATATAGACTAAAAGTTAATTTTACATTACTCATTTATGGAAACAAAAATGTTTTAGACTTTGTTATAAGTGTTCAGTAAACTTGCAAATTTAACGATGACGTTATTATTTAAACCTGACGTATTTGCACATAACATCCCACATTGTTAAACAGGTTGATTATTACGAATTCTGAAAAAGCAGTCACATCCAACGCAACAGGTCGCAAAGAATGAATACATTATTTACATAACAAATAATTCATCTACCTACATATTAATTCTTAATTATACACGCACTTTTTATTATTTGCATTTTGAAATTAAAAATACAGGGTTACGATTTATACGATGTTACATATTTAAGGTAATGCTAAACAATGGTAATGCTTGGATAATTGGAAAAATAAGATAATTTTATTTAAATACTATATTAAAATCCAAGTTGCACAAGCACGACTGTGAAATTTCAAAACGATCTGCATAGCGGCGAGTTCAGGAACTAATGAGTGCTGTAAAGGCTTTCTGCAACAAGTGTTTTATACTATTTTCTATTATACCATTTTATACATAAAAAAATAAAAACCTAGGAAACGTTGCGGTGGTTGGCAAAATATTGTGTCGAAATTTTAAAAGGCTGTGAAAAAAACTAATTTAAAAACTTTTTTAATTTTTGCTTTTAATGTTCAATGCTAAAAAAATGTATCACTAATGCTCCTGCAAATCAGAGAAAATGTTGAAAATACGTCATATTTTAAAAAAACATTTTACTAGAGAACAAATTCGATGCTGAAATCCTACTTAAGTATTATATAAAGATGTAAAAGTATAGTAAATTATAAGCACTTTTGAAAATATCATCTTAAGATTTGTTACATGCAAAACAGGACGCAAAGACTCTTGCCTGAAATAAAGTAACATAAACGGTGTTATGCCGATGCTCAGTGAAGGCTTATATTCAAAATTTCGTGATTTATTTGGAAAACTTGACGAAAACACAAAATCAAAACAAATAAAGTCAAAATCAAAGGGCGCCAGAAAGGAGTAAAGCTCAATGGACTAGAGGCCCTTGACACGTAAATGGACTTACCTTAAGAGTGTATCGCATAAAAAATCAGAAATATTCTAATTCACGCACGCGAGGGCCGACGGAATAAAAGCTTCGTTACGTTTAACAATTTAACATTTATTACATAAATAAAGTAAGAATTGGATAATTAATAAAACAAGAAATTTACATTAACACAAGTCAATTTGACACAAATAAAATTTTAAATGAAAACAAAATGACAATAAAAAAAAACTAAATTACTTTTTTACCGTAAAAAAAATACTGCACGGTCGTGTGCGCATAAAATAAAAAAATATAAAATACTTAATAACATTAAATCATGTACATAAGGGCATAAAACAAAGTTTACAATCTTAATTATTGTACGCAAATTAAGAGTATCTTTCTTTTAATTTATATGTCGGAACAACATTTATACGTTGGTTACATTACGTCTTTTAATTTTAGTGCATAAGAATAAAACTACAATTGACACACATGGACACTATAAATGGTTTGAATCGTCGAATTCAATATCTATCAGTAAATTCTAATTCTAACTAATTTTAAAGCTTTTTAATCACTGAACTCACGAATAAATAACAATCGGTAATCAATAAATACCTTTACTGTTCGAAGTCGAGCTTCTGGTTAGCATAGGCCAGCTGACGTCGTCCGGAACCTCGATAGGGTACCACAACCATATGAACAACTTACCGTCGGAATATTTCTCAATGATCCGCCACCAAGGCGAAAAAAAGGGATTGCGAAACAAACTCAAGCACAAATCCTCGATACGTTAGTTACCAAATCAAACCAGAAATCAATAAATTTAATGAACCGTAATTATTATACGAAAAAGGAAAGTTTTTTTCCACTTGAAGATTCACGGTTTCATTTTCAATTACTTCCGCGGTAATTCTTCATCTACAGCAAAAAGGTGAATTTATCACCCGCGATATTTACAACATTTCGAACGACTGTCAACCAACTAACACCCTATTATCACCAAAATCACACACATATATATATAACCTTATTCGACTACCATTTCTCCAAAGGCTCTGTTCGAAACTCCAAGAAAGAAAACAATCTCATTAAGAAGTGCGACAAGGAGGCAAACAGATCAAATAACGTCAAAATCGTAGTATTGGACCACGAGATTTGTTTCTACATAAAAATGTCAAATTGACAAAATATTATATTACAAGACAGTCATAACAATGCAACTGCCTAATACATTAAGATAATGCCTTAATTTTCCAAGTAATCTAAACGATTAACCAAAGAAATCAAGTACGACTGCACTAAGAATGCACTTAAAACAAAGAACTTTTAAACTAACTTGAAATAAACAAACGGCTAAAATATATTTAATTACAATTATATCACATAACGGAAACATAAATTACCACTGGAATTTTGATCAAACAAAGAAATTGTCGATTAAACAAAATCACAGAATCCAGATGATTCACGGAGTAACAAAATACAAAACCTTATCAACAACTTCGAATGATGAAGTTGAATTCAAAAACGTAAAATAACTTATTAGAATCAATCTAAAATCCATTAAAACAAATTCAAAAAACATGAAATGAATAACGTCAATCCAAATACCGGGTCCTCGACGCAAATAATCCAACAACCAATCATTTATTTTAAACAGATTACACACCAAAAAAAATTAAATTTTAGAAAACTACGATGTTTATAAATGTATTCAAGAAGCAAATAATAAAATATACCTGGCAATAAAAGTAAAACAAAATTTGACATATTTATATCAGCTTTGTATAATAAACTTTTAGGTTATTTTGATAATGAGCTATAATGATGTTTGTAATCGTAAAAAACTAAGGTATTTGTTCATTAAAGATATTGAATATAAATCCAATTTTATCATTGTGTCCATACTTAAAACAAAAAGCAATGTACCTAGAGAATTTCTAATGATAGATTAATAAAAAGTCGCTGTTGTGTTAATTTTTTTTTCAGTTGGTGTCAATAACATACCAAAAATGATTGCAGTCAAACCCAAAACGTTTTACTAGATATTGTTTTAGAAGATCTACTGCGACAACTTTGGCTAATCATAGTAGTGATTTTTTATCTATTAAACGCCATGAACGTTAGAAATCTTTCATTGTTGCCAAATGTTATGTTAAAAATACTATCAAATAAAAAAATAGAGCACCACAAATCCTTGGATTTAAGCAAACTTATGTAGTTTCGCTTGGCGACCGGTGACAGATTGAATAGGTACAATATTTATTTAACCGTAAAATGCAAATGTGGAATATGTTGTCTTTGACGAGGCAAAACATTACCCAAACATAAACCTAATTGAACGCACATATAAAGTAAAAAACTAATTGATGTATACAAAAATTTTGTACTCAAATTTCTTTCAACCCTAAACATACAACTTTACGATCTTTAGGGGGTCAAACATCCATCATTTCACGCGTCAACTTTTAGTTCTCGTTATTATTTCTTCTGAAATTACTACATCATCATTACTAACTCAGTAACAACCGTGTAGTTTTTTATAAACACACGTTGCGCCCACAGAACTATAAAAAGTAAAAACTTTTATTTGTTTTTTTAATACTTCCATTTTGCATTTAAGCATTCCGCTTTATATAAAAATGTAATTTTTTTATACTTTTTTATTATATTTGGTTACTGCTTTATAAAGCTAATTTCGGTTATTTCAAAGGAAAGTGACGCCAGTGGCTGTTTTGCTTTTATAATATTGATAAAAAATACAGCTGTGTATTGTTTTTATCTTACATTATATTTTTTGATAAAAGAAAGTAACAAAGTTAAATTTAATTAAGTAAATAAAGTGATACAAAAAATTTAATTTTAAATCTAGAATCAAGTCTAAAGTTTGAATTAATGAACACATGCCAAAAACTCATTAATTATTAGAAGAAGTAATTAACAGTAATAAAGACTTTGTTGACTTAACACGTGACGATGCATATATTGCTGTTATAAAAACAAAAATTAAACCTGGCCGTAAATAAAAATGCATTTTTAAAATTTTATTCAAGAGGTGGTTCCTCTAACGGCCCTGCATTTTGGTCTTCTTAGTACTTTTGTGCACCTCCGATTTATTACTCCCTCAGCAATTTTGTTTTGTCAATAAACTCCACAAGATACAGTGTCCTGTTATTAGTCCTGTGAGTTTCTCAATTTATGCTCGATAGTACTTTTTAAATGTTTGATTGTGGCTCTGTAAAGAAGAGTTTTGTGTGTCTCATCCCTGAAGAGCTTTCCCATAATTTCTTATGTTCCGCTGCTAGTTTGCTGCGAATTATTTCTTTTCTGGTCTCGTAAGCAATTCAAAAAACGGGTTCAGGTTTAATATATGTTCTTGTTGTGCCCTTTTTAGCTAGCGCGTCAACTATTAGGTTTCCCATTATACTCTACGTCTTTAGGTATCTAAATGATCTGCACTTTTTGGCGAGTTCCCAATATTTCCAGACTGTTTCTACATGCCATAATAAGTTTGGATTTTATTACTGGCGATCTTAGTACTTGTAGTGCTGCTTGATTGCCACACATGATCGAATCTCATAGTTAATATTCTTTCATCACGCAACACGTTGTATATGGCCGGTTTGTTTTTTTCGGTAATTGACGTGTGTTTATTAACATGCAGTTTGTATGCTGCTTGTCGTTCATGGCTGGTGGAGGCGTGGTTCTTATTGCTCTTGTTATCAGCAGACATGCCATTTTTTGTACTTTGCCTAGTTTAGAAGCTGTGCTTTTCAAGTTGGTTTTCTTACCCCGTACAAGCGCACCGTATGTGATGATGAGTCTTTACACCACAGTACCTATGTAATTTTTTGGTTATTGAGGGTCTCAATTTCTATGTGTACTTAAACCCTGATGACCTTCGGTGTGACTTTTTTTAGATGAACGTTGAAAGTCAGTGTGGTATCAAAAGTAAGTCTTAGGCGTTTGACTTCTTTTGTCATCAAGAGCGTGAGTCCGTACATTGTAGGTAGTTTTATGTCATTCGTTTTCCGTCGTTTGGTAAACGCATCTTTAGCCGTCTTGGTTGGGTTCACTAATAGTCCCTCTTTCTTGCACCATTTTTCAAAGGTGTTTAGTGCACTCTGCGTTATGTTCGGTACAGTTACCCCAAACATCCCGTTTCTAATAATGACGAGATCGTAGGCGTATCCTAAAGCGAATACTCATCCGTTCTCTAGTTCTTGTGGTAGGCCTGTTACAAGCTTTTGGTATTTACGAACCTGCACAGCCAACTTGCAATAGTCGGTGAGAGGGGTAGGTTCCTAAGAGATATAAAAAAAGGTGTTTCAGGGCGCCAGAGCTTATCCCACAGTAACTTCTGTCCCGCTCCAGACAGACGGGTCTCACTTGTAACAATTCGAAGATTCGTAATCCCTTCTACTCGGCTGTTCGAGTAGCCAGCGTTTGTGATTAGATAATGACGATCTAAAGAGAACGGTATGTTGTCATAAAGGAACAAGTAACCACAATAACAACTTTAATCTAGAATCGTTGATGATTATCACAGAATATAAGAATTCTCATTACAGAAAATCAGTAGCATCGGCAACACACAATACATACGTAACTTTGGTTTACATGAATAGCGAAGAGTAGATGGTAGTAAATATCATTTGTATACAGCATGCGAGATATACGAAATAATGATAATAAGTACGGCCTTAATATTACAGTATCATAATAAGTATTGGTGGTACACAGCATGCGTAACCCGAAATTACTATATAAATGGTACTTCAATAACGTTCGTAACCACGAAATTAATATATACAACAGTTTCGTGAGCGACCTTGTTGACAACAAAATAAGATACATATAAAATCACTTACCAAACACAGGAACTTCCACTTGTGTGAAGAAAGTACTTTCCCCGACACGTAATCCTGTAAATAATTTGAATTGCAAATCGTGTCAAACCAATGCCTCACGAAATCAAGATCTACAAAATCATTACTTAAATTTTAAAGCAAACACACATAACACAATCCGGTAGTCGGATGCTTTGTACCCCTTTTCTGTGGTTTAATTATTTCTACTCGTAAGCCTTATAAAAGTTAGCATCGTCCCCTTAAAATATTTATCGATGTTAATGGGCCAGATGATGGTCGGAATGGCCGTTGACGATTCGAATACTCCACACGATCGTAACGAAGCCACAACTTTCCCTGGTGGACGTTAAATTATAACCAGAATGCCCCTAGTTAGGAGGTAGCACATGGCGCTAACAAAAAGACAGAAAAATTACCTTTAATTAAAGAAAGAACAAAACCACTTACTCTGCGTGGATGAAATCAATTTAATTCAGAAGACTTCTATTTTCCATCGTGTCCCAACACGTGGATGCGTTTAGAAAATGATTTTTAACTCACGCAGACATATGTACTAACATGCACGATGTTAAAGTCAAAATGCCGGTCCGTCACCGGATGTCGCCTACTCAATACAAAGTGACCAACGAACCCGATAGATGGCGTCGAGAAATATAAAAGCAATTTTTAATTAAACTGATATACAGGTTAATGCATTATTTAAATTTATGCACGTAACAGGCCGTTCATGACGTGACAGCACACCGTGTTGTGGGCATCCGCCAGCCGCTTACCGTACAAAGTAGCTATTGCTGTCAGATTTCTAAGCATTAAGTTGACCCAGTTTCGCACTAGAAGTGTGATGTTTATTTTTTCTATTGTTCTTGTAATTGAGGTAAAAGTAGTATTGTCAAATGCTCTTTCAAGGTCTAAATAAGCACCCAACGCAATATCATTGTATCGCATTGCATTTTTGCATCTACTTACTAGTTGGTGAACTGCTAACACGAAAGAGAGTTTCGGTGCAAAGTGCCCCATTTTATGATAAAAGAAGTCAAGTTGATCGATCTGTAAGATTTTGCCTCGACGTACGTAAATCTCCCTGCCTTTGGAATAACTACCACATTGATAGGTCACCAGCTGTTTGGTATATGCAAAAGTGCTAAGCTGACTCTGAGAATTTCGCAACTGCGTTTCGCAGAGCTGCAAATTCCTTTTGAAAAAATGTCTTGAATTAATGAATTAGTTTTCTAGTTTTCTTATTGATATATTTTTATATATTTACAGTATACTACAAAAAAACGCTATAATCAAAAATTTTGAAATGATTAAGATCTTTCTTATAACTTATTCAAGAATGTTCTGAGAAACTTTCTTGGACATCTGGAATCTATTGTTATTGTCCTTGCTTTTTTACATATCGCTTTGTTAGTCTTTTCGTAACTGCATTTTGTTTCGACGTATACGGCACATTAGTCTGATGCTGATGTTGATATTAAGGCCAATTACCTTTTAAATTGAAAATTGCCGTTGTTTATATATGGTAAAATAATTTGATTTATAACTATGACGACTACCTTTGAAGTAAAACTTCTTTAAGCGTGACTTGATAGTAACTCCATTTTTTTTTCCTGATGGAAGTAACGCTTACGTCACAGCTCACGTGGTTTCCATTACTTAAAAACAGCAACTACTCTGCTACCATGGTTGCAAAAACCCTGTAAAAAATGTCAACTAATTTAAAAAATTGTGTCGATCGATCATGTATCGCGATTCGTTAAAGTGCATTTATTTTGTTGACATTTTGGTTTCCATTTACGTTATTTTGGGTTTTTATATTACTTTGTTTTTACATTTAAATTTTTGTCTTGTTTGTGTCCAAACACGTTCTTGTAGAACAACCTATTTAAAAATATTTGGCATATCCAATTGAAATCGATTCTAAATTTCTTGCTGCTGCAACAGTGAAATCTTTGAGTTTTTTAAAACTTGGATTTCATTACTAGAAATGCTGTAATACACGTAAACTTTATCCAATTAAATCTATATGGAGTTTCGTGAAAAGAAAAGTTGCATTAAATAATATCGCACAACGAGGTATTGATATAAAAAAGTTAGTTCAATATGTATTTTCTGATTTAACAAATAGAAATTAGGAAAAGCAGTGCTATCATGTGTTACATATTTATGAAGAAATGTGGAAAGCAGATAAACGCATTGTTTTATTTTATACCGAAATTAGTATGCTTTCACTTTTTCTATTACAACTGCTAAAGTTAATGTTAAGAATTAGGTCTAATCCTACGCCATTATAATACCATCGACTTCAAAAAGTGATTTTATGTAAATAAAAATTTTGCCATTTAATTTTAAGCGAATCAAATTATTAGTTCTTATTTTATAGAGTAATTTATTTGATGCATTTTTTTTAAGTCGGTTCTGTTTTTTGATAAAACATTTTTTTATCGATTAATCTTGTATGTTGCCTTAAAACAAATAAATAAACGTTTAAATTATGTATTATTGCTAATTCATTTTATTTTTTTATGGGGCGTTTTATTAATCGTTCGTTAAACAACAGTTAAAAAAATTTAACTTTTATTTCATATACCATTTCTAAAGTGGCTTCAGTAATGCATTCTATTAATTTTAAGTATACGAGAGCAAAAAATATATAGCTATCATCAAACAAAATCAATTTAAAAAATCACCGAAAAACAGTTTAAATTGTATTGATACTTATCTTAATTAAAGTGGTTTAACAGCAAAAAATTCTTATTACAGTTTTTT
This sequence comes from Aquatica leii, assembly GCA_035610365.1. NCBI lineage: Eukaryota > Metazoa > Arthropoda > Insecta > Coleoptera > Lampyridae > Aquatica > Aquatica leii. Next base: position 170,262,311 of record CM069433.1, read on the forward strand.
GTGTTAATATTAATGTAATAAATTAAATGATGTTTGATAAATACGTGCAGATATGCAAATGTCTTTGAAAAGTAAACTAAAATAATACATTCAAATGAACAGAATTACTTTAATTTGAAATTATTTTAAAATAGTTACGTGTACAATGAAGGAAACTTTTAGATATACTATAAGCCCGTTAGTTAAAGTTATGTGTTTAATTGGATATTTCGATATATTTTTAATAAGAACTTGGTATTCTATATGGAATGTTGTTTTTAAAGTGTTGTTACTCTCGGCCTGCGTGGTTCACTATTATATATTTTCCACCACTGCAATAACTCATATAAATGATGTTATAAAAGAAATATTTAACGTATATAATTATTTGATTATAATAAATTGTATTATTATGTCATATTTACGCAAAAAACGAATTATGCGTATAATAGAAATTGTAACTAACATTGACACCTTAATCAACGGTTTTGCTAAAAAGGAACTTGATTATAGAAAATCTAGAAAGCGGTTGATTTTGTCTATGGTGTTTTGGTGCGTATTGCAAATTTTAAATATTATAATCGGAAAGATATCAGCATATTTAGATAACGCATCTTCTTTTAGTTTTCAGTCCATTGACATATATCTTTGTGCTACAGTTTTCAATGCAACTACAAATTTTTTAATGTTGTTCATTTTGTCAGAATTAAAACTAAGAATGCACGAGTTAGAGACTTTTGGAAATATTCTTCATCTACGCGTACCGTACCCTTGCAGAGGCGTTGGGAACTTAACACGTTTAGTACGTAATGAACAAATAAAATCACAAATGACGTTAAAATTTGTAAAACTGATTTATAATATGGTTTGCGAAGTGGCAAAAGAGATAAACAGCATTTTTGAATTTTCTTTATTGCTTCAAATAAGTATGCACGCAGTATTTATTGTATTTGGTTGTTTTTGGGTTAGCAGCCGTTCCTTTAACGGAAGATCAATTCTTTACTTTGTATATAGTGGTGCTGGAATTTGGATATTAATGATTACTCTAGATGTATTCGTAATTATATACTTCTTTGCTACATTTGCTGATAAGGTGAGTACATGTTTAATGTTAATTTTTGTCTACAGGGTATATTATGACTTATTTCTATTAGGCTTTTAATGAAACTTTTGGGTATATTAGAAATGGCAACACATTTTCTTATTTTAAATATAGTGTATTTTTTTACATTTTTGGATTCTACGTAAAAGTTTAGATTAACTCTATGTATGATACAATTAACAACCTACATTTCAAAATTTCAAGAAAAGTAACAGCCAGTTATCAAAATAAAAGTTCAAAAGGAACCTTTAACGAAAAATTGGATCTGATAAAAAAATTAAGTGGCTTTTATAACGGAAAGTCGACTTTATCGTAAAGATCCATTATCCATTATCGCTCATAAAGCTCACTTTTATTTACATACCTAACCTCAAATGTAAACCCGTATTTAATAACACAATCTAACTGAGTGTCTAGTGAAAATGTATTATCATCACGGTCATTCCAGTGATAGTTCATCCTCTAGTTCTGAAGATAAGCAAGCGATTGTTTTAAGAAGATTAAAATATATAGGCTCAGTGTCTAACTAAATATATGATGTGGAATTTTTTGATTGATTCCGGCTAACTAAACCCACTGTGTTAGCGCTACTACAACAAATTGTAGCTAAATTAGATTCTCCTACAAACAGGTAAGGAACAAAATTTGTAATAGATGTTGTTCAACTTGAACTATACTTATATGGTTGCAGGCGAGGAAAAATAAAGCTATTAGATCAGTTACTTCTTGCACTAAGATTCTATGCATCTCGTAATACGCTAATTAGAGTCGCTGATTTAATTGGAGTGTCCATGAGTTCAACAAGCAAAATTGTGCAAAAGGTCTCAAAAGCAATAGCATCTTTACGACCACAATACAAGAAATTTTATGAAACTGAAGCTGAAATGGACATAGCTGCCCAGGAGTTTGATGCTATAGCAAGTTTTCGTGGAACGATTTGGGTAATAGATGGGACGTTAATCAGAATAAATTCACCTGGAGGTGTTGATGCCGAAATCTGCAGATGCAGAAAAAGTTATTTTTCTTTGAATGTTCATACTGTTTTGGACTCCAATTTAAAAATAAAAGACATTGTCGCACGCTGGCTGGGTTCTACTCACGATCAAACCATTTTTAACAATAGTAGTCTAAAAAAACAATTTGAGAATGGGTGATTCCTTCTAATTGGCGACAGCAATTATACTTTAAAACACTATTTGATAACCAAAGTGCATGCAACACGAACACCGGCGGAAAACTTAAATAACGAGTCCATTATACGGATGTGCAATGCAGTTGAAAGACAATCTTTGGTGTAGAAACGTTGTTTTCCAATACTGAGTACTGGTATGAAAGTGAAATTAAGAACAGTAATGTGTATTATTGTTGTTACTGCTGTACTACATAATATAGCAGTTGATATAAATGACTTCTGACGAGTGGTATGGGGATATTGAGGATAAGATGAAGATGATAAACATATCGGTTTACCCGGCAAAAGAACCGCTACACTAACATTATAGTTTAACTTTAATTCTTCCTGTTTCAAACGAATTTCGAGCGCCAACAATCATTTTCATTTTCACCTCCTGGATCCTAAAACATTACTTATGCTAGTAAAGTACTTAATAATCACTCTAACATTAGTTTTTACATTGTCATAATCAAATTATAAGTCCAGACCCACCACCGTTTTCAAATTAATAATCTTCAACATTAGTTCGATGACAGGATCAAGCTATGGACGTTCACCACCACCACTTGTTCTTCTTACATAAGACCGCTTTTCAGCCACAATCTTTATGGATTTTGTTTTTAGATTATCATTTTTGCTCGCAGTTGTTCCAACGTGCGATGCTCTACAGCTACGGGATTGCATGCGTTAGTGACGCGTTTCCATGCCATATCCTTCAAACAATACCCATTATTTATTACAACAGTCCCAAACAATATCACTTAATAGTTATTTACAAACCTTATCTTCATTAATGATTTTATTTGTGGTTTTATTTTCTATCATGTCTTTTATTTTTAATAAATTCTAATCATTTCAGTTTCTCATTGCTTGTAAAGACTGCTCGCTTTGTTGCAGACGATTTACCGATTTTACACTTCTTTGGCGTACTCATGATGCACAAAAACAATCTCAAACACACAACACAAAATTATAGGTTAGAAACGCAGCAAACAGGCAAATCGGCGGTGCCAATAGTGCACAAACTTGCTTAAAAGCCACTTTCCAGGAACAGCTGTTCTAGAAGTGTTATGGTACTCGCATTTAGGTCGTTTAAAAAGTCTGCTTTAACTTTTCATAAAATCGACTTTTTTTTATTTATTATTGCACTGGCTGTAAGCGTCTTTTTGACATTTGACTTTAAAAGTCTTAATTACATTTTACATGTACTCCAAATTTGAAAAATAGAACACATCAAACATTAGAAAACTGAAGTATATTCCTCGAAAGTTTGCAGAATTTGACGCAATTCCATACATAATTTGACGTATTAATAAACTGGCTATTAACAACGGTACTTTTACCAGTGTGGTGATATAATTTCTTAATTATTTTGTTTGTTTTTGATTAAATTAAGTAGCATATACATAAATGTGCATTTCATTTAAAACTTTGGCAACATGAACTTGTTTGCGTAATGAGTTTGTCCATTAGTAAGATTTGGTGCACTAAATACTTTATATGATAATAGGCACCCCGCTATTTGCTATTTTTAAATATAGTTTTTACGGCTCGTGGAATTGGAAAAAACGACCCCAGACGCTGGCCAGTCTGTAGTCTAAATATTAACACATAATTTTAAGGTAATAAAATTTAATTTTACTGATGTTTTTGTATTCATTTAGTAGCACGCTGCAGTTAGTAGGCGAAACATTCCAGAAATACTAGTTTTGCAAATTTAGTTTTATTTTCGCAGTGTGGTCATTTACTGAAGTGTACTTAAAAATAATGTGCAGTTCTTAGGATAGCAACTTAATTTAATCACAATAATTTAACTACGCTTTATGCGATAAAATTATGTCGTATTTATTTTTAGTTACCAAATTGACAAGAAGAAATTTGCATTTATTAGAACAGTTTAATGTTATTTACGGTGTCAGCATATCTAATACAAAAGGTACGTTTATTTTGCTAAAAGTTTTAATTTTTTTAAATGTGTTAATAGAATCTTTATTTTGACATTTTTTGCTTGTATTCATACTTTAACTTCACCTTCTAAAATAACAACATACTAAACAGCGACACTCTGTATATATAATATATCAATCAATCAGCAAACTTAATTTCTATGTAGTGCGACATAATTAAAATAAATGCGCGGAGCAGAATGCAAATTTAATGTGCATTTATGCATATGCTACTTAATTAAATCAAAATCATGTACAAAATGATTAAGAAAGTTTAACCAACACAAAAATACGGTATATTTCATTACTCTGTCTTACTCTCGGACACTAACATACGGAATATAGGTTTGTCTATTATAAGAAAAAAGAAAAAAAGTGTCAGAAAAGTTTAATCACGTAATAAAATGTCAATTTATGATATTCCTTTTACATTTTTTCTATTTTTGACGGAGAAAGAGCAGGTAAGAAACCTCCATCCACCCTCACGTTTTCACGTACATGTAAACAATAAGTTAAATAGCAAGAACAGATTACAGAATCTTATAAATAATAAATCCATTCTACGAATTAATTACGGAAGCTTTAAAACATTTAGAAAACCTGAATCACTAAGTTATACTTTTGCATAACATCAAACAAAACGCAAGAGTCTTTAGAGTCGACACGCCGGTTCAAAGTACCAAGTTTCTGGGTTGCCAGCTCATGGTTAAAGTTAATGGTGTTTAAAAACTGCAACATTAGTAAAACTGGTTACGGAAGTAATCTAATCACAGTTCCCAATTAAGAAGCCAATCATAGACCGTTCTAAAGAACGTTTATATTGTTTTTAAATTAATCTTGGATTCATTACACACATGAATCAGATTTAAGCTAGTTTACAATAGTGTTGGACGATTATGAATGATATAATCAAAATATATCGATTATAGCTTTAAAGTAATCAAAATATCATTCGTTTAAAATAATTTGTTTGAAACTAAACTGAGAATCGATGCGAATGAATTAAATTAAATAAATTAATATCGGTTTGATTCGACACAAACTCGACACCCTGTGCCGAATGATATAAATTATAAGAAATGTAATCGACTAATCGAAACGGTAAAAATATGGAATGATTTTGACATAGATGAAGAAGCTTTATTATCGGTTAAAAGTTAACAGGTTAATGCCGCCAATATTTTTGGTTTCTACCAAGGAGTCAACATATTTTTTCGAATATTCTTATTTAATAAAAATAAATATACTTAGTATTCTAAGATCTAAGATTATTACAAAAAAAATTAATAAATGAAAAAAATAAAAAAAACATTTCGATCGGAGTGTTTGGCATTGTCCAGGTTTTTTTCGTCTATACCATATACTCCTATGGGAGTATTATTCAAAATGCTATTACTAAAGAGCTTTATTTATTTAAAAAAATAACCTTGTGAACAATTGACTAAAATGACATTTAATTTTTTTAGAAAACCTCAAAACACTAGATGCATACATTCGTAAATGGTTTACTTCATCTTTTTGTTTTGTTTGCACATTCTGCATACTTTCTGCTGGTTATTTTTGTTTCCTGATGTCTTTTCTGTTCTATTGTTGTTCTTTCTATTTTGCTTAGACTATGAGTTGCATTTATAGCAGTTGGAGCACAAGTAATGTTTGCCACAGATCGTATGGTCAGAAGATCTCTTATTACCTCCAAGCAAAAATTCTATAGTTTGTAGGGGTCAGTAATAATTACACATTTATTAATTACTTTAACTCTTCATATCAGCACACTAGATCTCTCGCTGACATTGGTCCTTTGAGTCGGATCAATGTCAGCGAAAGATCTAGTGTGCTGATATGAAAAGTTAAAGTTATTAATAAATGTGTAATTATTACTGACCCCTACACAGCCTCATGTAGGTAAATTGTGGCGTGGATAGTCAGTCCTGCACAGCCTCATGTAGGTAATTATGGCTTGGTCCACTGATGCGTTAAACCGTCAAAGTAGTAGTAAAGGAAGTACAATTTAAGAGGTATCAGTCCTGCACAGTCTCATGCAGTTAATCATGGCTTGGTCCACTGATACTTTAAACTGTAGTAGTTAAGACAATCAAAATACGATTGTAAAATGACTGCTATGACGTCTGCTGCATCTCTTGTAATAAATGATATTTGTGGTCCAGAATCTATTAGAGCCCAGAGATGTTCAAATTGTCCTGACCAAGTTTTTATTTGTGGTTTTCGAGCTTCTTCCGGTTGTAAAGATACTGTTAAATGTTGGTAAAGTTAACGAATTCAATTGTAACCACTGTGGTCCCTTCCACCATAAATTAAATTCTTTTAACTTAGATGGTGCTATCACTCTGGATATTATGTCAGCAGAATTGTCACTTGTTTTTACGTGTCCTCAACTCTCACTTGGTGTTATTCCACAAATTGTACTAACTCTGTTAGCTAAGAATGTTTTCCACTTTTCTAGACCTGCTTTTATCCACGATAAAGCTATTGTTGAGTCCGACCAACAAAAATATTGATGTTGGACATACATAAATCATTCAGGGCTTGTTGTGCCATTTTGGCCAATAATTCTGCAGCACATAATTCTAATTTAGGAATTGTTTTTCTTGTTTTCAGTCGTGCCACCTTGGACCTGGCATATAGTAGTTTTATGTAGTTATTTCCGTTTGTATATGTAACCTTGCTGTATATTACTGCTCCGTAAGCCTTTTCTGATGCAGAATCGATGTAGTTCTAATTGTTGTAATTTATTTGTATATCCCATCCACCTGTCTACCAATATTTCCTCTACGCATGGTAATTCTTCTCTAAATTTAATCCATTCTTGTTCTATTTCATTGGGAACAGTTTGGTCCCAAGAGATTCCTTTAATCCGTAACTTTTGAACTAACAGTTTAGCCTTTACTGTAACTGGGGATAACCATGCTAATGGATCATACAATTTAGCAATGTCCGATAAAATTGATCGTTTTGTAAAACGTAATTGTTGTTGACTGATATAGACCTTAAACGTAAAACAATCCTTCCTTGGTGACCAATTCAAACCCAAAGTTTTTTTAGTTCCTTCTTCATCTATTTCCATCACATCCATTCCTCTGAGATCAACTGGTAAGGCTTGTATTAATTCTAAATTGTTGCTTGCCCATTTTCTTAACGTAAATCCTCCAGGTTTACAGAGTTTGATTATTTCTTGTTGTAATTCTTTTGCCTCTTCCAGTGTATCTGTTTCCGACATCAAATCATCAACATAGAAATGATTACTTACGACGTGTGATGCTGTTGGATATTTGTCTTTTTCATCGTCTGATAATTGTAAAAGGGTGCAGACGGCTAAGTAAGGTGCCGACGAGGTACCGTATGTAACGGTTGTGAGTTTATATTCTCTTATGGGCTCATCTTGCGAAAATCTCCAAATTATTCTGTGAAAATCCTGATCGTCGTCAGTAATTTTTATTTGTCGGTACATTTTCTCTATATCTGCTGAAAATTCTATTTTGTGTTTTCTCCATCTGAGTAAAATGCTTTTCAAATCCTGTTGCAATCTTGGTCCAGAATGCATTAATTGGTTCAAACTGATACCTGATGTAGTTTTAGCTGATGCATCAAACACGACTTTTAACTTTGTCGTTTCGCTGTTTTCTTTTATTACGGCTTGATGAGGAATGTAATATGTTTTTTGCCTTACCTTGCTATTACCTTCTTTTTTGATTTTCCGAGTTTGTTAACATCATTGTTAAAGGGTATTTTAACAGTATAGGTACCATCGGTGTTCCTCAAATAAGTATTCTTGTAATGAGTTTCACAGTCTTCGTTTGCATCATCTTTTTTTCTGGTTACCTCCACTTCCTCTAGTTCTCAAAATTTTGTAAGTTGTTGATATTCTGCACATGCTATCATTTCATATTTTTCCTGACAATATTCATCCCAATTCTGTTTGTTGTGCCAAAAGCCCTTTGTCCAATCTTTGAACACCTTCTAAAAATATATCCTTAAGTACATCTACTCCTAGTATGATATCTATTGGGCCAGGTATGTTAAAGGCAGGATTATTTATAAAAATACCGTTTGTGTTGGTATATTCTGTGTTTATATACATAGATTTGTTTTCATCCTTTAGTTTGGCTGTTACCCTCATCTTTTAGGTTGCTCTTTCGATCCATTCGACGTGTTCTTGTGCAATATGTGTTATTTTTAGGAAATTTTGTTGCCAAATCAACATTGTTGTAGAAGGTGTAATACAATTTTTTTGGTGTGCCCACTTCCACTTTATACTATATCCAAGAAATCTTTATAAATTAGAAATTCTTGTATTGTCGACCACGCTAGGGCACCATGGCTGCGTCCAGTTCTAATTTTTTTCCTGGATAATTCATTTCATTCATCTTATTATTGAAAAAGTTTACAACGGATCTCATTTTTCCCAGACGATCATTTACTTCCAGTTCTTTTCTAGTGAAATGTAAACATCTTAGTATAAGTAAAAACATATTTCTTGACATGTTCTGCCTAAAAATAAGTATAATGAAAAGAGTCAGTTTTCCAGTAAGCGCATATACGTGATAAAACAGTAGTGCTAATGTGCAGCAACAAGAGTTACTTTGGTCAACGATAGTTTGTAGGAAAAGGTTATGTAAAATTAATGAAAAAAAAGTTAATAGGATTTCCACTTCTTAGTATTAACACTAACAGTTTACGTTGTTTAGTAATCATAAATTGTTTAAAATTTCCTGTATCACTCCATCCGATATCTTCTACTTCAATAGTCTCACTACCGGTTTCTGAACTAGATTCAGATTCATTTTAAACAATGTCTTCAATACTACTATAGTCACCCCCATACTTCTTTGTGCTTCTGTTTCCAATTTACTCTCAATTAACCTTTTACGTTTATTTTTTACACTTTTTGTCATAGACTTCTTTCTAGTGCCAGATGGCCCTGGTGTACTAACGATTTTCGGAAAAAAATTTAAAAAAATTGAATTCAAGTGATACACCTAATTATTTTAAGTCCGATGAACAATGCCAAACAATTTAAAAACACTTTTAAGGAACCCAAATTTGCACTGATTAAATATATTCGCCATTGAACACGTGCTTCGATCGGAGTGTTTGGCATCGACGGAAGATACCGAAACACTCCGATCGCAGCTTATTTCGAGTCGAAATAAAATCATTTTTTACTTTTTAGTTTTTTTTATTTTATTAACTGATAAAGCTTCTTTTAAAAATATTTTTTGTTTATTTTTTACTTGTTAGTATTTATGAACTTAAATCTAATTAACATATATTTCATTAAATGTAATTTTAGGGTAATTGGTGTATTTATTTAGAACAATTTAAATGCAAGCTTTCGAACTTGGTCTAAGTTCTTCGTCAGGAAAAATTAAATTAATTTGACAATTCTAAACCAAGGTAACTAAACTTTTATTCCCTATAACTTTTAAATATTCTGGCACCCGTTCACGCTTGATATCCTTATAATTCGTATTATATTTGCTCTATTTTATTTTTGTCCATGTTTCTTGTTTGTCGATGTCCCTATCTCTCCTTATTATTTCTTTCCTTAACCCTACTCCCTCTTCTCTTAATCTCTTCACTCTTCTCTCGCGTACCCGTTTCTTTTGTAATACTCTTCTCTGTCCTCCTGCCCGTACTTCACTTTTCCTCCCTTTATTTCTTTCCAACATTCTTGCAGTATTTTGCATTCTGTCCTTTCTATCAGTTCTTCCTCCTATTTTATGGCCCTTTTTCCTGTCTCTACTCTTATTTTTGCTACCTGTACCTCCTCTCTCACAATATACCCCGGTGTATCTCTGTCCAGTCCCAATACCCATCTCCAGTATTTTTCCTGTAGTTCTTCTACCTCCCTCCACTCCTTCCACCCCCATATTTCCGCCCCATACATCACCACCCCCTTTATTAAGTTTTCAAACTAAAGCATTTTTTGTTCTATATCCATCTCAAATAACCTTTTACCCACACCCCACACTTGTCCTATTAACCTGTTTCCTTTCCTCACTCTTTCCTTTATGTGTTTTCCCGCCTTATTATCCTGCGTCATCGTGTAGCCCAGGTATGTAAATGCCTTTACTTGCTGCACTTCTTTATCCCTCCATTTCCATCCCTCTCTTTTTCCTTCCCCCCTCCTTTTCTAAATACCATTATTTTCTTCGTGTTTACTTTCATTTCTTTTTTTTAATGTATTTTTCCAGCGTTTTCATCCTCTCTTTCATTTTCTTTTCCTCCTTAGCCACCAACACTATGTCATCTGCATACACCATCGACCATACCTTCGCTTTCTTTACTACTATCTCTCCTGTCTGTTGTATATACTGCAAACAGGTTTGGGCTCAATGGGCATCCCTGTCTTAAACATCTCTTTGTAATAAATTTCTCGTTCTCTTCCCCATTCACCTTGACCCTACTCCTCGTTTCTTTGTAGATTTCCACCATTCTTTTTATTAGTCTTTCATTGATTTTTTTTTCATGTGGTTTTTAGATCTACGAATAGTGCCACCATTTTCCCCCTTTTTTTTTTAGCTTTCTTGTGCCAAGTGCTTCAGTATATATATGTTATCTATCACTCTTCTTCCTTTTCTGAACCCGCTTGTCAGTCTGGTACCAAACTTATTTCCTCTATTTCCTTCTGTAGTCTTCCTTGTACCACTGTCGCATATAATTTGTATGCCGTGCCTTATAATGTTACCCCTTTGTAATTCTTGACTTTATTTCTTTTTCCTTTTTTATGGATTGGGCATATTATTTCCTCTCTCCATCTCTCCGGGAATCCTTTCGCTTTTCATATTTTATTTAGTATTTCCGTCATTCTTTTTGCTACATTTTCTTACCCGCCTTTTCTTTTTTTGTCTTCTTTATTGCTTCTATTACTTTGTCTTCATTTATTCTATCTCTATCTCCTTCTTCCCGTCTTACTACTGCGTCTTTTCTTTTTTCTGATTTTGTTCTTCCCTTCCCAGCAGGTTCCTAAAATATATTCCCTTTGTCGTAATGTTTTTCTTTCTTTAGGTATTTCCATACATCTTCTTTCGTTTTTATCCCTTTGATCTGCTCCTCTTGTTTCTTTTTGTTTTCTTCCTTCTTTCTCTCGCATGTTTCCTTGAATATTTTTGCTTCTTCGTTGTATTCTTTTTTTTCTTTCCTCCCTTTTTTCCACTGTCTTAATGCTCTCTGGCAATAGCAGACATAGTAGGTTGTATTAAACGAAGATGTTTTCTATGTTCCTTTAATCACGTATCTATAGTTCTACCAGTTTCGACATTATATACCTTGCCACAGGTGAATGGGACTTGGTACACTCAACAGGTATTTAAATTGTTCTAAATAAATACACCAATTACCCTAAAAATATCTTTAATGTGTTGTATGGTGAAAATTTTGTCTAAAATATATTTTATTAATAAGACTTCATAAAACCCTTTACTTTATTTTTTTTATGAGATTGCAATCTTTGTTTTAAGTTATGGTAAAATAATATTTAACTTAGTTAACTACTGCTTACTTATTTGAACCTTTCTCATTCGCAAATTGTAACATTCGAATTCTTCAATTTAAAGGCTTTGTGATGCACGAAGAAATAAAGCGTACATATATTTTAGCAAACTGTCTAATGTTAAAAAGGCAAAAATTGATACAAGCCCAAACCCAATGGGGCGGCATCGTTTTATTACAGTTTCCATGGCCGCTTTTTAGGGTGCCAGTTTCTAGTTCCATCATCACACCCTGAATAACATTTAAGAACAGAGTCCTTGTCAAGACAAAGCAAATGAGCCCAAAATAAATGGGGTGAATGCTTAAAACGGGCAGTTGGAAGTTGGATTGTTCCAATGGGAGCAGTTGTGTGACGTGTAACTAGCGGCATTAATGCGTCGTTTAATGAGACGACTCGTGGATGTTTTCTTTGCCACAGATGTGACAAATGTCAGTTAAAAATTGCGTTTTAAAATCTAAATAGCCAAAAAGGAGAAATTTGAATACCAATTCACATGACGTAAACGGAAGCGTTTCTGATAGCGTTGTTATTGTTGGAGTTCATTTTGAGTTGTGATTTTGTCGTTTTTTTTAGTAAACTCAAAGGTTAATTGTTTTATACTTGCATTTGCATTTTTTTTGCCGTTTTTAAATTTTTTTCTGGTGAAAGGTGTGGGATTTTGTCAGCAAAATAAGCAAAGTAGCCACTAGCAATACAATTACAAAAATCGTTTCTGTTAATGGATTTTGTTTAGATAAATTTCTTCAAAATCATTTCTTTATCGATCATATTTCATAACTAACTGGACCCAGAATGTAATCACTGCACTAAAGTAGAATTTTTGTTTAGCAAACCTTTTTATTTTAAACATTAAATATAATTTCTTTGATTTATCTACAGAATTGGTTTTTGCGGTTAATGTACTACATACTCAATCTACTGTACCTTCATAGCACATTTAAGAAACTTTACTTGGATTTCATCAATTTTATTTTTCTAGCTTTTTGTTGTAACTAAACTAAGTTTAACAGTTATTATTAAAACTTCTAAATTTTTCAAAATTCACACACAAAACAAACAGTATATCTTTTTATGGATCGCCATATTTCATCACCGATTATTATTAATTATTTATAAATAATTTTTTTCTTTACCATGGAAGTCATTGAAAGAAACTTGCTTTTTGCAATTGAAATATTTTGCTTTTTACACATAACTAAAATTTTTCACCAAGTTCTTTTTAAGACATGATGATTGGCTAAACATTCCGTTTGTGCAATTGTGATACACTACCTAAAATTGCTTTTTAGTTTTTAGTTAGTTCTACAGAAAATGTTAAACTTAGGTGTCTTGTTATGCTAGCCCTATGACAATGGCAAAAAAAATGAATCAGTACGTGTGTGTCGAGTTGGAAAGATATTAAACTAACGCCGATAATGGGACCCCCATCCCAGCGAATAGTGCTTTGTTTGCGTTTTTTCTAGTATAGATTTGAGATCCTATGTGTTAATTTGTTTACAGTTTTATTATTTTTATTTTATGTGTTTTATTCAAGTTACCATATAACTGTAAAGTACTAAAACAGTGACTTTAAAGACTATCTCTTTCTAAAAATCTTGAACATTTTTCTAATGTGGTTATATGAAAATTTGATTTACAATGTGTTCTATTGACACTGTAGAGTAAATAACAACAGAACTTATTATATATAATTAAGTGTTTATATATTTTGTCTTGTTTCAGGTATGTTCTTGTAACGCTTCTGTGGAAATCAGGTCTGTACTTATTTTCTTATTTTAAACATTATTAAAATATAGTTAATCAGGGTGTTTACAAATTAAAACTTTATTAATATAGTCAAAAGTAAACATAAACAAATATAATTCAAAATAAAATTTACTTTAGATATTGAATTAAACAACTCTTTGTCTTATTCAGATTTAAAAATTTCACGGCTCAATAATAAATTAAATTTTGGTATTTTTCGCAAAACTCCTTATACAGGTTGCGTAATTCTTTTTAATTTGTGCCATCCCTTTTCTCATAAAACTGCTGCTTTTCGTTCGTACTTTCATAGATTATTTTCTATACCTTTGTCTTCTTCTAATTTTGCTAAGGAACACAAAATTATAAATCAAATTGGTTTAAATAATGGTTATCCTATTTAATTAATTAATAGTAATTTTCACAGAGCTTCTATAAAACATTTATTCAAAAATTTAATCAATTTTCTTACTAATACTGAAATGGTGTTTAAATCTCTTCTATACTTTGGTCACTGTTTTCAATTTTTGCAAAAGCTTTGTAAAAAACATAAAATCAACATTTTATTTTCGATACATGACACACTTATATTATTTTTCCGTTGATCGTCTTTTAACAACAATATTAACGTATAATAATGTATCAGAAATAGATCGTTAATGACCCCTATTAATTAACGATTTTGTATAGCAACCAATGAAATCGTTAGCAACCACTGATTTAACGATATTGCACTTCTACTAGATATAACATCGGATTACGTATGCTTTAATTTCCTTATAACTTTACACGTTTTACCAACGTACGATCAACAGAAAAGCTTTAAAACCAACTCGTTTGTTAATCGACGACAAATAATCTCGACAATATTAACGCGTTCGCTCGCTACACTCTCTCACGACGTTAAAATGTCTCGATTATTAATTGCTATCATTAACAACCTTGTTCGTTAAATAACTATTTAGTTAATAATAAAGATCAAATACCTATTTTACACAAATCTGCAGTGTATAAACTTACTTGTTCTTTTTGTAATTCTTCATGGTCAAACAGGTAGAAAATTCAAAATTATACTAAATATATGTATACTAAATGAACATATATATTTAATAAGTAGATATTTAAACACAAATATTATATGTATAAAATTTTCAAACACGTTTAATTTCTCATATTAATTTATGATTTGTTGACAATATTTGGTTAGTATTCTTTATTTATATTTCAATCTTAGTTTTTAGTTATACTGATGATGCTAATTCTTATTAGAAAAACATGTCTAATTAAGTTTTTAAAATAAAATATTAAAAAATACATAAACTTGTGGAGAAGACTTTAAGAAGATTAAAATATTATTTTAAATAGTACTCTACTTTGAGTAATGAATTGCTTTACCAATATTAAACGTATAAGTTTAATTCTCCGTAGTTATTAACTGTTTCAAATTAAATTAAGAACATGGAGGTTTTCTTATAAACATATTATTATTCATAAAGTGTTCATTAAATATTAGTCAAAATATAAAAATTTATTGTTTTAAGTTGCGATACTGATCTAAAAAAATACTGTACTAAATGTGGTAAGGTGTTAACCTCAATAATATCACCAATTAGATTATCATTTTTATTTTTCTATGTTTTGCATATACATGCTTTGCGCGTTTTTTAAGATGATAATTACAGTCTAACCAAAATGCAACTTGCTTGCGTCAAAGCTAATATACAAAAACATTATGGTTTACGTTTAAATTAAAATGAAATAGAAAGATTGGTTTAGATCGTAAACTAGATGCAATTAGTTTCTTACACGAATAAGAATTAAGCTCAATTGGTTAAAGAAAGCATGCAAATATTATTAGAATAAAATATTTATCAGTCGAATTAAAAGATTGCCTATTGACATGGCTTAAGAGTGCGTTTTAAGTATAGTGGGTTGCCTAAAATATAGCATTTTTATGCAGTCACCGTTTTATAGCTTTTTCAAAATTGAAAACGAATATTTCTGTTTTTATTAATGAAAACTCTAAAAAACATGTTAGGCCATCGCGTAAGCTAATTTATTTCTTAAAATAAGGTAAGACTTAAAAGTTATTGATGCTCAAAGTTAGTCAAGAAATGACAGTGTTATAATGTAGTTTTATAATATTTATAAAACGATCATCGTAATTATAATAGCTCAGTACGATGAAGTAATACATCAAATAATAGTACATACTTTTAATTTTCGAAAATGTTGTCTATTTTTCGAAAAAGCTATAAAACGGATTTCACTCCATATACCTAATGTAAATCGCATCTAAATTACAGGAAATGATAATTTTTTAGTTCATCATTTATCCAATAGGTGGTCAACCTTTCACATGCGCGCATTACGTCATTACTACTTATTATCTTTATTGTTTTACGAAACACAATATGCTTGCAAGCTTGCAACAACAAAACAAAGATAATTAATTCATACAAGATTAAACGAAACATTATCCCGCTAACGCAACGTTTTGAAAAAAAGACCTATTTCGTCTTTTCGTTTTTACGTAGTTATCTTCTTTGCTGTGTAATAATAAGTAAATTGTGCGTTTTTTCGAGTGAGGAAATTTTTGAATTGCTTACAATGAAATCAGTATTTCCCTGAAAATAATACTAACCTACGCTTTGCATTTTTTTAATTGAATTAGGAGTAAAATTTCTAAAATTCAGCTGGACAGTGGAGAAGCAAAATTTGTTAATCTTACTTCTGTAATATTTATTTTAATGTCTTCCACACTCCAGTGCTAATATTGAAAAATTTTTCTCAAATAAATTTAAAAAAAAATAGTAACTGCCTAGAATAATTTCTTCTAATAAAACTTTGGTGGTTCCAAAAGTGACAATTGTTACAATATTAAAATTATCCTAGATTTATTAAAGAAAATTACAATTCAAATGTACAATTTGGACGATCAAGGAGGTGCCAAGATATGAAATAATTGTATTAAATTGTAATAAAAGTTAGGTTTTTTTAAAAATTTATTTAGTTTCAGTAACAGCCAAAAAAATATTTCAGCTGCATCGCAGTCGGAATTTGACTATAAATAATCAAAAAAAGCATAAAATTTAAATTTTATTTGCTCCAATTTCTAATGTCTTACGATTTTTTTGTGGTGACTTGAAGAATTTTTACAATCGATTTTTCATTATACATTAATTTTTTCTAATCGATTAATAAATTTAAAGAAATCGACCAAGAATCGTGAACACTACAAATATGTAGCATAATATTAAAGAACATAAATTAATTGTAAAAGAATTCGTTAGTACACATATAAATATTCTTTTTTGTACTTCCGTCCGTTTTGATGTATTTTCCGGAAATTTTACTTTTCCGGCCTAGGCCGGTAAGGTGTAGTAGAATTTTATAACTAGGTCGAAGTTGGCAGTAACAATCTTTAATTAATTAAACGTCATCTGTCAGATTTATTAACATACACCATAATCTATGTTATCATTTGGAATAACACTAACAAAACTTTTTTAAACATATATAACAAATTTGCTTATATCTTACCATTGCTAAAAACAACAATAGTTTTATTTCCTTTCAGTCGGTCTGCAAACAAAGTCTTCGTGCGGCAAATACTCTTATTGTGACATTTGTTATTCAATATACTATTTTCGCTTTCATAATCCGTTTTGACAGTTTTTGCGCAGTTGTCAACATAAACGTTAAACTGTTTTTGTGAGATTTTGAGAATTTGGGGGCTTCGCAGTTCCTGTTCGAGCAATAAAATATTATATTCAATTCGTTCTTGTGTAAGTTGGGCTTTTTTTCCTCGTGGGCTTTTAAAACCCCGTTTCACTCGGGTTTAAAAATGCCTACTCGTGAAAAAAAAAACGTTCATTTTACACAAGAACACGTTAAATAAATAACCATTTCCATTTCTCATTCAAACTTTGTAGATTCATTTTGACTAAATGATTATTTCTAAGTTTAGTATATATAAGTTTCAGAAAAAATCAAAAAAAAAAAAATAGATTATTGTGCCATCAATTTTTGTCTAGATTGATTTTTGACGCATCGATTATAAACGAATCGCAAAACCGATCTTTTTCAAGAAAAACTACAATATTATTAGTTATCAATAAAATTTGGTTTTTTGATTTGAAGTTAGAAGAAATTAGAGAGTAAATTGACGAGACATTGTGTTTATAGTTTACTCAACAACGCGACCGTGGTATTTCAATCTCAGGCCTTATATTACAGCAAAAAGCAATTGAAATCGGTGAAAATCTTCTCGTAACCGAAGCTTCTGATGATACATTTATAGCAAGCGACGCACAGTGGGAGAATGAGCAATTCTAAGAATTAATAATTCATTTTTATGACTATCGCCAATTGTGTTTGTTTTCTTTTTAAACAACAAAAAGATAATAGAGTTACATTGTTTCGTTAGTAAAAAAGTGATTAGCATGTCTAGTGTTGAATGACACATCGTCAAACTTAAGTGATATATTAATGTTTCTTTACAAGTTTGTCAGTCAATTTTTGTTCGTCAAACTAAAATAATTACTACGAAAATTCAAAGCAGGATACAATTCATCTATCAAGTGTTCCTTGTACCTTAAGGTACGTACTAATTTTGCAATGTATAGCTTTGTTAAAATACTTACTCATATTGTACAAAATAAGTACTTCATTTCCAATAGTAAAAAATGTGTAATTTTTATATTATAATCAATTCTACGAAACCTAAACTACAAAAATTCATGAAATGCCGGCCAGTTGTTACTATGGTCTTTTAATATAGACCATTGGCTTTCCAGTTCAAGTAAAACAAATTGCACCTTTTTGCTTTTTAACTGTGTACAATTTTTTTCAGAAAACATGTCGGTATCTTACAGAGAACTGTTCGGAGTTTGGCGTAGAGTAAATGCAACGACAAAAAAACGAGTGCAGTTATTGATTGTGTTTTTATAAAAATGGATTTATCCAATAGTGATAATTAAAGACTGTGTCAAAAAACCAAGCAAATTTTGCAAACTTTTATAAGTAGATTAAGTCAACTGGTTAAAAGCCAAAAGCAGTTTACAAAAATTTAAAGTGCAAAATGAATAATGACTGGCAAAAGATATTATTTTGCCAACCTTTGCATCGACAATCATTTTACCGGAACCAAAAGCATCAGACATACCAGGACCACCAACACGAAAACCTGGACGCCATTTGAAAATGTTTTCTGAAGTAAGTGATCAATCTAAACGAAGATTTCTTTCTTGTTGGAAAAGGTCTCTCATAAGGAGTAGCAAGTTTACATAAATCTAGCAAAAAAAAAGCTGCTAAGATTTTGAGCAAACTGGAATCCACACCAAAAGGAGCGTCCAAAATTAAGAAAGCTTTCCATTCTCTTGCAAAATGCATAATACTGTACACACAGAAAAAGCATTGACTTTATACATAGACGGGAATTACATAAAAAATTCTTACATGTTGATGCAGTCTGGCGCTAAACTTAGAAATGCCAATATATATACGTCATATGACACGTTGAAAATTGCGAAGCAAAATTGCTACCCTAATGAAAACTGCATAACAGTCACTGATATGTCAGCTGAAGTAAGGTTACAAAGTCTCGTTGATCACACTGTTTAGAGACTCATAAAAGCTTAAAAAGATGTGGATCACATAGTCGCCACTTCTTAAGATTTTTCAGTTATATACGAATGGGGCTGCGATAAAAGTGCAAACCACTCTACGTATAAACAGCAGCTTATTTTACAGGCCAAAGAAGACAAACACAATGATTGATGGCAAAACCTTTTCTGTTATCGTAGAATCATCATCACAAAATTGTGGAATTTGTGGAGCAACACCAAAAATGAGGAATAATTTAGAAAGTCTTATAAATTGTCAACCGGATGAGACTATGTAGTCATGACCTTTCTACATTACATGTGTGGATACAGTGTTTTGAGTGTGTAGGTACTGCACATTTCGTATCGTTTTACTGTTATGAAGTGGTACATTTGTGGTCAAACTGAACTGAACTTTAGTTTTTTGTATTACAATTATATTATAACAAATTATAAGAAGATTAATGAAGTATTTGTCATCAAAAACATTGTTTTTGCAAACTCGTAATTAATATTTTCTAAAATTGAGATTTCTCCCACTGTGCGACGGCTGGTTATCGAGATAGAAAAACCGCCACGACGTACGTTAACTAAATATTTGCGGTAAAAAATTGTGTGCTAATCAAACCGAAGTTGAAAATTGTAAACAAAAGTTTAAGCAACTCATAGAAGTATAGGAATATACGCCAGATCAAATTTATAATAGTGACGAAACTGGTCTCTATTACAAAATGTTACCAAAGAAAACTTTAGCTGGAAGAAATGAACGCGTTGCGGCCGGCTACAAAAAAAATAAGGACCGGGCAACAATTCTTGCCTGTTTAATGTGCATTAGCAAATCCGCAAAGCCAAGAGCAGAAGGGTAGACATTGGTAAAAGACTCATGGATTGTTTAAAAATAATAAATATAAAGAGGTAACGTTAAAGTAATCCATTCTTAAAGTGGAATATATAGATATAAAATTGAATTATTAGACTCAAAGTCTTTTCCACAAAATATTATATTTTAATTTATTTTATCTTAAACATGTTTCGACATTATAAAATGTCGAAAGTTAGATTTGAATAAAATTAAATTTACGTGTAATTATAAGTAATCAATTTAATACTATTCGATCTCAATTAGATCAAATTTTTGCAGTTTGATTGAATTATTGTTTTTGCGAATTATTTTTATGATAAAACATTTATCTTTTTTGTAGCATTAAGTTTAGTGATTCTTTTGCAGGTATATTCGGGGTAATATAAGCTTATATAACTCGTCGTACCCTATAGATTTAACTGCGTTAATTTTATATTTTCTGAACTCGAGGTTTTGCGAGTTGTAATTATTATAGCGATATATTTGGCTGCCTGGATTTGATTTGAATTATCTAATTTTTTGTTATAACTACGAATTTTTATTTAGGTGTTATAGTTTGGTTATTACAATTTTCGTTATTTATGTTTGACTCAAGTTTTGTTGAATTCTTTATTTATTTTAAGCACAATACTAATTTTTTTTTAATAGTTGTTTGACTGAGTTTTTTTTTTTGTTATTTATCTACTGGGTATACTGATATATATATATATATATATTTAAACTTCAAGTGTCTTTTTTTATTCTTCTTACCAACGATTTTCCTGTTTTTTTATAACACACCCTTGGTGTGGTGGTTAGAGTTGTTAATTGAAAACAGGTGGCGCTTTATTGGTTGTTTCACGTTAAATTTAACGCAGGCCGTCTTCACTTGGCTTAGTCGGACCTCTATCCACTGCTTTACCAAGTTGGAGCTGAGTAAAGATATGAAAAGCACGAATAAAAGGTAGGTTGTTTGTTGTTTTATAAAATTATATATAAGCGTCGCACAACATATGTTATTAAATTTTATTAAAAATCAATACTTAAATAACTACTTTTTTGTAGGCCACGGCTTCACCTCGGTCTACAAATAAGCTCATACTCGCAAAATAGCAATTTCTGGACTAGTGATACAAACAACTATTGTGTCACTTTTTGTAAAATTACATTATTTAAAAAAAAAAATTGAAATCACCAAAAATATATCAAATTTGTCCACTAACTTTAAAATCGTTCTTTTTTCAATTTTAACTGAATTTCAAGATTTTTTCAATGACTTTTCTACTTGTCGCATACTCGTTCTAATATAATAATTGATTTTGAACATTTAGTTGTATTTGTGTATACTTGTTTTCATTTTGCTGCCCTACAGCTTTTTTCGTCTATTACGTAACTTTGTATTGTTGATAAACAACAAATCCAAGAACGTTTTTCTTGGAAAAATACGGCGTTGTTATTACTGAACTATAAAAAATACATCAATATTTATTTATTGATTAAAATTAGTTTATTTTTTGTAGATGAATTAAAATACACTATTGATATAAAAACGTTTACATTACTGCAATTAATATAGTTAATAATTAATATTTTAATACAATTTGCAATGATAATTATTGTTTGCTAGAAGTTATTTGATGTAACAAGTTAACATAATTACATATTATGTACTATCTTTGCTAATACTAAAACATAATTGATTTGTAGTGAAGTGTGATGGCAACATAATATTCATAAAATGTTAAACAAAATTTGTTTGATTGTGATGAACGCTTAATTTTGATTACTTGAATATTGATACTTATTTTATTGATTATATCAATCACCTATTACATAATTTCAATTAAAATGGTCTGTACATCTAATACAAATGTGGATATTTTCTATGTTTTACAACCGTTAGGGATTTATTCTATGTTTTTTGGGCTTGTTATAACAAAATCTAATAAAAACTCAATAAACAGCTACATCAAATTGTGGAATTTGTGTTTTCTGACAGTTTTATTAATAATAAATTTGTGTCATATTTGTTTTTGCCCAAAACAGTTAAATACGGTTGAAGAAGTTTTATACTCAATTTTGCATTTTAACTGTAATGCAGGAGTTTGTCAATACTTTTTTATAGCAACTTATTATAATCAACGCCTTTTTCAAATTGCTCAAAAAATGATTTCAATAGATAATAGTATTATAAAGCTTACTAAGACAAAAGTGAATTATAAAAAATCTAAAAAACGGTTAATAATTATTTTAATCATGTTGTTTTTTTCGCTAATATTTAGTATTGTGCTAGACACTATTGCAGCAATTTTAAATAACGTTATAGACCAACGGAGCTTTAATTGCGATTATTACATTTTTGTAAGTGATTTTCTCAATGTAAGTTTTGATTGCTTTTTAATATCAATGTTGTACGAAATCAAAATAAGAATGCAAATTATTCACAATTTTATCTATCATTTAAAGAATTCTCGGGTTCCTTCGCATATTTTCGTTTTTGTTGTAAAAATATTTCATCAATTACGATGTATAGGAAAAGACCTTAACATGGTTCTTCAAATATATCTTTTATATAAATTTTTAAACTGCTGCAGTTCTACAGTATTTACAGTGTTTTGGTATAGTAAAGTTGGACAATACATTGATATGCTTATATTTATCAGCTCTTTTTATTGGGTGTTGCTTCATATTGTTGATACGATAACTGTGTTGTACCACTTTATTGCATTTGATACAAAGGTAAGATTTGTAATTTATTATTCATACATTTATTATATTATAGTATGATTTTTTAATTATGTTATTAGAAGTTTGATCTTCTACGTATTTCAGTGTTAGGTATATGGTTCGTAATTTAAGACTTTTTCTCTCCATTGCTCTTTGCGTTACTTGGAGCCTATGTATGATGATTGGCAGCACGTATTGATTAAAGGTTTCTGCTTTTAACGTATTAGATATGTCTGCCATTAGTATGTTATTCAGTTTTCCGAACGCTGACCACGCCAATGAGACTTAGATAGAAAATCTAGGTCCGCTGTAAAGTTATTTTTTGAAATTTTGAATTTTTCTATTGCTTTGCCTTCTAGATCTTTTTCTTGTTGTTCTTCTGTATCATTTGTTAAGTATTTTGTTTTCTGACTGTTTATTTTCATTCCTGTCTGTTTTGATACCTCGTTCAGTTCTTCCAACATTTCTTGTAATTCTTCTTTGTTTTTTGCTATCAGTGTTATGTCATCCGCGAATCTCACATGGTTATAAATAAAAACGTCATTTTCGCGTTTTTAAGACAATATAATAAGATTTAGGCAAAAAATGTTTCTATCGTGCAAAAAATAGTATAAGTATCACAAGCATTAAGGGCTCTACCGATTTTCTAGCTTATTGAGATATATCAATGTATTTGGTAGTCTGTATACAACTTCAATTATTGCAATCTTTAATTTACTTAATGAGAATTTAATGCAACGTTATTATCTGTATCATAAAAATTTAAATCTACATCTTTAGATTTAAAATGTTTTATATATAAAAAAATCATTAATTTTAGCTAATAAATTTTTTATTGTTTTAATAAGATTAGCTCTTTCACGATTTTTATTTGAACATTAGTTACAGTACAAGTAAGCTCAAATGCTGTTAAAAATATGGTCCATATTAACAAAGCTGCTTTACACTACTAAAAATTTATTTTTTCACAAAAACTTTGTTTTGTTTATTTATGAGTAGAGTGTACATTGTAATTGTTTTGTTACTTTTGGTAAAAACTTGTAGTTCAGTATTTTTATTTATGTTAACTATACCGTTCCATTAAAGTTTTATTACATTTAATATTTTGTGTTTATTCTATGGTTAATTACATTAAAAAAAGTCGTTTTAACGATTAATAACTGTAAGTTGTTTATACGTTTAACACCTATTTACTTTTGTCAAATGTATGATATTAATTATTTTTTTAATTTTATGAAAGCTTTTAATTACAATAATTGCAGTAATACAAGTTATTGTACAACAGTGTTTTGTGAAAAATTACAACTGTGTTTGAAATTTGAAAATGACAGAAAGAGTTACTAAATTATCAAACAAAAATTTTTTTTACGTCCTTCAACCTTTGCAAAAAGTTTCAAAATATTTTGGATTCTTAACATGGACAGCTAATAACGTTCATACGTTGAACAAAAAATCTATACGGATATGGAAATTTTTGTTTGTTGTGTTTCTGTGCGTTGTAATTTTAACGCATTCTAATTATTATTTAAATTCGTTTAAAGATGTAATGTCGTTCTGCGAAGATTTATTTAATTTTTTTGCATATACAGGAATATTTCAGTATTTGTACACAACAAATTATCAAGAAAAATCTATTTTTTATATTGTTCACAGTTTATCAAAAGTGGATCAATTGATTATGCACGTAACGAAAAAACGCGTTAATTATGTATCAGCTAGAAAACGAGCTATTTTTGTAATAAAAGTTTTGCTGTCGATTATGGTTTCAAAAATTTTATTAGATGTTTTAGTTGTACACTTAGAAAAATTAGATGTTTCTTTATTTAGATGCGTTTTGTTGATGTACGTATGTAATTTTTTGAATATCTTTTTGTCTTGTTCTTTGTTTGTGTTACTGTTTCAAATTAAACAGCAATTCGAGCTTATCAACAACTTTATTATAGAAGGAACCGATTCTTTGGTGCTGTCACATTACCACATAACATTGATTTTAAAAGCACACAGAGAACTAATAAGCTTAGCAAGAAAAATTAACGATGCTTTTGCATTCTATTTTCTCTATAAAGTATGTCTATGTGAACTGTTGCTGTTATTTGCAATGTTTTCATTAAATGTGCAGATACTGAAAGAAATTCAACTATTTGTTTCTCTGCTTTTAAATTTTAGCTATTGTCTATTTTTTGTTATGGTAGACGTCCTCACTATACTGTACCATATTACAACTCTACTCAAAGTGGTAAGCATTTATTTAAATTATTTTTATTTGATTATCACGTAATATTATTAGTACCAACGATAAATCAAGTTTACGTTATCTAAGTACTCTTTAATGGTATTTCTGAATAATTCTATGTAACGTTGAGATGTAAAGGTTCAATTGTAAGGTATAGGACCCACGATTTTTGATTTAATAAGGCAACACCAAACATTAATACTAAACTGCACTTGGAGATTATGAGAATGATAAAGCAAAGGATTCTGGCAACACCAATAATGCTAATTTCTTTGATTAAACATTCTGTTAGAAAAAATGGCTTTGTCACTCTACAAAATTGGGCTCAGAATATTTGAGTTTTCTTTGACAGCGTTAACTATCCACTGACAAATTTGCACACGTTTTTTTTAGTTGCCAGGGTGTAAAGTTTGAGAAAGTCTGTTATATGTCATTATTTAGTACTTGTCAAAATCGCTGTAACGCTAATTGTAAGTAGTTTTTTTTGCAGAATTTTCCTCGTTAGTTATTTTGATAACGCTTTTAGCGAACTTGCTGGAAAATATTTATTCAATTATTACGTGGATTAAGCGTCGTCGTCACGTTATCCTTTACCTTTTTAGCGAATTTTGGAGGGACTTCCACTTTATCTCTATTCCTAGCCAGTAAGGCATCTTAAAGAACCGTTGTACATAATCTTATATACCACGCATATTTTGTTCTTAAATCAAATAAAAAGGAAGCAGTGAACCTTACTACTTGTGACGAAGAATTTTCGGTTAGATAAGTTTTTGTGCTGCTTTTATCTTGTTTTACAATTCATTACTATAATTGTGGATTATTGACTCGTTTTGCGACTGCATGGTAAAAGAAGTAATTGTTTAAATACTATTTAACTTTTATTAATTTCAATTACTTATAATTATTGTTAGCAATTGAATATAATTAGTTGTGTAGTGTGTTGCCTGATTGATAGAGCCTACATCGATATTATAGCTGTGATATTAGTCGACGAATCTATAATTTTTTATTAGTCTACTTCTTTGTTTTTTTATTTTAACCCTTGTTTGTAATCTGTGTTTTGCAAAGTGTTTCTTTCAGTGATCGACAGATTTAAACAAAGTTTGTATTGGGTGTTATTTACTTGTTTTGGCGCCTTTTTAGTGTATTGTAAGATTAGCACACCGAGACTTGCAATTCGCTTGCCGAATCAAACTAAGTTAGTCGCTTGCCTACGAGAAAATTCTAGTAACACTGTATTTATAGGTTACATATTCATTTTTACGCAAAATATGAGACACAATTTCAATAGATAATGAAACGTCACAATCACATCTGTAATTGAATTCTTCAAAATATGCGATAGCTTTTGTTTCATTTACCTCGTCAATAATGAATTGTTTTTTTAAGGGATTGTACTTGTTTTAATTACAATTTATTCGTAGTAAAGTCGGTTAGGTGTTAAACATTTTTGACTCAAATACTGGAATACATGTCTTGTTAATGAAATTTTTCAATTAGTTAGATGTAACATTTGTAATTGTTACGGTCATTTTAGTAAAGATTGTCAGAAAAAAACCATAGATAAACCGATTTGTTTCAAATGTGATTTTATTGGACATACAAATAAATTTTGCAATAATACTAATCTATATTGTAATGATTGTAAGGTTGAAGGTCACAAAAATGGTAACATGAATTGTGAAATTTATAAATAATTAATAACTGATATTAAAAAACAAAATAATTTAGATAAGAAAGATATTAATTTAATAAGTTAAAAAATAATGTATTTTGATAATATAAAATAAAATTTTAATTACAATGAAATTTTTACAAATAAATTTCAATAATGATAAACAAGCCTTTGATCTTTCTTTACAAACAGGTATTAAGATGGACTGCGTTATTTTAATCATTTCTGAATTTGGTTATAATAATGATAAAAATTTACTAATGGATTTAAATAAAAAATCTGGCATCTTATTTTTTAATAATAAAATTAATATTTTGAATTATAGTATTAATAAATTTTTTGTTTGTTTAGAGTTAAATTATTTACACATTTTTAGTTGTTATTTACCTCCAAATTTAATTTTAAAAGTTTTTGAATTTGTGTTATTATTGCAAGTGATTTTAATGCTCATTCGACATTATGGGGTTCAAAATTTAATAGTAAAAAAGGTAAAATATTAGAAGAATGGATTGCTCAATCAACTTACAAGTAACTAATAAAAACATTAAACCAACTTATACTAAAAAAACAAAACTTCATTTATTGATTTAACAATTGTTTTGGATAATATTATAAAGAAAATTATAAATTGGAGTGTATTAGAAATTCAAAGTTTAAGTGATCACAATTATATATATTTTGAATTAAATTTTGATAATAAAATTAATTTACAAAAGGTTGATCATTTTAGTAACTACATTTTTGATAAGAATTAATTATTAAATTATATTTATAATAATAATAATATTATTGATAATAAAAATTTGTTTATAAATTAATTAAAAATTTACACATTTTTTATAGAAAATCGATTATTAAAAAACCTTATTTTAAAAAAAATAAGTTTTGGTGGAATGGAGAAATTAAAAATGTAAGAACTTTTTGTTTTAATAAAAGAAGAATATATCAACATAAAACATAAATAAGATAATGATATGATAATATAGAAATAATTTTTAATGATTATAAAACTTCTAAAAAATTAATTATAAAAACCATTAGGAATGAAAAAAGAAAATGTTGGAATAAACTATTAGCTAATTTAAATAATGACGTATGGGGTTTAGCTTACAAAATTTTTATAAAAAAGTTTGGAAATTTTAAACCTGTTTCAATAATGAATTCAGAACTTTAGATAAGACTATTTTAGATTTATTTCCAAAAAATAATGACAAGTTCAATATTATTTTTAAAATATCAAACAATTCATTTAAACTTTCAATAATTACTAGTAAAGAATTAAATTTAGCAGCATCAAACCCAATAACAAAGCTCCTGGTTTAGATAAAATTTCATCAAAATTAATTAAAATCATTATTATTTTGTGATGCTTATAATTTTTATTTTAAAAAAGGTTTTTATCTTAAAGTTTGGGAAACGTCTAAATTAATACTTACCAAAAAATGAACCTTTAAAATTTAGGCTTATTTGCTTATTAAATTTTGTTGGCAAACTTTTTGAAAGAATTATTTTAAATAGATTAAATAAAATTATAAAAATTTCTGACAAACAATTTGGTTTTATTAAAAATAAAAGCACAATTTCTGCATTAGAAACATACTATAATAAAATTAATGATAATTATTAAAAAATTTAAAAAAAATTTATATTATGGTTTCTTTAGATGCAAAAAATCTATTGGAATCTATAAATATTTCTACTATAATAAATGAAATAAAAAATTAAAAACTACCTAAATATTTAGAAACAATTTTAGAAAATTATTTAATTAACAGAGTAATAACATATAATTCTAATAATTTTTATAAAAAAAATTACTGTATCTAGAGATGTACCTCAAGGTTCAGTTTTAAGCCCAACCCTTTGGAATATTGGTTTTAATGAAACTCTAAATTTAAAATTACCTTTACTATTTTAGGTTATGGTAGAAATGAGAAAACATTATTAAATAATATAATTTTTTTAAACAATTCTATAAATAAATGATTACATGATAACGGGTTACAATTAGTAACCAACAAAACTAAAGCATGTTATATTAGCGGTAAAAAAAACGTTATATAAAAATTTTAATATTTACAATAATGAAATAAAGTATATCGTCTGATACTAAAATTTTAAGAATTTATTTTGACAAAAAATTTTGGTTTATTTTTCATTGCATTAATTCGAAGTAAAAATGTTTTAAAAAAAAAATTTGTCTTTATTTCTTAATATTAATGGTCCAAATTATTTTAAAAGAAAATTGATAGTATCTTCAATATTAAATATTATATTGTGTGGCTCAAAAATTTGGAATAAATGTTTAAAATGGAAAGTTAGTATAAAATTTGCAGTGTATATAGAACAGTTGGAACATTAGAAATTTTAACAGTCACAAATCTAATACCACTTGATTTTTTGATTCAAGAAAGAGCAAAATTATTTGATAGAAATGTAACTTTAGATAGATTAAGTTATATTTGGATGAATAAGAATAGTTGGACAAAAACGACATATACTCATGGTACAATAGAAAATTTGGGGAATTAGATTATTTTTTGACTCAATATTTACCTAGTCATGGAGAAAACGGAAAATATTTAAAAAAAGATTGAATAATAATTGTATTGATTGTGGCTTACCAGACACAAAAAAACATGCTATTCATGAATGTTCACTTTAGATAAATTTCAAGTTAAAATTAGAAATTGATTTGGATGTGAATATTACTCCTGGTAACATTATCAATTTAATGTTATTAAATAGTTCAAATTGGTACAAAATTTCTAGTTTCATAAAAAAAATTATTTCTACAAGAGAATTGGAAGGTAGAAAAAAACAGGGCTTGTAAAATTATTAATTAATATTATTATGAATTATTTTGTGAGATGTTAAATGTTCAATTAAAAAATTATCTAGTTTAAGTTTCATATAATTGTTTTAAAGTTAAGTTCATATTGTTACAAAATTGTTGTATTAATTTTATTAATAAAGGCGTGAAAAAGATAATTTCTGGAGTTATGCTCAAGCAGATCTCAGAAATTATCTCTTATTATATTCATGAGGACCACTTGAGTTATACTGGTGCCAAAGTTTATTACGCGCAACTTTAGTTATGAGATGCACGGAACTTAATTAAATGTAGCTCATTTCCAAAGATTTGAGTTCAATGCCCCTTTGTTGTTTAAAAAAATTGGATTAGGTCTTTGGGTATCCGCGACGAATTTTTGGGATTCTTTAATTATATTTATGATTATTAACCAGTGGCGGTTTCTCTATTAGGTCATTTAATCAATGACTCTCCGCAAAATTGATAAGAAAGGTATTTTATTTACTTTACAGAAAATCAGCGTTTAAATCAAATTATCAGAGATTGAATTTCATGCGTTTCATTTGAGAATTGAGGTAGGAAAACTTACAAATCTACCAGAGGCTCACATTTACATGTGCCCACGTGCATTCTATTAAAGCCGAATCGTAAATGATATAGTTATTGTAGTCAATAAAACGTTATACAATTTTATACAAGTTAAAAAAAATAAGTAAAGGTTTAAATGCTTGCTTACGATTTTGAGCCCGGAGGTCATTCCGTCTACTATCTTTGCAGCACGCGTGTGTAAAACTCAGATGCTAGAATGCATATTTCTTATCACATATGACAAACTTTACAGTCGATTTTCTTAGTTGATCTATAATATTCATTTGTAATAGACGACTTATCCTTTTTGTTTCATAATGACGGTGGTATAAGACATTAAAAAATTAACAGCTAATATTAGTTTAAACGTTTAGAATTTAAATTTAATGCTCGTCCTCAGCCTTGACTTCAAATTTATAAGACCAGTAAACATTACAATAAAAAAATTTTAAAGAATTTATGCATGTTAGACATAAAACTTTCACCATAAAACATATTAAAATATTTATAGGGTATAATACACCATTTACCCTATAAATATTTTAATATATGTATGATTCGTCAGATTGGATTTGTGAATTTGAAGTACATAATAGATATTACTGTTTTGTAGGTTTACTGTTTTTACATGATTCATAATGGTGTAAAAATGATGTTACCGATTTATAGCATTTAAAAGAAAAAGTGAAATAGCAATCGTTATCGGCGAATCACATGAAAAGTTGTATGAATTATGCTACTCTTGATTGCGTTAATATTCGCTTATTGTTATTAACAAACTCGATAACGTAAATGTACGTGCATGGGAAAAACATAAAATTAACAACAACAATTTCCAACTCTAAGAATTTTACTCAATTTATGAAAAATCGAGCAGATTTTGTAGAAACATTTGAAGAAAAATTAAAGGTAAGTTAAGCTCAGGAGGACGTACGTTACGGTGCTCGTCGTGTTTGATTGATCGCTTCTTTTTGATCTTGCAATTATTGCAAAACAATCTCATACGATATACAAATGTAAGAATTTTTTGAAATTAAATATTGATGAAAAAACTCTAAAACTAAACCAATCGCAATTATCTATAAATTGCTTATAGAATAGTCATTATAATGTAGTAATAGCGGTGGCGGTTGCTAACATTATGTATGTATGTATGTTGTACCTATGCTATATGGAAAAACGACGAATTTGAAAAGTTTCACGAATAGCAAATCTTATGGCGTTCGCAACTCTTAATGGTTATTTTAATGTAGTAAAATCTTATTAATTAAACGTTTTGTCATTTTTGATAATGACATCAAAAAGTTTTGGAATATTGAAGAGGTTTCTGACGTTAAAATTCGTTCTAAAGATAACTCAGATTGTAAAAAACTTTTTTAACAAACTGTAAACAGGAACTGTGATGATCGATTTGTCGTTCGGATCTTTTTGAAACATTTTTTCTCACTTCTTGGAAATTCAAAGGACATAGCTATTAAATATTTCATGTTATTTTAAAAAGATATGACTTCTGATAACTTATTACGATCTCTAAATTTAAATTGCGCTACCATGCATATCTTAGTTCACTTAAACTTAGTCATTCATTTCTCGGCGCCATCTAACAAGCATCCTGCTTGTCATTTCCTTTTACGTAGTGGCAAAACACAAAAATGTGCCTGCGTGAATGAAATAAATTTTTTTAAAACATCCATTTGTTGTGGCGTTATGTATGTTTGGAAACATTTTTAATTAGGTAATTTATTCAACGCAGGCATTACGTGACACCTCGAATGTGTGTCACTATATGTTATATCTAAAAGTTAAAACCTTTAAGCACTTCTTCGGTAGGTTACTAGATTACCTATCGTATCTATTTTGGAAATATTTAACTACAAGGCATGGATTTTAAACACATCTTTTAATAAAACCTTTACACACAAAACCAGCATACAATGAAATCCGTTTCTTTTCCTTATAATTGTTAAATTTAAACGGTTGTAGATCAAGTTTTTCGTGAGTAACTATATTAATACGATTTTTGCTTAGTTTAATAACAGGTGAGGCATTGGGAAAACGTTTTCTTAAAGTTCAACACCGGGTTTGGGTAAGTCAGATTTTATTACTATTCTCTTGTCACTAAGGAGATACTCACAATTTAGTGATTATAGCTTTGGTATTTTTACGACTATGTTCTTATTGTTTATATAACATAATTTTGTCGCATGCTGATGTGTCAATTATTATTATTAATTTAATGACAATTGTACGGATTATGAGTTTTCGATGCTTACGGCGTTTTTATAACCGACATTTACAATTAATTAAACTAAGCTAATTTCTGGTTTATGTACAAATTTGATACCTGAATAGATTGAGTTGCGAAAAATCAGTAACCATAGATTATTGTTTATTCTATCTTGTTTTGTAATTCCAAAATAAGTAAACTTAATTTGTTATTAATTCTATTTTGTTTATTTCAAGTTTCTTCCGATTTTGCATTCCTTAAATATTTATTGCAAGGTTCAAACCTCCTGTGGTGATTAAACAGAAGCTGCTTCAGCAAGACATTGATTTGGCGCCCCATAAAAGTTTTTTCACTTGGCCCCCCTCTCTCTCACCAAATAGCAATTGTTTAAATTCTATTACGAGCTGGCCGTGCAAAGTCCGTAAACCGGAAGAAGCTTATGACAAACATATACAATTATTATAAAGAATTTATGAATGAATATATATTTTCTTATTTTTACCACATCATATCATGGCGTTGTGAAGTAAGATAGTCTGACTACTAAACTACGCGTTGTGGTTGATAGATCCGCTTTTTCAGATTCTGGTTGGTCACTTAACAACCTATATTTGCAAGTCCATCATTAGTTAATGAAATTGTTGAAATTTTATTTTGATTTAGACAGTATAACTTTGTTGTTACTGCAAATATAAGTAAAATGTATCGTTTTCTAAAATTTACAATTTATAAAGAATTGTTTGGAGAAATGAGTCAAAAAAAGATCTTGAAATATATGTTTTAAACACAGTGACGTACGATACAGCATCTGTTTCTTATTTGGCGACAAAATGTTTCAAACAACTGGTGTTTAAAAATTTTTCCAATAGCTGCTTCTATTATTGGTAAAGATTTCTACGTTAACGATCTTATTACTAGGTTTAATTCTAAAGATGAAGCTATGCGTGTTCCTTAAGACGTAATACACATTTTACAATCAGCAAAATTTCCACTTCAAACTGTTTTATATGGTCTTGACCTTCGATGAAAAACCCAACAGTGTCATTAATCTTTATGGAACTGTATGTATGAAAACGCTTGGTGTTTACTAAAACAGTTTAACTGATCCGTTTACTTAATAAACTTTCTTTAAGTGATATGCCAAGCTGCGTTACAAAAACAGTTTTTACAAATTGCTCGGATCTTTGATCTTCTTGGATTATTAAGTCGAATAATCGAAAATAATGTCACAAGTTTAGTTTTTGAAGTTAAGTTGGGATAATCCTATCCCCAACAAAATGTTTCAAAAATGGATTTGTTTTAGAAAAGATTTATCCTTATTAAATGAATTAAACAGACAATTTATTTGTAATTTGCTTCAAACCTTCTGCTTCACGAATTATTTTTGCTTCGCAGAATGTTTATAGCGTTTGTGTATATTTACGCACCGAGTCAAAAAGTATGGTGTACGTCCATCTTTTCTGTACAAAACTAAAGTCATATCTTTAAAAAAATTATCAATAAAACTTGAATTATGTGGCGCATTGTTATTGTCTAGGTTAATAAAACGAGTGAATTCAGTGTTTAATGCAGACTTTGCTTCTTTTTACTCAACACATTCTCAACTTGTCTTACAAATAAAACTTAAACGTTTGCAAGCTTTTGTTAGTAATAAAGTTACTGAAATACAATATTTAACTGTTGTAACCAGTTGGTCTCACATTGGATCAAAATCTAATCCTTCTGACAGTATTTCTTGTAGAGTTTCGTCTGATTTCTTATTCATTTCTAATTTATGGTGGTATGGACTTTTTTGGTTAACAAAACCAGTTTGTGATTGGCCAAGTAATTGTGATTCAAGCTATATTCAGGAGATATCTGAATTTAAAAAGAAATACAAGGTGTTCCAAAATTGCTTGGAAATAAAACTACCACGTATTGAAGAGGTCAAAGTAAGTCAATTGGATTCTATTTATGCATATACCAAAATGTACCGTTTATGCTTAAGAAGAGTTCTAATTTTACTTAAAAAAATCACATTTTTCTACGCTGTTCAGAAATGCGTATAACAAGTTTAATAATAAATCTTACTTTCAGTATTCAAAAAAAATTATTGTAGAAAGGTTAAAACCGCTCTCACCTCCTTGTATTTTTTAAATTAATTTTCTTAGGTGGGGTGATATGGCTCAAAGATTTTTTTTAACCGGAATGTTTACTGACGAGTAATTTATTTTGACTCCGGTAACTCCGTGTTTCGCATAGTTTTGAAATAACCTTTTTTTCTCAAACACTGATAACCGATATTGTTAGTACAAATGTAATAAAATTATAATACAAAACTTAAAGTGGTGGTAGACACAAAGACAAAACTTTTTTACAAGTGTTTAATGTGACCTGCACCTTTATTAATGCACAGTTCATTTTGAAGTAACAAATTGAGATGCACCCTTCTTTTCGTTTTTTCGTGCGTTTACAGCATTTTTAATTCTGTTCCACAGTTATTAGGAATTATTAATTTGAAGTTTACACTTGTGTTTTTAACACTCTCCAGATGAAGAAGTTGCAAGGATTTAAATCTGGAGACCGCGGGGGCTATTGAGAGGGTGCTTCTTGTCGCCTACTAATCTATCTACCTACAAATTGTTCATTAAAATATTCTCTTACAGCACGTGCATAATAAGGTGGTGCTCCGTCGTGCATAAAGAACATGTTTTAAGTAAATTAAAGGAAAAGTGTACTACTAATTCTGGTAAACTTTTTTGAAGTAAACATAGGTAACTAGCGCCATCCAGACGATCTGGCAATTAAAACGGCCCAACCATAAAATTGCCAATGATTCCGACCCAAACATTAATTTTAAATTTTCTTTGATAATGTTTACCTTTAATAGTATGTAGATTTTCATCTGCATAAATTAATAAAAAATTTGCGCTAAATTGCAAAAAGTGGAAAAACGATTGTGATTTGTGACTTTTTTCTGTAGCTAAGCTGGACAATAGCTTGAAAATAGCTCAGCATTACGATTTTCTCAAAGAAATTGAAATTTTAATGTCAAATTCGAATTTAAAACCAAATCTGCTTTATCTCCATATCTTGATCCTTACAATTTACATAGGATAGGTGGAAGAATAAGCATTGCTAATATGCGTTATAAAATTAATTATCGATTTTTAATAAATGGTAAACATAATTTAGCCAAATTTATCTTTGAATGTGAATATATCAGTTTGCTTCATGCTGGATCTCAATGTTTTAAATCTTATTTTTGGTTTTCGCCTATCTTTGGCATTCTTACTGCAAAAAAGTTGTTGGAGAGTGCTTTCGATGTTTTCGTTATAAACCCAAGTTTTTAGTTCCAATAATGCCAGATTTTCCTGCAAAACGATCTAAATGATTTTTTGCCTCTCACGCCCTCTGATTTTTTAATCGAACGACTACTAGTCAGCTTGTCTGACTAACACGTTACCAAACGTTACAACAAATAAAACAAAGTTGTTGATGTCGATGTTTACTTAATTATTTTACTACGCTACAACAACGAAACAACTAATACAACTACAACGGCAGTAGTGCCTATCAAAAATTATAACTTGCATCTTCTACTATGGCGTCTAGGAAGGGTTACAGAATTTCACACTGACAATGATGGTGTGTCACGAGTAGTCAGTATAAAAACTTCTAATGTAGTTATTAAACGTGTCGTTTTGCGTGTGCGTGTATTACCAAAAATTAGTGATTAATTTTGACCAGCTGTATTTGTTTAATTATACTATATTGTTGACATTTTTTACGCACACTGTATTGCATTTACATTTTTGTATTATATTTTGAACGATATGCACACAATTCCTCAAGGTGGGGGAGTATGTTTAAAATCATTTTTACTAAATACTACCCTGCGCTAACCCATCCATATGTGTAACTATTTTTTAAGTTAGTGGCCTAATGAGTTCTTTCTTTGCGTTTGTACACATACTATACATTCATTTATAACAGTTGTAAAAAATAATCGTTATCTAATTTTTATATATACATATATATTTTACATTATAATTAATTATAACCAAATTCTTTTTTATTTTAACTATAATAAAACATTCAGTGGCGACTTATTTATTGTAAAAATTTTGCTAGTAGAATTCGTTGTGGTCAGATACAGATATCTTACTAAGCAGAAAGAATCTATTAATTGCTTTAGTAAATTTTATGCTAACAATAAGTTGTTGCAATTTGTAACAAGTACATTGTAGTTTTGCTATTTTTAGCAAAAACTTGTACTCAGTGTTTTTAGATCTATTAACTTTACCGTTACCTTAAATTTATCGTTCTATTACAATTTATATTTTTTAATACATATAATGTATAGATAATTACATTAAAAAAAGTTGTTTTAACGATTAATAATTTTAATATATTTGTTTAACGCGTATTTGCTTTTGTCATAATTATAAATTAATTATTTTATATTTTATGTAACCTATTAATTAGAGTAATTGCACCAATACAAATTATTGCACAAAAGTGTTTTCTAAAAAATTACAAAAGGGTTTGGAATTTTTCAGTTATTTAAAAATGACAGAAAGAGTTACTAAATTATCAAATAAAAATTTTTTTTATGTGCTTCAACCCTTGCAAAAAGTTTCAAAATGTTTTGGATTTTTAACATGGACAGCTAATAATGTTCATACGTTGAACAAAAAATCTATACGGATATGGAAACTATTGTTTGTTGTGTCTCTGTGCGTTATAATTTTCACGCATTGCAATTATTGTTCAAATTCATTTAAAGACATACTGTCGGTCTGCGAAACTTTATTTAACTTTACCGGGTATACAGGAATATTGCAGTATTTGTACACAACAGTTTATCAAGAAAAACCAATTTTTTATATTATTCACAATTTATCAAAAGTAGATCAGGTGATTACGTATGTAACACAAAAACCTATTAATTACTTATCAGCCAGAAAACGAGCAACTTTTGTGATGAAAGTTTTGCAGTTGATTTTGTTTTTAAAATTTTTATTGGATGTTTCAATTGTACGCCTACAAAACCTAGATGTTTTTCCAATTAAATGCGCTTTGTTGATGTACGTATGTCATTTTTTAAATGCCTTGTTGACTTGTTCTTTATTTGTGCTACTGTTTCAAATTAAACAAGGATTCAAAATTATCAACAAGTTTATAAAAGAAGCAACCGACTGTTTGGTGTTATCACATTACCACATAACACTGGTTTTGAAAGCACACAGAAAACTGATAAGCTTAGCAAGAAAAGTTAACAATGCTTTCGCATTGTACTTTTTCTATAAAGTATTTCTATGTGAACTTTTTACTATGTTCACCTTATTTTTGGTACATGTGAATATAATGAACGGAAATGAATTGTACGTTTCGACGCTTTTAAGTATTTTCTATTCCCTATTTTTTATTATGGTAGACGTCCTTACTATACTGTACCATATCACAACACTGCTCAAAATGGTAAGCATTTTTGTACATTAATTTTAGTTAGTTATTATGTTACAGTTGATTATAACAAAAGGTCTAAATCTTTTTCGTTTCAAAAAAAAATTAGATTACATTTGTAAATACTTAATTTTGATATAAGTAAACTTTGTTTTCTCCAATTACATAAAAACAATTAGAAATTGTTTATTACAACTCTAGAATTGTTTGTTTTAGTTAATGTGTTACGATTTA
Source organism: Aquatica leii (assembly GCA_035610365.1). Taxonomy (NCBI): domain Eukaryota; kingdom Metazoa; phylum Arthropoda; class Insecta; order Coleoptera; family Lampyridae; genus Aquatica; species Aquatica leii. The sequence continues at coordinate 170,300,156 of CM069433.1, forward strand.
TAGATGTATGACATTTAGGTGTATTGCGTATCAAAAACGTCAATAATGACGTACACGTAATATGAGCACATAGTTTTATTTTATTGTACTATAGCATGTGTATTCTTATATATTTTTTTAAAATTATAAATAAAAAATAAACAATAAGTTGTATTTTTAAAATTTGAAACCGCAAACGTTATTTTAACACAAGGGTTTGTGTTATTTTTGACGTTTTTGATACGCAACACAGTGAATTGAGTAGTAAAAGTTAAAATTAACTATAACTTATCGACTATGTTTAAAAATTCAGAAAATAAATAATACAAAATGTTTAATATCGTCATTTCTTAGTAATTATGACTATATTTCTTAAAATTGTTTGGTGCTAAATTTGGTAATACGCATAATTTTGAATTGCATTATGAATAAATTTAATTTAAAATATTAGTTATTTCTTTATATAAAAAAATTATATATTTTTCATACGATCCCTGTTTACTATTTATTAATTTTTTTTTAAGATTTTATTTTAATCACACTTACTCTTTTAGTTTTTTTGAGTGTTCAAAAGGTTAATGTAGACACATAAATGGTTTTATACATTGTTTGGTTTCTTTTTCTGCTTTATTTATTGCATTTAACGTATAAACGATTTTTACCGCATTTTTGGTGTGTTATCTATGCTATAAACTTGTTTAACTTCCCCATGCCAGCCCAAATTGAGTTTTTTTAAATTTTTGTTAAAGCTATAATTTTAATTTTTGCAATTTTTATGTTATCTTTATCAATCACTAATTTTAGAAATTAAATTTTAATTTTGTTATATTGGATCTAAAAGTACCATAGTAGCAGATAGTTAGAAAAATGTTATTTTTTTTGGTACTTGAGTGGTAGCTAATACAAATTTTGTAGTTTGATTTAATAATGTTTAATAACTATTTTTTTGGTAAAATAATTTGAATTCTGCAACGATTTTTACTTATTTACAGTAACAATATGGTCTTTTATACTACGCGTTTTAAAAACCTGTTTTTTGAAACCATCCAATAAAAAATAAAAAAATAACGACAGATTTTTGAAATAAATTTTTTTTTTGACGTGTAATGGTCATCTAACCGGGACTGTCCAAATAAGATGATCCTGTTACACAATGCGTATTTACAAAAACATTTATAGCCTTATTGGGCAAATAACTTTTTCACAACGTTTACAGAAGTTCAAAAACTTTGAGCATACTTCATAAAAGTTCGATTGAAATATTTAGCGGTGTAAACTAGGCTTGTTAGCGAATACAATCGGCAATTATTCGTAGCCGTTTCCAATGCTATTCAAGAAATTTAAATTAGACAATTAATAAATACGATGAAATTATTTAACCTCCTAATGGTGTATTTAAGTAAGGTGTTTAAATCCTTCAATTGTAGGAGAATGGCGACAAGAAAACACAACTTAAAGTGTTTTTTGTAGGCAACGTTTCGTGAACAGTGTGTTCACTTCATCAGGCCTCTGTTTAATAAATGAGAAAAAAGACAAAATTAACAAAACATAAATACAGCTCAGGTGTAACAAACAAACTTTTTAAGCAAATAATGAGTTGTAAAAAACTAAACAATACAAATCGTTTACATGAACAAACAACATTAAACCAACAAAACCAAGTCAAATGATATAAAATAGACAAAATACTTACAAAAAAACTAAGAACAAGTAGTGGTGGTCCGCCAACACAGTCGATAACATTTAAACAATAAATTCAAAACAAGGAAACACATAAAAGTTATGAGGCCTGATGAAGTGAACACACTGTTCACGAAACGTTGCGTACAAAAAACACTTTAAGTTGTGTTTTCTTGTCGCCATTCTCCTACAATTGAAGGATTTAAACACCTTACTTAAATACAATTAATAAACATTGACAATAGCAGAAAGTCAAATCGTTTATCTTCAAAAACTTAAAAATCAATATATTTTTATTTTTGAAAGATTTGGAACAGTAAACTGCATTTTATTTTTATACAAACTATTTACATGTGTAAATAAAGGTCTTATATTGAAACAGTGCATTATAAACTTTATTAAGGCTATTTTGTGAACACATTTGACTTTGCACCTATGTGATATCCTATTAATATCATTGTGTGACTATTGCTCTTTAGTTTTAATCACATGTGTTTATAAGAAACCTATCAATCTTTTATTGTGAATTAATTTTCTTAAAAAACCAAAACTGTATCAAAACAAATTACCTACTTTTTTATTTAATATAAACAGTTACATGCAAGTAATAAATGAATATAACATAAAAGTCATTAAAAAACAATATTTTCATAAATCGGTAATGTTTGAGATTTGTTGACATTTAAAACCTTGACCAACCATAACTTTAATGTGTGATAGTTTAAGTAGCGATTTGTCACATTTGCTTTTGCAATAACTCGAACCGTCAACTGACGATTTATATTGATGACAATAAAAATATTCTTACATAATGAATATCATTAAATGTGAATTTGTTTACTTTCTAACAAATTTTAATAAAGAGAAAACAGTGGGAATTGATCAACATATCAAATATTTTGACCTGGTAATCTATGCTTATACGTCCTCCTGCGTGATTAAGGTTTGTATTAAATTAGATTTAAAATTAATTTATCATTAATTTACATATTTCTTTCGTCAGCATATCAAACATGAAAATTAAAAACATAATTTAAAAATTTAAGTTCAATGATAATCATTTTTTTTTGAAAATTATTAAAAAGGTTATTTTGCTAGTAGTATAGAAATAATATCATCTCCAACGATCATAAAGTATTAGTATAAAATTTATTTAAAGCGAGTGCAGAATTTGGTTTTTAACAAGAATCGTTCTGCTGCAGTTTACGAATTCGTTAGTAACACAAATCGCTTAGGTAACGAGAAAATAGCTCTGTTAGTGTGTTTCAAAATTATCACAAAGAAACGATTAATTATTTATGCTACATAAAAAAATTACAAACTATATTACAACATCAATTAGGATTTTCAAAGCCTTTTGGTCACACTTACAATTCCGATAAATGATAAATACCTTGACTTAATTTAATACGATCCTTGGTGATGGATCTCAAAAGCAACGTCAAATTAACGTGCGGTAAATTTGAAAAGACGAACAATTACAAGCGAAGAGACTTTCAAGTGGTAGTCGGTGGTTAAAACGTTTAATTTTTTTTAAACTGCAAGATAGTGTATAACGATACAAGAAACCCACTACACTTAAAACAATGTTTAAACCATGAATTAGTAAAATTTCATGTTTTAGCAGTTTAAAGCATAACATCGGTACAAGTGGTAAAAATTGCTGCCGCAACTCTCACCCTATAATTATCTTATTCCCACTTCTCACTTAAATTTATTTATACAATACTCACAAAATTTTATCCACCTCCACTGAAGACGAAAACTATGATGTAAGTTTTAAAAGAACGAAACTAAAATTTATGACATAATTTTCTTATAACTGAGGTAAAATGATTTCACAAAAATGTGCCCATAACAAATTTAAACTGAATCGTTAGTTCTCGAAAGCCAATAAGACCTGTTTCCAATAAACTAACCAACAAGGAAAACGTTTAACCCTTCGTTTCACGTTTCATGTTGTTGCAGATTTGCTACAAATATTTTACCTCCCATAAATTTTGATATTAAGTAACTATTTATGGTGTAGCTAATTTGCGAAAAACTATACAGTATACATAATTTGATATTTTATACATAGGTGGCTATGCAGAAAGTTGTAGAAAATTGAAATAATTGTGTGCTCAGTTTTGACAGGTGAATAACCTTCAAAGCGTAGTTGACAACTATACACATTTTACTGGAATTAGTCAATTTATTGCTAAAAAAGTTGTAAAGGTATGTATTTACATTGTCAATAAATAATACAGTAGTTTTACACTTCATAGTAATTACGTTAGCTGATAAAACGACGTGTTGCATATGTGGAACATTGTGGACATCAGTAGTAATGTAAATCGTGTTTTTAGATGTGGAATGACAGAAAGCCCTCATCGGGAGCAGAGTTTCAGCAAACTATTGATAACTTAGATGCAAACGAAGATGAATATGAAGACTTTTCTGATACTGATATTATTGCTGACCCAGAGTATGTCCCAGAGGCCGACAACGATGATGAACAAAATCCAGTTAGTGAAAATGCTGCTAATTTGGAAAATGTTAAAATAGGCATCGGTGATCAATTTATCATGGAGGTAGTAGAAACTAAGCACGTTGAGCAAGGGAATATACAATGTTCAACATCTGCAGGCATTACAAAGGAATCGTCAAACCGGATTATTTGGCAAAAAGACATTTGGTAATGATGCAGTATTAGTTTGGGGCAAATCCAATCTTTCAAAGGAATTGCTGGACTTGGAGACTCCATATACATGTTTCAAATATTTCAACACTGACCAATTTTTAAAGAAACAGTAGTCTCTATAGTGTGCAAAAGTATTTAAATAAACCCCTAAATATTTCTGTACAAGACGTTTCAAAATTTCAAGGTATATATGTCTGTATCTACATTATCACGATCACACTGCTATTGGAGACATGTTGGTATACCTAATATAAAACATAGTATGACTATCAATCGGTTTGAAGCCATAAAGGCAAATTTACATTTCAATAATAACGAAACGATGTTAGATCGCAGCGTAGAAAAATTCGATAGCTTGCACAAATTCAGACCCCTTTGTCAGCGATTTGTTTCAGTTTCCTTAAAACAGGAATTGTCTATAGATAAGTGGGGATTTAAACTGTTTATGCTATGCGGAATTAAAGGTTTTTGTTATAATTTTGAGATCTACCAAGGTTCCAACAACTACTTTACAAAGGTAAAGAAAGGAAAGCCTGATTTAAGATTAAGTGCAAATATTGTAGTGAGACTTGCTCAAGTGATACCAAAGAATTTCAATCAGCAACTATACTGTGACAATTATTACACATCAGTCCCATTATTGGCACACATGACTAGCCAAGGCATATACATGCTAGGTAGTGTGCGTAGAAATAGAATTCCACACAACAATCTTACTAATGAAAAAGAATTCAAAAAAATGCCTCGTGGAACGTCTGAAAAGTACATGACTAATGTGGACGGTGTCGATCTGAGCTTAGTTGCTTGGAAAGACAATGAAGTGGTGCACATGTTGTCTTCTTGTCATACCAATTTCAAAAGTCAAAAGGTTTGACAAAAAACTAAAGGAAAAAGTAGAAATTAATCGTCTAAATGTTGAACAAGAATGCAACAAGCATATGGGAGAGGTTGATTTACTTGATAGTTTCATTGGTTGTTACAAAATTCCACTTCGATAAAAAAAGTGGTACCTTAGGATATTTTTCCATTTATTAGATGTGAACACAATAAATACTTGGCTTTTATATAAAAGGGTAAGAAAAGAACGAAGTTTATCTTCAACTACAAAACAATTGAATTTACGGGAATTTCGATTAGAAGTGGCAAAATGTTTGTGCCTAATAGGCTCCAACAATCTAACAAAATAGTTCCCAAGTAGAACAGCATATAAGGGATAAACGTTGTAAAGAACCAGCAGCTCACGTTCCACCAAAAAATGTACGTTTGGACAAAAGTTCGCATTGGATAACATATGAAGGGAAGCGACTAAGATGCTAATTAACCAATTGCAAAGGATTCACCCATTTCAAGTGTGTGAAATGTGCAGTGCATTTGTGTCTTACAAAACATAAAAATTGTTTTAAATCTATCCATGAATAAGTTCCTATTAATTACCATCTAGGTTGCCATGGTGCTGCATATTTGCAACAAATGTATTTTTTTAGTTTAATTAAAAACTATTGAGTTTGGATTCTTTTATTTTTCTTATAATCTATAACACAAAATGACATCAAAAATATTTTTTTTCCAAAAAATTAAAATCATGAAATAAAGAGTTAAAATAAATACTGCAAACTGCATGATTTTTTAAGCTCAAATACTAAGAAACGTATCCATAAATTAACAAAAGTTTAGTTATTAGAAAAAGTAAATTTAAAACAATACACAAAAACTTCAAACTATAGAGCTTTAGAATTTTCTACGAAGTTTAAAACCTACTATAAATTTATACTTTGTGGTAAGAAGTAGAAGATTTTAGTAGGTTTACTGCCACTATTTTTATTACATCAATATAGTACTCGTCGCCTACGCTACTGTTTCTCCCAAAACTCGAGGCTGGACGTTTACTTTTTGTTTGTTTATTGAATGTTGTTATATTGGTGTGTTATACCTTGTCTGTTTATTTTGGTCTTGTTTGTTTGGGTTGTATTGCTTTTTTCAGTTGTTTGTAATGTCAAAACTGTTTACGTAGTATACATTTATCACTAGAAAAAATTAATTTAAGAAGCTATTATTATTTACTTCATATTTTATTAAAATTAAATCGATATGTTAATTAAAGTGGTTTACACTTTTCAAATAATTATATTACAATGTTGTGTTAGTATTAACGACTCGAGTTGTTATAAATTCTTGATGTTTTGATTGTCTTACGTAAAATAATCAATATAAGTAAATTATTTTAGTTTGCAATGCGTTAAAAAGTTGCATTTCAAATGGAAAAAAATTTTAGATATGTTATAGACCCGTTACTTAAAATAATGTGTTTGATCGGATACTTTAATATATTTTTAACAAAAAGTTGGTATACTGCTTGGAACTTCGGTTTTAAATTACTAATGCTGATGATATGCATTGTACATTATTGCTTAGTTCCCAGGGTTGCAATAATACATATGAGTGATCTTGTGATAGAGTTCATAAAAACATATAATTATTTGATTATAATAAATTGTCTAATTATGTCGCATTTACAGAAAAAACGAATAATACGTATAATAGAAATTGTAATCAGCATTGATATTTTATTAAAAACTTATACAAAGAAGAATCTTGATTATGCAAAATCTAGAAAAAAGCTGATTTTATCTATGATTTTTTGGTGCATGCTTCAATTATTAAATATTTTTTCCGGAAATTTTTCAGCATATTTAGACAATATCAGCCGTTCTAAATTTTATTCTACTGACTTATATATTTTAGCTTTACTTTTTAATGGAAGTACAAATTTGTTGATGTTATTTATTCTGTCAGAGTTAAAATTAAGAATATACAAAGTACATTTACTTGGAAATATATTATGTGTTACACAATTAAAGCCACAAACTACTTTAAAGTTGGTAAAACTTGTTTATAATATGGTATTGACGGTGGCAAAGGAGATAATCAGCATTTTCCAATTTTCGATGTTACTTCAACTATGTATGTACACAATATATGTCGTTTTCAATTGCTTCTGGGTTAGTAGTGGTTCGTATAATGAAACATCAATATTCTATCTTGCATACGGTGGTGCAAGTGTATGGGCATTTGTACTCACTGTAGATGCGTTTTTAATTATATACTTCTTTGCTACATTTGCTGATAAGGTAAGCTGTATACTATTTTTTGTTTGGTGTTTACTTTTGTTTATATGTTTATTATCAAATGTTGAAAATTTTATTTTGATATGTTTTTTTTGTAACTTAATCTGCAAGATTGCGTATGACGATACGAATAACCTACTGCACTTAAAACAATGTTTAAACCATGAATTAGACAAAAGCGTACATTACGAAATAGAGTATAGTTAGTCCCTTAGTAAAATTTCATGTTTTAGCAGTTTAAAACATAATATTGGTACAAGAGGTAAAGATTGCTGCTGCAACTCTTCCCCTCTTAGTATCGAAATCCCCCTTTTTACTCAAATTTATTTTTACACCGATACTTATAAAATTTTGTCAACCTCCACTGAAGGCAAAAACTATGACGTATTAGTTTTAAAAGAACGAAACTAAAATGTTTGACGCAATTTTTTCATAAATGAAGCAAAAAAAATTTTTAAAAATGTCCCCATAACGAATTGAAACTGAACAGATACTTCTCGAAAGACCTGTTTCCAGTAACATAACCAACAAAGAAAACGTTTATAATAAATACTGCATACTGTATGATTTTTGAAGCTTAAATAATAATAAACGTGTCCATAAATTAACCTTAAGAAAATAAAAGTGTTGAGTTATCAGAAAAGATATATTAAAAGCATACAAAAAATTGGGATTTTAGAACTTAAGGATTTTGTGCGAAGTTGAAAATCTACTCTAAATTTATACTTTGCTACGAAGCAACTACAGTCATGTTCAAAAAAATTTGATTACAAAACGAAATAAAAATGTGATAAATCTAAATTTGTTATAAAAGACCACATAACGGAAATTTAAAATAACTTGAAATGAAAAATGTGAATACCGGGACATTTGCAAAAAAAATCGACAAATTTAACGCAACGGTGACAAAGTGGTCATACGAAGACGTATCATCGAGAACTTTTGTTGACTTACCTTTAACGGAGAAATTTTTTTTGCATCTTTTCTTGTTCGAGATTTTTCCTTTATAAGAAATGACAAAAATTTTTTTTGCCATATTACATAGATTTCGGTGTTAAAACAGTGTAAACTAATAATCTTGTTGTTCTTTATATTTATCTGTTTATTATAATACGAGGTATACGACGTACAAAATTTATTTCTTGTGGTTACATTTGTGATTTTTTTACATGTTTTTTTTCTTGTTTTGCTTAGCTTTAGAACTGACATTCTTTTTATTAAATTAATATAGTACTCATCGTCTACGCTACTGTTTTTCCCGAAACTCGAAGCTGGGCGTTTACTTTTATTTATGCAATTTTTTTTGTTTACTCAATGTTGTTAAATTGGTGTGTTATTGTTTTTTTTTTCAATTTTGCCACTACAAAAAAACTGGCGTGGTCCCCACACGACTTTCCTATAAGGAATAATGAAGGAACGTATACATATTTTTTTAAAGTTATGTTGTCATAAAACCATTTTGGAGCGATATGTACACGTTTGTATTGATTTCCTAGCATGCTATGATTTTTTTGAATTTTTTCTCCTCGATTTCATTAAGATCCTATCGAATAAACCTTATATTTGCTCGCCTCGATATTACTTACCCCTTTAGTAAATCAGTAAAAAAAAATCGTCGCAGGAAGCATTCGAAACTAAATTATATTTGTGAATTCATTTAAATTACAAATTAAATAACTGATAAACTGTTAATGTTTTTCATTTGAATAAATACATAATGAGGATCTCACACAATATAGACAAAATTTACTAAATGAGGCTGGCAATACGTTTGGATATCGTAATTCATGGTCACATGATGAAAACGTTTACGTTAAAGTGAACAATAAAATTCAGATAATCAAAAGCATGCCCGATATTATTAATATGCAGAAATTAGAAAATAAGCAAAGAAGACCACTGCCTTCTACAAATTGAAATAAATTTTGAGTTTTTTTATTTTACATCATATTTTATTTGGTTGTTTAAATATAAGGTTATTTTGTAATTTTAGAAATTTTCCGCTCTGTTAAATATTAATAGTAGATTTAATTTTGACTAGTGAAAGTATCTAAATAACATATTAGTAATTATTGTCATTATTATAATCCTTTTTGTGTTGTTTGAATTTAGCTAACCCTTTATTGTTTTTAGAAACATCAAAACAATATTATTAATAACTATGGTTTTAAGAATTGCACACTTAAATATTAGATCCTTTAGCACCGGATTTAAAGATTTTGGGTATAAAGTGTTAAGTTGTGATTTTGATATAATAGCAGTATCAGAAACATTGTTGAATCCGAACATTCCCAGCAATTTATACTACATCGAAGGTTACAGGTTCGTTAGAAAAGATCGTTCAAGTCATGGTGGTGGTCTAGCTTTTTATATACATAATAATCTTAAGTATTCATTTATAAGTTCTGAAAATAATTCACATTTTGAACAGTATAGATTTCATTCAAAGCAAATAGATTGACAATTGCCGTTGGTCTTATCTATCGATCAACTCGTACAGAACATGACGATTTTTTTAATTCTCTAGAGGACATGTTTACTTCTGTAATACCTTGTAGTGATCACTTTCTTTGTGTTGGAGATTTCAATATAAACTTCTTAGATATTCGTAATACTAATACTTTAAAATTTTTAGATCTGCTAGATACTTATGGACTAATTATTGTTTCAAATGAAGAATTGGTAACAGACTGTGGCGTCATACCTATGCATGAAATCTCAGACCATTCTCTGGTTTTCTGTTCCTTACTGTTTGACATTATGACTATTCGAATGAAGTCGGCTCTAAAATAATCTACTTTAACAACAATCTGTTAAATCTGTTTGATTTGTTTACCCCTATCAAGACAGCACGCCTTACAAAACCTAAAGCTCTTTGGCTAGACGTAAAAAAACTCATAAGCAATATAAATCAAGCTTACTCTAAATTTAAAAGAAGCAAAAGCGCAGCCGACTGGAATTATTATAAACAATTACATAACCTTATTACGACTACCGTTAGACAAGAAAAAAAGAAATATTTTAATCATTGCATTAAAACCAACAAAACATGCTAATGGAAAACTCTAAAATGAATGAATATTTACACTAAATCATCGATATCAATACCTACAGAATTAGGTGACGTAAATTCAATTGATGATTACTTTACTAATAAAATAAATAAAACTAAAATCCCTGCTGATCGGGAACCGATAAAGTTTTATAATACCAACGTCAAGCTGAAGCAATATATTCCATTTAAATTTCAATCTATATCTGAAATAGATTTAATAAATATATTATCCAGAATCAAAAGTAACTCTGTTGGTGCTAATGGAATTAGTATTACTATGATCACTTTATGCTGTCCTTTCCTGTTTCCTTACTTGTTACATATAGTTAATAGTTGTATAGAAAGAAACTGCTTCCTCTTAATATGGAAAAATGCTTATATTTTGCCAATACCCAAAAAGACTAATGCTGAAAATCTACATGACCTTAGGTCCATAAGTATCTTACCAGTTCTGTCTAAAATCTTAGAACGGGTATTAGAAAAACAAATGAAAAAATATGTAGATTTCTATAAATTTCTGCCCAAATTTCAATCTGGTTTCAGGACTGGCCATAGCTGTTCTACTGCCCTCTCTTACGTAATAGATGATATCATGAGTGCAACTGATAAAAATCTTCTCACTGTTAATGTACTACTCTTAAGCTTTCGAAATGTTAGATCATGACCTATTACTATCATTTTTACATTATATTAGATTTGATAGTACAGCTACTGTGATGATACGTAGTTTTCTGTCAAACCGAACTCAACATGTAAAATTAAAAAACAACACTGTCAAAACTAAATATCATTTATATGCTGACGACACTCGGTTATATTTTTCATTTGATCTATCTGGAGTAAATGATGCAATAAATAATATTAATAATGGTCTGAATAACCTAATTAGGAAGTTCAAAAAATTTTGTTTGGCAATAAATGCTTCTAAATCCGTAGTTATGCTATTTGGCAAAACTCGCATTAAGAATTTGGTCTTGCCTATTTTAAATATCAACATAGATAATCAAGTGATCCTTGTTAAACAGGAATGCAAGAATTTGGGATTATTTACGATTCAAAAAACATGTTGGTAATTGCATTTGTAAAGCTTGCACCAATTTAAAATTGCTATATATTTATAGACACACTCTAACTCATGTTGCAAAATTTAATTTGACAAACACTTTGGTACTGTCGCACTTTAATTACGCTGATTCCGTCTATGGTTTATGTTTTGTCAGCATTTCTATTAAATAGTATCAACGAGTTCAAAATATTTATTTGGTTTGAGGAAGTATGATCGGGTTTCGAGAAAACTAAATGAACTTCGATGGCTCAATATAGAAAAAATTTCTTTCTAACATTATCATTATTACATATCCGATTTATAATTTAAAATAAATTCCATATATAATCCTAGGTTCGAATTCTGCCTACGATAATTTTTTTAAGAAAAAAATACCATATCAAGAAGGAAAAGCACATTACGTTAAACAATAACAATTTTTCTCTATATTTTCTTTTGGATTGTTTATATACGGAGTGCTGCATCTTATTTACATTATCTTTGGATGTACCTACGATAACGCTCAAACTAAAAGTCCTAATAACTTGAAATTTGCTATGGAGCTGGCTGTTCATATTCTCTCGGTTTTATCAAAAAATGGGTCTGATAAAGAAACTGAAAGTAGGTGTATCGGCCATTTTTAACAGTTTTTTTAATATAATTTTGTACGTATGTAAATTATTCGAATTATTTTACAGTTTCTTATAGATTTATTTCTTCCTAACAATTTATTCAAATAAATGTATTTTCTAAAATTAACAGTTTATTAGATATTCGATTTATAATTTAAAATGAATTCACAAATATAACATAGTTTCGAATTCTGCCTGCAACAATTTTTTTTCTGATTTACTAAAGGTGTAAGTAATATCGAGGCGCACAAATATAAGAATTAATCGATATGATCTTAATAAAATCGAGGAGAAAATTTTCAAAAAAATTATAGCATGATAAGAAATCAATACAAACCTGTAAGTATCACTTCAAAATGGTTTTATGAGAACATATCCTTAAAAAAATATGTAGACATTTCTTCATCATTTCTTTTAGGAAAGTCGTGTGGTGACCACGCCAGTTTTTTCTGATCCAGGAGACTTTGAAACGTAAAATTATGCAATAATTTTTTTTAAATTGCGATCGCTATACTTTCCTTATAGGAAATTAATTAGTTTAAGAAACTATTATTATTGACTTCATATTTCATTAAAATTTAATCCAGATGTTAATTAAAGTGGTTTACAATTTTCAAATAATTATATTACAAAGTTGTGTTAGTAATAACGTATCGAGCTCTTATAAATTCTTGATGTTTTGAGTCTTACGTAAAATAATCTTATAAATTAATGTATGTTAATATAAGCAGATTATTTTAGATTGCAATGCGTTAAAAAATTGAATTTGTAATGGAAAAAAATTTTAGATATGCTATAGACCCACTACTTAAAATAATGTGTTTAATCGGATACTTTAATATATTTTTAATAAAAAGTTGGTATTCTACTTGGAACTTCGGTTTTAAATTACTATTGCTGATCATATGCATTGTACATTATTGCTTAGTTCCTAAGACTTCAATAATGCATATAAGTAGTCTTGTGATAGAGTTCATAAAAACATATAATTATTTGATTATAATAAATTGTCTAATTATGTCGCATTTGCAGAAGAAACGAATAATACGTATAATAGAAATTGTAATCAGCATTGATATTTTAATAAAAACTTATACAAAGAAGAATCTTGATTATGCAAAATCTAGAAAAAAGCTGATTTTATCTATGATTTTTTGGTGCATACTTCAATCATTCAGTAGTTTTTGCGGACTTTTTTCAGCGTATTTAGACAATATCAGCCATTCTACATTTTATTCTTCTGACTTGTATGTTTTAACTTTATTTTTAAATGGAAGTACAAATTTTTTTATGTTATTTATTCTGTCAGAGTTAAAATTAAGAATATACAAAGTACATTTGTTTGGAAATATGTTACGTGTTACACAGTTAAATCCACAAACTACTTTAAAGTTGGTAAAACTTGTTTATAATATGGTATTGACGGTGGCAAAGGAGATAATCAGCATTTTCCAATTTTCGATGTTACTTCAACTATGTATGTACACAATATATGTCGTTTTCAATTGCTTCTGGATTAGTAGTGGTTCGTATAATGAAACATCAATATTCTATGTTGCATACGTTGGTGCAACTGCATGGGCATTTGCACTTACTGTAGATGCGTTTTTAATTATATACTTCTTTGCTACATTTGCTGACAAGGTAAGCTGTATAATATTTTTTGTTTGGTGTTTACTTTTGTTTATATGTTTATTATCAAATGTTGAAAATTTTATTTTCATATGTTTTTTTTTGTAACTTAATCTGCAAGATTGCGTATGACGATACGAAAAACCTACTACACTTAAAATAATGTTTAAACCATTAATTAGACAAAAGCGTACATTACGAAATAACGTACAGTTAGTCCCTTAGTAAAATTTCATGTTTTAGCAGTTTAAAACATAATATTGGTACAAGTGGTAAAGATTGCTGTTGCTCTTTCCCTTTTACTATCGAAGTCCCCCTTTTCATTCAAATTTATTTTTCCACCGATACTTATAAAATTTTGTCAACCTCCACTGAAGGCAAACACTGTGACGTATTAGTTTTAAAAGAAAGAAACTAAAATGTTTGACGCAATTTTTTCATAAATGAAGCAAAAAAAAATTTTAAAAATGTCCCCATAACGAATTGAAACTGAACAGATACTTCTCGAAAGACCTGTTTCCAGTAACATAACCAACAAAGAAAACGTTTATAATAAATACTGCATACTGTATGATTTTTGAAGCTTAAATAATAATAAACGTGTCCATAAATTAACCTTAAGAAAATAAAAGTGTTGAGTTATCAGAAAAGATATATTAAAAGCATACAAAAAATTGGGATTTTAGAACTTAAGGATTTTGTGCGAAGTTGAAAATCTACTCTAAATTTATACTTTGCTACGAAGCAACTACAGTCATGTTCAAAAAAATTTGATTACAAAAGGAAATAAAAACGCGATAAATCAAAATTTGTTATAAAAGGCCACATAACGGAAATTTAAAATAATTTGAAATGAAAAGTGTGAATACCGGGACAATTGCAAAAAAAATGGAGAAATTTAACGCAACGGTGACAAAGTCGTCATCCGAAGACGTATCATCGAGAACTTTTGTTGACTTACCTTTAACGGAGGACTTTTTTTTGCATGTTTTTCTGTTCGAGACTTTTCTTTATAAGAAATGACAAAAACTTTATTTTGCCTTATTACATAGATTTCGGTGTTAGAATATTGTAAACTAATAATTTTGTTGTTCTTTATATTTATCTGCTTCTCATAATACGGGGTATACGACGTACAAAATTTGTTTGTTGTGGTTACATTTGTGATTTTCTTGCATGTTTCTTTTCTTGTTTTGCTTAGGTTTAGAACTAACATTATTTTTATTATATTAATATAGTACTCATGGTCTACGCTATTCTTCCGAAACTCGAGGCTGGACGTTTACTTTTATTGATGTAACTTTTTGTTTGTTTATTGAATATTGTTATATTGGTGTGTTATTGCTTTTTTTAGTTGTTTGTAATGTGAAAACTATTTATACATTTATCACTACAAAAAAAACTGATGTGGTCACCACACGACTTTCCTATAAGGAATGATGAAGGAATGTCTACATATTTTTTAAGGTTACGTTGTCATAAAACCATTTTGAAGTGATATTTACACGTTTGTATTGATTTCCTAGCATGCTATAATTTTTTTGAAATTTTTCTCCTCGATTTCATTAGGATCCTATGGACTAAACCTTATATTTGTGCGCCTCGATATTACTTACCCCTTTAGTAAATCAGTAAAAAAATCGTCACAGGTAGAATTCGAAACTAAATTATATTTGTGAATTCATTTAAATTACAAATTAAATATCTGATAAACTGTTAATGTTAGAAATTTTTTCATTTGAATAAATACATAATGAGAATCTCACACAATATAGACAAAGTTTACTAAATGAGCTTACACAAGCTTACTAATGAAAAAGAATTTAAAAAAATCCCTCGTGGAACGTCTGAAGAGTACATGAATAATGTGGACGGTGTCGATCTGAGCTTAGTTGCTTGGAAAGACAATGAAGTGGTGCACATGTTGTCTTCTTGTCATAGTGAATTACCAATTTCAAAAGTCTAAAGGTTTGACAAAAAACTAAAGGAAAAAGTAGAAATTAATTGTCCAAATGTTGAACAAGAATACAACAAGTATATGGGAGAGGTTGATTTACTTGATAGTTTCATTGGTTGTTACAAAATTCTACTTCGATCAAAAAAGTGGTACCTTAGAATATTTTTCCATTTGTTAGATGTGAACACAATAAATACTTGGCTTTTATATAAAAGGGTAAGAAAAGAACGAAGTTAATCTTCAACTACAAGACCATTGAATTTATGGGAATTTTGATTAGAAGTGGCAAAATGTTTGTGCCTAATAGGGTCCAACAATCTAACAAAAAAGTAAAGACCAAGTTCCCAAGTAGAACAGCATATAGGTGCTAAACGTTGTAAAGAACCAGCAGCTCATGTTCCACCAAAAACTGTACGTTTGGACAAAAGTTCGCATTGGATAACATATGAAGGGAAGCGACTAAGATGCTAATTACCCAATTGCAAAGGATTCACTAATTTCAAGTGTGTGAAATGTACAGTACATTTGTGTCTTACAAAAGATAAAAATTGTTTTAAATCTTTCCATGAATAAGTTCCTATTAATTACTATCTAGGTTGCCATGGTGCTGCATATTTGCAATAGATGTATTTTTTTAGTTTGATTAAAAACTATTGAGTTTGGTTTTTTTTATTTTTATTATAATCTATAACACAAATTTTTTTTATTTCCAAAAAATTAAAATCATGAAATAAATAGTTAAAATAAGTACTGCAAACTGCATGATTTTTTAAGCTCAAATTCTAAGAAACGTATCCATAAATTAACAAAAGTTGAGTTATTAGAAAAAGTAAAATTAAAACATTACACAAAAACTTCGAACTATAGAGCTTTAGAATTTTCTACAAAGTTTAAAACCTACTATAAATTTATACTTTGTGGTAAGAAGTAGAAGATTTTAGTAGGTTTACTGCCACTATTTTTATTACATCAATATAGTACTCGTCGCCTACGCTACTGTTTCTCCCAAAACTCGAGACTGGACGTTTACTTTTTGTTTGTTTATTGAATGTTGTTATTGTGTTATACCTTGTCCGTTTATTTTGGTCTTGTTTGTTTGGGTTGTATTGCTTTTTTCAGTTGTTTGTAATGTCAAAACTGTTTACGTAGTAAACATTTATCACTAGAAAAATTTAATTTAAGAAGCTATTATTATTTACTTCATATTTCATTACAATTAAATCGATATGTTAATTAAAGTGGTTTACACTTTTCAAATGATTATATTACAATGCTGTGTTAGTATTAACGACTCGAGTTGTTATAAATTCTTGATGTTTTCATTGTTTTACGTAAAATAATCAATATAAGCAAATTATTTTAGTTTGCAATGCGTTAAAAAATTGCATTTGAAATGGAAAAAAATTTTAGATATGCTATAGACCCGTTACTTAAAATAATGTGTTTAATCGGATACTTTAATATATTTTTAACAAAAAGTTGGTATTCTGCTTGGAACTTCGGTTTTAAATTACTAATGCTGATGATATGCATTGTACATTATTGCTTAGTTCCCAGGGTTGCAATAATACATATGAGTGATCTTGTGATAGAGTTCATAAAAACATATAATTATTTGATTATAATAAATTGTCTAATTATGTCGCATTTACAGAAAAAACGAATAATACGTATAATAGAAATTGTAATCAGCATTGATATTTTAATAAAAACTTATACAAAGAAGAATCTTGATTATGCAAAATCTAGAAAAAAGCTGATTTTATCAATGATTTTTTGGTGCATACTTCAATTATTAAATATTTTTTCCGGAAATTTTTCAGCATATTTAGACAATATCAGCCGTTCTAAATTTTATTCTACTGACTTATATATTTTAGCTTTACTTTTTAATGGAAGTACAAATTTGTTGATGTTATTTATTCTGTCAGAGTTGAAATTAAGAATATACAAAGTACATTTACTTGGAAATATATTATGTGTTACACAATTAAAGCCACAAACTACTTTAAAGTTGGTAAAACTTGTTTATAATATGGTATTGACGGTGGCAAAGGAGATAATCAGCATTTTCCAATTTTCGATGTTACTTCAACTATGTATGTACACAATATATATCGTTTTCAATTGCTTCTGGGTTAGTAGTGGTTCGTATAATGAAACATCAATATTCTATCTTGCATACGGTGGTGCAAGTGTATGGGCATTTGTACTCACTGTAGATGCGTTTTTAATAATATACTTCTTTGCTACATTTGCTGACAAGGTAAGCTGTATACTATTTTTTGTTAGGTGTTTACTTTTGTTTATATGTTTATTATCAAATGTTGAAAATTTTATTTTGATATGTTTTTTTTGTAACTTAATCTGCAAAATTGCGTATGACGATACGAAAAACCTACTACACTTAAAACAATGTTTAAACCATGAATTAGACAAAAGCGTACATTACGAAATAAAGTATAGTTAGTCCCTTAGTAAAATTTCTTGTTTTAGCAGTTTAAAATATAATATTGGAACAAGTGGTAAAGATTGCTGCTGCAACTCTTCCCCTCTTAGTATCGAAATCCCCCTTTTTACTCAAATTTATTTTTACACCGATACTTATAAAATTTTGTCAACCTCCACTGAAGGCAAAAACTATGACGTATAATTTTTGAAAGAACGAAACTAAAATGTTTGACGTAATTTTTTCATAAACGAGTCAAAAGTATTTCTTAAAAATGTCTCCATAACGAATTGAAACTGAACAGATATTTCTCGAAAGACCTGTTTCCAGTAACATAACCAACAAAGAAAACGTTTATAATCAATACTGAAAACTGTATGATTTTTAAATATAAGGTTATTTTGTAATTTTAGAAATTTTCCGCTCTGTTAAATATTAATAGTAGATTTAATTTTGACTAGTGAAAGTATCTAAATAACATATTAGTAATTATTGTCATTATTATAATCCTTTTTGTGTTGTTTGAATTTAGCTAACTTCTTATTGTTTTTAGAAACATCAAAACAATATTATTAACAACTATGGTTTTAAGAATTGCACACTTAAATATTAGATCCTTTGGCACCGGATTTAAAGATTTTGGGTATAAAGTGTTAAGTTGTGATTTTGATATAATAGCAGTATCAGAAACATTGTTGAATCCGAACATTCCCAGCAATTTATACTACATCGAAGGTTACAGGTTCGTTAGAAAAGATCGTTCAAGTCATGGTGGTGGTCTAGCTTTTTATATACATAATAATCTTAAGTATTCATTTATAAGTTCTGAAAATAATTCACATTTTGAACAGTATAGATTTTGTTCAAAGCAAATAGATTGACAATTGCCGTTGGTCTTATCTATCGATATACTCGTACAGAACATGACGATTTTTTTAATTCACTAGAGGACATGTTTACTTCTGTAATACCTTGTAGTGATCACTTTATATAATAATACTAATACTTTAAAATTTTTAGATCTGCTAGATACGTATGAACTAATTATTGTTTCAAATGAAGAATTGGTAACAGACTGTGGCGTCATACCTATGCATGAAATCTCAGACCATTCTCTGGTTTTCTGTTCTTTACTGTTTGACATTATGACTATATGAATGAAATCGACTCTAAAATAATCTACTTTAACAACAATCTGTTAAATCTGTTTGATTTGTTTACCCCTATCAAGACAGCACGCCTTACAAAACCTAAAGCTTCTTGGCTAGATGTAAAAAAACTCATAAGCAATAGAAATCAAGTTTACTCCAAATTTAAAAGAAGCAAAAGCGCAGCCGACTGGAATTATTATAAACAATTACATAACCTTATTACGACTACCGTGAGACAAGAAAAAAATAAATATTTTAATCATTGCATTAAAACCAACAAAATATGCTTATGGAAAACTTTTAAATTAATGAATATTTACACTAAATCATCGATATCAATACCTACAAAATTAGGTGACGTAAATTCAATTGATGATTACTTTACTAATGAAATAAATAAAACTAAAATCCTTGCTGATCGGGAACCGATGAAGTTTTATAATACCAACGTCAAGCTGAAGCAAAATATTCCTTTTAAAATTCAATCTATATCTGAAATAGATTTAATAAATATATTATCCAAAATCAAAAGTAACTCTGTAGGTGCTAATGGAATTAGTATTACTATGATCACTTTATGCTGTCCTTTCCTGTTTTCTTACTTGTTACATATAGTTAATAGTTGTATAGAAAGAAACTGCTTCCTCTTAATATGGAAAAATGCTTATATTTTGCCAATACTCAAAAAGACTAATGCTGAAAATCTACATGACCTTAGGTCCATAAGATAGATTTCTATAAATTTCTGCCCAAATTTCAATCTGGTTTCAGGACTGGCCATAGCTGTTCTACTGCCCTCTCTTACGTAATAGATGAAATCATGAGTGCAACTGATAAAAATCTTCTCACTGTTAATGTACTTTTAGACTACTCTAATGCTTTCGAAATGTTAGATCATGACATATTACTATCATTTTTACATTATATTAGATTTGATAGTACAGCTACTGTGATGATACGTAGTTTTTTGTCAAACCGAACTCAACATGTAAAAATAAAAAACAACACTGTCAATACTAAATATCATTTATATGCTGACGACACTCAGTTATATTTCTCATTTGATCTATCTGGAGTATATGATGCAATAAATAATATTAATAATGGTCTGAATAACCTGATTAGGAATTTCAAAAAATTTTGTTTGGCAATAAATGCTTCTAAATCCGTAGTTATGCTATTTGGCAAAACTCGCATTAAGAATTTGGTCTTGCCTATTTTAAATATCAACATAGATAATCAAGTGATCCTTGTTAAACAGGAATGCAAGAATTTCGGATTATTGGTAGACGATAATTTACGTTTCAAAAAACATGTTGGTAATTCCATTTGTAAAGCTTGCACCAATTTAAAATTGCTATATATTCATAGATACACTCTAACTCATGTTGCAAAAGTTAATTTGACAAACACTTTGGTACTGTCGCACTTTAATTACGTTGATTCCGTCTATGGTTTATGTTTTGACAGCATTTCTATTAAATAGTATCAACGAGTTCAAAATATTTAATTGGTTTGAGGAAGTATGATCATGTTTCGAGAAAACTAAATGAACTTCGATGGCTTAATATAGAAAATTTTTCTTTCTAACATTATCATTATTAGATATCTGATTTATAATTTAAAATGAATTCCATATATAATCCTAGGTTCGAATCCTGCCTACGACAACTTTTTTAAGAAAAAATTCCATATCTTGAAGGACTTATTTAAATTATCTTTGGATGTACCCACGATAACGCTCGAACTAAAAGTCCTAATAACTTGAAATTTGGTATGGAGCTAGCTTTTCATATTTTCTCGGTTTTATCAAATGGGTCTGATAAAGAAACTGGAAGTAGGTGTATCGGCCATTTTTAACAGTTTTTTTATATAATTTTGTACGTATGTAAATTATTCGAATTATTTTACAGTTTCTTATAGATTTATTTCTTCCTAACAATTTATTCAAATAAATTTATTTTCTAAAATTAACAGTTTATTAGATATTCGATTTATAATTTAAAATGAATTCACAAATATAATATAGTTTCGAATTCTGCCTGCGACAATTTTTTTTCTGATTTACTAAAGGTGTAAGTAATATCGAGGCGCACAAATATAAGGATTAATCGATATGATCTTAATAAAATCGAGAAGACAATTATCAAAAAAATTATAGCATGATAGGAAATCAATACAAACCTGTACCTATCACTTAAAAATCGTTTTATGACAGCATATCCTTAAAAAAAATATGTAGACATTCCTTTATCATTTTTTATGTGTCGTGTGGTGACCACACCAGTTTTTTCTGATTCAGGAGACCTTGAAATGTAAAATAATGCAATAATTTTTTTTTATTGCGATCGCTATACTTTCCTTATAGGAAATTAATTAGTTTAAGAAACTATTATTATTCACTTCATATTTCATTAAAATTTAATCCAGATGTTAATTAAAGTGGTTTACAATTTTCAAATAATTATATTACAAAGTTGTGTTAGTAATAACGTATCGAGCTCTTATAAATTCTTGATGTTTTGAGTCTTACGTAAAATAATCTTATAAATTAATGTACATATGTTAATATAAGCAGATTATTTTAGGTTGCAATGCGTTAACAAAAATTGCATTTGTAATGGAAAAAAATTTTAGATATGCTATAGACCCACTACTTAAAATAATGTGTTTAATCGGATACTTTAATATATTTTTAACAAAAAGTTGGTATTCTGCTTGGAACTTCGGTTTTAAATTACTATTGCTGATGATATGCATTGTACATTATTACTTAATTCCTAAGGCTTCAATAATGCATATAAGTAGTCTTGTGATAGAGTTCATAAAAACATATAATTATTTGATTATAATAAATTGTCTAATTATGTCGCATTTGCAGAAGAAACGAATAATACGTATAATAGAAATTGTAATCAGCATTGATATTTTAATAAAAACTTATACAAAGAAGAATCTTGATTATGCAAAATCTAGAAAAAAGCTGATTTTATCTATGATTTTTTGGTGCATACTTCAATCATTCCGTAGTTTTTGCGGACTTTTTTCAGCGTATTTAGACAATATCAGCCATTCTACATTTTATTCTACTGACTTGTATGTTTTAACTTTGTTTTTAAATGGAAGTACAAATTTTTTTATGTTATTTATTCTGTCAGAGTTAAAATTAAGAATATGCAAAGTACATTTACTTGGAAATATATTATGTGTTACACAATTAAAGCCACAAACTACTTTAAAGTTAGTAAAACTTGTTTATAATATGGTATTGACGGTGGCAAAGGAGATAATCAGCATTTTCCAATTTTCGATGTTACTTCAACTATGTATGTACACAATATATGTCGTTTTCAATTGCTTCTGGATTAGTAGTGGTTCGTATAATGAAACATCAATATTCTATCTTGCATACGTTGGTGCAACTGCATGGGCATTTGCACTCACTGTTGATGCGTTTTTAATTATATACTTCTTTGCTACATTTGCTGATAAGGTAAGCTGTATACTATTTTTTGTTTGGTGTTTACTTTTGTTTATATGTTTATTATCGAATGTTGAAAATTTTATTTGATATGTTTTTTTTGTAACTTAATCTGCAAGATTGCGTATGACGATACGAAAAACCTACTACGCTTAAAATAATGTTTAAACCATGAATTAGACAAAAGCGTACATTACGAAATAAAGTACAGTTAGTCCCTTAGTAAAATTTCATGTTTTAGCAGTTTAAAGCATAATATTGGTACAAGCGGTAAAGATTGCTGCTGCAACTCTTCCCCTTTTACTATCGAAACCCCCCTTTTCACTCAAATTTATTTTTACACCGATACTTATAAAATTTTGTCAACCTCCACTGAAGGCAAAAACTATGACGTATAAGTTTTGAAAGAACGAAACTAAAATGTTTGACGTAATTTTTTCATAAATGAGTCAAAAGTATTTCTTAAAAATGTCCCCATAACGAATTGAAACTGAACAGATAGTTCTCGAAAGACCTGTTTCCAGTAACATAACCAACAAAGAAAACCTTTATAATAAATACTGAAAACTGTATGATTTTTGAAGCTTAAATAATAATAAACGTGTTCATAAATTAACTTTAAGAAAATAAAAGGGCTGAGTTATTAGAAAAGATATATTAAAAGCATGCAAAAAATTAGGATTTTAGAACTTAAGGATTTTGTACGAAGTTGAAAATCTACTCTAAATTTATACTTTGCTACGAAGCAACTACAGTCATGTTCAAAAAAATTTGATTACAAAACGAAATAAAATGTGATAAATCAAAATTTGTTATAAAAGACCACACAACGGAAATTTAAATTAATTTGAAATGAAAAGTGTGAATACCGGGACATTTGCAAAAAAATCGAGAAATTTCACGCAACGGTGACAAAGTGGTCATCCGAAGACGAATCATCGAGAACTTTTGTTGACTTGCTTTTAACGGGGAAATTTTTTTTGCATCTTTTATTGTTCAAAATTTTTCCTTTATAAGAAATGACAAAAATTTTATTTTGCCGTATTACATAGATTTCGGTGTTAAAACAGTGTAAACCAATAATCTTGTTGTTTTTTTATATTTATCTGCTTATTATAATACGAGGTATACGACGTACAAAATTTGTTTCTTGTGGTTACATTTGTGATTTTTTTTACATGTTTTTTTCTTGTTTTGCTTAGCTTTAAAACTGACATTCTTTTTATTACATTAATATAGTACTCATCGCCTACGCTACTTTTTCTCCCGAAACTCGAGGCTGGGCGTTTACTTTTATTTATGCAACTTTGTTTTTGTTGATTTAATGTTGTTAAATTGGTGTGTTATTTTTTTCAGTTGTTTGTAATGTGAAAACTTTTTATACATTTATCACTACAAAAAAAACTGGTGTGGTCACCACTCGACTTTCCTATAAGGAATGATGAAGGAATGTAAACATATTTTTTTAAAGTTATGTTGTCATAACACCATTTTGAAGTGATATGTACACGTTTGTATTGATTTCCTAGCATGCTATGATTTTTTTTGAATTTCTTCTCCTTGATTTCATTAAGATCCTATCGAACAAACCTTATATTTGCGCACCTGGATATTACTTACTCCTTTAGTAAATTAGTAAAAAAAAATCGCCACAGGAAGCATTCGAAACTAAATTATATTTGTGAATTCATTTAAATTACAAATTAAATATCTGATAAACTGTTAATGTTAGAATTTTTTTCATTTGAATAAATACATAATGAGGATCTCACACAATATAGACAAAATTTACTAAATGAGGCTGCCAATACGTTTGGATATTGTAATTCATGGTCACATGATGGAAACATTTACGTTAAACTAAACAATAAAATTCAGATAATCAAGAGTATGCCCGATATAATTAACATGCAGAAATTAGAAAATAAGCAAAGAAGTCCACTGCTTTCTACAAATTGAAATACATTTTGAGTTTTTTTCCTATTCTTTTTTCATAATTACATTTTATATCATATTTTATTTGATTGTTTAAATATAAGTAAGGTTACTTTGTAATTTCAGAAATTTTTCGCTGTCGTTAAATATTAATAGTAGATTTAATTTTGACTAGTGAAAGTATCAAAATAATATATTAGTTATTATTGCGGTTATTATAATCCTTTTTGTGTTTTTGCATTTAGCTAACCTTTTATTGTTTTTAGAAACATCAAGATACCATTATTAATAACTATGGTTTTAAGAATTGCACACTTAAATATTAGATCCTTGGGCACCGGCTTTGAAGTTTTTAGGGATAAAGTGTTAACTTGTGATTTTGATATAATAGCAGTATCAGAAACATGGTTGAATCCGAACATTGCCAGCAATTTATACTACATCGATGGTTACAGGTTCGTTAGAAAAGATCGTTCAAGTCATGGTGGTGGTCTAGTTTCTTATATACATAATAATATTAAGTATTCAGTTATAAGTTCTGAAAATAATTTACACTTTGAACAGCTATGGATTTCTTTCAAAGCAAATTGATTGACAATTGCCGTTGGTGTTATCTATCGATTGATCAACAGATCTCAGACCATTCTTTGGTTTTCTGTTCCTTACTGTTTGACAGTTTAGTTAGCTCCTTGACATATAAGACGTACCGTGATTTTAAAAATTGTAATATTAATGAATTTCATTTACACTTAAGTAGTCTCTCATGGCATGTACTATATGAATGATATCTTTTTTTTTTGGCATTAGGACGTAGTCCATGCAGCCAATCCTTTATTGTTACATTCATCTTACAATAATAATTACAATATACAGTAAAACAGAATCATAGATTACACTAATTACAAACATAGCCCCGTTATTGATAAAAATTTTATAATAAACCTATTGATAACATTACAATGAAGGTGCAATACATATAACATATTAATGGGACCGCCGCCAGTTACTACCAGAATATTGAAATATAAGTCTCTACATTCGACTTCAAATTTTAAACAATTAAAAAACATGTGGTCGATATTTGCCACTAGGTTGCATACATCACCAGCATTGGATTCACTAATACCCAGTCTGTGGAGATGGAAAGGAAAACTACCGTGGCAAACCTTAACCTGCTAATTGTGCTATAAACCTTTCTGCTTAAATTTTGATTATAAAACCAGCTCTTTACAGGTAACACCGAGTTAATAATAAAATTTCTCGTAGGGTTAGTGTGAGTGTACTGGTTATACACTGACGCCCATATTTTATACATTTTAAGGCGTGAATAACACAATCCATCCTCAACACTGCATCCTTTTAGATAACGCCATTTAAGCTGGCATGCTTAGCTAACTTATCGGTTTTTTCGTTTACTTCTATGCCTGCATGACTTTTAACCTATAAAAAGACGGCATTTATAGAAGGTGCTGTGAAGGCACATCCAGATCCGGTAATACTTTTAGAACCGTTTGTATAAATATGTAAATAATTGTCCCAATTACGCAGTTCGCTTATCATAGTCTTAACATTAGCATACGACCAAATGTAATACTTAGGAAAAATGATGCTGGCTTGAAAAAAATATATCAAAAAAGCACTCATTCATACCAAAACGCGAACTTTTATTTTGCCAACTGGCGGTGTTCCTTAAAACTTCACATAACAGCGGTGATGGTTTTTTTCCCGGTACTTAATAGGTAGGTCCGCAGTGTTTAGTATAGAACATTTTTAAATTAATTCGTCATTCTTTATGAATGATTTTAGAACAAATTGTTCCGCTAACAAGTTCCTTCTCATTGATAAAGGAGTGACACCAGCTTCAGCATGTAGTGGTTGTATCGGCGTAGAACGCATAGCTCAAAGGCAAACAATTTTTTGAGAACCGTATCATTAGCAGAACCATAATCTATTATAGAACGTATATAAGCTTTGTAGAATAATAAACTGGTTGTTGGATCTGCACCCCACCATGTTTTGGTTATCATTTTTAGGAAGTTCAAACCTTTGTTACATTTAGTAAGGTGTGGTGTAAGGTGACTGTATTTGAAAGTCTGATGTGCATATATTGAAAAGCATGGGACTTGAATCTGAACCATGTGGTAACCCATTACTTGACATTCTAAAATCTAACAACTTATTATCATATCATTATCATATGTTATGCAAATATATCTATTACAATATAAATTGATAACAATGTTAGTAACGTGTGTAGGTATACCAATGTTAACCATTTTTTTTGCCAAACTTGATAAATGGACTGCGTCGTATGCGCCTTTTATATCTAAAAATATAGCACCGAGGTAAGAGTTTTTAGACAATGCATTTTGTACGTCAGTTACAAATGATGATAAGGCGTCTACAGTGCCGAACGATTTTCTGAAACCAAATTGAGAACTTGGTAATTTCTCTGTTTTTAGTAACCACCATTCAAGTCGTAGTTTAATCATGCGTTCAAAGGTCTTAAATACACATGATATTAAAGATATTTGCCTATAAGACTTGGCTTCTTTGGGGTCTTTCTCAGGTTTAAAGATTCGGACAATGATGGACTTTTTTCAAATAGAAATATTTTCCCCGTACATCCACACATGATTAAAAATTTCCAATAAAAACTGTAACAGATAAGTTTTGCAGCATGGGATACTTAATTTCATCATAACCAGGGGCACTGTTGAATTTAATGTTAATAGCATGTAGAAGTTCAGAAAATGTAAATGGTTTGGCAAGGAAATGTTGAATCTCCACAATTCTCTAGAAGGAGTTTGATAATTTAATTTTGAGCAAAACTCTATCCAACTTTTTTTGGCTTTAGTTTTAAACGTTAATTTAGTTGTAGCCATTGCTTTTTGGCATTCAACGTAGTTACTTATATTGGATTGTTGTTTGTTGTTTGTATATCATCGGAATCCCACCATATTAGGGGTGATCTTGTATTACTTCTGAATGGTTTATTAATTTTAATAGCAACCGGAGCTGCTTTGTTGATACTGTCAATAAAATACTGTAATTTAGTTTCGACGCTATTGAACACGGGCCGGTCCTTAATGATATTTGTCCCACTTTGCTTTTTGGTATTCCATTTAGTAGAAGGTGTTACAAGTTTTGAATTATTTACAAAAATGCAAATAGTAAAAACTATGGGAAAGTGATCGGACCCAAGCGAGTCGGACGTAATGTTCCACCGTATTTTGGAAGTTGCTAATGTTAAGTCAACTACTGACTTTTGTTTTGTAGGAGAACAGAGTCGGGTGTTTTCTCCGTTATTAAGTATAATAAAATCAGTTTGGTCAATAGACTGTAATAGTTCGTTACCTATCCTGTCGTTACGAAGAGAGCCCCAAGTAGAATTGTGAGCGTTAAAATCCCCACATATGATAGTGGGTTGTACAGAAAAAAAATATGATCTCAATTATTGGGGGAAGTAAAAGTTGCAGGAGGTCTGTATAGCGATAAATGCTTAAGATTGTTATATTCAAAACTTAGTTCAACTCCGCAGATCATAATATCACTATTAAAGTCATTAGGGGTTTGTAAAGTTTTGTAGGTAATACCATTACAAATAAAGATAGCAACACCTGCTTTGCCATCCTGTCGATCGCTTCTTACCAAATTGAAGTTTTTATAGTTGATTCATCGTATAGAAATTTTAACAAACTTTTTTTGTTGGGTACGGCGGACCGAGCGTTCCACTGCATTGCTTTTAATGGATTACGTAGAAGCGCGAACGTGGATGTTAAATGGATTAGTTAGTAACCTACCAATTTCTTTCTTAAGTTCTTTGCTATCAATTTTTTTTAACTCGTCTAAATTGTCACAATTAGTAATCATATTGGTGAAAAATCTGACAAAAACATCAATGAAACTAGAATCTTCTTATAATAAGTTACTGTTCAAATTAAAGGGATTAGGTTGCAAAGGTAGAGAAGGTTCTTGAGAGAAAGGAAACATAGGAGGTACCATTAGCAATTGTGGGTCCGGGGAGTGGTTTTTCTGTTTTTTGGACTGTCTCTGTTGTGTTGTTGACACTGTCGCTGATTTTTGACAAGACAAAAGCAATGGTGTTACAGTACTTTTATTACTAACATTCCTAGGTAACGAAAGAAACTCAGATGAATTTAGCTTGGCCGAAGTCTCGAATTGTTGGTGTCTTTTAGCGTCAATTCTTGTACATAACGATGGATTGCTTACCTTAACTTTGTTGCATTTGCTTGTGGAGAACAGGATGCAATAGCTTCAGAAAAATTGCTTAAAACACTAAATTTGTTATTCAATGCGACGTTTGCGTATGATTTTTCTGAGTATTTAATCGCGTCGTCAAAGAACAGGTCATTATCAAACATAATTTTTTTAATTAATTTTTGTTTTGAAAACATATGACATTGGCTATAATTAGATTTATGGTTGAAACTTCTGCAATATATACAATAAGTATCTCGATCGTTGCAAGTGTGATTTTCGATTTTATCTTTTCCACAGTTAATACATAATGATTTACTCGAGGGGCGAACCACCAGGCATGTCTGTTGTACATCGTAAGGGAGATATGGGAATGTACGGGGATGTATAGAGATGTACGAGGATGAATAGGGATGTACAAGGAAAAACAGTACTCATTGTTCTTTTAGATACGCACCAACATATTGTGTATCAAGTGTTTTGTGATTGCTTTAATACAGTATATGGTTCAAAGGTAAATATAAGATATTTTGCATTTGCTAATAATATATTAGTAGCACACATAAATAAATCATACATGTATTTACACAAGAGATTGTGTATTATATGTGGTTTGCCGTTTTCTATTTTCGTATTTGGCGTTCGTGGATAAAAAATCATCTATCATACAATACGAGAGAAAACTTCATAACAGATAATTCGTACTTATGTGTAAAGCTAAACGCACATACATTAATCCGACTTGTACAGCTTTTTAGAGATAGAAATTTAGACTCTGATATGTTCTGCCATTGGCTTTACAGTAGTCAAAGTTGCGAAAAATTGTTTAGGACAACGAGGTCTATGAGTTCTACATTATCGACAGTTGTAAATTTCTGCATTAAAGATATTATTCAAAGAATAGGAAGAATCAAATATATAAATAACATCTTAGCAGATTTAAAAGATACAATCATTTTCCCAAGAGAACGAAAAAAAGAATATTTATCAGCTATGCCTAATGAAAAGATAAATTTTGCCTTAGATTTCACCGATGATAAAATAAAAATTATTGTAAATACTCCTTTAATCGATGTTATTCGAAATGAAGACGTTGAAGAAGTCTCTTGGAATCTACTGTCTATTAGTTTAAAACGTTGTTATAACATTAAAAACAGTGAAGAAAATATTATTGACGAGACACTATTACATGATAATTCTAATTATGATGAACTTTGTGATGAATTGCTGCAAACATTATTTTATTATGAAGAACCGAGTGAAGAATCTACTATCAGCATTTTTCCCAGTGGACCATATAATAAAACTTTAGATTTGATTGATTATTCCCATAAAATAAATGATATTGCTGAAGATAATCCATTTGTTAAAGTTGAATTGGAAAACAAAACAGCGGTTGTTAAGAAATCGACATACTGCTAGTTATTGGAAGATTGCAAAGGATGGGTTAGTACACACAGATTGAGGCGTTTTTTTGTATCTCAGACGAAAACAAAAAAATCGTATAAAATTAAACCTCAAACTAGCCATAAAAATATAACCAAAAATAGGAAAGAATTGGCAGTGAGCTCGGCATCTGAAGATATCTAGGAAGATACGGTTCCACACGATGAGTCAAGTGATACAGAATCGTTCTCTTCAAGCAGTTCAAGTAATCTAAACGTTGACTTTCAGGAATGTATTAATATCTGTAGCTGATTTTTTCACTGCTACAAATACTTACCATCACATATTTTTTGTCGAAAAACAGGAACGCGTTTAAATATTACGCTGTGTTTTACGAAGAATGTTGGTTGATTGGTAAAGCGACAGAAAAAAATAGTTCAAGAAAATATCACTTTATGTTTTTAAAAACTGACTTGGATAATTTTGTTTGGCCGAAAACACCAGATTTCGTAATTGTTCAAAAAAAATTTATTTTTTATGGTCCAATAACTTTAGTAGGGAATGGGCCTTTTCAACTCAAACGGTACGATTGCGAAAACATCGATAAAAAATACAAAATTGTAAAACGGCAAGTTAGTGTTTATTTATGAATATCATATTGTGTTAGCGCAAATATTTTTTTATGTTGTATTTTTGTAACGATTTTTTTTGTTCAATTTTTATACATTTAAGAAAAAAATACATAATTATCGAGAGTAGTTTTTAATTTCACATTTATGATAGATACCTGACTCTAAGATGACATGGATAGATAGGAACGTAGTGGCAATCACTATACATGTAGAAAAGTATAGCGTACAGGTAAATGTTGGCGATGTACAGATATATATAGGGACTTCCCTTCAAGTATAGGGATGTTGTTACGTGCATAAATTTAAAAATGCACTACCCTGTATATTGGTTTAATTAAAATTACTTTTCCATTTCACGACGCCATCTATCGTTAGTCCCTTCGTATTGAGAAGACGATATACGGATATTTTTGACTTTAACATCGTTCACGATATAACCTATGTTTGCGTGAATTAAAATTCGTTTTCTAAAAACATCCACGTGTTGTCACACGATGGGTAATGAAAATATCTATAATTAACCAATTTAATCTACGCAGGCGCCATGTGCTACCTTCTAAATATGGGTGTTTTTGTCTTAGTTTAAAATCTACAAGGGAAAAATTATAATTGGAAGCTGTAGACCTATGAACGCTGCGATACAAGGGGAATTTCTATGCGGAGGCAATTAATACCGCTAAATATCATCAAGTACGGGAAGGCCTATGTACCAGATACAATTGAATTTCTCTTCGGAGGCAATTAATATCTAATACCATCGTGGGCAAAAAGACATATTGTAACAGCATACGATACGTTTCGGTTCTATTACTTTCTTTTAACTGTTTCTTTTACCTGTTGTAGTTTGTGAGTCGCCAGGTAGACACGATTATTTGAGGAAGTTTGATTATAGGAAGCCAGTAGGAAAACGTTTTCTGAATGTACACCTGAATCTTGGTAAGTCAATTTTTGAATTTAATTATTCGCTGTCGCTACGGTGGTACTCATGAATAATATATTTACTAATCGTGTCAAAACGTCAGAATTGATTTGCTTCTTATTACTATTACTCAATTAGTTTAAGTAAATTACTATCGCATGCTGATTACGTCAACCGTCAATTATTACTGTTATTAATATAATTTACTTACGAAGATTTTTTATATGTTCTGATGGTTACACTTTTGTTTTAATCGTAGTGTAAGTTGCCGATACTTCTGATATATTAGTCTGCTTATATTTGTACTTGGACTAAATTTATTCACTGTGATGCTATCAACATATCTCGTAATTGTTAATGATTCAAATTTTAATCTATTTATCCTTCTAAAGTAATTAAAGTGCAATTGTTGTTAACGATTTGGTTTCTTTCTTCGTTTCCTCCAACTTTACGAACTTTAACAATTTTGTACAAGCTTCGAGCCTCTTGTGCTGATCTAGCAGGAGCTATTTCTGCAAAAAAAAAGATCTGGCGCCCTTTAAAAAAAAGTCACTTGAACCTCCCCTCTCTCCGACAGGTATGGTTTCAATCCCACAGCGAGTTGGCCGTGCAGGTTTGTAAACTACTAGGAGCTTGTAGCAATGTACAAGAAAATATAGGGATGTACAGAGAAAGATAAGGATGTACAAGAAAATATAAGGATGTACAGGAAAATATGGGAATGTACACGACAATATGGGAATGTACAAAGGAACATAGAGATATATTTAGTCGGATTTACTTGAATTGCATTGATTTGCTGTATGACCATATTTTAAACATTTATAACATTGCGTAACTTTACCGTAAAATGGTTCGACTTCAAATATGCAATTATTAATAATTATGTCTTTAGAAAGGAAATTTCTTTCAAACGATACAATAACAGATTGTTTAGGAATAAACTCGACCTTTTTATCGCGCACGTACTTACGTTGCATTCTTTGTATTTTTAATACGTTAACTTTGGAAATTATATTGTCTTTTAAATAATCCACATTAAAAAATGTATCTATATCTTTCACTAAACCTTTTTTAATTAACAAATGATTTGGGATAAACGCATTAAGATTTTCCAAGGCTAGACTCGAATTTATAATCATATCATTGGCGTCTTGAATAGTTTTTAAAAACACTTTCACTCTGTTCATTCTTGCTTTCCTAATTGAAACAATATCTTTTAAATAGAGTTTTTTATGTAGAATGTGTTAATAGGTGAAGTTTACCTATTTCTTCAAAGTTATTTTTTTCCACTAAGAGATAAATGTTATTAAGATTGTACTTATCTGAGGACGTGTTAAACATTTTTGGCTGGTTTTTGTTGGAGATGGTTGATCGGTAGCTCAAGAGACATCGGTGTATCACTCATTTCAACTTCATATATAGGCGTCTTCGTAGAAGGGGCTTCCATTTTCCCTAACCCGCTAGGGGCTAGGGTTTACGCAAAATATTTTGAAAACACTTAACTTAAGTATTATATTTTCAATAGTAATAAAAGAGATTATTATTACTAAAGAACTTTTGCCGAAATTAAAATTATAACTGAACTTACACGAAAGAGAGCACGTGTGTTCACTACAATTGTCGCACTAATAATGAGAATGATATCGACTCTAAAATAATCTACTTTAACAACAATCTGTTAAATCTGTTTGATTTGTTTACACTTATCAAGCACGCCTTACAAAACCTAAAGCTCCTTAGCTAGACATAAAAAAACTCATAAGCAATAGAAATCAAGCTTACTCCAAATTTAAGAGAAGCAAAAGCCGAGCCGACTGGAATTGTTGAATGCTTATAAAAAACTCTTAAACTAATGAATATAACACTAAATCATCGATATCAATACCTACAGAATTAGGTGACGTAAATTCAATTAATGTTTACTTTACTAATGAAATAAATAAAACTAAAATCCCTGTTGATCTGGAATTGATATTGTTTTATAATACCAACGTCAAGCTGAAGCAATATATTCCTTTTCAACTTCAACCTATATCTAAAATAGATTTAATAAATATATTATCCAGAATCAAAACTAACTCTGTTGGTGCTGATGGAATTAGTATTATTATGATCACTTTATGCTGTCCTTTCCTATTTCCTGATATGTTACATATAGTTAATGGTTGTATAAAAAGAAACTACTTCCCATTAATATGGAAAAATACTTATATTTTGTCAATACCCAAAAGGACTAATGTTGAAAATCTACAAGACCTTAGACCCATAAGTATCTTACCAGTTTTGTCTAAAATCATAGAGCGGGTATTAGAAAAACAAATGAAAGAATATGTAAATTTCTATAAACTTCTGCCCAAATTTCAATCTGGTTTCAGGACTGGCCATAGTTGTTCTACAGCCCTCACTTGCGTAATAGATGATATCATGACTGCAACTGATAAAAATCTTTTTACTGTTAATGTACTTTTAGACTACTTCAACGTTTTGAAATGTTAGATCATGACCTATTACTATCAGTTTTACATTATATTGGATTTGATAGTACAGCTACTGTGATGATACGTAGTTTTCTGTCAACCGAACTCAACAGGTAAAAATAAAAAACAACATATCAACAATAAGGGAAGATGCTTCTAGTGTTCTATTTTGAGCCCTTTACTGTATATTACGGGCTTTTTTTTTCAAGGTCCGATCGGTCGCGAAATAAAAACTCCCGTAAAAATCAGATGAACCTGTGCGCAGATGTGTTGCGCAGTGTTTCTAGTATGGCTGTCAATCGCGTCGCGTGACTTCCGTTTAGTTGTGTTCACGTAGGTAGGACGTAAACATGTCTACAACAATAGCATCTCCCGCCAAGTGTGAAGTTCGTGCGGTAATTCGATTTCTTCAGACTGAGGGGTGTAATGCAGCCGAAATTCATCGACGAATAAGTATTGTGTATGGTGAAACTTCAATGAGTAACAGCAAAGTGCGACAATGGTGCAGAAACTTTAAAGCAGGACGTACAGATGTTCATGATGCAGGCGGTCAGGGAAGGAAGTCAGTGTCAACCAATGATCTCGTTCAGCGAGTGGATGAGACAATTCGAAAAAATCGTCGGTTTACAATTTCTGAATTAAACGATTCATTTCTTGAAATTTCAAGGTCAACTCTCTACACCATTGTGAGCGAGAAACTTCAGTACCACAAACTATGCGCGAGATGGGTTCCCAAGATGCTGTCCGACCATCACAAAACACAGAGAATAGAAGCCTCCCTAACGTTTCTCCAGCGTTACCACAATGAAGTAGAAACTTTCTTGAACAAAATTGTCACAGGGGACAAGACATGGATTCATTACGAAACTCAAGAAACAAAAGAACAATCCAAACAATGGATGCATTCTCACTCGCCCAGTAAACCAAAGAAGTTCAAGCGAACCTTCTCTAACAGAAAGTGCATGGCTACTGTGTTTTGGGATCGAAATGGAGTTATCTTGGTAGAATTCATGGAACGTGGCACAACCATTACAGCAGCCTCATACAGTTTGACTCTTCAACGTCTACGAAGGGCAATTTAGAATAAGCGGAGAGGAATGTTGTCATCAGGCATTGTCCTTCTCCACGACAATGCTCGACCGCACACTGCACCTTCAACAAAGACACTGCTACAGTCTTTTCAATGGGAAGTGTTTGGTCATCTACCATACAGCCCGGACTTGGCTCCATCCGATTTTCATCAGTTTGCTCACATGAAACGCTGGTTAGGAGGACAACATTTTGGCACAGACATTGAGCTGCAGACCAGCGTACAAACATAGCTGAAAACACAGGCGGCTACGTTCTACGACGAGGGTATTGGGAAGTTGGTACCACGCTACGATAAATGTCTAAATCTGAGTGGCGACTATGTAGAAAAATAGCGTAATTATGTAAGTACTTGTTACAAATAAATGATTTTTGATTTTTACTGTGATTTTTATTTTGTGACCGATCGGACCTTGAAAAAAAAATATAGCCCTCGTATATACACTTTCGATCTTTGTCACACTGTCAAAATCATTTATATTCTGACGACACTCAGTTGTATTTCTCGTTGGATCTATCTGGACTATATGATTCAATAAATAATATTAATAATGATTTGAATAACCTGATTAGGGAATCCAAAAAATTTTGTTTGGCAATAAATGCTTCTAAATCCGTAGTTCTCCTATTTGGAAAAACTCACATTAAAACATAGATAATCAAGAGATTCCTGTTAAACAGGAATGCAGGAATTTGGGTTTATTGGTAGACGATAATTTACGTTTCAAAAAACATGTTAGTAATTGCATTCGTAAAGCTTACATCGATTTAAAATTACTATATATTCATAGATACAGTCTAACTCATGTTGCAGAAGTTAATTGGACAAACACTTTCGTACTGTCGCACTTTAATTACGCTGATTCCGTCTATAGTTTATGCTTAGACAGCATTTCAATTAAATAGATTCAATGAGTTCAAAATGCTTGTGTCCGATTAATATTTGGTTTGAGGAAGTATCATCATGTTTCGAAAAAACTAAATGAACTTCGATGGCTCAATATGGAAAAATTTTTGTTCTAACATTAACAGTTTATTAGATATTCGATTTATAATTTGAAGTGAATTCCATATATATCTTAGCGTCGAATCCTGCCTACGACATTTTTTTTTAAATTACAGATCTTGAAGGGAAAACACATCACGTTAAAAAATAAGAATTCTTCTCTATATTTTTTTTACTTGTTTTTATGCGGAGTGCTGCAAATTATCTTTGGATGTACCCACGATAGCTCTCAAACTTAAAGTCCTAGTAACTTGAAATTTGGTATGCAGCTGTCTTTTCATATTCTCTCGATTTTATTAAAAATGGAGTCATAAAAAAACTGGAAGTGGGTGTATCCGCCATTTTAACAGTTTTTCTTATATAATTTTGATTTATTTTTACAGTTTCTTATAGAGATAATTCTTTCTAACAATTTATTTAAATAAAATTTTTTTCTAATATTAACAATTTATTAGATATTCGATTTATAATTTAAAATGAATTTACAAATATAATATAGTTTCAAATCCTGTCTGCAAAGATTTTTTTTGATTTACTAAATACACAAATATAAGGGTTAGTCGATATGATCTTAATAAAATCGAAGAGAAAATTTTCAAAAACTTTATAGCATGCTAGGAAATTAATGCAAACCTGTACATATCATTTCAAAATGGTTTTATGACAACATATCCTTAAAAAAATATGTAGATTCCTTCATCATTTCTTATAGGAAAGTCGTGTGGTGACCACACCAGTTTTTTCTGTTTCAGGAGACTTTGAAACGTAAAATTATGCAATTTTTTTTTAAAATTGCGATCGCTAAATTCCTTATAGGAAAGTAATTAATTTGAGAAACTATTATTATTCACTTCATATTTTATTAAAATTTAATCCATATGTTAATTAAAGTGGTTTACAATTTTCAAATAATTATATTACAATGTTGGTTAGTATAAACGTATCGAGGTGTTATAAATTCTTGATGTTTTGATTTACGTCTTACGTAAAATAATCTTATAAATTAATGTAAATATAAACTGATTATTTTAGCTTGCAATGCGTTAAAAAATTGCATTTGTAATGGTCAAAAACTTTAGATATGCTATAGACCCGCTACTTAAAATAATGTGTTTAATCGGATACTTTAATATATTTTTAACAAAAAGTTGGTATTCTACTTGGAACTTCGGTTTTAAATTACTATTGCTGATCATATGCATTGTACATTATTGCTTAGTTCCTAAGACTGCAATAATGCATATAAGTAGTCTTGTGATAGAGTTCATAAAAACATATAATTATTTGATTATAATAAATTGTCTAATTATGTCGCATTTACAGAAGAAACGAATAATACGTATAATAGAAATTGTAATCAGCATTGATATTTTAATAAAAACTTATACAAAGAAGAATCTTGATTATGCAAAATCTAGAAAAAAGCTGATTTTATCTATGATTTTTTGGTGCATACTTCAATCATTCAGTAGTTTTTGCGGACTTTTTTCAGCATATTTAGACAATATCAGTCATTCTACATTTTATTCTTCTGACTTGTATGTTTTAACTTTATTTTTAAATGGAAGTACAAATTTTTTTATGTTATTTATTCTGTCAGAGTTAAAATTAAGAATATACAAAGTGCATTTACTTGGAAATATATTATGTGTTACACAATTAAAGCCACAAACTACTTTAAAGTTGGTAAAACTTGTTTATAATATGGTATTGACGGTGGCAAAGGAGATAATCAGCATTTTCCAATTTTCGATGTTACTTCAACTATGTATGTACACAATATATATCGTTTTCAATTGCTTCTGGATTAGTAGTGGTTCGTATAATGAAACATCAATATTCTATGTTGCATACGTTGGTGCAACTGCATGGGCATTTGCACTCACTGTAGATGCGTTTTTAATTATATACTTCTTTGCTACATTTGCTGATAAGGTAAGCTGTATACTATTTTTTGTTTGGTGTTTACTTTTGTTTACTTATATGTTTATTATCAAATGTTGAAAATTTTATTTTGATATGTTTTTTTTTGTAACTTAATCTGCAAGATTGCGTATGACGATACGAAAAACCTACTACACTAAACAATGTTTAAACCATGAATTAGACAAAAGCGTACACTACGAAATAGAGTATAGTTAGTCCCTTAGTAAAATTTCATGTTTTAGCAGTTTAAAACATAATATTGGTACAAGTGGTAAAGATTGCTGTTGCTCTTTCCCTTTTACTATCGAAGCCCCCCTTTTCACTCAAATTTATTTTTCCACCGATACTTATAAAATTTTGTCAACCTCCACTGAAGGCAAACACTATGACGTATTAGTTTTAAAAGAACGAAACTAAAATGTTTGACGTAATTTTTTCATAAATGAGGCAAAAAAAAATCTTAAAAATGTCCCCATAACGAATTGAAACTGAACAGATAGTTCTCGAAAGACCTGTTTCTAGTAACATAACCAACAAAGAAAACGTTTATAATAAATACTGCATACTGTATGATTTTTGAAGTTTAAATAATAATAAACGTGTCCATAAATTAACCTTAAGAAAATAAAAGGGTTGAGTTATCAGAAAAGATATATTAAAAGCATACAAAAAATTGGGATTTTAGAACTTAAGGATTTTGTACGAGGTTGAAAATCTACTCTAAATTTATACTTTGCTACGAAGCAACTACAGTCATGTTCAAAAAAATTTGATTACAAAACGAAATAAAAATGTGATGAATCAAAATTTGTTATAAAAGACCACATAACGGAAATTTAAAATAATTTGAAATGAAAAGTGTGAATACCAGGACATTTGCAAAAAAAAAATCGAGAAATTTAACGCAACGGTGACAAAGTGGTCATCCGAAGACGAATCATCGAGAACTTTTGTTGACTTGCTTTTAACGGGGAAATTTTTTTTGCATCTTTTATTGTTCAAGATTTTTCCTTTATAAGAAATGAAAAAAAATTTATTTTGCCGTATTACATAGATTTCGGTATTAAAACAGTGTAAACCAATAATCTTGTTGTTCTTTATATTTATCTGCTTATTATAATACGAGGTATACGACGTACAAAATTTGTTTCTTGTGGTTACATTTGTGATTTTTTTACATGTTTTTTTTCTTGTTTTGCTTAGCTTTAGAACTGACATTCTTTTTATTACATTAATATAGTACTCATCGCCTACGCTACTTTTTCTCCTCGAAACTCGAGGCTGGGCGTTTACTTTTATTTATGCAACTTTGTTTTTGTTGATTTAATGTTGTTAAATTGGTGCGTTATTTTTTTTTCAGTTTTGTCACTACAAAAAAAAACTGGTGTGGTCACCACTCGACTTTCCTATAAGGAATGATGAAGGAATGTAAACATATTTTTTTAAAGTTATGTTGTCATAACACCATTTTGAAGTGATATGTACACGTTTGTATTGATTTCCTAGCATGCTATGATTTTTTTAAAATTTTTTCTTCTCGATTTCATTAAGATCCTATCGAATAAACCTTATATTTGCGCACCTTGATATTACTTACCCCTTTAGTAAATCAGTAAAAAAAATTGTCGCAGGAAGGATTCGAAACTAAATTATATTTGTGAATTCATTTTAAATTACAAATTAAATATCTGATAAACTGTTATGTTAGAAGTTTTGTCATTTGTATAAATACATATTGAGGATCTCGAACAATATAGACAAAATTTACTAAATGAGGCTGTCAATACGTTTGGATATCGTAATTCATGGTCACATGATGAAAACGTTTACGTTAAAGTGAACAGTAAAATTCAGATAATCAAAAGCATTCCCGATATTATTAATATGCAGAAATTAGAAAATAAGTAAAGGAGTCCACTGCCTTCTACAAATTGAAATAAATTTTGAGTTTTTTATTTTACATCATATTTTATTTGGTTGTTTAAATATAAGGTTATTTTGTAATTTTAGAAATTTTCCGCTCTGTTAAATATTAATAGTAGATTTAATTTTGACTAGTAAAAGTATCTAAATAACATATTAGTAATTATTGTCATTATTATAATCCTTTTTGTGTTGTTTGAATTTAGCTAACCTTTTATTGTTTTTAGAAACATCAAAACAATATTATTAATAACTATGGTTTTAAGAATTGCGATCTATCTATCAACTCGTACAGAACATGACGATTTTTTTAATTCTCTAGAAGACATGTTTACTTCTGTAATACCTTGTAGTGATCACTTTCTTTGTGTTGGAGATTTCAATATAAACTTCTTCGATATTCGTAATACTAATACTTTAAAATTTTTAGATCTGCTAGATACTGTAACGAATTTATTACTTAAAAACTAATTTATTTAAACGATTAAAACTACGTTTACTTATTATAGAAATATGTATACTTTTAAATTAACCGAACTAATTAAATCTAATAATAAAAACACTTACACTATAATTTATGTATAACCGTTATATAACACTTAAGATAAGATAAGATAACGTCCTCGGATTTGTTTACACTATTTATCACATACACGATTATTCTCGATTTATATATGTAGACACACACGTGCTAACGATTTATTTTCACTTGATAATCTTCTTAATACAGCTGCATTCGCGTTTCGACAATAACTGACCTACGATTTCTTTCTTACGTATTTATAGACATCGGCGAATCTTTCTCGAGCGTTCCTCACTTTTCGCTATAACTTCTAGAAGATAGATAACAGCCTTCTAGAAGGTTTTTGCGTTTGTAAGTAATTTCTTGAACGTTTCAATACTTTTGGACTAATTATTGTTTCAAATGAAGAATTAGTAACAGACTGTGGCGTCATACCTATGCATGAAATCTCAGGTTTTCTGTTCCTTACTGTTTGACATTATGACTATATGAATGAAATCGACTCTAAAATAATATACTTTAACAACAATCTATTAAATCTGCTTGATTTGTTTACCCCTATTAAGACAGCACGCCTTACAAAACCTAAAGCTCCTTGGCTAGACGTAAAAAAACTCATAAGCAATAGAAATCAAGCTTTCTCCAAATTTAAAAAAAGCAAAAGCGCAGCCGACTGGAATTATTATAAACAATTACATAACCTTATTATGACTACCGTTAGACAAGAAAAAAAGAA
Organism: Aquatica leii; assembly: GCA_035610365.1. Lineage (NCBI taxonomy): Eukaryota > Metazoa > Arthropoda > Insecta > Coleoptera > Lampyridae > Aquatica > Aquatica leii. Next base: position 170,341,801 of record CM069433.1, read on the forward strand.
ATATTTTAATCATTGCATTAAAACCAACAAAATATGCTTATGGAAAACTCTTAAATTAATGAATATTTACACTAAATCATCGATATCAATACCTACAGAATTAGGTGACGTAAATTCAATTGATGATTACTTATTACTAATGAAATAAATAAAACTAAAATCCCTGCTGATCGGGAACCGATGAAGTTTTATAATACCAACGTCAAGCTGAAGCAATATATTCCTTCTAAATTTCAATCTATATCTGAAATAGATTTAATAAATATATTATCCAAAATCAAAAGTGCTAATGGAATTAGTATTACTATGATCACTTTATGCTGTCCTTTCCTATTCCTTACTTGTTACATATAGTTAATAGTTGTATAGAAAGAAACTGCTTCCTCTTAATATGGAAAAATGCTTATATTTTGCCAATACCCAAAAAGACTAATGCTGAAAATCTACATGACCTTAGGCCCATAAGTATCTTACCAGTTCTGTCTAAAATCTTAGAACGGGTATTAGAAAAACAAATGAAAAAATATGTAGATTTCTATAAATTTCTGCCCAAATTTCAATCTGGTTTCAAGACTGGCCATAGCTGTTCTACTGCCCTCTCTTACGTAATAGATGATATCATGAGTGCAACTGATAAAAATCTTCTCACTGTTAATGTACTTTTAAACTACTCTAAAGCTTTCGAAATGTTAGATCATGACCTATTACTATCATTTTTACATTATATTAGATTTGATAGTACAGCTACTGTGATGATACGTAGTTTTTTGTCAAACTGAACTCAACATGTAAAAATAAAAAACAACACTGTCAATACTAAATATCATTTATATGCTGACGACACTCAGTTATATTTCTCATTTAATCTATCTGGAGTATATGATGCAATAAATAATATTAATAATGGTCTGAATAACCTGATTAGGAATTTCAAAAAATTTTGTTTGGCAATAAATGCTTCTAAATCCGTAGTTATGCTATTTGGCAAAACTCGCATTAAGAATTTGGTCTTGCCTATTTTAAATATCAACATAGATAATCAAGTGATCTTTGTTAAACAGGAATGCAAGAATTTGGGATTATTGGTAGACGATAATTTACGTTTCAAAAAACATGTTGGTAATTCCATTTGTAAAGCTTGCACCAATTTAACATTGCTATATATTCATAGACACACTCTAACTCATCTTGCAAAAGTTAATTTGACAAACACTTTGGTACTGTCGCACTTTAATTACGTTGATTCCGTCTATGGTTTATGTTTTGACAGCATTTCTATTAAATAGTATTAACGAGTTCAAAATATTTATTTGGTTTGAGGAAGTATGATCATGTTTCGAGAAAACTAAATGAACTTCGATGGCTTAATATAGAAAATTTTTCTTTCTAACATTATCATTATTAGATATCCGATTTATAATTTAAAATGAATTCCATATATAATCCTAGGTTTGAATCCTGCCTACGACAATTTTTTTAAGAAAAAATTCCATATCTTGAAGGACTTATTTAAATTATCTTTGGATGTACCCACGATAACGCTCGAACTAAAAGTCCTAATAACTTGAAATTTGGTATGGAGCTAGCTTTTCATATTCTCTCGGTTTTATCAAAAAATGAGTCTGATAAAGAAACTGGAAGTAGGTGTATCGGCCATTTTTAACAGTTTTTTTATATAATTTTGTACGTATGTAAATTGTTCGAATTATTTTACAGTTTCTTATAGATTTATTTCTTCCTAACAATTTATTCAAATAAATTTATTTTCTAAAATTAACAGTTTATTAGATATTCGATTTATAATTTAAAATGAATTCACAAATATAATATAGTTTCGAATTCTGACTTCGACAATTTTTTTTCTGATTTACTAAAGGTGTAAGTAATATCGAGGCGCACAAATATAAGGATTAATCGATATGATCTTAATAAAATCGAGGAGAAAATTTTCAAAAAAATTATAGCATGATAGGAAATCAATACAAACCTGTACGTATCACTTCAAAATGGTTTTATGACAGCATATCCTTAAAAAAAATATGTAGACATTCCTTTATCATTTTTTATGTGTCGTGTGGTGACCACACCAGTTTTTTCTGATTTAGGAGACCTTGAAACGTAAAATAATGCAATAATTTTTTTTTATTGCGATCGCTATACTTTCCTTATAGGAAATTAATTAGTTTAAGAAACTATTATTATTCACTTCATATTTCATTAAAATTTAATCCAGATGTTAATTAAAGTGGTTTACAATTTTCAAATAATTATATTACAAAGTTGTGTTAGTAATAACGTATCGAGCTCTTATAAATTCTTGATGTTTTGAGTCTTACGTAAAATAATCTTATAAATTAATGTACATATGTTAATATAAGCAGATTATTTTAGGTTGCAATGCGTTAACAAAAATTGCATTTGTAATGGAAAAAAATTTTAGATATGCTATAGACCCACTAGTTAAAATAATGTGTTTAATCGGATACTTTAATATATTTTTAACAAAAAGTTGGTATTCTGCTTGGAACTTCGGTTTTAAATTACTATTGCTGATGATATGCATTGTACATTATTACTTAATTCCTAAGGCTTCAATAATGCATATAAGTAGTCTTGTGATAGAGTTCATAAAAACATACAATTATTTGATTATAATAAATTGTCTAATTATGTCGCATTTGCAGAAGAAACGAATAATACGTATAATAGAAATTGTAATCAGCATTGATATTTTAATAAAAACTTATACAAAGAAGAATCTTGATTATGCAAAATCTAGAAAAAAGCTGATTTTATCTATGATTTTTTGGTGCATACTTCAATCATTCACTAGTTTTTGCGGACTTTTTTCAGCATATTTAGACAATATCAGCCATTCTACATTTTATTCTACTGACTTGTATGTTTTAACTTTGTTTTTAAATGGAAGTACAAATTTTTTTATGTTATTTATTCTGTCAGAGTTAAAATTAAGAATATACAAAGTACATTTACTTGGAAATATATTATGTGTTACAAAGTTAAATCCACAAACTACTTTAAAGTTGGTAAAACTTGTTTATAATATGGTATTGACGGTGGCAAAGGAGATAATCAGCATTTTCCAATTTTCGATGTTACTTCAACTATGTATGTACACAATATATGTCGTTTTCAATTGCTTCTGGATTAGTAGTGGTTCGTATAATGAAACATCAATATTCTATCTTGCATACGTTGGTGCAACTGCATGGACATTTGCACTCACTGTAGATGCGTTTTTAATTATATACTTCTTTGCTACATTTGCTGATAAGGTAAGCTGTATACTATTTTTTGTTTGGTGTTTACTTTTGTTTACTTACATGTTTATTATCAAATGTTGAAAATTTTATTTTGATATGTTTTTTGTAACTTCATAGATTAAAATTAAAAAAATTAATTTAAAAAAAATTTATACATTTTTAAACAGGACCGTGTGACACAATAAAGTTTCTTATACGATTTGTTGTACAAATTCGTGTGCAAACGGAATTTGCACAATATCATACAGAAATTGACTAGCTTTTACAATAAACTGTGCAAGAAAATAGAGAAACATTAAAATCTAGCACAAATTTTTTACGAGTTTGTGTGCACAAGACTAAAATTGGAACGATTTAAGTTGCCAACTAACCTCTGCTAATTTTGTTAAAAACACGACCTAGGTTTGCCAACACAAATTTCGGTAAAAAAAAGACGCTTTTCATAATGTTACTTTACATAACACCTTATGTTGTGTCATACACAGGATGTTTGCTTTGTGTTAAAAATTGTACAGCCAGCTTGCACAAGAATTGTATAATAACTGGTATAAGAAATTTTATTATTTATTTGCTACGCATTGTCGATTCTTATTCGTTTTAAAAACTAACATATTTTATACTTATAAAACAAAGAACTAAAGTTTATTTTGCATCCTTCTTATAAATATGCGATTAAAAAACACTTAAAAACCCAAATTTAATATAGTAATTTACGTAACAAGCGTCGAAAGTAAAGGATAGCATAACGAACGAGTGAGTTATGCTATAAAACTTTCGAAGAGAGTAACATATTATTTTTTGTAAAATTTCGAAAGAATAAAAAAAATTTAAATTCGCTAGAAACATAATATTGGTATTACATTTATTATTAAATCTGTCAAATTTGACATTGACTTTAACGTTTTTTAAAGTGAATTTCAAGATTTTTTAAAAGAATTCCACCTGTCACATACTCGATCTAATACAATAATTGACTTTGAACACTTAGTTTTATGTGAATTTTTACTTTTCATCTTGCCGTTCTAGAGCTTTTTTCGTCCGTTACTTAATTACACTAGCAAACTAATATTGACTTTTGCAATGTTGACAGCATGTTTTTTCTTGGTACCTCTTTAGTAAATTGATATTATATTGTCAAAAAGCAATAGTTAATATGGATAACTGATACTGTAGTCTGTCAATCGTGCTTTTAGAAAAATCGTCAAGGAGTGGGTCATTACTGAGACAAGAACTTGTTATGTTAAAAGTGTTTGCGTACAGTGTAAGTTTCGTCCTGGAACAACCTGTTGCGATATTCAGAGTGTTGGCTGTCATTTTGTTGTTCTTGACGGATGGAATTATTTAAAGCAAAAAAACTATAATTTCGGTGACTTCTAGACGGATTGTACATGATAATCTAACGTGTTCGCTTAATGAGGCTTTCAGTTCTAAGTATATGCATTCATCCATGCTATAAATGAGTGTATTAGTTTTCTTTCATATGTGAAGGTCTTTCTGGCGTAAGAATTGTTTTCTATTTTTGTGACTTAATTTGATTTTTTGGTGATTGTGATAGCTACTGTTTGCCATTTTAGAAACACTTTCAAAACGTGATCTGGAGACAAGTCGTTGTCGTACTTTGTGCGATATTCTAATAAGCTTAAAGGCACACCTGCGTTAGGAATAGTGAAAACCACTTGGAAGCTTGACGCATTTGATTACGACGTATAACTGTCTACAAGCAACTTATTGTTCGTATATTAACGTATATTGTCATACTGTACTACAATAACATTATGTACGGAGTGTTGCTTACTTTCTAAGGCTTGTACCAACGATTATAGTCTGTGATATTTATCGATTTTTAATTGTTAAAACATATGTAATTTTGCCTTGCTCAACTATTAACATCTTTTTCTTTCGTTTTGAAAAATAAATATATTCGTTGTTATTTGTTCTATTTTAGTATTGGATAGTGTTAAAGAGTATCTTCCATTATTAGTTTCTAATCGTTTTGGCGCCTTTTTAATTTTTTGTTGGACTAGTACACCGAGACTTGAGACCCGTCTGCCGAATCAAAACAAACTAAAATATAGCGCTTGCCACAACATTCGAGAAAACAGGTGGTTTAAATAAACATACTTTTTTTTGTGACAGTTTGACAGTTAGAGTTATATTGAATTTCATTAAAAGTATCTTTACAAAATGATTAACTTTATTACTTATCATCTTGTTTCGGCCAAACGGAAACCGTCAGTGGATTGTATTTTATCTTTTAGAAAGGCGACTTCCGACAGAAGTAATAATTAAGAACAGGAATTGAAATGTACTTACATAAATCCTTTTACATTTTCTTAAAGTATGGCGCTTACTACCACCCAGCCCCGCAATAAACCGAGGCCTTAATTCATCCCGAAATAAGTGACTGCTAGACTTACCCTAATTTTTTTTCTAATAGGTTGATAGAATTACGCTTCTTACAAGTACAAAATCAGCAGCATTGATTTTGATTACTAAACACTATTTGTAAAAATTAAAGAAACAGTTATCAAAACTGTAATAAAAGGAACTGAATAGTCTCATTAAGTTAAGTGAAGTTATGAAAACTTCCCAAAAGTTTTGTTAAGTAAAAATCAAACTTAATTAAAGGGCAGCATGTAACGGAAGCAAAAGCGCATCTAGCGGAAACGACTAAAATCAAACGCTCGCGCTAACACACATTATTGTCGTTATTTAAAAGAAATTCACACAGTTATCTATGTTAGCGTAAGCTTTATCGGAGATGTTTGCTATGTTGTCTTCAACCATAGTCTTTTGAAATTAACTTATATCAATTTCATATGAAATTTTGTTACTCGTTTTTATTAGTATTGTAAACACTTATAGGATGCTTGATTTGAAAGTTCGTGTAACGAAACGATGAAACGCTCAGATAAAACAAATCTGAAACTTGCGGTGGTGCCCAATTTCACTTCATTTTTGTATTTTTTGGATGCAGTGTTTATTATCAAATAAGATATTCCTTCACATGTAGGAAGAAGATATTCCTTATGATTCGTTTTATGTTTAAAAAATATAATAAATCTAAATTTCACTCAGCAGTGATGAAAAATAAGTAATAGCATATAGTAATTCCAGAATTAGATCTGCGCGAGCTTCCGCCTTGTACGCTGCAAAAACGTTACAATATAGATGAAAATATATACATAAACAATTTATTGAGCAAAAAATTTACGTATAAGCGTAATAGCGTATAATTATATCTAATAGTTTAAGAGTTACAGAATTTTAATGTAATGTAAGACATTATCGTGCAACTTTGCACACTTGTATTCTCTAAACTATAATCTTAGAAGCTGCAGAACTGTAAACCGCCACAAACTCGGGTAAAAGCCAGTAATCATTATGCGCATCAACTAGTTAGAGTGTGGCGAAGCAATTGTCAGGAATCACATGATATAAATTGTTTATTTAATCATTGAATTATTTATTTAATCATCAAATGATTTATTTAATCATTGAATGATTTATTTAATCATTGAGTGATTTATTTAATCATTGAATGATTTATTTATTCATTGAATAATTGATTTAATCATTGAATGATTTATTTAATCATGAATGATTTATTTAATCATGAATGATTTATTTAATCCAAGCGTATTCAAAGTCAGGCTAAATTTCTGAAAGTTCCACTTTAGCTCTAAAATTGATTGGTCTAGAGAAAATTTTACATTTATCCGAATCCTCTTAAACGTATCTAAGCCAGGAGAAAATAACAGTCAGTGGATGTTAATCTCAATTTTTTGACCTTTCCTCGCATAACATGCTTGTGAGTGCAATATTATTGTTTGAGCTTTGCGAAGATGACTTTTTCCCTTGAAAATATTTTGTGTCAAATAAAATTTGATTTCGATTTTTCATTTCGCACTAAACTATTACATACTACTAAAGCTATAAATGGGAAACAACAGCCGGGAGTGTTTGGATTTCAAGTTTTTAATACTAATTCAATGCCGAGCACAAATTTCGTTCCTCTTGGAGAGATAAAGCGCAAACAAATAGAACAAATTAGTGACGCCGGCCTATTTACATGCCATGATGTTTGTTCGAGTGCATGGATTTAAGACAACGCGATCGGGTTTCTCTTTACATATGTCACTGGAAGTTTTGTTTTATCAGCGCGCAGCTATTCTTGACAATGAACGGTTTCGCTCATAATTTGTAATGACAGAAAATTCTCTATAAGTCATTGGTGTTGCTGATTCATCATCTTCCAGCGATGAAAAGGTTATGGGAAACAATTCTCAGGCATTTCGTGGACAAATGTTAAATACAGACAATTGGTGAATTATCATACGACTCTACTCTCGTTTAATATGTACATAGAATACTAGTTAATTGTGTTTTTTTATTTTTTTATTATTTATGTATGCATTCTTATTTTTGAAAATTGTAATAAACCTTGTTCATTATATTACGTAGGTAATATTCTGTTTGTTTTCAACACCTTCCGATAATTACAAGATTTGCGATATCTCTGAATTTTTTATTATTTAACGAGTATAACACATACTGCTCTGCAATTGTAGAGGATATCCGTCTGCAAGTTCGCAAATAATTATGTTTGTTTAGAATTATTTGGCCGTAATTTAATGTACATACTTCTATTTACAGCAACTTCAATAGACGAATGTTTCTTTTTCACGTAGAAGGGGCAATATAAAAACCACTCTATGTTTTTTTATAGCTACGTTTTGTACTTCAAACGGGCACTTTATCAGGTCACTGAATTTTATTAAATAGTAAGTGAACCTATTTACCTAATTACCTAACAATTTTTTTCATACAGATAAACAAAAAACTAACAAAAAAAGTTTTATTCTATTGTACAAATATAAAAATGTCAACAAATAAAATTTAAAGATACATACATGCTAAGAAAAAAAAGTTATAAACGTTTAGCAAACAAGTAATTGTAAATTTCAAAAATTATTCTACCAGATAAAGAATGATAAGATGAATAGATATAAAATGACCATGAAATAACATGCACCTATAAAAATGGACTTACAGATGTCCAGTGTTTATGTGATGGACTGCTAACGCTTTTTATGTTGTTAATCCAATTTTTAACTATTTAAAATCTTAAGCTTTCGCGGTTGTTATGTTTAAAGTTATAAGCGACTTTCGGCTTAGACCGCGTCGTAGTAAAACACCCAGACTTAGGCTTGGTCATAGTCTCTTCTTGAGAGCCAAAACAAGAAGTAGAACTTGGCCAAACAAACTAGTTAGTTTGTTTGGGTTCACGAACGACAATACGGCAAAGGCCAAGTTCTACTTCTTGTTTTGGCTCTCAAGAAGAGACTATGACCAAGCCTAAGTCTGGGTGTTTTACTACGACGCGGTCTAAGCCGAAAGTCGCTTATAATTTTAACTATTTGTTTTGTTTGGCCAATATAACATACATTGCACTTAGTACAGTCTAGTTTGTAAACTACATCGTGTTCTTCTATTATGTTTTATTTTTAGCTTTAGTGTATAGTAATTAGTGTTTTTTGTATATTTCAATGTTGCTCAGAATCGGAATAATTTAGTTGTGTGGGTGTTTTGCAAATAGTTTGTTCTATTAAAAGCTGTTGGTTTAGTATGTTATTCTATAACTAATACACTAGGACTAATATCCCTACTACACCTAACATCTAAAAATGATAATGATAATTTTTTTTTTGGTTTTAAAAGTAAATTTTAGGTGTGGATTGTAACTGTTAAAAAAGTTTAGTGTTACTAATTTCTGTTTAAAGAATACATGCAATAACATCAACGTAGCCTAACAAACAGTCGGTGTAAATGTCATTTTGTTTTTTTTACATGTTTGAGTAAATCGGTGTCACGAAAAAATGTAGTTGAAAATTAGTCGGGCAAAAAAAGATTGTATTCATTTGGGCGCGCATGAAAAAGTCGCCGACAAAAAAAGAACGCTGTTCGCTGTTATATTTCAGTTTTTTTCGTATATCTTTTTTATACAAAACACAGAAAATTTGTCAACAAAATAATTAATGGACTTTACTTAATAGGTTTTTAGAAAGTTCTAAAAGTATAATCAGTCTTATAATTATGCCGCTATTGTTTATACTTTAAATAAAATTTTACCATACTACAATCATTAATTTGATTTTATTATATTGTGTGTGTATAAGGAATCGGGTAAATATCCCCATTATTCGCAAAGTTGTCAAGCTAAAAAGGTTATAGTTAGTGTACAATAGACTTATTTTTTAAAAGAAAAAGTGGTTGTTAAAAATACAATTTAGAAATGTGCATAATATAATAAGTGAAAATCTACTGAAAAAGTACATACACTGGCAGAAGAAATAGTGAAATATATAAACCATAACCATTTTACAGACGCAGCCAAATTAGAAGCAAAGATATCTTATAAGAAGATGAAAGAAATGGCTCACAAAGTATATTAAGTACTGTTTCACAAGAACATGTTTTTTGGCCATTACTGGACAGTCATCTTTTATTTCATTCCTAAAGCGAATTCGATACCCACGTCATAAAAGAGAAGATCTTCACCAGAAAATGCACCAGAAATTTCAATGGTGAACTTTTTTTTTATTTGATAAATAAAGAATTTTAACAATAATAACTAATTTACTTCTTATCGAGAGCTGTAATCACTGGTATGTTGATGGCACATTTACGTGTGCTTCTCTATTATTAGGTCAGCTGTATACAATTCATGGCGTACAGTATAGAGACGTTGTACCTACTGTTTATGTTTTTCTTCCCAATAAGACTCAGAAAACATATATTCGATTCTTTCAGAAATTAAAAACTATAAGACCAGGTTTACGATCTGCAAAAATATTGGTGGATTATAAAAGAACAGCAACCGCTGCTATAAAAAAAGTTTTCTGTTAGTTAGAATCCGTGACTGCTTCTTTCATTTTATGCAATGTTTGTGGAGAAACATGCAAAGTGCAGGATTGCAACAAATTTATAGGCACACTACATCTGCGACAATTGGCAGCTCTTGCATTTGTACTCAAACAAAATTGTTGCAACGGTCATATAACCGATGGACTACAAATTTTACACGCAAAATGAAAAAGTGCTGTTACCATTTATAAAGTACTTTAAAGATGTATGGATATACCGTTTGGATCGACCACACTAAAGAAAAGAACCGCATGTTACAATACATCTTTGGAATTGCTTTGAATTCATCAAGAAAGACATATTAGGTACAAATTATTCTGTGGAAGAATGGCACAACATCGTTTTCACTATATTAAACGCAGTACACTTGTTTTAAGAAAGTTCGAGACAAACTGTTTGTGACGAACAGAACTTTAATGGTGTAAGTCGGGTTTGACCGTAGGAACCGCCCGGTTCCCTGTAGGTGGTTCTGCTCAACGCAGCTGTTCATTTGCTTCGATTTTTTTCAAAACCAGTGTACATCCAAATTTATGTAAATTTATTATTGCATAAAAAAAAGGAAAGTTTAAATCGTTGGAAAGTTGTGCAGTATATAGCGGAAAACGAACCACCACGTAAAAAATTTACAAAAACACAGCGCAGCAAATAAGAACAATCTATCAACAATATGGCAATCGCCCAAATTTAAAATATTTAAGAAATTGTCAACTACAGAAATAAAAAGCAAGTCAACAGAAGTAATAAACAAAAAATAAACTAAAAAAAATTTAAAAATGATAAAAGCGATGTGCAAGAACCGATTTTATATATAATATAGTCTATTATACACTGGGTTTCAAATAAAATGCACCACATAGAAGGAGTAGACGTGGACAGCTGAAATTTTGTATGTAAAACTGTTATATATAGACAATTATTACAATTTAGAAGAAGTAACACAACGTTTTATTGAAAACATGTCAATAATGTGTCATCACGTGCTTGTATTCAAGAAGTTACCCTTCTAGGCATGCTGGCAATAAAGTCATTTATTGCGTCCTAGGGTATCTTATTCCAGGCCATTTGAAACTGTTGTTGTAATTCTTCTATGGTATTTGTAGGGTGAGCTAGATGACGCAATCTTCTGTCTATCATGTCCCACACATGATAACTTCTGGACGTCCTTGAAGAAAAGGTAGAGAAACTGGTTCTAAGACGTTATCGATGTAACGTTGAGCATTTAACGTGCCTTAGATATATGTTAAATGTGAGCAGCTTCCCCAATAAGTGCTACCCCAAATCGTAGTGTTGTCTTCTAGGTCTCAGTACACGTGTACGCCCGTCTAATTGCCACAAACAGAACCTAGACTCATTAGAAAAAATAATGTTGTTCAATTCATGTAGCCAGTGTTGTTTGGCTTGGCACCATTGAAGTCTGACTTCTTGGTGGTGAGATGTTAGAGAAATACGAGAGTTTGGTCGATATGATCGCAATCCAAAAGAACGGATTTGACGATAAACAGTACTCATAGAGACTCTGCGACCAACTGCTCGTAACCAGTTTATTCCAACTGAACGCGATGGTTCCCAAGGCTTCTTAACAGACGATCCTCTCGTCCAGTACTTCTACATCGTGTTTGGAACTGTTTTTCTTGCCATTCTCGACATGTTCTTAATATTGTTGAACGAGTACGTCTTAATTTTCTGGCGATTTCACGATATCCCAACAATTACATTGTTGTGGTCTGCTTATTAGCAGCTGGTTGTTGTGTTTTTAGGTATAAACAAATAACGATCTGATCTGGCACGAGTCATTGTCCGCGACCTTTATTAGCCAGCAACTTTTTAATGTGCGTTCATATGAGCGCGACATTTTTTTGCGGGACTAATTATCACGTACTCTTTTTTGGTATATTCGATTAGATCATGCATTGATTTCTTCTGTTCTCAATATTCTTTAAATAGTTTCACTGAGGGCTTTTAGTAATATTATTAGTGAACAAAGATGACACATCAAACGATATAATTTTTTAACAACTAAATACTTTCGGGTTTTGAACTGCGTTCCATATTTACACTTTTTACGAAATTAATAAAATTTAGGAAGCTTAACAAAAATTTACAATATTTGACGTTTCGACAATCATGTCGCTGTCTTCTTCAGAAAAACTGAAACTGAAGGTATAGGATCCTGACAAGCCTTTATATTACGCCGTTCGGGTCAGTGGTTCGTGACGGTTTCGATTCATTAGTCTTCCGGAACATGTTTTTCCTTACTGGTGCTAGATCGATTCCATTATTCCTTTTGGAATTGTCGTACTTCTGGATTTCGATGGCTTCCTTGTATAGTCTAGGCCAGAAGTTTTGGGATTTAGCCAACATTGTTGGCTCTTTAAATTTTATTATGTGACTGGTGTTTAAGAACGATCAAGATCCTGGAACATCAAAAGAGATGACTAATTCCTACAAACAGCGGAATGCCGCACCTTTACGGCCTCAAACCAGGGGTACCGCTTTGCCCAATTATGAGTGCTACAGGTTCAGCCACTCATCCTTTGGCCATATACGTATGTACCATTTTACAAAAATTAAAGAAATTAAATTAGAATCAGAAGACATTTTAGTCAGTTTGATGTGACATTTCTCTTTACGAAAGTGCCACTACAAACAATACTGGAGATCATCAAGACCAAATTACGAAAACCGCATTTGGATGAGGAGCTTAACGGACTAATTAAGCTATACTTAAAGTCCACGTACTTCTCATTCGACAATATTATATATGAACAAATTGAAGGAGCAGCCATGAGATTACCACTTTCTCCAATCATCGCCAATATATTTATGGAGGATTTTTAAGAAAGAGCATTAGCAACCGCCACCCTCAAACCAGAATGCAGGCTACGTTATATGGACGATACATTTGTAATTTGGTCTCATGGAGCAGAAACACTACACAGTTCTTTGGATCACATCAACCAGTTAGATTCCAACATCAAATTCACCATAGAACATGATTGTCGAAACGGTATTAATAGATTTTTAGTTTTCTCAATTAATTTAAAAGATTTTTTATATTGTAAATAAATAAATATCAGATGGTGTACTTTTCGACGATCTTAAACCATCTTCAGTTTGTTCAGAAAGAAGGTATCGTGTGAAGCACCAACAAGAAACCTTTTAACTTTTTCTTTACTAAAAATTTTATCTGTTTTAGCTATGTAACCATCGTTCTTTTTTTTAAGAATACTATTAATTGCAAATATAGTATCGACATTAATTATTAACACATCATGGTTTTGTAATAGCACGTTGGCAATTTCAACATAAAAAATTCAGTCTATAAACTAGCTGGGAATTCAAAAAAAATGCGTTTCAATGAAATTTTGCTAGAAACACAGTTTTTTTTGTTTTATTAACTTTTTTGTTAACGCATCATTTTCAAACCTCATACCGAGCTTTCAATTTTTTTGGCAGCATGAAAACTCGAGCTTCATTAGCACTATCATTAGTTTTTGAAACATTTTTTATTGCTTATGATTCACTCATCGTAAATAAATTTTACATAAGTTGTGTTTTTTTCGTGTTTTCCAATATTTCAAGCTTCATGGCGACAACAAACATTACACGCTAGATTATAAAAAATGTTTTTCTTTAAACGTCAGAAAAGTGGGTCATTATTTAGGCAAAAAGGTAAATAGGTCGAAGTTTTCTGTCCAGAGGAGGGAAAAATAAAACAGCCAAAAAACTAAAGAAGAATTTTTATTCGTCTTTATTTTTAACATAAATATTAAAAGTATGCGTTTTGAAAATAAACCCGTGTTGAAGTGATGATGTCATGATGTCAGTTCTACTGTTGCCGAAGGGTATGTAGACCTTCTATCCGTCGTGTCTTTTCAACTGTTCTATATTTCCTCTTGCATAAATTAACATAGTAGCTGAAGTACATCGTAAGGAATGCCCAGTGTAATTCTTAGAATTGGGTAATTTAAAAATTCTACCATATTTTTGTTGCTACTTCACTTATGTATGTACTCCTATAACGAACCTATAGCATTTTCCACTTCGAAACTTCAAAAAAAATCTTTTTCCATTCATATTTTTTGGTATCAAAGCTGCATATTTGCAAAAATTTTTAGAAATTTATCTCCTACTATTGTAAACTAGTTTTGGTATCAGGAATTTTTATTCAAATTAATTTTTGCATATCTTCTATGTCATCCATCGTCATTTTTGTCATTTCATCTACATGCTCCCGATACTCGTACTAACAATCCATTCTAAATAAACAAAGTATACACAATTAATATATTGAAACATAACCTAATGTTACTTAGATTTACCTTTATTTCTAAATACCCTTAATACGAAACTTCTCTTTTGTAAATGTACGTTCATTTTTCTTCTTCAGGAAAGCACGTAATTTTGAGTACTAACTTACATCTTTTCCACACTTAAAAATTAACTGTGAATTTATCATAAAATAACGAGACCACATAGTTGATGCTTTCCATTTCTTCTCACTATTCATACGGCTGAAATGCGTAAGTAGCACATTTTCTGAAAAGGAATTTATGTTATTTTTAGTGCACCATTCCATGAAATGATTATAGACAATACTGTATTTTTCGCTGGATTTTGTTGGTCCTAAGGTACTTATTACTTTTTTTGCTTCGTTAACGATTTTTAGAGACTATTTCTTTACTTCTACATCACCGTGTTCTACACTAAATTCGTGCAAATATCGACTAATACACAAACTTTGACATGACATCAAAATAGATAGTAACTGGGTTGCTATGGGAAAATCATATAAAACAACTTAGATATTTAGTATTTGATTTTTGCTAACCAATATAAGAAAACTAGTGTGGTCACCACACAATTTTCCTATAAGGAATTTCTACATATATTTTTTAAGGTAATGTTGTCATAAAACCACTTTGTAGTGATATGTACACGTTTGTATTGACTTCTATATTTGTCAGTAAAAATCGTTATTTTTAACGTATCTTGTCGCAGGCAAGATCCGAACCTAGATTAATGCAAATAATTTACATACGTACAAAATTATGTAAGACAAACTGTTAAAAATGCGGATACACCCACTTTTGGTTTCTTTATCAGACCTATCTTTTGATAGAACAAAAATACACTTTTCTGATTCAGGAGACTTTGAAACGTAAAATTTTGCAAAAAAATGTTTTGCAAAAATAGCTATACTTTCCTTATAGGAAACTAAAAATATACCTATTCAATTAAGGAGATTTATGAACATTTTTGACCGTTTGAATAAGAAATAGCTTTACTTCGTTCGGCGACTAAACATCGGCTCGACTTGGAAAAGTTAAGCTTCTCTTCCTTATCAAATAATATACTATTATTTTTTTTAAATATTAATTTATAATTATTGAGTAATATGGTTGTGGTAGCAAAATTTAACCACATTCTTGTAGAGTAAGTTTCTTCGTTTATTGCCAGTGACTTAAACACTGTCAGCTTAATTAAGAAAGTACAATTACTTCTACTTGCAACGTAAATAACCATTATACAATTTTAAGAAATACGATTTGATTACTGTATTATCATTGTTCATGTACTAAATTGATTGTTTTTTTTAATTTTTGAAAAATATTTAATTTTTGTAGTGGTACACTTAACCTTTGAAATTAAGTATCACGTGCATAATAACATATTTTTAAGTTTGTGGCAAATACTCAAATTAAAAAAACAATATTTTTGCATATTTAAATTAAATCGATATGTTAATTAAAGTGGTTTACATTTTTCAAAGCAATATTATAATTTGGCATTAGTATTAACCCACATAATGTCGATAAGTAAAAATATTGTATTGCAAAGTATTTTCACAAATAACAGTACAAGAAGCAAACTAATTGAACTTATAACGTATTAAAAAAGTTATATTTGCAATGGAAAAAAATTTTCGATACGTCATAGATCCCTTAGTTAAAATCGTGTGTTTAATTGGATATTTTGATATATTCTTAACAAAAAGTTGGTATTCTACTTGGAATTTTGGTTTTAAAGTGTTAATGCTGATAATCTGCATTTTGCATTATTACATGTATCCTAGTACTGCAATAAATCATACAAATGATGTTATAATGGAATTGTTCAAAATATATAATTATTTAATTGTAATAAATTGTATTACTATGTCGTATTCACATAAAAAACGAATAATGCGTATAATAGAAATTGTTATGGACATCGATACCTTAATAACAAGTTACGCAAAGAAAAATGTCGATTATGCAAAATCCAGAAAAAGATTAATTGCATCTATGTTGTTTTGGTGCGTACTGCAAGTTCTAAACATTTTAAGCGGAAACATATCGGCATATTTAGACAATTTAAATTTTTCTAATTTTTATTCTACTGGCATGTATATTTTTATTGCGTTTTTTAACGGAAGCACAAATTTTTTAATATTATTTGTTTTGTCAGAGTTAAAATTACGAATATACAAAATCCATATGCTTGGAAACACGCAATTTAAACCACAAATTACTTTACAGTTAACGAAACTTGTTTATAATATGGTTTTAACTGTAGTGAGAGAGATTAATAGCATTTTTCAATTTTCTTTGTTACTTCAGATAAGTATGTTTACAATATTTATTGTTTTTGGATGCTTCTGGGTTAGTACTGGTTCGTTTAATGGAAGATCAATATTCTATTTTATATACGGTGGTGCAATAATATGGATGTCATTACTTACTATAGAAGTATTTGTAATTATATACTTCTTTGCTACATTTGCTGATAAGGTAAGCTTGGTGTTAATGGAAAACGCATACTATATAGTTGTTTAATATTTTATTGTTATGAAATATGTACTTTATATAAACGTAATACCATATAAGAGTTGTAACCGGACTAGTTGGGGTCTAACAGGGATAGATGGCGAGGGGCCAACACAAGTCGCGACGGTATTTGCAGTGGCGTACAATATTTTATTATACTGGACACTTCTAATTGCAGCGGATAATTCAAAAATGAATGACAATCGACTTAATATTACGCTCAAGGTCCTCTATTTACGCGTTCGTTTGTATCGGTCAACGTTTATCCCTACTATATTCTCTGCATGATGACAATTAATACGTGCACAATCATAGCGTTTACATATAAAAATAACTTTAGATTGTAAATGCGCGTAATTGTTTTTTAATTAAAGCAATACAATTCCCGACATAATTTTGCAGAATGTAAAACTTCTAATTCATTTTTTGAGAGTATTTCTTAACCGATTGAGTTCGGGTTTTGTGCAGTAAATTTCTTATTTAAATATCTAATTGTGTTAATAATTCATTAAATATATACTAAAATTAACTCAAAATTAGGATTGGTCGTTTCATTATTCTATAAATCTGGTTGAAAAAAAAACAAAGCAAAAAAATGGTTTTAAAGTTTTACGAGTATAACCACAACCACAGTAACTAAATGGCGTTAAATCACTATCGTTTTTTTACAATATGTGAAAACGTTTGAAGGGTAGTAAGCAAGAAGAGTGATCGCAGTCTTTGTACTCATATTATTTTTGATTTACACTCCTGCCTGTTAGTATGTATCGTAATAATTTTGCCAACGTACAAAATATAAAATTACGAAATTAAGTTTTTTGCAATCCTGCAAAGAAAAAAATATCCTAAAATTAGTAAACTTTTAATGCAATTTAAAACATCTGGTTTAATATTTTTATTCAAGCTAGGCTGTATTAAAAAGCCTTAGCTCTCGCGTATGTATTCCTTCATCTTAAAAATTGCAAAAATCAGTAAGCGTTTTAACTAATAGCCAGATAGTATTAAAATGTCAAACGATTTAAAAGTAAAGTAAAACTGTTAACGTCCTTAGTTTTTAGTTTACTATTTGATTTTCAGTTTTAGATTAAAAATGTAAGCTTGATGATGTAAATTTGAAATTTAGTATTCACATTATACATACAAAGTGTTTTTAATTTTTGATTTATATATAGAAATATATAAAAAAAATCAACAGTCTTATAATTTTTAGTAGACTAACGGCGGAAAGAAAAATTGTGTTTTGTTTTATATGCAATGTAATTCGTAAAAGGTTTATGTTCACAAATTATTGTGAGACAAGACGAGTCTTATCGCTTTAAACGATAGATACGCGCGAGCAGCTATTTGTAAACACGCGTCTACAACGGTAAGAAGAAAATCAGTGCTAATTGTCAATGACGTGACGGTTATGATCTAAACAAGCAAAACACGTTTGCCATCTCTTGCATAAAAACGCAACTAAAGGTTAAATGTCTTATATGATTAGTCATTGGTAATACCATATACCAAATGTGATGACATGCTATCTCATAGTCGAAAGTTAACTTTAAATAGCTATAGCGGTGGAAACGTTGTAAGTTGATTTTATACCCGCATAATTCCAATTGGTTTTGAATGAAATCACAACGTAAAAGACATTAAGGTAATGTCAATGTAATTGTGACAATACAACCGGAGTGAAACACTCGACGGCCGTATTGCCCTTACACACTCTAAAGTACTTCCACAATTGCATTAACAAACCCTATAGCTTTATATTGAGTTCATAAACGAAGATGATACTATAAATAAAATGTGATAGGACTGATGAGCTTCAAAAGGATAAAACGTCCGTCCAGTGGTTCACTCAATCAGCATTTTTATAATTGCATTGATATTATTTACTTTAACGTCGTTTGCGCTGCGGTTTTATCCGGCGGTTATATTCAACACAAATTTGAATTACGCCGGTATAAAATCAACGTTTACACTGTAACAGTTATTTACAGTAGTTTTTAATGTTTTAAATATATTGAGTAATCAATAATATTACAGACTAAAAAAGACTACTACTACTACTACTAAACATGTAATTATAAAATTTTAAATAAAATATTTTTTTTAGTTTAAAGCTTACCAAATAACTATGCCCTATTTCTTATTTAGTAGGAGCAAAAGTCAATATCCCGTTCACACAATATAGAAAATATTTAATTATTATATCTCAATTGCATGCCAAATACCTAAATATTTCAAAAATGGCCATAGCGCACAAACGAAATATTCTGAATAGTATTTGGCATGCACGAAGGATATAGAGAAAGAGTATTGCCTTAATCTATTATTTGTGAAACAAACAATTTAAGAATAATTAGCTGATTCTGACTTTCAGTCATCATTACTATTTGTTGTGGTTGATTTTTGTCATATTTGTCAAATTTTTGATAATTTTTCCTAATCGTAACAGCATAAACAAACGCTGCGCTGTATATAATCTGAAAACTAAAAAAGAAAAATAATTCGGGTAGCTGAACAAATATTTGATTGGTTCGCACTTTTGAAGATACTAAATCGTTAAAACCAAAACCAGCACTCTTGGTAAAAGTAATTAGAAAAGAAAATAGTATTCATCACCAAAACATAAAGTAATGCGTCACTTATAACAGCTAGGATGGTGGGTAGGTACTACTAGTAGTCTTAGTATTTTTTGTAACTGTAATAAAACATTCGATGGCGCCTTTTTTGTTACAAGTTCTTTATTTCACAAAAATAGTTTGCTACTAGAATTCTTTGTGGTTAGATGGCAGTTATCTTAGTAAACAGAAATAAAGTCTTTTAATTACGTAAATAAATTTTAAACAAATAATTTATTGCAATTTATAACTAATACGTTGTTTTGATATTTTCAGTAAAAGTTGTAGTTCAGTATTTTTATATCTATTACATTAAATTCCGAAAACCACAAGGTGAACGTGAACTGCAATTTCGGCTCAGTTTTCATATAGAAATTCAATTAAGTTGCAAAATACCAAAATATCAGAGAGTGAAAAGTGGTTGTGTAAAAATGGGGTATCCATCAGTAGTAACTGAATTAAATAACTTTTAAACCAGTAATAATTATTATTAACTATATCTTTAGCAGAAATACTTATAATAAATTCCCATAAGAATAAACCAGATAAGTGATAACCGGTCAAGGCAGTTTCGATCAAATTTAAAGTGAAATCAAATAAAACCCAAATTGTTAGTGGAATGTATCGGCAACAGAAATAACAGACAACACAGTATTAAAGTTGCATAAATTACACGATTTTTACAAAATTGTAAATAATAAGCATTACGGAATGGAAGAAAAACTAGAAACAATTCTAATTAATTTAGTTTATATAGAAGAAAGAGTTGTAAGAATAGAGTAAAAACTAGACACAATTCAACAAGAACTAGATCAAATAAAATGCAAAAACAAGAATTTAAAAGTGGAAAATGCACAATTGAAAGAAAAGCTTAAAGAACAAGAAATGGCACTAGAGTTGGTAGAAAAAGAACCAAAAAAAGTAATACAAAGCATTGGAGAATCAAAAGAAGAGAAAGACTTGGAGTTAAAAGTTAAGTAAGTTGCATGCTAAAGGATAGACAAATAACAATAGTAAATATGGACGTTGAAATACAAGAGATACGAAGGATAGGAGTAGGGAATGATAAACCACGTCCAATAGTAGTAGAAATAAACTCATGAAATAAAAAACGCGACTAAGAAATTAAAACGAATAAATATATACATAACTGAAGATTATCAAAAAAAAATACAAGAAGAGAAAAAAATTTTAATATATCATATGAAACAGGCTAGAAGAAAAGGTTATAGAACAATGGTAGTATACAATAAGTTAATTCTAAATAACAAAGTATTTAACGTAGACCAAATACAAAACTGTGCATACTCATCAACAAATATAACAATAGACTATACAAAAAAGGGAAGAACCACTAGCCAACGAGAAAATAACCAAAACAAAGTTTCAAAAAACTGATTACTTATAAAAAAGATGGAACACAGATAATAACAAAGCGAGATAATGGCTTATAGCAATTGGCAACATTGAACATAAGAAGTTTAAATAACAAAGAAAAAGAACTAGAGTACGAGTTTAACAAATCTGGACAAGATTAATTAATTCTGAAACAAAGAAGAAAATGCAAGGACAAAAATAACTAGTCAAGGGACATATTTTAATATGTAGCGGTGTACCTGAAAGAGAAAGAGCAGCAGCAGCGGTGGGATGTATTTTCCATAATAAATTTACATGTTTAACTAGAAACAGTGGTCGGAAAGAATATTATGGGTAGAATTGACATTTGGCTAAGAAAATAAAATAACAATAATAGCAATTTATGAACCAAATAAAGATGCAACAAAGTAAATTAAGGATAAGGTTTGGGACGATCTAAACTGTGTAACGGTAACAAGCTACGGAAAAATTTTTAGGAAATTTTAATGGCAGAGTAGGCATTAAAGATAATGAAACATCAGATGTAGTAGGACTAAATGGAGGAGATCGACGAAATAATAATGGAAAGCGGATAATAGAATATTGTATGATACACAACTTTATAGTAACAAATACATTTTATAAACACAAAAAGATACACACATACACTAGCACCAAATCAAAATGATATGTCCCTTATAGATTATATACTGGTAGAAAAAATAACAGAATGCTTATCAGAGACGTAAAAGTAAGTTAAGAAGCAGAAATTTACAGCGACCATTTTTTATTAATTGCTAAAGTTAAAAACCTTAAACAAGATCGCGTGTGTATACAAATAGTATAGATAATGTCAGGAAACAATAAAGACATACAAACTACAAAATAAAGATATAGAAAATATGTATGCAAACATAACGGACAGTAAAATGAAGATAAAGAAAGAAACCATAAACCAAATAGAATAAGAGCATTATTATAGAAGCTACTACATACGCTTGTGGTTTGTGCAAAACAAGTAATAACAAAAAACAACACCGTGGCGGAGTGAAAAAATTAAAACAGAAGTTAAACTAAAGAAACAGAATTGGAAAAAATATTTACAAAATAGATCAGAAGAAACTTACAAAAGGTACAAAATACAACGAGAAAAAGTTAATTCGTTGTTAAAAATTGTAATGTATGGCATAACAACGATTTTTAATATATTTAATAAATTTAATATATAGAGTGAGTCTTTCAGCGCGATCTTACAACGAGAAAAAAATACAATAAAGATTTAAGATGAACAAAAACAATAAAAATAGGAAAACTAAAGATGAAGGTAGTTGGTTAAACAAAAGTTAGATACCTTTTTTCGGACATAATATGTCAGTGTTACTACCTGTAGCCCTAATACAAGTCTCACACATGTTCAATGGGATTCAGGTCTGGTAAAGAAGCAGGCCATTCTAGAAACGTCACAGCTTCTCTTTTTAGAAATTCTGTAGCAACTCGGCTGGTATGTGGAGGGGCATTATCATGCATAAAGACGAAATTGTCTCGCATTGCACCTCTCCACAGCCTAACTATTGGTTTTAGTACCAAATCGACGTACCTAGCACCTGTTAAACTCTGGCGTAGTGGAACCAAAGGAGTTTTATCTCCTATCATGATACTGCTCCAAAACATTACCGTTTCTCCTTTGTATTTTGGGACAGATCTGGCCGTTTGCAGTCTAGCTTGTCTACCTAAAACTCTTAGAACTCGAATTCGACGGTCATCTGATCTCAGACCAATTCTGGTTTCATCCGAAAAAAGGACATTTACAATTTAGTCGATTAATTTTGTTCTCTCTGGATAACTTGGGAACCCTTAACTGTCTCCTGCTAAATACATTTTGGGCACGAAGTCTCTTTCGTACTGTTTCAAGAAAAACACCAACACCTGTAGCCTGCACAAGTTGCCTTTCGAGCTCCGGAATAGAAGAAGTTGGATTTCTTCTAGCTATTTGAGCTAAATATCGGTCTTGTTCATCAGTAGTCACTTTGCGACGACTTTGTCTAGGTCTGTTCTTCAGTGTTCCCAATTTCAAAAATCTTGTATAAGTTTTGGAAACATTACTCTAAGACTGTTGATGCTATGTGCCTTTGTGACATTCCCTGCTCAACAAGAGTAAAAAATTCTTTCCCTCTGAACTTTGAACAAGCCCACGTAAGGCATTTTGAACACAAACTTCTAAATTGAAAAGTTTAAGCTGTCACTTTAGTTTTACAACTAACAACAATTTTCAATTGTTATCACGACATACGTGATAGACAACTTCAAAAACTTTTGTTATTTTCAACAAAACACTTTCGTATTCTTTATCTTTTATCTGCATAAAAAATTTTCATACATTTCGCAATATTAGTAAGAAATACTAGGTGATTCCATATAAGTTTGGTTGTGTGTACATTAAATTCAGGCGTTGAATTACAATTGATATTTTTAATACATTTGTTCTACGGTTAATCATATTAAAAAAATGGTTTTAACGATTAATACTTTTAATATATTTGTTTAACGCGTATTGACTTTTGTCATATTTATAAATCAATAATTTTTTTATTCCATGAAACCTATTAATTAGAATAATTGTACCAATACAAATTATTGTACAAAAGTGTTTTGTGAAAAGTTACAAAAGGGTTTGGAATTTTTCTGTTATTTAAAAATGACAGAAAGAGTCACTAAATTATCAAATGAAAAATTTTTTTACGTGTTTCAACCTTTGCAAAAAATTTCAAAATATTTTGGATTTTTAACATGGACAACTAATAATGTTCATACGTTGAACAGCAAATTTATACGGACATGGAAACTTTTGTTTGTTGTGTTTCTGTGCATTCTAATTTTGTCACATTGCAATTATTGTTCAAATTTATTTGAAGACCTAATGTCGTTCTGTGAATCCTTAATTTATTTTTCAGCGTATACAGGAATATTGCAATATTTGTATACAGCAAATTATCAAGAAAAATCAATTTTTTATATTATTCACAGTTTATCAAAATTAGATCAAATGATTACGTATGTAACGAAAAAACCCATTAATTATTTTTCAGCCAGAAAACAAGCAACTTTTGTAATAATAGTTTTACAGTTGATTCTGGTTTTGAAAATTTTCTTAGATATTTTAACTATATACCTGCAAAAAATAGATTTTTTTTTAATTAAATGCGTTTTGTTATTGTACATATGTCAATTTTTAAACGTTTTTCTCACTTCTTCTTCGGTAGTGTTACTGTTTCAAATTAAATATCGATTCAAACTTATCAACACTTTTATAATAGAAACAACAGAGTGTTTGGTATTATCACATTACCACATAACATTGATTTTGAAAGTACACAGAGAACTGATAAGCTTAGCAAGAAAAATTAACCATACTT
Source organism: Aquatica leii (assembly GCA_035610365.1). Taxonomy (NCBI): domain Eukaryota; kingdom Metazoa; phylum Arthropoda; class Insecta; order Coleoptera; family Lampyridae; genus Aquatica; species Aquatica leii. Next base: position 170,366,202 of record CM069433.1, read on the forward strand.
TTGCATTGCATTTTTTTTATAAAGTATTTCTAAGTGAACTTTTGCTATTGATCACAGTATGTTTATTATCTGTAGATATAGTGAAAGGAACTCAACTGTATGTTTCAATGCTTATAAATATGTTGTATTGCCTATTTTTTATTACGGTAGACGTCCTTATTATACTGTACCAATATACAACACTACTCAAAGCGGTAAGCATTTTTTAAAATTATTTGTATTTGGTTATTACATGTAACATTAGAAGCAATGACTATTTTTATAAAATTAGGGCTATAGAGACCACAATACTTTTATATGACTATTTTTATGTTTTACATTTTAAATCTTATTATTACAAAATATCTAATAATCTAATTATACAAGTTTCATAAGGTCGGTTTTATGAAACGAATTCAAGTTTAGGATGCGTTCCATAAAAACCTTATGAACAAGTTTTTTACTATTTTTTAGAATTTGCGTCTTTTTAGGTCAATTTTAAACAAAAATTTAAAATTATAAGACGAATTTTGTAGAGTACATTTTGATATTGCTTGTCGATAAATTAAAATTAAATCACTAATACCAATCTTGTGAGAAAAAATTACATCAAAAGTATTTTAGTACTAAGTATTTCTATTAAAGCACACGAATTACGTCATTTGAGTGCAATTTCTAAATACTTTTTAAATTTTTTTAAAAATCAGATTACATTTGTAGTATATCCTTAAGTTTGAAATAAAATTTATACCGTGTGTCTCATCGGTATGAGGACGAAAGATAGCTCCACACTGAGACTATATTTTAAAATGTGAATTTCACGAAGCGATAGATGTTTCACAAGTGCACATTTTAAAATTATTTTCATACATACAGGGTGTTTATATACAGAGTGTTCCACCAAAGTTGCATTTTTAATAGAACACCTTGTATATTATGGCATTTGTGTAGAATGCGTTTATCCACAACTGTAAAAATTATTTTGTTTTTAATATACAGAGTATTTATCTTTTCTAAAATTTAAAAATACTTTTTTTTCAAATGCCCCACCCTGTATATTTTTATTTTGTTGAATGCACAATTTCATAAGTTTTCTTATGACACCATTTTTGTATAAATTAAATGAGTGTTACAATGACGACAATTGTTAAGCGTTACAAAAAAGAATTGGAACACGTTTTTCAAACTGCTTTCTCGATTTCGCCTTAATTAAATTTATTCCTAGATAAAAATTGTAATGTATGCATAACAACGATTTTTAATATATTTAATAAATTTAATATATAGAGTGAGTCTTTCAGCGCGATCTCAAATTTATCTGGAAAACTATTTGGTCTAGAAATACGGGAAAAAAATTTCATAGATTAAATCACATATAGGGAGTTTACTGAAAATATTTTCTCTTTTGAAAATTCTTTGGGGGCAGCGCAATCAGGAGATGGTTACAAAAAATCGTAACTTTTTCAATGATTTTAAATGTAGATATTCATTAAAGTACCTACTTCAAAAGCTTATCTAATTCAACATTAAAATTGTCTATTACAAAATTTCAAAATCTTCATGCTAAACTGTTAGGCAAAGACATAACCTTTATAGACAAAAATGAACGTATTGTCTGTCGTATTGTACGAAAGATTATATCATAACAAATTTGAAATCTCTGTTATTGGAGGAACGGAAGATATGAACACAACATGTCTAAAAATGTCTTTTGTGACCCATCAATTGCGAAGGTGTTCAAATTGCCTTTTATTTTTTAAAATGCACTCATTTTTGTTCTGGTTGAAAGCTTCTAATTTCACCCTCAAAATAGACCATGAGGCATTCAGTATTCTTAAAATCATGTTTGCGCGCATAATAGGAGGATCTTGGTAAACTAAATCTTTTACATGTCCTCAGAAAAAAAAATCTAGCCATGTAAGATCCAGAGACCTGGGTGGTCAAGAAAACGCACTTTTCCTCCTAATCCATCGATTGGGGAATTTGTCGTTGAGATGGTTTCGAACTCTACCTACATAATGAGCAGGACAACCATCTAATTGCATCCACATATTTTGAAGACTATTCAAAGGGTAACCATCCAATAAATCTGGCAATGTATTTGTTATAAACTCTAAAAAAGTAACACTATTTAGCAATCCATCAAAAATGTTGGATCCAGAAATCTGTCCGTCAAGTATCCCACACCAAAGATTTACGGACCATTGATGTTGATTATCCTCAACTCGCATCCAATGAGGGTTTTCCTTGGCATAGCAAGGTATGTTGTGCCGATTAATTTTTTTACTAAATGTCGCCTTATCTGTTCATAAAATTTTATTTAAAAAATTCGGGTTTTCTTCCAGCATGCCTTGTAACCAATGACAATAATTTTGTCTTATTACAAGGTCGTTATCGCTAAGTGCTTGGCGTAACACGAGTGAATAGGGATAAAGGCGATTGGCTTTTATAATTTTTATGATTGTTCTTTGAGATATTTCCAATAACTTTTCAATTTCCTTAGTACTAATATGGGGATTTATCTCAATGCAGGCTAAAGCATTAACCATATGTTCTTCGGTCTTAACTGGATGATGCTTTTTTCGTACTGCAATTGGTTGTATGTTTTCTATGGTACGTAATCGTAATGCTAACTGACAAAAAACACTTCTACATTGGCGTTCTCGATTTGGATACATAATGTTGTAAGATATATAAAATATATTTGTAACATGTCATCTGCTTCGGAATTTGTGAAAACCATATTTTACAAAGTATTTGAAGACAAACGAGTATAGATAATGTCAGGAAACAATAAAGACGTACAAACTACAAAATAAAGATATAGCAAATATGTATGCAAACATAACGGACAGTAAAATGAAAATAGAGAAAGAAACCATAAACCAAATGTTGGCGGAACAAGCATGGACAAAGCTTAAAAGCATTACTATAGGAGCTACTAAAAACGCTGCTGGTTTGTACAAAACAAATAATAACAAAACAACATAATGGTGGAGTGGAAAAATTAAAACAGAAGTTAAACTATAGAAACAGAATTGGACAAAATATTTACAAAATAGATCAGAAGAAACTTACAAAAGATACAAAATACAACGAGAAAAAGTTAATTCGTTGTTAAAAATTGTAATGTATGGCATAACAACGATTTTTAATATATTTAATAAATTTAATATATAGAGTGAGTCTTTCAGCGCGATCTCAAACTGAAAATATTTTCTCTTTTGAAAAAAAAAAAGTTAAACATAGTTAGAGATGCGAAAGTAAAGGCGTGACAAGATTTTGGTAAAAAAAATCAAAAACTATTTTACAAAATACTAAAAACATTTAAAAAAGAAATAACGATTAACGCAAACTCAATTAGAAATAAAAATGGAGTACTAATGACATGACAGTAATAACATAATGATAAGATGGGAAGAATATTTTCAACGATTACTATGTTCTCAAAAAAGATGTAAGGATAATAAAGAACTATATGAAATAAAAGAATTAAACCAAAACCAAGATGACAGAGAAATCACAGAAAAAGAACTGAAAGATGCACTAAGAGAGATAAAAACCGGAAAATCGACTGAGATGACATGATTACATCGGAAATGATAAAGAACTTAGGGGAAGAAGGAATATTATTGTTGTTAAGAATTTATAATAAAATATGGAAAGAAGAAAAAATACCTAGAGACTGCGAAATAGGAAAAATAGTGCCAACACACAAAAAAGGAGACAACAAAGACTGTGGAAATTACAGGGGAATACTCAGTTTACCAGTGAAAATATATGAAAGTATATTAGAAAAAAGATTAAGAACAATATTAGAACCGACACTACTAAAACTACAAAGTGGATTTTGCAAAGGACGTAGTTTTCAAGTGCATCAACATAAAAAAAGTATGTTTTGGTTTTGTAGACTTGGAATAGGATAAAGTAACAAGAAATAAAGTATGGAAAATACTAAGCGCAAGAGGTGTAACCAAATAATTAATTAAAATAATCGAAACTTTATATAAAAAGACAACTAGTTTTGTTATTAAAAATAACAGTGCGTCAAAAATGTTTTTAACTCAAGACGGCTTGAGACACGGTGGAGTAATAAGTCCAGTGCTATTTACGCTGTTTATGGATGAAATAATCAGACAGTGCCAATCTATGGTTAAGAAAGTGTACATAGAACTACAAAATTTGCAAAACGTAAAAATATCCGAATGGGCGTTTGCAGATGATATAATAGTAATAGCCAGTAGTGAACGTGACTTATAAAATATTTAGAAATATCGGACACGATTTTAGGTAGAAACGGAATGACAAAGTATTAAAAAAAACAAAAATAAAGGCAATATCAGGAAAACAAAAAAAATAAACATCACGATAAAAGGTAAACAGTAAGAACACGTACACTAATTTAAGGAGTCGTTATCAAAAAATCAGGAAAACAAGATCCAGACTTAAATGCGCGCATGAAGAAGGCAAATAAATTATTCTATATTATAAACAAAACCGTTATAACCAAAAAAGAAATAACTCAAAGAACAAAATTAAATATTTATAAAACTATGTTTAGACCTACCTTAACCTACGGATGTAAATCATGGATTGGTACACAAAGAATGAAACAAAAAGTAGAAGCAATGGAAATTAAATATTTACGCAGAATTAAAAGAGTCACTATAAAAGATAGAATACGTAACTCACCAATAAGAGATCCGTAAATGAATACATAGAGCAGAGACAACTGTGCTGGTGGGGACATTTACAAACAATGGATAAGGACAGACCAGTAAGAAAAAAATAAGAAGCAATAATTCCTACAAAACAAAAGAAAAGAAGACCAAAAGACGCATGGGACGACGTAGTAATAAAAGTAGTAACAAAAAAAGGACTAAATTAGAACTAAGCTAAAACTAACAAAAGATAAAAGACAATGGGGAAAATTTGTACATAGAGAAAATTAGCCTTTATTTAAGTAATTTTATTATATTTCGCATAATAATAACATTTTAGTTTTTAAGTTATTTTAATGAGCAATGATTTTGTTAAAAAACCTACACCTAACGGTAGATGGTATTCGATTATATATGGTATATACATTAAATTCCAGCGTTGAATTACAATTGATATTTTTTAATACATTTGTTCTACGGTTAATCATATTAGAAAAATGGATTAATACTTTTAATACATTTGTTTAACGCGTATTTACTTTTGTCATATTTATAAATCAATTATTTTTTTATTTCATGAAACCTATTAATTAGAATAATTGTACCAATACAAATTATTGTACAAAAGTGTTTTGTGAAAAGTTACAAAACGGTTTGGAATTTTTCAGTTATTTAAAAATGACAGAAAGAGTCACTAAATTATCAAATAAAAATTTTTTTTACGTGTTTCAACCTTTGCAAAAAATTTCAAAATATTTTGGATTTTTAACATGGACAACTAATAATGTTCATACGTTGAACAGCAAATTTATACGGACATGGAAACTTTTGTTTGTTGTGTTTCTGTGCATTCTAATTTTAACACATTGCAATTATTGTTTAAATTTATTTGAAGACCTAATGTCGTTCTGCGGATCCTTATTTTATTTTTCAGCGTGTACAGGAATATTGCAATATTTGTATACAGCAAATTATCAAGAAAAATCAATGTTTTATATTATTCACAGTTTATCAAAATTAGATCAAATGATTATGTATGTAACGAAAAAATCCATTAATTATTTTTCAGCCAGAAAACAAGCAACTTTTGTAATAATAGTTTTACAGTTGCTTCTGGTTTTAAAAATTTTATTAGATATTTTAAATATATACTTGCATAAAATAGAATTCTTTTTAATTAAATGCGTTTTGTTAATGTACATATGTCAATTTTTAAACGTTTTTCTCACTTCTTCTTTGGTTGTGTTACTGTTTCAAATTAAATATCGATTCAAACTTATCAACTCTTTTATAATAGACACAACAGAGTGTTTGGTGTTATCACATTACCACATAACATTGATTTTGAAAGTACACAGAGAACTAATAAGCTTAGCAAGAAAAATTAACGATACTTTTGCATTGCATTTTTTTAATAAAGTATTTCTAAGTGAACTTTTGCTGTTGTTCACAGTATGTATATTATCTGTAGATATAGTGAAAGGAACTCAGCTGTATGTTTCAACGCTTATAAATATGTTCTATTGCCTATTTTTTATTACGGTAGACGTCCTTATTATATTGTACCAATATACAACACTACTCAAAGCGGTAAGCATTTTTTAAAATTATTTGTATTTGGTTATTACATGCGATAGATGTTTTACGAGTGCACATTTTAAAATTATTTTTATATATACAGGGTGCTTATATACAGAGTGTTCTACCAAAGTTGCGTTTTTAATGGAACACCTTGTATATTATGGCATTTTTGCAAAGCCACATCGATGTTGATTAAACTGATACAATATTGTATTGGGTTATTTTCAACTACAGGGTGTTTAATGTAGAAAAAGTGATCTACTTTAGGTATTAGGTTTTGTCATAGTAATTGTTTTTTTTAGTGTAGATGGCGTTACGATAATATAAACTATTTTGTTTTTAATATACAGATTGTTTATCTTTTCTGAAAATTAAAAATACTTTTTTTTAAAATACCCCACCCTGTATATTTTCATTTGATTGAATGCACAATTTTATAAGCTTTCTTATGACACCATTTTTGTATAAGCTAAATGAGTGTTACAATGACGACAATACAAGCGTTACAAAAAAGAACCGGAACACGTTTTTCATACTGCTTTCTTTATTTCGCCTTAATTTACTTTATTCGTAGATAAAAATTGTAATGTATGCATAACAACAATTTTTAATATATTTAATAAATTAAATATATAGAGTGAGTCTTTCAGCGCGATCTCAAATTTATATCGAAAAAAAAATTTCATAGATTAAATCACATATAGGGAGTTTACTGAAAATATCTTCTCTTTTGAAACACTTTTAGGGGCCGCGCAATCAGGGGATGGTTACAAAAAATCGTAACTTTTTCAATGATTTTAAATGTACACATTCATTAACGTACTTACTTCAAAAGCTTATTTAATTCAATATTAAAATTTTCTATTAAAAAATTTCAAAATCTTCATGCTAAACTGTTAGGCAAAGACATAACCTTTATAGACAAAAATGAACGTATTGTCGATTAGAAATGTTTTATTTCAAATAGTTTGTAACTGTCGTATTGTACGAAAGATTATATCATAACAAATTTGAACTCTCTGTTATTGGAGGAACGGAAGATATGAACACAAAATGACTTTTGTAAACCATCAATTGCAAAATTGCCTCTCATTTTTTAGAATGCACTCATTTTTGTTCTAGTTGAAAGTACAGCAGCTTCTAATTGCACCCTTGAAATAGACCGTGAGGTACTCAGTATTCTTAAAATCATGTTTGCGCGCGTAGTAAGAGGATCTTAGTAAACTAAATCTTTTACACGTCCTTAGAGAAAAAATCTAGCCATGTACGATCCAAAGACCTAGGTGGTTAAGAAAACGCACTTCCCCTCTCAATCCATCGATTGGGGAAATTATCCAATTAATCTGTCAATGTATTTGTTATAAACTCTAAAAAAGTAGCACCATTTAGCAATACATCAAAAATGTAGGAACCAACAATCTGTCCGTCAAATATCCCACACCAAAGATTTACGGACCATTGATGTTGATTATCCACAACTCGCATCCAATAATTTTGTCTTATTACGAGGTCGTTATCGCTAAATGCTTGGTGTAACACAAGTAAATAGGGATAAAGGTGATTGGCTTTTATTATTTTTATGATTGTTCTTTTAGATATTTCTAATAATCTTCAATTTCCCTAGCACAAATATGGGAACTTACCTCAATGCAGCCTTTTCTTTGGTCTTAACTGGATGATGCTTTTCTCGTACTGTAATTGGTTATATGTTTCCTACGGTACGTAATCGTAATGCTAACTGACAAAAAACTCTTCTACATTGGCGTTCTCGATTTGGATATATAGTGTTGTAAGATATATAAAATATATCCGTAACATGTCATCTGCTTCGGAATTTGTGAAAACCATATTTTACAAAGTATTTGAAAACAAACGAGAACAACAACAAAGAGGTAACAAAGTTCAAATAAAAACACAAAATAGTAACAAAACTCTGGTTTTTTTTGTTGTTTTGACAACACATGCTGATACTACTATAGCCGTTATGCTATTGTTCATATTACGCCATTATATGAAAAAGCAAAAAACAAATTAAGCAACCGAAGTTCTTCATTATTAAACATTTTGTGTGATTTAATCATATATTTGCTAACACTTTACAACTATACTAAGCTCACTATGCCTTTCCATTTAATTTTTTAAAGAAAATTGTTAAAATCTGCTAATCTTCACTAAACTTTGTCATCAATTTAACAAGAAAATTTCAAAAAAAGTGCCGTATTCTAATGTAGAATCTTCCGTACTATACAACAGTTCAAATAAAAGATTTATAATCGACAATACGTATATTCTCGTCTATAAAGGTTATGTCTTCGCCTAACAGTTTAGCATTTAGTAATAGACAATTTTAATGTTCAATTAGATAAGCTTTTGATCTAAGTACGTTAATCAATATCTTTACGTTTAAAATCATTGAGAAAATTACGATTTTTTGTAACCATCCCCTGATTGCGCTGCCCCCAACGGGTTATCAAAAGTAAAAATATTTTCAGTGAACTTTCTAGATGTGATTTAGTTTATGAATTTTTTCCCATATTGCTAAACCATACAGTTTTTGAGATAAATTTGAGAGCCGCGTTTAAGAACTCATCCTGTATAGTTGTAACATCTACCTATTTTCTAATTTAAAATTTAAAAAAAAATTGACATTTGTATTATTATTCTGATGATTCTAACATTGGCTTACTATTAATTTTGCACTTGTAACACTGTTTTTGAAAAAAAAATTTGTACAGCAGTTATTTATTCGAGTTCCTGTGTTCCTCGTGAACTTTTAAAATCCACGTATCACTCGGGTTTAAAAATGTCCAATTAGGACAGAAGCGACTCGAATACAGCATTTCATTGTTTGAAGAGAAACTACAAGCTCTGAAAGTCTCAAAATATTTCAGAAATAGCTTGACGTTTAGGTTGACCAAATCACAAAAGCTTTCCAAAACGGTTTAGAAAAGCGTAGAATTAAAATTTATAACAGTTAAAAACAATAATGCACTCGTTGTATACGCGAAATAGAGAAACTTTAATATGCAATAGTTTCTTATTATAAATAAAAACTGAACTGTTTTTTGAGGTGTTTATTAAAAGCTGTGAAACCTGAAACGTTATTTTAACATAAGGTTTTATAATATTTTTGACGTCTTTGAATCGCAATACAACGAATTGAGTAGTAAAAGTTTAAACTAACAAACTTGTCATATTTCAAATATTTCAGAATGTATGTCATAAAAAAATATGAATACCGTCGTTCCTGACTTATTATTACTATCGTAAAATAGAGCAAAGTTGGTCTAGAGAGCTGACTATGATAACTAATAAATATTTAAATTGGACGCGCATCTGATTAAACCTGAAAAACGTTTAATCGTAGTATCGCATTTGTTGGATATAACTGTGATAAAACTAATTTACAAGTGGATCTTGAACGGAAAAAACTCTTATATCGCGTAGAATAAAATATCCCGAAAAGGTTTGTAACTTTACAAAATCGGCTTCTTCCATAATGATATGTAAATCAGCGTCAGTGGTTTTGTTGTTACCTTATATAATTTATCGTGCTGAAAAGATATAAGTTCAATGGACAGAAAACGGACGAAAGTTAGGCCCTTGTTGTAGTAATAAATGTTGCGGACAGATACACGTTATAACAGAACCAGTCATGACTGGATAGATCTCAAAACATTTACAGATACGCTCAAATCTTTATTTTTGTCAATTAGAAATATTTTGGTTTTATAATTTACTGAAAAAGTTATCAATCTATGCGAAAAAATTTATGCGACTTCCGGCTTAGACCACGTCGTAGTTGAATAAACGCTTAAGGCTTGTTTCTAGTCTATCGTTGAGAGTCAAAACGAAAAGTAGAACTTGGTTTTTGGCGTATTGTCGTTAGTGAACCCAAGCAAACTGACGTTTCGTAAGACATTACAATTTGCATCTTCAGAATGGTAAATGTCACTAAAGGAAAAAATGTAAGTGACGGTATTTATATCATTACCGATCATGTAATTAACGAATTTTCTTACCGCTTGACTGACTTTGTTATTACTCGGAGTAAGAGTTTGTGTCTTTTTCAAGAACGTTAATCTTTGTCTTAGAGAGTCTAGTACTGGTGATTTCGGTACACAATGTTGCAAAGAAAATGTTGCTGACCCATAATGTCGCATGGACAGAATACAATCATTTGTATAAATAACCAATAAAACCATGAAGTAAGTTATTTCAGTTATTTTAAAAATGTAACTTTATAGCCAAGTGGTTATTAGCTCCTTAATTTTTTATTAGTAATACAAATGAATTCCGCTAATAATCATTTGGCAATAAAGTTACACATTTAAAATAACTTAAATAATTTACTTCATGATTTTATTATAGATTTATACAAATAAATTGTACATATTGTATCCACGCGACATTGTGTCCGTGCAACATTATGGGTCGGCGACATCCTTTCCGCGATATTCTCGCCGCGACATTCTGTCCTGATAGAGTACTGGTAGTTAAGATTTGCTGAGTTTAAAACCCTCTCTACGGTTCATATTATTTCGATGTTTTTCTATTTCCACAGCTTTACAGGTCTGGTAAAGTAGAAGAGAGTTCTAGCCAACACTTTAGTTTGGTCAAAGTTTAGCGTGTGTCCTTCGTTTCACACGTGTTCTGCCACTGTTGATTTTGTAGCTCTACGATGTTTGCAGACAGTCATATTGTGACCTGCGTTTGAAAGTCAGCAGTTTTCTTTTATGACAGACCCCATAAATAGATTCAGCTGGCTGAATTTGCGTTTTCTTTTTTTTCTTTCTCGATTTGTTAGCTCGGTGTAACCATCGTTTAAAATCGATTGGTTGTTTAAGTAATCTTTGGTAATGGACACAGTATTCTGAATTTGTTTTAATGTAATTTTAGATTGAGTTTAATAAGTTATTTTACGGTTTTAAATTCAAAGTTACAATGTAAATTGTTGATAAAGTTTTGTATTTTGTTACGCCGTGAACCATCTGATTTCGCGATTTTGTTTATTAAGTATTTCACTTGGTTTGTTGAGAACTCCAGTTGTAATTTATGTTTCCTTTCTGAGTTATAATCGTAATTAATTATATTTTCGTCGTTTGTTTATTTTAAGTTGGTTCAAAAGTTCTTTGTTCAAGTGCATTCTCAGTACAGTCGTACTTTGATTTCTTTGTGTCAATCGTTTAGATTACGTGGAAAAATTAAGTCATTATCTTAATTTATTAGGCAGTTTAAATTCTTGTAATATAATATTTTGTCAATTTGACATTTTCACGTACAAGCGAAATGCTGTGTCCTAATGCTATAAATATGACGTAATGGGGACTGATTGCCTCTTTATCACACTTCTTAATAAGAGTGTTTGCGTTCTTGAAATTTCGAACACAGCCTTTGTGGAAAGGGTATTCGAGAAAAGTTGATATATGGATGAGGATTCGATCGTGGCTGGAGAGAATTAGAAATACCGGGGATCGTGAGATGTAGTAGAGTGAGCCGGGTACTTTGCCCTATCGTTATGAATTACCGCGAAAGTTAATTGGTACCGTGAAAATTAAGTGTGGTGATGAAAATGTTAATTTGTTTTCAAATTTCGCAATGTACGGTTTATTTAGACGTCACGGTATCCAAAAATAAACAATCACGCTTGAGGGATTTAGTTTCGATGTTTTAAGTAGAAAAATCCCTTTTCTTCGCCATTGTGCGGTTTAAAATTGTGAAATAAATCTTCCGCTGGTGACCTATTGTTTGGGGGTTCCACGGATCCCACATTCGACTACGATACTTTTGGGGAGCGACCGAAGTCCATCTGAGGTTGTAGCTTTGAAAACCACTGTGACCCGCCGCTTATCTGGTATCTCCAATTAAGAAAAAAAAAGGTATTTATCGATTTTGGTTATTATCGTGTAGTGATCCGCGATTATAATGCAGTAAAAGCTTTGAATTTGAGCCAATTGAATGACGACTAACGTTAAATTTATTTATTTCAATGAACGCTTAAAGTGTTTGCGCGAAATTAAAATAAATTAACTTTGTTTTGGTGCGTTCGAAAAGTAAATCGTATTCCCGAATATATGATAATGTAACGACTTATAAACTCTATTTTGTTTAGTTCGAATTAAAGTTCGGACATATATTTTATAACCTGTATTGTTCTTAGTTATTTGAATTATTTAATTTCTTATGCGGTCAAGGCCTTGAAATTTATTTGCGTTATGTCTTATTTGAAAACGTCGAGTTAACGCTATTATTGTAGCATTTTCTTTTTATAAATTTTGATTTAATGTTTTGTGTGTAGATTGTTCAATTTTGTTTGGTTTTGCTTAAGATTATTAATTTTTATTTTATTAAAAATTTGTTTACTAATCATTATTTTTTTTGTTGTTTAATATTCAATCAATAAATGTTAAATTGTTAAATGTAAAGAGCTTTTATTTATTTAGCTACCGCATACGTAAATTTTTATTTTAAGTGTATTTCAGTAAAGTTACAACTCAAGGTAAGTTCTGGGGTTGTAACCAACCAGATGAGCTTTCGGATAATCAGGGGTTTGAAAGCTACCCTCATCGTGACCTTGATTGGCGCCCTTACCGATTTTTGACTATTTTACCGTTTTAGTTCAATTTTACGTCGATCGCGTTTCCAATTTTTCACGGAATTTTAAATTACAACCCACCCCCTTCTCCATTGGGCTAGTGGCACAACCCCGTTTATGTTACCGCATTTCAGGCAGTGACTTTGTGTTAATTTTGGCATGTAACAATATGTTCTTTTACTTTAACTTTAATAGAGCTTTCCGTCTGTTCTATATAACTTGATCCACAGATTTTGTCAATCTCCTTTGTTTGTGTTTAGCAAATCTAAACCAATTGTTAAGGATATTAATCGTAGAGACAGATTTGATATTATGTTTCTTTAACACTCTGCTTATTTTGTCTGTTAAGCCAAGACAGTATTGTAAATAAGCGGTGCTAGTAGAAAGTGGTAAGTTTTCTTTGACTTTTGGATTGACTGCTCTTTCCCATGTTTTCGGATCTTTTTGAACCCGTATCTATTTTGTTGTAGAGACTCTAGCAATGTTTCCTTTTTCCTGTAATCGACAACAACAAATCTGATACTATTTTAACAACTCTACAAGACAACAAAAAACAGAAAGAATCAAGGTAAATAGAGATGAGATAAAGAAAGAAATGTACTTATTAGTGAAAGTACTAGGTGGGATGCGAGAAACCGTAAGTTATCGTTACGTTGCGTAGTGCAGAATACTAACGTAGGAGATAATGAGATCGAAGGACTGAGTATGAAATTTTTAAACAGAGCAAAAACAGTAACGTAGGTTTTTAGGAACCACTTTAAAAGAAACATACATTTCGCAACACTGTAAACTAACATACGGCTGCAATACCTGCCGTTGCTATTTTTGTTAATTTAATCTCCAAAAAAATTTTATTCGTTATTGGTAACACGTTTTAAATTCTACACATTGCGCAAGATAAGATTTGCTCTTTAATTTTTTTATTGTCAGAATAATACCTAGGTACATACGATTACTAATGTTAATTTAGAATGTATTTTCTAACAGGATTTTTGTTTTTGATTTTATCTGATTGTAAGTCAATGACACTAACCCAAAAAAAATGTTCGAATTGAAATTCATCTGTTTCTACGCATAGTTGCAACCTTTAAGGTATTGTCTAGATTACTTTTTCGAGTCTTTCTGGTTATATTCTAATACCGTTGCGTTAATTCTTTCTGTAACTTGGTCAGCGTCTTGAAGATGCGTTGCATAACCCTCTTTCTTTAACAAAAGCCCCAACAAAAAAAGATTGACTTCGGGAGATCTTGCAGGGCATAGGATGAGACCACCGCGAAATTGGAATTTGGAAAGTGTTCATCCAACCACTCTCTTACATTACGAGCAAAGTGAGCAGGACGTCCATCGTGCATTTAAATCATGTTATGGCGTATGTTCAACGGCATCTCGTCAATAACTTGTTCCAATTTACTAAAATGCCCATTGGCATTAAGACGACTTGGTAGATAAATTGGCCCAACGACTCTGTGATCTATTATGCCCAGCCAAACGTTAATAGAAACCTTCTTTGGTGGCCATATTCTATAATTTAATGCGGATTTCCAACTGCCCAATGCACCGGTGAAAAATATGAGTATTAAATACACCATCTATGGTAAACGTAGATCTTCTTGTATCAAATTTAAAATTGTGTTAAAAAATTTAATCCTAATAGGTTGTCCTTATCATAGAGAGGCTAAACTTTAGAAACGTGATATGGATTAAGCAGGTTTGTTTGTAGAATCAAGTGAACTGCTTTTTTATTAAGGATATTTAATGTTCAAGCTATCTGTCAGATACTAAGCGAAAGATCTTTGTGTACAACTATTACTCCTCTATGTCGAACCAAATTCAGTTTTTTTTGTTAAAACTCTAGTTTTTATTTTTTTATTTGTTTTTATGTCATTTTTACTGATTACAACTACTTGTATTTATGACATTTTTAATTTAGTCGTATCAAAGTAGCAGATAGTTGGAAAAGGCGCATTTTATTATTTTTTTGTGCTGCTTTCACTAAAAACACCAATATTTGTTCCTGTGTCCACATAATAACAAAAAAACCTCTAGAGTGACAAAGTACAAAATCGAGATTCACGTAAAACTATGCTTTGAAAGTTAATTACTGTTTAAGTAAAAGTGTGTCTGTTAAAAAATCTGTTTAAAAGCTCTGAAAGGCAGGAGAAAAAATAATGAATGTTACTTTCGTCTTAAGTCTCATAGCATAACTCTCATGTAGCTCTTGGTCTCATCTCGTATTTTGGTTACTTTTTCAATTATTAGTAATGTCAAAACTCTTAACGGAGTGTAGTATATTTATCATAACAAAAAACTATATTAAGAAACTGTTTTGTTCTTTATTAAAATTAAATCGATATGATAATTAAAGTGCTTTACACCTTTTAAATAATATATTACAATGTTGTGTTAGTATTAAAGTATTTAGCTACAATAAATTATTATTGATTTTTTAATAGATAAGTCTTATGTAAAGTAATTTTATAAATTAAATTAAAATAAACATATTATTTTAGCTTGTAATAAGTTAAAAAAATTCCGTTTACAATGGAAAAAAATTTTAGATATGTTATAGACCCGTTACTGAAAATAATGTGTGTAATCGGATACTTTAATATATTTTTGACAAGAAGTTGGTATTCTGCTTGGAATTTCGGTTTTAAATTACTAATATTGACGGTCTGCATTATACATTATTGCATATTTCCTAGTGCTGCAATAATACGTGTAAATGATTTTGTAATAGAGTTGGTAAAAGTATATAATTATTTGATTATAGTAAATTGTCTAATTATGTCGCATTTACAAAGAAAACGAATAATTCGTATAATAGAAGTTGTAATCAGAATAGACAGTTTAATAAAAACGTATACAAAGAAGAATATTGATTATGCAAGGTCTAGAAAAAAACTGATTTTGTCTATGATCTTTTGGTGCATTCTTCAACTTTTACAATGTTTTTGCGGAAATTTTTCGTTATATTTAGACAATATCAATTATTCTGAATTTTATTCTACTAACTTGTATATTTTCACTTCATTATTTAATGGAAGTACAAATTTTTTAATGTTGTTTATTCTGTCAGAGTTAAAACTGAGAATATGCAAAGTACATTTGTTTGGAAATATGTTACGTGTTACACAGTTAAAACCACAAACTACTTTAAAATTATTAAAACTTATTTATAATATGGTATTGACAGTGGCCAAGGAAATTAACAGCATTTTCCAATTT
Organism: Aquatica leii; assembly: GCA_035610365.1. Taxonomy (NCBI): domain Eukaryota; kingdom Metazoa; phylum Arthropoda; class Insecta; order Coleoptera; family Lampyridae; genus Aquatica; species Aquatica leii. The sequence continues at coordinate 170,382,246 of CM069433.1, forward strand.
TCGATGTTACTACAAATATGTATGTACACAATATATATAGTTTTTAATTGCTTCTGGGCTAGTAGTGGTTCGTTTAATGGAACATCGATATTCTATCTTACATACGGTGGTGCAGGAGTATGGGCATTTGTACTCACTGTAGATGTATTTGCAATTATATACTTCTTTGTTACATTTACTGATAAGGTAAGCTGTATACTAGTTTTTGTTTAGCATGTAATTTTGTTTGGTATGTAATATTGTTTGTACATTATTAAATAATTAAGTTTTTTGTAGCTTAATAATTTAAAACTAATTTTAGTTTGGAAAATATCAAAAATATTAATTTGAATGCTGATCGTATATTTGAAACCAAATGAGAAATATTGGTAATTTACTAATCTCTCTGACAACTGTACCAAACATGTGTAACTTTTTGTTCTTTAGTTAAACATTATTTTGATGTTTTGCATGTCATAATTTTAAGTTGTCAAAATTTATAGCAGTTGAAGAAAAATTAGAATTTGTAAGATTTACTAACATTTTTTGTACTTATGAAACCACTAACTAAAGTCTATTTTGCATAGTTACTATGGAAGTCTATTCAAAAATACTTTCTTTAAAACTCGTACGTAAATCGTCTTTTTTCGGTACCTCTTTGGTAAATTGACATTCCATTGTCAAAAATTTGGCAATAATGAAATGTAAAACAACCAAGTGGCTTAATAAATAGTATCTAGATTGCATGTTAGATACAAAAAAAAGGATTTTTAGGCGACTGATCATTTACCGTAATGGTGCTCCTGCCTGTACGGTATAAATTATCAAATAATTGTTCTGGAAAAAACTTGATATTAAGTATAATAAATATTGTATTTTATTTGAATAAATAATTAATACAAATTTGACGGGTGTAACAGCTTCGGTTACAAACGCCTAAACGGCAATACATCCGCCATGTTTTTCTTGAAGCAAGGATATTCGCTTTACTGGCAGTTAACAAAATACCAGAAGTTGAGTATGATTTGTGTACTTTCTAAAATCTTTCACATTTAAAAATGTGGTCATTTTGATTAGTATAGCGGATATAGTATGCTTCCTCACTAATTGTCGAAAACCTATCCTCTAGCTATAAAAAGCAATTATTTTTTGCACGAATAATTGTGCTTCATTAAAAAAATTATTTAGAGGTAACTTGATGTACTTTTTAATGACTTCACACCAGTTAACGGTTTTATCATTGTAATTACTAGTAACTACAAATCTTTGGAAATTTCTGTTCTTGGATTGTTGAATTTGGAGAACTCCTAATTTAGGGGTGGTTGCATCTTACTAGTACTAGAAAAGAATTGTAAACCGTAAGTAACTTTTTGCTTTTTATCACATTTTGCTGCCGAGTGTATGGCACTGCGATTGAGTGTACATTTGTTTTTTCTCACAAATATTCGGTGTAATAAATTAACGTTTTTATTATTTAAGTTCGGGGCTTGATTTACTGCGCAACATTCTTATTCAATTTATATCAACTTTATATGTTAAAATTTAATTTTAAAATCATTAATTTGTTTATTTTTCTGTCTATAATAAAATTATTACTTTGTTAATTTAAATGAAACACTTTGTATTTTAATGTTATACTAACAAACACAATTATTTTTTTAAGCTGCCATCAGGTGTCTTGTATCAATATCCACCATTTTATGCTAAAAGGTTTTCCGTAAAAAATCATCTTGGTAAGGAAACATTTGAGAAACTGCTAGTAACGTAGTCTTGCGCATGCAAAACAAATTATTAAAACCTACAACTAAAAACGAAGAAAAACAAATAGCAGTAACACGTGATTGAAAACCCCAGCACAAGTCAATGAATTATAGCTAACAAAATAAATATAAGCAAAATTAGTGTATAAAAAATCTTAAAAATTATAGTTATCATCCATACCAGATCCAGATGTACCGAAATTTGTATGGAGCCTATTTTGAGCATAGGCTGCAATTTTGTTTGTGGTTTTTCAAAAAAAAACTAGTGAACATTAACATTTCTACAAAAAAATATTATTTACTGACAAATCTACATTCCATGATGTGGATTAATAAATAGACTGTTACGCTGTTTTTCTGGTAACAACAAAAAAAAGAGGCAACGGCTAACACAGTTTCCCCGGAGAGAGAATCACAGGCTTGGTGGTGCTAAATTATAGATTAAAGCTAAAAAGGCGCCAAGACGATGAAGGGTTAAATTAGGAAGAGATCGTCTAACTCTACCTGTAGCTGGAAAACAACACGACAGAAGTAATAACACAGAATATATATTTATTGTATCACAGAAGTTGAAGACGAAGATAGTATATAAGTATCGTTACATAAACGGTACAAACAATATTAAATGGGTTGATATCACCAAATATAAGTTACGCCCTTAAGTCGGGACAACAACTCGCACATCTACGTGCCCTAATCAACCTAACTTTTAAATTTAACAAAGGAATAACTTCACTTTATTAGGTTTAACTTCGAGAATGCGAAAATCAAAGTATCGAGAATCTAAGCGCACCCGATAAGTAGGTGACACACAAAAAAAAGTTTAATATTAATTGTGATTACAATGTAGTATGTACGTGTGGCCATTCTAATAATCGACATGACCAAGAAAGTAAAATACAAAATTCAATACTTACAGTTGTGAATATCCAGTAAAGTTTAGCTAAGCCCGTACCAGTCTCACCTAAAACGTAATATGCAATTTGAGACAAAGGTACATGCTGTGTGAGCACAAATAATTTGATTTAAAGCATACTATGGTTGACGTAAAAGAATGCGCCGAGCTTTCCTCTGATTAACTTCGCAGTTTATCAGTATTTCTTTTCATAAAATGGTTTACATCCCCTTAACCTCTAGCGACCTGACGTCATGGAAACTTTTCGACAAAACATGTGTTCCAAGTGTTACAAACGTCAATGATAACTTGATGATAACGTTACAGGTGGAGGGATCGGACCCGTTAAAGAATTAATTTAAGCCCTCAATGCAAAAACGTTATAAAATTACACACATACATTTGTTGGGCCGAAAAGATCGTTACGTACGATCCGTACTTTAGCAAATGTTAGCAGAAAAATGAATTTGTTTTGACAACTGGCTACGAAGAAAAAGGTAGGGATGGATGTCGATTAACAAATTTTATACTTGAAGAGACATTTTTCATAGTCGCGAATTGAACTACTAATTTTTAACATAACAAGACATACATTTTATTATTACAGCACAGCAAAACAAACATGAATTCTTAAGGCTAGATCGACAACAGCGATGATCTCTAAACGTCTGTAAAGGATTAATAATACAATATATAATAGGACTGTATTTTTGTATAGGAATTTAAACAAAAAAGAAACTTAATATTGTTACGAAGAGATTTTTAAATTCTTTTATAAAATATTTCTTTGAATATTAGGAAAAAACTGTGACTGCAGCTAGATGGTGCTTTAAGAAATTTTTTGCGTAATGTAGGAGATATTTATATCTAAAAAAGTAAGTAGGTAGAGGTGGCCGAAACAACTAGCTTCTAAGATCATCTGATTTAACAACAACAGATTTTTTTGGAAATTGTAAAAAATTTTGTGTATCACACTTCACTGTAAATATGAAATTACGTATTCATTATGCGTTTACAACTGTAACTCTAAGTACTATAAAAAACGAAAAAAAAATACGATTGTGTATTGAAGTAAATAAACACAACTATAAACATTTGTTGTAAATTTATCTACTTTGACAGTAAACAAGTTGTCTATAACATCGAAATTTATTGATGCAGATTACCTAATGCAAATAAATCCAAAAATAATGGATATTGGTATCAGCAACTTTATGGTGGTTTTAGAGGAAAACATTTTTTTGTTATTACATCAATAAAATAAGGGTGTTCTATTTAAGTTAACATAGTAGTTATGCAAAATGTTTTAATGTAATGTACTTCTAATTACTAACACCCTGTACATTAACTTAATAATTTAATTGTTTCTACACAAAGCTCCAACAATTTAAAATGAACAGACAAAGATGCCTTAATTACAAACTTATGTAATCAAGCGTAATTAATTTATTTTAATAGTACTAAACGTTTTAAGCAGTCTGAAAATGAAACAAATTACATGGTGTTTTATTTAAAAATATTTAACTGCATATCGTTATTTTAATGGGTGCCACCTTGTATACTTCTGACAATTTTTAAATTGTAGCTGCCATTGATGACGTATGCACGTCAAAAAAAAAAAAAATTGATATTATGGTACGCCAAGTAAGTTGTCAGTTAGATCAGCAGTAGTATTGTCGTTAGAAATAATTTTGTGAACTTGTGAACCAAGCCAGATTCTAAACTCCGTAGAACTTCTACTTCTACCAAGCCAGATTCTAAACTCCGTAGAACTTCTACGGAGTTTAGAATCTGGCTTGGTTCACAAGTTGATTACCTAACTCGGTAGTGGTTCTTTGTTAGATTTTCGTTTGCTTTTTCAGGTTATCGTTTTCTTTCTTACCTTTTCATAGTTTAGGTTATGGCTTGTTTTACAAGTGGATAACCTAACTTTTGAGAAGTTCTTAGTTAGATTTCGATTGCTTGTTTGAGTTTTGCGATTTATCTCACGCCCTGATGAAGCCCCTTACGAAAGTGGGCGAAACGTTGGCAGCTTCGGTTGCAACTATGACACGGCCCAAACCCGGAAGACATTCTAATGTTAGTATGAATTTTATCGTTTATTTGAGGCATGGTCACTACATCATACCATGGGAAATTATTGACGTCTTCCATAAAAGCATTCCGGTTAAAATGTCGAAATGATCTGCATGTGATTTGCCTGTGTTGGGAGATTATGTGAGATATATCAAGAGTACACGACGTTAACATATGATCACTTATGTTAACGTCTTCACAAACGGCATTCGAGCTTGCCAAATTATCTGACACACAGATAATATCTAGTAGTGACTTAGATGTAGTACTGATTCTCGTAGGTTCCTTCACTAATTGCTTAAGGGCAAATACTGAAAAAATGTTTTCTAATTTAAGTGCGTCGTTATTATTGTTCAGAAAGTTTACGTTCAAGTCGCCCATAATAATAAGTCTATCCACCTGAAGAGCAACGTAAGCCAAAATGTTTTCAAAGTCTTGAAACCATTTACAACATAAATCTGGTGGTCGATAAAATACACCAATACCATAAGTTATTTTCTTGATGCTTACTTTGATGAAAATATGTTCGAGTTTAGTCGCGCTGGTGTACTCAATTATCATGACCTTATACCTGAGGTTGCATGAAAGGTACATTGCCAAAACCGCCTCCCCTGGTTGTACGATCTGCTCGAACTAAATTGAAGTTAGTTACAGCCAGCAAATTATCAAGAACTTTGGGATCTAACCAGGTTTCTGAGATGGCAAAAATGCTAAAATTATTAGTTGCTAATAAAGAGGGCACTTCGCTAAAGGATGATGATAGGGACCTTATATTGATATGCCCTACTCTGAAATCTGACCCCAAGATATATGAACTATTATCTATTTGGGAGCAGTGTTCATCACATGTTAGTTTAATTGAGTCATTTACAAGTTTTTTGAATTGACATTATTACTAGGCTTATGTTTCATTGTATCAATTCCGAACACATTTTGTTTTAATGTGTTAAGCATTTGTGTGTATGCAGTGCAATTATTGCGATTCCACGCCGCATGATTGAAGTTACATTCAATTTTTTTCACATTATTGTAATACACACGATTTGAGCATTTATATTTGTGTACGTCCTTTACTTAACAGTCGCGTACGCCATGGAATTCTGCACAGAGTGGACAAACAGGAGAATTTTTGCGTGGACAGTTTGCCGACGTGTGGTTGAATGCGTTGCACGTAAAACATCTTTTAAGTTCCATACCATCATAGATTGAGCATCCGTCAAAGCCAATTAAAATATGTCCAGCCTGAAGCAGTTTATTGTACAGTACCGCATCAGTATTTACAATCACCTGAAATATTTTGGAGTTTTTCTTCACCGGCGAAACAGACAAAATATCACATTTTGTGTCTTCTGAAAAGTATTCACTATTTTGTAATTTCAAGTACTGCATAATAACTTCAGGATCTAGTTCTTCTGTTAAGTCAACAAAGCGTAACTTAATAGGAGTTGGATTGAGCTGCTTTAGTTGATAATTCTCAGAGAGATTTTCTTCGGCCTCTTTTAGTAACTTAGCCGATTGTTTGCTGTCTGCACAGCTGACAACTATTCTGCCTTTTTTGGTCGTCTTGACTTGTTTAACTTCGATTTTCGAGGCAATTAAGTTAACCTTGCTGAGAACATCGGACTTGGTTGTGTCAGAATCTTGTTTGTCATCTTTTGGTTTTATTAGAACTTTTGTTTGAGCAGCTGCAGCAGCGATATTTGCATAGGAGCGTTTACTATTAGAAAGATCCACCTTGTTAGCAGTTGCGGTAAATTCATTCATTTTATTGGCAATAGCTCCGAGAACCTCTTCTTTTAGAACGCTCAAAGTTGATGTTAAATCAGAAATAAGTAGCGACTTCATCTCATTGAGTTTAAGATTAACTTCATTTATTAATGCCTCAGAAAGACAGTGAAATTGCTGATTGCGATCAACAAAGTCAGTGCGTACGCAGTGTTTACAACGCCATGTAAGGCCGGGATGGTTTTTGAGATAGTTCACCAGTTCGACAGGTAATTCAACACAGGAAAAATGATACGGTTTATTACAAGGCCCTGAACAATTAAGACCTGGTGTTCTTGATGTGAAGTTTTCAGCACACTTAGAACACGGAGGCGGCATTTTTATATGCAAACAGAGTAGCACGTTGACCACTACCTAGACTAATGTTTTGCAGGAATCACTCTGAATATTTATAGTTAAGAATGAGATTAAATTAGAATTAAATAAAAGTATGTAGAAAATGTATTCTTAAGCGTATGGTGTGTTGCTTATTCGAAGTTTTGATGTGTGTTTTGTTGTCACTAATTTATTTATCACTTCATGCAATATTGTTAATGTTTGACCTTAAAGATATCAGTCAGTTGGAAATTTTACTCACTATTTGCGATATTTATTTTCACTTTGCTGTTATCTCCTACTCCTCTGTTCATTACACCATTCTGTTCTTTTTTATGTTGACCACCGCATGCTTCGTGCTTCAGTTGTTTACGTCGTATAAATTAAAAATTAAAATACACCACAATTATTATACAAAACAACAAAATATCACGGAACGAAATAACGAAATATTTACTGCGGCAAACGATTACACAATCACTTTGCACGCTACAGTCGTTTTGTGTGGCGAATTATTCAACTAATGTGTTAATATTACACATCTAGATGGCAACAACTGTTACATGTCAACAAATTTTAAATTTCTTTGTTTTTATGGGGTTGTTCTGTCTTCCGCTCTGCTCGGTTCTACCAACTTTGTTTTTGTATTAATCTTAAATTAGTAGCTTCATCTTGGTATTCACCACATTTTACTCCAAATAACCACTTTAAATACTTACAATGTTGCCGCTAATACTATTGCTATTTTTATGGAATGCTGGTACTTTTTAAGTTTTAATAATAAATGTTATATATAATAAATAATAAATTATTATTAAACGAAACAAAAAACTAACATAAAAAACTGTTTTATTTTTAAAGCACATTAGTAGATAAATACAAATTAAAGCAAATACATTTGGCAGCAAAGTAAACAAAATTACTAGTGCTGTCATCTTACACAAAACAAGGGAACTGAAATGTAACTAACAATCTAGCAACTTATACAATGTACAGCAAAATATTACTAAATTAGTTAATTTGTTACTAAATTATATTGGGGTGCAGTTAATTTAAAAATGGTAAGTTTGTAAAAGTTAAATTTGTAATTATATTTACTGAGCATGCTATTTATTTTTAGAGATAAGTAAACAAATTCGTCAAAAAAGTGATTTATGTATGTCCAGTTATTATGACTTCTTACAATGTATGTTACATTAATTACTAATTATACACATAGTTTTATTTACCTTCGTTGTTAATTTCAGGCTCATTACATTTATACTTTTTAAAATAACTGTACTTAAAAACATAATATTTTTCGTCTAATTTTCCAATATGGCAGACTGCTGTAATGTCACCATGATTTTTAAATGCTAATTTGCAGATACAATATTTACCATAACACTACTCAAACTTTTGCCATAGATAAATTTAACATTTGGAGTTGGTCATCGAATTCTTCAAAATTAAAAATACTAATAATTTTGTATTGCTTAATATAAAAATTACCACAACTAGCGTAATAAATAACAGATGTTGACTTAAGTAAAGTTAACATTCGCGTAATAAATAAATAGTAAATTTCAATTTTAATCGTTAGGGTTTCTTTTTAATTTAATGTAAATAATACGTAACTGAGACTTTTACAACTGAAGTGTATACTAAGATATGAACTTCTTCCGGGTTAGGACCGCGTGTCAGTGTTGTAACCAAAGTTGCAAACTTTTGCCCATTTTTTGCACAAAAAATTCATCAGAGCACAAGTGAAATAGTAGAAAACCCTAACTAAGAATGTAAAAAACAAAATCTATAGTATCAGTTGTGATAAAGTTGTGTTCGCCAATAGTCAGTTTAGAAACATGCCTTTTTCTTATACAACGATGCTGTTCTGAAATGCGTTTGATGATGGAACGACCAGTTTTACCAATGTAGACCACATATACAGGAAATTTGGTAAATGTCTAGAGATGAAATTGACTTAGGAGAAGAAAGAATAGTCATAAATAAAAATGAACACCTTTTAACACGCTTTTATTAGTTCGGGATGTATGTATGTATGTAACGGAATCTTTGAGCTTAATTTTCAGCGGTTTCCAGGTGTTTGATTAACTTGAAACTTTGCTTGCGTTTCACGGACCGATGACAATGCAATAATTCATTAAAAAGTTTTTATTATCCTAATTAGGATCGTCAGGATTAATTGATTTCTTTAGGGATCCTCTGCATGAGAGTGACAAAGACAGAGCGCGTGAACTGCGTAAGTGTGCATCTCGACAAAGCCTATCGCGTTTAAATCGTTCCAGTGTATTTCACTATTACCACTTCGTGTCGGAGCAGGTAATTTGCGCGCCCGCTGCCTGCCTTGGATGTGATAGCTGTTTCTCAGGTTCCTTCCCCGAGAAATAAGGTCTTACTGTCGATAACTACTGTTTCCAATACGTTTTTAGTTCGTAAGATATTTCATAATCACATGTCCGCAAAAATTGATTATTGATAAATCGAATTAAAATACGGAAACTAACTGATAGCTTAGAAAATTGAAAAAACACGCTTTTATAGGTACCCGAACTAAAAAATAGAAAATAAATAATAGTTAAAAAAAAATTTAATAAATACGCTTTTATAAATAACCGAACTCAAAAGAAGAAAATAATTACATACAAATAAATAAATAATAAAAGAAAATAATTACATAGAAATAAATAAATAATAAAAGAAAATAATTACATACAAATAAATAATTACAAACAAAATTATTAAATTCAGAGCAATAATATATAATTATAAACAAAATCACTAAATTCAGAGTTAAAAGCGTGGGGTGCATCTATAATCATTGTTACAATTATTCTAAAGGCAGCTATCAATAAGGGGAGAGTTATGAAAATATAGAAAAATCCTACAAATAACAGTTTCACTGTATAATGTCTCGCCAAGTACACGTTAAACTATTGTTACAAACAATGATAAATTTATTTCTGTGAACACAAAATATAAAAATATAAAAAAAAACCTCTGATCTTTACAAAAAAATTATTAGATTTAACAAAAACAGTGCTGTTGTAGAATATCTCGTCACGTATGTATTCAAACGTCGTGTTTAGTGACAGTATTATGTATATCAGTCAAATGACAAATTGACAGCAATAGTCGAACTGAATACATGTTAAAACAATGATTGATATAATTAATTACAAAAAAAAAGAAATAACAGATACTTGGCGCGAAAGACTACCGTGTATCCGGATGCACCCCACGCTTTTAACTCTGAATTTAGTGATTTTGTTTATAATTATATATTATTGCTTTGAATTTAATAATCTTGTTTGTAATTATAAATTATTTTCTTCTTTTTAGTTCGGTTATTTATAAAAGCGTGTTTTTTTAGTTTTTTTTTAAAATTTTGTTTTTGCCGATATGAAACTTGCTATTTTAAAAAACTCTTTTTTACTTTTTTGTTATAAAAATTACAGCTGCGCCAAAATATGCAATAGCGTGATATAAAAAAAAACTGTTTGTTATGATTTTACGAGAAGCTTAAAGTTATGAACAACTTAACGATAAGGATGAGTTACCAATTACCATTTGCAAATAACCATGATCGAGTGATTCTATAGGCGCTACTGATGTTGCGATTTTACTTAGCGGTTTTGTTGTAAACTTTACTAAACACTTTGAGCAGGAAAGAGAATACACTGCATAAATAGAGGTTAGTTAATATTACGATATCAGAGTGTCACTTGTTTCCCCGCAATTATGGATTTACGCTTAAAAATTTTGCAACATTTGTTTTAATTTTATTGTGAATGTATGAACAAATGTCATTAAAGTATCTAAAATAACATTTTTAACACTACTTATGTTTCTGAAATTAAATTGTTATACTATCAAACAATAATAGTGTTAAAACGTACATTTATATGTAGTTTGATTTAAGGCGGCAGTGAATACATTAAAATGATATCCAAGGCAATACAATAAACAAATAGAAGTCACAAAATGTAATAAAATGATATTTTTTCTCAAATACTTTAAAAATAATAAACGTATTTAAAGCGTATTATTTAACATGGTAGCAGAGGTCCGTGGTTAACTAAAATTAGTGTTTATTAAAAATAAAAACGGTATATGATGTATTTGATGGAGAGGAGTATGGAAGTTGGAAGAAAAGGTTAATGATGTTTTTAAAAATAAAAAAATGTGGTCGTCTGAGTGAAATTAGAGACGGACCAAGATGAAGAATGGGATGAAATGAATTTAATGGCTATTAATTACATATATAGTTCCATTACGAATAAAAAGTTTGTTTTGTTAATGATAAAAAGACAGTAGTTGAAAATATCAATAAGTTTTATGAGTTATACTCAAAAGAATCGACTGCATTACAAATAATTTGCTGAAATAAACTGGATAAATTAAGGCTAAAAGACAGTGATACAGCAGAATTTTTTAGTTATTTTGAAAAAGCATTAGTTGAACTCAAAACTGTAGGACCAGAACTGACAGAACAAGAAAAAATTAATTACATGTTAAGAATGTTGCTAGAAAATTATAGTTATATAGCAGATTTAGTTGATATATTAAAAGAAGGGGAACAAACAGTAGAATATGTTAAAAGTAAAATCAAAATGATGGGCCTAAAGGTAAATGAAGAAAGTGGAAGTTCAAGAATAAATTCAAACGCCTACTCGTCAGAGGCTAAGCGTACTAGTAATAAACCAATTAAACAAGAAATGTAATGTTGGATTTGTGGGAGTAGCAAGCAAGCAATCGAGGAAATTTTTATGTAAAAAGTCAAAGTCATTGGCGAGGTTCGAGAGGCAATCTTTATAATCGAAGAGGACAAGGTTATTGTTAGAATGGTCAAGGTTTAATGAGTAGTTTTCATGTAGAAATAGAAGCTTAAAATGTAAGTAAAGGAATCGATACTAACATTAAAATTAAGTGGTTATTAGATAGCGGTTGCACTGATAATGTAATCAATAACAATGATTTTTTTTTGAAAGTATGGTATTAAAAGAACCAAGAAAAGTAATAGTTGAAGATGGAAGAATTTTGAAAGCAACTAAAATAGGAACTGTCATTAGTTGTTTTGATGTGTATGACGAAAAAAAATTAAGATGAAAAATGTTTATTTTGTAAAATAAATTGAAAAAAACCTTATTAGCTATAATAAAATAACTGATATTAATATGATTATATCAAAAAGAAATACTTCTAATGTTTATGATAGAAATAATAGGTTAATTGCAGTTGCTTGGAAGGAAGGTAACTTATATAGAATATCAAGTGAGGTTATATATAATCAAGCTAAAGTAAATTTGTCTAAAGTTCATAGTCAAAGTAAAATAATGTTAAATAAAAAACTGCATCGTGTGTTAGGTCATGAGAATTTTAATTATTTGAATAGTATGTGTAAGAACCAATGATGAACGGATTGCCTAAAGAAATAGAGTCAACATACATGAAATGTAAAACCTGTATTGAGAATAAATTGCATAATTTACTTTATAAGAATGATAGAACGAAAGCAAAAGAAATACTAGAGATTGTTGATACAGATTTAAATGGACTACATGTAACAATCGGTTATAAGGGTGAAAAGTACTTTATTACTTTGATTGACGATTGTAGTAAATTAGTTAGAGTTTATACTATAAGGTTCATAACTGAAGTTTTGTTGTGTAGAGTATATAATTGAAATTGAGAATCTGACAGGTAAAACTATAAAAAAACTAAGATGTGACAACTGAACTGAGTATCTGAATGATAGAATTTGTTCTTTAGTTAGAGAAAAAGAAGTAGTATTAAATGTTTGTCCACCGTATGTGCATGAATTATGTAGAATTGCTGATAGGTTTAATAGATCTTTTATGGATCTAGATGTTTGTTATCTGTAGCAAAATTAAATAGGCGGTTTTGGCCTGAAGTAGTTTGTATTGCTGCGTATCTTATAAATAGAACGTTAGCTAATACTAGTGAAAATAAGACACTTTATGAAATAGTATTTAACAAAAAGCCTAGTATTGAATATTTGCGATTATATGGAAGTAGTGTTTGTGCGAGTTCCTGAAGAAAAAAGATTGTAAAAATGCGATAAAAAGGCAAATCTGGGAGTTTTATTAGGATATACTGAAGTCGGTTACAGAGTTTTAGTCAATAATAGAGTGTTTGTTGCAAGTAATGTAGATTTTGTAGAAGAGGATTTAAAATGTATTGGATTTAATAAAAACAAATCTGAAAACAGTGAGGACTATTCGCAGAGTGTATGTGTTTGTGAAACACAAGAGGAAAATATAGGTAAAACGATATCAAATTTAGAAGGTGAGAAAGAGGTTAGGAAGTCTCAAAGGAAAAAAAAATACCTTCAAAGTTGATGCATAATATCTTTATAGCAATTATATAAATGTCAATTACTGTGGTATTGATAATCCAGAAGGTTTTGAGGAAGCGGTAGGAAGTAATGAATCTGAGTATTGGATTGAAGCAATAGTAAACGAAATTAAATCTTTAAAGGAAAACAAAACGTGCAATTTGGTTGAAAGACCAGGTAATAAAAGAATTTTAGATGTTAAGTGAGTTTACTATAAAAAGTCGAAGAATGAGTTTAAACCTCAATTACTCGTAAAAGGTTATCAGCAAAAAGAAATTGTAGATGATGTTTATTCACCAGTTGCTAAAATGTTAGCTTTAAAAATTTTATTATCATATTGTTGTCAGAAGGGACTAAGTATAGGAAAAATGAATGTAGAAACAGCATTTTTAAATGGCAAGGTATTGTTAGACATTTATGTAAAAAACCCTAGAGGGTACTGATAAAGTTTGTAGAGTGGAAAAGTCATTGTATGGTTCGCGAAAAAGTCCTAGACCTTGGTATGAATGTTTTAATGAGTTCATTAGAAAATTAGGATTTGAAAGAAGCAAGTATGATTACTGTCTATATGTAATGAACAAAGGAAATGAAAAGGTTTATTTAGTTTTATTTGTTGATGATATTTTGATTTGTTCTATTAATGAGGTTAAGATAGATAGTATTAAAAGATTATTTTCAGAACGATTTAAAATGAGACATGGGTAAAGTGAAAAATTATCTAGGAATAAATATTGAATATGAATATGGCATCGATTTTGAAAATAACAATGCAGATATTTTTACCAAACCACTTGGTAACATAAACTTCTTAAAGTTTAGGAACATGTTAGGTATAACAGAATAAGAATGTTAATAATAATGTTAGTACAGTACAACTTCAATAATCCGGACATTTATCGTTTTTCGGCCCGCCGGATTAGCGAATTCGCCGGATTAGCGAAGTACATTTAGTAAAGCAATTTGCTACTAATAAACAAAATATACACGTAAGTTTAAAAATTTATATTGAAACACATAGATATGAGTATGAATATACATAATATGTAATGTACATATGGACAACTAAATTATAAATTGTTTTTTGAGTAATACTTTTCACATGGAGATATCTGGCTGTTTCTTCAATTCTTTTGAGTAACAATACATCTGGATAAGCAATATTATTCTGTTCTGCCCATTCGATACAAGTGGAAAAACACTTTACTGCTTCAGAATGTTTAACAGCTGTTGCTGAAATTTCATCTAAACCACACTCGACATTAATTTCTTCATCATGAGTTGATGTCATAGACTCGATTATCTTGTCATCTGCCAAATCGTTGACGATTTCATTCTTCCCAGTTGCCCAATCAGTAATTGCCTCTTTGTTTACTTCACTATTTGGGTCTATGATACGTAGTGATTGATAGATTATCTCAAAATCATCATTTTCCGAAGAACGAAGGCGCTGTCGAAGAACACATAACCGAATATCGTCTTCATCATTTGTTACCAATTCAGGCCACAGCATAGACGAGCTTCTGACTATATTTTTTTCAGATATAGATTTCCATGCACAATCTAAATTGTTTACGGCGTCCTTTAAACTGTATTGTTTTAAAACCTTCATTATATCGCTATCTTCTTGTGACACTATGTAGGTTAATAGTCTCTTTCTATAAGCGACTTTTATATTTTGTATTAAGTTTTGGTCCATAGGTTTGATTAAAACCGTATAATTCGGAGGTAAAAATAACATTTTAAAATTGGGGTTATCGGAAAGCTCAACTTCTGAGGGATGCGACGGGGCATTGTCAACAAGAAGCAATGCTTTATGTGGCTTGTTTACACTAGAGAGAAATGTTTTTACTTGAGGAATGAAAATAGTATTGCACCATTCCAAAAATATTGATTTTGTCATCCAAACTTTATTGGTTGCACGGTTTGTTACAGGCAACGTGAAATTTTTAAAGGTCCGCGGATTTTGAGCTTTACCTATAACCAGTAAAGGCAACTTATGCGTTCCAACTGCATTACAGCATGGCATAAATGTAATCCTGTCTTTTGACACTTTTATTCCAGATGTTGATTTTTCATTCTGATGTACCCATCTTGTGTTAGGCAATACTCTCCAAAAAGCTGCAGATTCGTCTGCATTATACACTTGTTCTGGATCCAATCCCATCTCTTCAGTTACAATTAACAGTTTCTGTTAAAAAGGTGTTACAGCAGGTGTTATAGGAGCCATCTTTATTACAAGCACCTCAATATGTACATACTATTATTACGTACATACTACATACGAATATTTAATGCCCTAAACCTGTTGAAACCTGTAATTTTGCTGACGTATGTTATTATAGACGTAAAAAATATAAAATGTCCAGATAGTAGACGCTGTCCGAATTACTAGAGTGTCCGGACATTCGCGTGTCCGGATTATCGAAGTTGTACTGTAATTGTTTTGTAATATAATTGTAAGGAGGGGTGTTAAAATGTACATTTATATGTACTTAGTTTTAAGACGGCAGTGAATACATTAAAAATGATATCCAAGGAAATACATAAATGAGTAGAAGTCACAAAATGTAATAAAACGATACTTTTTTTCAAATACATTAAAAATGATAAACGTATTTAAAGCTTATTATTTAACAAATAGAATGCTAAGGTTTGTTTACTTTAAAACCAAAAATTATCAAAATTTGTTGTCGCGGTATAGAATTTTTTTCCATTTATGAAAATTTAAGAGTTTGATAATTTTTTTCTTATGGAACCCATTATCAGAACTTGACCAAATTTATGTTTCTAACGAAAATTATTATTATAATTATTAAAATCAGTCGACGTGGTAAAACATTATCGCTGACCAGACAAAAAAATATTCCGACGAATTAAAAACCGCCTCCTTTTTTCAAAGTCAGTTAAAAAAGGATCGGTTTTGTTTTTAAAACTTTTTTGATTTGAAACATTTTGAAACAGTCTCAAAAATGTTTCAATTATATCCAGTTTAAAAAACATTTCACTATTTTTCAAGTAAAAATTGAATTGGAAAAAAATATAAAGCACTGAAATTTTTAATTCGATACTGTTATCAATGTTCTTGTACATTGTATTTATTTTTGTGTATCGTAAATTAGATATTTTATTAAACGCCCTATTGGACGGGGTCTAGGGCGCAGTCGGACCTGAATCCGCCACTCTACTTGGTTTCTTAATTGTAACCCTGGTTTATCATCCTTTGCTTGTCATCAGCAGAAATCAGTAGTTATTATATAAACTGCTGTAAAAGTCAAGTGTTTTGTGTGAAATTTCTAAGTTACGTCGTCGAACGTGTTTTTTTATTTATAACAAACTAATTAAATTATAATTTGTTAGTCCCTGTACCTAAAAAATCGCTTAATTTTGTTACATAACTTTACATTGCATACATTTATCATTACTGAAAATTTATTTATAAAACAATTTTATTTCTTTTCACGTGTTTAAATAAAATCGATATGTTAATTGAATTAGGTATATCTTTCTATTGCAGTTTTGAATTAGTATTAATGTATATAATTTAATTATGTTAAATTACCTATGTGTTGATAGGCGAGTCTATTATAAAGTAATCTTATAAATAAAATAATATAAGCGATCCATTTCAACTCATACTTGAAACTTAGTAATGCAAAAAAATTTTAGGTTTGTTATAGGCCCGTTAATTAAAATAATGTGTTTAACGGGATATTTTGATTTATTTCTAACGAAAAGTTGGTATACTACTTGTAACTTTGGTTTTAAACTACTTATGGTGACGATCTGCATCGTGCATTATTATTTATTTCCCAGTAATGCAATAACACATATAAATGATGTTGTAATGGAGTTGATAAAAGTATATAATTATTTGATTGTTATAAATTGCATAATTATGTCGTATTTATATAAAAAACGTATAATGCGTATAATAGAAATTGTAATCAGTATCGATACTTTATTAACAAATTATACAAAGAAGAATATAAATTATGCAAAATCCAGGAAACGACTGATTTTATCTATGGTTTTTTGGTGCGTAATACAAATATTAAATTGTTTATCTGGAAATATATCAGCATATTTAGACAACTTAACCCATTCAAGATTTTATTCTATTGACATGTATCTTTTTACTTCATTTTTTAATGCAAGTACCAATTTCTAATTGTTGTTTATTCTGTCAGAATTGAAATTAAGAATATACAAAGTTCATTTGCTTGGAAATATATTATGTATTACAGAAATAAAACCACAGATTACTTTAAAATTAGTAAAATCTGTTTATAATATGGCATTGACAGTGGCAATCGAGATAAACCGCGTCTTTGAATTTTCTATGTTACTTCAAGTAATTATGTACACAATATATACAGTGTTTGGATTCTTCTGGGCTAGTAGTGGTTCATTTAATGGAACACCAATATTCTATTTTGCATACGGTGGTGCAATAGCATGGATTCTAATACTTACTATAGAAGTTGTTGCAATTATCTACTTCTTTGCTACATTTGCTGATAAGGTGAGTTGTAAAACTTTTTTGCTTTTATTAATTTTGAATGTACATTTTGAATATGTTAAAACAATTATTAGATAATTACCTTATCGTAATATTTAAAAATAAATTGTTTTGGTTTAGAAAACGTTAAAAATGCTAATTAAAAATTAATGAATATATAGATCAAAGTAAAAAAAACACACGTAGCTGTTATAAAGTTACTAGGATAAAAAAATGATGTATTTTACTAATAATGCCAAAAACTAAATAAAAGTGAATTATAACTAATTTTACATTTGAGCGAGAAGTGTTATTAGAAAATAATGTTAATATTGTTAAAAAGCTTAAATTAATATATGTACGTATGTAATAAGTTAAAGAAGAAATTACTTTAAAATTGCTGAAAGGTTTATAACATGTTTTTGACTGCAGCGAAAAAAAACATTAAATTACAATTTTACTTATTTTTTCGCCTTCTTTCATAATGTTCCAGAATTGAAACACTGGATCTGCTCTCGCACATGATGTATAATGAAGCAAGAAAAATTTTAAAATAAATGTCTAGTCAATATTTTATAAAAATACCTTAAAAATGAAAAAAAAACAGATCTTATTTAAAATGAAAACTTTATGTAAATTTACATCACACTTTTCGCATTTCCTTGTTGAATGTTTTTTGCAAACACCGCAAAGGCTTTGCTTTTCTGCAAAAAACATTTAATGATTCATCTGATCATATATAAACAGTTTCGGAACTCGATCAATTATATAGGTGTTGACGTTTTAGGCCAACCACTGTTACTTGGTGACGTACCATGCATTCCTAGATATGCTTGCACGACCTTTTTTCTAAACTTCAAATAATCTGCGCTACAGTGTTGGCGACGATATATTTTTGGTATATGTTATGCAAACTACTATCGACACAAAAAATAAAACAGGCCACAACAATTTCTAAGAACGGATTTTTACCCGAAATCTGTTAATATTTTCATCCATGCGGTCTACACCGTCCGTGAATTGATTGTATTAGCAAATGACAGAAAATTGTACAATTAAACTCTTTTTTCTCTCTTTTCTGACCTATCTCATTGTTTGTTTACACAGTATAACTTGATCACACTAACTTATAGATAGAACAACTCGATTGTCATTCCAAGATGCTATTGTTGTATTTGTATTGGTGTCAGTTAGATAATCGTAAGAACTCCTTTTACTACTTTTACATTGTTTTCCTTAACAATGTTTTCTTATTAAATTTGCCATATCGTTTTAGTGTAGCCATATCCTATTTCTTGTAACATATTTTCTAAACGCAAAGAGGAAAAGAATTGCCATAAATTTTGTGTGTACGTTTTTTAGAATTCTAGATATAAAGGTCATTCCACAGATTTACCAACGTCTAAGTTTGCATGACGACAATTTTCTTTACTTTGATAAGGTTATTGGAAAAAATACCCTAGATACTCGCATAAGCACCACATTTTGTAGTACCCATACCGAATTGGCTGTCCACGGATTATTTATTTTGCGGAATGCCGTCCATAATATGGAACCATACTTTAAGATGTTAGGGAAGTTGAAATTAATCATAAAATTTACTATTCATCATACTGAATAGCGGTTGGAGTTTAGTAAATTTGTCATTGGATATTAAATTATCATTGTCAGCACAATGTGTGTATTTTTTTATTTTTTCAAACCTGTTCTTTCTTAGTACCTTTCCATAACATACACCATCAGGTGCATTATCTGGTGCATTTGATAATATTTTTGGATTAACAAACTAAATCACCAAATGAACTAGTATCTACGTCTATTTTATTCCAGTTTTGCATAACTTAAAGTTCATAATTTTGTAGGCATCTTCATGTATTAGAACATTGTTACTCACATATGTACACAATCGGGTTTGTCCAGCGTGTGTGTGAATTGTTACAGTAAAATTGTGATAGCATAGTAATCCCACTGTAATGCTCAAGAACTCGTAACCATACATACACATGCACGAAGCAACAAGTGTATGTTAACAAATCACGCATGTGTTATTTGTTTTTGCAACGGTCGCAATAAACTCCGTATTTTAATATTGAAACACTAAAAAAAACGGATTAATGTGCCTGCATCTAAAGCGAGCTTGGTTCAATAACGTGTCACGTAACAATTGTAAAACGATACACAGCATTTTTACCTTATAGGTACTCGACACTTCTCTTTGCCGAACTGTGGATGGGTTTTTTTGTAGTGAGCTCCACGACGCATCACTTCACTTCACATTGATCAGATAGTACTCTCATAATCCTCTAAAATAAAGAAAACACGCAAGTGAAAGTTGTAATCAGCTTTGAGCACATCTCCCGTCGCTTGATTCGGTAGTTACGTCTGATGCTAGCTGTAAGTGGGCCGTTTTGGTCACGAAACATACGAAAGTTCAACTATAATATTGAATTATTTAAGCGTTTTTAGCAAGTCTGTCTTTCAACAAAAAGAGTCGTGCAAAATTTAAATCGACGGGTTCGAGCTTTTCTTTCACATGGTTTTATGGACACATTGTATACAATGATTACACGGTTACTTTGAAAAAGTAGTATTTACTTGCTTGAATTTTATCACATTAAGGTCTTCACGAACGCACATTGTCAATTTCAGCTTTTTTAGGACTGTATGTTTGCTCATATTGAGTTCTTAATTCTGGCTACAAAAAAGCTCGAACTGCATGAGCACTAACTTCAATTTCTTTAAAAAACATTATTTCTTTCAATTTACTCATTATAAATAAATTTTACGTCACGTGTATTTTTTGACATCAGACGCTAGAATATACATATTTTTCATTTTTATTGAATATTAATCTATAATTATCGAGTAATATAGTTATGGTAGAAAAAATTTGATGCACATCTTTTAAGGTAAGTTTTTTCCTTTAATTTCAGTGGCTAATGAACCTTATTTTAATGAACTTAACTCCTTCTTGCCAACTAAAATAAAAAGTACACTTACATCTATTTAGAACGCAAATTTTATTTTGTGTGTCAGTTTTGATGTATTTTACAGGCAGCATAATCGGCCAAAAAATTTACTTTTCGAACTAGACCAGTAAAGTGTAGTAGAATTTTATAAATAGCAGCACGAATACTTATCATTAATTATTTACGTCATCTGACATTTGTGTCAGATTTTTTTTTCTTACTAACAAACCATTATTGGTGTTATTGTTTAAAATAATACTAACAATTTTTTTTCACACAAAATGTAATAAATTTGCTGATATCTTAAATTGTTACTAAACAATAATAGTTTTATTTTAATACAATTTCATTGTAAGGAAGTTATGTAATTATCAAACATACTTAGTATTTCAAAAATAATTGAACTTGGTCATTACAAGTTTTTTTATTAAATTTTGTTAAAAAAAAAACTTAGCACAAAAAATATTTTGTTACAATGAAAAAATAAAACAAAAAAATCTGATTTTTTTCTATTTTCTTATTGACATCACAGTTAATCAATATCAGTTACAGTTAACATGAAAAACAAAGAAATCAATTGTACTCCTCCTGAAATAAGAAAACTTGCGATAGAAGCAACAGATAAACTGCTAACAACAAAAAGTCGACCAGTTTATAAAATGCAGTATAAAGTATTTAATGATTGGTGTAAAGAAAAAAAAGTTGTTGGTGTTACAGAGAATGTGATGCTACCATATTTTTTAAAAATAAGCGAGTGCAAAAAATCGACAACATATAGCATGTTTAAATATATACAGAGATGTTGATATTTCTAAATTTGTGAAGCTGCAACGGTTACTCAAGCAAAAGCCCCATGGCTATCAAACAAAGAAATCTAAAATATTAGAATTAGTCGAGATTAACCGGTTTATTGATAGTGCTGATGACGTACATTATCTTGCTCTAAAGGTACATAGATATATTGCAATTTATTCAGCAGCATCTATGGTAGATCTGTAGCGTTAAAATTTATTATTTCTTCTATTTCTGTTTAGGTTATTGTTATAATAAGTTACACTGGTGTTTGCCGTTGTGACGAATTAATAAAAATGTTGATAAATGATATTCAATATCAAGAAGGAATAATCATCGTAACTCTTCCACACACTAAAACAAATACAAATCGAGTGTTCGTAATTTCTGAATTGCATCGGATAAATACGATTAGTAAAGTGCCAAAAAAGTTGCAGTTTTCTTGAAATTAGAGAACCCTGAGCTATACACTGGCCACTGTCTCAGACGTTCTAGTGCAACTCAATTGGCTAACCAAGGAAACGACTTGATTACAATAAAGCAGCATGGTGGGCGAGAAGCTGTAGCAGAAGGTTACATTGAAACCTCTTTAAGTAAAAAAAAAGTAGCTGAAATGTCCACAGCAGCAAGTACGTCAACTTTCAGTCATGTTGTGACGACCAATTTTTCTCAAACCTGCGAGGTACAAAACATTACGGATATAAATCATACCCACAATGACAATATTTACGGTGGATGTACAAACGTCGTGGGCAACACCAACGTCAAGCAAAATATTGTGTCACAAAGTATGTCTGGAATAACAATTAATGCAACTGACTCATGCACAGTCAACATTAAAATTTTTAATAATTGTATAGTCAACTGCAACTGCAAGGAATAACGTTTATTTGTTTTTAGCGTTTATTAATATTACCTTTTGTTTGACCGTTGAATAAAACTCAATGCATATAACTTATTTATTGTTTTCGACTCTAATCTAAAAGTCTAAAGTCTAAATGACTGAAATTGACGCATGTATTGCCAACGGTACAAGTTATATCTCCAACTCTAGCCGAAATCATAGATGTCGCTGTTGATATATTGTGCAACTTAAGAGCGTTGAATAATGAAGTTTTTATATCACGCAATTAGATAATAGTATATTAAAACACAAATTACAGAATGAACGCGCTTTAATCACGAGACCGGGTTTCATACACGAGCCGTACAGCGGTCGAGTGATTAAAACGTATTCTATGACGTGTGCTTTATACTATTTTCTCTATTTTGATACACTATTTAATATTTTTTGTATAATTTTAATTGTAAAAAAAACATTGGGAAACTTTTATTTTTTATTGAATTGGCAACACTTACACTTTGACATATTGAAATTTATGTCTTCTTCTTCTTTACGAAAGCCTAGAGGCTTGTTATACCAAATATTGCTTTTCTTGAGAGGTTAGAGGCCAACTGTCCTTCCATCGTTTTAGAGGTCTTCCTGGTGGTCGTTTGGATGCTGGTCTATAGTTTCTGGCAATTTTTGCAAGTCGGTTATTATCCATTCTGGATACGTGTTATGTGTTATGTGTTAACCCATTAGTGCATAAGGTTTATGGAAAACATTGTTCAACGATTTTTTGCTTACTTAGGATAGTAGTGGGACTCGAAACCAAAATCAGAAACAAAAACAAAAAAAAGTTTATTTTCACAAAAGTTATAGACCGTCCTTTTAAGGGAACTGTATGCTCAAAAGTTCCTATAAGGTATGATATTGCCTAAAACAATTTTTGGGATGTAGTCCCACATTGCACTTGATACAAATAAAATTGGCCTTTTTGCCACACGCGGCACATCTACGATCCGTTGGACAATAATCGACAATATGAGTCCTCTTGGCATACCTCACTTCTCGAATAGGTTTAGTAGGTTGTTTACTCTTAACAGACTTCATACCGTACGTGTTTAATATAATCAAACACAAGTTTTTCCTAAAATTGAGAAAACTTTTAGACACCGGATCGTTAGGATGAATTTTACGCATTAGTAGCCAGGCATTTACAACAGTGACGTCAAATAAATATGCAAATATTGGCCACCACCATTTCCGTTGTCGGATCCTGGTTCTATAATTTGCTACTATTCCATCGAATTTATCAACTTCCTCCATTCCTTTATTATAACTAAAGAGCGGAAGTTGTGGCAGTAAAAATCTTCAAAAATTGCGCCATAAATTGCATATAAAATTTTGAAAAATTGCATTAAAAACTAGAAAATTGCAGTCTAAAAGAGAATAAAATACAATTCGTTGCGGTATATGTCTGTACTCTTATAGATAAGTTTTTCTCAAAACTTACAAAAAATTATTTTCTCATCACTACATAAATTTCACGATTAGTGCCATACGTTCCGATAAAGTTAACTTAAGCATCGTAATTAGTGCAAAAAGTCTAAAGCTATCAAAAACTATAGAATTAAAAACAATGAAAATGTCGGTAAGCAACATAATATCTCATTCGTAAGTTATGATAAGGTAACACGCTTTAAAAGCATAACAAAACTTTAAGAAAAGGTGATTATGATATTATTGCGGTTCGTTTGAATGAGGTAGACAATGTTGCATTTGATAAAACAGCACAATTCAAAAATTCCATTCTTTTTATTTATTTCTTATAAATAAATTAATATACACTACGTTTTGATTGCAATCAAATCAAAACGTAGTATATATTCATTTATTGTTAAGAAACAGTAGTATTCATCTGATGACGATTGCAGTTACTCTAGCAATCGAAACGTATTGTAATACAAATAAAGCCAATAGAAGTCCAGAATTGTGCTATTTGTTACCGTTGTTACTAAGAAAAACGGGGAAAAACTTAAAGTTAAAACACGTTTAAATGTAGAATTTACTTGTAATTTAAATTTATTTATTAAATTGCAAGAAAATTTGCATTATTGTTGAAAATTGCTGAAAAATTGCAATAACACTAAAAATTGCAGAAATTGCAAAAAAATGCAAATGCCACAACTTCCGCTCTTTAATTATAACTATTTATAATGTTTGGTTGGGGCAAAACTATTTTTGATTTCTCGTTGTTTCAATGCTATCAAAATTTGTTGCAGCATAATCGATTTTATTGTCCTTCCACTCTCTCTTGCTTCCCACATCTTATTTTGGTTTAAACCCTCCGGTTTCCTAAACGATTATCATGGAATGTTCCGCTGGCACAATATCCATTATCGGCAAGATGACTCAATAAATTCACAGATGTGAAATAGTTGTCAAAGTAGAGCTTGTATCCTTCATTGGCAGGTATATTTGCAAGCTCTACTAAAGAAAGAACTACTTGGCTATCTAATCCACAGTCATATTTACTGGTTTCTGTTGATTTCCCAGTATATAAATCAAATGCCACCATATATTCGTTGTCAGTACACAAGGCCCAGTTTTTAAAGCCAAACCTGATGCGCTTTCCTTTGATATATTGCTTTGCGTAATGTTTACCATAATACGGAATCATACTCTCGTCTATGCGCAGATTCTCTTCCAATCCACCAAACTTTTTGAAATTGTCATTTAGATTTGAAATGAGCGGTCTTAGTTTATAAAGTTTATCATTTTTGTTAATTTTAGAATTATTGTTGAGGTGCAAATTTCGTAATATTAATTCAAACCTATTCAGCCGCATACTGTCTGATAAAATTTTTGGAACATCATCTCGAGCCCAATACATTATCTTGTTAGTGTATTTTCCGTAACCAGACAATAGCAGACCACTAAAGAAAACGTACAACTCTTCTTTGGTTAAGTTTAAGAGTTGATTTGCGTTTTTTTCCCAAATCATATACATTGATTTGCTCTATAATGTGCTCCAAAATGTTGTCGTTGAAAAAAAGGGAAAAGAATTCTACAGATGACTGTTTATTGTGCACATCCGCTGGTGGATCTTTGGGCAGACAGTGAGTATTCAACGCAAAGTGAGGTTCCCGTTCGTCCCATTTGATTTCTTCTTTCTTTGGTGGCTCTCTTTTATTAGTTGTGGTAGTAGTTGATTTGTGCTTCTTTGCTAATTTTCTCTTCCTTGCTCCTTCTTCCTCTGGTAAGGTAGATTTTGGCTGTACAAAAGATAGGAGGGGCAGGTCATCATCACTTGAGTCTTTCATGTCGTAAGGTAAACTTTCTGGCTGATCTGAACCTGTTCCAGGTTGTGAGTTATGATATAAAATAATCTCAGCTTCCGATTGCAACATTGCACGACCTAAATGGTTGACATTTCCCTCATGCTCGTCATCTGAACGATCACTGTCTTGGTCGGTTTCTTGTCCGTCGTCGGGTGGAGCAATGTAAATATCCGCAGAATTGATTTCCGCATCTTCTAGAGCTGCTATTAATTCATGAAGAAGCAGGCTGAAATAATAATTGATTTTCAAGAAAAGTAGTCCCTTTAAAGAGAAGCTTTAGGGCCCAATTAAGTCACATTAGAATGAACAAATTATCTCAGTGCGTTAGTAATGCAATATTACAGTACTTTAGCAATATTTTAAGATAAGGATTTGACACTTCTAACCTATGAATTGTTCATAATTTTAAATAAACTTACCCTCCGCGCCTTGTGCTGTAGAAGCTTGGGTCCATTTTTTGTTTAAGTTGGAATATCTAATAAGCAGGAAGTGTATTTAACACACTAGAAATCACCAATAAACACACACACTTCAAATACAAATAAAAGCCGGTTTGAGGTTAGGTTAGTCGTTGTACACGCCGACTAGAACCACAAATACCACTGTCCCTTTTAAGGGACTGTATCCACTAATGGGTTAACCTAAAATCTCATACAAAATTATTTCTTTATGCCTTTATAAGTAAATAACTTTGAATTAATAAGACATTTTTATTTTATCTTGGCATCAAAATTTGAATTTCAATAGTTTAGGTCCAAGAATTTTGATTTCTTTTTCATGTAATGTCAACTTACGATGCAGAGATACCAACTTTGAAAAAACTAACATTACTAAAATTCGTGTAAGAATTTGTTTACTCTTACACGGATTTTAGTTTAAAAATCGCTAATTCTCATATCAAAATAGAGAAAATACTTTACTGTACCTGTGGAGTGTACCAAGCCCCATGCACCTGCGGCAAAGTATATATATACTAAATTAAAACAATACACAAACCACATCTTAGTTTACTCCAACCTACGTAAGTTTTAAGAAGGCTAGAACAATTACTAAAACAAAAAACTGGAAGCAGCTGAAATTACTAAATTTCCCAACAATTTCAATAGAGGCAGTAGTCACAAACGATCTGACACCTGGTTACCTGTTAGTTTCTAATCTTAATTTTTTTATCAATTACGCTTAAGCTATGTCTACAGTTTTTATAGTGGTTTTCCTTTAGATCTTCCAGTAAATGCTGTAGCTAAATAAACTTGCTCCAATTATCAAGTTTTCTTAGGATCGATTCTTTCTAGTTACTTTACCCCAGTAGCACTAAATATTCTACAAATATTTGAATAAAAACATTTAGGAAATATCTTTAGCGCTACCCTTTTTAATATCATACAAATGTTTTAGAAAATGATTTCTAAATGTTTTTAAATTAGAAAATATTGATATTATGTTTGAAGTTCCATATTTAATAAATATTTGATAGAGCTCTTCAAAAATATTTATTTTTATTATTAACAAAATATTTATTATTTCGAAATAAAATTTACTTATATGTGACTACTAAACGTCATCGTCTTTTTCAGTTGTAAACGGTTTTATGAGTGACTTTGCTGTGGCCAAGAAAAGTGCAACAGATTTTTTTATATCCAATTCCATAGCTGTAGACAACCGTTTTCTAGTCGCAACTGAAATATAGATGAATTTATTTTATAATAAGCATAAAAAAATAAAGCAACTTATTACAGGAAGTGAGAATTGTAATAAAGTATGTACTTACTTAAAATTACATTATACAAAGTTAAGTTCATAAAAGGCAATTTCTTTTTCTTTCCTTGGCCAGAGTATAATACACCTACCTCATTTGTGATTAATTTATTCATATGAAAATATACAATTTTTTGAGTGGAATTTCCTCCTAATAAATATAACAAATGTACCTGCAATACAGAAACTTATAAACCGAAGAAATAGTTAAACGAACCCACCAATTTCTTAAATTTTCTTTTATCTGATTTTATTTCGTTATCAAAACCATTGACTGCGTCTACGCTACCAAGAGGAATGTTGTTTAAAAAGTCGCCATCGATATCACCTTCGCCAAGCACGTTCTCTGTCATAAAGTTATTTAGCAATTTTTCAATCTTATCTATCTGAAATGACATGTTATTTACTTCAAATTTTAGTTCTGTAACTTGTCTTAATACTAAAAAGAAATTACGTGTAAACCGTATAAATATAATAAATAATCACCTGTTAGTGAGCAGTCTGGAGGATTTCCGTCATGCTCACGTCCATTTCTGTATAAATCTATTAGAAATACAGGAAAATATAAAAGATGCAGGATAAGTTAACCCATTTTCAGATTATCAGATGTACTAACTGCAAAAATTAAACTTATTACGGCTTAACACAAAACTTCATTACCTGGCCTCAGTCTGCTGCCGATATCGGACGTGTTGTTCAATACATCGAACTGTTCAGATAAATGTTGTGCATACATTCTGCTGTCATCTGGTCTCAGACTTCTACCAATGCTATCCGAACGTACACTTTCGACGCCTCTCCTGTACACTCTTGAACTAGGACTTCGGATGTCTTTTCTAAGTAATTCTTCATCTACCTTAAAATAAATCAAAACGAATAAAGGTACCTTAATTTGTGTTAGTAAAAAACCACTTACTTGATTTTGGGTTATCGCGCCGATCATCATTCAGATTGGTTAGATCGGACAAATATCTCGTACGAACCGTATCTGAATTGGTATTTCTAACATAATCGAAAAATTCGTTTTCAATGATCATCATCTTATCCGAAAATTTTGATGAGTAATCTGCAAGAAATATTGTTATTAAGGAGAAAAAGAAACATAACATTCTACATACTCTTACTTGATACCAAGTTCTTAATAGTACCATAATTTTTCTTTTGTATTGATTGTACACCTTGAATAGAAGTGGTAGAAGCTCAGAATCAGATTCATACATTTCCTTCTTGTGAATACGACCAGACCTTGTTTTTTTGTTGAATGGTATTGTCATCACTTTCTATGGCCGATGTATACTGCCCTTTCTTACATAGTTCTTGTGCGTCTTTAATTGTAGGAATTCCAACTTTTTTTGCTTCAGTAGCATGCTACTCATAGGCATGTTCTAAATCTTCACACTCATGAATCATGATTTTTTAAGGTTGGGAATTTGTACAAAGTATTAATTGTATTTCTCCAACACGATGGTACAAAATTGACTGAATTGTCATCTTTCCAAAACACAATATCCCACATATTGTGGAAAATTAATTGTACTTAGCTTATAAGAACTATATATATTTACAAAATGATCACAGTACTAAACTAACAAGCGCAGCATTTATTTGTTAAATCCATTAGTTAATTTTTAGGCGGGATGTTATCTATTTCTAAATTATTTTAATGTAATAATTTCAATGCCACATAACAGTCTCTGCATTTTATAAGAAAAACTTTACACAAAATATGTTCAAAGGCACAAGGCACTATGTGGTCTCTAAACCTGTTGAATTTGTACACATTAATATCAGATGATTTCAGAAGTGAACTGAAAAAACAGTGTTGTAGACTTATAACCATACAAATTAGTTTTTAAAGTTTCTGTAATATGAAATATATTCCTGTTTTTGGTTAACACGTTAACACATAACAATCTCGAATTCCTCTACAACGAAATATGAGATTTTTAAAAGCTATTGTTTTTAAATGTAAATCTATTTCAAAAGTGCTTTCACAGGTTGTTTGTACTACAAAAGAATGTTGTTCCGATAACCTTCTGATAATTAGTGACAAAGGTTTATTTGCCCTTCTTATCATTCTCAACATTCGACCTAAATAGTTTTCAAACGAAAAACAGCTCAACTCATTAAGAGTTACTTTGGTCTTTTTCACATAATCAGACAAATGAATTAAACTATGAACATTGTACACCCAAGATTCCTTTCCATAAAAAGTTGAAAACTGTTTCACAAATTTCATATAATAAATTACTGGCAATTTCGATGTTCATAGTATGGCAAATTAGTTCTTTGTCTAGTAAGATCCGTAGAGCAAGATGAAACAATAAAAAGTCAAAAAATACAAGTCATTTGGTAAAATCCTGTTTAACACGGTTGTTCCCAAGTACAATAAGAACAGCCTGAATTCAGTTGCTTTAAATCTGTTCAACCCATTCATTCCTCGAGATTTTTGAGAAAATTCAGATGGTATAAACCGAGAATAATAAATCATTTAATGTGATAAGTTAGTTCTTAAACGTACTGACAATAATAGTTTTCTCATTCCTAAGCAGTTCTTTTTGCACCAATAATTTAGTAATTTACGAGTTACACCTAAGCAACATAAATGCATGTAATCTAGACTGAAATGTTTGTTTATATCTAGGCCTTTAATTAGCAACAATGGTGTAGGAGTATTACTGCGATGACGGTTTGGATCAACAAAATTGACAAAACTATAATGTGTTCTTGAGGGTAAGGTATATTTATTGTAAACAATGCGTCTATTATAGTAAATGCCTTGTTCAGAACATCTTTTACATCCACTGCGAGAAGTGCGACCTTTTATATCTTTTAAAAATGCATTTGCAGGAGCATCCCATGTAAAACAAAGTATAGATACTCCAAATAATACATTATTGCATTTGAAACCATTACAAAGCAGATCATTTAATTCGCCAATTAATTTTGTTAAATATTCTGATAAATTTACAAGTTTACTGTTACCATACAGAAAATGGTGATAGAACAATGTCTTCTAAATATAACTTGCAAAGTATTGGCCAAAATTGTTTAAGGGAGCTTTTTCCAATAGGAATACCTTTAACATTAAAAATTAATCGAAGTTCTGGTGCTTTTACTAATGTTTTCATTATATCACTGTTAGAAACATATGTATCTAGCATTTTCGTTATTCCAAATTAAACAAAACTACCATTACCAGACATATTATCATTTGAAACTATAATAGAACGAATATTACATTTACGGATTGTTTTTAATAAAGTTCGAGAATCATTCGGTAGCATCAGATCAGGAAAAAGTTTATTCAAGCCTTTTAAAACACTTGTTAGTTGCATGTGGTTAATGCTGAAGTCTAGTGCACATTTCTGAAGAAAATCCTGCAATTCTTTTGTTCCCTTTGATTCTGTGAGCTTCAGTTGGTGGTTTGGCATTTAGATTCTGAGCATTTCCATATGATACAAAAGCAGTCATGATTTTTCTATATATCGGTATTTTGAATACTACGAATTACAAGACATTTTGACTTAATAATTTTCAATTAGAACTGCACTTCAGTAGTTCTAAAAATTAAGATGTTATACAAATGCATCCACTGTTAGATATTAACCCATTAAAATTTAATAGCCAAGTATAAATGTTAAGCGTATAGGTTAGGTTTTATAATTATAAACACTTACCTAACTGAACTGTAATCGATGTTACTATATTTTAAATGCAAATGGCAATTATCAGATTCTATTCGGATCTTCTTTGTGCTACGAGCATTTCCTAGATTTAACCAAAAAAGAAAAGACTATTTGGCGCAAATTGGTTGAATTACAAATACGTACACGCATGTGCTGGTATCAACATTGTCAACTTAAAAAAATTATAAGTACCTACTCATGCTATACAAAATGTTCATTTAAATATTCTTTGTAGCAAGTGGTAGCAAGTAACAAGTATGACCTAATTGACTGGCAAATTATCAATACAAAATTACAATAATATTTATTTCCCCAAAAAATCGATTGATTGTACGGGTGTAAGCAGTGCGGTATTTAGATCTTGGGGGGCCCGGGGCACTTCAAGTTCGGTGGGCCCCTTAAACACAGAAATTGAGATGTATGGCAATTCACGAAATTTACACATCAACGTCCGTTTATTATATGCAATTTGAAATTACGTATATAAAGCTAAACTAAGCAAAACAGTAAACACAATAAATTTTGTCAAATAAAATCTAATCTTCAATTCTTCAATATCTACAATTTACAAAAAATTCTTTTTTTCTACACTTGGCATCAGAGAAATCTTTAATAAACTCTTCAAATTGCATCATACTTAGAACACTGCTTTCTACATCCAGTAGGCAAAGAGCACTTAATCGTTTATGGGTCATCGTAGCTCTTAAATAATTCTTTATTAACGCCAGTTTGCTGAATGATCTCTCTCCTCAACAGTTAGTGACCATCATGCTCAAATATATTCTAAGAGCTACATTAATACCAGGAAAGGTATCAGCAAGTCCTTCATCATGGAGTAATACTGCCTGTTGAGACGGTGTAAGACATGACCTAAGTTTGACAAAGCCTGCAAACTGAACTATTTCTTCTATGTACACATAACTGAAATCACGAGGGAAAGCAGTTTTTTAGCTTCACTTTGTAACTCTGCATCTGATAGACTGCATAAGTTAATGATTACTTTGAATTTGTCATGTACTGATTGGTATGCTACTGTACGTTCTTGTAAGGCCACAGACAGCTGATCTAAAATGATATTGAAAGTTCCACATCTGAATTTCTCTCGAGGAGAGAGGGCAACTTTTGATGCTGATGTTAGCATTGCATCATAACGTTTGTTTATCTTCCTTGGTCTGCTTGTAGCGGCTTTGTAATCTGTGTTTCCACAAAAGTTCCTGGCATCTAATTCCAGCTCTTCGTACCTATTACAAAGTGATTTTAGAAATCTTTCCAGAGAATCAATTAAATCTACCACTTTCTTTAGATCAATTTCAACTCATTGAAAAGCTTTATTTGTGTTGTTAAAGCGCACCAGAATTAAATTGTAAAATTTTGGCCATCAGAGCAGTTTCGAGGTTGTCCATTTCATCTGCTAATGTCCGGGCTTCATGTCTTGCTTCAGGTGTTTGCTCCAAGTCACTTTCAATATCTCTGAGGGCATTTTGAATTTGGTTGTATCCTTCTACAAGGGCTTCAGTAGCATCAACTCTTGCTAACCAACGAGTGTCAGACAATGACTTTACAGTTAGAATTTTTTTATTCCCTTCTAAAGATTTCGTTAAAATTGCCCATCTGTGTGTTGACGCAGAAAAAAAGATATATAACCTCTGTATGAAGCTAAAATAACTGACAGCTTCAATACAGCAAGAGGCAGCAGCCTGTCCAACAAGATTCAATAAGTGAGCTCCACAGGGAATCAAAACTGCTACTGGTTTTTATCCTTGAGTCTGGCTTGCATTCTTGTGTAGCGTCCAGACATATTGTTGGCATTGTCGTATGACTGTCCTCTGCAGTTGTCAAAATCAATACCTTCTTTTTCTAGAAATTTCAGAAGAGTTGTAGCTAGTACTTCAACTTTGTGAGAGCCCGTCTGCAGGAAAGTTAAAAACCTTTCTACGGGTTTCCCAGAAACAACATATCGCACAATGACTGTTAACTGGTGGACATGAGCGAGGTCTGGTGTTGAATCAACGGAAACTGAAAAGTTCTTGGCAGTTTTAAGTTTTTTTACAATATAATTCTTAACTTGCTTTGCCATCAGCAAAATAATTTCTTCATATATGGTTGGTGATAAGTATGACTGCTTACCACTTCCAGGATTGCCAAATTCTCTAAGGTGACCCATCAGAAACAGATCCAATTGTGCAATAAGTTCCATAATACCTAAAAAATTTGCATTATGTTTAGATCCTATGATCTCTTGACTATCCCTAAATGCCAGGCCTCTCTAAGCTAGAAAGATTCTCACGACTACAACGCGACGCAATATTTCAGTCCAGTATTTCTGATTTTCTTGTACTTGCTTTTTAAACACTTTGTCGACATGAGAAGATTCTCTACATCAAAAATTTAACTTCAGCACAGAATCTCGATGGTCTTGGTTTAGTTCGTAAGTCTTCATTTTTTCCTCTGCTTTTTACCAGTCATTAAAGCCGTTCTCTCTAGAAAATCTGTCAGATCTGCTGGACATCAACGTACAATAAAAGCAGTAAACTGTGCCGTTTGATGAGCTGTAAATGAGCCACTTTCTCAAATGCTGTTCTCCGTTGTCATGGTTAGTGTAAAACATTGAATTTTTGAAATAACGATAATGCCTATGCAACTTGTCCTGACTTTGACTTTGATTGATAATGACATCGAGATTCTGGATAGAAATCAGAGTCACTTCGGTTTTGATGCATCATAGCAGATTTTGACCAAAAAGACACAAGCTTTACTCCAATAGGAAACCAAGTAGCTGGATCTGAACCATATGATAATGATTGACTATCCATGTCTGAAGTATCTGAAAGAGGTGATAAACCAACACCTTTAATATCTTGATTTGATATGTTACTTTCGTTTTCTGCAGATGCACATGGTAGTGACAGTGGTTCTTCAGAAAAGGATATATGGCGCTGGTTGTTATTAATTTCTATGCTTTCCAGTTTTGTTGTAGAGAAAAATTCTGTAAGGCGTTGTGTTTTTCCCAAGACAGCAACATTTTTCTCATTCCTTTCTTTAAAGGTTTTTCTCTTCTGAGCTCCAGATAGTGGAACTTTCCATGGCATTACTGAGCCTGTCTTTTCTGGCTTCTGAATTTTGTACTTTAAACTTTTTATATAAAATACTTCAATAATAAATTGTAAGATTTTCCCAAGTTAGGATATAGCTGCCAGGGTCACGATGACCTTTTGTCTAAATTGTCTGAACCGAAATGACGTCTTACTTACGTCTATTCCAAGCAAAGTCTAAATGCAGAGTCACTCTAAGGTAAAAGAAGAATCTATTATAATGCGGAGTATGTCTTGATCGCCGGGATCGCCCAAACTGCGAACAACAACTTATGACAGTAAGAAGTTTAACAACGTAGCACAAATTAAATATTAGCAATCTAGTATTAACGTTCACATAAAGAAAATAATTAAACATGAGTAAATTAAGTCGCAAACGGAGTTATTGCGATAGTACGTTTACCATAATTGCAGAAAGTACGATAATTTTACTCATACTAAACATTTCATTCAAACAAAAATGATTTTGAATTTGAAACTTAAGCGCCGATTAGTAAAAGAGTAAAACAGCACTGTACAGAAAATTATCTTCTGTCGGAGTCAGATTACTGATAGAGTTGTACTACATACTTACTAGCTTTGTAATTTGATAAACGTTCTGCCGATTTGGCATGGTCACGTTCTTAGTTTTGCAAGGTATTCGAAATTCGAATCGCTATCACTTTCTAGTGCTAACTGTGAAAGACAATTTTCTAAAATCAATTTAATTAAAACTAAACGCTAAATTCGGTTAATAACGAGGTGTGTCAGTTTTGAACCTAGCGACATAATGATACAATTTGTACGAAAGCAAAAAATCTATCAATACAAATCCAGACCTTAGTAGTCAGTAAGTCAGTAGACCAGGGTGACGAACTAATTTTCGAGGAAGTAAATATAGAATAACAGCTAATTATGTAATTTGTTTGTCTTATATATTTGTAATTTCGTAGAAATATGTTTTGTTTTCTTTTATTAATTACTACCTACATATTATACATATTTATTTTTTGTAAACAATATTTGTACTCATAAAAAATTATGATGGTAAGTTGGGGGCTGCAATTTTGAATAAAATACGTCATCGTACGATACTGTACGATAATTTCGATGCGCTCCGACGCCGAGCATAATTTTTTGCTGACAGTCGGGCAACACTGATTGGTTTAAATGTTATGTCTCAGATTTAAATGGGATGTAGTCATGTAGTCGACACAATAACAAAAAAAAGGCACTTACATCAGTATATTATCTAGCACTTGTGTTAACAAGAAAAATGCCACTTATCTGAGGAGAGTGTAGATGATCTTGCTGTGTTGCACTTCGTGCAGGCGTAACTTTTGAGCAAATTCATTTCATGATAGTCCAGACTCGAAGACCGCGGGACAAACACGAATTATAGCACACACAACCTGTCAAGATACTCGCAGTCCGCGAGGGGGCCCTTCTACCAGGGGGGCCGAGGCAATTGCCTCTTTTACCCCCCCATAAATCCAGCCCTGGGTGCTTGCATCATACCAATAGCATTTTGCTACATATATTTATAAGTATGCCTACAATACAGAAAATACGTTTTCCAGAAATAATTTATGTATATATCATATAAAATATTTTGTTCCAAATATTTAATTAATATTTACCCATGCTTAATTTCAAATTTAAATGTTTTTAAATATTTTTTTAACATATCAAAGATTTAACAAATAAATAAATATTTTTTAGATATTTATGAAATATTTAGTGCTACTAGGGTAGTTTTATAATTGTCATTTTAATTTATTGCCTGACGAAGAACTGAGCTCAAGTTCGAAAGCTCACTAGTAACATTTTAAATTAAATATAATTACACCATTAAATCTAAAAAAATATTTTGTTTCATTTAAGTGTTTATATTGTTTTGTCTTTAATTATATGCTTAGGTATACAGTAATAGACAAGTACTTAACTCATAAAAATGAAATCTAATATACAATTATAAACATTGACAAAAATCTAAACATCATATATGTATGTATGTTTAATACTACATACAATTTAATCATTTTTGTTTAATTAAATTAAATCGATGCGATAATTAAAGTGGTTTAAATTTTTGTAGAATTTGTTTTGCATTTTGTACCAGTTTAAATAGATTAGCTATAATAAATTATTTATAAATTAATAGACACGTCTGGTGTAAAGTAATTTCATAAATTAAAGTAACATATATAAATTATTTTAGGTTTTAACGTGTTAAAAGAGTTACATTTGCAATGAAAAACAACTTTAGATATGTTATAGACCCGTTAATTAAAATCATGTGTTTAACTGGATATTTTGATATACTTTTAACAAAACGTTGGTATTCTATTTGGAACATTAGTTGTAAACTACTAATACTGACTGTTTGCATAGTACATTATTGTATATTTCCTAGTGCCGCAATAAGAAACATAAATAATGTTGTAATGGAGTTAATACAAGTATATAATTATTCGATTGTAATAAATTGTCTAATTATGTCGTATTTACATAAAAAACGAATAATGCGTATAATAGAGGTTGTAATCAGGATCGATGTAATTATAGCAAGTTATACTAAGAAGAATCTTAATTATGCAAAATCCAGGAAAAAACTGATTTTATCTATAGTGTTTTACTGCATAGTGCAACTGATATATTGTTTAGTTGGAAATACATCGGCATATTTAGACAACTTAAGTCATTCTAAATTTTTTTCTCTGGGCATTTATGTTTTTACTTCGTTTTTTACTGGAATTACAAATTTTTTAATGTTATTTATCCTGTCAGAGTTAAAATTGAGAATATACAAAGTACATTTACTTGGAAATATATTATGTGTTACACAATTAAAACCGCAAACTACTTTAAAGTTAGTAAAACTTGTTTACAACATGGTAATAACAGTGGCAAAAGAAGTAAACAGCATTTTTGAATTTTATTTGTTACTTCAAATAAGTATGTATGCAATTTATATCGTTTTTGGATGTTTCTGGTTTAGCAGTGGTTTGTTTGATGGAACCTCAATATTCTATTTTGCATATGGTGGTATAGGACTATGGATATCATTAATGACTGTCGATGTATTTGTAATCATATACTTCTTTGCTACATTTTCAGATA
This sequence comes from Aquatica leii, assembly GCA_035610365.1. Classification (NCBI taxonomy): domain Eukaryota; kingdom Metazoa; phylum Arthropoda; class Insecta; order Coleoptera; family Lampyridae; genus Aquatica; species Aquatica leii. The sequence goes on from CM069433.1 coordinate 170,419,475, forward strand.
AGGTAAGCTGCATTTGATTATTATATAATCTCGTTTGTAAATTTCAAATATTAAAATATAAATCATTAGTAACGTCCAAATCTAAAAAAAATATTTTGGTATGGAAATACATTAAATAAATTAATTTAAAAAACACATTGAATTATACTTAAACTAAATTTTATATTTCTTAATAAACAAAGTTTATAAATAAAAAATGTTGATTTATTCCTACAAAAATTCTTTTGAATTATTTTTTTGGTTGTTGTTTTGTTGAAAAACTACTACTTAAATTAATTCTGTGAATGATATGTATCTTGTTTTTTGTCTTAAAATATAATTTTTTAAGGTAGGTAGGTACTTGAAAAGTCAGTAAAAAATTAACCATATAATACTTTCTAAAACTGGTAAAGTTTCTAATAATTAATAGCGAAGGCTTCCACAGCCGGAGATAAGAATATCTGCCGGGTTTGGACAGTGTCATTGTTGTAACCGAAGTTGCGGTTAACTATATAATAATCATAATAATATTTATTTATGTTATGACACAAAGTTTACAATATTCAATCCAATCCAAAACTATGTATACATATCTAGCTATATAACACATAATTTTAGAAAAGAATATTTATTATTGTTGCAAATATAACTCAGACATTTAAAGTACTGTTACATTTTAGAGTGTAGTATATTACAGCATAAAAACTTATCACACAAAAAAAAACTTTATGTTTTTGTCATTTTGTCTATTACGTTTTGACTATATGTCGAGAAAAAGATCTCATTCTACGTTTTTTTCTGAGAAATAAGTACAAACACAAAGAATAGTTTTCTTGTTGCGTTGAGTAAAAATTTTCGATTTTTGAGATATTTCAAATTAAACCAAACCGTTGATATAGGAGATACTCAAACTGTTTTTCTTACGAACAAAGGCCGTGAGCAAAAAACCATCCTATCCTCTTAGACTTTTTTTGAGATATATGAAAGTTGGAGTGATACTAGATTTCCGTAAATAATCAACAAAAGCTGTAACAAATGCAATTAGACACAGTGTGCAAATATTTACACGAGTAACGAATAACTTTGTCAAGTCTAGAAGTTTGTGTTTTAGCCAATAAGGGACATTTTAAAGAAATAAATTGATTTATTATAAAAGGTAAAATCTGAGTCTGCTTATTTTTCCATATTCATTTAGTAACTACCAAAACATTACTACATCTTTCAAGTTATTTTTGAAGTATTCCTATGCTCTGTGTTACGACAAACTAATTAGAAAAAATGTACCGTGTTTTATAATTAGTAAATTTTATTTTATAGGGTGGGTGGGCGAATAGTGTCTCAAAGTTAAATACCTCTCATATTATAGAAAACATCGAAAATACGTTTATGAAAGTTGTAGGGTCCTTTTACATTATAAAATTATGTTCAACTATACAAGATATTCCATAATATCAGGACAACACAACACCCTGTATATTAATACGTTTCTAGAATCCTCTTGACGTATACCTCACAACGATGTAAGGTTATAGGCACTTGAAGTTAGTATTTACAAAATTATAAGCATGTTTAAAATGTTTCTTCTAAATTTATGAGTAAAGAATGACATGCTTTTGAGAAACAAAATTTTGTTTCAAAATGATAGTTTTGTATAAATTGTAACACGTACTATTTGAGGTATCTATAAAAGTTTGAAACACGTTTTGTATTAAAGGTCAAAGATTCAGAGCTTAATGGAACGACCTAATTTGGAATTCAACATCTTGCAGAAAATTAAATTCTTTATCAGAATGATATAATATGTAATTAATTATCCCAAAGGTAATGGTGTTAAAGATATTTATTTTATTGACAAAAGTACACTTTTTAGCAACTATGCTATGAAAACAATTGCAAATTCTAACAAATAAATACTAAATTCTGTGTTGCAAAAGTTAGTAAAACAGTATTTTTATAATTTTACTATAAAATAAATTTTTCTATTAAAGAAATGGTTGATATGATTTATGTGCTTAGAACAAGTGACAAAAACTACCCAAAAAATGTGCGAAAACCGGTTTTCCGAAAAAAGAACAACCATCTACTAAGTTTTTTGAAAATTTAATGGTACGTTTTGAACCAACGGGAAATGTGGCGTACGAGATAAACGTTAATACAAATTGATCTTTAAATGAAGAAAATGAATTTTGTACTTTGGCTGTGACTGAATATGTAAGTAATAGAAGCAGCAACAACAAATTTTCATATAAGTCGATCAGGAACATGGAGATTTGTTTCAAAAAATAAAATAAATCATATCATATTCAGCTATTGCAAAATTAATTAACAAAAACAGTGGTATTTTGTAATTGGTTTTAACAAATAATAAATGTAGATGCAAGCTTTTTTGACTTTTTTGTGTTTGTGCATAAAGTCACATTTCACACAAATAGTTGTGTTAAATCAAATTAGATGGTCTTTATACGTATTAGGTGGTATTATTGAAGATTATGTAATAGGATTCCCATTTTTTTATAGTACTGTAAATAGCAAAATTTATATATATTGGGAGTTCGTTCTCAAAGTCGAACATAGAAATCTAACATGGTATTGAACATTTTTGCTAATTGTTGCTCGCCAATTTAACTTAGAGAAATGGCAATAGTATCAATAGAAAGAGAAAATTATTACTATTAACAAAACCAAAAGTGTGATTTATTATTTTAAAACATGACACTGTCTAAATAACATTAGCTTTGATTTTAGAATTTAACAGCAAATGTTTGTTTGTCGATAAGAATTTCACGTTAAACCACGTATTAAAGTTTAATTATGTAATAATGAATACTAACGAAGAAAGAGTTTTTATGGTGAAAACTTTATATGGTGGCGATAGTTTCTGTTAATATTGTGTTTAGCAATTAGGCCAAAGTAAAAGGTACGCCTCTGCTATAAATGTAAGTGTTAGATAGTACACCACTGGTGCAAATAAGAGAAAAGGTTATTAAAGGGTTTGGAATGTGTTTAATAATTACGTTGTTTTAATTATTAAAACCTAAGAAACTAATAGGTTATAGGCCCAGATTGTGTTGGTAATCTGTGAAATTAGTTTATGGAGAAAAAGTTAAAAGAAAATCGAAATTAGTTGAAATCCAAAATTTAAAAAAAAAATGGCGACCATGAACACGATGCATTTGGCAAACTTCAAACCATTTGATGGAAATGGCTTTTCAAATTGGGAATTTAGATTGAGGTTGGTGCTTGAACAAAATGCATTAATAGAAACTTTAGAAAAAGTAAGTCAGAAGGAGGAATTTGTGAAGAAGGACATAAAAGCGAGAAGTATAATTGTGCAATGGTTAACAGATAATGTCCTGCATGTTGTGAAAGATAAGAAGACAGCAAAAGAAATGTATGAAACCCTTAAATACAGGTAGAAATACAAAGGAAATTAAGATATATAAAATTTGTAAATGGCCGATTTGGGGAATTTATTATGGAATTTGAGAAAACTGTAACAGATTTAAAAAGTAGTGGTGGAAAAATAGAAGAAGCTGAAATTATATCACAGTTGCTCGCTGCAATGCCGGAATCATACCAAGCAATCGTTACTGCAATTGACATAATCTTCAGTCAAGATTCTATGAAAGCAAACTTTGAAATGGCGAAAAATAAATTGCTACAAAAAGAAGCTCGTAGAGAGAAATGAGTTAAAACAAGTGAACAAGCAGCTGGCAAAAATTATATACAACGTGGACATCAACGTCGATATCGTGGTCGTGGGGGATCATGGAATTTCAGTGGTAATTCAACTGTAAAAACAAGCACATCAGCTATTAGGTAAGGACAAACGTAGTGAATGTTAAGAAAAACTATTTGCAAATGTAACAGCGGACAACGATGTTGATAGTAGTAAAACTTTATTTTTGGTTGAAAATAACAATGAAGTAGTTATAAAAGACAGCGTGAACTTTACCTCAAATAATGTTTGTTATTGATTCGGGTGCAACAAATCATTTAGTTAACTCATCAACAGGAAGTTATTTGCAAGATATAAAAACTGCAGACTATAATATAAACGTTGCAAAGCAAGGGGTAACTATAAAAGCACAGAAATGTGGTAATTTGCATGTGAAGAATGATGTTGGTGTTAATGTTAAAATCAAAAATGTTTTGCAATGCAACGAATTGCAGCATAATTTACTTTCTGTAAAAAGAATGGAGGAAGCAGGATTTAAGATAATTTTTGGAAATGAAACGGTGAAAGTGTATAATAAAAGGTAAATCGTTTTTAAAGGACATCTATAAGGAATATGTAACTTCATTTAATTTATTGCCTTTTGAATGTGTGAATATTGCAACAACGGATAAAGATATATTACACAGAAAACTAAACAAACACGTAAACCATTTAAAAGTATAGATGATGACAACAAGGCAAAGGAAATTTTACGAGTAATATCATCAGATGTTTCAGGTCCATATACACCAGCCACGTATGATGGGATGAAATATTACGTCACTTTCATAGATCATTATTTAGACTTTACTTGTGTATATTTAATGAAAAATAAACATGACGTGTTGGACAAATTTAGAGAATATGAAGCTGTTGTTGCCACACAGTTTAAAACAAAAATAATTAGGTTTTGATGTGACAATGGTGGGGAGTATATATCATCAACGTATATCAAATTTTGTAAAGATAAAAGAATTCAAATAGAGTATACTATACCACGGAATTTTGAACAAAATGGAGTGAGCGAACGTTTTAATAGAACAATTCTAAATATGGGTAGATGTTTGCTGTTTGATGCAGACTTACCGAAGAACCTTTTGGGGTGAAGCTGTGCGAACTGCTGTATACACCATAAATTGCTTACCTACTACTGTTATCCAATCTGGTCAAATACCTGCGGAGGTATGGTTTCAGAAGAAAATCAATAGATTTCTCCTGTGGACGAACAATAAACATCGGTTTCTGTAGTAAGTGTGCTTCACCGTGTACTTTTAACCTTAAATAATAAACTAAATGTTTAAAACACGCGATATGGTGTTTAGGAAAATCCGAATGTCAATATTTCCAGAAGAACTCAGTATCCTCAAAGAAGTAATATCTGGATAAGTATTTTTAATAATAATTTTATTGGTCTATTTGAAATTGAAGGAATTTAAATTCAGAGAAGTATTTACATTTTTTAGTAACGAAGGTAGCACTTGTGTTAGAAAAAGTTGCAAGAGAAAATCGGAAGATCTGGTTCTAACATGATGGCTGTCCCGTGCATTTTGGTTTAACCGTTAAAAACTTTTTAAATAATTTATTTCCAAGTCATTAAATTGGTCATCCAGGTTAAAAATAAAGAAATTGTTTCTACAAAAGACTAGGGTATTGCTTAGCTAAAAACGGGAGATTATTTACATACTTGCCGTTTTATTATAGAACTAATGCTAAAAAACCTAACTCAAAATTGAATATAAGTACCGGTTAATTGCTTATGAACAACCGGAATATTAGTTTAGAAAGAAAAAATATTTTTTAAATGTTCCCGCTGAAATTAACATTCAGTAAAAAAAACCGTAACTATTGAATCGTAATAGCAGTAATAGCAATTTCTTTTGTAAATGAATTTCAGATTGTTTACTTTAATTTTTGTTAAAAATTTTATACCTATAGGTAATAGTTCCGGAGATAATTACCTTGGTTTGAATTGTCTTCTTTTTTCGCTTGTACTAAAATTAAATAAACTATGAAAAATAACGCAATTTGCTTCAAATATTTAATTATTATTATTTAAAGTGTGTTGTTACTAAAAAATTGCGATTAAGCATCAAAATGTTATTCTGCAGTCTGCAGTCCTTTAATCTTAACTAAATTTAACAGAGTTGCCATGCAAATAACAATTGCAGTACACTTGCGACATACGTCAGTTTACAATTTATTTATGTTTAACAAAGTATCATCTTTGCTTTGTTCAAAAAGATTAAGGTCTAATCGAAATAGTCACGTTTTCCTAATAACGAATTGGTAGATGTGGTTTTTCTTCTCGGAGAATGTTTAAGGAACTCGTTAGTAGCTTCGCGCGTCTACAAAGAGAGGTACCCGGATAGACGCCATCCGGACGTAATTGCAAGATTCGTGTCATCGTATTCTAAACCTTTCCGGAACAGATCAGTCCTGAGTGAACACAATAAGAAAATAATAATGACAGGCTTGGTTGAAGATCCAAGAAGAAGTGCTAAGCAAACTGGAGAAATTTCAGAAGTTAGCAAGACATCTGGAAACGTTTTGATGATGATCGTTTAAGTTGTTTATCTTTTTATCGTTGGGTTAACGAAAAACTGGGAATGAAGGAATTTTTTTTTTATTTTGACTTAGTCACCGAAAATGAACGTTTCATAATGACAGGTTTATAAACGGCCACAACTATTCCAATATAAATCCACATCTGAGAAGTTGACCGTTAGCATAGATAGTCACTAAACACGTGGGTGGAATTCTTGTACAATATGTAGTGGGTTTTTTTTCGACAGGTACTTAAGATCACAAGTTCATTTTGACTTTGTGAGACACGATTTGTCGATTTTACTTAAAGAAATCTCTTTAATACTGCGTCAACGCATGTGGTTCCAGCATGACGGGGGGGGGGGGGGCACACCATGGAATTAAGATTTAAAAAAATTAATCAGAAATATTCTTAAAGATGGATTGGTATAAGGTCATCTATAAACTGGCGACCCCGCTAACCAGATGTGAGGAAATCCGACTTCTTTAAATGAGAATATGTGAAAGAACAGGTATACAAAGAACGACCTACAACTGCTGTTTTTTATGTGAGTTGTTTAATTAATTGATGCTATACTTAATAAATTGTTACGTGCATAAATTTAAAAATGCACTACCCTGTATATTGGTTGAATTAAAATTACTTTTCCATTTCACAACGCCATCTATCGGGCATCGTTGGTCCCTTCCGATTGAGTAGTCAGGTGGTCATTTTTCACTTTAACATCGTTCACGACATAACCTATGTCTGCGTGAATTGAAAATCGTTTTTTTAAAACATCCACGTGTTGTGACACGATGTGTAAGGAAAATATCTATAATTAATTTATTTATTCCATGCAGGCGCCATGTGCTACCTCTCAAATCTGGGTGTTCTTGTCCTAGTTTCTGGTCAGGTTTAAAATCTACGAGGGAAGAGTTATAATAGGAAGCTTTGGGCCTATTCACTCTGCGATACAAGGGCGGAATTTCTGTGTGGAGGCAATTGACCTTTAAATAATACCATTTTGTACGGAAGGGCATATGCACCAGACACAATTGAATTACCCTTCGGAGGCAATTGATACCTAATACCATCTTGGACGAAAAGACATATTGTAACAGCATACGATACGTTTCGGTTCTCTTACTTTTTTTTAAATGTTTTTTTTTACCTGTTGTAGTTTGTGAGTCACCAGGTAGACACGATTATTTTCAGGAAGTTTGATTACAGGAAGCCAGTAGGAAAACGTTTTCTGAAAGTACACCTGAATCTTGGTAAGTCAATTTTTGATTTTAATTATTCGCTGTCGCTACGGTGTTACTCATGAATAATCATATTTACTAATCGTGTCGAAACGTTCGAATTAAATTGCTTCTTATTACTATTACTTAATTAGTTTAAGTTAAATTACTATTGTGTGCTGAATATGCCAACTGCCAATTATTATCATTATTAATGTCATTTACTCACGAAGATTTTTGTATGTTCTGGTTGTTACACTTTTGTTTTAAGTGTAGTGTAAGTTGCCGATACTTTTGATGTTTTAGTACCTACTTATATTTGTACTCGGACTAAATTTATTTACTGTGATGCTATCAACTTATCTCGTAATTGTTATTGATTCAAATTTTAATCTACTTATCATTCTAAAGTAATTAAATTGCATTTGTTTTTAACGATTTGGTTTCTTTCTTCGTTTCCTCCAGCTTTACGGACCTTAACAATTGTGTACAAGCTTCGAGCAAAAAAAGATCTAGCGCCCTTTAAAATAAAGTCACTTGAACCTCCCTTCTTTCGGACAGGTATTGTTTTAACCTTGCAGCGAGTTGGCCGTGCAGGTTCGTAAACTACTAGAATCTTGTAGCAAAATAATAATTAAATATTTGATGCGTTTTTTTAATGATTTGTTTTAATTTTAGTGCTAGGATTAAGTAAAAAAAAACAAGATAATTCAAACTAAGGTAATTATCAAAACTATTGTGTGTATTGTGTGTGTAGGACATGTTGAAATAAAATTCAAATAACTTTATTAATAAAAAAATATACAAGGTATTCCGTTTAAATTAAATTTTGCTAATTTTCGTGTTGTCAAATAAAAACCAATACGGCTCTTTCACAACACATTTGCTTTAAAGTCAACATATCAATAAATTTTTTGCTTTCTTGTTTCTGACAGTTTCAAATTTTATCGCTCTGGTGTTAAGGATTCACTAGTTACGGTTTTTTTACTGAATGTTAATTACGGCAAGAATTTTTAAAAAATATCTTTTTCCTTCTAAGCGAGTGGTATAACTAGTCGATAAAAGTCGTTACAAACTTGACCTAAATTTAAACAAAGATTTCAAAAACACAAAAATATACAGTGTGTTCCATTTATAAAACTGAGTACGGTTCTGTACAGAAGAAATTCAAAACCCCGCAAAACTCAAAATATTTTAAAGTTGTAAACGAGAAACATCTGAACAAAAAATATATTTTAACTTTTTTTCGTGGAATTATTATTAAAGTTAGTATCGAAAAAAAGAGGGTAAATAAGCAACACTAGGGTGCTTTTTTTTGCGACTATTTTTTTTTCGTTTCCATCTCGAAATTTCCTTAGAAGTACCCCCAAAAAAATTCCCTGAAAGTTTCAGTCCTTAATATTAATATTAAGTACTCGCCCTCAACGTGTAAAGATTTTCCATTTAAAATACACGTGAATTTGATTTTTTTTTAAATTTCTATAGCTCAGCGGCTTTTTAGGCTATTTTGACGTGTAAAAAAAAATTACTCAGCGTTTAACGCTCTACAAAAGTGTCCATCGCAACGTAGCTGTAATTTACACCGGTGAGACAGTAAAGTTACCAAAAGTCAACTTTATCGTGAATTTTTAGCTTTTTTCGTCGTTATCTCGTAAATGGTCAAAGCTAGACAAAGTTGTAGGAAATTGGATTTCCTTTAAAAAAGATCTTATGCACTGTATCTCTATTTTTGATACTTTCGTAGATAATTAGCTTTAATTTTATTATAATTAACGATTTTCATAAATTTGCAACTCAAATCATTAAAAAAATACTTTTTTTATATTTTTTTTTAAATTTTTGAATTATAATTGATTTTATTAAAGCTAGAAAGGAAAGAAAAGGTAAGTAATCGAAAATAATTAAGCCTTATTTCAAGAAATAGTTAAGGAAAAATGGGTCATTCTTTTATTTATTATAGAATTAGTATCGTTTATTTTACGAATAGTTTTCTTTACTAAAAAGCTGATAAAGGCAATTTAAACGCATGAATACAGTTCTTATTATCTGAAAAAGGTATTACAATGAATTTAATAGAAACTAACGAATCACAAGAATGTAAATTATTAAGAAATGAAAATATTAGTTATCTACGAGAGTAATTGAATAAAAAAAACTGTAAAAAATGTTACTTCTTTGATTTTTTACATCTAAAATCGACAAATTCCAAAAGAGTTGACATTTTTTATAAATTTTTCGAAATCTATTATCTAAAATTCCACTTTTAAATAATTACCAACATTTTATGCCATTTTTTTTCTCACTATATTTTAATTTTGTACATGTCAGATATTCTGAGCAATGATTTTGTACAGTTTGAAAATTTTTTTGTCTCTCGTCTTCATTTTTCGTCAAAACTCCGTTGAAATTCTCCGTTAAAGCTACTCCCCGTTCAGCTGTATCATTGACTACTTTTAACTTTTTAAATATGCTTAGACATTGTTGGTATTCAAGATTGGATTCCCATGTATTTTGTTCAGTATTCAAAAATCCATAAGGAAGATTAAACTGTTCAAAAATAAACAGTGAATTCGGCGCGACAAAATCACTAATGCCTTTTTCAGTGAATGAAGTAATTGTCTTAAAAGGCACAGAGTAATGTTTTTGTGGTTTCTGGACAGTGGTTTGACTATTTATTTTTTTAACAATTTTTAATTTCTCATCTGATGACACTGTTTCGTTGAAGAGAGCCAAGCAAGCGAGATGTTCGTGTAAATACCACAGATGCTTAGACAGTTTCTCAAGCGCAGCATTGACAATTTCCGGATGAATTTTTACCAATTGTAAATCCGAATTCGGTGCTTTTATAGCGTTCGGAGCACTAAACCATATTTTTACGTAAAATAAAACAATAAAAACGCAGATTTTACGTAAAATATTTGTTTCTTTCATTGATACTTTGAATTGTTTGCGGAACATATATATTTTCAAACAATAGAGAGCCTTCGAGAGCCACCTCGCTGATGACAAGCACCAGAAGCTTTAAACTTCACTTCGTGACTGTCCACACCACCCAAAAAGATAAAACTTAGCATCAAAAACTCCTTATAATCGTCTCTTGGATGATGATTATAATTTAAAAAAAGAAAAAGTGATAAAATTTTAACTATTTGCGGTATTTAATGTAGTATTCTAAGCATTAACAGTAATGTACGGATAACGAAACGATCAATTGATAAATTTTAAAATTATATCTTTAAAATATTTAAGCAAAAATAAATCGAAAATGAAAAAATTAAAAGTTTATGTCGTCAGCGTTTAAATATAAGTTAAAATAAAATTGAACTTATTCATACCCTCAATTGATGGTCGATAAAATCAAGAATATTTTTCTTTTTTTCGTTCAAGATATCCGCAATGTGTTCATCTTCTATCCCAATTTCATAGACTGATGTATCAATTTTATCCCAATTATCTCTGAATTTTTTTTAAAATTGGTACATTTGGGCCATTCGTGACCGGCCAAGCAACTTCTGCGACATTGCGTAGCATTTGTTCAGACGTATGATGGCGACAAGCGAGATAAAGCTAGTCACGACCAATCATTTTTTCTAGAAAAATACACGTGCCTTTTTTATTACCTATGAAATCAAAATTATATATTTAGACTAAAAATAGGTTATGAATAAAGAAGACTTCAGAGTTTATTTAAATAAGCTAATAATTTAACGGTATTAGACGCAGTTGTATCGAAACACATTGCTTTAACGTTGTCACAGAGATTCCATTCTGAGAGAGCTTCAAACACGGCTGAAGCTTGATTAATTCCTGTGCCGTCAGGAAGAATCGGAGCTTTCAGAAATTTTTCGGTATTTGTCCCTGAAATGAGTATAGAAAGACGTTCTGCTGTTAATATCCCTTGTTCTGTAGGGAGAATTTTCCCATCCCAATGAACTACAAAAGATTGATTAATTTCTTCTTTTTTCTTCGTATCAACAATTTCTTCTGTTTTTGAAATGCGCGCATTACGAATACAGGAATAACTTATGTTATATCGATCAATATCTAATCCCAAACTTGTAATAACGGCTGCAATAATAAACATTGCGTTTCTATCGCTAGTTTGGGTCCGATCTAAGGCTGACACTAATTCATCTTGGGAGACACAGGCAATTCATTTTCAAAATTCGAAGCAGTTCGTTTTAATTCGCTGGAATTTGAAACTTGGCTACAGGAAATTGACGACGTGGAGTGTTGCGATAATTTCAAGTCTAACATTGATAATTTTGAGTGTTAATTGAATAAATATGATAAAAAAATACACATTAAAATTAAACAGATGAATAATGGCAGTTTTTACACTTTTATACAACTGAAAAATCAAAAAATTACTGTTTTAAAATACATATATTTTTTACAAATCTTTAAGTGCATTTCAAAACTGGAAAAATTGTATTTTAAATAAAATTTTTATAAAATAATATTTTGACTAGAGTTGAGTTGACGGAGTTTAGAACACTTATATTCTGAAACAGTTTTTTTTTATTTTTCACCTTTTGAATATTGAAACGTACTCTCAAAACCTCAATAATTCAACTTTTTTTCGTTTATAAAAAACTATAAAATTTTAAATTTCCCCGAAATAATTCAAAGGATATCAAATTCATGGAAAATTTCATAAAATAAAAGTGATAAGACCTAAAATTTCCTACAAATATTATTTGGAGTAATTTTTCACCTATCCATTTGTTTAAATAACAGACCTTGTTAAAGTTGCATAAAATAATAGCTGCCAATTTGAAAGAATATCTGTTTTTTTATATAAAATACATGAAAAAATTGTTTAAAAACAATTTTTTTAAATAAAATTTAACGAAAATTTATCAAAAAGGTTTGTTATATTCCAAATTCTTTTCAAATTAAATTTTTTCAAAGTTTTTTCTTTTAATAAAAACGATTTTTTGAAGAATTTTCATGTAAAACAACAGCTTTTTTTTCAATGTCTGCTACTTTTTATGCAACTTTGCCACGCTCTGTTATTTAAATAAATTGACGGGCGAAAAATTGCTCTGAATAATATTTATAAGAAATTTAATGTTCTGTATCTTTTACAGAATGAAATGTTTAGTGATTTTAATATATTTTGATTCATTTCGGAAAAATCAAAGAAAAAAAACTCTAAAATTTTTTTATGTTTCTTTCTTTCATTTAAAAATAAACAGAAAAAACTATCAACAATAAAAAAATTTCTGAAATTATTAAAAAATGATTGAATATTGCGTTAAAGCATTTATTGTTAAAAAACTAACCAATTTCGTTATCATTATCTTCATCAGTTATAATCTCTTGTTCCATATTAGAATGATCATCCGAAATTACTTCTGGTGAGGAAGAAGTGACTGGCGAATGAATAAAAGTTTTTCCCTTTCGACACTCGGTCAAAAACTGCTCGAGGTTTTTTGGTAAATTTTTAACTGCAGACGAATTTGCGATATCGAACGGTTTGTCAAGTTTTTGGCTGAACAAACAGCGTTAACATCACTAATAACACTTGACGCACTATTTCGAATATTCAATTTTAAAGATTGATGCTTATACATAAATAAATTCAATACGTCACGATATAACGGTAATTTATTATTATTAATTTTATTTATTTCAAATCCGATTAGATAATTGTAAATTTTTTTACCAATCATTTTACACATTTGCAAAAACAATAAAAGATAACGTAATCTCAAATAAAATGCAACAGTAAATATACGTATAACGACGTCACTAGGTTCAATGCAAACAAAGCTTTGTTCTCAATTCTCGCGAAATCAGAACTTAAAAACAAAGAAAGCGCTGCCATTAGGCGGAAAAATTAGGGCGTGTACTAGTGTACACATGTAAGAAGTGAAACTTCTTTATGGCCTTATTTTTCGCAAAATGATCTACATGCAACTTTTCAGAAATTGGTTAAATAAAGTTAAATTAGATAAATTTTAAACAAAAGGATTTTATTATCATAGACATGAATACAAATTTTTGTAAATCAATTAACTAATTTTTGTAGATTCAATTTCATATTTCAGTTACCATAAGCCATTAATTAAAAAATATATAATAACGATGACAATGATAGTAATAATTCTATTACAATTAATGAAATGCTGTAATAATCTTAGTAGCAAAAAGTTAAAGTTAATAAAGTTAAATAATTGTATTATTTGTATTCATGTCTATGATAATAAAATCCCTTTGTTTAAAATTTATCTAATTTAACTTTATTTAACCAATTTCTGAAAAGTTGCATGTATATCAATTAATTGATGTTCATTAAATTAGCAGTCTTATTAATTAATAAATACTATTTTAATGAAATCATATACATTGACCGATAGTTACAATAAGAAACTGAGGTTAACCTTAAATATTTTAAATTTAAAATTTAACTTTATTTAACCAATTTCTGAAAAGTTGCATGTATATCAATTAATTGATGTTCATTAAATTAGCAGTCTTATTAATTAATAAATACTATTTTAATGAAATCATATACATTGACCGATAGTTACAATAAGAAACTGAGGTTAACCTTAAATATTTTAAATTTAAAATTAGATAAATTTAAAAAGGATTTTATTATAATAGACATGAATACAAATAATACAATTATTTCACTTTAACTTTTTGCTACTAAGATTATTACAGCATTTCATTAATTGAAATAGAATTATTACTATCATTGTCATCGTTCAAAGCAGAAACTGCAGTTAACCTTAAATATATTAAATTTAAAATGTCATCGTTCAATCAGAAACTGAGGTTAACCTTAAATATATTAAATTTTAAATGTCATCGTTCAATCAGAAACTGAGGTTAACCTTAAATATTTTAAATTTAAATTAATAACATATTTCAGAATTTATACTCTATGTCAATCAATTCCACCCAAGTATTAGAAAAATAGATATAATTACTTACTTTTGTTAAAAATCCACTGGAATTAGAATTAAAATAAAGCCTTTGATTTTGTTGATCACTTTAGTATTGATATATTATTTATCACGTCGCTATTGCGTTTCAGAAAAAAAGATGGCGCGTAACGGAAAAAATGTGACGGTAAATTTTTTTCCAACGCCGATAAAGAAGTTTCACTTCAAAAATTATTAATTCCTTCAAGGTCAAGCGAAAGTCTAGTTACGCCGAAAGAAGGGGTAGACTAAGGCTCACCGGAAATGATCAAACACAAATAATAGATATTTTTTTATATTTTTGGATTATTCATATATTACGAACCCATTTTTCCTTAACTATTTCTTGAAATAAGGCTTAATTATTTTCGGTTACTTACCTTTTCTTTCCTTTCTAGCTTTAATAAAATCAATTATAATTCAAAAATCTTTAAAAAAATTTAAAAAAAGTATTTTTTTAATGATTTGAGTCGCAAATTTATGAAAATCGGTAATAATAATAAAATTAAAGCTAATTATCTACAAAAGTATCAAAAATAGAGATACAGTGCATAAGAGCTTTTTTAAAGGAAATCTAATTTCCTACAACGTTGTCATTTGCATTTTTTCTCTAGCTTTGACCATTTACGAGATAACGACGAAAAAAGCTAAAATTTCACGATAAAGTTGACTTTTGGTAACTTTACTGTCTCACCGGTGTAAATTACAGCTACGTCGCGATAGACACTTTTGTAGAGCGTTAAACGCTGAGTAATTTGCTTTTTTAAACGTCAAAATATCCTAGAAATTAAAAAAAAATTAAATTCACGTGTATTTTAAATGGAAAATCTTTACACGTTGAGGGCGAGTACTTAATATTAATATTAAGGGCTGAAACTTTCAGGGAATTTTTTTAGGGGTACTTACAAGAAAATTTCGGAATGGGAGCAAAAAAAAAATAGTTTTTACATGTAGTTTGTAAATTACGTAAAAGTGTAATAATTAAATAGATATTTTAATTACGTCTGCAAATACTATCTTATATGTTACTGACTTGAACATATTTTTAAAATGTTTATCTTTAAACCTTTGTTAATAAAAAGCATAAAATTGCCAAAAAGAACATTAATTTATTTTAGAAGTACAAAAAACCAAAATGTTTACTTTAATTATTACCACAATTTTTGTAATTTTTTATTTAAATTTACGAAGAATTTAATCAGTTCATTAATTCCTTGTTTCAGACAGTTTTATTGCTCGATTTTTACATTCTATAGAAACGTTAACATGTTTTCTTAATTTTAAAATTTTACTAACTGTTAATGGTTATTTGGGTAGTCATTTGTAATATGTTAATTATTTAGAAGAACACTACATTTTTTGAAACGACACATTTTAGTACAATAATATACACTAATGACATATTGATAGAATTGTTTTCCTTATTGTTTTCCTAAGACTTAAAAATGTGTATAAAGCTTATTGATTCATAAAATAGTAACTAACTCATCACTAAACTCAGAAAAAATTTCTGTTGCCAATAAGTAATATAGTAATTATTTGATGTCTTTGTACATTTAAAATTAATGATATTTACTTTTACTTAAAACCAATTAACATTATTGAAGTTATTATTCTAAATAATTAATTTTTTAATACAATTTGTAATATTTCGTATTTTTTTTTAATTTTTAAAAACAATTTAACATAATTAAATATTAGAAGTATCTATAACATGTTACATTAAACCTTTAGTGATAAATACATGTTTTAATAATATCTTGTGTAGTATAATTAAACAGTTACGTCGAAAATGGCCAATGCCTCTCATTCAAATTTTAGTATATACTGTGTTTTTCAACCACTAGAAAAATATTCTAAATTTTTGGGAATTGTAATATATTCATCAAATAAAAAAACAATGAGCAAATACTTTAAATTATGGAATTTATGTTTTTTATTCATATTGTTACTAACAAATGTTTGTCATGTTTATTTTTGCCCGAAGAGTTTTAGTACCGTAGATGAAGTTTTAAATATGATATTAGAATATAGTTGTAATGTAGGAATATGTCAATACGTCTTTGTAACCACTTATTATGAGGAACGACGTTTAAAAATTGTCGATAAAATAATTGCTGTTGATAATCACATTAAACAAGCTACTAACGCAAAAATCGATTATAAAAATTTTAGAAAACGGGTATTAATTATTTTAATAATTTTATTATTGTTTATAGCATTCGGAGTAGTTTTAGATGTGGTTAATTTAATTGTAGATAAAACTGTAGACATGAACAGTCTTAAATGCAATTATTATATTTATGTAAGCGAAATTCTTAACGTAAATTTGGCTTGTTTTTTAATATCAATATTGTATGAAATCAAAAATAGAATGCAAACTATACAGAACTTTATGCATCCCTTAAAAAATCGTCGGGTTTCTTCAGAAATACTCAAATTTGTTGTCAGAGCATTTAAGCAATTACGAAATATAGGAAAAAATTTAAGTATTGTGTTTCAAGCATATATTCTTTATAAATTGTTAAGTTGCTTTTGTTTTACATTGATTATATTGTTTTGGGTTAGCAGTAATAGTTATAACGGACACACAATTACGATAACATTATACATGAATATGTTTTATGGGTTATTAACCAATATTGCTTATACTATTGTTGTGTTGTATTATTTTGTAGAATTTGATCTAAAGGTAAGATTTATAAAATAATATTAATTTTTTTAGTTAGGATAAAACTTTTTTTACTTTATTATTTATTTATTTGCCAAGTAATTGTTATATGTCGTTATTTAGGTGTTTGCAATAAATACTTTTTCGTAATAAAATTCAGGACTGCACTGGTTTTTCGACGGGTCAAGATGTAACTCGTGTTGAACCTAATTGTCGATATAAATAACTCAGATTAAGAATTGTTCAATTTGACAGTGGGTTTTGGTGAGATAAGTAAAGAAAACTACCATGAATAAATACTAAAATTAAATTCATGCAAAATTAGTGACTGATTTACGATACCAAAACCCTTGGAAAAATCGACATTGACCTGCATGACAAAACTAAAACAGTGCATTAAAAACTAACATATTAATCAAAGTTGATTTATTTTTTGAAATCCGTGTTAGGAGAAAGATATCAAGACTCTTAGTACAGAAGTAAGTTTATGTACTAGCAAATTTTTCAACAGTTTTCTGTAGACTGTGTAGCATTTTATATTGACGTGGTATTTATTACTTCATAATCAATTCGACTGATTGTTTTGTTTACTATGTATGATACGACTAAAATTTATGAGTAAACACAATTTGGCTTTCAGTAGTTTAATATTAATTTTAATACTGCATTCTAAGAATTATTTTAATTACTATTATTATTCAGTAAAAATTAAAAATCAAATGTAATTACATTAACTTGACAGTAAATACGCCATTTATCAATAAAAAAAGGCTTTCACGTTTGGTGTTTACACTAAGATAAACACGGTTTTTGGGTTTTGTTTGTGTTAACGTTTTGTTTACTTTCGAAATCAGAGCATAAAAAAATCTATGAATAAGCAATCAAATTTAATCAAAAACTTTTGTAAAGATAGGTAATGAAGTTGCTAACCAAACCAAATTCTATACTCTACAGAAGTAAGAAAGAAACAAATAAACTTGAAAACAACCAACGACAATCTAACATACAATTTTTAAAGGGTTTAGGTAATTAGTCGGTTAACCAAGCCAAATTCTAAACTATATAAAAATTAAAAAAGAAGGTTGATGTACAAGATGTTTTAGAATATGTATGCAATCTTCCGGACTTAGATAGCACACATAAAAATAATGTACACCCTTTTTGCCACAGTTTTCCCTTACGGGCGTGATACCGACGCTCCTGTAAATCGTTTGTTTTAGAAAAACTTTTAAAATACTAAGTGCGATTTTATAATTTTTTTATATAATGATTACTAAGTAAGCCTTTTTATCATCAATTCTTGTATTCACATTCAGCTAATTTAGTTTCCCAGGGACGGACTAGCTCAAACACGCTAATGCTATTTTTTACACCCTGTGCGATAAAAACGGCTTAAAATTTTAATTTAAAAAATTTCTTTCTGGATTGACGTTGATAAAATGAACTATTTACAAAAACAAAATATTTTTCTTGAATATTGTTTTTATTGAATAATATTGTATATCGGTTCAATACGACTTTTTTTTACTGTTATGCATTTCTTAGCTTTAGATTCCTCTTCCTATCCATCAATTTTTGAAGTTTCTATTTAAGTGTTCTCAAACTACTAGACTAAATTGTGTGTTGCATGAACCACATACTACGTTCGTGTTACCAGAGGCAGAACTTCTACAGGTTCTGGCAAATTCTTTTAAACAATTTCCAACTTTCTAGTTAACCTTCTTACACATGGTCCAATTAAATGTCCTCATGATTTTTCTTTACCCATAAACGCAAAGTACGACAGTTTATAAAGCCGTTTTTAAAATATCCAACTTCACTAGTAAAGAGCACTAAAGCAAGCAAATTTGCTTTGTGCTGACCCAAAACCCAGTTAAAAAATTATATCATCTGCAAAAAGTGTTTAAGGTGAAACGCATGTATTTTTTTAAAATGGTACAGAAGGGTTCTATAGACTGTAAATTTTGGACAATCAACCATATAGCCAAATTTTGGACATTTGTAGAAGGATCTGTTTCTACGGCATTTAAAATGTTTTTTCCAACACCTGTAACAGTCGTTTGATTTTGTGCGTTTTCTTTTGTGCAATACCAAGTATTTGATTTTGTTTTATTCATTTCGTTTTTACCCCGTAAAGTATCGTGAAGTTTTGTGGTTAGAGTTGAAAAAAACTCCAGTCTCTAAATTTTGGCTTTAAAAATTAAACTCTTCACGTAAGATGAGTTTTCCTAAAGTTTATAGTTGAGTGTTGTTTGGCACCGTGTATTCCAACCTAATCAATTTGCATTGTGCAGTTAAATAATTAATACACTTAAATCAATTTGTCATTGCCTCCTCGAACATGTTCCCCAGCTCGTTACTATCTGGGATTATCGACTAGCTTCTGGGTTTAGTCAATTGTAGCTTTATTAGGTTACAAAGTTACTTCAGGTATTTAACAATTTACGTTTAATGCAAAAGATTTAATTGCAGTAATATTCGAGTTAATGTTACCTAAGGATTTTGAATTTATCAAAAGGTAATTTTTTAAAACTATTATTCTTAACGTTTACTTACGTAATTTCGTTTGCTTCGTTTATCCTATATTTTACATTAAATCTCTATCATTCCATAAATACAAGTAAAAAATAAAACATCCTAGTTTTTACTTGTCTACTTTTTTAAAGGTTTTCTTATTACAAGTTCTTCTATTTGAAATTTTTTTTCATAAAACTTTCTTATGGCATTACATGATGCAAGCCAACATATTAAATGCATGTCGGCATATTCAGCAAACGTAAACTCTATGACTAATTAACTAACCACGAAAAAAAATTTGAAAAAAAAAGAAAATCTAAATACATTTTGACATTAACATTAGTTTTTAGCTAACACTGGAATAAATATCTTTATTTGAATCAGTACATGTCAAAAACACCATTGCAACAATGAATAAATTTTACGAAGTTAATAAATAATACAACAAAGCATAATAAAAATAGTTTGTTTTTGTTAACCATTCATTTTATCGATGTCCATCAAGAGTACGTCAAGAGTTCATGATTTAAGCTGTCTAAATTGTTGTGTCTCTATCGTAAAAGTTGTAAAAAATAGCATTACTGTGTTAGAGCGAGTCTGTATCTGCCAAACCAAATAAGCCGAACGTGAATAAAAGGTTTATGTTAAGAAACTTACCTAGTAAGCATCATATTAAATAATTATTAAATTACAGTTAGTAAGTAGTAGTTTTAAGAGAAGAAGAAATGACCGA
Source organism: Aquatica leii (assembly GCA_035610365.1). Lineage (NCBI taxonomy): Eukaryota > Metazoa > Arthropoda > Insecta > Coleoptera > Lampyridae > Aquatica > Aquatica leii. The sequence continues at coordinate 170,439,799 of CM069433.1, forward strand.
TTCTGGTCCGGTATGTGGCCAGACATTCTCAAACCGAGGTGGAATGACCCGTGGTAGAGGTATGACAGATAGTGCTCTCAGTAAATGGGTAATTGGGATGACTGCAACTCAAGACATATGTGTTTTTGTTTTTATCAAGCGAGGAGCACAAGGATTTTGGAGAAGCTTGCCAAAATAGAGGCGCAAGTGACATTGGCAAACTTAGACAATGATTTGATAATCACCTTCCTTTTCTAAGGATCGAAAAAATTATGCCAATAGCGACAGGAGTCGTGGGAGATAACACAATCTTATGCCATGATGCAGTTACAATTGGCAAACGAGCAATGGCAAAAATACAAAACTTGCCGTTTACAAATATTAAACTGTCACGTAAAGATTGCGCGCTTCCTCTTTCCACAATGAATTTGACAGTCAAGATTAACAATGAAAAAGTTGTTGTGCATCCGTTATTGCTTTTTCAGCAAATTTCCATCACCAAGAAATCGGACGAGGATTTAAAGTATTATATGCAATATGAATTGGCTCCCTACTTTCTGGCATTTTTCAAGGAAAGTGGAATGACGAAATGCAAAAAGTCAGCACTATACACACTAGTTAAGCAAATTGATAAAGACGTCGATTTAACTACCTTTGAATTTGTTGGGGATTGCTAATTCACAAAGTTGTTTGGCAAAAATTATTAACCATTTGTCATGGTTACGTTAGATTTTTGGTTTTTGGAAATCGTTGATTACTTGGATCAAAACAATTACATTAATATTTTTGACAATTTTTATAGCTGGCGAGTCAGCATTTTTTCTCAATCCGAAAAGAAAAAAAGTATAGTGTCTATAAGAAGACAACAGTAAACAGCAACGAAAAAGAGTGCATTATAGTTTTAATTAATGGAAATTCTGCTAGAGCCATTCTTATGATAATTTTTAAATATAAAAGAATTTCAGCCTAGTTACTTTTGAGTGTTCCAAAACTATGGGGTATATGAGTGTCAGAAAGTGGATGTACGACTTCTGACACTTTGTACAGTTATATAACGAACGTGTTTTATCCATGGGCAAAAGAAAATGTAACTTTTTCGATACTTTATTTCGTAGATGGACACGTGTCTCACTTATTATACCACTTAACCCACTTATGCTTAAAACTATTTTTCTTAAATATTTTTATTAAACTTAGTGCATTTATTTAATACACTTTATTATACATGAAAAAATGTTTTTTTAATTCACCTGCTTAGAAAAATATGGTGTTGTGAAAACGCAACGCTAAGCGCATGGAATGTGTAATACGGTTATCTTGACGGTAAACACACAAAAACAAAATAAAGAATAAAAAGAGCCTCAATTGTCAATATTACTGTTTGTGGTACTTCAAAAAACATTTTTTATGTAAGACTACATTGCACTTACTACATTTTTTAATTGTTGTTGATCGACAAAAGATACAACAGGTCCGTTTTTCTTGTGACTTTATTATGTGTCCTACGTTATCATACCTTATATAAATTAGAAGGCGATTTGCACTTGGTTTACTTGGACCTATGCAATAAATAAGAAAGGAAAAATCATAAAAACCCAATAGCTACAATAATATCTTTATCTGTCCTTTTTCTAGGTGTTCCAAATTTAATGAGAAGGCTCCTTGCAACAGATCTTCTGAATCCCAATAAATCTACTTCTGATTTGTTCCGATTTCTACACATTTCCTTGTGCAAAAGCCATGCATTATTTACTGAAACGTCTAGGCCCCAAACTATCATGGGTCAATACCATTTTTTTTATCAAATGGACCTTCTATAATATGAAACATTTTATCTATTCGAACGGTTCCTCCTATGTTTTTGTTGTAATTTTTAATAGGCAGTGGTTGTTCCACTGTAATTTTTTTTAATTTGGCAAAAGAATATCTTTTTCCCCAAGCAAATAGATGTACTTTGTCGCAGTTTGATATAAAGGTTACTACTGAGTTATCATTGTATCTGCATATTAGTGACTTATTTGAATTATCAAACATTGAATGATACGATCTATGTTTCGTCTTTTTCAAATTATTTACAGGGCATTTTTGTAAACGGTTTGATCGTATAGTTTCAGTAAAACCAATGCCTAATTTAGTCGAGTAGTCTATCAAATCAAATAAAGAGAAGTAGTTATCCGCATATATTCTATGAGAAAGAAACTGTCCTTTCTAAGTCTTGGGCAATTTTTCACAAAACTGGAGTATAACGCTACCTCCTAAGCCAAATTCTTTTCGGTAAGAATTGATAGGTCCTTTGGCACCCTGATAAATCTTAAAATCGATTAAATATCCATTCTTTAGATTCCAACACCAGCTTTTATATCCAAAACAGATAGGTTTTCCCTAAATATGTTAACACCATGTCGTCCGTAGTACGGAATCATTGCTTCATCTGTGCTACTTTCAGAAGACCAAATAGTGTAATCATAAAATGATCTTTTTAATGAGTTCAGATAAGGTACTATTTTATATAAACGATCAGTTTTGTTGATAGAACAATTATCAATAAAAGGAATAAAACATAAAATTGTCTCGAATCGATTACGTCTCATACTTTTTGAAATCAGTACATTCATACATCGTGTGCTTCTTCCCAGAATATCATATACATACAGAATAGCCACTGACTAAAAAAATGCCAAAAAAAGTCTTCAACTTGTCTAAACCTAATTCTAAATGAAAGCACTTTTGTGAAGCATTTTTTACTGTTTCCTTTACTATATACTCAAGTAATTCATCTGTATAGAATACTTGAAACCATTCAATGAAGTTTTCGTATTTGAATAGAAAGACGGTAAATAACTACACAGAGGTGATAGTAAATCTGTAAACTTTGTTAACAAAGTGTTATCAGCAGAAATATCGCCATCGCTCTAATTTCTTGCAATTTTCTTTTTACATTTCTTTTTGGGCGATAAAGAAATATCGGTTTTCTTCAGCAGATCAAATACGTCAAGAACTTTGTCTACGATAGTTGGAGATCTTATTCCTATTTCTTGTATCTTGGATTCATCGATTCTTATGTCATCATCTTTTTGATACAGCACTAGCTCCGCTTCGGCATTTAGTTGACGAGTCGTCAAATTATCAAATGTACCCCCAAAATCTTCATCAAAGCTATCTTTGTCCGTCAATTCGTGAGGTTCTAGAGGAGCAACATAGAGATCAACTAAAGATGAACATTTAGGAATGTTCATTTCTTCAAGCATGCACATTATTTTATGACCCCTTGATTTATATAACCGGTGATTAATTCTTTTTGGATCATTAGAAATACTTCTTGATGACGTTGATGAAAATTAACCATATTAGTTCAAAATATATGTGCCCATAAAAAAATTATAATACCGTTACTATTGTTTCTTTTGGTAACCATCTGATGTGCTCAAAGTTGCGAAAACGGAACCCGTGACTTTGAAATCGTGTAGCATATAGGTGACTACAAAGAAATGTACTTACGGAATATGTTTGTGTAGTTGGGTTCTCTCTGAACTAAATTCAATGGTTATAAAAATAGTTGTAAGCGTATTGTAGAGATACAAAATTATAATTTTTGTAAACGTGTTAAACAAATGACACATGAAACAAACGTGTGAAAAAAGAAACAAAAAAAGTGCACAAATGTCAAGACCAGAATGGATTTAAAAATACTGGTTAAACAAACTCTATTACAGGAAAAAGCGACTGCATAGGTAATAAATTAGTTCCTATAGCATCAAATTGTATAGATGGTTTTAACTTAAATAAACATCACAATACAGCAGAACTAGAAACTTTAAACTGCAGCACATATTGCGGTTTCGCAACGCTGGGAATGAATGGGTTAAAGAAACGATTTCCATCTATTATCAGCACGTACTTTCGTAGGAAGAGCCGTAGGAAAAAGAGTGTATGGGAACTTGTCATATTATTTTTATTTGTTCTATCCCAATCCGGTAGATTGCCCACATATTCAGGGACCCTCTATATAAAAAACTAATGTAAACTAAACCAAACGAAAAGAGAATTTGATGGGTACATTATGATAGAAATGTTTTGATTTACTAAAATTAGTGTTGTTCTTTATAATTATAATTTTTTAATAAATTGCAAAAATTATTTCTCAAACAGAATCATGATAGCATACAAATTTTAATACAAATTTAAAAAATGTTATGATTATAAGTGATATTTAGACAAATTATAAAATTACAACAAAATTTACATTACCGGCGTTTACTTTTACTTATTAATTTTGAAAGATTTTTGAAGTTAACGAAATGAAATAAGTATAGTGAAACTTTAAACGATATTTTGGCTTGAATTAAATATACATTACTTGTTTTATAGAAAAATTTGTAGCAGAATTAATTTATTTCAATAATAACACATAAAACGCAATTTTTATAATTTTAGAGAATGTCCAAAGACTAAATTTTGTTTAAAAAATGAAATTACTTGATTTTTAAGGTAATTTTTTTTTTAACTACGTAACCGTAATTATTTACATTTTTACAGGTAAAATTCTACGAACGTGATGTTGCAAATAAAAATACATAACTTAAAAACAATAAAAAAACAACAAAATCTAAAAAAACAATTAACTTATTTAAAAAACATTTTTTAGAGATGTAAAAAAATATAGTAACTGCATGCCTGTAAAAATGTTTTACTAGAATGAAAAATCAATTAAATTTATTGTTATGTAAAACCCATTAACGTTATTGTAATTACTAGAGTAGGTACACTAATATTTTAATAGAATTAATAATTTGAATAATGTGTTTATTATTTTACGTAATATAACATAATTATAGCAAATATAAAGAAAATTACTACATCAAATTAATTTATAATAAGTATACTACCAACTCTCTATTAATTAAAACACGACCTCCTATTGGGATTCAACAACAATTTACTAATATATACTACCAACGTATTTTTAAAATAATTTGCAAACAAAAGTGATGTAAACTTGAGGTGCTACGTGTTTTGACATTATTAAATGTACCACTAATAAAAAATTAGGCTAAAAATGAGCAATTTATGTAATTTGAATACAGGTATCAATTATGTTTTACAACCTCTTGAAAAATGTTCAAAGTTTGTAGGATTTTCGACAAATAAAAAAGCATATAACAAATATTTTCAATTATGGAATTATTGTTTTATAACAATTTTATTAGTTTCAAACTTATGTCATCTTTATTTATGCCCAAAACATTTAGGTACCGTAAACGAAGTATTAAATTTTATTATGGAATTGAGTTGTAATGCAGGAATTTTTCAATATTTATTTTTAGTAACGCGTTACAAAAAGCGCCAATTTAAAATTGTTGAAGAAATAGCTTCTATTGATGATAACATTAAACGAGTCACCAAAACAAAAATAAACTACGTAAATTCTAGAAAAGTGTTAATAATTTCTTTAACTATCTTATTTTCGTCTGTAATGTTAAGTATTTTTAACGATGTGATCTTTTTACTTTTTGATAACGCTATAGATGTAAAAAATATCAAATGTAATTATTTTATCTTTGTTGATAGTATTCTCAATATCAATTCAACTTGTTTTTTAATATTGATGCTAAGTGAAATCAAAAAAAGAATGCAAATAGTTCATAATTTTGTAATTTATTTAAAGAATTGTCGAAAATCTTTACATTTGCTCGTGTTTGTTGTAAAAATGTTCAATCAGTTACGACATATAGGTAAAGAACTTAATATTGTTTTTCAAGTTTATATTTTATATAAATTGTTAAATTGCTATATTTTTACATTGATTGTGATGTTTTGCTTTAGTAGTAATACTTTTAATGGACAATTAATGACTGTAACACTATACATCATCTTGTCTTATTGGTTATTTATAAATATCGTCGATATTTTAGTTGTGTTGTATCAATTTACTGCTTTTGACTTGAAGGTAAGATCTATAATCTTTACTAATTTTAGTTTATTGATAATTATAGCTTTATTGCACATTTTCAGTCTTAAAAGAATATATACTTCTTAAAAACCTCGTAACTGGAAGAAAACCTTTATTAAAATAAATTTCAAATATAAATTTTCTATGTGCGTCTAACCAACTTATGAAAGTTTTAGGAATAGAGATGAGAAAAAAATAAAAACACAAGAAAAGAAAAAAAGTTATGAATTCAGGTGGAACATAAAAATTATACGTATTTACTATTGTGTACACAAACACTACAAACTAAATTCTTAACAAAATTTGTCGAATTTGCATTTAAATTAAAGTTTCGGGAATATAGTTCATTAGAATGGTGACATTGTTCAGATGCCTGCTCTGAATAAAATCTCAGACTGGTGGATGTTATTTCAATAAAATCAACGACATATTTATATATAATTCAGATCCAAACTTTGGCAATAACAGGACTACAAAACTTAATTAAAAGTAGAAAACCAGCCAATGTATTTTTTTTCCTAAAAATTCATTCATTTTTAATTAGAAAAAAGATTATGTGGATGTACCATTTGCCAACGCATTTAATACTTCCTGCCTTTTTAAAAATATTTTGCCGTTATTCCTGTTAAACTTGTAGTACCTATTTTTATTTCAGTTTGTATTCAGTTATTATGTATCTACTTGTCAGCTACATCCGGCTTATTTAATTTTAAATTGTCAAAAATATGCTGTACCACATTCATAAACAGGTGTAAGTCAGGTTGCGGTATACCGGGTGGTGCACGTAAGAGGTGAACATAAGGATTTAACATGTAAAAGTAGTTTTATGCGATTTCCTGCTCTCCTGTTCATTTTACGGCAAAGACTTTAGAGAGGCAAGTTGTTCAAAATTAAAAGCTGCATGCATATTTGTTATTAAGCTTTTCGTTAGCCGCAACTTTAAAGATAAATTGCAAAATTTCTGTTAAGTTGTAGCTATTGCCATGACTTTTTTTTTACAAAAATTATTTATAAACGTCAATGATTGAAGTTTATAAACGTCAATCTATCTTATAAATAAAATCAAATCAAACCAACATTATTATTAACAACTATAACAATATTTTTTAAACAAGCAACACAAAACAATTAAAGACATTGCAATAAATATTCAAATAAGCCACCATTCTCAGCAAGACAATAACTAAGTCTATTGTAGAACGAAGTTCTAACATTGGCTAATTGTCTAGCAGTAATTCGATCACATTCTTCAAATATAGCGTCTTTTAACAAATCTAAATTCCCATATGTTTTGTTTTTAAGATGTTTCCATAAAAAAATCGCAAGGAGCTAGGTCGGGAGATCTTGCAGGCCAATTTATTTCACCACCCCGGCCAATCCAACGATTCGGGAAAACAAATTCTAAATATTCTCGCACATTTATCCCTTATTGAGCCGGGCACCCATTATGTTGGAATCAAATATCCTGATCTGGATGAGCTGCATCTTCCAATCCAGAACCAACATTATTATGCAAAAGTTACAAATAACTTTTCGTATTCAAATTTTCCGTAATTTCAAATGGCCCTATTACCCTGTTGTTAAAAATTCCAGCCCAAATATTAAAGTGTGCTTTTTCCATAAATTATATTGTTCAGTAATATTCATTATTGTTCTCAAACTGCCTTTTAAATTCTTGCTAAAAATATCTCACTAGGAGCCTGTATGTAAGAATGCGTTAGATTGCATACCAAGTAGCATCATAATCAGTTATAAACCAGCAGCAAAGGTGTAGGTACAAATTCTGCATATCGAACGCAAGTTTACTAATTCTATTAGTCAATATTGCTAAAAAATTCAATTATTCGAGAAGCTAAAGTAATAATAATAAGCTTTTTGATTCCAGAGCTTTTATGCTTTACTCAATATTCTATGTCATTATAGAGCACTAATGCTAAACAAACCTTTAAAGAACCGCCAACATTGTCAATACCAATTTATACATAGAATTTTTCTGCTAAATTTTGCTGATGTAGAAGATGAGTTACTAATTCAGCCAAGTTAACACAGTACACAACTGCATTAATACTTCCAATCACATTTTCTCTTCTTTCAGCATTAAGCAGTGAGTAAGAAAAGTAAATGTCCAATGAGTAGTTTGTTTAATCCAACTTAGAAACAACTTTAAGTTTTCTGACGTTTTTTCATTTTTTCATTCAGTGACAAATTGCAGTTCAACTGTTTCAGAATTGATGAGAGTCAATTTAAGTTCTTTTATCTTTAGCTTCTTTTCTATTTTAATGTGCAAGGAAAGACTTCCCGCAATTAATGTCTCTCGGATACTTCTCAGGGGCATACTATGCGACTTGAATCTGTTGTTGACAACCTTCACCAAGTTCCATAACATTGGTAATTTTTTTATTAAGAGTGCACACATGTTTTTTCCCCTTTGAATTTCAGTATTATAAGCAGGACATATTTTTAAGCTGTATGGTATTACAATTGATTGATTTGGTATACTAACAGGTAGAAAACGGGTTTTTAATTATATCAATAGATTTTCCAATTTTTCGCTGATAATTATAAACATTCGCTAAACTCTTAGTGTTTTTAAACATAATTTGATGACTTGTCTCTAGTACGTATTCCGCCAACGCTGACTTCAAAGATTGTTTAAAACCACTACATCCTTGATCTAGTTCTTTAATACGAATTCCCACACGTCTACCCGTTTGTCCTATGTATGCACAACCACAAGCGCAAGGACTGCTACAAACGATGTCACATAAAAAAGGAATAACGACCTTCACCGGATTTAAAAAATGAGCCAATTTAGGAAGAGTAGAAAACAGAGTAACAATGTTGTGTTTAGACAACATTTTTCTTACACGGTCTATGGTACCTTTGATATAAAGTAGATAACCGCGATAGATATGGTTGAGACATGGATTTCGCTGTTACTCTTTATTTTGTCAACGCAACATTTGTATTAGATTGTTTAATACTTTTTCTATTGTAATTGTTTGCAATTAACACCTTGGTTAGATAATTTAACTCTTTTTGCAGATTTTAGAGTTGACTAAAAGAAACAGCTTTGTACACAAAAAAATTCACTACTAATAATTTCTAAGAAGAGTGATAATGAGATAATCCATTTTAATGTCTGTGTGTTCGGGTAGGTTTTTGATAAACTGAAAATGATAAAGAACCACCTTTATTTCGATTAACTAAAACGTCCAAAAATGGTAAAGGGGGGTTGACAAAAACTCGTAGAGCGTAGAATAACCAAAGCCAAATGACAAAGGTGTTATCAAAATATTTGTACCAACACTTGAATTTTAGATAAAATGTAGATAAAGCTTTTTGTTTAAATTTTCCATAAACATATTGGCAACAACCGGTAAAAACGGAAAACTCATGGCGGCTCCTGATGTTTGCAAGTAAAGCTTTTCTTGAAAAGTAAAATATGTAAACGTCAAACATTTTTCAATAATAGGTATTATGTCGCTTGAAATATTATTCTCGCTGAGTAAAGATCTAATAATGTTAATCGAATCAAGTACCGGTACGTTAGTAAAGAAAGACTCGACATCAAAACTTACCAGTAAATCACAACTACGTTAACTTGACAATAAATATACCTTATCAATAAAAAAAATTATTAGTTGTATTTTCCGAAATAGACTTTTACGGTTGGTGTTTATACTAAGATAAAAACTGTTTTTGGGCGTGTTAATGTTTTTCTCACCTAATTAAAGTTTCAAAAAATTTATGAACAAGCAATAATAAATTTAATCAAGGACTTTTAGGTTAAATAATTAAGTTGTTAACCAAACCAGATTCTAAACTCTACAGAAGTAAAAACGAAATTGATGAATTTGAAAACAAGCAAAAGATAATCTAACAAACAATTATTAAAAGGTTCAAGTGAACCAAGTCAAATTTTAAACTACATAGGAGTGATTTAAAAAAATGGTTTATATACAGAATGTCTTAGAGTATGTGTGCAATCTTCCGGATTCAGGTAGGACACATGAAAATAATACACATTCTTTTTCCCACGGTTTTCCCCTACGGAGATACCGGCTCATAACGGACGCTCCTGTAAATAATTTGTTTTAGAACAACTCTTGAAATATTAAGTGTGATTTTATATTTTTTTTTTAGATTACTAGGTAAGTCATTTTAACATTAACTGTTGTAATCACATTCGGTCAATTTAGTTGAAACACAGTAATGTTATTTTTTACACCCTGTACGATAAAAACAAAACAATAATATTTTTGCACAGCTTAAACTTTTAACTAAAAAAATATTTTGTTTGACGTTGATAAAATGAACTGTTTACGAAAACAAAATATTTTTGATCCATTAGTTTTTATTGAATCGTTTTGTCGGTTCAGCATGAGCTTTTTATACTCCTATGCATTTTTTAGCACAAGACTTAAAAATCTAATCGATTTACGTTAGGTGATCGAGGAGGTCAAGCTCCTCTTCCTATCCATCGATTTTCGGAATTTCTGTTTAAGTGTTCTCGAAGTAGAAAGAAATTGTAGTAAGACTCTATCATGCATAAACCACATACTACGTTCTGTTGACAGAGGTAGAGCTGCTAAAGATTCTGGCAAATTGTTTAAAAAAAATCCCAACTCTAGTTAACTTTGTTACACATGGTCCATTTAAATGTTCATCTATAATTCCGGCCCATACAGCGATGGGCTTAGGTTGATGCTGTTGATGCGTTATAAGAGAAGCCCAATGATTTGTTTCTACCCATAAATGCAAATTATGAAAATTTATAATGCTGTTTTAAGGAAATCCAGCTTTGTCCGTAAGAAAAACTGAACCAAAAAAAATTGCATCGTTTCTGTGTTGATCTAAAACTCAGTTAGAAAATTATATACACTGAAGAAAGTGTTTAGGAAAAAAACGCATGTACTTTTCGAAGATGGTACGGATGCAACTGTTGCTCTCTAAGGATTGTAGAGACTGTCGATTTTGGGCCGGCCAGCCAATTTTTGGACATTTGTAGAAGGATCTGCTTCTACGGCATTTAAGATGCTTTTTTAACGTTTGTAACCGTTTTGTGCGTTTCTTTTTGTGAATGAAAAGGTGGGTTGCACAAAGCAAATAAAAAATGTAGCAAGTGATTATTTCTGAAATCAATTGTTACATCACGAATAAACGTGGTTTGATTTGCTATGTAGCAATTGTTTTCAGAAATAATCAGTTGTTACATTTTTGATTTGCTTTGTGCAACCCGCCTTAAATGTTTGATTTTGTTTTATTTATTTTGTTTTCTTTAAGTCATTAAGGTCGATCTTATTGTCACATGTTTCAAGTATATTTTATAATTTATTAGATATTGGAGATTGGATAATAATTTATGTTTCCTTTCCAACATACGATATTATGTACGCTAGTTTTTTACCAATTGATGATTTGGCGGTTTTGGTTGTCATGTTGAATTACGTAATTTTTTGCATCTCTGTTGGTTGAATTTTAGTCCTATGCTATTTCTTTTAATAATCCTGTAGTTGGTGGGTGTAAAAGTTTATAGAGTTGATAGAGTAATTCCAAAACAAATCATATCGGCAGCTAACGGTTGGCGTGACGTGAGTGTTTTTACCCCCTAAAGTATTGTAAGGTTTTGTGTTTAAGGTTGAAAAAACCCGAATTCGTAAATTTTGACATTAAAAATTAAGATGGGTTTTTGTGAAGTTTATGGTTGAGTGATGTTTGGCATTGTGTATTCCAACATAATCAATTTGCATTGTGCAGTTAAATAATTAATACACCTAAGTCAATTTGTCATCGCTTCCTCGAGCATGTTCTTCATCTCGTTACTATCTGGGATTATCGACTAGCTTCTAGGTCGAATCACCCGCAGCTCCATCAGTATACAAAATTACGTCAAGTATGTAAAAAGTTAAGTTAAGTGCAAAAAAATTTAATTGGAATAATATTCGAGTCAGTGTACCTTAAGGGTTTTGATTTTATCAAAGTGTAATCTTTTTTAAATCATAATTCTTAACGTTTACTTACGTAATTTTGCTATTTAAATAAAACAATTTAGTGAATGATTTGCTGTCGGTAAATAAATTTAGTCCGGCATAAAATTAAATCGACGAGTATTCCTCGGTTTATTACCTTAGTTTGAAGCTAACAAAATATGCTTTATTTTTTAAGATTTTTATTTTAATAACTGTGTTTTAATCACATACGTTGCGCGGGAGTTTTATTTGTTATTTTTACTTTTGTTTGCTTAAGTAATCATGCAGTTTCCTTTATTTTGTATTAAATTAAATTTCAACGCTTGTATTTTGTGTTAAGTTTAGGTAAATTTTATTTTTTTTTGTTATTTATTTTGATTGTTGCTCAATTTTAATTAATTGTTTTCTCAAATTGCCATTTATTTTTATATAATAAATTTGTATATGTTAAATGTGACAAAGCCCTTTAGTAACACCGCATGTACGTTGAATCTGTGTTAAACTTTCAGATTTGGATGATACAACCCTTAAAGTACGTTCATGAAGGTTGTAACTAACTTGATGGGTTTCTGAGTGACTAAAAATCTAAAACCTAATTTTATTAGGTCTTTGATTGGCGTCCACATCGATTTTTAGTATTTTACTTCGGATTTTGTCAATTCCAAAATAATCCTCTTACCACTGAGCTTAGCACCGGCAATACCTCATTTATGGGCATATTAACATAGAAATGTTAAAATTTTATTTACTAACGTTAGTGTTGTTGTATTTAATATTGTTTATTAAATTGTTAAAACTATATTTTAAACAGAATCATGATAACAAAAATTTTAATATGAATTTTAAAAATGTTATGGTTATAAGTAGTATTATTATTTTATAATTAGAAAATTGCAAGAAAATTTACATTATCGGTGTTTACTTTTACTTATTAATTTTGAAAGATCTTTGAAGGTGACAAAATTCAATAAGTATAAATCAACATTAAATAATATTTTGGTCTCAATTAAATATAAAAAAAAACTTTATTTAGTTGTTTTATAGAAAAAATTGGGGCAGAATTAATTTATTGCAATAATAACACATAAAATTAACATTATCCATTAAATATAAAACCACAAAATAAAAATGCAATTTTCATAATTTTAGAAATTTTTCAGTCTAAATTTTTTGTAATAAGTAAAATTGCTTAATTTTTAAAGCAAATAATTTTTTTTTGATTACTGAACCGTAATTATTTACTTTTTACGAGTAAATTTTTAAGAACTTGATGTTACAAATAAAGGTAACTTAAAAACAGTAAAGAAAACACTAAAAACTTAACGCAAAAAGAACGACACTAAACTTATTTAAAAAACATTTTTGAGAGACTTTTTAAGAAATCATTAAACTGAAAAATATTGCAAACGTAATGCATGTAAAAAATATAATAACTTCCTGTCCGTAAAAATGTTTTAATAGAATGAAAAATCAATTAAATTTATTGTTATGTAAAAGCCATTAAGATTATTGTAATTACTAGAGTACACTATTATTTTAATAGAATTTATTATTTGATTATGTGTTGATTATTTTATGTAATATTTTAACAAAGTTATAGCAAATATTAAAAAAATTACTACTAACCTTAGCATCAAATTCATTTATAATAAGTATACTATCAACGTATTTGTATTGATAACAAATTCTTAAAAATAGTTTGCAAACAAAAGTGATGGTAAACTTGAAGTGCTATGTGTTTTGCCATTATTAAATGTACCATTAATAAAAAATTACGCTAAAAATGAGCAATTTATGTAATTTGAATACAGGTATCAATTATGTTTTACAACCTCTTGAAAAATGTTCAAAGTTTGTAGGATTTTCGACAAATAAAAAAGCATATAACAAATATTTTCAATTATGGAATTATTGTTTTATAACAATTTTATTAGTTTCAAATTTATGTCATGTTTATTTTTGCCCAAAACATTTAGGTACCGTAGACGAAGTATTAAATTTTATTATGGAATTGGGTTGTAATGTAGGAATTTTTCAATATTTATTTTTAGTAACGCGTTATAAAAAACGCCAATTTAAAATTGTTGAAGAAATAGCTTCTATTGATGATAATATTAAACGAGTCACCAAAACAAAAATAAACTATGAAAATTCTAGAAAACGGTTAATAATTTCTTTAACTATTTTATTTTTGTCTGTAGTGTTAAGTATTTTTAACGATGTGATGTTTTTACTTTTTGATAACAGTATAGAAGTAAATAATCTAAAATGTAGTTATTATATTTTTGTTGATAGTATTCTCAATGTTAATTTAACTTGTTTTCTAATATTGATGCTAAGTGAAATCAAAAAAAGAATGCAAATAGTTCATAATTTTGTAATTTATTTAAAGAATTGTCGAAAATCATTACATTTGCTTGTGTTTGTTGTAAAAATTTTTAATCGGCTACGACATATAGGTAAAGAACTTAATATTGTTTTTCAAGTTTATATTTTATATAAATTGTTAAATTGCTATCTTTATACACTGATTGTGATGTTTTGGGTTAGTAGTAATACTTTTAATGGACAATTAATGCCCGTAACACTATACATCAATTTGTCTTATTGGTTATTTGTAAATATCGTCGATATTTTAGCTGTGTTGTATCAATTTATTGCTTTTGACTTGAAGGTAAGATCTATAATATTTACTAATCTTAGTTTATTGATAATCATAGCTTTATTGCACATTTTTCTAGTCTTAAAAAAAAGAAATGTATACTTTATAAAAACCACTTTCTCGTAACTGGAAGAAAGCCTTTATTGTAATAAATTTCAAATATAAATTGTCTATGTGCGTCTAACCAACTTATGAAAGCTTTAGGAATAGAGATGAAAAAAAAAATAAAAACACAAGATAAGAGAAAAAATTATCAAATCAGATGGAATATAAAAATTATACGTGTTTACTATTGTGTACACAAAGACTACAAACTAAATTCCTGACAAAATTTGTCGAATTTAGATTTAAAATCAAATTTTGGGAAAATAGCTTTTAAGAATGTTCAGATGCTTGCTCTGAATAAAATCTCAGACAGGTGTATGTTATTTCATTACAATCAACAACATGATGAACCATAGCATAAATTTTGAGCGTGTAGCAAACGTTCGTTTTCTCCAATTCATCTGCAAATTCTTAAGTAATGTTTCTATAATTCAAATCCAAACTTTGCCCAAAACAAGACGACACAACTAAAATAAAAGTAAAAAAAGGCAACGTATTTGTTTCCTAATAGTTCATTTACATTTTTAATTAGAAAAAAAATTACAATGGTGTACCATTTGCCAAAGCTTCTAATACTTCCATTCTTTTTATATATATTTTGCCGTTATTCCTTTTGGGAACTTGTGGTATGTAACCTTAAGGTTTTTATTTTTGGTTGCAATCAGGTTGTTATCGCAACAAAATACAGCGCACCTACTAATATAATGTAAATAAGTTTAAATTTTAAATTAAACCTGATAATAATTAGAAATTCTTACAAGCAACTTGTAGGCACGTATTTGAACGAGTAAAACACCAACAAATGTAAAAATTGTTATAATAAAAATCGCAAAACCGTTGTATTTAAGCACTATTAATAAGCAGCGAGCCGATATGTGGTCTACGGTTGACGTCACGCGTCAAGATTTACTGGAGTGGGGCGGCTTACATTGCGAGAATACGAATCGAGCAATCCTATTCATTTAGTATCCTTGGTGAATACCCAATTATACATAGAGTTTTTTTGCTGAATTTCGCTAATTTAGAAGATGAGCTACTAATTCAGCCAAGTTAACACACTACACAACTGCAATAATACTTCCAATCACACTTTCTCCTCTTTCAGCATTACCCAGTGAGTAAGAAAAGAAATTGTCCAATAAATGGTTTGTTCAGTTCAACTGTTTCAGAATTGCTGAGAGTCGATTTAGGTTCTTTTATCTTCCGCTTCTTTTCTATTTTAATTTGCAGAAGAAGACCTCCCGCATTGAAACAAATTGAAGAATGTCCCTCGGATGCTTCTTAGCGAAATATTATGCGGCTTGAAACCTGTTGTTGACAACCTCTACCAAGATCCATAACGTTGGTAATTTTTTATTAAGAGTGCACAAATGTTTTTTTTTCTTTTTGAATTTTAGTATTATAAGCAGAACATATTTTTAAGCTGTATGGTTTTACAATTAATTGATTTAGTATAACAACAGATAGAAAACGGGTATTCAATAGATTCCCCAATTTTTTGCTGATAATAGTTAGAAACATTCGCCAAAATCTTAGTGTTCAAACATAATTTAATGACCCGTCTCTAGCACGTATTCCGCCACCAAGGACTTCAAAGATTGTTTAAGGCAACTACATCTTGGATGTAGTTCCTTCATAAGAATTCTCACTCTTCTACCCGTTTGTCCTATGTATGCACGACCACAAGCGCAAGGAATGCTACAAACGCCGTCAGATTGAAAAGGAATAACGTCCTTCACCGGATTTAAAAAATGACCCAATTTAGGAAGAGTAGAAAACCGAGTAACAATGTTGTGTTTAGACAACATTTTTGTTACACGGTCTGTGGTACCTTTGACATAGAGTAGATAACCGATAGATATGGTTGAGACATGGATTCTGCTGTTACTCTTTGTTTTGCAGACGCAACAGTTGTAACAGATTGTTTAAAACTTTTTCCATTGTAATTGTTTGCAATTAACACTTTGGATAGATAATTTAACTCTTTTTGCAGATTTTAGGGTTCATTCAAAGAAACAGCTCTGTACACAAAAAAATCACTATTAATAATTTCTAAGAAGGGTGATAATAAGACAATCCATTTAAAAGTCTATGTGTATAAATAGGTTCTCAATAAACTGAACGTGATAATAAACCATCTTCATTTCGATTAATTAAAACGTTCAAAAATGTAAAAAGGGATTCTTTTTTAATTCTATAGTAAAACGAATATTTTGATAAATTGAGTTTAAACATAACAACTCGTTGAGCGTAAAATAACCATGTTGCCAAATGACAAAGGTGTTATCAAAGTATTTGTACCAGCACTTGGGTTTTAGATAAAATGTAGATAAAACTTTTTTTTTAAACTTTCCGATGAAAGCGGAGAATTCATGGCGGCTCTTGATGTTTGCGATTAAAGCTTTTCTTAAAAAGTAAAATATGTAGACGTCAAACATTTTTTGATACTAGGTACTATGTCACATGAAATATTGTTTTTGCTGAATAAATGTAATAAAGAATGCAAACACTACTTAATGATAATAAACGTGCAAAATATAAAAATACATTTATCAAAAGCAAAAATTCTTATTTACCACGGCAGGAGTCGGAACACAGACCTCTGGGTGTGAACTATGTACATTTTAAAAAGATGAACATTATTTGGATTAAAACAATATTTGGGTTAAAACAACATTTGGATTAAAACAATATTTGGGCGCCAACCACCTTTAAATTGATGATAAATAAAAAGCATAAAAACCTTATAACTAACTATTGATTGATACGAAATTCAAAAGTAATAAACGTTTAATTTGTTACGAAGTATTCATTCCGAAAAGTTTTTGATAACACAATTTAATTAATTTGAATTTAAAATGTAATACGTAGTAGAATAACTTCAAGTTGACTCACCATATATGACGTTATCTGAGATCTTCTATTTATAGCACATTCTTTGTTCAAATGATAAGCTTCTTCCAGAACAAAATAACGAATCAAACGAATGTAGATTGGAAAGCAAAAACAGCAGGCATAAAACCAAAAGATATAAATCCAATGAAGAAAAATCCAGTAAAGAAAAAACTCCAATAACGGAAAATCCAGTAAAGAAAAAGACCGTTAACGGCCTTGAGAAAAAATTCCTTTGTTAATGCATTGCGTCATATTACGAAATTACAGCAATTAGTTGGAAAGAATTAAAATTAATTTGTATGCGTTTTTACGCCATAATTAAGAAAATTTGGCTTCCTTACCAACAAAAATCAATTGCACGGTCGATTCCAAATACGACGCGACGTTGCCAAACTGAATAAATTTTAGTGCAATATTAATTGCAGAAAATAAACGAATGCAAAATTGAATTTTAATTGTAATTAATTCTAACGGGACGTTACATAAAGATGTAATAATGTTAATCGAATCACGTACCGACACGTTAATAAAGAAAGACTGGATATCAAAACTAACCAGTAAATCACAATTACCTTAACTTGAGAATATATATAACTGTTTTTGGGTTTTGGATGTGTTCATGTTTTGCTCACGTAATCAGAGCGTCAAAAAATTTATGAACAAGCAATCATAAATTTAATCAAAAACTTTAAGAAGGTTAGATACTTAAGTTGTTAACCAGATTCTAAACTGTTGCTTTCTAAGAATTCTAGACAGTGAAGATTTTGGACAATCAAACCGGACAACCAATTTTTGGACACTTGTAGAAAGATCTGCTTTTACGGCGTTTAAGATGTTTTTTTAAACACTTGTAAGCGTTTTGTGCGTTTCCTTTTGTAAAAGACTAAGTGTTTAATTTTGTTTTTTGAAGTGAAACTTCTTTATCGGCGTTGGAAAAAAATTTACCGTCACATTTTTCGCTTACGCGTCACATTTTTTTTTGGTTACGCGTCACATTTTTTATCGTCACATTTTTTATCGTCACATTTTTTAAATTTAAAATATTTAAGGTTAACCTCAGTTTCTGATTGAACGATGACATTTTAAATTTAATATATTTAAGGTTAACATCAGTTTCTGATTGAACGATGACATTTTAAATTTAATATATTTAAGGTTAACCGCAGTTTCTGTTTGAACGATGACAATGATAGTAATAATTCTATTTCAATTAATGAAATGCTGTAATAATCTTAGTAGCAAAAAGTTAAAGTGAAATAATTGTATTATTTGTATTCATGTCTATTATAATAAAATCCTTTTGTTTAAAATTTATCTAATTTTAAATTTAAAATATTTAAGGTTAACCTCAGTTTCTTATTGTAACTATCGGTCAATGTATATGATTTCATTAAAATAGTATTTATTAATTAATAAGACTGCTAATTTAATGAACATCAATTAATTGATATACATGCAACTTTTCAGAAATTGGTTAAATAAAGTTAAATTAGATAAAGTTTAAACAAAAGGATTTTATTATCATAGACATGAATACAAATAATACAATTATTTCACTTTAACTTTTTGCTACGAAGATTATTACAGCATTTCATTAATTGTAATAGAATTATTACTATCATTGTCATCGTTATTATATATTTCTGTAATTAATGGCTTATGGTAACTGAAATATGAAATTGAAT
The DNA here is from genome assembly GCA_035610365.1 of Aquatica leii. Taxonomy (NCBI): domain Eukaryota; kingdom Metazoa; phylum Arthropoda; class Insecta; order Coleoptera; family Lampyridae; genus Aquatica; species Aquatica leii. The sequence continues at coordinate 170,459,047 of CM069433.1, forward strand.
CTACAAAAATTAGTTAATTGATTTACAAAAATTTGTATTCATGTCTATGATAATAAAATCCTTTTGTTTAAAATTTATCTAATTTAACTTTATTTAACCAATTTCTGAAAAGTTGCATGTAGATCATTTTGCGAAAAATAAGGCCATAAAGAAGTTTCACTTCTTACATGTGTACACTAGTACACGCCCTAATTTATTTTGTTTTTTTTTAAGACTACTTAAGTAATTGCACATTAATTTATTAAAGTTATTTCACGTTTTGAAATTTATATTAATTTCAATTTTTATTTTATTACTTATGCACTGAAGACATTTAGGTCGATTTTATTGGCACACGTTTCAAGTATATTTTATAGTTTATTAGTTCTGTCAGTATTTGGTTTTTGCTTTCACAAATTTAGATTGCATTTTAATTTATGTTCCGTTTCTAACATACGATACGTTGATTTTTTTATCAATTGATGATTTGGCGGTTTTGGTTGGTCATTTTGAATTTTTTGCATTTCTGTTAGTTGCATTTTTATCCTATGCTATTTATTTTAATAATCCTGCAGTTGGTGCGTGTAAAAATTTATAAAAAAAACTCAGTTGTTAAGACAAGACTCTTGATGGTGCAATTCCAAAACAAATCATATCGGGAGCTAACGGTTGGCGTGACGTGATGAGTGTTTTTACCTCCTAAAGTATCTTAAAGTTTTGTGTTTAGGGTTAAAAGAAACCCAAATTTGTAAATTTTGATTTTAAAAATTAAATTCTTCACGTAAAATGGGTTTTTGTGAAGTTTGTGGTTGAATTATGTTTGGCATCGTGTATTCCAACCTGATCGATTAGCATTGTGCAGTTCAATAATTAATACACCTCAATTTGTCATCGTTTCTTCGAGCATGATTTTTAGCTCGTTACTATTTGGGATTATCGACTAGTTTCTGGGTCCTGTCACCCGCAGCTCCATCGAAATACAAAATTACTTCAAGTGTTAAAAAAATTACGTTTAGTGCAAAAGCCTTTTATTGGAATAATATTTAAGTCAGTGTAACCTAAAGGCTTTAAACTTATCAAAATGTAATCTTTTTTAAATTATAATTCCTAACGTTTACTTACGTAATTTTGCTTTTTAAATAAAACAATTTACTGAATGATTTGCCGTCGGTAAATAAATTTAGTCCGGCACAAAATTAAATCGACGAATACTGCTCCGTTTATTTTACCTTAGTTTTAAGCTAACAAAATTTGCGTTAGTTATTAAGATTTGTATTTTAATAACTGTGTTTTAATTACATACGTTGCGCGGCCGTTTTATTTGTTATTTCAACGTTTGTTTGCTTAAGTAATAATGCAGTTTTTTCCCCGCTTTTATTTTGTGTTAAGTTCAGGTAAATTTTATTTCTTTTGTTATTTATTTTTAATGTTGCTCAATTTTAAATAATTGTTTTCTTAAATTGCCATTTATTTTTATATAATAAATTTGTATATGTTAAATGTGACAAAACACCGTGTGTACGTTAAACTTTCAGATTTGGATGTTACAATTAACCCTCAAGCTAGGTTCATGAAGGTTGTAACTAACTTGATGGGTTTCTGAGTGATCAAACATCTGAAAGCTAATTTCATCGGGTCTTTGATTGGCGTCCACACCGATTTTTAGTATTTTACTTCCAATTTTGTCATTTTCAAAATAATCACGAATTTTTATTGAGCTTATGCACCTCTTACCACTGAGCACCGGCAATACTTCATTTATGTTACCTTCATTCAAGCAATTTTTTTAACAGTTTTTACACCTTTACCGCGATTGATTTGATTTTTACAATTGTAGTTAGTTTTGTCAAATTTTCTTAAAATTATTTACGATATTTCCCTATTTACGATATTTTACTTTAAATCTCTATCATTCGATAAGTACAAGTAAACAATAAAACATTTAGTTTTTACCTGTCAACTTTTTTAAAAGATTTTAGTGTTGCTTGATTCGAAGGTTGATGTAACGAAACGATGAAACGCTCAGATGAAACAAAGCTGGAACTTGCGGTGGTGCTCAATTTCACTTCATTTTCTGTATTTTTCGGATGTAGTGTTTGTTATTATTAAACAAGAGATTCCTTATCATTTGTTTTATGTTTTAAAAATATGATAAGTCATAATTTCACTCAGCAGTGATGAAAAGTAATTATAGTAATTGCAGAATTAGATCCGAGCGAGCTTACGCTTTGTACGCTGCAAAAACGGTAAAATATAGTTGAAAATAGCACACAAATAATTTATTGAGCACAAAATTTTTTTGCGACTTCAATTTGCTGTAAGTTTTTTTTATATATGACAGAAAATCGCGAACGCGACAAACTGTTGAAAAAATTCAATTTATAAACTGTAATGCACATTACCAAAGATGAAATCTCTACTTTGCAATTTTTATATCTGTCAGGATGTGGCAACGTAGCTCGAATTGTGTCATAATCTTAAAACCTGTTGAACTGTGAACCGTTATGAAACTGGGGTAAAATCCAATAATCATTTACTTTCGTTGTTTTTTTAAAATGCGCGTTAACTAATTAGAGTGTGGTAAAACAATTGTCAGGAATCCCGCGATATAAATTGTATATTTAATCAATGAATGATTTATTTAATCTAAGCGTATTGAATTAGTCTGGCTTTAAAATTGATCGCGTCTTGAGAAAATGTTACATTTATCCGAATGGTCCCAACCGTATCTAAGCCAGCAGAAAATGACAGTCCCTGGACGTGAATCTCAATCTTTGGACTTTTCCTAGCATAACATGCTTGTGAGCGCAATATCATTATTTGAGTTTTGTAAAAGTGATTTTTTGCCTTGAAAATATTTTGTATTAAATAACGTTCGATGTTTTGAGATTTTGTTGCTTGCTTTGTGTTTCTTACCGTACATCACTTGGAAAAGAGAACCTAAGCGTTACCAACACAGCCCAAATAGTCATTTTTGTGCTTCTCTAGAAAAATTTTCTATAAAAGATGTACTCTCCAGTTTGCAATCATTTTGCACTAAACTATTACATACTACTAAAGCTATAAATTCAATGTCGAGCACAATTTCCGTTCCTCTTGGAGAGATAAATTGTCCACATATTCTAGAACCCTCTATATAAAGAAGAAGAATCGTTTCACTCTTTGATAAATGAGCTACAACCAAGAACCAAAACCGTGCTTGAATTTTCTTATTGAAGAAGGGTGGGCCGGTAGATTCACTAATGTATACTAAATCCAATGAATATAGAATTTGGTGGACAAATTCTGTACTAAATCAAATGAAAATAGAATTTGGTGGACACATTGAGATAGTTAAGAGTTTATTTATTAAAATTAGTGTAGTTCTTTATATTTATGTTTTATTAAATTGCAAAAACTGTTTCTTAAACAGAATCAGAATCCCATACAAATTTAAATATAAATTTTAAAAATGTGATTATAAGTAATATTATTATAAGTTTTATAATTATAAAGTGACAAGAAAATTAACATTATCGGCGCTTATTTTTACTTATTAATTTTGCGAAATTTTTGAAGTTGTGTAAAAAATAAAATTGTTTACTTTTTAAGGTAAACAATTTTTTTAAATTACGTAACCGTAATAATTAACTTTTTACGGGTAAAATTTGACGAACGTGATATTATAAATAAAGATAACTTAAAAACAGTAAAAAAAATACAAAAAACAAAACCCAAAAAAAACAATAACACCAAACTTATTTAATAAACATTTTGTAGAGATTTTTTGAGGAATTATTAAATTGAAAAATATAGCATCTGTAATGCATTTAAAAAATATAATAACTTCATGTCCGTAAAAATGTTTTAATAGAATGAAAAATCAATTAAATTTATTGTTATGTAAAACCCATTAAGGTTATCGTAATTACTAGAGTACACTAATATTTTAATAGAATTTATAATTTGATTATGTGTTGATTATTTTGGGTAATATTTTAACAAAGTTATAGCAAATATTAAAAAAATTACTACTAACCTTATCATCAAATTCATTTATAATAAGTATACTACCAACGTATTTATATTGATAACAAATTCTGAAAAATAATTTGCAAACAAAAGTGATGGTAAACTTGAAGTGCTATGTGTTTTGCCATTATTAAATGTACCATTAAGAAAAAAATACTTTAAAAATGAGCAATTTATGTAATTTGAATACAGGTATCAATTATGTTTTACAACCTCTTGAAAAATGTTCAAAGTTTGTAGGATTTTCGACAAATAAAAAAGCATATAACAAATATTTTCAACTATGGAATTATTGTTTTATAACAATTTTATTAGTTTCAAATTTATGTCATGTTTATTTTTGCCCAAAACATTTAGGTACCGTAGACGAAGTATTAAATGTTATTGTGGAATTAGGTTGTAATGTAGGAATTTTTCAATATTTATTTTTAGTAACGCGTTATAAAAAACGCCAATTTAAAATTGTTAAAGAAATAGCTTCTATTGATGATAATATTAAACGAGTCACCAAAACAAAAATAAACTATGAAAATTCTAGAAAACGGTTAATAATTTCTTTAGCTATTTTATTTTTGTCTGTAGTGTTAAGTATTTTTAACGATGTGATGTTTTTACTTTTTGATAACAGTATAGAAGTAAATAATCTCAAATGTAGTTATTATATTTTTGTTGATAGTATTCTCAATGTTAATTTAACTTGTTTTTTAATATTGATGCTAAGTGAAATCAAAAAAAGAATGCAAATAGTTCATAATTTTGTAATTTATTTAAAGAATTGTCGAAAATCATTACATTTGCTTGTGTTTGTTGTAAAAATTTTTAATCGGCTACGACATATAGGTAAAGAACTTAATATCGTTTTTCAAGTTTATATTTTATATAAATTGTTAAATTGCTATCTTTATACATTGATTGTGATGTTTTGGGTTAGTAGTAATACTTTTAATGGACAATTAATGCCCGTAACACTATACGTCAACTTGTCTTATTGGTTATTTGTAAATATCGTCGATATTTTAGCTGTGTTGTATCAATTTATTGCTTTTGACTTGAAGGTAAGATCTATAATATTTACTAATCTTAGTTTATTGATAATTATAGCTTTATTGCACATTTTTCTAGTCTTAAAGAAAAGGAAATATATATATACTTCTTAAAAACCACTTTCTCTCATGACTGGAAGAAAGCTTTTATTGAAATAAATTTCAAATATAAATTGTATATGTGCGTTTAACTAACTTATGAAAGCTTTAGGAATAGAGATGAAAAAAAAAATAAAAACACAAGAAAAGAGAAAAATTATCAAATCAGATGGAACATAAAAATTATACGTGTTTGCTATTGTGTACACAAAGACTACAAACTAAATTCTTGACAAAATTTGTCGAATTTGGATTTAAATTTAAATTTTGGGAAAATAGCTTTTAAGAATGTTCAGATAGTTGCTCTGAATAAAATCTCAGACTGGTGTATGTTATTTCATTAAAATCAACAACATGATGAACCATAGCATAAATTTTGGGCGTGTAGCAAACGTTCGTTTTCTCCAATTCATCTGCAAATTCTTAAGTATGGTTTCTATGATTCAAATCCAAACTTTGCCCAAAACAAGACGACACAACTTAATTAAAATTAAAAAAAAGGCAATGTATTTGTTTCCTAAAAGTTCATTTAAATTTTTAATTAGAAAAAAAAATTACAATGGTGTACCATTTGCCAAAGCTTCTAATACTTCCAGCCTTTTTATATATTTTGCCGTTATTCCTGTTAAATTTGTAGTACCTATCAATTTGTATGCAGTTATTATGAATCCACTTGTCAGCTACATCCGGATTATCTAATTTTAAATTGTCAAAAATATGTTGTACCACATCCATTAGCAGGTGTAAGTCAGGTGGTGGTATATAGTGAAACAGAGATGTTTCTTCATTGCCAATAACTAAACTTGAAAAAATTCTTTTATTTCTTTGCTTGAAGTTAATCTCCTCCAGTATGCTTAGTAATATTCTTTATTGTTCTTTTAAATTATTGCTGCAAATATCGCACCAAGGGCATGTATGTAAGAATGCGTTAGATTGCAAACCAAGTAGGATCATAATCGGTTTTAAAGCAGCAGCAAAGGTGTAGGTACAAACTCCGCATATAGAATGCAAGTCTAGTAACTTGATTAGTGAATATTGCTATAAGATTCAATCATTTGAGGGACTAAAGCAATAATAATACGCTTTTTGATTCCAGAGCTTTTATAATTTACACTATATTGTTATTATAGAGCACTAATGTTAAACAAACCTTTGAAGTACCGCCTCCATTGTCAATACCAACTTATACATAGAATTTTTCTGCTGAATTTTGCTGATTTAGAAGATGAGCTACTAATTCAGCCAAGTTAACACACTACACAACTTCAATAATACTTCCAATCACACTTTCTTCTCTTTCAGCATTACCCAGTGAGTAAGAAAAGAAATTGTCCAATGAATGGTTTGTTCAGTTCAACTGTTTCAGAATTGCTGAGAGTCGATTTAGGTTCTTTTATCTTCCGCTTCTTTTTAATTTGCAGAAGAAGACCTCCCGCATTGAAACAAATTGAAGAATGTACCTCGGATGCTTCTTAGCAAAATATTATGCGGCTTAAAACCTGTTGTTGACAACCTCTACCAAGATCCATAACGTTGGTAAAAGAGTGCACAAATGCTTTTTTTTTTTTCGTTTTGAATTTTAGTATTATAAGCAGAACATATTTTTAAGCTGTATGGTTTTACAATTAATTGATTTGGTATAACAACAGATAGAAAACATGTTTTTAATTAATTCAATAAATTTCCCAATTTTTTGCTGATAATAATTAGAAACATTTGCCAAAATCTTAGTGTTCATAATTTGATGACCCGTCTCTAGCACGTATTCCGCCACTAAGGACTTCAAAAATTGTTTAAGACAACTACATCTTGGATATAGTTCCTCCATAAGAATTCTCACTCTTCTACCCGTTTGTCCTATGTATGCACGAACACAAACCCAAGGAATGCCACAAACGCCTTCAGATTGAAAAGGAATAACGTCCTTCACCGGATTTAAAAAATGACCCAATTTAGGAAGAGTAGAAAACCGAGTAACAATGTTGTGTTTAAACAACATTTTTGTTACACGGTCTGTGGTACCTTTGACATAGAGTAGATAACCGATAGATATGGTTGAGACATGGATTCTTCTGTTACTCTTTGTTTTGCAGACGCAACATTTGTAACAGATTGTTTAAAACTTTTTCAATTGAAATGATTTGCAATTAACACTTTGGATAGATAATTTAACTCTTTTTGCAGACTTTAGGGTTGATTCAAAGAAACAGCTCTGTACACAAAAAAATCACTATTAATAATTTCTAAGAAGGGTGATAATGAGACAATTCATTTAAAAGTCTATGTGTATGAATAGGTTCTCAATAAACTGAACGTGATAATAAACCATCTTCATTTCAATTAACTAAAACGTTCAAAAATATAAAAAGGGGTTCTTTTTTAATTTTATAGTAAAACGAATATTTTGATAAATTGAGTTTAAACATAACAACTCGTTGAGCGTAAAATAACCATGTTGCCAAATGACAAAGGTGTTATCAAAGTATTTGTACTAGCACTTGGGTTTAAGATAAAATGTGGATAAATTTTTTTTTAAACTTTCCATAAATATATTGGTAACAGCCGATGAAAGCGGAGAATTCATGGCGGCTCTTCATGTTTACGATTAAAACTTTTCTTGAAAAGTAAAATATGCAGACGTTTGTGCTGAATAAATGTAATAAAAAATGAAAACACACAATACTTAATGATAATAAACGTGCAAAATATAAAAATACATTTATCGAAATCAAGAATTCTTATTTACCACGGCAGCAGTCGGAACACAGACCTCTAGGTGTGAACTATTTACATTAAAAAAAAATGGACATTATTTGGATTAAAACAATATTTGGGTTAAAACAATATTTGGATTAAAACAATATTTGGGCGCCAACCACCTTTAAATTGATGATAAATAAAAAGCATAAAAATCTTATAACTAACTAATAATTGATATCAAGTTCAAAAGTAATAAACGTTTAATTTGGTACGGAGTATGTATTTCGAAAAGTTTTTGATAACACAATTTAATTAATTTGAATTTAAAATGTAAGATGTAGTAGGGTAACTTCAAGTTGACTCACGATATATGACGTTATCTGAGATTTTCTATTTATAGCACATTCTTTGATCAAATGATAGGCTTCTTCCAGAACAAAATAACGAATCAAACGAATGTAGATTGGAAAGCAAAAACAGCAGGCATAAAACCAAAAGATATAAATACAATGGAGAAAAATCCAGTAAAGAAAAAACTCCAATAACGGAAAATCCAGTAAAGAAAAAGACCGTTGGTTTACATACAACGGCCTTGAGAAAAAATTCCTTTGTTAATGCATTGCGTCATATTACGAAAGTAATGCAATTAGTTGGAAAGAACAGAAATTAATTTGTATACGTTTTTACGCCATAATTTAGAATATTTGGCTTCCTTACCAACAAAAATCAATTGCACGGTCGATTCCAAATACGACGCGACGTTGCCAAACTGAATAAATTTTAGTGCAATATTAATTGCAGAAAATAAACGAATGCAAAATTGAATTTTAATTGTAATTAATTCTAACGGGACGTTACATAAAGATGTAATAATGTTAATCGAATCACGTACCGATACGTCAATAAAGAAAGACTGGATATCAAAACTAACCAGTAAATCACAATTACCTTAACTTGAGAATATATATACCTTATCAATAAAAAAAATTAGTTGTATTTTTCAAAATAGACTTTTACGGTTAGTGTTTATACTAAGATAAAAACTGTTTTTAGCTTTTGAGTGTGTTCATGTTTTGCTCACGTAATCAGAGCGTCAAAAAATTTATGAACAAGCAATCATAAATTTAATCAAAAACTTTAAGAAGGTTAGATACTTAAGTTGTTAACCAAACCAGATTCTAAACTCTACAGAAGTAAGAAGAAGAAGCTAACGATCATCTAATAAACAATTTTTAAACGGTGAACCAAGTCAAATTCTAAACTATATAGGAGTGATTTAAAGAAATGGTTTATATACAGAGTGTCTTAGAATATATGTGCAATCTTCCGGATTCCGGTAGGACACATAAAATTAATATACATTCTTTTTCCCACGGTTCTCCCCTAAGGAGATACCGGGTCATAACGGGCACTCCTGTAAATCATTTGTTTTAGAACAATTTTTGAAATACTAAGCGTGATTTTATAATTTTTTTAGATTACTAGGTAAGTCTTTTTAACATCAATTGTTGTAATCACGTTCGATCAATTTAGTTTGCCAGAAGCGAACTAACTCAAACACAGTAATGCTATTTTTTACACGCTGTACGATAAAAACACAACAATAATATTTTTGCACAGCTTAAACTTTTAACTAAAAAAATATCTTGATTGATTTTGATAAAATAAACTGTTTACAAAAACAAAATATTTTTGGTCCATTAGTTTTTATTGAATCATTTTGTCGGTTCAGTATGAGCTTTTTCTACTCTTATGCATTTTTTAGCCCAAGACTAAAAAATCTAATGGATTTAGGTCAGGTAATTGAGTAGGCCGAGCCACCGGTTCTCTTCTTCCTATCCATCCATTTTCTGAGGTCCTGTTTAAGAGTTCTCGAATTACTAGACTAAATTGTGGTAAGACTCCATCATGCATGAACCACATACCACGTTCTTTTGCCAGAGGTAGAGCTTCTAAATGTTCCTGCAAATTATTTGAAATTCCAACTCGAGTTAACTTTTTTACACATAGTCCATTTTAATGTTGATCTATAATTCCGGCCCATACATTGATGGGTTCAAGTTGATGTTGATGATGCGTTATAAGAGAAGCCTAAAGATTTTTCTCTACCCATAAATGCAAATTATAAAAATTTATAATGCTGTTTTTAGAAAATCCTGCTTCGTCCATAAAGAGAAATGAACCAAAAAAATTTGCTTTGTTTCTGTGTTGGTCTAAAACTCAGTTAGAAAATTATATACACTAGGGAAAGTGTTTAGAAAGAAACGCATGTACTTTTTGAAGATGGTACGGATGCAACTGTTGCTTTCTAAGAATTCTAGACAGTGTCGATTTTGGGCAATCAAACCAGACAACCAATTTTTGGACACTTGTAGAAAGATTTGCTTCTACGGCATTTAAGATGTTTTTTAAACACTTGTAAGCGTTTTGTGCGTTTCCTTTTGTAAAAGACTAAGTGTTTGATTTTGTTTTATTTATTTCGTTTTCTTTAAGGCTATTTAAATAATTGCACAGTAGTTTATTGAAGTTATTTCACGTTTTGAAATTTATATTAATTTCAATTTTTATTTTATTACGTATGCACTGAAGTCATTTAGGTCGATTTCATTGTCACACGTTTTAAGTATATTTTATAGTTTATTAGTTCTGTCAGTGTTTGGTTTTTGATTTCACAAATTTAGATTGCATTATAATTTATGTTCCGTTTCTAACATACGATATTATGTACGTTGATTTTTTTATCAATTGATGATTTGGCGGTTTTGGTTGGTCATTTTGAATTTTTTGCATTTCTGTTAGTTGCATTTTTATCCTATGCTATTTATTTTAATAATTCTGCAGTTGGTGCGTGTAAAAATTTATAAATAAAAACTCAGTTGTTAAGACAATTCCAAAACAAATCATATCGGGAGCTAACGGTTGGCGTGACGTGTTTCAAATTTAAGTTCTTCACGTAAGATGGGTTTTTGTGAAGTTTGTGGTTGAGTGATGTTTGGCATCGTGTATTCCAACCTAATCGATTAGCATTGTGCAGTTCAATAATTAATACACCTCAATTTGTCATCGTTTCTTCGAGCATGTTTTTCAGCTTGTTACTATTTGGGATTATCGACTAGATTCTGGGTCCTGTCACCCATTGAAATACAAAATTACTTCAAGTGTTAAAAAAATTACGTTTAGTGCAAAAGCTTTTATTGGAATAATATTTAAGTCAGTGTAACCTAAATGCTTTAAACTTATCAAAACGTAATCTTTTTTAAATTATAATTCCTAACGTTTACTTACGTAATTTTGTACAATTAGAGATAAAAATTGCACACAAACAATTTATTGAGCACAAAATTTATTTTTATTGCGACTTCAATCTGCTGTAAGTCTTCTTTATATATGACAGGAAATCGCAAACGCGACAAACTGTTGAAAAAAATCCAATTTATAAACTGTGGATGCACATTTCCAAAGGTGAAATCTCCACTTTGCAATTTTTGCATCTGACAGGATGTGGCAAGGTAGCTATAAATTCAATGCCGAGCACAATTTCCGTTCCTCTTGGAGAGATAAATTGTACACATATTCTGGAACCCTCTATATAAAAGAATCGTTTCACTTTTTGATAAATGAGCTACAACCAAGAACCAAAACCGTGCTTGAATTTTCTTATTGAATAAGGGTGGGTCGGTAGATTCACTAATGTATACTAAATCAAATGAAAATAGAATTTGGTGGACACATTCTGTACTAAATCAATTGAAAATAAAATTTGGTAGACACATTGAGATAGTTACGAGTTTATTTATTAAAATTAGTGGAGTTCTTTATATTTATGTTTTATTAAATTGCAAAAACTGTTTCTTAAACAGAATCATAATACCATACAAATTTTAATATAAATTTAAAAAATGTTGTGATTATAAGTAATATTATTATAAGTTTTACATTTATAAAGTTACAAGAAAATTAACATTATCAGCGCTTATTTTTACTTATTAATTTTGGGAAATTTTTAAAGTTGTGTAAAAATTAAATTGTTTAATTTTTAAGGTAAACAATTTTTTTTTAATTACTTAACCGTAATAAATAACTTTTTACGGGTAAAATTTTACAAACGTGATGTTACAAATAAAGATAACTTAAAAACAGTAAAAAAAAATACAGAAAACAAAACCCAAAAAAAACAATAACACCAAACTTATTTAAAAAACATTTTTTAGAGATTTTTTAAGGAATTATTAAATTGAAAAATATAGCATCTGTAATGCATGTAAAAAATATAACTCCATGTCCGTAAAAATGTTTTAATAGAATGAAAAATCAATTAAATTTATTGTTATGTAAAACCCATTAACATTATTGTAATTTCTAGAGAACATTAATATTTTAATAGAATTTATAATTTGATTAATGTGTTGATTATTTTGGGTAATATTTTGACATAATTATAGCAAATATTAAGAAAATTACTACTAACCTTAGCATCAAATTAATTTATAATAAGCATACTACCAATGTATTTGTATTTATAACAAATTTTTAAAAATGAATTGAAAACAAAAGTGATGGTAAACTTGAAGTGCCTATATTACGTTTTGCCATTATTAAATGTGCTATTAATAAAAAATTACATTAAAAATGAGCAATTCGTGTAATTTGAATACAGGTATTAATTATGTTTTACAACCTCTTGAAAAATGTTCAAAGTTTGTAGGATTTTCGACAAATAAAAAAGCATATAACAAATATTTTCAATTATGGAATTTTTGTTTTATAACAATTTTATTAGTTTCAAATTTATGTCATATTTATTTTTGCCCCAAACATTTAAGTACCGTAGATGAAGTATTAAATTTTATTGTGGAATCGCACTGTAATGTAGGAATTTTTCAATACTTATTTGTAGTAACGCGTTATAAAAAAAGCCATTTTAAAATTGTCGAAGAAATAGTTTTTATTGATAATAATATTAAACGAGTCACCAAAACAAAAATAAATTATGAAAATTCTAGAAAACTGTTAATAATTTCTTTAACTATTTTATTTTCATCTGTAATATTAAGTTTTCTATCTGATATGATAGTTTTAGTTTTTGATAACGCTACAGATGTAAAAGATCTTAAATGTAGTTATTATATTTTTGTTGATAGTACTCTCAATGTCAATTTAACTTGTTTTTTAATATTGATGCTAAGCGAAATCAAAAAAAGAATGCAAATAGTTCATAATTTTGTAAATTATTTAAAGAATTGTCAAAAATCTTTACATTCGCTTGCGTTTGTTGTAAAAATGTTTAATCAGTTACGACATGTAGGCAAAGAACTTAATATTGTGTTTCAAGTTTATATTTTATATAAAGTGTTAAATTGCTATCTGTTTACATTATTTGTGATGTTTTGGGTTAGTAGTAATACTTTTAATGGACAATTAATGACTGTAACAGTATACATCAACTTGTCTTATTATTTATTCGTAAATATCGTTGATACTTTAGTTGTGTTGTATCAATTTGTTGCTTTTGACTTGGAGGTAAGATCTTTAATCTTAACTAATCTTAGTTTATTAATAGTTATAGCTTTATTGCACACTTATCTTTTTTAGCGTTTCAAAAAAAGAACTATATACATTTTAAAAATCACTTTTACGTGACTGGAAGAACGTCTTCTATTGAAATAAATTTGAAATATAAATCGTCTATGTGCGTCTAAGAAACTTATGAGAACTTTAGGAATAGAGATGGAAACATATTAATTTATCAAATAAAAACATAAGAAAAGAAAAACAATCAAATCAGAAGGTTCATAAAAATTATACGCGTATACACAAACACTAAGAATTTAATTTTTTTCTAAAATTTGTCGAATTTGGATTTGAATTAAAATTTTGAAATGATAGTATGTAAGAATGGTGAGACTTTAGAAATTTGCTCTGAATAAAATCCAAGACTGGTGTGCGTTACTTTAATAAAAATTGACAGTATGATGAACCACAACATGGATTTTTGGCGTGTAGCAAACGTTTGTTTTCTCCAGTTCATCTGCAAATTCTTCAATATGGCTTCTATAATTCAAATTTTACCACACCTATAAGCAATTGTAACTTAGTTGGTGGTATGTAGTAGTGTAATTAAAGTTTCTTTATCGTCAATAACTAAAGGTATATTGATGAAAATCTTGTATTTCTTTGCTTGAAATATATTCAGTGTGCTTTTTTCATTAATCATATTTTTTAGTAATATTCTTTATTGTTCTCAAACTGCCTTTGTCTTGCTGCACTAAAAGATGTATTTAAGAATGCGTTAAATTGCAAACCAAGTAGAATTATTATCAATCTTAAATCAGCAACAAAAGTGTAGGTACAAATTCCGCATATCAAATGCAAGGAATGGAATTTTTCTGCTAAATTTCGCTCATTTAGAAGATGAGCTAGTAATACAGCCAACTTAACACCAGGCGCGGCTCCAGCAGTTTATTTCGGTGGGGGCTCTATCAGTTTAAAGCGCGGGGGGGGGGGGGTTTTGCTCATCACATTTTAAAATAATAATGTATTGAATATGGCGTTAATATAAAATTGCATAACACTTTGTTATGCACCAAGCTTATACTTGCAAACGATAAAGCATCATAAATTATACAACTTAATACAGTTAAAGTAATCCATATCTCTAAGTGGAGAAATTGTAATAAAATATGATATTTATTTTCTTGAAGTCAATCCACAATAATGTTTTAATGTTTTTTATTGTAAAACTAGTTTCAACAATTTAAATTGTCATCGTCAGTTACACTAAAAAGCAAATCAATTACCAAAAATAATTAAACATTTAAAAGAGCTTACACATTATATCAAAACATAAAAATAAAATAGAATGACAAACGTCAACAAATTAAAAAAATTTAAATTCAAACTGACATTAAATACACAGCCATGGGTGATATGAAAAAAAGAAGAGAAAAGAAAAATGAAAAAAGTAAGTTAACATTTATTACTAAGAAGAGGAGAAATATTTAAATCAAGAATTTCATTAAGACAATTATCTGAATTTTCATTATAAAGACGATGAATTTCAAGAATTTCAAGATGATTAAGCAAAGTACTTTTGTTACAAAAATGGAGAATTTTAACATTAAGATCAGAAGAAAAAGAATGACCAGTAGACAAAATATGATTAGCGAAAGAAGAACAAGTGTTTGATATACTAGAATTTAAATACCTTTTAATAAAATAAATATGTTCTTTTAATCGTGTTTTAAACTTTCTACCAGTTTGTCCTACATAAGAACAATTGCAAGAAGAGCAAGAAATTTTATACACGCCAGATTTATCTAAAGAGGAAACAGAATCTTTATCATTAACAATAAAATATTTTAAATTATGATTAGTAGAAAAAGAAATAGAAATATTATAATTTTTAAAATAATTTTTAAGAAAAAGAGAACAAGAATTAATATAAGACATAGAACGATAGATAGTAGTATTATCTGATTTATTTTGAGATAAATTTTTAAAGAAATGGTATAAACGAACTTTTCCAAAAACATTGTTCAAAACATGAAAAGGGTAACCATTGCTATAAGCTAATTGTTTAATAGTATCAAATTCTTTATTAAAACCAGGCTTGGAAAGAGGAATAGAAAATAGACGATTAAATAAGGAACGAAAAGAAGCAATTTTATGACTATAAGGATGATTAGAGTAAAATGGAAATAAACAATCAGTGTAAGTAGATTTACGATAGATTTCAAAACTAAATTTCTCATTTTCACGTAAAAGAAGAAGATCTAAATATGGAAGGGAGTTGTTACATTCAATTTCATATGTAAAATGAATATTAGGATGAATAGAATTAATGAAATTATTAAAATTATTTAAATCATCTAAGGAACCATTAAAGAGAACAATGCAATCATCAACGTATCTAAACCAAAAACTAATCATATTAGAAAAAGAAGAATTAGAAAGGATTTTATTTTCAATATTATTCATGAAAATTTCAGCAGCAAGAGGTGAAATATTAGATCCCATAGCTAAACCAGATGATTGAGAATAGAAATTATTATTAATATTAAATTTAAAAAAAATTTGTTTAAAAACTAAATCGAGCAAAAAACAAATATCTAAAATCTGGTAAGTATTTGTTGACGTTTGTCATTCTATTTTATTTTTATGTTTTGATATAATGTGTAAGCTCTTTTAAATGTTTAATTATTTTCGGTAATTGATTTGCTTTTTAGTGTAACTGACGATGACAATTTAAATTGTTGAAACTAGTTTTACAATAAAAAAATTAAAACATTACTGTGGATTGACTTCAAGAAAATAAATATCATATTTTATTACAATTTCTCCACTTAGAGATATGGATTACTTTAACTATATTAAGAATTCTCGTCAATATATTGTAATTCGAAATTTTAAAAAGCAAATGCTGAATTTAAAAATATGGTTTGTTCAAACTTGTTTAAAAGAGCATCTTACCCCAAAATTTGTTTCAATTAATACAAATGTTGACACTAAACAGTCCAGAAAAACTTTAGAAGCTGGAAGAAGAACATGGATGAAAGAAGAAATAAAATCACTGTACAAAGAACTTAATAACATAAATATCAATCTTTATATTCTCCGCTCAAGATTATCTTCTGTATTACACAAATGCGAGCTTGATTACTTAGACTTTAGTATTAGAGATTATGTGTTATTTAGTGGTAATATAATTTTTTCTAATATTTGTAAAAAACTGATTAATTTACGAAATTTACAGCCAGTTTCATTTTATTCACCTTCATATTATAATTTTTTATCTCATAATAGCAATTTTCATATTCCTTCTCTTTCTACACCTTCACCTAGTAATTCTAATACTTATAGTAATTTTGATTTCACTCTCGGATTCTTAATCTAAGTAACGTTACTTTTAATTTCCAAGAACAGTTTTTGTTAAATTCAGGCCTTAAATACAATTTACCGGTTAATATTAATAAAAAACATATTGAAACTTTAGCAGTTTGTTCTGAAAATATAATTAATTCTTTAGATTTACCTAATAGTAACGAAATTAGATATGAAATTTATAATAAATTAAAGAAACTTTTAGACAATGCCAAATTTAATCCTAATTTTAATTCAATTTATAAATCTTGTTCATTTTTAAGATCAAAAATTAAATCTAATGATCTTATTGTTTCTAAAGCTGATAAGGGTAATTGCATTGTTATTCTTTCTCGTTTTGATTATATTAATAAAGTTGAAGATTTTATTAGTAAAGGTGAATTTAAAATACTTTCCAAAGATCCTATTTCTAGTTTTTGTTCATCTTTTCTTTCATGTCTTCATTCGTGTAATTTAACTTTTAATTCTCTTGGAAATAGAAATATATATCATTTTAAAGTTATGAATCCCTCAACACCGCTTCTTTATGGTCTACCAAAAATACATAAACTTTCTATCCCAATTCGATCCGTTGTTTCTTTTTGCAATTCTCCTGTCTCAAAACTTGCTCCCTGGCTTAACAATATTATAAGAACTTACTCTAATTTTACTAATCAATATTCTATACTTAATTCTTCGGACCTTGCTTCTAAGATTAAAACATTTCCTTTTCCTTCTTCATCTATTCTTGTATCTTTTGATGTTGTCAATCTTTTTCCATCTATTCCTCCAGAAGAATGTATTTTTCTTATTCGTAATTTGCTTTTTTCTAATGGTTCTCTGGATACTTACCAGATTTTAGATATTTGTTCTTTGCTCGATTTAGTTTTTAAACAATTTTTTTTAAAATTTAATAATAATTTCTATTCTCAATCATCTGGTTTAGCTATGGGATCTAATATTTCACCTCTTGCTGCTGAAATTTTCATGAATAATATTGAAAATAAAATCCTTTCTAATTCTTCTTTTTCTAATATGATTAGTTTTTGGTTTAGATACGTTGATGATTGCATTGTTCTCTTTAATGGTTCCTTAGATGATTTAAATAATTTTGATAATTTCATTAATTCTATTCATCTTAATATTCATTTTACATATGAAATTGAATGTAACAACTCTCTTCCATATTTAGATCTTCTTCTTTTACGTGAAAATGAGAAATTTAGTTTTGAAATCTATCGTAAATCTACTTACACTGATTGTTTAATTCCATTTTACTCTAATCATCCTTATAGTCATAAAATTGCTTCTTTTCGTTCCTTATTTAATCGTCTATTTTCTATTCCTCTTTCCAAGCCTGGTTTTAATAAAGAATTTGATACTATTAAACAATTAGCTTATAGCAATGGTTACCCTTCTCATGTTTTGAACAATGTTTTTGGAAAAGTTCGTTTATACCATTTCTTTAAAAATTTATCTCAAAATAAATCAGATAATACTACTATCTATCGTTCTATGTTTTATATTAATTATTGTTCTCTCTTTCTTAAAAATTATTTTAAAAAGTATAATATTTCTATTTCTTTTTCTACTGATCATAATTTAAAATATTTTATTGTTAATAATAAAGATTCTGTTTCTTCTTTAGATAAATCTGGCGTGTATAAAATTTCTTGCTCTTCTTGCAATTGTTCTTATGTAGGACAGACTGGTAGATAGTTTAAAACACGATTAAAAGAACATATTTATTTTATTAAAAGGTATTTAAATTCTAGTATATCAAACACTTGTTCTTCTTTTGTTAATCATATTTTGTCTACTGGTCATTCTTTTTCTTCTGATCTTAATGTTAAAATTCTTCATTTTTGTAACAAAAGTACTTTGCTTAATCATCTTGAAATTCTTGAAATTCATCGTCTTTATAATGAAAATTCAGATAATTGTCTTAATGAAATTCTTGATTTAAATATTTCTCCTCTTCTTAGTAATAAATTTTAACTTACTTTTTTCATTTTTCTTTTCTCTTCTTTTTTTCATATCACCCATGGCTGTGTATTTAATGTCAGTTTGAATTTAAAATTTTTTAATTTGTTGACGTTTGTCATTCTATTTTATTTTTATGTTTTGATATAATGTGTAAGCTCTTTTAAATGTTTAATTATTTTTGGTAATTGATTTGCTTTTTAGTGTAACTGACGATGACAATTTGAATTGTTGAAACTAGTTTTACAATAAAAAAATTAAAACATTATTGTGGATTGACTTCAAGAAAATAAATATGATATTTAATTATACAACTATTAAAAAAAGCGAATGTATTCCATACAAAGTGAGAAAAACTTCATTATTATTTTCAATGTCGGGGGGCCATAACCTCCCCGGCGCCCCCTCTGAAGCCGCGCCTGCTTAACACAGTACACAACAGGAATAATACTTCCAATCTCTTTTTTTTCCTCTTTTAGCATTACCCAGTGAGTAAGAAAAGACATTATCCAATGAATTACTTCTTTTATTTAACTTAGAAAGAACTTTAGGTTCTATGACCATTTTCCCGGCGTTACGCAAATGGCAACTTATTTTTTTAACCGCATTCAGTGACAAATTGCAATCCAACTGTTTCATTATTGATGGGAGGCGATTTAGGTTCTTTTATCTTCCGCTTCCTTTATATTTTAATTTTCAATTTCGTATTTAGAGAAATTCATGTACGTTTTTTCCTCTTTACAATTGCTTGACTTGGTTGGAACAGGTAATTTTTGAATAGTGCACGTAAAGAGTGTACTTTTAGTCTAGAGAGAAGGCTGATATTATGCCACTTGGCAATTCATGCGTTTAATTTAATTAAGTCTTATTTTAAAATTTTCGTAATTTTAATCAAGTTGTGATTCTTTATTTTATATGTAACTGCGACATACCACGCAAGGATTGACATCATGATTTTTGTCAAAATTTGGTATTAATTCTTTAATCAAAACTTGTTTTTTTACCTGTCCAGTTGTTTTTACATTTTTGACCGCTTTATTAGAGCACCAACCGCTGCACGTAAATCGTCATGAGTCCTGTTACAATTTGTTATTGCTGTTCTTTCTTTCACCATTTAGCACAAGCAACAGTTATCATTAACAAAAGTCAGTCACCATTCAAGTTAACAGTAAGACACTTCAAATAATTTTCTAACAATGAGCCTTTTATCTTACCAACAAACTTCAAATCATTGTTCTGGCAAAGGACACCTAATATTATCTATTCGAAATTTTCTACTTACTCTCAATTTTAACAACTTTCTTGTCTTTTATTGGACGTTATTAAACTGCAAAAATTATATTTAGAATCTATTCATATATATTTTTATTGACGTGCTTAGACGTACATAAAAGATTTAAATTTTGGATTTAGTTCAATAAAAACATGTTTACTAATAAGAAGAAATATATTTTAAACCGTATATATTTTCATTGTTGAAAATACTTAAAAAGTCTAACGTGAAAACACCAGATTTTCTTTAAAGCTTCATTTAAACTTTGTTTTTGTTAAATGTGTCTTTTACATCATAACAATGTACTCTTTTCGTTTTATTGTGAATTGATAATACTCAAATGTTATAACTCATTACTAATAACTTTTTTCGGGTGATTTTCAATTGCTCGGCGTACTTCGTATATATTTGTACACCCAACCATCATTGACTCGATTGACCATTACGCTGTTGTGTAGTAAGCTCTTCCATGTGTTCTTGAGGTGATGGCCATCTTCTTTGTTGACAGTCTGTGTTCTTTTCTATCTCTTAAGAAAGTCTCTTCCTGTAGTTCTTGGTCACTTATACGTTGTCAAAATCCTTTTTATGTCCCGTTTCACATATGTGTCTTGCTACTGCTAATTGTCTCTTTTTTTAGTCTCACGTCTCTTTTGTGTGTGTTTTTTTAATTTGTTTCTCTACTGTTCTTTCAACATAGCACTCTTTGCGCTAGCATGCTATCTTATAGATACTTTCTGTTTTTGTTTTTACTAGCCTGTTTTTTGCTGTTAGTAGATACTGTTGTATTGATGTAGTGATGCTAAAGCGTACTTGGATCTTATGTTTTTTTAGTGTTCTTCTTATTCTTTTGGTGACTCCCGTTATGTACGATAAAGAAACTAAACTTTTTGTTGGTTTCGTTTCTGTTTGCTGTTTTGTCTGTTTTCTAGTGGCTTTCTTTGTGTCTATGTCTGTGTAACGGTTCTTCTTAAGTGATTTCTTGAAGTGCATCTTCTTACTGGCTAGATGCAAGTCATCACTGATAGTTTTGGTTCTGGATAGCAGTGTGTTTATAAGAGTTTTCTTCTGTACTGGAAGACGGTGAAAGCTGGCGTATAGATATTTGTTAAAATTCATCTTCTTCCTATGCACTGCGTGTTAGTTAGTTTTTTCTTGAGTTATCTTTGCCATTAAATCCAAGAAAAGTAAATTAAAATTTTGAGAAGAAGCTTACTACGTAACACCGCCACGGTCAATAAAACGATAGAAATAGTCATCTTTAAGCAACTGGCAGTATGAACAGCAAAACGTCAAACGCAAGTTTTTGCACGCGGCGAAGCTCGGAAGAAGTTATTAGTAACAAATGACAACTATCATGGAAGCCTGCGTAGGCAACTCATTGTTTTTTACTCAAAATACAAGTTTCTTTATTCTTTACTGTTTTATTTGTTTTATTCTTATTTCGGCTTTCATTTATTTTTGTAACTTAAAAAATAATGACTCTTTTGTTCTTTTGGTATAAACATTTCGAACGTGGCTTTATATGTATGTACCAATTACTTTATTTAGTTTAATTAATTTAAGTAAACAATTTGTTTATAAAATCAGATCAAATAGTATAAATTAATATACAAATTAGGTGCTTTAAGATCTATTTGTACTTATTGGTCCCATTTGCGTAAAAAATTATATTTTTTGACGATGTAGGTAACTACGTGGTGATGTTGATATATAACTACGATTTAGTTAACAACGGCGTCAGCTAACGACATAGTTAACTAATATTTATACAACCGGACTTTAATGATTTTTGCACTCCAGTTCAAATTTTTTATCTTGCATTCATCATATTGTATTTGATTGGTTCTAGAAGTCTTCTGCATTACTTAATTATTCAAATTATGAATAAAATAAATAGCTTTTTTGTTTACAATACAGTAAAAACTACACTTATGATAAAAATCTTAAGTTTAAATAATTGTCAATCAAATTTTTTATTATAATTTTTTTGCACTATTGCTTCATTTTTTGTAGTTACCATGCAAATTTTTAAGATAATGTGTTGGATTTACTAGTTGTTAGGCGCAACTTGTCGGTAAGTTTATCTATGATTTATTAACAGTTCTATGTCGGTAAGGATAGGACAAGTTGCGTGTAGTCGTGAATGCGACCGACAAATTATATGCTAACAATTATGACACCGTGACAACACTAAACTGGTTAAAGTGATAAATTTTACATTTTCATATAAACTACTATTAACGAAACTATATACAAGGTAATAAGAAGAAATCGCAGCAGAGCATTTCAATGCAAAATTTTTAAAGTTGAATTATTTGGTTTTTTAATTATTTAAAAAAAAATGTAGAACAACGTTTTATTAAAAAAATTATTCATTCAAACTATTCTATACAATTTTGTATTTCCCAAAAAAATTAAAAAATAAAATTCTACTAAAAAAATTGATAATACTATAGAATTATAAAACCAAACAAGTGGACTTACATTTAAGTGTCATTAAATTTCATCTATTTTATGAGTAATTATAAAACCATAAAACAAGTAATGGAAAATATTTTATTTATTTTAACAAAAAAAAGATGAAATTACAGCTAAAATATAAAACTATAGCAACTCTGTGGTAATATTGCCGTCTGACATTTGCTAATTGATATTGTCATATCTTACCGCACTCGACTTGAACACAATTTCTCAGTGCTTTTAGATTTTGAAATGTTCGTTCAGAATAAATCCTAGATTTTAAATGTCCAAATTACCGAGCGTCTAGGTAATATTTCTATTCTTAAAATTGCTGTCTAAATATTATTGAAATAAATTGGATATTATTGTTAACAAAACTACTTAATTACACTTAAATTAATTTTTAAATCTCGAATTACAATTACAGCAGTGTTTTAGGAAAGTACTGACCAATTTGTTAAAATAAAAATAAATTTATCTTGCGCAGCTCTTAAAACTTTTATATAAAAATTTTGATGATTACTAAAATTCTAACTCGTGTTTGAAGACGATTCAAAATACATAATGATTTTTTTATACGTGCACGATGCTTATTGGAATCACAAATTAATGTTATTAGACGAGTAATGTTATCGGTTTATTAAAGAACGAGCCGAACGTGTGCTATTACATAAAAAAACATCGTTTATAGTAATCTTAATTTTGGTTCATGTTATCAATTATTTTCTCAGGTTTGTTTCTATCTACAAAAAACTTATTTTGAATGAATTTTTTAACCAAATTTTATTCGGTGCATGTGAATTAAATTAAAAAGAGCACTTTTTTGTTTATTTAGAAGCTAAAGTGATATCAGACATATCTTTGTTGATTGAATCAGTTCTGTATTAACACTTTGCAATGGGCGACGCAATAAAAAGAAGTGATCTAAGCCTATAAGAGAAAATTACAGATTATTCAACAATATAATAAGTTGTAAAAAAGCGGAATGCACTTTAAATTTAGTATTGGCCCACATACAGTACAAAGTTCTCGTTTAAAATTTTTTATTTGTCGCTATGTCACAATAACGCATTTACCCATATCTCCTACGTTGCTCATGATCACATCGACAACAAAAAATTCCGAATATTGTAATACTGTAATAACTTTCCATAGTTATTTTGAAAAAAAAATGTTCTAAATGCTTAAAATAAACTATATCCTGCAAAAAGTATATTATTAAATTAGTTGTATAAACAGTCTATTGTTGAACAAGTGTTTGGGGCATGACGAGCATTTTTGTAAAAACATTTTGCTATGGTGAAACCAAGATTTGTCATCTAGGAAAATTTCTTTTTAGTCAATTGCAAGGTGTTGCCATGCTCACAATGATATGTCAAAAACAAAGTGATCAATTGATGCAATCTCAAAGTTTAAAATGATTATGTATTTTGCTTATACGTAACTAACGGCAGAAGCTAAGCACATATCCAACATTAAACATACTCACAAGTGCATTATTTAAGTCGCATTCACTTTGAAACGTAACGAATACTCAAGGAAATTTAAAACAACGATGCTGATGACTGCAAATTATGTACTTATTGCTGCTGTTATCAGCAGTCATGCCATTCTCTGTACTTTGCTTAGTTTTGCAGCTGTGCTTTTCAGGTTGGTTTTCTCATACCATACAAGCGCACCGTATGTGATGATGGGTCTTGTTATCACAGTATATAACCATGTGGTCATTGTGGGTTTTAATCCCCATGTGTGCCCGACCATCCGTTTGGTTGTATTAAGAAACTAAATGACCTTTGTTGTGACTTTTTCTAGATGACCATTGAAAATCAGTCTAGTATCAAGAGCGTGACTCCGTACATCGTAGGTAGTTTTATGTCATCCGTTTTCCGTCGTTTGATAAACAGAACGATTGCCGTCGCAGTGTGTCAACACCGTGCCTTGTGGGCTCCCGCCAGCCACTATGACTCCCGTTTGTTTGGTACCTCTAAGTCTTGGTGCTTAAAAACTTCAGTTAACGATGAACCCGGGAAGTGTTTTTGCAGTAATTCTTGCAGAGTGCCTTCAACCGAGTCTGTAAACTTTTCGCTTTCAGTCAACAAAAAACCGATGTTTTCAGTACGGTTTTTGCTCAGAGTTTTTTAGAATCGAGACTTGTTGTTGGTTATCTACGTCTCTACAGTACCTTCTCCATGAGTCTCTTTTTGCTTTTTAATTGCATTGTTGTATGTTGTGAGGCCGGTTTTGTATTCATCCCAGTCTCCGCTTTTTTGGCTGTATTAAATAGCCCTCTGCTGCGTGCCCTTGCTTAGTCAAGCTCTCTGTTCCACCAAGTTATCCTGTTGGAGGTTCCTTTGACAATTTTGGACAGCTTCCTTCAAATTCCAATTTTAATGAATCAACAATAGTGTCCGTCATTAGTTCTAGCTTGTGCGTTGATCTTGCAGCTGTGGGACAGTCTTTGATTTGGCCTAGGTCAGTTTTTTTGGGTTTCTGTATTCCATTAAGAGTTCCATGTCCGATTTAATGTTGAATCAAATGTATCTATGATCAGATAAAGAAGGTTCATCTGATGTATGCCACATTTTTATGACGTTGCTTGCTATTAGACTTGGTAGTCAATAACTTCACTATGCGACACGGTTATAAACGTAGGCGCTTCTCCGTTATTTATTATGTCTACATTGCCTTTTAGAATAAATTCTAAAAGTATTAAACCTCTTGGATTTGTGTTTGTGCTCCCCCACAAGGTGTGGTGTGTATTGTTTGTTGGTACCACTGTTAATCAGCATGTGGATTTTTTTTGGTACCGGTGGTCATGTCTAGTTGTAGGTAACCGGATCCGATCATGAACTTCCTTCTGAATGCTGGGTTGTGCACACGTTGGGCTGCAAGCAGTGATCTCCCTGGATCGTTCAACCTTTTTATTGTTTTCTTGTGGATCCACGGCTCCTGGACAAGGGCAATGTTAATATTGTGTGTCACGATATAAGCACTGAGGGCCGCTGAGGGTGCCCCACAGTGATGTATATTTATTTGAACGACTTTCAGCATTAGATTTGCCGTCAGCACGCTCTTTCTGGCTCTAGATGTACATACATTGCCTTGTGGACATCACTTGTAGCATCCGGAAGCATCCCGGAAGCCAAGTGATAACCTTCTTGGGCGCAGAAAAGTTTTTGAGATAAATAATCTCTAGTTCCTTTTAATTATAAAAATTAAAAAAAAAGAATTATTGGTATTCGCGCAGGAATACATATCAGGATCAAAAAATTAAAATATTTTACATACCTAATTTTCAGAATATTAGGTGTTAAAGTTTATAAGTCATTCGTACATGCTCATAAACATTGTTTCAAAACTGTTCTGCAACTCCAACTTTAGCAAAACTGTTCTGCAACTCCAACTTTAGCAAAACTGTAAACCGCGCTTCATCTATTCGAATGATTAGTAATTTTATATTCACTAACATTCAAGTTAATTCTATTTGCTGACAATTTTATCCATTTTCTTATCTTGTTTATGCTTTTGGTATAATCGTATATTTTTGTACCATCCTACAGATTTTTGTTGATCACAGAAACGATTGCCGTCAGAAATAATTTGTTTGCAAAAAAATCTTACAGGACACACATCTTGATCTACAATATTCTGTGCCAACCATTTACTAACTGTAGATTTTTGAACATTACCATAAGTTTTTGAAAAGACAGAATTGTACTCGATGCGGTTTCCGCCATCTTTTCTTCTTTAAGAAAATAATCTTAACATCTGACTGCGTCAGTTCTTGGCTTAGCACTTGCATCATTTGATTTTTTAAATTTGATATTTGTAAACGGGCCAATGCTACAGTTAAATTCATTCTAATACTTTCCTATTAACATTGTTGAAATCACATTCCAAAGCGTTTTAATAACCGTTTTTTTAAATAATCTTTGCCTTCACATATTGTATGGCCAATTATTCGTAATATTTTTCAAATTTAAATAATATCTTTAGATGTACTCTCATTGTGACATTGCTACCCCCCACATGGGCGCTTGAGAGCTGGTATTTGCGGTGCTGCACTGACCAACAAAGATCGTCCAGAAATATAGAGTTTGAAAAAAAGGTGCCATTCCGAGTTAAACACTAAACACGGACCAGGATCTAGTGTTTGCGATAGATTACACAACACTCCATGCGTGCGAAGTACCCGCCGGTGCGGTGATTCTCTATTAAGATTCGTACTCAATTTTATTCGATTTTCTATTTGCAGAGATATCGTTTTTGCGTTAAAAACAAAAGTTATGAGTTTTTATCACTTATTGGAAAAGCTTGTAACTTTTATTTAGAACGAAACTGAATTTTTTTGCAGTAACAATGATGTCATTGGTCAATTTAAATAATATTCATTAACATCGCTAGCTTATTTTTCTGGAGTGCATGAATCAACATAGTTTTATTTTCTTTGTTACCATAGTTTCTGAAAGGTTTTTTTTTTTAATTTTTTTTACTTTCTGTGAACATGTGATTGTTCAATTAGGTAGTTAATTGAAATCATTTACAGATTTTAAAATCTTATCTAAAATTTATAGTTAAACAAAACAAGGTCACTTACAGTTTTTTTCAAAATCTTCTAGTTGTGTATATTGATTAGACGTATTCGTGGAACATGCGATACCTAAAGTTTTAATATCTTTAATAACGTTTTTATTTGCGCATGCGCTGTGTATTTATTTTGGTGTGTGGTATTGATATCTTAGCACTTAGCTTAGATCATTATAATTGGTATCCACAACATCCATTTGTTACGGACGAAATTTTCTGTACGTACGCCTATGTATTTTGACTTGAAATTAGATTTGGGTTTCGGACGCCCTCTACCGATCGTTTTCTCGTGGTTGTCATTTGACAGAAAATCGTCATACGGTGAATTGCATAAAATGGTCTGTGCGGGTTGAATATTACTTATATCCGATACCATCCGGAAAAGTGGAAATTCAATTATAATTAGATTAATTATATAGAATATTTGAAACGTTACAGGGTAAGCTATTGCAGTCGTTTATTAAAATTCGTTCGTAATTCTTTCTTCATTTTAACAGCCATTTTCTTTCCTCCACGTCGAACATTTCACGTTCTCGATAAGAGGATATTGGAAAATACTTCTAATTAAGTAATCACGTTACCGTACACGTGCGCTGTCGAAAGGCGGTTTCCACGCCACGAAAATGCGGTCTTGCTAATCCTTCCCGGGGCAAATATTTCTACACGTGGATGACACGACGGGGTTATCAGCCACCTGTTAGACGTCACTACGTACCTGCGTTGTTACACAGTAGTACTGTTGAATACATAGGGCCGACGTTAATTATCTTATCAGCCACCTGTTTGGTTTCGCTATATACAGTAGTCGAGGCACGGTTTTTTTTTATATATATATTTCATGAATTATTAATACGAATTGTTTTAGCCTAATTATCCTTTGTGAGTGGATGTGTGACACGATTCGTGTTTAATGTTTATTACAGGCCACTACAGGGGAAAAAACGTTTTTCTTCGGGCTAGTGGATGCTGAAATTTGGGTGAGTTATTTGAATTTATCTTATGTATATCGTTGTCACGAAAAATTACTCACAAACTTTTGTACTCAAATTTAACGTTCGTGAATGCATATAATGTGTAGCTACCAATAAGGTAATTACGATCATTGAATTTACTGTCTCGCGTACTGTGTGTAGGTGAAGGACATCGACTTCGAATTATTGTAATTGTGTGTGGTGCGTTGCCGATACTGTAGGCATCTACGTATTAAATCTTTTCTATAATTCTATAAATTTACTTATTACGAAATCAAAGGTTAATACCGTTGTTAATGATTATTGTGAACTTTTCTAGTCTTTAGTATCTCCGAAGTCGATGTATAGCGATTTTTGATTATTATAAATAGAACTGTGATAGATGTTAATGATAAACTGAAAGCGATTAAATTTGTTAATTCTTTTTCTTGTGGTTATTGTTCCCTACGAACTAATTTGGTCTACTCGAACAGCTGAGTAGAGGGATTACGAATCTTCTAATGTGTTACAAGTTCTGAACCATTCTGTTGTGAGCGAACGGAAGTATTACTTTGGATCAGCTCTGGCGCCCTGAAACATCTTTTATATATTTATTGTGGACCTCCCCATCTCCGACTATTGCGACTTTGGCCGTGCAAGGTTCTTAAAACCGAAAAGCTTGTAACACATTTTTACAGAAAATAACACAATGAAATCGTTTACGGTCGCAATCTTTAAGATTAAAATGTTCAAAGTAATAATTAAATTTAATGCGTATGCGCAAACATAGCAACGTGATTGGCCGTGGTAGAACTGTAGTAAGCGTGCATGGTAAAATTTAAAAGCTAGCATGCTTTTATACTACCACTACCACCATACCATACCACTTATTCTATCTGAATGCTATAATTGCAGCTTAGGTACATAGGTTTTTTGCACTACCTTTACAACTGCACTAATGATATATGAATGAAGCTTTAGTTACTTACTAAGTCCACTGTAAATAGGTCTTGATTTAACTGCTCTTAGTTTCTTTTTATTCGCTTTTTTTGTAGGTTCCATTATTTTAATAAATAAAAAAAAATTCTACTGTCATCTTTTATTAAACTTTATGGTATTGCGTTGGAAAAATCCTTTTATTGTTCCTAACTGTCACAAAATTATAATTTTTTGTTATGGTAAACCGTCTTTGACAGTTTTTGCGCACTCAACGTAAACGTCAAATTATTTTTGAGAGATTTTGAGACTCTCTGTTTTAGCATTAAAATGTAGTATTCATCTCGTTCCTGTCTTAATTGGACGCTTTTTTTTTTCGAGAACTTGATAAACCCTCGTCTCACTCGGGTTTAAAAATGTCCTCTTGGGAAAAAGTGTCCAATTTACACAGGAACTCGTTAATTAAACTACTATTTCTGACTAACACTTTGACAAATCAACGTCACTTTGACAAAAACGCGACAATAATGGAAAATACCTTTTACTTGGATACATAAACAGATGGTATCCAAGGAGTGAAATAACGATTTACCGCGTAGGATACTTTCCGCCTATGTACACTTGTCATGTATATCTAAATACAGGACGCGTTTATTCATTAATTTGAATATCAATACTTCAATTGGAACATTCTTGAATGTTAATCGAGGGTATGTTTATATATTGTTTAAAGTCATTTTCTTTCTTGTTCGTAACAGAATTTACGTTATTATAACTATATCAATTGCATTTTTGTTAATGGTAATATTACTAGAATTTTTAACGGTTCCGCCGTAGAAAATCCGCGTGGACTTTGTGTTAGAGAATCTCCAACATACTCTTCTGCAACGGTGTTGGATTTTCACCCTCCGTGTCTTTTCAAAGAAAGGACGTTCGACCCGTTATTAGTCAAAAGAGTAGTGAAGGTTTTTTTAAAGCTGTGATCCACATTTAAACATTTTGCTATTTTCATCAATATAGCGGATAAAATATGGTTTCCTATTATTTGCCGTACACATTTACCATAACGCAAAAAGAATTTACTTTCTTTGGTATTAGTCGGGCGCAACTTCATATAAGTATTTTTCAAAACCAGTTACCACAAATGATCAGGGTATTTTTTTGGATTGCAGAATCTTGACAATCCCTACGTCAGGTTTAAATTCAACGTCCTCGTAATTCAAATTATAAAATTAGTCGGTTCGGCAAGCACCGGGAACGCCCAAAACCATCGCAGAAAGCTCCCCAAGTAGCAAAAATCAGTTACAAAACGGTTGTAAAACTCTCTTGCAACTATGGTTTCAATAAGGTATTTAGTTACAGAATAGTTGCTGAGACTTTCCTGATACGTTGTCAATACCGGATTTGGTCAGTTGCAAACCAACTGCAGTAATATTATAACCGTTTTACAACGTGTCTGAAACCGTTGCAATTACTACTTTGTAACTGTTTTGCAGCGTTGCTATAACGGTTTTTTACAAATCATGTTTACCTATTCTGAATCGTTTCTGTAATGGTTTATCATCACGGTTTTGTAATTGATTTGTAACATTGTAGTTACCGTTTACAGTAACTGCTATGTAACTGTTTTGAAAACATGCTTATTACCATTATTTGAAACTACTTTATAACCGCTTTGTTAAGCAACTTATCCAAGATTTTAGTTACTAACTGCATCATAAAGATTAAAACAAAAGTAGAGATAAAAATATATTAATAAAAAGATACAGATATATAAAAAATTATAATAAATGTACATTATTAAATTTTTATAGTTTCTTATAGAACTAAATTCAAACAAAAAAGATATAATAAAAGAATTTTTACATCTGTTGCAAGTAGGTACCAGTAAACAGGTTTTTCCGGCAAATTTTCAAGAAAAGCGGATTATGTCTGTTATTTATAAATTTTGTAAATAGTAAATGCATAAATTTTGTTAAGAGAAAAATGTCTTTGTGTTAAAATACCATGGCGGATTAAGATATTCCTCACATGTTATAGTTTAATGCGTCTACGTAATTCTTAGTTAAATATTTGTATTAGGCTACAAATGCACATGTGCAATTATAATCGGTTCAATGATCATAATCTCGACTGGTTTTTTAAAGATTATAGGTGTTCGCAATGGCGATCTAATTTACACGTTCTGATCACTGTGTGTAATATTGTAATGTCCTTGCGATCAAATTCTATTTTATCCTAGAAGAAAATAAAATCAATTTAAAATTTGCTTACTTATAATTGGCAACTAATTCTTCAACGTTGATTAAATTAGAAACAGTAGTTTAAATGCACGATTAAAATTATAGTAATATAATATACCAATAATTGTACTTACGTAGTTTTGAATTAGAAACACTTTCGGTACTGTTTATTGGATAATGATAATGGACTATGTGTCTTATAAAAATCTCGTAAAATGCACTTCTTCTGTTGCTGTTTGAAAGCATAGATTAACACTGTAGTGTAGTTTTAGAAATTCACACTTGTAACCATAGTTTGAAGACTGTTACACTCGAAACCGAAATGAAGGTTTTAATGTCACTAAATTGACACTGTAGTTACATAAGGGTTTAAGAAAAACTTCCTTATAACCATAGTTGTAAAATGTTTATTTCTGTAATACATTTGAAACCTCAGTAAATTACGAAAGTTGCTGCAACGGTTTATTTACCATGGTGCTAATGTTACTAATTTGCAACTGGTTACAACGTAACCACGGTTACAAAATGTTGCTTGGGTCGTTACCTCTTCCTTGGTGAAAATGTTAGCTTTTTTAGGAATATACCCATCGTTTCTCTTGAGAAATGAGTTGACCTATAAAATAGTAGGATACATTTAGCAAAATTAAAATCTTATATAGCTACGTACGTAGCACAAAGCGTACTGTACTAACAAAAAAGGTAAAACAGCTTTATCCGTACGCAACTTTGATTTTCATTATCTCACAATTTTAGATGCAGAGAATAATTTTAGAAAAAGACTAGTTTCTTACTTCACAAAAATAATATTAGTTTTAATTGTGACATCAACAATTTAATTAACATTCGTAACAACTCAATTTCTATAATTGGTAGTGTTTACAGTTTCGTTTTGTTAGCAATTATTCTGTCAATTTAAAATTCTATAATACTATAACAATTTTTACGTTGCATTTTTGATTATGTCATTCTGTTTGTTATAGTGTTAATTTTATGTGTTATTTACTTAATAATTTTTATTTATTGACTTGTTTTGACAATATTTTATAAGCTTTTATATGATCCGTGTAAATTGCTTATATCTGTTGTTCACTGGATTTAGTTGCACAATTTTTCTTGTAAGCGCAGTCTATTTTAAATCTGTAATTATTATAATTTTTCTATTGTGTTTTTATCGTTGTGAAATATTTAAGTTCAATAATAATTTGTAGTGGCCTGAAGAAGTGTTTTCTATAATTGTTTACAAATTTTTAAGGTTCAATATCAATTTTGACATTTAGAAATAAATAACTCTACTACCACTTGACCTTAAATAGGAAATAAAAAAAGTCTTAGTCTAAGTATTTGAATATTATTATAATGATCGTACATTAAAAAATTGAATTTACTTTTGTCCAAAACCCATTAAGTTTATTGTAATTTTTTTAATCAAGAAATCGATATTTTAATATAATTTGCAATTTTAATTAACGTATTCTAATATCTTACGAATCAATCCAATTTAATTATATTAAATAGTATGTGTATAACAATTAACTTTAATATCAAATAAATTGAGTTTTCGTGTAGTTTGGTAGTAAAACATTTCTGATAAATGTCAAAAGTTGTACAATAGATTTAGTGCTTAGTATGTGTTTTAATGTTATCCATAATTGAAAAATTAGATTAAAATGGACGTTAGATCTAATTTAAATAAAAGTATCAATTACGTTTTACAACCGCTAGAGAAATATGCTTGGTTTTTTGGAAATGTATCGTTTTCAAATGCAACAGTAACGAGCAGATACATCAAACTGTGGAGTGCTTTTTTTCTTACAATATTATTACTATCAAATTTTTTTCATGTATATTTTTGTCCAAAAAAGTTAAGTACTGTAGACGAAGTCGTAAATTGCATTTTGGAATTAAGTTGTAATTTTGGAATTTGTCAATATTTTTTTATAGTTACATATTACAGAAAACGCTGTTTTAATATTGTTAACAAAATCATATTAATCGATTCTAATATTATCAAAATTACTAAAGATCAAATAGATTATGAATATTCTAGAAAAAGGTTAATATTTATTTTAATTATTTTATTCTTGTGTGTAATGTTGAGTATTCTTTTAGATATGATACTTTTAATATTAGATGAGGTTACAAACTTGAAACATCTCAAATGTACATATTATAATTTTTTAAACGATATTCTGAATGTAAATTTTAATTGTTTTTTGTTATCCATGTTACATGAAATCATAAAAAGAATGCAAATAGTTCACAATTCTATTTGTCACTTAAAAAGATATCAGGATTCTTTAGACACTTCATTATTTATAATAAAAGTATTTAATGACCTACGGTTTATAGGAAAAGAACTTAATATTATTTTTCAATTATACATTTTTTTTAAACTGTTAGACTGCAGTATTTTTATAATGGTTGGGTTGTTTTGGTTTAGTAGTAATATCGTTAATGGGCAATTATTTACATCAATATTATGCATCGACGTATTTTATTGGTTATTAATAAATATTGTCTACAGTTTAGCTGTGTTATGCCACTTTGTTGCGTTCGATACAAAGGTAAGATTTCTAATGTAATATTTATTAACTTTTCTAATTTATGGTTTGAAGCTGCATTTATTCAATTATTTTACTTATACGTTTATATGTATAGCTATGTTTTTTACAAACATTTTATGCCACAGTAAACTTTTGTACAATCAATGCTCATTTTCTGAAATTCTATATTTCAATTTATTTGGCACTGACGGAGAAAGCTACACAAAAATTTAATACCACATTTTACTTCTATACAAATATTATTGCTCATTTTTTCAAATTTAATATTGTGTGATTTTTGAGCTATAGTTCGAAAATTGTATACAGTCAAGCGGGCGTTCGCTTTGAAAACACCTCTATGTCCATGAAAAAAACATTTTATCTAGCCGTCTAAAATGTTTATCTTATTATTATAGCGTAAATAAACTTCAAAACATTTAAATAAGCATTAAGTATAAACAAGATTGGATTTACGCAATCAATTTTGACAAAAATACGGAAACTTGTAACAACTTGTTTTCAGAGCAAGTGCACCGGGGCACCGCACACAAAGCCATAAAAGTTGTTGCATGCTCCAAATCAAATTTTTAAAAGGTAGGGATAGCCCTTTTAATGTCTTATTGTTTTTGTGTACTCCGTCAATGATCCATACTCGTGCGTGACTGATAAAGTAAAACAGTCAATTTACCTATTAGTTTTATAACTTTCTATAAACCGGTTGAAAAGTTAATGTATTGACATCGTAACAAATTGTAAATTCCAAAATGCGTGAAACTAAGAAGAAATGTCGGTAGTACAATATTTGAAATATGGATTTACGCAATCTCCAATAAACCAATTATTACCTATGTGTTTAATTTGCCAAAAAGTTTTATTCAAATGAAGCCATGAAGCCTTTTAGGCTCCAAGAGCACTTGAATAAAATACATGCTGATAAAAAGAACAAAGATTGATCCTATTTTCAAAGACTTGAAAAGAAACATTTGAAACAAACAACTATATCAAATCTTTTTGCATCGTGTTTTAAACAAGAAGATGATGGACTTTGTGCTTCATATAATATTTCATTATTCGTAAAAGCGGGAATATCTGATACAATTGGTGAGGAATTAATTATGTCGGTAGCCAAAGAGGTATTCGAAACTGTTCTTCATCATAAGACACCATCAGATAACATTTAAAAAATTCTTTTAAGTAATAATACAGTACAAAGA
Source organism: Aquatica leii (assembly GCA_035610365.1). NCBI lineage: Eukaryota > Metazoa > Arthropoda > Insecta > Coleoptera > Lampyridae > Aquatica > Aquatica leii. The sequence continues at coordinate 170,493,927 of CM069433.1, forward strand.
GGAATAGATGAAATGGATAAAGACGTTGTACTATCATTATGTAATTATTTGAAAACTTTCAAATTTTCCATTCAACTCGGTGATTCAATTTTACCGAATACGTCAACCATCGCATTGATATTGTTGCGAATTTATTTATTAAAAAACAGATTTATTTAAACGACTAAAAATACGTTTACTTATTCTAGAAATATGTACACTTTTAAATTAACCGAACTAATTAAATCTAATAATATTTAATGAAAACACTTTCACTAATTTATGTATAACCGTTGTATAACACTATCACTTAAGATAAGATAACGTCCTCGGATAGCTTCACACTTGTTTACACTAAAAATCACGTACATGATTATTCTCGGTATATTTATCTAGACAAACGCGTGCTAACGACTTATTTATTTCCACTTTAATAATCTTCTTAACACTGCTGTATCCGCATTCCAGCAATAACTCACTTACGATTTGTCTCGTCGCTATATATACACATACGGAAATCCTTCTCGAGCGTTCCCTATTTTTCGGTACATCTTCTAGAAGGTTCTTGCATTTGCAAATAATTTCTAGAACTTTTCAATATTTATGTTTCTTAGAAAATCTGTTTTTTTTTTATTATAATATTTTTACTAATTTTTAATTTGTGATTATAATAGGCAGACTTAAAATTGATATAATTAACTATTGTGTAAAAAGGGGCGTTGAAATTTTTTTCCTTGTAAAGCGGACGTACATAAAAAGTTAGGAACCTATGAAACAAACAAATGCGATTTTACTAAAAGCAACTAAAAAATTTAAAAAACATTTGCCACCTCCAAGTAATTTGACCTCTATCTATCTTAAAAGCTCCCGCGCACTGGGCGTCAACGGTCAAAAACGGTACTCGCCACGGCAACCGGAATTTTTTTTGTACTCCTATGACTGTATTGATGTTTACATTTGTTATTGATTTTGCCTGGTCGTTAGTCATAAATTGTTGCAATTCGTATTTTAACAAAATGCTTACTACTGCACTGTAAGTAAAAGGAACAATAAACACTATACCGTTAAATATATTTGTTTCACAATAACCCAGGAACTACAATAAATTAAATACTTGTCGTACACATGTTTTGACAGCTATGCTGTCATCATCAGCAAACTGAGAATAATAAACTATAATTAAGATTAAAACTAATTTATACTAAAATTATGTGTTGTTTCGTTACTTTTTGCTAATTTTCACAGTAAGTTGAACAGTTCCAAAAAAGCTACCCGTCCGTAGTCATTGTTGTTTATCAATAAACTCATATTTTTACAAATTGCCATGGATTTAGTTCTTTCGTATTGTTTATTTTCTTAATTAATTTGATGTCTTTGATTTTATGTTAACATGGTTTTTAAATAAATTTTGAAATTGAAAAGAAAAGCGACCAATGTAAGGAAGAGAAAAATATGTCTTTTAAATGTTGTCAGAAAGTGGAGTACCAGTTGAAAAGTTTTTAATATTGATAGAATTGCAAATTTTATTTTGAAATTTTTTGATCATATTTATAGTATAAATATTATTATTAGCTAAATTATAAATAATATTAACTTCATTATAGTTTAATGAAAATATTTTTTTGACATAATTAAGATAATGTAATGATTTTATTGTTTTATTTATTATATTATTAGAAATTTTGTTTTTAGATACGTGATTAACAATTAATGATCAAAGTGTTTATAAGTCTCATTAAATTTCACTTATTTTATGAGTAATTACCATAAAACGGGTAATGGGAAATACTTTATTTATTTACAAAAAAAAAGATGAAATTACAGCTGAAATATAAAATTATAGCAAATCTGTCGTCAAATTGCCGTCTGACATTTGCTAAGTGATATTGTGATATTTGACTTGAACACAATTTTCCAGTGCTTTTACATTTTGAAATGTTTAAGTTTATCTTGCGCTGTTCTTAAAACTTTTATATAAAAATTTTGATGATTATTAAAATTTTAACTCGTGTCCGAAGACGATTCAAAAAACATAATAATTTTTTTATACGTGCACGTTGCTTATTGGAATCGCAAATTAATGTTATCAGACGAGTAATGCTGTCGGTGTATTAAAGAATGAGCCGAACGTATGCTACTACATGAAAAACATCATTTATAATAATTATAATTTTAGTTAATGTTATCAATTATTTTCTCAGGTTTGTTTCTATCTACGAACAACTTATTTTAAATGAATTTTTTTAACAAATTTTAGTCGGTGCATGTGAATTAAATTAAAAAGGACACTTTTTTGTTTATTTGAAAGCTAAAGTGATGTCAGACATAATTTTCTTGATTAAATCAGTTCTGTATTAACACTTTGCAATGGGCGACGCAATAAAAAGAAGTGATCTAAACCTACAAGAGAAAATTACAATTATACAACAATATAATAAGTTGTAAAAAAACGGAATGCACATTAAATTTATTAGGTAACAATGAAGGACGTAGCAACGTAATTTTCTTTCGGTTATTCACGCTTTTGAAATTTTATACGTAAACTGCAAAGTAAACACATGTAACTTAATACTCAACCGAGCTTTCTGAGTCAATGGCCTTCAACACGATTTATATTGAAATTTAAATTTAAAATTAATCTATGCTTATAGAAAGAACCGCTGAGGTATGATGCACTTTTACGTTTTGCAGTTGCATTTAATTTTCTTTTTTTGTTTGTAACATTTACGATTGTATCTAATAAATCACATTTTTGACAAGTTGATTAGTTTTGATAAAATTGCTAAACCTCTTAACGATGTAATATAAAAAAGGTGGTAAATTTTTAAGTGTATTAGAGGGCTAATAAGGAATTGCATTTATAGATGTTGTTGATTTTTTTCTTTACTTTGCTAATTGCTTTACTAACGCCACTCTCCTATGTTAGAGCTGCCATTGCCTCTACTTTATTTTGGGTCAAGTTTGATGGTAGTTAAAGCATTTCAGACAAGTATACATTACATTTCTTCACTCCCGGCGTCAACAAATTTGAGAGACTATTTAATACAACAGTTTGGAAATTTTTGATTCATTCGACTCAAAATGTTGGTTATTGAATGTTTCATTATAACTTTTATTTTGATATTATTTGCTTGTATTGATGCTATAACGTTACCTTTCGATTTAATCAGATACACGTTGTATATATTTGCTACTTTTTAACTAATAAACCTGTATTTTTTTGAATGTCAGATTTTGTTATCATTCGGTTATTATTATCAACAATTCTGTTCCAATAGAATTCTATTAAACGGCGTGCAGTGTATAACAATACTTTCTACAAAATTTTTATTCTTTTTTTGACAATTGACAGTTGTTATATTTGTTTACTTTATTTGCGTAATTTGTAAATTTGTAACCAAGATTTATTTGATAATAAAATTAATTTAGAATTTTTGTTGCATTTAAAGAAACAACAAAATACGCAATTGTTTCACTTCATATTAATTTTAATTAATACTTTTAAAACATATTAGAATAGTTTATTTAAATAAATTTGTTACAATTACAAAACGAATTGACTTGACGTAAATAAAAGAAAACGTTATTTGCAACTATTTAAACATTTTTATACATTTAAAAAGATTAATTTATTATTTAAAATCCATTAAGTTGATTAGAGTTGTAGCAAAAAATCAATATTTTAATGCAATTTGCACTTTAATGTTTGCTGATATATGAATTTATTGAACACTATATTTACTACTAAGTGTATCTTAACGACTAACTTTAATATTTAAATAGATTATGTTGTAATAAAGTGCAGCACTTTGTATTGATAAAACCGCTTTAATAAGAAGAATTTGCAAACCAAAAGTTAATCCAGTGCGTTAACACGTACACTATAATTAAATAATCAGATGAATAATGGCTAATAAATCTAAGTTAAACATCAAATATGTGTTACGGCCGCTTGAGAAATATTCAAAATTTTTAGGAAATTTGTCTTTTTCTAATACAGCAGTAACGAGTAAATATATTAAACTATGGAATGCTTTTTTTCTAACAACGTTGTTAATAACAAATTTTTGTCATCTGTATTTTTGCTCAAAAAGGTTAAGTACGCTAAAAGACGTGCTAAATTTTATTTTGCAATGTAGTTGCAACGTGGGAATTTGTCAATATTTTTTTATAGTAACATATTACAAGAAACGCTGTTTTAAAGTGGTCGAAAAAATAACATCTATTGATAATAGTATTATCAAAACTACTAAAAACAAAATTAACTATAAATATTCTGGAAAACTGTTAAAAATTATTTTAACCGTTTTGTTTTTATCGGTTATGTTAAATATTATCTTAGATATGACAATTCTTATTTTAAATAGAGGTGTAGACGTGACAAATCTTAAATGCACATACTATATTTTTGTAAGCGATATTCTTAATGTAAATTTTGCTTGTTTTTTAATATTAATTTTATATGAAATTAGAAAAAGAATGCAAATAATTCATAATTTTATATATCACTTAAAGAATCATCGGGTTTCTTTACATATGCTATTATTTGTTATAAAATCGTTTAATCAATTACGATGTATAGGAAAAGAACTTAACATCATTCTTCAATTATATATTCTTTTTAAATTGTTAAGCTGCTGTATTTTTGGATTGATCGCAATATTTTGGATTAGTAGTAACAGTTTTAATGGACAGCACATGACATCAGCGTTATACATCAACTTGTCTTATTGGGTATTGTTAAATATTCTTCACAGTATATCTGTGTTGTATTACTTTGTTGCTTTCGACACAAAGGTAAGATTTCTAATATAATATTTATTAATTTTTTGCTTTTTTTGTACGTGACCATCGATCACTGTTTATTGAATTTTGTGCTCTATTTATAAAAAAATAGTGTTAGCTAAATGAGGACCAAAAGCTTTTTTGATTGTTACTTATTTGTAAACGCCAATTTACAGCAAGTTTATAAACTCAAAATAAAGTTACTAACTTGTAAAATGTACAGCTGCATTGTAAAATTTTTAGAAGGTAATAACGCTATTGACACTTATATCTTATTATTATGATATATGTTAAACATTGTGGTGCAACTATTATTTCGACTGACAACTATGGTTGCTACAAACTGACAAAAAAATGGCCTATATACAGTACAAAGTTCGTTTAAAATTTTTTGTTTGTCGCTATATCACAATAACACATTTGCCCATAGCTCCTGCGTTGCTCATGGTCACATCGACAACAAAAAATTCCAAATATTGTAATACTGTAATAAGTTTTCATACTCATTTTGAAAAAAAAGGTTGTAAAAGCTTAAAATAAACTATATTCTGCAAATAGTATATTGTTAAATTAGTTGTATAAACAGTCTATTGTTGTACAAGTGTTTGGGGCATGACGAGCAATTATTTGAATTTTTGCGAAAACATTTGGCTTTGGTGATACCAACATTTGTCATCTAAGAAAATTTGTGCTTAATTTTCAAGATACAGGGTCTCAAAGTTTTACTTTTATTTTTGACTTTTGTCAATTATTCCTCAATAAAACGACATAGCGATTCAACATTACCTATCGTCGGGTTTTTTAAGGCGAGAAATTACAAATTCACTTACAGTATTAATAGGAAGCGCTACAACGGCACAATAATTTTTACAACTTTAAATTATCAAAACTTTTTTCAGTTTGGTGTATTTATGTAAATAATAAAAAATATTGATTCTCCAACTTTTATTAGGTAAAAAAGGTGTACTTTGTTCAAGTCCCTAGAACTAACCGTTTTCTAGATAACCTTCATTGTAATTTCCAATGCAACAGAATTAATTGTAAAAAATTGAAAGAAAAAATTATTGGTATTCGCGCACAAATAAATAGCAGGATCAAAAAACAAATCTTTTACATACCTAATTTTCAAAATATTAGTTCTTAAAATGTAAGTCATTCGTAAATGCTCATAAAAATTGTTTAAATTGTACTTCTCCTGAAGTTAGAAAACCAGCAATAGATAAACAGCTACCAACAAAAAACCGATCAAATTATGAAAAAGGGTATATAGTATTCAATGATTGGCACAAGAAAAAAAGGTGTTGGTGTTATAGAGAATTTAATGCTAGCATATTTTGAAGAAATAAAGCAAGTGCAAAAAACTGTCTACATTATGAACAACGCATAGCATGATAAGATCATGTCTGAGTATATACAGAGATGTTGATATTTATAAATTTGTAAAGCCAAAAGGGTTACTTAAGTGGAAGTCCCATAGCTATCATACGAAGAAATCTTAAGTAACAGAATTATTCTAGACACACACGCACAGTAGGACGTTGTACGTAGTAGAACATCTTTAAAATTTTCCGCAGTTTTTACATTGGTAAATCAGCCGATGATAACAATCACAATGGCGGAGAATCATAGGAACGCAGCGGTCGTTATAAACATTTATCACGTTCCCACCTGTAAAAGTTACATTTACATCGACATTTGGATAAAAATTTTGAAGAGGTGCGTCGACTTACTCTCGATGTAAGTATTTTATGTTGTTTGTCTGTTATTTATCAAGATAAATTTGCGGTTATCATAATCTTGCCAAGAATTATTTTTGGTTATTTTTCAAATAATCTTGGTACCATGGTCTTAGTCCACAGTGGAACACACCACTCCGGTACACAATGGGACTCCCACTGTGTACTATACTACTGTTTGACTGAACATTTATAGAATTTTGATCTATTTATCCCGTAATTCTAAAGCAGAAGAAGCATCATTGACGAAATATATATCATGTTGGGCGAGGGTGGCATATAGTCTAACTTCAAAATTAGTCAAAGAGCTGGGTTTCCAACTAGCAGTTGCAAATAAGAACAAAGTTTCAGACTCATGTACAGCCTGAAAGTGGCAGGGAAGACTAGCTACGAGCTTTTCTGAAGAGTAATTAGTTATTCATCCGCCAACCGGAGGGATGCAGCTTTTCCCGCCTGACTTCCTTTAATAAGCACAATGTCTCGATGTTTCTCAAAAATTTAAAAGATTTAGTGCAAAACAATTTTGCATTAATGGATCCGTCAAGGATATTCAACCTAGGTGAAACTGAGACGACAACTGTGCAAAACCCGAAGAAAGTTGTTGCTGAAAAGAGCATTAAGCAGGTATCCTCTTGCACTAGTGCATAACGAGACACCCTAGTAACAACGTGTGCTATAATCTGTGCTATTGGAACTTTTCTTTCCCCAGCAATGATATTGCCTTGGAAATATTTCAAGCCGCATATGTTGTCAGGGACGCTTCCTAGAATTTTAAGCTAGCCACTGCGAGTGGCTGGATGTCTTCAGAGCTATTTTCACAAGTGTTGAATCATTTTATTACCCATTCACACAGATCCTATGAGAATTCATCCTTATTGATATTTGACAATCTGTAGGCTCACGTTTTAATTCAATTAGTGGAGAAAGCACGAACAGCATGTATCACCATTATGACGCAACTACCTCATTGTAGCCATAAGCTGCAGTAGCTGGATAAAGAGGTCTTCTTCTCGTTCAAAACACCGCTTGTGACGTCTTGTTGCAAAATCATCCAGGAATACTTTTAACAGTTTATGAAGTTGTTGGACAAGTAAATACAGCACTTGACGCAGCAATCACTCTAGAATATAAAGTTTCAACTTTATAAAATTATCTGTGACATATAGACCACTGCCAATCCAAATCCCTTTCCAGCTGGAGAACTAACCGCAGTCGCAAATAATGACAATGCCGAAATCAAACCCATCACACCAGCGCCAAACTCGTCTGGAACCGGTTGTGTTTTTCTCCCGATAAACTTCGTGGTTATCCAAAAACTCTTAAATGAAGAAAATCGGCTATTATGACAAGCACACCTGTAAAAAAGGATTTGAAAAAAATGAAGAAAAATAGGCGAAAAAAAAAGAAAGTGGACAAGAAATACTCATTGTTGATTCGGCCTTAGAAACCTATATAGAAGAGGAGGAAGTTGTATTCAATGAAAGAAAATATGATAACGATGATGAATTCTCTGACCTGCTAGGTTCAGGTTCTTAATTAGAGGATGCAGACGAGGAAGATTTCTTCCACACAGATCCTATTCCAACGCTTCACTCATAAGTTTTGGTGGTGTTTGAGGGCAAGAAGAACAAGCTCTTCTACGCAAGACAAGTAGTAGAACAGAAGGAAGATGAGGTAGTCGTTAACTTCTTGAAGAAGTCTAAGAACAATATATTTTTCTTGTGGTGAAGGATGAGACAACTGTTAAAATAAGAAAAGTAAGAAAAATTTTGTCACAACCAGAAATTTGTAAGAGTTACTTTTGCTTTAAACTATAACATCCAACATCTTTGAGATTTGTGTAAGTCACTAACTTATGTTGATGTTACTGAATTTAACTAATATCAGAATTGCTTTGTCATATTTGCATTTTTGTTTGAGAAACACATGCATTTCACTACTAAAACTTACTGTCCCAGTGTTGACCACCCCCATGTCCCACTGTGAACCTGCATTGGTACACAGTGGACATTTGCAGGCCCTTTTTAAAGAAGTTACCACGTCTAACAGCAAAAAAGTAGAAAGCATGTGAGTTGTTCTTTATATGTCAAATGGATCATGATATAGTAGTATATAGTTGGGAGAAATTGTTAATTTAGTATTTTTCGTCCTATTGTGTACTACTTTCCCCTACACTAACTTACTCTAAAGGTACGTAGGTGTATTGCAATTTATTCAGCTGGATTTATAGTAGATCTGTTACAATTGAATTGATTTTCTTATTTTTATTTAAGTTATTCTTACAATGGGTTACACTAGTGTTTGCGGTTGTGACGAATTAATAAAAATGTCGATAGGTGATATTCAATATTAAGAAGTAATAATAACCGCAACCCTTCCTCACACTAAAACAAATACAAATAGAGTGTTCGTAATTTCAGAATTGTATTAGATAAATTTAATTAAAAAATACAGCAAACTTTGTTCTAGTGCAGTCCCAACAAAACATTTCTTTGTCGTAATGGACTATATGTATTAAGTTCAATTGGTATAAACACGATTAGTAAAGAGTAAAAAAAATGTTTTCTTAAAATTAGAAAAACCTGAGCTCTACACTGGACACTGTCTCAAACGTTCTAGTGCAACTCAATTGATTAACCAAGGAAGTGGCTTGATAAAAATAAAACAGCATGATGGGTGGAAAAGTTCAGTTGTAGCAGTGCGTTAACTTCCAGTGATGCTTTAACAACCAATTTTCCTTAAACCTACTTATATACCCAACATTACGGATATAAATCATACCCACAATGACAATACTTATGGTACATGTACAAGCGTCATGGACAACACCAATTTCAAGCAAAATATAGTTTCACGAAGCATGTCTGGCATAACTATTAATCCAACAGACTCATGTACAGTCAACATTAAAATCTTTAATAACACTGGTCTGCATGAAATGACCTCATTTTTATTTTATTGTTTGCATTTTTTTTTAGAATTTTAACTTATAGCCGTTAAACATCCCAAAGCAGGTAATAAAATTTATACCAAAGTATATGGCAAAAGTTTTGCTATAAAATGTATATAGAAACAACAATAATATACAAATATATAAGAACAGTAAAAAAATATCAATAAACAGTTAGGAAGATTCACTGCACGACTTCGAATGATACGTTCAATGATGATGAAGAGTATTCCGCAAATTTAGTTTCTCGGCAACTTCACTTCCTCACTCAATCGGAATTAAATGATCTTGCCAGGGATTTGCAGTTACCCAAGACTAAATCTCAGCTTCTAGGATTACGACTTCAACAGTGGAATCTCTTAGAAAAGGGAATAAAAATATCTTCTTACAGGACCAGACAAGCAACCCTGAAATGTCTTTTCTCAGAGGATAAAGGTTTAGTGTTCTGCCCTAATGCGAATTTATTGATGACAGAACTACAGACGCCATGTGACCCAGACAAATAGAGACTGTTTATAGACTCATCAAAAACAAGCTTAAAAGTTGTCTTCTTGGCAAATGGGAATGACTTCCCATCAGTTCCAGTTGCAAACTCTGTTGATATGAAGGAAACGTACGAAAACATCTTCAGAATCCTTGATAAAATTAGTTATCATGATTATAAGTGGAAACTTTGCGCTGACTTAAAAGTTCTTGCTCTACTCTCGGGCCTGCAATCAGGATTCACAAAATATTGCTGCTTCCTTTGTGAATGGGATAGCCGAACCCGAGATAAACATTACATCGTACGTGACTGGCCTCTGCGAGAAAATCTTATTCCTGGTCAGAAAAATGTCGCCCACAATCCTTTGGTTTCGAAGGAAAATATTTACTTACCACCTTTTCACATCAAACTTGGATTGATCAAGCAGTTTGTGAAAGCAGTGGACAAGACAGTTGGCGCATTTCAATTTTTGAAAACTAAATTTCCTCGTCTTAGCAAAGCTAAAATCAAAGAAGGCGTTTTTGTTGGTCTCCAGATTAGACAACTCTTCCAAGATTCGACGTTTATTGAACACCTAAATCAAAAAGAAAAACGAGCTTGGCTTACATTTCAAAAGTTTGTAAGAACTTCCAGGGTAACTACAAAAGTGAAGATTATGTCGCTCACGTCGAGGAACTGCTTTTAGCGTACAAGGACATAGGATGTAACATGTCTCTTAAAGTTTACTTCCTTCACTCGCATCTGAACTTTTTCCCTGAAAATTTAGGAGCAGTCTCGGATGAACACGGGGAACGGTTCCATCAAGACATAGCTAAGCTGGAAAAGAGATTTTCAGGAAAGTGGAATGCAATCATTTTGGCGGAGTACTGCTGGTTTTCGAAACGAGAGAGCTGTACCTCAGGGTATAAAAGGAAAGCAAGCACCAAGTAACGATGAATATCTTTTTATTTATTACTGTTTATAGCTAAAATAGATCTTTTCCCCATTTAAATTAAATTCATGTCCATATATTTATTATTATAATAATTATTATAATTATTATTATCGTTAGATAAATAAATTATAATTAATTTATCGAAAAGTGGTAAAATTAGAGATTTGGGGCTCTCTCGAAAATGGTGGGTGATGGAAGAAAACGGAAGACATATTTGGATTCAGGACGTCATTTTACATAAGAATCACCCGGAATAGTGTCAGGGCTCGATAAAAAATATTTATTTGCAGACCAGTGTAATTATACAGTCAACTGCAAGTTCCAGGAAAAACGTTAATTTGTTTTTTCTACCGTTTATTAATATTACCCGTTATTACAATATTTGTCGTTTGGCAGTTCACTTGCGTTTTATTACTCTTTGCTCAGTAAGTGACATTGACGCACATATTGCCAACGGTACAAATTATTTATATAGCTCTAGTCGAAATCATAAATGTCGCTATCAAAATATGAATAATGACATTTTTATACACAATTAAATAAAGTATGTAAATACACATAAACTAATATTATTGGTAGCACTAAAAAAATAGCAAAAACAGTTGTTAATCTTCATCACTTTTAGGTAGACAGGAATCGGTGCATTTTTCTGTTCTGATGTTACCGGGTTATAATTTGTCGTGCCACTCCTGATAAACAGAGAGAACTTTTTTACCCTGTTTCTTAGAATTCAAAAGAATTTTTTTTAATATAACTTTTTCATTTACAAAAGTGTTTTGATTTTTGACACTGTAACATCTTTGTCAACACACGCAAACCGTTTATAATTTAAAATTTTGAATGTTTTCACATTGTTTTTAATGTTTTTTTTTTCAAATAAGGTTTTATAATGGCGTGGTTTACACTTAGAACTTTTTTTGAGGTATTGGAAACCATTGAAAGTCATTGTTCTGGAATGAACGCTTAGTACTTCTTTTTGCATTTCTGAAGTGCGACTTGCCAGAAACATCTATTGCAAGGCAAGATTGAGTCGCTTCTTTCAGAGAAACAATATGTATAATTTTTTCAAGTCTTTTGGAGATCGTAAGAAGTGGTAAAAATCTGACCAAAACAAAATGATTACTTTGGCCAGTTAAATAAGTAGTTCACTTTGACCTCAAACGGAATAGTTGTATCTGTGTAGTGTTTTAAAAACTACATAGTTTAATTGGTTCTTTTATTTGCTGTTATCTAATCAAACATGTACATGCTAGATTTCAGTTGTTAATGAGTAAAAGCATTAGTTGAAAACCAAATTCTACTAAGAGTAGAAAGCATCCACCACAGCTAAATCTTATACAGGCATATTCTGTTAAAAATCAAAATAGATGCCTTCATTGCTATTATCGTTTCTGCATAAAATAGTTACTTGCTTTATGTTTTTGTAAAATAAATCAGCTTTTTTCAGACGAACTTTAAGCTCTGTTACAGGTCTGATTTTTTGTAGCAGCTATTTCAGCTTCAATTTTAGTCAATCACACTTCGCAGCTGTGTTTGATCTTGGCTTTCCAAATTAATAACTAAAACTAGAGCAAACAATTGTTTCATTTCCTTTAATTTTTCAAAATTTTTTGGTTTGTAGTTTTGCAGAAAAAGTTAATTTTTTTACCATTAATTCTGGGTTTAAAAATTTCTTAAAATTTTTGTTTCGGGAATAGTGGGACTTTCTAGTAGGAAACTTTTAGTTTATTTTCTCCTTGCCTTTTTTTAAATTTTTGGTCCCGTGGATTTTCTTCTTTTATCAAGAGGTAGTGTATTACACGATAGTTTATGATTTGCCACTTTACCAGCAAACACCCTTACAAACAAAAATATCGCAATCATCTGAATGCAATAAAATACAATGTAACAATGAATCGAATATTATTTACTTAGGAAACTAAAAAATTGTTTACTTTATAATGAAATGAAACTGCAAGAATCTTCTGGCACTATAACTAAAATAATTTAAAAACAGCAAAAATCACAATATTAGCTTTTAAAAAACACCGCACGCGTTTGGATAGCTATGCTACTATCATCAGCGGTCCATTGCAAATGCAATGCAATATTATCTTTCCACTATTATAAAAATTACTACTATAATAAAATGTTCCCTAGTAGAAAAATTTGTTTCTGTAATATTACAGCAACGATTTTCAGAATTGAAAAAATGCTTCAGAATCGTTTCAATTTTGTTACAATTTCGCCAAATGTCCCTCCTTTGTAACGTTTTTACAAATCATAAACATGAATTGATTTAAAAATGTATTTCAATGATGTCCAGTTTGATTCAGAAAGTTAGTTTCGGAACACTCTTGGATCATTTGTAAAATTAAACATAGTAATACAAAAAAATGTTTCATAAAATCGTTTCTGAAACGATTTCAAACATCCCTGTAATTAAATTTTTTGAATCGTTTCTATATAAGTTTTTGTTACACCATAAATGATTTTTCAAAATCATTTCCAATTGTTTTTGAAGAATAAGAATGATCATTTGTGTGTACGTTGCACATTTAATTAAAAATTGTAAGGAAGATAATATTTTAAATCGTTTTTGTAACGATTGCAAATAATACTTTATTGCACATACCGAATCATCTTTAATACATTTCGTAAATATTCTAAAAATTGTTTTTATAATCATATCAAAGTGATTTAACTTTTGCTTTCATAAATGATACTTAAGGGTTCGGAAATTTCCACACTATTTATTCCACAGCCGTAGCATGTACTAAAACACGAATTCTTATAATTTCATGAATCATTTATTTTCGAAGAATAGTACCTACCTATATAAAACAATACACTATTATATACTTATTGATTATATTATTTTATCATATAAAACTTTACATAAAGGTGGTTTTATATATTTCCTAAAGATTACATATTTTAACTTATCATTAACAGAAATGAGTTATAAATGAATTAAAATAAAAAATAAATTATTTAATAAAATATATAAATACACAAAGCTAAGTAATTTTTTGGGCATTCGGTAGTTAAAATCGACGCAGATCACAGTTGAAGCCTGTTTTAGATCAGAACGTTTCACTCTTGTTGTTGCAGAACGGAACCATACGCTAGCTTTCAGTCATCTCCGGAAATAATTTTCGAGCGACAACTATAAAAAATTAATTTACTTTTAGAACTAAATAATACTACTAATATAAGTACTAATAATTGCAAATAATATACAGAATAATCAAAACCGTTCATATAGAAATTAACCAAGTGTTTTGTAAAATTGTTTTAAATTTCAAAATTTAATAAATCCCATTTAATGTTATTTATATGTACACAATAAGAGAGAAACAAGTAACACAACAAATAAATATTACCTGCTTTTAAAAAAATCGAACCTTAGAAACAGACTTATTTATACAATAGGAATACATTCATGGGAAAACAATGCATATTTTTATGTATAATCCCTTTCTTTGTCGGTAGAACGGATTAGATAGCTTGAAAATTTGAAAATTTTAGTATGTACGTGACAGAAAAATGAATGTACTGGCCTAAAGGTAGGTAGGTTGGATACCTCTTGAACAAATCCTACAACATTTTTTAAATGTATTAGACATAAAGACATAAAATTAAAATAAAATAATTTGCACTGGAAAATTGAGCTTCGAACAAAAGCCATTTGCGTATGACAAATGAGAAGTTTGATAGATTACCTAATTTAATAAATTAGAAGCAATACTTTTTTTACATTGTACAGCGATGCAGTTGCGAAACTAACGGCCCTGTAAATCCCCCAATCTAGGGGTCCCGAACCGTAAAAGGTCCCCAGAACTCCAACGATATGGTGTGAATGTTAAGATAGTCGTCGATGTAAAATTGTTTAAAAAACAAAATAAAGATGCTTAGTCATGAAGTGGAATGTCTGAATACAATAAATGAGAATAACACATTATTTTTTTAATACTCCGCCTAAGGATAATTAAAATAATGCTGATTTTTTTCCTAATACTGTTAATAAAATATATTACATAGCTGAAAATATTGAAAATTTGTTTCTCTAAAGTTTCTAAATAAGATTGATAAAGTACAATCCTATTCAAATAAACTAAATTGATGAAAAATAAAACAGTATGTATGTATAGTTTTTTCAAAAAAATTATAATTTTTCGATTTCAATTCATCAATTTTTAATTTAAATAAGAATGAAAATGAAAAATTACTAAGAGTCTTAATACCCAAATTGCAAAATTATGAATTAATAAAATTGAAAGGTCAAAATAAACACTTGAGGTTTAATATTTCACTGCAACATATTTGATAAAAAAAAGGTTTATATTAGATAAAGATAAAGCTTGGTCTTTTCCAATACTGTATTTTTTTTCTTCACAATTGTTACTTTTGCCTTAATGTGCAAACATCGTCAGAAGAAATATTACATTAAAATGTCAATTGAGACAAGATGACGTAAAATAATTGAATTAAACAAGCATGATGTAAAATCAACAATAAAATTTTTCAGATCTACAAACAAATAAAATTACAGTCACCTTTAAAATTAAGTTTTTCAGATCTACCAAATTTATATAACAATTTTTCTCAAACTAAAGTTTCAATATCCGAAATGGAAAAGATTGGAGTCTATAAACTCGTCAGTTCTTGTAAAATGCTCTATATGAGTCAAACTAAGAAGTCTTAAAAAACCAGATTAAAAAAATCAATAATTCTACAGGATACAATCAAAATTAAATAAAATCCACTTTTGCTCAACACTTATTAAAAAATAACCATACATTCAATCTAAACAACTTTTTCCAAATCCAAATTTAATAATTTTAAACGAACTAGAAACGTGTTTTATAATGCAAACTAATGAAAACGAATTAATCAATGATCAAAAGAAATTCCCATTAAAACTTAATTATAAATCTTTAAAATAATTCAATTTCATTGTTTCAATGTTTTTGCACATTAAGGCAAAAGAAACAATTGCCAAGAAAATTAAAAATAAATTATTGCGAAATACAAAGCTATCTTTATCTAATATTATATTACACTCAATGTTAAAAACATGGATCGATTCATCTTTATAATATTTGTACTTATTAAAAACGATTAATTAGTACCTCAGTAGCAAAAATGTAAAAATTCATAAATTATATGAATTCCAATAAAAATACTAAACTTACCATTGACATTATTAAAAACTTAAGAACACTACACTGCAACAAATGAGTTTTTCTTGATTCTTGTACAGAGATTAAATTTCATTTACTGTCGACAAACTGTAACCTATTTAAACCTTTTAAAAGCAGGTATACTCTATTGAAAATATTTTTCTTAGAATTGTCAAACAAAACTGTTTAAAAATTCTGTGCACGACAAAATAATATATCAAAAACGTTTCTACGAATCATTTTTTTGATCATCTAATATGATGATTTTGTATCAACCTACATTGTTACCAGAATGATACTGAATATAATTCAACAATTTATGTTAAAATGATGTTTTAAAACGATGTTATATTATAAGAAATTCGTTTTACCAAATAATGCTTTATTAACTTTTAGAATTGATCATGAAAACGTTTCGTCTGCAATACATAAACAATTTTAACTAACTATTTTTTGAATCACTTATTAGTTATTATGGAATTGATTTGGATATACTACAAAACTGTTTTCATGTATAATACCATTGCATTAAAGTTGTGACAAATTAAAATGATTTGAAATCATTTTGTTCTACTAGGGATTGTTTCTCTGAATTTTGATGAGGGTTCTGACAGATCAACATTAGCATACTTATTATTTATACGCTGTCGTCTACAAAATTAATTAATTAACCTTTAAAATGAAAAATAATATGATCGTACTTTTCTATCGTGGCCTTTGAAATAAATGTAGCATATTAGATCCATTAGGATAATTAACTCTATTTTGCATTTTTTAAACTTAAATGTTTGTTGTAAAAATGCAATTTATTTATTACTTTTTCAATTCGTAAAGCTTCATTTCTAATAATAACATCCATTAATTACAAATTATCTTTAAACATTTAGAAATTCACCTTATTTGCTTTGTAAGTCATATTCACATGTTATACTGTTGCAGCTTCTAAGCAAATAGCTTCGCATACCAACATGTTACTTATCGGAAGAACTTAAAAACATTGCTAACGATTCAGGCTTTTGCATAAATAGATTTATTTTATTTAGTGGCTGTAAGAGCAAAATGCAAATAATGATATTTTTTGAACTGATCCAGCTTAGTAACAATTATAATAAGTATATGTATATATATATAAAGTATAATAATGGTCTTAAGTTAGGTACTAAACGATTGCAGTCAGAAATAATTTGATTGCAAAAAAATCTTACAAGACACATCTTGATCTACAATATTCTGTGCCAACCATTTACTAACTGAAGACTTTGAGCATTACCATTTGACTGCTTCACTTCCTTGTCAAGCGAGCTCCATTATACTGTGCAACTGTTTACGCTTGGCATTTGCATCATTTGATTTTTTAAATTTAATATTTGTAAACGGGTCAATCTTACAGTTAAATTCATTGTAATACTTTTCTATTAACATTTTTGGAATCACATTCCAAAGTATTTTAATAACCGTTTTATTTAATTTTCTTTACCTTTTTTCGTTCGCTTATTTTGCGTTGATGGTAATAATTTCGTTCCCACAGAGTTTTTCAAATTGCCTATAAATTTATTGTTTGCTGGAAATAGTATCTTTAGGTGTACTTTTGTGAATCGCAACTGTAATATCATTTAACAATATTTTGCCAAAACGTGTATAACTCAATGTGACATTGCTACCCCCCATATGGGCGCACGAAAGCTGGTATTTGAGGCACTGCACTGACCAGCAAAGATCGTCCAGAAATAAATACTTAGGAAGAATGGTGTCGTTCCGAGTTAATCACTATACAGGGACCAGGATCTAGTGTTTGCAATAGATTACACGGCACTCCAAGTTTTCTATTCGCAGCGATAGCGTTTTCGCGTTAAAAACAAAAGTTACGAGTTTTTATCACTGATTGGAAAAGCTTGTAACTTTTTTATCGGTTATTTAGGAAGAAACTGTATTTTTTTTTGCAGTAATAGTGATGTCATTTTTCAATTTAAATAATATTTATTTACATCATTAGCTTATTTTTCTGGATTGCATTAATTAACATAGTTTTATTTTCTTTGTAACCATAGTTTCTTTTTTTAAATTTATTTTTATTTACTTTCCGTGAACATGTGATTGTTAAATTAGGTAGTCAATTGAAATTACAGATTACAAAATCGTATCTAAAATTGGTAGTTAAAGAAAGACAAGATCACAAGCACAGTTTTTTTCCAATTCTTCTAGTTGCGTATTGATTTAAACGTGTTCGTGGAATCTATACGTATACCTAAAACTTTAATAGTTTTAATAATGTTTTTATCTAATATTTTATAAAATCTTTATGGTATTGCGTTGAAAAAATGCTTTTTCTCATTACCACCTTGGTAAATCAACGTTACTTTGACAAAAACACGACAGTAATGTAAAGTAAAATCTTTAATTGGATACATAAACAGATGGTATCCAAAGAGTGAAAAAACGATTTACCGATATACCTAAATAGAGGACGTATTTGTTTATTAATATTGATACTACAATTGGAAGATTCTTGAATGTTAATTGAGGGTATGTTTACAAACTGTTTAGCATTATTTTCTTTTTTGTTCGTAACAGAAATAACGTTATTAACTATATCAACTGCATTTTCGTTAGTGGTACTATTACTAGAATTTTTAATGGTTTCCCCGTAGGAAATCCTGTTAGCCGCGTCGACTTTATGTGTTAAAGTAACTCCAACGTACCCCTCTGCAACGGTGTTGGATTTCCACTCTCCGTGTCTTTTCAAAAAAGTACGTCCGACCCGCTGTTAGCCAAAAGTGTAGGGGAGATTCTCCTAAAGCGGTTTCATTTTTTTTTGTTAATATAGTCATATTTATAGTCGTTTAACCGATTTTTTACTTTCTGTTTAGTTTGACCAATATAACACACTTGACAGCCCATACAATCCAGTTTATACACCAAATTGTGTTTATCTGTTATTTTAGTTTTGTGTTTCGTTCTACTGTAAACCATGTTTTAAATAGTGGTAAAATTATACATTGTAATTTTAATCTTATCTGTTTTTAAAATTGGGATGATTCTTTTAGTTAGGTTCTAAACATTTATAATTTTGGTGTACTGTTACGGTAAGAATTATGGGTAACTAAATTTAAATGGAGCGATGGCCGCAGTAGCTCGGTTCTTGTAGACAAAATGGGGTGGGTTAGAAATTGTGAGGGGAATATTTAAATCAAAGATGTCGTGGTAGATAAAATTAGTCAAATAGTGATTAGAAATTGTTAGAAATGGGCGCCACACAATTAGTTTAGTTACGGTCCTGTTAAGTAAATTGTAAAACTTTAACAGGGCTCTAGTAGTAGCAAAGGGTTGCTGAAAGAAAACGGGGAAGGTTAAGCAATAAATAGCAATCAGTAAATTTGATGTAAATATACTAAATTTAGAATAAATGGAAATTTACAAAATAATCACTAAAATATTCAATTTTGAATTATGCAAACAAAATATGCGTGAAGTTGAGTAAAACAAACGATAATGGATTTTAAATATTACAAAAATACAGGATCTAAATTACCTTGTGTTAAAACAAAAGTTGTAAAACTAATTTAATTACGTTAGGTTAGCGAAACGAACAAAAAGGAAATTTTAATTTGGGACAGCGATCGGGATTTGACAAGACAATAATTACAAATTTGAAATACAAAAAAAAAATTACCTTTATCACTTTGCTGATGAAACTCCGTGCAAGGTATTTCCAGTCGAAGTTTCTTTAAATAAAATATTTAAAACAAACAATTGGCCGTCGGCAAATAACAGCCGAGAATTAGAGCTAGGTTCAAGTTTACTATCTCGTAGATCAGGGGATGGGCAACCAAATTTATGTAGGTTAATAGGTCAGTTTCAATTACGTTATAAGTCAACAAAATTCAAAGTAAATCAGATAACAACTTCTTATAGAAACAAAAAGAAATTAAATTAAGTAAATTAAGCTAAAGTTTAAATAACAAAAGTGAATTTTAAATAGCAAAAAAAAATTGTAAAATTTTAAAGTATAAAGAAAAGTTTTTGAATTTTTAAAGTTGACTAAGCAAGTAGGATTTTGAATAAAAGTTCAATGTAGAAAATCAAATCTTTGAGATTTGCACAAATATGAATTAATTCACAATAAAACAAAGGTTAACGGTTGGTTTTCCACTTAGTCAATTGTTGCAATCGAAGTTGACTTCTCAGCGTAGCGTTAGTAGAGTTTACAGATGAACGGAGTATTTTGGTAGTTGAAGGAACTCTCACACGTGGGGGAAACAATCCGTTGGAGAAGACGTTCATAGAAATTGGAACAATTTCGTCGGAAGAAAACCCGCTATAAAGAGGAAGGGAGAGAAGCGAAGTAAGATTAACTAAATAAAGCAAAAGCTAAGTATTTTACCTGGGTATAATAATCCAGCGTTAAGAAAACTAAGTACACTTTTAAAATTTAAAGTAACTTATAGCCGTAAATATACGATTTTTTAGTAATTTTAGGAAAGAAACAGGTTCCGTAGATATACTAAAAGTTAGGAAGGTTTCAACGTAATATCCGGTAAAATCACCGTGTTTAAGTAAACGTTAGTACTTCCAACCCAGTAAACACAAAATTGATAATGTTTAGTAACAGTTTCAAAACAAAAAATTTATGATTCACTCTTGTTTCAAACATAAAAGAAACCTAACTGCAATAAAATAGCTATAAGTCCATCGCTGTTTCACTTATTTGAATCAGTATAGTTTCGGTATTTTAAATTCAAATCTGTTGCAAACTAAATGTTGCATTCGGTTTACGTTTTAAAAGCTTCGTTCTTGAACTGATACTAAATGATCGATACATGTATGATTTTTTTGTTTCAATAATCAACTAAAACAATTCTTTCAATAATATAATAATACATTTTCGAATGCACGTTTCAAAATTTATTGCACAATAAATATTTTTAAATACATTATCACATTGAGTTTTTTACATATTGCAAATTTCTTTGATGTGGTCTTTTCACGGAAGCCTCGAAAACTGCATCAGTTACTGTTGGGTAGCAACTTTTAACCGCATCTGTAACATAGAAATAAATATTTCATTTATATACATACATAATCATAGAGTTACACAAAATTAATTACATTTTTTAAATAAAAAACAACACAAACTTAATATAAATATCACTTTAGCAATCATTAGAAAGTTATAAAAACACTGTGAATACCTTTAGCTGTACATAATCGTAATGAAAACTTGAAGAATTGAACTGTAATTATAACCTTAACGCAATAATGTGTGTTAATTTACATTTTTTTTATACAAATTAAAACATGATACATAAAGAACAGAAATGATAATAATATCGATTACATTTATGGATTATAATAAAATGTTTCGATTTACCGTTTATTGTTCCATTTCGTAATTGTACACACAGCATCACTTATCAAACTGCAACCGAACAAGTGAAAAGATATTAATTTGCAGCGCAAGCGTTGACGACAGTAATCAAAAATATAGCAACGACTAATGCTGACTAATTACAAAGTATTCGTTTTTCCTAGAACGATTCTACTGTTTTGAAAATAATTCAATCTTATTTAATCGATCTTCAAGCAATTCTAGTTATTCAAAAAATATTCGGATTTAACAAATCAGTTTTTAACCGGTTGCTGATTATGGGAAAAAAATTGCAAGTACTGAAACGGTTCAAAACTGATTGTGAAAAATCGGAACTCTTTCAATTTATTCACTGTCAGTTACATGTAAATGATATAAAAATGGAACTAACACGAAACAACGTATTGAAACAATTGTTTTAATTTTGTGACTGTAACAGTTTCAATCCGTGTTTACTGGGAAGGTACAGTAAATTTTTGAAGTGATCTCAACAAGAGTTTGTCAGGAACTGATTTAAGAAGGAAACGAAATACCTAAGGTCATAATGACCTCAGAAGATAACAACATAAATTCGTCAGCAAACTGGTGAGAACGCTCGAGTAACTGATAGTTTAAACAAGAATCTTGATAAGGACTTACAGAAAAGCAGAATTTAACCACGTATTAAGCAAAGATAATACGCTCTTAATTAATGATAAATTACAAATTATCAACTTTAAAATGTAACGAAATAAAGCCTGAGATTAGCAACAACAGCAAATTCCCACACGTATAACTTAAATGAATCAAACAGTACCGGATTTAGGAAAATTTGCTCAAGGCGTAACAGTACATAATGTTAGTGTTAGAACTAGTAGCACAAAAAAGGTAAAACAGCTTTATCCGTACATCATATTAACACGGCACACAACTTTGATTTTCATAAACTCACAATTTTGGATGTGGAGAATAATTTTAGAAAAAGACTGGTTTCTGAGTGATATTCATCAACATTCACAATAATAATATTAATTTTAATAGTGACACCAACAATTTAAGTAAGTTTGATAACAATTTTTACCTTGAATTTTTGATTATACATGTCAATCTGTTTGTTATAGTGTTAATTGTATATGTTATTTACTTAATAATTTTAATTTATTGACTTGTTTTGACAATATTTTATAAGTTTTTATAAGATCCATGTAAATTGCTAATGTCTGTTGTTCACCGCATTCAGCTGCTCAATTTTTCTTGTTAGTTCAAAGCCTTTTTTACATATGTAATTATTATAACTTTTGTATTGTCTTGTTATCATTGTGGAATACTTAGGTTCAACAAATTGTAGTGGCCTGAAGAAGTGTACACCCAGTACACAAAACGTCGTCCATAAAGGAAACCTCAGTTATTTTTATGCCCCTCCTTCATTCCAACAATTTAAATATTATTGTAATGATCGTACATTAAAAAATTGAATTTACTTTTGCCCAAAACCCATTAAGTTTATTGTAATTATTTTAATATAATTTGCAGTTTTAACGTATTCTAATATCGTATAAATCAATCAAACGTAATTATATTAAATTCTATGCGTATAACAATTAACTTTAATATCAAATAAATTAAGTTTTAGTGAAGTTTGGTACCAAAACATTTGTGATAAATGTCAAAAGTTGTACAATTTGTTTGGTGCTTAGTATGTGTTTTAAAGTTACGCATAATTGAATAATTAGATTAAAATGGACGTAAGATCTAATTTAAATACAAACATCAATTACGTTTTACAACCGCTAGAGAAATATGCTTGGTTTTTCGGAAATGTATCGTTTTCAAATGCAACAATAACGAGTAGATACATCAAACTGTGGAGTGTTTTCTTTCTTACAATATTATTACTATCAAATTTTCTTCATGTATATTTTTGCCCAAAAAACTTAAATACTGTAGACGAAGTCGTAAATTGCATTTTGGAATTTGGTTGTAACATTGGAATTTGTCAATATCTTTTTATAGTTACTTATTACAGAAAACGCTGTTTTAATATTGTTAACAAAATCATTTTAATAGATTCTAATATTATTAAAATTACTAAAGATAAAATTGATTATGAATATTCTAGAAAAAGGTTATTATTTATTTTAATTAGCTTATTCTTGTGTGTAATGATAAGTATTCTTTTAGATATGATACTTTTAATATTAGATGAGGTGACAAACTTGAAACATCTCAAATGTACATATTATAATTTTTTAAACGATATTCTTAATGTAAGCTTTAATTGTTTTTTGTTATCCATGTTACATGAAATTATAAAAAGAATGCAAATAGTTCATAATTTTATTTATCATTTAAAAAATTATCAGGTTTCTTTAGACACTTTATTATTTATAATAAAAGTATTTAATGAACTACGGTTTATAGGAAAAGAACTTAAT
Organism: Aquatica leii; assembly: GCA_035610365.1. Lineage (NCBI taxonomy): Eukaryota > Metazoa > Arthropoda > Insecta > Coleoptera > Lampyridae > Aquatica > Aquatica leii. The sequence goes on from CM069433.1 coordinate 170,517,739, forward strand.
ATTATTTTTCAATTGTATATTATTTTTAAACTGTTAGGCTGCAGTATTTTTACAATGATTGGGTTGTTTTGGTTTAGTAGTAATAGCTTGAATGGGCAATTAGTTACCTCATTATTATGCATCGACGTATCTTATTGGTTATTGATAAATATTATTATCAGTATTGCTATGTTATGCCACTTTGTTGCGTTTGACACAAAGGTAAGATTTCTAATGTAATATTTATTATTTTTTTTTTAATTTATGATTTAAAGCTGCATTTATTCAATTATTTTACTTATACGTTTATATTTATTGCTGTTTTTTCACAAACATTTATGCCACATTAAACCTCTGTACAATCAATACTCATTTTCTGAAGTTCTATATTTCAATTTATTTGGCACTGACTGAGAAAGCTACAGAAAAATTTAATACCACATTTTACTTCTATACAAATATTATTGCTCATATTCTCAAATTTAATATTGCTTGATTTTTGAGCTATAGTCCGAAAATTGTAGTTATGTTTGAATGTAATGTTATTTTTTTATGTTTGGCCACAGTATAAAGGCTTACAGTAGTTTCACATGCTGTCGGAACCTTTGAAGTTTGCAGTAACAAAAACTTTTCTTCTAGTACAACTGCGCTGGATCCAAGCGTATTCTAAAATTACCGCGCTTTTAAATTTTTTAAATAATATAACAAAAATTAATATTTTTATTAATTTACATAATTTGATACACACTAATGAGATACATAATGCATTCTAAACTGTTTTTAAATCTTTCAAAAATAATTTAAAAAATACAATCAAATATCTTATTACATTTTGAGGTTATGAACCAAGAATAATTTATAAGCTATAGACCTTGTAATAAGTGTTCAGACTCGCGTCATCGATATTTATGACGTCATCTAGTAGCGTTGAAAACACACGGTTTGGGGAGATAGAAACATAAACCAATTTTTTAGCATGACCAAAGATATGTGTGGTTTTGCTATATCGAGTATCGAATAATGCACTAAATTGCTTTTATGATATTTTTTAAATCATCTCTAATAACTACCATGATCTAGAAAAATATAAAATAATGAATTTGTTCTCTTGTGAATTTACTTCAACAGTTTCTATAGTTTCCATTCAAGGATTATTGTCATTTCTTGATAATGCTTCATCAACAGTTGTCCGTGTATTATCCATATAACATATGAAAGTAAAATAACTATTGAACTTGTTTAGGTTTTCATAGAGGTGTTATTTTTGCTAGTAGGGCATTTTTCTTTTGATGTTTTTGGCGAGTCCAAAATTAGCACTTTTGTTTCTAAGATATACTGAAGTATTAACTGTTTTTGCTTTTGTGAAGGTTAACACCATAAACAAACATTTAGTTTTTTCTGCGATAGTCTTGTTTAGGCCTTTGAAAAAACCTTTTGAACTGGTGTCGTTTTCTAAATACTATTACTATTAAAACCAACTACAATATTGAGTATTTCAAATATGGATTTACGCAATCTCCAAGTTGTTACTTATTTGTTTAATTTGCTATAAGGTTTTTTCAAATGAAGCCACGAAGCCTTCTATGCTTCAAAAGCATTTGAATAAAATACATGCTGATAAAAAGAACAAAGATTTGTCCTGCTTTCAAGGATTTGAAAGGAAAGATTTAAAACAAGCAAACATATCAAACCTTTTTGCATCGTGTTCTAAACAACTTCGTGCTTCATACTAACATTAGAATGTCTTCCGGGTTTGGACCGTGTCATAGTTGCAACCGAAGCTGCCAACGTTTCGCCCACTTTCGTAAGGGGCTTCATCAGGGCGTGAGATACATCGCAAAACTCAAACAAGCAATCGAAATCTAACTAAGAACTTCTCAAAAGTTAGGTTATCCAGTTGTAAAACAAGCCATAACCTAAACTATGAAAAGGTAAGAAAGAAACAACCGTAACCCAATCAGGGTCGAGCTTAATCATCCGTGACAATCCTTTTCTTTTAAATACGGAAACTATTTCTTCTTAAGTTACTTCTACGGAGTTTAGAATCTGGCTTGGTTCACAAGTTGATTACCTAACTCGGTAGTGGTTCTTTGTTAGATTTTCGTTTGCTTTTTCAGGTTATCGTTTTCGACAAATTAACAAATTTTAAAACTCCACCAGCTTCAACCATCGCATTGATATTTAAGTTTTGTAACGTCCCGTTTGAATTCATTACATTAAAATTCAATTTTACATTCATTTATTTTTTGCAACTAATATTGCACGTAAATTTATTCAGTTTGACAACGTCGCGTTGCATTTCGGAAGCGTCTGCGTAGTTGACTTGAGTACAAGGTTAAGCTTCCACTTTCGTTTGAAGTTCACGTGTGTGATGCGAGGAAGACAAAATTTTCTTGATTATGGCGTAAAAAACGCATGTAATTTAATTTTTATTCATTCCATCTAATTATTGGTGAGTTTACCTTTATTTTGATATAATTTTTCTATTGAATTCAACATTTTTAGTGGTTTCGCAATGTTACGCAATTGTTAGACAAAGGACTTTATTTTGAAGGCCGTTGCATTCTAAACGCAGCGTGAGTACATGATGTCATTAAAAAAAAAAACCATTCTAATTATTTATATTTAGGGTCTTTTTTTTATTGGATCTTTCTTTTTATTGGATTTTTATTCTGGATCTTTTTAATTACTGGATTTTTCGTTAATGAAGTTTATTATACATTGATAATTCATGCTTGCTGGTGTGTTTTGAAATCTACATTCCTTTAGAAGAATTTTATCACAAGAACAAAGTATGTGCTAAAAATAGAAGATATCCGATAACGTTATATTGAACCTGGTGAGTCAACTAAAATTAAGATACTGCATTTTATCTTCAAATAATTAAATTGTGTTATTAAAACTTTTCACTCATAACAAATCAAACGTTCACGACATTTGCATTTAATCAACGATTTAATATCAATAATTAACAATTAGATGTAAGATTTTACGCTTTTTATTCATCACCGATGTAAAGGTGATTGGCGTCCAAATACTTTATTTTAAATCCTGTTTTATTTCTAATATGTTTAATTCAAATATTGTTCTTTAATGTAAATAGTATATTAAGTTATAATTAATAAATTTAAGGAGTTCACATCTTTGTAATTATTTTCATTCAACCCATCACCCAGAGGTCTGTGCTTACGATTGCTTGCCGTGGTCAAATTATATTATTTATACTTTTTATTAAACGTTCATTATACCGTCACTGTATTTTTTATTACACTGTCGCTACCAACTTGGGGCTGATTTTGAATGAAGTAATTACTGTGAATTTCCTATATTTTGAATTTTGAATATTTTTGTACTTTGTATTTCATTGTGTTGTGTATTTTAGGTTAAGATTTATTTTTGAATTTTATTTTATTGTGATAATGTATTTTGTCGAAGCTCTCAGAAGTGACGAGCTATGTCATGAATTGTTTTTGCGAGGTGTTGATGCTAGTAATGAAAATGTCGATAGTAGACGAAAGTTGTTACGAGCTAAATTATCTCTTGAAAAATTTGATTTAACGATTTTTCTAAATTATCCAAAAGTTGACATTGACCAACAAGACGAGTTGAATATTTTGAATGTTAAAGTAAATGAATTAAATGCATTATTGAATATTTATAAAATTAAACCGAAAAAGAGTGAATATCTTCGATTAAGCACACGCTTTACTCATGTTTTGCGTAGGTTGAATTACATAACTTTTAGTGATGAATTTCTTGATATTTCTAATAATTTAATACGTATGGTTACTGATTCATTAGTTTTGCTTGAGAGTGTTGATGCAACACAAGGTTTATCTTCTGATTTTAATTATTTTATTGAGGCTATTGAGCATGAATCTACTTCTGTTCAAGTTACTTCTTCTGTTAACATTAATGTTCCGACAACTTCAATTCCGACTACGACTAATATGAATACATCTATTCCTTCAGTTACATTTTCTAGTAACGATTTTTCAAATTTATTGCATACTTTTCAATCGTCGAGTAGTCGTTTACCAATTTATAAATGGCAGTTAAAGTTTACTGGAAATCCTAAAGATATTTCAGTTTTGTCTTTTGTTCAACGTTGCAATGAACTTAGAGTTGCGCGTAAAGTTAGTTCTCAGGAATTATTTGATGGTGCAATTGATCTTTTTGCTGATTCTGGTTTATCATGGTATCGTGCTATTCGCCCTACTGTTAATTCTTGGGATGAATTGGTTCTTAAATTGAAACAAGATTTCTTACCCGAAGATTACAATGAAAATTTGTTAGCTAAGATAAAATCTCGAAAGCAATTAGTTAAAGAGTCTCCGACTGTTTTTATATCTCAAATGGTGAATCAATTTTCACAATTGGACATTTCAGTACCTGAAACTGAACAGATAAAAATTATTAAAAGAAATTTGCAATTTTATTATGCGTCTCAACTTGCTTTGAAGACTATTACTTCTATTCCTCAATTAATTTCTTTATGTAAGGTTTTGGAAGCTGTTAAGCCAACAGATTCTCAAATTAACCCGAATTTGACAATTGATTCCAAAGTAAATTCTAAGGATTCTGGTGCAAAACCCAAATCAACGTTTTTTCAAAAACCTAAGGTTAACTCAACCAATTCTAATAAAAATTTGAGTATTAAAAATAAGTCAATTTCGAAACCTATTTTAGTTAATAAAGCCAAATCAACTACTGTTTGTTATAATTGTAGTGGAACAGGTCATTCGTTTCATACTTGTTCGCAGAGTCGAAGAAAATTCTGTTATTTTTGTGGATATTCTGGTGTTACAGTTAGAGACTGTCCCAAATGTACTTCAAAAAACTAAGTTTTGAGAAGCATCGTGTCAGTCAATGTTTCTCAGTTCCTATTCATAGGACTGACAAAACTGATTGGGATAATTGGCTATTAAAAGTCAAACATTTTTACAAATCGTTTAAGGTTTCTTCAAAATTTTCTCAAAAGGCTAGGGATTCTAGACCTCATTTGAATGTTACAATCTTTAATGAAAATTTTCTTTCTCTTTTGGATTCTGGTGCTAATGTTTCAATTTTAGGTAAGCCAGGACTTTACTTAATTGATAAATATGATTTGAAATTGAATAGAAATCATGAATTTCCTTCATTAACTACAGCCGATGGTTCTTTTCAAAGAATTTTAGGTACAATTAATTTGCCTTTTGTTATTAATGGAATTACTCGTTCATTAAATGTCATTGTGTCTGACACAATTGAAACTGCTTTAACGTTAGGGATTGATTTTTGTCAAACCTTTGGTTTAACTGTAGATTTTATTAATAATGAATTCTTCGCACATTCTGCAGAAACTTCAAATTTTCAGATGATTAAATCTTTGAGTGACTTAAGCGATGAACAAAAATCCGATTTGTCGAAAATTATTAAATTATTTGAGTCTTTAGACAGACCTCAATTAGGTTTAACTAGTCGAGTTACTCACTCAATTGATACAGGTGATGCAGTTCCAGTGAAACAGCGTTATTATCCTTTATCTCCTGCAATGCTTGAGCATGCAAATAAAGAAATTAATGATATGTTAGAACAAGGTATTATACAGCCTAGTACAAGCCCTTGGAGTTCTCCGATGGTATTGGTTAAGAAGAAGTCAGGCGACTATAGAGTTTGCTTTGATGCTAGAAAATTAAATTCTTTGACTAATAAGGATGCATATCCACTTCCTTATTTAAATGATATTTTAGATAGATTTAGAGATGCCCGATATTTGACGTCTATTGATTTAAAGAAAGCTTTTTGGCAAATTCTTCTTGATGATGCAAGTAAGGAAAAAACTGCTTTTACTGTACCTCGTAGGGGTTTATTTGAATATAGAGTTATGCCTATGGGTTTAACCAATGCTCCTAGCACTCTTCAACGTTTAATGGACACCTTATTTGACGAGTCTTTATCTCAATTTGTTTTTGTATATCTTGATGATATAATTATCATTTCCAGTACTTTTAAAGAACATTTAGAAATCTTAGAAAAAATTTATCAACGTTTAAAGGAGGCAAATTTTACTATTAATTTGGCTAAATGTGAATTTTGTAAACCTGAATTGTCATATCTAGGTTATCTTGTTAATAAGAATGATCTTCAAACCGATCCTTCAAAAATTGATGCAATTGTTAATTTTCCGTTACCTAAGACAGCCACGGAAATTAAACGTTTTACTGGTATGTGTAGTTGGTATCGTAGATTCATTTCAGATTTTTCAACTATTTTGGCTCCTATTAATAATTTGTTGAAAGGAAAGAGAAGAAAGATACTGTTGTTTGGACTGAAGAAGCTTTAGATTCATTTGATATAATTAAATCACGCTTAGTAGAAGCACCTATTTTAGCTAGTCCAGATTTTACTAAACCATTTTATTTACAATGTGATGCTTCCAATTATGGAGTAGGTTGTGTTCTTACCCAAGGTGAAGAAACAAATGAAAAAGTCATTGCTTATGCGTCTCGTACTTTGAATAAAGCCGAACGTAATTATTCAATTACCGAACGTGAAATTTTAGCTGTTATTTTTGCAATTCATAAATTTCGTCCTTATATTGAAGGTACTCATTTTAAAGTTGTTACTGATCATCATTCTTTGATTTGGCTTAATAATTTAAAAGATCCTTCAGGTCGTTTAGCTCGATGGAGCGTAAAGCTTCAACAATTTGATTTTGAAGTCATTCACCGTAAGGGAAAACTTGTTGTTCCTGACGCTCTTTCTCGTGCTTCTTTGGAAATTGGTTCATTGGAATTTTCTATTACTGATTTTGATCCTTGGTATTTAAAGATGATTGATAATATTACTAATCAACCCGATTTGTACCCTGATTGGAGAATAGATGATGGGAAACTTTATAAATTCGTTTCAAATAATTTAGAAATTAATTCAAATTTAGTTGAGTGGAAATTAGTAGTTCCTAAAAGTTTACGGAAATCAATTTTACTTCAGTGTCATGATGACCCTTCTTCTTCGCATTTAGGTGTTACCAAAACCTTTTCGAAAATTAAAGAATTATATTATTGGCCTAAATTAAAGTCAGATGTTGCTAAATATATTCGTCGTTGTTCTGTTTGTTGTAAGAGTAAATCTTCTCAGTTTAATCATTTTGGATTTATGGGTAAAGAAAAAGAAGTTTCATTCCCTTTTCAATGTCTTTCAATTGATTTAGTAGGTCCTTTTCCTCGTTCGAAACAAGGCAATACAGTTTTATTAGTTATTTGTGATTGATTCACTAAATTTACTTTGATTCATCCGATGCGCAATGCTTCTGCAAAACGTATTTGTGAATATTTGAAAAATTACGTATTTTTGGTTTATGGTGTTCCTCAGATTTGTATGGTGGACAATGGTCCTCAATTTAAAAGTGTATTGTTTAATAAATTGATGCAGTCATATAAAATTTCTTCTGTTTGGTTTAATGCTAGTTATCACCCACAGGTTAATTTCGTAGAAAGAGTTAACAAAGTGATTGGTACTGCTATTCGTAGTTATATTTCTGACAGTCATAAAGATTGGGATGTTGAAATTCATAAAATTGGTCACGCGTTACGCAATGCTGTGCACGAGTCCACTAAATTTACACCTTCGTTTTTGGCCTTTGGTCGTACTGTTCCAATTTCTGGAGATTTTTATGGTAAGTTTAAAGATTTTAAGGAGGAGGAGTTGACTTTGAATACTCGCAAACAGTTGGTTCAAGATATTAATGAATTGTCACCTATTTTTAAAGAGGTTAAACGTAATCTTCATTTAGCTTACGAGCGTAATTCTCATTCTTCTCAATTTACGGCGTAGACCTTTAAAACTTAAACTTGGAGATTTGGTTTGGAAGAAAAATTTCGTTCTTTCGGATGCGTCAAAGCATTTTAGTTCCATTTTTATTACAGTTTCTTATTGAATTTTGTTTTTTGTTATAATTTTTTTTACTAATTTTGATTAATTGTCTTGTGCATTTGTTGATTAGTTATGCTATGATTTGACGAGAGTAATGCACATTATTTTTTGCGTTGCTTTTTATAAAATGACATTCTTTTTTGAAAAAATTAAAAAGAATCAACAAAAATATAATGTTGGTACTACATTTATTACTAAATCTGTCAAATTTGACATTAACTTTAACATCGTTTTTCGTTAATTTTAACTGAATTTCAAGATTTTTAAAATGATTTTTCCACCTGTTGCATACTCGTTTTAGTATAATAATTGACTTTGAACACTTAATATTATGTGGATTCCTAGTTTTCATTTTGCCATTTCTTTTCCTAGAGTTTTTTTCGTTTATTAAGTAATTATACTAACGAACGAATATTGACGTTTGCGATATTAGCAACACAAAAAATATATTTGTTTCACAATAACTCAGCAACTACAATAAAATTAAATACTTGTTGTACACGTGTTTCGATAGTTATGCTGTCATCATCAGCAAACTGATGCTAAAACTATAATTAAGACCAAAACTAATTTATACTAAAATTATGATGTGACGTCTCGTGAAGTTTCACTAATTTTCACACTAAGTTGAACAGTTCCAAAAAACCTAATCGTCCGTAGTCATTGTTGTTCTTCAATAAACATTTATTTTTACAAAATGGATCTAGTTTTTTCTTATTGTTTATTTTCTTAATTAATTTGATGTTTTTTATTTTATGATTATTTTTGAACATATGTAGGGCAACACTGGATTTATTTATTCATTTATATTTGACATGAGCTAAGTGCTCTATATAACTTGTTTTCAAGGGTTTTTTGGTTTGCCTTATATAATATTTGGTTACAACTTACAACTAGTTTTATATATTCCCGATTTATCGCACATACCGGATCTTCCGGTTACCTAAAAGGTTTTTTATGTTATTATTTGTATTTTGTAATCAAATTTTGAGAAGATTTTTTAAAGTCCTCTGGTATATGTGAGATAATACGAAAGTTTTACATGTTTATTTTATTTTTTGCTGTTAAAACTTTGTGACATAGTCACATTTTTAATATTTACTTTACGCTTTTGCTTCCTAATAATATTGTTGACTATTGATTCCGAAAATCAATTGTATGTTGCAATATGTTTAATAAATTTTAATTATTTGTTTATGCAAGCTTATGTGGCAAGTTATGGTTCGAATCATTTGGAATAAATCTCATGGTGTTGATATCTTTGCGGTAAATATCTAATTTACTGCCCTATTGACCGAATAAAAATAATAAGAAACAATTTCAATTAACAGTCAAGGAGATAATACGAAGTAACGCAAGTAGATTCGGCCGACTGCAAACGACGATGTAACACGTGAGTCCTTTATTCTATTTTTCATACGGTTCCATTTGCACTAGAGATTATTCAACTAAATTAATAATACAATTATTTAATTAATTATTGGTGCTATTAAATATATTGCTATTACCAATAACCAAACTTTCATTTAAGTAATCCACTATTAATTTAATTAAATTTATTAGTGCAGTGAATACTTGGCTTGAATTTAAGGGCATTTTAGAATCTTTGATTTGTTGTATTAATTCTATTCGTTCAATTCAAAAATATCATTATTTATTTTCGTAAAAAAACTATGCCACGGCATGTGATTTACTTTGTTCAAAGTACAGAAATTTGTATTTATTGGTTCATAACCATGTTAGGTCCTTATTTCAATTAGAAATCCTTACTAAGGAAACTTCGCAAGCCGTATGCAATTTAATTAATAACGTTAGAAACATTTGCGGAATGTAGAAACACTTAAACAGTCGGTTTCTGATTGGGATACGTTATTAATTTATATGATAACTTCAAAATTGGACAAACCAACTAGATGTGATTGGGAAAAACTGAAATTTGATTCAAGTTGTTCCCAATTAGAAGATTTAACTAAATTTCTAAAAGATAGAGCCAATTGGCTTAACAAACTAGAAGTTAATCATCCAACTACGGGAATAAAAAATGTATATCATAAAGAAAACCATTTTGGGACAAAGCAGCTATCGCTAGTAGCATCGAATCCATTATGCAATTTATGTAAACAAAGGCATTTGATTAGAATTGTAAGGATTTTTGAAATTAAACGTTCAAGATCGTTATGAAACCGTGAAAAAGTTGCATCTTTGTATACATTTTTTGTGTACATGACACAGCAGTAATACATGTCGTTCAGGTGTTTGTCGCAAATGTAAGCGCACGCATGGCTCACTTCTTTACAGAAACGATAAACTATTACCACAAGTTGACTATTACCAAAGAGTAGACTGAAAGTGAAACAGTTTCAACATCTACGTTGGCAGCAAACACTGCTGCATTTACCAGTCAGACCTACTACCAACAAGTTTTACTGGTCTATTTTAGTCTCTGAGTCTTCAGAAGAACTTCATACAGTAAAAACTTTACTAGATAGTGGAAACATGTCTAATTTCATTACTCTTAAGTTCTGCAAAAGGTTAAATTTAGAACAACATTTAACTAACATTTATTGTGTGGGGAAAAATAGAATTAACTGTAGTGTTGATTCAGGATGCAGTGTTTCTATTAATTCGATTAATGGTGACTTTCCAATTAGTATTTTATGTATTGTTTTACCTAAGATTGCTTTTGTCTAAAATTAATATAAATGTTACGTTAGCAAATCCCACATTTAATATTCTTTTTGAAATAGATTTGTTGTTGGGGGTAGGACTGTTTTAGACCATCATTAAGCAAGGACGAGTTTTTTTAGGAAAAAATATGCCTGTTTTTCGTAATTCACGATTTGGTTGGATATGTGCAGACCAGTATCAAAAACTATTTGTCAGTTTTCTAGAATGCGAAGTTTTGATGTACAGTTACAAAAATTTTGGAAGGTGGAGAACAATGAGAACATTACTCCAGATTTAACATCTGATGATTTGTTATGTAAAAATCAGATTTTTAGATAGGGTCTCAGGAAATGCATTAAAACATCCGCCATCTAATTTAGGCGATTCTAAAAAGCTTGTTGTTCAACAATTCCTACGTTTCAAGCAAAGGATTTAAGTTGACGAAGTATAGAAATTCCAGTATGTGCAATTTATGCAAGAGCACATCGTTATGAACTATGCGTCCCAATTGCCATTGGATGACCAAAAACAGTTTTCCTACTTCCTTTCTCGCCATGCAGTTATAAGCAGAATAGTGTAACGACGCGACTAAGAGTTGTATTTGATGGTTCTGGCAGACTCTGGTTGGTCTTTAAACAATTTACAATTTGCTGGCCTATCAATTCAGAATGATATATTTGCTAAATTAACTTGATTCGACAGCATGGAATAGTTGTGTGTACTAAAGTGTATCGCTAAATACTTGTTCATCCCAATTATAGATACCTACAAAATAATATTTGGAGAGAAAGTCCTGAACACAATTTAACGAGCTACAGGTTAAACACTGTAACGTATGGTACTAAGTCTTATTTGGCAATACGATGCATGAACCAATTAGCAATAGAAAATCAAAACGAATTTCCTATCTCATCCATAATTATATTTAGAGATTTACATGTCGATGATTTCATTACAGAGTTTGACTAAGAACAAGATGCAATTGCAATTTTGTAGAGAAATTTCTTCTATTTTAAACTCAGTTTGTTTTTCACTTAGAAAATGGATTTCTAACAATGTTAATGTTGTAAAATCAATGCAAGATATAATAAATGAACCCGTTAGTATGCTGTCATTGACAACAAAAAATAAAAACTATTGGGATACGTTGGTATAACAATCCCTATGTTAACTTACCGTATTAATTTTTTTCCAAAAAAAAAGGATCACAAACAGATTTATTGTATCTGATGTTGCAAAAATTTATGATTTTTTAAATCTTGTCCATGCATTGTTTTAGATAAAATTGTAATAAAAAACTTTGGTTGCTTCAAATTTCATTGGACGAAATTATTTCACACAACTTAAACAAAAAATGGTTACATTTTAGGAATATTCTATAGGTAGTCAATCAGATAAAAATTCAAAAGACACGCTTTTCCATAAATTCAAATTCATGGTTTTTGTGACGCATCAAATGATGCTTCAGGTGCATGTGCATAAGAAGTATTGATGTTCACAATAACATTCGTGTCAGTCTATTATGCAGTAAATTTTGGGTAGCGCCTTTAAAAAGCATGACAATTCCTAGGTTAGAATTAACCAGCGCTTTACTGTTGGCTGATTTGATTAAGGGAGTAAGAAATTCTCTTACTCTTACTAATGTGAATTGTTTCTATTGGACCGATTCTCAAGTTACTCTATGCTAGATTATTACCAAATCAAAAAAGTTATGCACGTTTGTACAGAACGGAGTGACTAAAATACATAGTTTGTCTTCGACTGATTAGAAATATATTAATAGAAAGGAATACATTACTGATTTGGTATCAAAAGTTGTTGGTTTCAGATTTATGGTGGAATGGTTTGTTGTGGCTATTTTTTTCAGAGGAGCAATAGGTAATTTCTGTTTATGACCAATACTTTGTAAGATTTTGAACTTGGTGCATCTAAAACTACCAGTAATCACTCAATTTGGTTTGCGTCTAAGTAAAACACAAAGCGTTTTTTTAAGTTTTTTGTGACTGTACTTTACTTGGAAAACAGCAATAATTGCGTGAAAGTATAGTTTTATTACTAGGTCAATTGAATCAGGGACTAAACTAAATTGCTTTAATTCTAGAATAATATGCGTATCTGCAAAACTATATAACTTTTGAAGTGCTTTTACATAAGCCGTATGTTGTGATTTCCAAAATACGCTTTTTCTATTTTGGTACTAACAACTACTTTAAAGAACTCGTTTGAGTTGTCTAAAGTAACACTTTACGGCACCCCAACTGTGGATTTGTTAGATTGGCAATACTGATATTTGACAATTAAAATACAGTAATCCAACTATCCAACATTTTAAATTTGAAATGTTGCCAAATTATTATTAAAAAAATAATTTTCCCTAATCAATAAAATAGAATTATGAGTGTATTTATTTTTACACATAATTTTTAAAATAGAAGAAATAGTATAAAGTATTTGTTTTATAAGACATTTTGACGCACTCGATCAATCAAAAAGTCCCTGCTTCGCGGGTCGTTTTCGAAACTTTAGTCTCGTGCGCTGAAATGGTCCCTTATGAAACTAGTTCTTTAATATACCATAATAGATCTTTTGGATGTAAAAGCTGAAACTATACTTTCACGGTAGAATATTTTCAGTTTTTTTAATATAAAAAAAAACTGTATGATTTTAAGTCCTTTAATTTCTTTATAGAACACTCAAAAAATGTTATGTTGAATTGCAATATCATAAACAAATTACCAAACATTTTTTTACTATAATTATAAATTATAAATAATTTAATTTATGCCCTTCCCATATTTATATATTTTATTTATTAATTATTTTTGGATACATGTTTCGACCATTATAGTCATTGCCAGGCCTCTAAAGTTATTAACTTTATAGTTAAATCTAAACAAGTACTGTAGGTTACGTCCTCCTTTTATATTTAATTAATGAATCGGTTAAGAATACTCCACTAGGAGTGAAGAGTATTCTTAACCGATTCATTAATTAAATCTAAACCTTAAAATATACTTATAATTAATAAAGAAATAAATTAATTTGAAATATACGAGTTATGTCAAAATGATAATATAAGTTAAATAAATTTTAAACAAGATGGGTATATAAAAAATGACGACAATAATATTAACAATATAATTAAAATAATAATTTAAAATAAAAAAATGTTAGTTAAGAAAAAGAAAATAATTATCAAAATTAACAACTCCATTTAAACACGCATTGGATTTTAAATTATAAGGTTTAACATTTTTTTTTATTTCTAAAAAAAATTAATTTAAGACTTTTATTGCAAATATAAAGAATTTTATAGTTACTTTTATAATCAAAAAACTGGTTATATTCTAATATATGATTAGCAAAAGAAAAGTTGTTTGATAAATTAACACCAACATTATTGTTTTTAATGTAAAAAAAAAGTTCAGATATTCTTGTTCGAAATTTACGACTGGTTTTTCCAATATGGAAAGAATTACAGCTACCACAATTTAATTTGTTAACACCAGATTTATTTAGATTATCAACTTTATCTTTAATATTAACAAGTAAAAATTCTAAATTAAATTTAGATGGAAAGGAATATTATGCTTTTTAAATAAATTTTGAAATTGAAAAGAAGAGCGACCAATATAAGGAAGAGAAAAATATGTCTTTTTAATGTTATCAGAAAGTGCAGTAAAAGTTGAAAGGTTTATAATATTAATAAAATTACACATTTTTTGTTCATATTTAGAGGACAATTATTATTATTAGCTAAATTATAAATAATATTAATTTTATTATACTTTAATAAAAATATGTTTTTAACATAATTAAGATAATGTAATGATTTTATTGTTTTATTTATTAGATTAATGGAAATTTTGTTTTTATATACTTGATTAACAATTAATGATCAAAAGTGTTTATTTAGTAATTGTTTCTGTCACATTAATAAAAACATTAATTTATCATTTGAACTAAAGCTTATTAACATAATTATTGCATTATAAAGTAAGTTACGGTTGTATAGATTCAGTTATTTATAAAGAATGGAAAGATCTAGCAAATTACCCAGCAAGAATTTGTTTTATGTGCTGCAACCGTTGCAAAAAATTTCAAAATTTTTTGGATTTTTAACATGGACTAACGATGTTACAATATCAAACACAAAATCTAAAAAAATCTGGAAAGTTTTGTTCGTTGTATTCCTTTGCATTATAATTTTAATGCATTGTAATTATTGCTCAAACTCATTTAAAAATTTAAAATCGTTATGTGAAACATTATTAAACATTTCTTCGTACACAGGAATATTTCAGTATTTATATACAACAACTTATTACGAAGAACGAATTTATTATATTATTTACGATTTAACAAAAGTTGATCAAAAGATTTTGCATATAACAAATAAAAACATTAATTATTTATCAGCTAAAAGACGGGTAGTTTTTGTAATAACAGTTTGGCAAATGTTTATGGTATCAAAAATGCTATTAGATTTTTTGACTATATATTTACAAAAAATCGATATGATTGTAGTCAAATGTTCCTCTTTAATGTACATTAGCCATTTTTTAAATGTCCTGTTAACATGTTTTTTGTTGGTTTTACTTTTTGAAATTAAGCGACGTTTTAAAATTGTAAACGATTTTATAATAGAGACAAGCGATTGTATAGTTTTACCAAAGCATGTAGCTTTGATTATAAAAATATACAAAAAACTAATAAACTTAGCAAAAGAAATTAACGGCGTCTTTGCTTTATATATTTTATATAAGGTAATTGTATGTGAAATTTTGACGTTCTCGTTTATACTTTGGATCAGCGTCGTTGTAATGGAAGGGTTTAAACTGTCGGTTGCTCTTTTTTTAAGTGTTTTATATTATGTGATTTTTATTATGGTAGATTTGTTTGCTGTTTTACACCATATCACAACTTTGGATACAATGGTAAGCAATTTATTTTTAAATTATTTTACATGTTTTAATATTATTAGTCGTTTTGATAGCAAAAACTTTCATAGCAGTGCTACTTTCTTTTTAAGCATTATTATGCTGATTTGTTGTTTAATTCATATTTATCTATTTTAAAATAACCGAATTTGAAATGTGTTATTTGTTTTGCTCAAATTTGATGGTAGAACTCGTTTTTTTGTGTTTTTTGCTTTTGCGAGATCTGTTAGTTTTATATATTAAAATATTGTTACGAATTTTTTATTAAAACTAATTTATTTAAACGACTAAAAATATGTTTACTTATATTAGAAATATGTACACTTGTAAATTAACCGAACTAATGAAATCTAATAATATTTAATAAAAACACTTACACTAATTAAGATAAGATAAAGTCCGCGGATAGCTTCACACAGTTGTTTACACTAAAATCACGTACAAGATTATTCTCTGTATATTTATGTACACACACGTGCTAACGACTTATTTATTTCAACTTGAATAATCTTCTTAACACTGCTGTATTCGCATTACGGCAATAACTGACTTACGATTTGTTTCTGCGGTATTTATACACATTTGAACATCCTTCTCGAGTGTTCCCTATCTTTCGGTATTTCTTCTAAAAGATGGATAACAACTTCCAGAAGGCTCTTGAATTTGCAGATAACTTCTCGAACGTTTCAATATCAATAAATCATTATTTGTAAAATTAGTACTAACCGAATACAAAAGTTTTTTAATGCTAGTGTTGACTACAAAATGTTTGCTTTTAGGTAACGCCTTAAATTTTTCTGGAATGTAGAAGTGTTACTGATTAACATAATAAGGGCTAGTTTTAAAAATTTATTAACAGAAAAACGCAAATATAAAATATAAAACAATTTATATAGAAATTTTAAAATAAAGTCGTAGAAATTCTATCAAACCTTAAGGTTTTATTTAAATGTTATGAACATAATAATTATAAAGTTATTTACATACGTGTCATTAATTAAAGCATTAAATTACTTGTCACTTAAATAGTTGTGCAGATGCAATTTTGAGTGTGGTCATCACCTTCCTCAATTAGATAAAGAACGATTGTGCAATCTTTGTGATGCGCATTTTATTAATTTTTTGCAGAATTATTTAATTGATTTTTTTGTAATGATATATAATGAGAACCATCGTAAGAAAAGGTTTTAAATTTGAAACGTATCAAAACCAAATTTGCATATATCACGTAAATTGCGTTGTATCGAAAAACAAAATTTTGTATCTAAGAAAAAAAGCTTTAAATTTTAGGGTTTTCACTATCAAACACAACGAATGTTGAACAAAAACTACGCACAATGATTATATAACAAACTTAACAACAAAAGCCGATTTAATCACAATTAAAATTGAAATGTGATCATGCAGCGGAACTATTCGGCATCACATTTGCGTGATTCAAAAAATGTTGAATGTAATTAGAGGTATTAATTAAAAAAATGTGCACGTTGCAGTACATTTTTTGGAATTAGGAATGGAAAAAAACTTTTAGGTTAGCAAATAGTTAATGGCGAATTGATACGGTTTAATCTAGGAAAAAAATTTTATTTTAGTGAAAACTCCGTTCTTACGTTTTCAAATTTGTCCAAAACCCCTATAATTTTCAACTGTGCATTGTTTACGGAGTGAACAGCATCTACGGTTTGTGTATAACGTGCTTCAATTCCATTGATTGGTCTAAAGAGTATAGTGTTATCTTTTTGAATATTGTACGAACTCTGCCTGAAAATGTCTAGAAATTGTATAAATCATCTAAATAATTTCTGTTACTTGTGTGGTTAATTGACTCTCAAAGAAAAAACATCAGTTCTTCAGTGCAAAAATTGTATGAGTTGTAATTTCTATGTGAAATTGGTAATCAGAAAAAAAGAGCTAAAAGATCACTCTACAGATTGTTATGTTTGTATTGTAAAAATTAATGGAATCGCAAATAAAACTAAGAATTTAGTTAAATAACCAAACATTCCTTCGGCCATCAAACTTGTTCATCACAATTCAGAGCCAAAGACTTCAGTTCCACTACAAACACGTTTGAATTCAGATTCAAAAAAACACGTTAGTGGTGAAGAGCTCCAAACTTATTTAGTATGTAGTGACAACTAAAGAAATCCAAATTTCTTTAAACAAACAAAGAAACTCACAAGATCAGTCAATCTAAATTTAACGATTTAGTTCGCGATTTTCCAAAATTCAGGCTGAAATATTAGCTTTAAGACTAAAAAACTGGAATTTGCTTGAAAAAAAGCTAGAGTACGCCTTTATCGTCAACGGTAAAAAAAGTTGCAACAACTATTTTTCATGCAAGGTGACTTAGTATACTGCATCGATGTAGATTGTTTATTACAAGAACTAGGACAGGAACACAATCTTCACGAGTGTAGACTTTTTATAGATTTCTCCTAAACAAGTTTGAAAGCTGTTCTGTTTTATAATGGAAATCATCATTCAATCCCTCTTGCTTATGTTGGATACATTAAAGAGACTTATGCAAATATGACACTTTTACTCAAAATGATATGGTATGAACAGTATTCTTAGCGTGTTTGTAGAGATTTGAAAGTGATGGCGCTTGTGTTTAACATGGTTATACTAATTTCTGCTGTTTTTTGTGTGAATGCAATAGTAGGAGATTTTTTTTCTAGGGTATTTCTAATTTTTAAATTTATAGCTTGTAGCTTTTTATTATGACAGTAACTTTAAAAACTTTCCAGATGGTCTCATTTTAGAATTTTTAAACACCTTGACTGATAACATTTGTTGGAAAAAGGTATCCCAATGTTTTTTACGTTGTGACTCTATCCCGCAGTTTTATTAAAAACAATTTTGAATTACACAGTTTACGTTTTTTGATTTTATAGCTATTTACAGTTTGTAGTTTTCAATGATTACTAGATTTGTTACTTCATCAATTACATTATTCGTCAGAATCAAAAGAAAGCAATGAGGACTAATACGTTAATACGGCTCTAGGATCTTGTCAACCAAAAACCTCGCTATTCTGTTGAACAGACTCGAAATTTACAAACGCAAAGCAGTTGTTTATCAACTTGATTTTGCTCCACCTCATTGGAAAACTGTGAGGAAAAATCTTCAAGAAAGACATACCAGAAAACAAAAAAACTAAACAAGGACACGAAAGAAACCATGAGCATCAACAAAAATGTTCTTACAAGAAATGCAAATAAATCAAGCGATAACAAAATATAACTGACTAAGGTCCGGTTTCACCAACTAAAATTTAACTGTATATTAACTAACCTACGATTAAATTTAAAAACCTGTCATATCATTGGTTAGCTTAAAACCGCTAACCAATGATATGACAGGATTTTAAATTTAATCGTAGGTTAGTTAATCTACAGTTAAATTTTAGTTGGTGAAACCGGACCTAAGGCAAACAAGCGTACTAGAATATAGAATTACAATCAAAATCTTCAAAATCAAATAGTAATGATTGTCGGAAATAATAAATTTAAAACATGCACTCAAAATCTATGACAATAATAGACTTAAATGACTGAAGTGCAAATGCGCTAAACAAAGTAATTTAAAAAAATTAAGATACATTAGAAAATATGAAATAATTTTGATAAAGTAATGTGAAATTACTCAAATGATGGATAAACTTAAATACTACATCTTTCCCAAAAGAATACGTCTAGAAACTACTAATTGATAAAAATGTATCTACGTATTTATTTATGTAACACAGGCGCGTTATTTTTTAAGATTAAAGTCAACTTTCTGCGTTTGCATTCTATATTTTCTGTAATCGTCTTCTGGAATATACTGCCATTTTCTTAATTAGCCAAGAACATTCTTAAACGGTATCTACAATATATTTAAATATTTATCTTACTTTGCTTTTTTTTAATTCGTGATCTATTATTTCTACGTAGACACAAAATAGCACATGTTTGTAGATACAAATATCAGAATTGAGAACACTTATAGTTTGGTGTGAACCGGTTTTGTGTTTTACGTATTACTTAATTGTCTGAAATTTGCGTTACCAATCGTCAAAATGTTATAAATTTAACTTTCATAATTTGTCTTACGTTTGTCACGGGTGGATTGTGTTACCAACTTTTTTCCGGCGGGTTCTGTTGGTAACAACCTCTTTACCACGGTTAGCTGAGATGTCAGTGACTGGGTGTGATTAAAACTGCTGTAATACCTTAAGATAATAATAATATATGTGCTACTTCGTGCGTGCCTGTAGAATTCTTGGTTTAGAGACATCATGGGTACATATGAACCCACTGTCAAAGAAATTAAATGAAAAACAAACAACTATCTACGAGAGAACGTAACAAATTGATTGTATATATTTTCCAATCGATAAAAAAAACAAATTCAGTAAATAGTAAGCACAATTAACTGAAGACACGCCCATTTTTTGTTACAAAAGATTAAAAAAATAAGTACAGTAAATACTCGGTACAATTAATTAAAGACACGTAAAGGAAATCGATCATTATTGTATTATTATTGTTATTAATTGTTTCCAAAGAGATGAGAAAATTTAGTAAATTTTAATCATGAGCAATCAATAACAGAAAACAAAATCGATAAAACATTAACAATTAGATGCGTAGTTTCTTAACGCGGTAGCTAGTAATAATTGCTACTTCAGTAATATTACCTTCGATACTTACAAGAAGCGCAAGTTTGCTATCGTCGTAATACTCAATAGCGAAATCAACTGAAAGCTGTACAATTTCAGTGTATATAAATATTATAGTACGACAATTCAATGTAAATATTTTTGTTACTAAAAAGACATGTATTTAAAAATCAAAAAAGTTTTACATTCAATTGTCGTTTTCTTTCACTCTCGCCACATGACAACCTTGAGTTTGGTTGCTCGCTAAATAAATTAATTTTTATTGAACGTTTGTAAAAATATCTCGCCGTGTGATTACGACATAACAACAATAACAAGGCTTCTGCTGAGCATTCGTATTTGGTTAGGCTTCTATAGTCATACACAAGTTAAATCTGTGTTTTGTTTACAAACTTTTATTTTGCATGTATTTGATTGCACGTTTCAAGCTCGCATATAAAATAAAAAAGAAAACTACAAAAACGTTTTAATTTCATTTTAAAAATTTTAACCCTTAGACTACGGCATTTTTTTCTGTCATATACGACTTTATTTTTTATTTCTATATGTTGTAGAGAACAAAATTCATATAGATAAAGGGTGGAGAGCGGCTAAATTGCTTGTGCGGTTTGGGACAAAAATGTCCCATCCGTGTTTTACGGACAACTCATATTGCAAAAAATGTCGCCAAGAATACTGCTGGGACAGGTATGTCCCAGTAGTTTTCAGTTTTTTTCACGTAATTGAACTGGTAAAAAAAACACCACAAATTCATATCAAAATGAAAGTTCTTTATATACAAATAAAGGAAAATTATTTCTTCGCATGGTAGGGAGTAAAGCAAGGTGTGCAGAGAACTACTTTACATGTAACACAAAATTCCCTTGTTTTTTTTTCTATGTTACTTGAAGAGCATCTGATGCATCTTCTTCTAGTTGGACCCTGCGTACTTACATGATCTCCGACAATTACCAAAAATGAGGGATTTTTCGCAGACCTGCCTGTATTTTTCTTCCTGGTTATTTTACTTTTCAGTATCCCCTTTTCCATAAGTTGCTCCGCTAGTGGCACAATGAATTGCTTCAGCTTAGTTTTTTTGCCTATACACTGCAGATGTAAGATCCACCCATTGACTACTGCCAACATCAAAAGTTTATAATAAACTTTTTTACACCATTTTGATGATCTACGGTCGAAGTCGTATGTAGCGGCTTTTTGGTCTGAGAAATCCACCTTGCCCATGTACGTCTTATAGAATGCAATCAGGGATGGAAATTTTACAGTGACTTTTGTTCCGTCTGTCTGAGTTCTATGTACTTCCTCTGCATCATCAGTGTGACAGTATCTGAGAGCCAAAACTTGTTTGCTATCGTGCCACCTGGCACCTAAGACTCCATCATCGTTGCATAGAAATTAATACACTGATTTTTTTAATTTACGAATGTCAAACTGCGGAATGTTTCTTCTTGATGATATGCATGTACCCACGCCTGGAAAACCAACAGTGCTCATAAAACGAACGCTCGTGAAAAAACGGTCAAATGTAACGGTTACGTCTGGTGTTTGAATGGTACTGACCAACTTATTAACAACTATTTCAACTAATGTATTCTTTTTATCAGAAGAATCATCTTTTCCAGCATAGATATTGAAATGGTAACTATAACCAATTAGTGCGTCACTCCTCTCCCAGATTTTGATCCCCCTTTTGATTGGCTTTAGTGGTAGATACTGTTTGAGATTGGATCTTCCTTTGAATTTGACTATAGGCTTGTCTATGCTCTGATATAGACTTTCCTCCCTTGCTTTTAGAAAGTTGTGCTTTAGGCAAGCCACCAACTCATCTACATAATAAGTTTTTGACGAATTTGCAGGTTTTTCTGGGTCAGTAAAATACAACTTAGAAAGTAGAAGCTGGAATCTGTCTCTGGAAATTACGCTTTTTATTGCTTCATTTCCTAATGAGATGTGTTGTGACCAATAATCCGAAATACTTGGCAAATGGTAATAACTCATAACCAGCATACAACCAGCCATAGTCATCATCTCATATTGGTCCGTATTTTCAACAGTAAGCTTCCGTGCATGTTTTTTCTTTCTTATTTTATTTTCTAGAAAGTTGCGTAAGATATTTAGACGTTTATTAGTACACTGACTAATATAAATAAACAGACTTTTGGGAAAGACTCTCAAAAAACAGGCTAGCTCATTCAACGAACTATTCAAATTAGCAAGAATAAGTGGCTGCCTTGGTAGTGTCGGTGTGTACTTCGAGACGTAAGAGTCATTCAAAGTGGACAATGTAACCACATCATCATTGGTATTACTAGATACAGTTGGTCCAACGTTATTTGTAAGTACTGGAGTTACTGAAGTAGTCATACTACCTGCCTCTTCAACGTTT
This sequence comes from Aquatica leii, assembly GCA_035610365.1. Taxonomy (NCBI): domain Eukaryota; kingdom Metazoa; phylum Arthropoda; class Insecta; order Coleoptera; family Lampyridae; genus Aquatica; species Aquatica leii. The sequence goes on from CM069433.1 coordinate 170,540,291, forward strand.
TCACTTTGAATACTCTCATCAACGTCAGTATCTGAATCCACTATGAAATCAGGGTCCGAATTTTGATCGTCTTCTGAAAAATCGTCTTGTATTTCGTCATCTTCTAACATTCTTGTTAGCTCTTCAGTCGAGTAACGATTTTTTATACGTCTTTCACTCATTTTTCAAACCTGTAATTAAAAAAATCATTTACATTTACTTTCTGATGGTTGACCCAATCGTAATCAATACTCATTATAAATTACATGTAATTCAAAGTAAGTTTCAATACGGTTGGGACAAAATTGTCGCATCGTAAACAAAATTGAAAATTTTACTTACCAAATTTGCGAATTTCTTTTTATAAAACATAAAAAAACAATTTAGATGAAAGCTATATTATATAAAAACTACGATAAACAGGTTATAACATTCACAGTAAAATATATCAGACAAAAAACTTTAAATTGTCAATTTTTTGACAAAATATTTTATTATCAAGACGTGCTGCGATCTATTGGCAAATTACTATACTATAATAAGTCAGGTGTGCTTGAACCCGGCTGGGACAGCCAACAACCGTATCTAAATAGCTATAAGTCCCACCAGTATATTTTTTCATTTAGCTGGGACAAATGTGTCCCGTCAGTAGATAAAAAGATACGAGACAGAATATTTTGTTTTAGGTAATTTTTCACTAAGATCTTTGTCTCCAGAAACTCGAAAAAATCTGTTTGCAAAAATCATTTTATAAACGCGGCATACTCTGTTACTGGTCAGTTAAAAGTAAACACTTTCCCAGAATGTTATAATTCTAATATGAACTCAAAACCTACAGAAAATCTACATGCAGTAACACCAAGTAAGTTTATCAATGTCTACAAATAAGTGTAAGAAGATTTGCAATATAGCATTAAAAGTGTTTTGATATTGGTTTCCAGAAGTAACAGTTTGTCGTACACAATAAAGGAAGTATGAACTCATTGTGGTTGTCTAAATTATGCGAGCAACTGACGAAAATAAATAATTCATTTTCCGACTCTGTATGCTAATAAGCTGATCACAACTTTTCGTTCTAAGCTGTTTTACTATAAGAGACCAGTGTATGATCTCAATAATTAAAAGATTTGTCATAATGCTTTGATTTAGATGCTGTTATTAATTAAAATCTGCAATATACATAAAGAAGATTTTTTCCCAAAATAGGTAGTAAATCGTGATAATCCAAATTTAACTTTTTTCAATGTTTTACTAAAAACAGAAATACGATAAAAAATTAATACGCAAACCGACAATTATAAGTATTTACTTAAATTATCAAAGTTATGTCAGTAAACATGTAAATAAACGATTAGGAGCGTATGTCTCACATTAATTCATACTTAGGTTCGTGTCTATAATTAATTTTAAAGAAGTTTTATACAAGCGATATCTATCGGCGACTAAAGTACTTAAAATACGTGAGTATTTTTTTTTACTAATTTATTGGCTTACTATAATACTTATATACAATGATAATATATTTGACTGAGAGTAAAACATTAATTATTGATTTTAGATACAATAAAAGTAGCTGAAAATTTAATGTAGGTAACAACACTGAAGGTTTAACATGATTAAATACAGCTGAAGCTTTGTCTTAAAGAATTGCAATTATGTGTTTAACAGAAGTTATAAAATACACACAATTAACTACGTTAAAAGCATAAGTAACACCACATCAAAGAGAAACTTTGTTTTAGTTAGCGACAGTTGGTTGAAGCTAATGTGCTCTTTCCAGTAACTACTGATGTCATCCACCTAAACCATTTACATTAGACAAGAATTGTAGAAAACAACTACGAACCTAATTCGCTAAAAGCGCAATAATAAAATGATGTAATAATAAGTAAATTGAAAGTACTTGAAAACTGACCGATTTACAATTCCGACCAAAATCGGCCGCATGCAGCAGCAGTTGAAGCGGAAATGAATCGCAACTAATGTCAAAAACGAAAATGACTGATATGAATAACGCTACTAGTGCGGTACTTTATTAAAATACGAATTGAGGAAACCTAATGACCAACGACACGTAACAATTGTTTTTGGGGTCACAATTCGTTGTTATCACTGTTAAGAAGTTTTATCTATTTTTGCCGTTATAATGATGATTCTAAAATAAATAGGTTTTTCTACTCTTTTATTATTAGAATAACTGAAATCCCACAATTTCAGCATGCATGTTAAATGAGCTAAAAATATATTGAATCCTAAATTAAAAATATCTATCAATTTATTTTAAACAAATGCAACTTGGAGTCAATATTTACTTCTTTGGTCATCTATCGATCAATAATGTTTTCTCTCTTAAAGATTATTCAAAGTTATCTCGAAAATTGTTCCAGGAACAAACACGAACCGTGTCTGTACTTGATCCGCAGGCAACGTTATTGATTAGTTATTACTAAAGATCGGATGTTCAGGCATTAAAAATGTTTAAAATAGGCAGACACTTTAGCATTGAAAAACATAAAAAAACAGGCACTAAAAAATTTTATAAATGCTTGAATAAATGTTTAATAATTGTATTATAAAAATGCAAAAAAATAAAAACAATTAGATAGTAATTGTTATTATTGCATATTAATAATAAAATGTTAAGTAATTTCATCATAAAAATACACACAGACATATAATACAAAATAAATGTTTTTTGAAGTAATTCCATGTTTGCATTACTACTAAGTATTTTTGTAAATTATTAGCAGTTATTGTATCACAGTGTTGTAAAGAGTGTAATGGAATTTACCAACATTGTCGTAAAAATATCATTAAATCATCATTCCTAAAAAGCAAACTAGGCATTTATAAGAAAAATGCGGTAGAATATGTATGTATGGCATTTTGCCTAAACATCTGGTCTTTAGTTATCAATAATTTTGAATAAAAATAGCTAACAAAACGGGTTTGTATAAAAACAGCTACGTTTAAAAATTATTACAAGTAGTGTTTTCTAATTACAATTTTAAATAAATTAAAAAGTTTTCTCTCTTATTTTAATTTTTTTAAAAGCATACAACTGTCAAATATACATATTATATTTATAATTTAATTAGAAACTGCTATTAAACTCAACGAATTAATTTACATTAATTTAGTAACATTCAATTATTTGTAAAGTGTTTTATAGTTATTGTAGTGCAATTATTTAAAAACTGCGATACTGTTACTTAACTATAAAATAACAACGATTAAAAGCATGTCCACTTTGACTCTTTACGATGTGCTAACACCACTACAAAAAATTTCAAAAATATTTGGTTTTTTGATGTGGTCAAGGTCAAACGGAACGATTGATTTAAACAATAGACGTTTAAAAACTTGGAACTTGCTTGCTAACTTTTTGCTAATTTGTTTAATAATTTATCATTTTAATGTTTGCGATCAACAATTTTATTCTGTGGAATTGGTATCTTATGCATTTTTATATGCTTCTATTTATTGCGGAATTTTGCAGAACGTATTTTTATCTGTATACTATCAAAATCGCATTTGCTGTCTTGTACAAAATTTGGCAAATCTTGACCGAAAACTCGAACATGCTACTAAAAAGAAAATTAATTACACCTATTCAAAAAAGCGTTTAATAGTTGTTTTAACATTTTTTTACTTTTCTGCATTATTAATCGTACTAATCATCGTGTGCAATTTTCTTTTCGGTGTATATCCAGATACAGAATTCAGTAGATGTTCTGCTTTAACTTTAATAAGCGAATGTATAAATATTAATGTGACGTGTTTTGTAATTTGTTTGTTAAATAGTATTGAAAAAAAAATGCAGATAGTACACTGTTTCATAAAAGACTTAAGCAAGAATCCAATTTTTTTATTTTCAATTGAACCAGTTTTAGTGATCGTAAATAATTTAAAACGCTTTGGTAAAGAGATCAATTACATTTTTGATACGTTTTTATGTTATAAATTGTTTGAATGCTGTTTTTTTATACTAATTTCTATCTATTGGATGACTTCTAATAGATTTAATGGTCAGAAGCTTGCATTTAGTGTTTATTTTAGTACGTCTTGTTGGATATACGAGAACGTAATGATTGTAACAATACTTTTATACCATTTTGTAACGTTTCAAAAAGAGGTAAGTTATATAATTTTAACTTTTCCGTTTCTAGTATGTAGGTGTCGTTATTAACAAAACGTAGCACTAATTTGTGTTGATTTTTTAGAATCACTGTTTTGTTTATTAGTATTCTTTAACAATACAACAAAATAGAAAATCCCTGGTCGACAGAAGTTTTGTTAAAATTAGTTCTTATGTATTTTACTACGCCGAATATAATCACAGACAAAAAATTGTCTTGTTTGATCTAACTCTATTTGCTTGTGATTTTTTTTAATAGAAGGTGATCACCAACGATATATGATATAATCGTAATACGAAGCTGTCTTATGACTCATACTTGATCGAAAATTAAAATAATATATCATACCTATTTCACTTATTTTTTGCATTTAAAGAATGAAAGCTAATTTTTAGTAAGTCTGTGTTGCTAATCTCTATAACGTAGGTTATTTATAACGCCAGTGTACGCCGATAACTTAAACAACGTTCTGTCAGTTTATGTTTAAGTTTCATTCACACTGAACTATATCAATTGTTAGTCAAACATAAATTATTTTTAAGTCAAAGAATTCGTAATATTATGTGTTGTAATTGTTCATAACCATAAGTACATTTTAAATATTAAATTATATATGAGTTTTAGTCCATAATACAAGTTGTAGTATAATTAGCTACATTTCAATCCTAGCTTTAGACTTAAAAAGTAACAGGATAGGATCGCAGTACATTAATTTCAGACCATCCATTTAATAGCCATTGTCTTTCATTGGGTCCAATCACGTACTTGTAACCTACAATAATGTATTAGAGTTGCGATATTTTAAATAAAACAATTATTGCGAAGTAATAACACTCTGCTGAACTTTCATTGTTTATTATTTTGAAACGAATATACACAACGTTTCGATTGCTGTGGTATCTGCAATCGTCATCAGGTGAACACTAACAAACTTAGAACTACTGGAGCCTATATACTAAAGACATGTTCGATGAAGCGTTCACGCGTACAAAATCAACTTAGCGTAACAGATTAATTAAAAAAATTGCTTAGTGAAGTTTAAGTAGTTTTAGACGTTCGATTAGTGGTTTCCATATGTTGCTTATCTCGACACTTGGCTTCTTCTTTGTTGTTGTTGATGAATGCCGCTTCTTTAAATTTTTGTTTGTACCAATGTTCCTCTCTGTGTATGATTTTTGCTTCCGACCATTTCATTCGATGTTGGTTATCCCACGAATGTTGCCGGACTTATAAGTCTCTCCTCTCTGTGTGTGCGTCTGATGTTCTTTCAGTCTGATGTCAAGTGGTCTTTTGGTTTCCCTCACGTATGTCTTGCCACATTCACATGGAACTTAGTAAATACAGTTTTGGGAATCTCGACTTGTTTGTGACTTTGTGTTGGAAATTATACTCCTAATGGTGGTCGATAATTTGAACACTGTATTTAAGTTGTACCTTTTCCCTATACGTTTTATTGATTCTGATAAACCTTTGACATATGGGATGCTTCTGTTTTAGGTTGTTCCTTGGTGTTTAATTGCTTTTTCCGTAAAAGCTTTCCTACAATCTTTTCTGGATAACCATTCTGCCTTAGATCGTTTTTAATGTTTTTGATTTCTTCTCGTAGCCTTTCGTAGATGTGGAATGGTTGGATTCAAAGTTAAGATATCGACCGGTGTGTGTCGGTTTCCTGTAGACAGTCGTTTTTATAATTTCCTTGTTCTTTGTTACGTGAACGTCTAAAAAAGGAAGTGAGTTCTCCTTTTCATTTTCCATAGTGAATTTGATGGATGGTTTGATGCTGTTCAGATTTTGTAGAAAAAAGTCTAGTTGCCGATTACTGTGGTTCCAAATTATGAAGGTATCGTCAGCATATCTAAGCCATGTTTTGGGTTTGAATTTTGATTTCTCTATGGCCTGGGATTCAAACCAGTTCATGTAGATTTTGGCGATTACTGGTGATAGAGATGAACCTATTGGTAGTCCTTTGTCTTGAGTGAAGAATCTGTCTTTCTCCTGAAAGTATGAGTTCTTGAAGCAACATTCTAGGAGCTTCATTATTCCTTCTACTGACAGCGTGGTTTTTTCCTGGAGTTTTTCATCTTCTCGGAGCTTCGTTTGGATGATTTTCAATGCTTCTTCAACTGGCACATTAGTATAAAAATTTCCTACGTCGAAGCTAATTAATTGATCCCGTGGTTGTAGCTCTATTGTTCTCAGAATCTCAACGAAATGTTTGGAGTCTTTGACAAAAGATGAGTTGTTGTTCTGTAGTGATTGTACTTATAATGGTTCATTATTGAGTGAGTTAAAAGATGAGCCTCAGGAATCAAAGTGGTTTATAGATTTTTCTAAACTCCATTTAAAGGCCATGCTTCTTTATGTTGAAAATGAGAAACCTTTGATTCTAATTACCTATGCAGCTCATATGAGAGAGACGTATGACGCTTCTATGTGAGTGTAATACGTGGAGTTCAGCTTAAAATTGTGATATTAATGACTCTATTGTTTATATTTTCAAATGAATTAAATACATGTTGTTTTTTCTTGCAAGTTAACAGCAACGTTGACCGTTGCAAACCAATTTGTAGTAGTTAACTACGTTCGAAAAGGTTTACTAGTTGCAAATATCGTTGAGTCTTTGTTAGTGTAACTCAAAGGGAGATAATTAGTTCGACGGGTCTATTAGATGCTATAGTCAAACAGACTGAAAATTGTTTTGCGATCATGTTCTTAACGGTATGTTAACTGTTTTGCGTTGTTGTCACAAATCCAATTTAATAATGAAATCACTAATATGCACTGATGAAGATGTGACTAAGTAACCTTGCCGGCTTAACCAAATATTTTTGTACTTCTCTGTTGAAATTTCAACAATTTAGAGTTTTATCTATTTTTGCCACTATAAGAGAAATTTATCTTAAAGTAAATACACTTTTTTTACTATTTTATTAATAAAATAAATTAGCTCCCACAATTTGAACACATTAAAAAATATATTGAATCAAAAATTAAAAATATTTCATCAACTTATTGCAAAAAAATGTAAGATGAAGTCCATATTTACTTCCTTGGTCATCCGTCGGTAAATAGTTTTCTTGTCTTAAAGATTATTTAAAGGTACCTCTAAAATGGTCCCAGGGCCAAACACAAACCGTGTCTGTACTTGATCCTCAAGCAACGTTATCACTAAAGACCGGATAAAAATCCATAGAAACTAAAAAGTACAAAGTAACTCAATTTTAAAACAATTAGGTAGTTATTGTTATTATTGCGTCTTACTGGTAAAAAATGTTTAAAAATACACACGGACCAAAAATACAAGTTGAATGTTTTTTAAAATAACTCCATGTTGCACCTTACTACTAAGTATTTTTTTAAATTATGTGCAGTTATTCTATCAATGCGTTGTAAAGGGGATGATGAAATTTACCAACATTTCGTAAAAATATCATCAAGTCATCATTCCTAAGACGGATTAGAGCAATGAATAGGTTTAAATTACATTGTTGTTGCTTTGAATAGAATACAGATAGTACTGAATACTTTGTAATAGGGATTACTACTTTGTTAATCGAAGTTTAGGTTCATGGAATTTTTACGACTGTACAGATAACTGTAGATAACAGAATTTTTCGACCTTGGTAATTCCAATTGCCTTATTACTTAATTGCATTCCTAAACTTTTGATAATTTCGCGTTATTTTTAAAATTAATTTTTTAGATAGCTCAACATATTTTTTACAAAATTAGCATTAAAGGGCAAACTAGGCATTTATAAGAAAAATTCCGTAAAATATACAATTAAAGCATTTTGCCGGAACATCTGGTCTTTAGGTATCATTTTAAGTAATAATTAATAAATATCATCATGTGAGGGAACTCATAGAAATACAGAAATGATGCAGTAATAAGCAAAAACCAAATGGAGGTTGAACTAAAGAAATTATTTAAACTTTTAATATTACTTTAAAAAAAAAATTAGTTGAAACTGTGACCGTTTGGTTAATAATAACAAAAGCAAAATCAATTTAGTTTCTTCAGCCATTTATTTACTAATTTTGAAAAACAACTACGTTCAAAAATTATTACAAGTAATGTTTTCCTATTACTATTTTAAATAAATTAAAAAGTTTGCTTTCTTAATTAAATTTTGTTAAAAGCATACAATTGTCAAACATACATATTATATTTATGATATAATTAGAAACTGCTATTAAACTCAGCGAATTAATTTACATTAATTTAGTAACATTCAATTATTTGTAAAGTGTTTTATAGTTATTGTAGTATTATCTGTAAAGTTATCTGTAAAATGACAATGGTTAAAAATACTTTGAGTCTTTACGATGTGCTAACACCTCTACAGAAAATTTCGAGAATATTTGGTTTTTTGATGTGGTCAAGGTCAAACGGAACGATTGATTTAAACAATAGACGTTTAAAAATTTGGAACTTGATTGCTAACTTTTTGCTAATTTTTTCAATAATTTATCATGTTAATGTTTGCCATCAGCAATTTTATTCTGTGGAATTGGTATCTTACGCATTTTTATATCTTTCTACTCATTGCGGAATTTTGCAGTACGTATTTTTATCTGCATACTATCAAAATCGCATTTGCCGTCTTGTACAAAATTTGGTAAATCTTGACCAAAAACTCGAACGTGCTACTAAAAAGAAAATTAATTACGCCTATTCAAAAAAACGTTTAATAGTTGTTTTAACATTTTTTTACTTCACCGCATTATTAATCGTACTGATCGACATGTGCAATTTTCTTTTCGGTGTATATCCAGATACGGAATTCAGTAGATGTTCTACTATAAGCTTAATAACCGAATGTATAAATATTAATGTGACGTGTTTTGTAATTTGTTTGTTAAACAATATTGAAAAAAAATTGCAGATAGTACACTGTTTCATAAAAGACTTAAGCAAGAATCCAATATTTTTATTTTCAATCGAACCAGTTTTAGTGATCTTAGATAAATTAAAACGCTATGGTAAAGAGATCAATCACATTTTTAATACGTTTTTATGTTATAAATTGTTTAAATGCTGGTTTTTTACTATAATGTCTATTTATTGGATGACTTCTAATAAATTTAATGGTCAGCAGTTTACATTTAGTGTTTATTTTAGTACGTCTTATTGGATATCTATTAACGTAATGGTTGTAATAATAATTGTATATCATTTTGTTACATTTCAAAAAGAGGTAAGTTACATAACTTTAACTTTTCCATTTCTAATAGGTGTCGTTATTAACAATACACAACACTTATTTGTGTTGATTTTTTAGAATCACTGTATTGTTTATCAGTATTCTTTAACAATACAACAAAATGAAAATTCCTGGTCTACAGAAGTCTTGTTAAATAAATAACGCGACCTAGTTCTTATGTATTTTACTAAGCCGGATATAATCACAGACAACAAATTGTCTTGTTTCATGTTACTCTATTTGCTTGTGATTTTTTTAACGGACGGTGGTCACTAACGTTGTATGATATAATCGTAATTACAAAAGCTGTCTTATGACTCATACTTGACCGAAAATTAAAATAATATAGCATACTTATTTTACTTATTTTTTGCAGTTAAAGAAAGATAGCTAATCTTTAGAAAGTCTGTAATGTTAATTTCTAGGTTATCTATAACGCCAGCGTACGCCGATAACTTAAACAACGTTCTATCAGTTTATGTGGGAGTACATTCTAAACAAAAAATTATATTTTAGTTTTAGTCCATAATACAAGTAGTAGTATAATTATCTATATTTGAATCCTAGCTTTAGACTTAAAAAGTACCAGGATAGGATCGCATTATATTAATTTTAGATCATCCATTCAATAGCCATGGTCTTTTATTGGGTCAAATCACATACTTGTAACCTTCAAAATATATTAATTTGCTATATTTTAATTAAAACAATTATTGTTTTAAAATATGTTTTTAGTAATACTAAATATCACTCGTACCATTTCTATGCTACAGATTCAAATTAATTTCTCTTTTTCGGTCACTGGCTTTTGTTAAGTTTTAACTTGCAATTACCTAAAAGAAAAATACAAACCCTTATAACTATTAAGTAACTACGCATCAGTTCCTCTTCAAACATATTTTATTTCATCCTAAAACTTTGTTTCTAATTCTTTAAACATTTCTTGTTAGATAAGTTGACAGTTATTTTCAAAATCTCAGTATCTTTTTTATTGGTATTACAGGTACCAATTATTTTGTGCGTGCTCAATAAAGGCATACGTTTTAAAAATTTTAAACCTTACGTTGCCTACCGATGAGTCATAACGACTATACTATAGATTCCAATACCATTTGGACTTGTCGCAACAAGTCTAACAACCTTGACAATCGCGTCGCTTACGTGAGTCACTTTAGTATAGTTTAGACTTGAGTGTCAAATGGTGTTTATATTAATCTATAATAAACTTCTGGTATTTCCGTTTATGTGTTCGTGCAGATTACTAAAAATGCCGCGAAATTGCGAAATCCATACAAACAATTGCTGTTATGTTTGTAATGAATTAACTTTGTTGTAAGTCCCAAACAAAAGAATATCATTCCATTAATAAAAAAAGTATATGAATTTTATTCCGGGTGTTAAATTGGTGATCAAGACGAATTATGAGTCCTTCATTTTTGCTGTACGTTTTTTATGTCATTACTTAGCGTTGGCCTAATGAAAAGTCGCAACAGATGCCATTTACACTTACAATTGTATGCAGAGAAACAAAAAACAATTCTTCGTACTGTTATTGCTGCATTTCAAAAAGTGCTGGAATAACAAGAAAAACCAAGAAGATAATTAATATCTCAACTTTTCTTCAGCCATCAGGTTTGTTTTTTTACAGTGACGAGCTTCCAATTCTAGAAAAATTGAAATTGAAGTTTACATTCAGAAAACTCTGGCAATGAAGATTTATAATTAAGTCCAGAAAAAGACTACTTTGAAGACCTAGAGTTTAATGGGACGTCTACAGAATCTCAAAGAATCAGTCAGTCTAATTTCTGTGACATAGTTCGTGATCTAAACCAGTCAAAAATTAAGCAAAATTGTTGGCGTTCAGATTTAGTTGCAATCTCCTTGGGAAGTCTAAGCAATTTAGTTGATTATGTTGATTCATTATGGACTGAGTTAAAAAATGAGCCTTAAGAACCGAAGTTGTTTATAGATTTTTCTAAACTCCGTTTAAAGGCCATGCTTCTTCATGTTGAATATGAGAACTGTTAAATAATACGCTTTAAATACGTTTCTTATTTTTAATGTATTTCAGAAAAAAATATCATTTTATTACATTATGTGACTTCTACTTATTTAAAACAAACTACATATAAATGTACATTTTAACACCTCTCCTTATATGTATATTACAAAACATTTACTAACATTTTTATTAACATTCTTATTCTATTATACCTAACATGTCCCTAAACTTTACGAACTTAATATTATCAAGTAATTTGGTAAAAATATCTGCAATGTTATTTTCATTTTATTGCTTTCATTTTCATATTCAATTTTTATTCCTAGATATTTTTTCACTTTACCCATGTCTTTCATTTTAAATCGTTCTGAACATAACCTTTTCATACCATCTACCTTATCCTCATTAATAGAACAAATCAAAATATCATCGATAAATAAGATTAAATAATCCTTTTCATTTCCTTGGTTCATCACATACAGACAGTAATCATACTTGCTTCTTTCAAATCCTAATTTTCTAATAAATTCATTAAAACATTCATACCAAGGTCTAGGACTTTCTCGCAAACCGCACAATGACTTTTCCAATCTACAAACTTTATCAGTAGCATCCTCATATCCTCTAGGCTGTTTTACATAAATCTCTGACAACACCTTGCCATTTAAAAATGCTGTTTCTACATCCATTTGTTCTATACTTAGCCTCTCCTGACAACAATATGATAATAAAATTTTTAAAATTAACATTTTAGCAACTGTTGACTAAACATCATCTACAATTTCTTTTTGTTGATAACCTTTTACGACTAATCAAGCTTTAAACGTATTCTCCGACTTTTTATTGTAAACCCACTTAACATCTAAAATTCATTTATTATCTGGTCTTTCAACCAAAGTCCACGTTTTGTTTTCCCTTAAAGATTTAATTTAGTTTTCTATTGCTTCAATCCAATATTCAGATTCATTACTTCCTATCGCCTCCTCAAAACGTTCTTTATCAATACCATAGTAATTGACATTTATATAATTGTTATAAAGATAATAATCATCATACTTTGAAGGTATTTTCTTTTTCCTTTGAGGCTTCTTAACCTCTTTATCGCCATTTAAATTTGATATAGTTTCATCTACATTTTCCTCTTGTGTTTTAACGACACATGTACTCTCCGAATCGTCCTCAATTTTTCCAGATTTGTTTTCATTAAATCCAATGCATTTTTCATCTTCTTTTACAAAATCTACATGTCTTGCTTCGAACACTCTATTATTGACTAAAACTCTGCAACCGACTTTAGTATATCCTAATAAAACTTCCAGATTTGCCTTTTTATCTTATTTTGAGAATCTTTTTTCTTCAGGAACACTCTCCTTCCATATAATCGCAAATATTTAATACTAGGCTTTCTGTTAAACACTATTTCATAAGGTGTTTTATTTTCACTAGTATTAGCTAATGTTCTATTCTTAAGATACACAGCAGTACAACCTACTTCAGGCCAAAACCGCCTGTTTACTTTTGCTTCAGATAACAAACATCCAAATATATCCATCAAAGACCTATTAAGCTTCTCAGCAGTTCCACATAATTCATGCACATACGGTGGACAAACATTTAATACAATTCCTTTTTCTCTAACTAAAGCACAAATTCTATTAATCAGATACTCACATCTTAGTTTCTTTATAGTTTTACCAATCAAATCCTCAATTTTATTTATATACTTTACAAAACAAGTATAAACTTCAGTTTTGGACCTTATAGTATATAACTAATTTACGTCAATAAAAGTAAGAAAGTACTGTTCACCCTTATAACCGGTTGTTCCATGTGGCCCATTTAAATCTGTATGAACAATCTCTAATATTTCTTTTGTTCTATCATTCTTAAAAGATAAATTATGCATTTTATTCTCAATACAGGTTTTACATTTCATATATTCTGACTCTATTTCTTTAGGCAATCCGTCCATCATTTGATTTTTACACATACTATTCAAATAATTAAAATTTACATGACCTAACATACAATGCAGTTTTTCTTTCAACGTTATTTTACTTTGACTATTAACTTTAGGCAAATTTACTTTAGCTTGATTATATATAACCTCACTTGACATTCTATATAAGTTACTTTTCTTCCAAGCAACTGCAAATAACCTAATATTTCTATCATAAACTTTAGAAGTATTTCTTTATGATATAATCATATTAATATCAGTTAATTTTGAATAACTAATAAGGTTTTTTTCCATTTCTTTTACAAAATAAACATTTTTCATCTTAATTTTTTGTTTTCTGTCATGCACATTAAAATAACTAATGACAGTTCCTATTTTAGTTGCTTCCAAAATTTTCCCATCTACTACTACTCCTTTACTTGGTTTTTTTAATACCACACTTTCAAAAAAATAATCATGATTACATGATCAGTATACGACCGCTATTTAATAACTACTTAATTTTGTTGTTAGTATCCGATTCCTTTACTTATATAATATATATAAAGCTTCTATCTTTAGATGAAAACTACTCATTGAACCTTGTCTATTCTGATAATAACCTTGTCCTTTTCGATTATAATGATTGTCTCTCGAACCTTGCTGGACACAGCGCTCTCTTTGCTAATGACCACGATCTCTTACATAAAAATAACCCCGATTGCTTGCTTGCTGCTTTTGATTGCCTCTATTCCAATAACTTTTCCTTTCTCTAGTCTGGTAACAATCCCTTTTAAAATGTTTTCTACTCCCACAAATCCAACATGAAATTTCTTGCTTAATTGGTTTATTACAAGTACTGCCAGCTTCTGACACGTAGGTGTTTGAATTTATTCTTGAACTTCCACTTTCTTCATTTACTTTTAGGCCATAATTTTAATTTTGCTTTTAACGTACTCTACTGTTTGTTTCTCTTTTTTTAATATATCAACTAAATCACCTATATAATTATAACTTTCTAGTAACATTCTTAACATGTAATTCATTTTTTCTTGTTCCGTTACTTTTGCTCCAGCAATTTTAAGTTCAATTACTGCTTTTTTAAAATCACAAAAAAATTTTGCTGTATCACTGTAATCTTTAAGCGTTAATTTATCCAATCTATTTCTGCAAATTATTTGTAATGCAGTCGATTCTTTCAAGTATAACTCAACAAACTTATTGATAATTTCAACCGCTGTCTCTTTATCATATACAAATTTTAACTGCTTATTGGTAATGGAACTATATATGTAATTAATAGTCATTAAATTCATTTCACCCCAATCTTCATCTTTGTCCGTCTCTAATTTCACACGGACGACTATACTGTCACATTTTGTCATTTTTAAAACTTCCATACTCCTCTTCATTAAATACAGGAATAGTTACATCACATACCTTTTTCATTTTTAATAAGCACTAACTTTAGTTAACCACTTTCCCCTACGATGTTAAATAATACGCTTTAAATACGTTTATTATTTTAAATGTATTTGAGAAAAAATATAATTTTATTACATTTTGTGACTTCTGCTTATTTATATACTTTATTGGATATCATTTTAATGTATTCACTGCCGACTTAAGGCAAACTACATATAAATGTACATTTTAACAAGAAACCTTTGATTCTTGTTACCTATGCAGTAAAATACGAGAAGTACAGCTTAAATTCGCGATATCAATTACTCTATTCTTTATCTTTTCAAATAAATTAAATAGTTCTTCTTTTTCCTTGCAAGTTAATAGCATCGTTGACCGTAGCAAACAAATTTGTAGTAGTTAACTACGTTCTAAAATGTTTACCAGTTGTGAATATTGTTGGGTTTTTATTAGTGTAACTCAAAGGAAGAAAACTAGCTCGACGCGTCTGTTAGATGCTATAGTCAAAGCATGCAACTTGACTGGATTTACTACAGACAAAGAAGCTGCTAATACCAAAAAAACCTCTGAAAATTGTTTTACGATATTGTTCATAATGGTATGTTTCGCGCTGTTGTCACAAATCCGATTTAACAATGTCACCAATAGACACTGATGAAGATGTGACTGAGTAACTTTGCCAAATATTTTTTTGTACTTCTTCGTTAAAATTTCAAGAATTTAGAGTTTTATCTATTTTTGCCGCTATGAGAGAAGTTGATCCTAAAGTAAATATACTTTTTTACTATTCTATTATTAAAATAAATTAGCTCCCAGACTGGAAACACATTAAGCATGATGTTAAAACAGCTAAAAATATATTGAATCAAAAGTTAAAAATATTTATCAATTTATTGCAGAAAAATGTAAGATGGAGTCAATATTTACCTCTTTAGTCATTCATCAATTAATAGTTTTTTCCTCTTAAAGATTATTTAAAGGTATCTCTAAAATCGTCCCAGGACCGAACATGAACCGTGTCTATACTTGATCCGCAAGCAACGTTATTGATTACTTATTTCCAAAGACCGGATGTTTAGGTATTAAAAATGTTTAAAATAAGCAAGGACCTAAATTAAATTAAAAAACTTCAAAAATAGGTCCTAAAAATTTTATAGGCACAAAAAATGTTTCATAATTGTAATATAAAAATGCATACAAATTATAAAGTACAAAATAAGTCATTTTTAAAACAATTAGGTAGTTAATGTAATAGCTAAGGAAACGTGAAGACGTTTTAAAACTAATCGAAATGGTGGACGACCGAAACTGTCTTTGCAATGTAGTGAGCCCAGATTACCACAATCAAATAAAGCGACGGAATTGTTTTTCAGAAATTGCATCTGCATTGAATATCCCAGTCGAAGAAATAAAAAAAAAATTTACACTCTTCGTGCTGAACATTACAAAAAACGTTCAAAAATGAAGGTGAAGAAATCTAGGAGTGGTAGTGACGAAATATGCGAAACAAAATGGGAGCTTTTTAGTGCTTTGGAGTTTATGTTTCGGCATACCGAGGATACAAGAACCACAAATTCTATGGTAAGCGAAATAGTATAATTTTAGTTAATAAGGTATAACATTAGTAGTAAGTACATTTCATCCTCTTAAATAAAATTATGTTGCCAAGGAACCTCTTCTTCTCGGCAAAAATATACTTTAAATACCTCTCTAACGTTCTTTGCCAATGTGGTTGCATTTCTGGACATGGTTCCAGACAATGGTTCCAAAGCAGTACATCCACTGCGCCAAGTACCAAAATTAATTGTACCATTATCATTTTCCGTGTCAAAAGTCTCGCTTGGAGCATACACTGCCACGAAACCTGGTCGCGACATCAAAAAATTGTGTAACACACACACAACACAAACGATTTTTTGAACTTTATGTGGAGCAACTTCCATAATTTTTCTAAGTATTTGAAAACGTGCGGAAGCAATTCCAAATACGTTTTCTATTATTCTTCGCGCACGAGACAATCGATCATTAAAAATCTGTTCAAGAACACTTTGATTGTTGAAAGTAAATGGCTTAATCATGTAAGATTTTAACGCAAATGCATCATCTGCAACTGCAACATATGGTCCTTTGGCCAGGCAAGGGTTTAGCACTCGGAATGTTTAATGTATTATTTTCTAATGCTCGTGACAATGAACTACGTAAGAAAACGCCACTATCTGAATCGCGACCTGGCGCTCCGACATCTATGTAGGTAAATTTATAGTTTGCATCAGCTAATGCCATAAGAATTATGCTGTGCGTTTGCTTGTAATTGAAATAGAGACTTCCACTATTTGATGGTGCTTTGACGGAAATTTTTGTCCATGCTTCTTCAATATGTGGAATCTGAAAGATGCATTTGAAAAATATGGTATACATGAACCTAACAGTATAACAGGTGCTTATATCTAAAAGCTTTTTACAGAGTATTGAAGATGGCCTCGATGTAAATATGGCTGAGAACCATTTAACGATGAACAGTTGGCACACCAACAGCCACTAGCAACTAAACAACCACTCAGTCAAGCACTTGATAAATTATCAACTCAGTCAAACGATCAACTATATATTACATCAACTCACTGGCCACTCATTCAACCACGTTCTGAAACATTAGCTTCTGCCACATCTGCGCGCCGACCAACTTCAAAAAAACGAAAGACCACTGACAACAGTATTGAATTGCAGGAACAAGCTGCAATAAATCGTTGTATGGTGCTTTTATCATCAGTTACACCTAGGGATGAATTTTCAAGTATTGGCGAGTATGTGTGCAATGAACTACGGTTGCTTAGTACTGCTCCAGACATTCAGTTCAAGCTTAAATCTGACATACAACAACTAATTTTAAATGCCGGTTTGAAATATGGCATGAGACGATTTAGAGCATCATCGGCTCCATTTTCATCGACCCATAATTCTGCCGGCTTGCTGACGTTGTCACCGCTTTCTTCACAGCCGTCTACACCAAACTCGGAGAACGAAGAATCCCATTGGGATGATCAACGCCATTCACCACAATCAGATCTTGATAATTACCTAACTATTTCAAAAGCAATATCTCGGCAAGATCCGTCGACTGATGTTTATCACAGAGTCAAAGTTAAGCGCTCAGTTGGTGTAATGGCTTGTCTTATATGTGTGTCCTTGCGTGCTATGAAAGACGTTACTTTTGCTAAAAGATAGTCCAAATCCGCTGCCGACATTCGCAAAAAGTTTTTGTAGAATACTTCATCGCCTACACGTACATGTTTCAACTTTAGTATCCATCAAAAGTAACTACGTCTGGCCTTTTTACAAAATTAGCATTAAGCCGCAAACTTAGCATTTATAAGAAAACTGGCGTAAAATATACATTTAAAGCATTTTTAGGCATTTTGCCGGAACATCTGGTCTTTAGGTATCACTTTAAATAATAATTAATAAATATCATCGTGTGAGAGAACTCATTGAAATACAGAAATGATGCAGTAACAAGCAAAAACCAAATGGAGATTGAACTAAAGAAATTGTTTAAATTTTTAATATTACTTTTAAAAAAAAATTGTTAAAACTGTGATCGCTTGGTTAACAAACAAAAGCAAAATCAATTCAGTTTCTTTAGCGATTTATTTACTAATTTTGACAAACAACTGCGTTCAAAAAGTAATGTTTTGTAATTACTATTTTAAATAAATTAAAAAGTTTTTTCTCTCATTTTAATTTTGTTAAAAGCATACTCAAATATACATATTACATTTATAATTTAATTAGAAACTGCTATTAAACTCAACGAATTAATTTACATTAATTTAGTAACATTCAATTATTTGTCAAGTGTCTTATAGTTATTGTAATGTTAGCTGTAAAGTTATCTGTAAAATGACAATGGTTAAAAACACTTTGAGTCTTTACGATGTGCTAACACCTCTACAGAAAATTTCAAAAATATTTGGTTTTTTAATGTGGTCAAGGTCAAACGGAACGATCGATTTAAACAATAGACGTTTAAAAATTTGGAACTTGTTTACTAACTTTTTGCTCATTTTTTCAACAATTTATCATGTTACTGTTTGCCATCAGCAATTTTATTCAGTGGAATTGGTATCTCATGCATTTTTATATCTTTCTATTCATTGCGGAATTTTGCAGTACGTATTTTTGTCGGTATACTATCAAAATCGCATTTGCCGTCTTGTACAAAATTTGGCAAACCTTGACCAAAAACTCGAACATGCTACTAAAAAGAAAATTAATTACGCTTATTCAAAAAAGCGTTTAATAGTTGTTTTAACATTTTTTTACTTCACTGCATTATTAATTGTACTAATCGACATGTGCAATTTTTTTTTCGGTGTATACCCAGATACAGAATTCAGTAGATGTTCTGCTTTCGTTTTAATAACCGAATGTATAAATATTAATGTGACGTGTTTTGTAATTTGTTTGTTAAACAATATTGAAAAAAAATTGCAGATAGTACACTGTTTCATAAAAGACTTATGCAAGAATCCAATTTTTTTATTTTCAATCGAACCAGTTTTAGTAATCTTAGATAAATTAAAACGCTTTGGTAAAGAGATCAATCACATTTTTGATACGTTTTTATGTTATAAATTGTTTAAATGCTGGTTTTTTTTTTTGTAATTTCTATCTATTGGATAACTTCTAATAGATTTAATGGTCAGCAGCTTACATTTAGTGCTTATTTTAGTACATGTTATTGGATATATATTAACGTAGTGATTGTAATAATGATTTTATATCATTTTGTTACGTTTCAAAAAGAGGTAAGTTATATAACTTTAACTTTTCTATTTCTAATAGGTGTCATTATTAACAAAACACAGCACTTATTTCTGTTGATTTTTTAAAATCACTGTTTTATTTATTAGTATTCTTTAACAATACAACAAAGTAGAAAATGCCTGGTCGATAGAAGTTTTGTTAAATGAATAACTCGATCTAGTTATGTATTTTACTACGCCGAATTTAATCTGAGACAACAAATTGTTTTGTTTGATCTAACTCTATTTGCTTATGATTTTTTTAACAGAAGGTGATCACCAACGGTGTAAGATATAATCGTAATTACGATACACTATTTTTAAGTCAAAGAATTCGTAATATTATGTGTTATAATTGTTCATGATCATAAATACATTTTAAATATTAAATGATTTTTTAGTTTTATTTCGTAATACAAATAGTAGTATAATTATCTACATTTCAATCCTAGTTTTAGACTTAAAAAGTAACAAGATCGCAGTACATTAATTTTAGATCATCCATTCAATAGCTATGGTCTTTTAATGGATCAAATCATATACTTGTAACGTACAAAATACATTAAAATAGCTATATTTTAACTAAAACAATTATTGCTTAAATAGTATATTTCTTTCTGCCGTGTAATGAACGATATTTTTCATTATACCTGTCTATAAAACTAGAATAAAACATATAAAAATTAAAATACATATGTCTGAATCACCCTTCATTAAAACAAGTAATTTTTTTCCAATTACTATTTTAAATAAATTAAAAAGTTTTCTCTCTTATTTTAATTTTGTTAAAAACATACAATTGTTCAATATACATATTATATTTATAATTTAATTAGAAACTGCTATTAAACTCAACGAATTAATTTACATTAATTTACTAACATTCAATTATTTGTCAAGTGTTTTATAGTTATTGTAGTGTTATCTGTAAAGTTATCTGTAAAATGACAATAGTTAAAAACACTTTGAATCTTTACGATGTGCTAACACCACTACAAAAAATTTCAAAAATATTTGGTTTTTTGATGTGGTCAAGGTCAAACGGAACGATTCATTTAAACAATAGACGTTTAAAAATTTGGAACTTGATTGTTAACTTTTTGCTAATTTTTTCAATGATTTATCATATTAATGTTTGCCATCAGCAATTTGATTCTGTGGAATTGGTGTCTTATGCATTTTTATATCTTTCTACTCATTACGGAATTTTGCAGTACATATTTTTATCTGCATGCTATCAAAATCGCATTTGCCGTCTTGTACAAAATTTGGTAAATCTTGACCAAAAACTCGAACATGCTACTAAAAAGAAAATTAATTACGCTTATTCAAAAAAACGTTTAATAGTTGTTTTAACATTTTTACACTTCACTGCATTATTAATCGTACTAATCGACACGTGCACTTTTCTTTTCGGTGTATATCCAGATACCGAATTCAGTAGATGTACTATTTTAATCTTAATAAGCGAATGCATAAATATCAATGTGACGTGTTTTGTAATTTGTTTGTTAAACAATATTGAAAAAAAAATGCAGATAGTACACTGTTTCATAAAAGACTTAAGCAAAAATCCAATTTTTTTATTTTCAATCCAACCAGTTTTAGTGATCTTATATAAATTAAAACATTTTGGTAAAGAGATCAATCACATTTTTGATACGTTTTTATGTTATAAATTATTTAAATGCTGGTCTTTTACTGTAATGTCTATTTATTGGATAACTTCTGATAGATTTAATGGTCAACAGCTTACATTTAGTAATTATTTTAGTGCGTCTTATTGGATATATGTTAACGTAATGGTTGTAATAATAATTGTATATCATTTTGTTACGTTTAAAAAAGAGGTAAGTTATATAACTTTAACTTTTCCATTTTTTAGTGTTATTCCGTAATACAAATAATAGTATAATTATCTACATTTCAATCCTAGCTTTAGGCTTAAAAAGTAACAGGATAGAATCGCAGTACATTAATTTCAGATCACCCATTTAATAGCTATGGTCCTTCATTGGGTCAAATCACATACATTTAACCTACAAAATATATTAAAGTTGTAATAGTTTAATTAAAAAAATTATTGTTTTAAAATATATTTTTAGTAACACTAAACATCACTTGTACTGTGCCATTTCTATGCTATAAATTCAAATTAATTTCTCTTTTCCGGTCAATGGCATTTGTAAAGTTTTTACTTCACATGTGCAATTACCTAAAAGAAAAATACTAATCATTATAACTATTAAGTAACTACCTATCACTTCTTCTTCAAACATATTTTATTTTATCTTAAAACTTTGTTTCTAATTCATTGAACATTACTTGCTAGTCTAGTACTTAGTACTAGTACTAAGTCTATTATACAATGTTTTTACATACATACATACTTATTTCTGACAACTCCGATTTAATTTGATTAAATTTAAATAAATGCTACTTAGTTTATCTGTATCTTCTCTGGCGTGTAAAGTATTTTCAGTTAATTTTATATACAGGGTGTCCCACGAGGTACTGTACATACTGAAATGGTATGTTCCTTATGTCAATTTAAGTAGAAAACGTTCTATAAACATAGGTCCAATTCGCCATAGTTACACAGATACAAGCGTTCAAAGTTTATAAATGCTCACACATTTTTTGAAAATTATTATTATTGAAAACAGAAAATCGAACTACAAAACAAACAAAAAAAAACAAACAAAATCACATCAAATGCTCAAAATGACCTCCTTCGGCCTTAATACAACGACGGCTGTGATCTAAAATGGGCCGAGTAGCCGCTCGAAGCACCTGCTGGTTGTTCCGTGTTTGTTGACACACATCCAGGATACGCTGTATTAGTTTAGCTCTGGTATTAACTTTTACCTCGTATACTAAACTTTTTACATGACCCCACAGATAGAAGCCCAAAGGTGTGAGATCGGGCGATCTCGGTGGCCAAGCATGCGGGCCTTCACGCCCAATCCACCTATTGGGGTAAGCAACATTTAGATATTCGCTCACATGCCGACTAAAATGTGGAGGAGCTCCATCATGTTGCAGAAAAATTTGTTGTCTTGTTAGTAAAGGTACTTCTTCCAAAAGCGGCAGCAATTCATTCCGCAAAAAGTTAGCATATGCTTCTCCTGTCAGACGTTCCTCAAAGAAAAAAGGTCCAATAAGTTGATCGTCAATTATGCCACACCATATACGTTAACAGAAAATCTGCGCTGAAAGTTAGTTTCTGTTGTGCCATGTGGATTTTGATATGACCACAAATGAGAATTACGTGTATTGTTCACTCCATCTCTAGTAAATTGCGCCTCGTCGCTAAATAAAATAAATGGAACTAATTGTGGATTTACCTGTAGCCAGTGGCAGAAATTCAACCGGGCAGCAAAATCTCCAGGTTCCAGATGCTGAACCTGTTGTATGTGATAGGGATACAAAATCCCATCATGTAATGTTTGCCATACTGACATACGGGAGAGTCCCGGTCGAGAAGAAATTCTTCTAGTACTCAACCCTGGACTCCGATCAACTATCTGTAGAATGTTTTCCTGCTCAAACTGATGGAAATGAACCATGAGTCCGTACATGTTGAAACACAGAAGAAAAGGTTTTGTGATTTGCACCCTCCTGTTGTGAAATCTTCGTTCATATTCCCTAACGGTAGATCTCGCATTTCCATCACAAAATCCATAAATGTAAATAATATCAGCATACTCTTCGTTAGAAAAATGAGAAGGCATTTTACATTTAAATTACACTTCATTTAATAAAATCGACTGTGACATTAGTAGAAAAGAAAGCAATAAATGACATATTGTTCGGCTTTTGTTTCCCAGTTGACCAAGAATAATTAATTTTCAAAAAATGTGTGATCAGTTATAAACTTTGAACGCTTGTATCTGTGTAACTATGGCGAATTGGACTTATGTTTATAGGACGTTTTCTACTTAAATTGATCTAAGGAAACCATTTCAGTTTGTACAGTACTTAGTGGGACACCCTGTATAACATTTCTTTTATCATTCTTTTTTTTATAATTATTCTTTTTACATAATATAATTGGATTTTCTATATTCATTTCATGTTTTTTTTTGAATGATATGTTCTGTTAATTTTGTAATGTTGCAGTTATGTTTTTTATTTTTTGTAGTATTTATGTTACTTTTATGGTTTTTAATCGTAGTATTTATAAATGTTTTTGTAGTCCCTATATACAATTTTTCAGTCATTGCATTTGATTTTATATACTACCTCTTTGATATGTTCCTTTTTATCTTCGTCTTAAATTTGTGTGTATAATTGTTTTAAACATTTATTTAATTTAAAGCTAATTTTGTTTTTATCATCTCTTCGTATACTTTTTAGTTTGTAAAATAAATCGTTTATATAGGTGAGTGTATAATATTTAACATTATCATTCATGTTATTAGTACTTTTTGTTACATCATTTATATTCCAGTTATAGTTGTTAATGATCTGATTCACCAGTTTAATAGGATAATTATTAAGTTTTAAAATGTTGCGTATTTTATTTTTATTGTCAAACCAGAAACATTTATTACTAACTGTTAGTACTCTATTTACAAGTTTATTAATTATGTTGATTGTATAATGTATTGAATGTTTTGATCTAAAGTTTACAAGTTTGTTTGAGGATGTAGGTTTACTATACCAATTTGTAATAATAATGCCATCTTTTTTTATTACCTTAACGTCTAAGTAATTACTAGAGTTATTACATTCTTTTTCACAAGTAAATTGTATCCTGTTATAAAAACTATTGCACTTGGAAAGTAAGTCATCAGTAATCATATTGTCCATTATTAAGAACAGATCATCAACATATTTTTTTGTAAAAATAGGTGGTTTTTTAGTTGTGGTATGACTTGTTTTAATATGTGATCTAATAAAATGTCCCCCAAAATAGGACTCAAACAACATCCCATTGCTACACCATAAATTTGTTTATAGAACTTATTATGAAACTGAAAATATGCTTCTTCATAACATAATTTTATAATTTCTAAAAAAGGTTTTGATGGTATATTGGTTTTTGTTGATAATTCTTCCCATCTATTTTTTATAATGTCAATAATTTTGTTTGTGGGTATGTTAGTAAATAATGATTTTACATCCAAAGATATCAATATATAACCTTTAGGAATAACAACTTTAGTTTATTTTTAAAAACATACGAATCTTTAGCATTGATATTGTTATCTATAAGAGTTTTTAGAATTGGTTGCATAAATTTTGAAAGTTCATGCGTGGGAGAATTTATAGATGCAATTATAGGTCTTATGGGGTATCCTTTTTTGTGAGCTTTAATTATTCCATAAAGCTTTAGGAAGAACAACATTATTAGCCATTAATTTAAGTTTACATTTTTTGTCTATGATTTCCAAATTATACATTTTATTTACCACCTTATTTACCTTAGTACAGATTTTGGATAATGGATTACTTTTTCTATGTAATTTGTTTTAGTTAATATGATTGTATTTTTTGTTTTATCAGTTTTTGTTATTACAAGTTCATTATGGTGTTTTAAAAATTGTTTTGTTTTATTGAACATATAACAATCAAAAGAATGTTTGCATTTGTCATTATTTTTATATTTATGAATATTATTGGTAATAAGCTTTGCACATTTAGCTCTTAACTGGTCTTTGTCAGTGTCTATTTTGTTTTGAATTATTAAAATACTAGGATTAAAAACCATAAAAGTAACATAATAAATAAAATTTGGCCTAAATCCTAAAGAATTTTAATTCAAAATTATAATACAAATATCAAGGGTGTCGTAGTAATATAAATAGCAAAATTACAAGTAATGTTTTTCAATTACTATTTTAAATAAATTAAAAAGCTTTTTTCTCTTTTTTCAATTTTGTTAAAAGCATTATTAGTGTCAAATATACATATTATATCTATAATTTAATTGGAAACTGCTATTAAACCCAACGAATTAATTTACATTAATTTAGTAACATTCAATTATTTGTAAAGTGTTTTATAGCTATTGTAGCGCAATTATTAAAAACTGTGTATTATTGTTACTTATCTGTAAAATGACAATGGTTAAAAATATGTCCACTTTAAGTTTTTACGATGTGCTAACACCGCTACAAAAAATTTCAAAAATATCTGGTTTTTTGATGTGGTCAACGTCAAACGGAACGATCGATTTAAACAATAGACGTTTAAAAATTTGGACTTTGGTTGCTAACTGTTTGCTAATTTTTTCAATAATTTATAATGTTATTGTTTGCCATCAGCAATTTTATTCGGTAGAGTTGGTATCTTACGCATTTTTATATCTTTTTACTCATTGCGGAATTTTGCAATACGTATTTTTATCTGTATATTATCAAAATCGCATTTTCCGTCTTGTACAAAATTTGGTAAATCTTGACCAAAAGCTCGAACATGCTACTAAAAAGAAAATTAATTACGCCTATTCAAAAAAACGTTTAATAGCTGTTTTATCATTTCTATACTTCACTGCATTAGTAATCGTAGTAATGGACATCTGTACTCTTTTTTCCGGTGTACTTCCAGATACAGAATACAGTAAATGTTCTATTTTAATCTTAATAAACGAATGTATACATATTAATGTGACGTGTTTTGTAATTTGTTTGTTAAACAACATTGAAAAAAGATTGCAGATAATACACTGTTTCATAAAAGACTTAAGCAAGAATCCAATTTTTTTATTTTCAATCAAACCAGTTTTAGTGATTTTAGATAAATTAAAACGCTTTGGTAAAGAGATCAATCACATTTTTGATACGTTTTTATGTTATAAGTTGTTTAAATGCTGGTTTTTTACTGTAATGTCTATTTATTGGATAACTTCTAATAAATTTAATGGTCAGCAGCTTACATTTAGTGTCTATTTTAGTACGTGTTATTGGATATATATTAACGTAGTAGTTGTAATAATGATTTTATACCATTTCGTTACGTTTCAAAAAGAGGTAAGTTATATAACTTTAACTTTTCCATTTCTAATAGGTGTCGTTATTAACAAAAAACAGCACTTATTTGTGTTGATTTTTTAGAATCACTGTTTTGTTTATTAGTATTCTTTAACAATACAACAAAATAGAAAATCCCTGGTCGACAGAAGTTTTGTTAAAGTTAGTTCTTATGTATTTTACTACGCCGCATATAATAAACAACAAATTGTCTTGTTTGATCTAACTCTATTTGCTTGTGATTTTTTTAACAGAAGGTGATCACCAACGATGTATGATATAATCGTAGTTACGAGAGGTGTGTTATGAATCATACTTGACCGAAAATTAAAATAATATAGCATATTTTTTTCAGTTATTTCTTGCAGTTAAAGAAAGATAGCTAATCTTTAGAAAGTCTGTAATGTTAATCTCTATAACGTAGGTTACTTATAACGCCAGCGTACTGCGATAACTACAACAACGTTCTATCAGTCTATGGGTGAGTTTAATTCACACTGAATTAAATTAACTGCTAATCAAACATAAACTATTTTTAGGCCAAAGAATTCGTAATATTATGTGTTACAATTGTTCATAACCATAAGTACATTTTAAATATTAAATTGTTTTTCAGTTTTACTCCGTAGTAAATAGTAGTATAATTATCTACATTTCAATTCTAGCTTCGATCGCAGTACAATAATTTCAGATCATTCATTCAATAGCCATGGTCTTTCATTGGGTCAAATCACACATTTGTATCCTACAAAATATATTAAAGTTGCGATATTTTAATTAAAACAATCATTGTTTTAAAATATATTTTTAGTAATAATAAATATCATTCGTACTGTTCCATTTCTATGCTACAAACTCAACTTAATTTTTCTTTTTCGGTCATTGGTTATTGTTAATTTTTAACTTCACATGTGCAATTACCTAAAAGAAAAATAGATATCATTGTGACTGTTAAGTTGTTACGTGCGAAATTTTCACAACGGAGTACCCTGTATGTCGACTTAAAAATTAGTTTCTGGTTTTGACGCCCTGTGCCGACCTTGTTGGTTACTGAAAGGCCATTTTGAAGCTGTCAACTACGTGAGCCTATCGGTGTCGAAAAATCTTGAACTGATTCCTAAGCTTTTAAGGGCATCCCTTGTGATGAATACAAATTTATAAGTCGATTACTTTGTTGTTGCGACTATTGGATTACTGATTTTTTTTCTCTGCCTTTTAGGTAGTCCGACTTGTGTCCACTTTTAATCAGAATCTTTTTTTGGCTTGAGATTTCTTCGTTGGTTTTCTTTGCTTAGATTTTTAGGGTCTGTTTGGTTTTTTTGGTGGAAGAATTTCATATCGTCTGTTGACGACTTTTTGAGCACAACTGCATTAGTTTTTCTTTTTGACTTTCTTCTAAATCGCGTATCACAAGTCAACATCGGCTAGATACTTTTTTCTTTTTACTTCTTTAGCTTAGTTAGCTTTGGGGACTTATATTTGGGGTTGGATTTGTATTCGTGGGCTGGGGTTTCAAGGGATTTTAGGGCGTTGTCCTTGACCGTGGTCTAAACTTCTTTCTTTCCTATCATTCTTCTTTTTCTCTTGGTTTGCTTAGTATTATCGGTCAGTGAGGTCTATGGGACTGCGTTGTTTTCTTGCTTTATAGCGTAACGACTGTTGTCGACTTTCAACGAGTACCTATTCTGATACTTCTCTTCTGTTGGTTGAGTTTTGGTTCTTTGGAGTATCATTCCGCTTCATGCGACTTTTGGATACATCTAGTTGGTGATGCTTAGCAAATTGGGAAAACCTCTTTCATCTACGTTTCTTCTTGGGTTGGGTGTTATTGTATTTTGGGTTGGTTTTGGATTTTAGGGTTCTATCCTTGGCGTATGCCTAAATTTCTGTTTTCATTTTAGCTTTTCTTTCGTTATCCCCGCTCTACGGTTTTATCTTGCTGGGGGGGAATTCTGTTACGTGCAAAATTTTCACAACGGAGTACCCTGTATGTCGACTTAAAAATTAGTTTCTGGTTTTGACGCCCTCTGCCGATCTTGTTGGTTACTGAGAGGCCAATTTGAAGCTGTCAACTACGTTAGCCGGTCGGCGTCGAAAAATCTAGAACTGATTCCTAACCTTTTAAGGGCATGCCTTGTGATGAATACGAATTTATAAGTCGATTACGAATTTATTACAATTTGTTCGTCACAGGGTAAGATATTTTGTAATTTCTGTATTAATTTGATAGCCGGTTTCACCACGTTTCAATCACCTGTTCGTTTCAACAAAGAACAATGATGCATAATTACGATTGATAAATATAGCTACCGAACGTATAAGCTTTTGGAAGGGCATACTACCCATGCGAAAACGAGGTCTCGACGAGAAATGCGTCGGAGATGTTAATTCTTGTACACCAGTCGATTGCGTTACCAATCACCTGTTCGTAATTACAACCACCAGCATTCGATACAACGGGTTCTTATATCGCCTGTAATGAATTATTATTACTGATTTTGTAGTTTCTTTTTTCGTGAGTTATTGTGTGGCACGAATTGCTATTCAATAATTATTCTAGGCTGCTACCGGTGGGAAAACGTTTTCTTCACGCAAGTAAGCACTGGATTAGGTAAGTCAGTTTGATTAAATTTTTTCGCTGTCATAAAAGTCACTCACGGAACTTTGATTATTGTCGGTGTCTCTAATTACGTTTATTGTTTACATACCGATAAGATAATTTCAAGTATCATTTAGAGTGTATCGCATGCTGGGAGTAGACAATATTTATTATAAAATTTACTTCGCTATCTCGATGTAATTTAACTATATGCTTTGTGTGTTGCCGATATGTCTGGCATTTATGAATCGAGAAATTAAATCATACTCCGGTTAATCTTTTACGTTGCTAATTCAAGGTTTCTACACCTATTAATCATACTTGTTAGTTTGTCTAATGTTTATGAATTGAGAAATTCAACATACTTTTGTTAATTTGCTACGCTGCTAAATTAAAGTTTTTTTATACCTGTTAATTATACTTCTTAATATTTCGAGTATTTATGAGTTGAGAAATTACATATATTCCTGCTAATCTTGTACGTTAATACATTAAAGTTGTTATACTCGTTAATCTTTCTTTTATGGTAACATATCTTTCTCTTTTAATTGTCGTTACCCGTTAACAAATTTTGGCTATCCGAACACCAGAGTAACAAGGACTACGAACCTCAAAATTAGTTACAAGTTTGGACCGTCTGTCGTGATGGAGGCAGAAGTGTTAATTAGGATTGATCTGGCGCCCTTAAGTATAATTTCCTTGAACCTCCCCTATCTCCGACGGTGTGAGTTGGCCGTGCAAGGTTCGTAAGACCTAAAGCTTGTAACAAAGTAACTATCTATCACTTCTTCTTGAAACATATTTTATTCTATATTAAAACTTTGTTTCTAATTCATTAAACTATTCTTTCTAGATGAGTTGACAGCTGTTTCCAAAATCCCAATATTTTATTTTATCGATATTACATGTATAACTTATTATGTGCGTGCTAGTCAATAAGGACATACGTTTTAAAACTCTTAAACCTTACGTTGCCTACCGATGAGTCATAAAACACCTCTCGCTATTACGACTATACTATAGATTCCAATACCCGTCGGACTTGTCGTAATAAATCTAGCAACCTTGATAATCGCTTTGCTTACGTGAGTCAGTTTAGTTTAGTTTAGACTGAGTGTCAAGCTGAAATGGTGTTTATATTAATCTATAATAAATGTAATTGTTTATGTGTACGTACAGATTACTAAAAATGCCGCGAAATTTCGAAAACCGTACAAACAATTTCTGTTATGTTTGTTAATTCATTATTGAGTGAGTTAAAAGACTATTATGAATCTCAGGAATTAAAGTTCTTTATAAATTTTTCTAAACTCTGTTTGAAGGCCATGTATTCATGTTGAAAATGAGAAACCTTCGATTCATGTTACCTATGCAGCCCATATGAGAGAGACGTATGACATGTCCATGTGTGTAGAATACGAACAGTACTGTTTAGATTTGCAAAATCAAATACTCCATTCTTTATCTTTTCAAAACAGTTAAATATATTTTGTTTTGCCTTGCAAGTTAACCGCAGCGTTAATCATTGGAAAAAAATTGTAGTAGTTAACTACGTTCTAAAGGATTTACCAATTGTGAATTGTTGCGTTTTTATTAGAGTAACTCAAAAGCATAAAACAAGCTCGACGGGTCTATTAGATAATATAGTTAAAACATGTAACCATGTTGACATTTCTTTAGACTTGCTGGCTGGAGTTACTTCAGACGGAGAAGCAAGTAATACAAATGAGTCTCTGGAAATTGTTTTACGATCATGTCCATTACGGTTTGCTAATTGTTTAGCGAGTGTGTCACAAATCAGATTTGCAATAAAACCAGCAATAGACACAGTACCAGAGATGAAGAAGTGATTTAGTAATCTTACCGGTTTAGCCAAATATTTTTGTATTTCTCCCTTGAAATTTCAACAGTTATGATGATAGCCACACTAATGTCAAATATTACATGCATTATGTAAGAAGTGCTAAAGAAATTTCAGAGTACGAATCTTACATTGTTTGATATTATAACAATAAAAAAAATGCTCTTCGTAAACTGCAAATTATGCAAAATGGACCATATCCAAAAGGCAAAAAAGTATATGTCTTAATTAAAACCGAATAATATATGAGAAAGATGCTGAAATCAGTCTCCAACTACAGAGCCTAAAATGTCAGTAGTCATTGTGTTGGAATTTATTAATTTTTTAGATTTAAAATTAAATTTCGTAAACGATAATACTATTTCTACAATGACTTCTTTGCTTCTTCCCCTACTCATATGATACAAGCAAAGAAAATGTTCTTATTGTTACTAATACTGCGATAATTGTGTACAAAACGCCTAAAACGGTCTTCCTATATTTTTGAACTGGAATCCAATACAATAACAACTTTCAGGCTTGTTGCTTGTATAAGTGACATCTTGCAAAAACAATTTTCAACTTTTTGTGTAACTTTTCCTTATTTTATGACTGAGAAAATTATATCATATTATAAGCAACTAAAACCAATACATAGAACGTCTCCGCAAAAAATCTATAAACTCAAAACTTTTTAGAATGCTTAGGTACGGTTTGCTATGATCCAAAGTCAGCTATAACTAAATTTTAAAAAAAATGTTACGCGTTATAGAAAACCAAATATTGAACAGACAGTTTATAAAGTAATTTAAGTATTTTATGTTGTACAGTAAATCGTTTAGTAAGTTCTTCAAGGGACTATTGACATATTTACTTCTTAACAGAAGTTACTTAATAACCGTATTATTACAAACCATAAAAATTTCTAATTAAAATTTTACATGTACATATGTAAAACGCTTGCATACTACATATTTGCTTTCAAAAAATCTAAAATGTTTTATTGTTTACGCGAATTAAAAAAATTGTAAATTTTTCTCAATTCTATACTAACATTAGAATATCTTCCGGATTTGGACGGTGTCATTGTTGTTGTTAACAATGACACGGTTCAAACCCGGAAGACATTCTAATGTTACTATAGATTCCGGCCGTAGAAGTCTTCGCTATTATTATTTCTCAATTCTATCTGAATGTAATTACACATAATTTCTAGTTGAACAAAAAAAAATTACATTTAATCTTAAACTTACGTGAAATACAATGGCAAAACCATCTCATAGTATAAGTTTACTACGATGAGTAATAATATGTAAATGGCTATAGAGATAAAAACGTTGAAAGCTAATTTTATACCCGCGTGATTTAAATATGTTTTGAATAAACCGCAAGCTAAAACTGCGACGTATAAGCATTGTAAGTTAAAAATGTCAATGCAAATGTGAAAATGCCACCAGAGTGAACCACTGGACGGCCGTTTCTACAAATACATTGACAGTCCTATAGCTCTATATTAAAAAATGATGTGATCAACATGAGTAAAATACGATGGCAGAGCCATCCCATAATGTAAATTGACTATGCATAAATAATAGTATCTAAATGGCTATAGAGATGGAAACGTTAAAAAATGATTTTAAACCCTCATAATTCAAATACGTTTTGAATAAACTGCAGGCTAAAACCACAATGATGTGATGAACATGAGTGAAATATTCAAAATATAAACGTAAACCTTAAGAGATGACCTCGCAACTTCGCACACATTAGGGATGAGCGATCCGCTCTTTAATGTAATCAATAGAACTAGTTGTTCTTAGCGAGTGAACGAGTCATGACTACCAGAAAAAAAACTTTCTCTGCTCGTCCATATGTACGCAACTCACTCAACTCAAAATTCATCTCACGATCCCTAATGAACAGGGAATGAAGGTTTGACATAATCTAAAAAAGCATTTAAAATCAAAACTCACTGTTAATTTGAACAGAGACGCCAGAATGCCAACAGTCTTGTCATGTTACCTATATTATTTACCTTTGGGTAATCTATTTTTGATTGTCGAAGACGGGGAATTTAGACGGTTTGTTAAAATGCTTTGCCGTTGAAACAATTTGCCAAGCTAGAAAACACCATCCAATTTCTTATTAATGGCAAAATTATAAAGATCTATTTAGTACGAGAAGCCAATTGTAATAATACCAGTTTTTATACCCTTGCTGCTCTTTTTATGAAAGATAAAAAATTAAAATCCCTACTATTAGAACGTTCAGAATTTGAAAAACATACCCTGCACAAAATATAGCTTCATAGATATCGTTTGTAAATAAAAAGTTTAATAATGATTACAAAATAATTATTAAATATTTGACATCAGTTGTTTCAGCTATAGCACATGTAGGACAGGCGAACGAGAGGTTAAATAAAGACTGAGATGTAATGAAGTACCCAATACAAATTTTAAAAGTATTCCATCAAGTTACAAAAAAAATTCTGCAGAATATAATGTCTCTCTTTCAAGCACAGTCAGGCGTACTCATGTTGTAACGAGGAAATTAAATTTGTGAATGGTTTAAATGACCGAGACAATTGGCGAGAGTCTAATTGATTAGTAGGTTATACCATTTTATTAGTATTCAAAAAATAAACCTTTAACACTAATTCTCTTGCTTACACCTCAACTTACAAATCCTTGGTTGCAAAGATGAAGGTTCTTGCGGTGAACTACCGAAAAAAATATTCTGCTCTATCCTTTGTAAGTTGCGAAACAAACCTTGAAGGTGTTTCTTCAATTTAGAAAGAATTCGCTTAGTCAGTTTCGACATTACAAGGAACGCATGGCCCACCATCCACAGCAATTGTGGAAGTTGACAAATATTTGGCTGAAGTTCATTTACTAAGGACACGCAATCTCATGACATGTGGGAAACAAAAATAATGTTTATAGACTTTTGTATCAAATTGTGGTAAAAACGCTTTGTATTACCGCTACATCTGTGCCCTGTGGAAAAATATTTTCTAAAGCAGGGCAGATTTGTAGAAAATTTTTCCATATCTACGTACTACTGATAGGCACATTGATTTAGCTCAGGAATCAAAGAAATCGACATACTCAGTGAAGTGTGTCGGTTCTTTTTCATAACTCAGTGACTCAACAATTTCTTATATGCACTCTGTAAGATCGCTGAGCTTATTACTCACCGGTACCTGCAGGCATTATTGAATACTGTACGTGGTTTTTCTCTTTACTGAACTATGGCGGAAACATTTATTACGTGAACTACGCTTCTTTTATTACCAGAAAATTTGCAATTCAAACAAAA
Organism: Aquatica leii; assembly: GCA_035610365.1. Lineage (NCBI taxonomy): Eukaryota > Metazoa > Arthropoda > Insecta > Coleoptera > Lampyridae > Aquatica > Aquatica leii. Next base: position 170,574,523 of record CM069433.1, read on the forward strand.
ATATTGGGCAGAGATAACGAAATAATTTCGTGTTAACTGTTTGCATTTTTTCAATATATTTATTTAAAGTACTTCACACTTTTACGATGTGTTGTCAAACTTTTTAATTATTTTGAAAAAAATAAAATGGTTTATTATTTTTTAATTTTATTAAAAGCGTGTATGTTTAATAGACATATGTATTACATGAATAATTTAATTAAAAACTTCTGTTAAACTGAACAAATTATACTTCAATTAATGTAGTTAAATTCATTTAATCATAAAGTGACATAGTTATTGCAGTACAATTATTGAAAAATGTGAACTATTGTATTATTAAAATAACAATGCCAACTTTAAATTTTTACGATGTGTTAACACCATTACAGAAATTTTCTAAAATATTTGGTTTTTTAATGTGGTCAATGTCAAACGGAAAAATTGATTCAAACAATAAACGTTTAAAAACGTGGAATCTAATTGCAAATTTTTTGCTAATTTCTACAACAATATACTATGTAACTAATTGTCAGCTAAATTTTAGTTCTGTAGAATTAGCATCTGCTTCAATGTTATGTCTTTCGGGTTATTTCGGAACCTTGCAATACGTGTTTTTAATTGCTTGCTATGAAAATCGCATTTGCCGTCTTGTACAAAATTTTGTAAATTTAGACCAAAAACTTGAACATACCACTAAAAAGCGAATTGACTACGTCTCTTCAAAAAAACGTCTAGTGAGGGTTTTAGGATTTTCTTATTTTTTTGTGTTGTTAAACGTAGTTATCGACACATACAGCTTTCTCTCCGCAGGAACTGCAACTACAGAATTACGTAAATGTGTTTACCTGGTTTTGCTAACTGAATGTATAAATACTAATGTGGCGTGTTTTGTAATTTGTTTGTTAAACAATATTGAGAAAAGATTACAAATAATTCATTGCTTTATAAGAGATCTAAAAAGAAAACCAGTTTTTTTATTTTCATTCGGGACAGTGTTTCTGATTTCATGTAGATTAAAACACTTTGGAAGAGAAATCAATCACGTTTTTAATACGTTTATGTGTTATAAATTTTTTATATGCTGTTTTTTTACTTTAACATCTTCTTATTGGGTTACTTTAGATTTGTCTAATGGTCGTCAGAATACATTTGGTGCATATGTTGGGGCCGCTTATTGGATATGTGTTGATATAATGGGTTTAGTAATGGTTTTGTACCATTTTGTAACATTCAAAAATGAGGTAAGTTATATCGTTATTTTTTTTTCTTTGCTGTTTTATGAAAATATAATACTCAATTAATCTTGAAAAAACATACACCATGTATTTTTTTAAATATTTGTTATTGATTTCTTTTCTCTTCTCTTAAAACTATATTTTGCATAAATGTGATATAAATACCAGGTCTACAAAATGAATTAATTATTTTACTTCAATTCTAATCCTTTGCATTGATAGAAATAGTTCTTTAATTTTTTTATACAATATTTTTTGCACAACTTTTGTATAATAACCATTAATCCTAAACAAAGGTGTTAATCGATTAATTTAATTTTTTGTTATAGTAATGTTCAAGATTTGACCTGCTTAAAGTTTTTGGTTTTTTTACGAATCTTTTTTTTACAAAAATTTTTTTCGGCAATAATCTTATGAAAATATACATTTTTAACGTACCTTACTGATATTACTACATTACTAAGATTTTTTCTTATTTGAATAAAAATATCAGTGTTGAAAATTTAACGAAATTCGTTTGAGTTTTAATATTAATTTCTAGTTTTACACCAGCTACTTCCAATAGTTATTTTTGCAACTTGAGTAAGCTTAAATGACTTTTTTGTTGCCCTTGTCGAAAACGTCAATATTCATTTGTTGGTGTAGTTACGTAATGAAGCTTGCAAAATTAAAATAGAAATAAACATAAAGGTTATATTACGTATGTTAATACAAGTAAAGAAAATATTAATTCTTTAAAATGGAATGGAAAGAATAAAAACAACTTATTAAAAAAGTTGAAAACATAGAAGATCGTGTAGAAAGATAAACACAAATAAAAAACAATTTAATAAAGTTAATGCAAAACAATGGAAATTAGGCAGTAGAAAAAATTAAATAATTTCTAAGAAGTAAGATAAGAGTGAAAATTAAAGTAATAGAAACACACAAAATAGGGTTAATACCAGAAAAGCAACCAAAAAAGAAATTATGTTAAACAAAAAAATAAAATAAAAATTTACATAAAAAATGACCTCACAAAAATAGAAAGAGCAATACAATCAAAAATAGTTTAAGTTGCACTCGGGTTTAAAAATGCCATTTTGGAAAAAAATTATCCAATTTACACAGGAACTCGTTAAATAAACTACTAACACTCGATTTCGGAGTTCAAAAATTGTCAGTTTAAACTTAATCTATAATCTGTATTCTGTTATCTAGACTTACATAATCATATAATTGAACAGTATGAATTCATGTATTTTCTTTATTTATTTATGTATCTTTTGACTTGACGTATCCTATATAATATTGTGATAATCGATGGATTTATAAATTACTTACTACTTTCATTTTATCGGGCACTAGAATATTATGTCTCTTTCGGTAATTGCAATCATCTCAAAGCTTAGATACAATTCAATACAAATGTATATTTAAACTATGGTCGACTTGCTGAATAGATGGAAATAAGTTCCTCCCACTAAAAAAAGGGCGGATTTATATCAAATCAAATTTTCATACACGAATAATCAAAATGCATACTCATATGCACATCTGTATTGTTGGTTGCCTATACGGTAGTCAGATTATTTTTTTATTAGTTAGATCAATAATTAGGTATGAAAATGGTAATTTATTGAATATTTAAAAAAAGTCCTTTCTAAAATTTTTATTCTTTACCAGTCTACTGCGATTTACGTTATGTAATTCTTTATAGTAATGCTTTTATAAGAAATTTGCTTCATTCATATATAAACCATTGTTCTACAAAAATCAAACTTTTTTATTTTTAATGACCAGGGTTCGGATAGATATTTATTTACATAATGAATATTTATTTACATATTTTAATCACTGTTAGCTCTTAATGCATATTCTTAACTTGAAGTATTTTTACAACATAATGGTTATTTTAACGGATTATGTTTACTCAGAATACAATAATCTTTTATTTGCACTAAACAATTTCTTCAAAATTTCTGGAGTGATCTAAGAAGTGATGGTGAAATATTGTTTTGCAAACATTGTGAAATACCAAAATTTCAAGTTCTTCAACATATAAAAACTATAAAACATCATGACTATAAAAAACGTTTAGCACCACAAAGATTTGAGTTTTTTAGTGATTTGTGCATGGCGTTGGTACCGTTGTGCAACTTAAGCAACTTCAATTTTGTCCAATTCTTGGAAAAATATACCAAAAAATCGATACCAGACGACTCGACTTTAAGAAAAAACTATTTGCGAAACTTATACGAAACTGTAATACGCAAAACTCGAAATAAAGTGACCGAAGAAGATCGTTCTATATAAGTTCAACTAGATGACACCACTGATTCTCAGCAAAGACAAGTTGCGTTTTTTTTTGGAAATACGAGAAAAGAAGAGGAAAAAGAAAAATACTGCGTCTGGACATTTAAACAATTGGACAAAGTAAATCACTCTACTGCCTTTTTCAATGATGCCTTAAGCATGCTATGGCCTGATGGCATCAAATATCAAAACGTTAACAATTACTTAAGGAGCGCCCTATATGTGTAAAATAATTAAAGGTTTGCAAATTTTGTATTTATATTACGTGCCTAGCACATGGTTTGCACAGAATTTCGGAACTTATAGGATCTGCAAATCCTAACGTAAACGTTTTAATCTCGTCAGCTAAAAATATTTTCTTAAAAGCGGGGTAGAAGATTAGAAAAATTTAAGGAGTTAGCTCCTGACACCCTTTTACTACCATTCCCAGTTGTGACAAGGTGGAGAACGTAGACTGAAGCGGCAATACATTATGCCAAAAATTTTGAAGTAATAAAAACCGTTGAGGAAAAAGATGCACAATGCATTGGGGACGCAAACATAGGCGTTTCTGCCAAAAAATATTTGAAGGGTTGGCGTTTATTTCGGTTAATTTTAAATGCATCCAAGACGGGCTTAATAAACTACAAACTCGTAGCTTACGCATTACGGAAACTATTAATACAATTGAAAATATTCGATTTCAGTTGAAAAATCCAAAAATTCAAAAGTACTCTTCGCAAAACATGGAATCCGTCTTAGTAAAAAATGTAGGGTATCAAATTATATTGGATGTATGTAAAGTGTTTCAGAAACAAAAAGATATTCCACTACAACTAACCGTTAGTTTCAGCAGAAGTTGAAAGAGTATTTTCAGAGTGCAACTCAGTATTTAGAGAAAACAGATCTAGTTATTCGTTATTTAATTAAGCACATCATAATTACATAAATGTAACCGTTATATCTTCTAAAATGTAAATAAGTAGTTTGCATAAATGTAAGTTTTTAAAAACGCATATATTAATTGGTTTTAGTAAATATTTTAATGTTTTTTAATGCATAAATATGTACATATTTACTTGTTTTTTAGCACATATCTATTCGAAACTTGTTTATCACCAAAAAACGGATGTTCTACCATTAAAAATGTTTAAAATAGTACTTAAAATTAAATTAAAAAACAATAAAAATAGGCACTAAATTTTTTTTATAAAAATATAAAAAAAGTTTCTTAACAGTAATATAAAAATGCATAGAAATTAAAAAGTACAAATTTAAAACAATTAGGTAGTTATTGTTATTATTGGGTCTTACTAGTAAAAAATGTTTAAAAATACAAGTCACATAATTTTTAAAACAATTCCATGTTGCAGCTTACTACTAAGTATTTTTTTAAATTACTATAGTCTGTTTTTTAACTACACTATAGAAAATCACCAAAAAAGTTACTAGAATAATTTTGCGGGAAATTTAAATTTTGCGATTTATAATTTATTTTCTTATACAACTGTTCCTATTGGCATGTAATGTGGGTGGTATCTATAACATTATAAAAAATAAGATTTTTCGGTGTAATCCTAAAAATTACTAAAAAAATTGTTACCTAATGATAGACAAGATTTTTCTGAGAAATATAGGATATTTCCATCATATACAAACTGAGAACTAAATAAAAGATTGCTTAGAAAAAAATGTCAACAATAAGATTTATTTGCATAAAATAACTCAAAACTTTAAATTAATTTGTTTGATGAGAAACTATATAATATATAAGAATGTCCTGTACATTATGATTCCTAATTTAAAAACTTAAATTAATTATTAATCTAAACTCTCAGATAAACTGCTCTCGCCAAGGGAAATAATTAATGGTTAGATTATAATATCCATTATGTCATTTTTTCTTCTTCTTTAATAACACGATCAACGCAATTTCTCCAGTCAGTAAGTGTAACATTTTAAACGGCTTGTAGAAATAGTTGCTTTACATCCTTAATTTAAAGGTACAGTTTTTGGATGCAACTCCATTTTTTATTTTTGCCTATATCAATTCTATTGGGTTTAACTCACAATGATAAGGAGGCAACCTTTATACAATTATATTCTTCGTCTTTACCATTTTATCTGTTGCATACAAATCGAACTGTGGTTTATGTAAACGGATTAAATGTAGAAGTTCTGAGCTAACCATATTTTCTAATAAGTTTATATTCTTTGACTGTACCTGCTGTTGCATGTTTTTATTTTTCGATGATGATCTTAGAACTTGTTCGAGTTTACGGCTATGGTATAATGCATTGTTTATAACAATAACCGCATTATCTGGTAATTTATTCAGGCAAATTACTCTTCAAAAACTGTAGCACTTATTTCTTCATGATAATCTGCATTCTTTTTGCCTTCAAAAAGCAACAATCCATTGTCAACAAAACCTACTACAGTAGATAAACATTTAATAAATGTTTGTCTTTTATTCAGTACATCCATATTTTTTCTTTTGTGTGACCTTCATTGAACTATGATATGATATATATATATAATAAATGGCTCGTTCCTCCCTTCTATATTGTTTAACAGTTTTTATATATTTTCTTCACCAACCAATTATATCGTCAGGTTCAATTAAAATACTTTTTCAGTTACGTGTCATATATCTATTATTGAAAAAAAATTTAGTCACCATGCTTTAGATTTAAGTAATACAAACTTACTTGAAATATATCTGATTCATTAATTTATATAACGACGAAGAAGACATTTTGGCAAATGCAACTGATGGTGTATTTCAATTAAAACTTTGTTCAAAGTAGGAGTTTCATTCTTATGAAAAAAACTATGTACTATCTGCCGTACTCGATTTTTAGTAGATTTTTTGAATGTTTTAATTAGTGATGGGCGGCCTCTACTTTGTTTTAAAGAAGAAAATTCCCCTTTTTGTCAATACTTTTTTATTGCACTATAAATAGTTGATTTATTAAGACCTAAAGAAATAGCCGTTAATTTGATACCAGAATTAAATTCTAAAATTTCTTACCTACTTAAGAAATTTTCATCTTTGAAGCATCACTTAAAAATTGCTTGTACATATTTAATATGTACTGTTTTTCGGGTAGAGATAGGTGACTCAAATTCAAACGCCTACGTTTTCTTGGGGGTGAAACGTTTAAAACTGTATTTGGAGAAGTGCAGCATCCATATACTTATATGAACTATTCATTCACTTAAGAATATCACAAAAAAGGTTTAAAGCGTTCAATTTAAAAAAATGTCAAATTTTTGTCAAACATAATTAATGTTTACACAGGTTATGTTTCCCAAATTATTGCAATTTCGTGTGTGTAAATCAGGGTCAGCGTTTGCCAATCATAAGTCTAAAAATTACCGGGAAGTATTTAAAACGCTCCTCCTATTTAAAAAACAGACAATATATGCAGTTATTCTATCAATGCGTTGTAAAGGGGATGAAATTTACCAACATTGTCGTAAAATATCATTAAGTCATCATTCCTAAGACTGATTAGAGCAGTGAATAGGTTTAAATTATATAGTTGTTGCTTTGAATAGAATACAGAAAGCATTGTATACTTTGAAATACGGATTACGAAGTTTAGGTTAATGGAATTTTTACGACTGTACAGGAAAATGTAGATAACATAGTATTTTCCGACCTTGCAATTGCCCTTAATACTTAATTCCATTACTAATCTTTTTATAATTTTTGCTATTTTTAAAATTAATTGTTTAGATAGCTCTACATGCTTTTTAACAAATTAGCACTGAAGTGCAAACTAGGCATTTATAAAAAAAATTCCGTAAAATATACATTTAAAGCATTTTTAGGCATTTTGCCGGAACATATGTTCTTTAGGTATCACTTTAAATAATAGTTAATAAATATCATCGTGTGAGGAAGCTCATTGAAATACAGAAATGATGCAGTAATAAGGAAAAACCAAATGAAGGTTGAACTAAAAAAATTATTTGAACTTTTAATATTATTTTTTCTTTCTTTCTCCGGCGATTTATTTAGTAATTTTGAAAAACAACTGCGTTCAAAAATTATTACAAGTAATGTTTTCTAATTACTATTTTAAATATATTAAAAAGTGTTCTCTCTTATTTTAATTTTGTTAAAAGCATATAATTGTCAAATATACATATTATATTTATAATTTAATTAGAAACTGCTATTAAACTCAACAAATTAATTTACATTAATTTAGTAATATTCAATTATTTGTAAAGTGTTTTATAGTTATTGTAGTGCAATTGGTTTAAAAACTCGATACGGTTACTTATCTGTAAAATGAAAACGTTTAAAAACATGTCCAATTTCAGTCTTTACGATGTGCTAACACAACTACAAAAAATATCAAAAACATTTGGTTTTTTAATGTGGCCAAGGTCAAACGGAACGATTGATTTAAACAATAGACGTTTAAAAATTTGGAACTTGATTATTAACTTTTTGCAAATATTTTCAATCATTTATCATATTTATGTTTGCCATCAGCAATTTTATTCAGTGGAATTGGTATCTTATACATGTTTATATCTATCTACTCATCGCGGAATTTTGCAGTACGTATTTTTATCTGCATACTATCAAAATCGCATTTGCCGTCTTGTACAAAATTTGGTAAATCTTGACCAAAAACTCGAACATGCTACTAAAAGGAAAATTAATTACGCTTATTCAAAAAAACGTTTAATAGTTGTTTTAACATTTTTACACTTCACTGCATTATTAATCGTACTAATCGACACGTGCACTTTTCTTTTCGGTGTATATCCAGATACCGAATTCAGTAGATGTACTATTTTAATCTTAATAAGCGAATGTATAAATATCAATGTGACGTGTTTTGTAATTTATTTGTTACACTGTTTCATAAAAGGCTTAAGCAAGAATCCAATTTTCAATCGAACCAGTTTTAGTGATCTTATATAAATTACGTCTTATTGGATATCTATTAACGTAATGGTTGTAATAATTATTGTATATCATTTTGTTACGTTTCAAAAAGAGGTAAGTTATATAACTTTTCCATTTCTAATAGGTGTCGTTATTAACAAAACACAGCACTTATTTGTGTTGATTTTTTATAATCATTGTTTTGTTTATTAGTCTTCTTTAACAAAATAACTAAATAAAAAATCTTTGGTCGACAGAAGTCTTGTTAAATGAATAACTCGAGCTAGTTCTTTTCTATTTTACTACGCCAAATATAATCACAAACAAATTGTCTAGTTTGATCTAACTCTAGTTGCTTGTGATTTGTTTAACAGAAGGTGATGACCAACGATGTATGATATAATCATAATTGCGAAAGCTGTCTTATGACTCATACTTGAACGAAAACTAAAATAATAATGCATACTTATTTCACTTTTGGCTAATCTTTAGAAAGTCTGTAATGCTAATCTCTATAACGTAGGTTATTTATAACGCCACCATACGCCGAAAACTTAAACAGCGTTCTGTCAGTTTAATTTATATTACATTTAATTAACTCTTAATCAAACATAAACTATTTTTAAGTCAAAGGATTCGTTATATTATGTGTTATAATTGTTTATAACCAGAAAAACATTTTAAATATTAAATTATTTTGTAGTTTTATTCCGTATGACAAATAATACTATAATTATCTACAATTCAATCCTAGCTTTAGACTTAAAAAGTAACAGGATGGGATCGCAGTACAATAATTTCAGATCATCCATTCAATAGCCATGGTCTTTCATTGGGTCAAATCACATACTTGTAACCTACAAAATATATTAAAGTTGCAACATTTTAATTAAAACAATTATTGTTTAAAAATATATTTTTAGTAATACTAAATATCATTCGTACTGTGCCATTTCTATGCTTCAAATTCAAATTAATTTTTCTTTTCCGGTGGTTATTGTTATTATTTTAACTTCACATGTGCAATTACCTAAACGAAAAATGCAAATCATTATGACTATTAAGTAGCTACGTATCACTTCTTCTTGAAACATATTTTATTTTATCTTAAGAGTTTGTTTTTAATTCATTAAACAATTCTTGTTAGATAGTTGACAGCAGGTTGACAGCTGTTCTCAAAATCTAAATATTTTATTTTATCGGTATTACAGGTATCACTTATTATGTGCGCTCTAGTCAATAAGGACATACGTTTTAAAAATCTTAAACCTTACGTTGCTTACCGATGAGTCTAAAACACCTCTTACGATTACGACTATACTATTCCAATTCCCGTGAGACCTGTCGGAACAAGTCTATCAACTCTGATAATCGTGTTGCTTACTTGAGTTCATTCAGTTTAATTTAGACCTGAGTGAAATGGAGTTTGTATTGTTCTATAGTAAACTCCTCGTATTTAAGTGTTTATGTGTATACGTACAGATTACTAAAAAGGCCAAAAAAATTGCGAAAACCATACAAACAATTTCTGTTATATTTGTGATGAATTGATTTTGAAGTCAGGAACAAAAGAATATTATTCCCTTGATAAAAAAAGGCATATGAACTTTATTTCGAGTGTCAAATTTGTGATCAAGACACAAATTATGGGCCCTTAATTTTTGCTGTGCGTTTTGTGTAACTACTTAGGGATTGGCTTAATCAAAAGTGGCAACAGATGCCGTTTTCACTTACATTTGTAAGCGACGAGCTTCCAATTCTAGCACCACTTTAAAATTGGAATTTACATTCAGAAAAATCTGACAATAAAGATTTGTAAGTCCAGAAAAGACTACATTGAAGACCTAGAGTTTGCAGGGACGTGCTTCTTCATGTTGAAAATGAGAAACTTTTGAGTCTTGGTACCTATGCAGTGCCCGTATGAGAGAGACGTATGACGTTTCTATGTGAGTAGAGTACTGCTTAGATTTGCGGAATCAATTACTTCATTTTTTATCTTTTCAAATAAGGTAAATATATCTTGTTTTTTCTTGCGTGTTAACAGCAGCGTTGACTGTTGCAAACAAATTTGTAGTAGTTAACTACGTTCTAAAAGGTTTACCAGTTGTGAATCGTTGCGTCTTTATTAGTGTAACTCAAAGGCAGAAAACAAGCTTAACGGGTATATTATGCTCTGCATTGTTGTCACAAATTCGATATAGCAGCAAAACTAGCAATAGACACTGATGACTATGTGACTTAGTAACCTTGCTGTCTTAGCCAACTATTTGTGTAATTTTTTCTCCAAATTTAAACGGTTTTTAGCAACTACATCTAAATGTTAAGATTTATATTTTAAAATTTGTGTTGCGGAACAATTTATAACTTTTATAGCGCAATTTTGCAAAATTGATTAAAATGTAAAATTTTTTGAGAAGACACAATAAACAGATAAAATTGTTGCAAAAAGGATTTTAAAGATTTTCTTACAACAAATGATGATAATTACACTAATGTTAAATATTACTGGCTTTGTGCAGGAAGTTTAAAATAATTTCTAGAGCGTACTCTAGACTCTTACATTGTTTGTAAACTGCAAATTATACAAAATGGACCATATTCAAGAAGTAAAAACAGTTTTTGTTTCAATTAGAATCGAGTAACATATGAGAATGATGCTGAAAGCAGCCTGCAACTACAAAACCTACATAGTCTGTAGTCACAACTAAAATTGTGTTGGCATTTATTAATTTTTTTAATTTAAGATTAAATTTGGCAAGCAATAATACTATTTCTACAATGACATCTTTACTAAAAGCTTCTTCTTGTACTCATATGATGCAAGCAAAGAAAATGTTCTACTTTTATTAATACTGTTTGTAATAATTGTGAACAAAACGCCTAAAACTGAATTGCTAGATGCTGAAATCTGAAATATAGTAACAACTTTCTAAGCTTGTTGCTTATAAAAATGACATCCTGCGAAAACAATTTTGAACTATTTGTGTAACTTCTCTTTATTTTATGACTGCTGAGAAAGTTATCATCACATTATAGTCAAGTAAATCCAATACATAGAACGTCTTTGCAAAAAATAAATTCAAAACCTTTTATATAGCTTAACGGAGTAGGTACAGTTTGTTATGATCCAAATTCAGCTATACCTAAATTTTTAAAGAAAATTCATTGTAAATCGTTCAGTAAGTAACTCAAATAAGTTTTGAATAAACCGCTGACTCAAACCACAACGTACAAACATTGTAAGGTAACAATGTCAATACAAATATGAAGAGGAAACCACTGAACCGTTTCACTCTATTTGAACTCTTCAGCAATAGGAAAATACTTTACTGTAATTCCAAAAATGCGTTGAGAGTCCTATACCTCTATATTAATAAATAATGTGATTAACATTCTGACTACACTTTGTCTGAAGAAGGGATTAAGATTCTACAGGCAGTCTGAGACAAAACCAAAAAAAACTTTCGGGGCAGATCAAAACAGAAACACAATTTTCAACGATATCGACAGATTATGTATTGACCAGATGTAAGTAAATATTGACAAACGTGCCGACTTACTGTATACACAAAATATGTTTGAACGACACTAAAACACACCGAATGTGCGTATGGAGCCACAGTCAACGCCAAACTTAGTAAATACCGGGCTTCGCGACTTAACCTGAAATAAGAATTTACGTGTCTTTTGCCCAAAATGCTCGTAATTATTAGTACAGAAAATTACCGTTTAAATCATCTGTTACGATCACGCACATTAAGGTAAGCTATCAACACAACTTAATAATTCTATCGTTCTAAACAGTGAGTCAACCCTTTACATTCCACACTGGTTACAAATCATTATAATATGGTGACAACACATCACAAATACTTAATTGTCTTAGGAACTGTAACATCCCAGATGCGTTATAACAGTACCTAGGTGCAGCCGTCTCGGCTCACTACGAGCATGGGATTTTACCGACAACGTGTACAGTCTTATTAACTTATATATGCTTCCAATAAACGGTCTCAGGATAGCTAACTTCCTAGCACCGGCTGGTAGGTTACAAAAACGAGCCTACAAATAGTAGCAAATGCTAACCTGTGTTAAAGATAACACGTAAAATACCACAGGTATGGTACCATTAAGTAACAATCACGAGCAAGAGAGAAAACGCCACAAGAACCCATGAACCATAGACTCAAGACTCAGGACAACAATTACCTTCCGATGATGTGCAGGCTCTAGGGTAAAGGAGGAATAAATCCTGCCAAGGTCTACCATGCGAAAAACAGAAAAGAAAATGAACGTGGTGATTTGATGGCTGCAATCGTAATAATGAAACCACTAATAAATTGCAGGTTCATAATCATAAAATGATTTGATGATCTAATTTATTACTTGTAGTCACATAGGAAAAAACCTTTCAAAATCAAAATGGCCTTTCTTTCCCAAAAAAAAACCGGAAGGAGCGGTAGAGACGACAAAATCCCAGTAGGAAAATTTCCTAAAACTTAAATCATTTTTCGATTTTTTTTTTATATAGATTTAATCGTTACATTGTGAGTGAAATACGATGGCAAAGGCATCTCATTGTATAACTTTACTACGCATGAATAATAGTATCTAAACGGCTATAGAGATGGAAACGTTGAAAACTGATTTTAAACCCGCGTAATTAAAATACGTTTTGAATAAACCGCAGGTTAAAACCAGAACGATGTGATTAACATGAGTAAAATATTCAAAACGTACACGTAAACTTTAAGAGATGGCCTTGCAGCTACGTACACTGTAGGAACGGGCGATCCGTTCTTTAATCTAATCAAAAGAACTAGTTGTTCTTAGCGAGCAAACGAGTCATGACTAACAGAAAAAGAACTTTCTCTTCTCGTCTTTTGGTTGAATTACATCTGTACGCAACTTACTCAACTCCGAACTCAGCTCACAATCCTTAATGAGCAAGGAATGAAGGCGGTTTGACATCTGAAAAAGCATCTATAATCAAAACACTGTTAACTTGAACAGGAAAGATTTAGAGGATACCAGAATGCCAACAGTCATGTTTTGTTACCTATATTATCTACATCTAGGTCAACTAATTTCGATTGCGAAGGACGGGGAATTTAGACGGTTTGTTAAAATGCTTTGCCGTTGAAACAAGCTAGAAAACACTATTTAAGTTCTTATTATTGGCTATTTAATATATCGTTTGTAAATAAAAAATTTAATAATGATTACAAAATTATTAAATATTTGACATCAGTTGTTTCAGTCATAGCACATGTACGACAAGCGAACTGTAAAATCAAGATTGAGATATAATAAAATACAAATTTTAAAAGTTTTTTATCAAGTTACAAAAAATATATCAACAGAATTTTATGTTTTTCTTTCAAAGACATCTGTATTAGCAAGGTTTATGACAGAAAAGGTACAAGAGCACAATCAGGCGTACTCAAGTTGTAACCACCAAATTGATCAAAATTTCTAAATGGTTTAAATGACCGAGTAATTGGCGAGAGTCTATTTGATCAGTAAATTAGAACATTTAATTAGTATTAAAAAAAAAAGTCTTTAAAACTAATTACACCTTAATTTACAAATCATTGGTTGCAAAAAAAGACTCTTGCGGGGAACCGCCGGAAACAATCTTCTGCTCCATCCTTTGTAAGCTGCAAAACAATCCTTGAAAGTGTTTCCTAATTTGCTTAGTCAATGTCGGCATTATAAGAAACGTATGATCCAGCATGCACTGCCATTGTGGAAATCGACAAATATTTGGCTAAAGTTCATTTACTAAAGACACGCAATCCCATGGCATGTGGGAAGCAAAAAAATGTGTATGCATTTTTGTATGAAATTGTGCTAAAGACATCTACATCTGTGACTTGTGAAAAAATATTTTCTTAAACAGGGCAGATTTGTGCTGAAAAAAGAGCCAGTTGACGACTAACAAGGTCTTGTAACCGTAACCCAATCAGAGTCGAGCCTAACTACCCGTGACGATCTTTCTCCTTTATAAACGGAGATTATTTCTTCTTAAGTCACTTCTACAGAGTTTAGAATCTGGCTTGGTTCACAAGTTGATTACCTAATTCTGTAATGGTTCTTTGTTAGATTTCCGTTTTCTTTTTGAAGTTCTCGTTTTCTTTCTTACTTTTGTAAGTTTGGATTATGGCTTGTCTCACAAGTTGATAACTTAACTTTTGAGAAGTTTTTAGTTAGATTTCGGTTGCTTGTTTGAGTTTTGTGATTTATCTCACGCCCTGAAAGTGGGCGAAACGTTAGCAACTTCGGTTACATCAACAATGACACGGTCCAAACCCGAAAGACATTCTTATCATAGTATAGATTCCGGCCGTGGAAGCCTTCGCTATTACGTGAAAATTATATTTTGCTCATTAGAAATTGCTCTCTAAAATTGACGTATTTCAGTGATTTTCTAAAATATAATTTCTAATATTCACTGTGTTATTTTTCTATACCTATGTACTACTGACAGGCACAGTGATTTACCTCAGGAATCAGAGAAACCGACTTACTCAGTGAAGTGAGTCGGTTATTTTTTATAACTCATTGACTTAACTGGCTGAAATTTCTTATATTTCACTCTGTAAGATCGCTGAGCTTACCACTCACCGGTACCTGCAGGCATTATTGAATGACTTGTACAATCGTATGTTATATATTTTATCAAGTCAGGTTTATAAGCGTAGAGGGAGGTTTTTAAGAAACATAAAACATTTGCTCGCACATCACGTCGTGCTATTCTGTAGATTTGAAATTGAAAATAAAAATCGTAATAGAATCATTTTCTTCTCACTATGTTTTGTATTGTCGAGTTTCTATTGTACGTGGTTTTTCTCTTTACTGAGCTATGGCGGAAACATTTATTACGTAAACTACGCTTCTTTTATTACCCGAAAATTTGCAATTCAAACAAAAATATTTGGCACAGATAACGAAATAATTTCTAGACTTTTGCAATGAGTTGTTAGATTAAAATAAACTTTTTAATTATTTTGAAAAAAATAAAATGGTTTATTATTTTTTAATTTTATTAAAAGCATGTATGTTTAATATACATATGTATTACATGATTAATTTAATTAAGAACTTTTGTTAAACTGAACAAATTATTATTCAATTTATGTAGTTAAATTCGTTTAATCATAAAGTGACATAGTTATTGCAGTATAATTATTGAAACTTGTGAAATATTTTTTATTAAGATAACAATGCCAACTTTAAATTTTTACGATGTGTTAACACCATTACAAAAAATTTCAAAAATATTTGGTTTTTTAATGTGGTCAATGTCAAACGGAAAAATTGATTCGAACAATAAGCGTTTAAAAACGTGGAACCTAATTACAATTTTTTTGCTAATTTCTACCACAATATACTATGTAACTAATTGCCAACTAAATTTTAGTTCTGTAGAATTAGCATCTTATTCATTATTATGTCTTTCGGGTTATTTCGGAACCTTGCAATACGTGATTTTAATTGCTTGCTATGAAAATCGTATTTGCCGTCTTGTACAAAATTTTGTAAATTTAGACCAAAAGCTTGAACATACCACTAAAAAGCGAATTGACTACGTCTCTTCAAAAAAGCGTCTAATAAGGGTTTTAGGATTATCTTATTTTTTTGTGTTGTTAAACGTAGTTATCGACGCATACACCTTTCTCTCCGAAGTAGCTACAACTACAGAATTACATAAATGTGTTTACCTGGTTTTGCTAACTGAATGTATAAATATTCATGTGACCTGTTTTGTAATTTGTTTGTTAAACAATATTGAAAAAAGATTGCAAATAATTCATTACTTTATAAAAGATTTCAAAAGAAAACCAGTATTTTTATTTTCATTCGGGACAGTTTTTCTGATTTCATGTAGATTAAAACACTTTGGAAGAGAAATCAATCACGTTTTTAATACGTTTTTGTGTTATAAATTTTTTATATGCGGTTTTTTTACTTTAACAACTTCTTATTGGGTTAGTTTTAATCTGTCTAATGGTCACCAGACTACATTTGGTGCATATGTTGGGGCCGCTTATTGGATATGTGTTGATATAATGGGTTTAGTAATGGTTTTGTACCATTTTGTAACATTCAAAAATGAGGTGAGTTATATCTTTATTTTTTTTTGCTGTTTTATGGAAATATCATACTCAATTAATCTTGAAAAAACAAACACCATGCATTTGTTTTTAATGTTTATTATTAAATATTTATTCATTTTTTTCTAATCTTTTAAATATATATTTTGCGTAAATATGAATAAAACAAATACCAAGTCTACAAAATCATTAATTTATATTAATTTATTTCTGATCTTTTGTATTGATAGAAGGTTTTAAACAAACTTAGTTTGTTAGTGCGCTAGATATACAATATTTTTTGCACAATTAGTTCTAAACAAAAATGTTAGTCGATTAATTTGATTATTTCTTATAGTAATGTTCAAGATTTGACCTTTTTTTACAAACATTTTCTTCGCAATAATCTTATTAAAAAATAAATTTTTAACGCACTTTACTAATATTACTACATTACTAAGCTTTTTTCTTATTTTAATAAAAATAACAGTGTTGAAAATTTAACTAAACATTTTTATTTACGTCTTAATTTTAATATGCATTTGTTGGTGCAGTTACGCAATAAAGCTTACAAAGTAAGAGATAGAAATAAAAATAAAGTTTATATTACGTTTGTTAATTCAATTGAAGAAGGTATTAATGCTTTAAACTGGAATTGAAAGAATAAAAACAACTTATTAAAAAAGTTGAAAACATAGAAGAGCGTGCAAAAAGATAAACACGAATAAAAAACAATATAATAACAAAGATAATGCAAACTAATGGAAATCAGGCAGTAGAAAAAATTAAATAATTTCTAAGAAGCAAGATAGGAGTGAAAATTAAAGTAATAGAAGCACACAAAATAGGGTTAATACCAGAAAAGCAAGCAAAAAAGATATTATGCTAAAACAAAACGAAAATTTACATAAAAAATAACCTCACAAAAATTAAAAGAGAAATACAAACAAAAATAGTTCAAGTTGCCAAAAAACAACAACAAACAAGAAGAAATAATTATTGAATACCAAAAACTAATAATAAACAGTCAAGAACTTAAATGAGACAAAAAATCAATTCGCTACTTAGAATGTAAGGAAAAATTAATAAAACAGCAAACGAAATTAAAAGATACAAATTTGATATCGCAACGATAGGAGAAATATGGTGGAAAAAGCAAGGGAAAATCGACAAAAAAGAATTCACGTTGTTATACTCCGGGAAACAAAAGTATAAAAAATAATAATATATGATTTGGTTTAAACCAGTAAACGGTAAATGCACCCATAGAAAAAAAGGACAATTCTGTAATGACTTATAGAAAACATATAAAAAGGTGTCGAAAAAAAGACACATTAATCATATTAGGAGATTGCAATGCTTAAACCGGAAAGGAAATCTAGTAAAGAAAATCGCAAGAAAAAAGAAACAATGCGTGAAAAGACAAATGACAACGGAAATGAAATGAGTTTTGTCACAGCAATGAATAAGCAATTAAACATAAACGAATACAGTAGGAAACGTGAACTAAACCCGATAGATCATATACTAATTAACAAGAAACGAAGTAAAGTAATCAATGATATCAGATCACGCAGAAGCGCAAAGACAGACACATATCATTATATGGGAGTTGCAAAATTAAAAGTGGAGTTGTTACAGACAAAATATGTTAAAAAGAACAGTCATAGGTTTTAGTAAGACAAATCCGTGATTGATTCGAAATCTCAAAACGTAAAATCAAAATTTAAAAAAAAAAGGACGACAGAAAAGTTTATAGCTCAAAAAAAAAACACTAAACCTTGCCAACCAAAAGCCAGCTTTAGTTTAATACACTCTAAATGGAACTTACCTTATTTGAGTGTGTTTCACTAAAATACGTAATTATTAAATTTATTAAAAAAACCAAAAACCGTCAGAATAAATGTTTTTTACAAATTAGCTAGTATTTAACATTTATTAAATTCATGTTAGCAAACAATAATTAAAAAAATAAAATGTTCAAATTAAATTGAATAGAGTAAACAAACAGAACAAATATTTAAAAAAAAAATTACATGTTTAAGATAATAATAATGCTTTTATAGCACTAAATTCGCAAAATTAAAATCGTTACAAAAAAATTTAAATAATTAAAACAAGTGAAATAGGATTGCAAACAAATTAAAGTAAAATCAAATATATGTAATGTCGAAGATGAAAAATAAACAAAGTTAAAAAAGTAAAAATAGATGAATTACTTTTGATATGGTACATTTCAGATACGTAGGAGTTCAAATAAGTTACAAAAACGAGATAATTGCAAAAGTTAAAGAAAGAAAATAGAACTTCCAACTTTTTTTATTTGTTGAGCCACTCACTAAATTAATGAGTTCAAGTATTCAACACGAAATCTTTCCGGATCAGCTAAAAGTGGCACTGAATATTCCAATATTTAAAAAGGGTAATAAAAGTAGTTGAAAGAATTATATATAATCAAATTGTTAAGCATTTTGAAAAGAATACTATATTCTTTCAAAATCAGTTTGGTTTTCGAAAAGGTTAAAATACTTATACAGCTGTTGAAACATTACAGCTTAGAGTCTTTCGAAGATCGTAATCATACTATAGAATTTTTTTTAGATTTAAGTAAAGTCTTTGATGTAGCCGATCACGAAATATTAGTAAAAAAACTGCATATTTATAATTTTGATCTAAATAGCATTACTTCAATTATTTTTTAGCAGTCAAACTAGGTGAAAGTATATCCGCTTTTGGCACGATACACAAAGGTGTACCACAAGATTCTATCTGGGGGCTTCTTTTGTTTTTAGGTTATTTTAATGATGTTGCCACATGCATACAATACGCTGATGATATTCTTACATTAAACACTAAAAAAAACAACGAAAATGTTAATGACTCTAAAAAACACGATTTCTTTAATCCACAATGTTTTAATTTTTTGGATATTGCTTCTTCCACAATCAACCGCAATATATATGTATTAAGACGTCCAAAGTAGAATGTTTCTATTGGAGTTTTAAGATCTCTTTACTTTGCAACTATTCAATTACATCTCTGTTATTGCAATCTAGTATGGGGTAATTCAGCTAACTCAACACGCATTTTTGCGCTTCAAAGGCGTGCGATTCGAGTCTTAAGTTCAATTAACTATAATGCTGATTTTAGATAGGTTTTTTCCCGATTTCATGTGCTAACTTTGTCCTGTATATTATTACTAAATTGTATTATGTACGCAAAAGTTATGTTAAATAATCATTCATTAAGATCTGATATACATAATTATGAAACAAGAAATTGCAATAGCTTATGTTTAAAATATAGTCGACTAAGTAAAGTCCACAAAAGCTTTACTAATATTTCAATAAAATTTCTTAAGCGCATACCGGATGAAATACAAAATCTTCCATCAAAAAATGGAGGAATATAATAAAAGCTTTTTTAATACAAAATTTTTTTTATTGTTTTTAACTGTCATAAATTTTAATTTTTCGCTATTGTAAATCGTCTTTGACAGTTTTTGCGCACTTCTCAACATAAACATCAAAATATTTTTTAGAGATTTTGAGACTTTAGAGGCTTCCTAGTCTCTGCTTGAGCAATAAATTGTTATATTCAACTCGTTCCTGTCTAAATTGGACGCTTTTGTTTCACTCTGGTTTAAAAATGCTCTCTTGGGAAAAGAGCGCCCAATTTACACAAGAACTATAAAATACTATTACTCTATTTTGGAGTTGTCAGTTTAAACCTAATCTATAATCTGTATTATGTTATCTAGACTTACATAATAATATAAGTTAACAGTTCGAATTTATGTATTTGTTTTATTTATTTACGTATCTTTTGAATTGACGTATTCTATACAATATTGTAATAATCGATATATTAATAAATTATTTACTTAACTTACCTTTTATACTTTCATTTTATCGGGCACTAGAACATTATAAGCCGGTTGCACAAAGCAAATCAAAAATGTAGCAAGTGATTATTTCTGAAATCAATTGTTACATCGCCAATAAACTTGGTTCCATTGGCTATGTAGCAATTGCTTTGAGAAGCAATCAGTTGTTTCATTTTTGATTTGCTTTGTGCAACCCGCCTTAAGTCTTTTTCGGTAATTGCAATGGTCTCAAAGTTTAGAGACACTTCAATACAAATGATGATCGACATATCAAGTCAGATTTACATACACGAATAATCAAAATGCATATGCGAATCTGTATTGTTGGTTGCCTACACGAAAGTCAGATCATTTTTTTACTAGTTAGATCAATAATTAGGTATAGAAATGATAATCTATTGAATATTTAAAACAATCCTTTCTAAAATTTTATTTTTGACCAGTCTACTTCGATTTATGTTCTGTAATACTTTATCGTACTGCTTTTATAAAAAATTTACTTCATTCATATATAAACTATTGTTCTACAAAAATCAAAGTTCTTTATTTTTAATGACAAATTAAAAATAATAACAAACTTAAAGTTATCTACAGAAAAATTAGAACTTCAAAATACCAATTATATTATTTATTAAAAATGATTACAATTATTTTAAAATTTAATTCCTATAAACTAAAACAATAAATTAGTATTACAACGCTAATACATCCTTTTGCAAAGAATTTACCTTCACTAGGTATTTCACGCCAGGAAAAAAACATTAGAATCAGTTTGTGTGAATTAATACAAGGGGTCATTAGTTAATAATAAACTAACAATAGTAGTTAACATAACAAGAGTCGAAAGTTACGTTCCGAACGGGAACGTAGTGCAATGCGCTGCATAAGAGTGTTCTTTGCTATTATACTTTCGACCATAATTACGTATAATATTTTAATAAAAGGTATAACGAAAGCAGCAGAGAAAATATTGAAAATATCTTTAACTTCCCGAACAAAATACTTAGCCAGAACTAGATCGATCGAAAAAAAAAAGATAAACAAAGCAGAATTGAATATGAAATTTAAAAAAAACGCAGCAAATGAACTATACAAGAAGAATAAGTATGATTGGATATACAAGAAACTAGAAGATTTTGAGCCAGAAAACAGAAATTTTAAATTTAAAAAAATTTTAGAAAAAAATTAGACTCCAGCACAACAGTAAAACAACTAAAAACAGAGCAATAAAACACAAAATCGGCAAAATAAAAAATGAACTACAAAAGATGAGCGATATATGAAAACAACACTACCAAGAAACACTATTTACAGAAATAGGGAAAATGCAAAACGAAGAAAGGCAACTACATCAAGAAGAAAAGAACTGCCCCAAATAAGAAAAAATACAGGAAGAATTAAGAAAATTAAAAAATATAAAACTACAGGGGCAAG
The DNA here is from genome assembly GCA_035610365.1 of Aquatica leii. NCBI lineage: Eukaryota > Metazoa > Arthropoda > Insecta > Coleoptera > Lampyridae > Aquatica > Aquatica leii. The sequence continues at coordinate 170,596,345 of CM069433.1, forward strand.
ACGAGATCGAGGCAGAATTGCTAAAATATGGAGGGCAGCAGATACAAGCACAGATATGTCACTTAATCAAACAAATATGGGGACGAAACTTGATGTTAAAGGACTGGAACACTGGTATAATAATCCCAATATATAAAAAAGGGGGAAAGAAAACTGCAAAAACTACAGGCCAGTAGCTCTGTTAAGCATCATCTATAAAATCTTAGAAAATCTGATGAACAAAAGGCTAAAGACACATGCTGAAAATATACTTGAGGACTACTAGAATTGCTTCAGATCATAAATGCTATACACACCCCAGAATAAATAAATCAAAAACAGTGGGAATACAAAAAAGAAATACATATTATATTTATACATGTTAAAATGGCAGGAAAGAAATAATAAGAGAATTGGAACACTTAGGAATACTTGGAACACTATTAGCACTGTTAAAACGACCCTAATAAATACAAATACGCAAGTGAGATTCTAAGGAACAACAACGAAAGGTAAACCAACTAGATAAAAAAACCAAAAAATTTGGTATGGAAATAAACGATGTAAAAACGAAATACAATATAAAATAAAGATAAGGAAAGAACACGAGCACGCACAAAATAACTTAAAAACACATTTTTGAGAGAGTCGACAAAACCAGGAGAACAAAGTGAAAGAGAAATTGCGGAAAGGAAATCAGGCATACGGCTGAAATAAAACTCTATTATAAAGCAAAACGTTAAGAACACCAACAAAAATAAAAATATATAAGACCCTGATACGACTCATCATAATCTATGCGTTAGAAACAATAGCGATAATAAACAAAAAGGAAGAAGAAGACCTAAAAATCATAGAATGAAAATTCAATTCAACAACGAAATAAAAAGTTTTATTTATTGCCCAATTGAATAATAATATGTTTAACTATAACTTCTAATGTGAGGTCTATCTGCCACATTTTTTCTTCTAGTTTAATCACATGTTGTATAGATTTTTTCCAATAATCTGCAGAAACGTCCCCTTTCATTTGTGCCTATATTAATTCAATGGGATTCATCCCACAGTGATAATACGATGGCAATCGAAGTACATCTCGTTTACTGGCTTTTGCATTTTATCCTCCACATACTTTGTTGCTGAAATGTTTTTCTTGACAAGTGCTAAAAGTTTTGTTTTAACCATGCCTTCCTCAAATTGCCAACTAATCTTGTATATCAGCTTTTTTAGTTGCGGAAATTGAATTTTTTCTACTTCTTTGCTATGATATAAAGCATTATCTAACATAATTACAGCACCTTTTTCTAAGTTACTTAGCACCGACTCAAACCAGTTTTGTCGTATCTGTTCAAATTTTTGTAGTAACATGACCAGCATTGACCCAACTTTCGTCCAAATGATATTTTTTCTTGAACTCTTTTTTATACTTTCTTATTTCCCGAAGGAATCGTCGTCTCCATGCTATGACATAATTTTTTTGTTGCGATTTCTTTTTCTGTGCCTATAAAATAACCTATATTACAAACACAGTACACTTTCGTTTGTTTAACTAACCTAAACCCAATTCAATAATGTTCGTAACGTACTTTCTTTAAAGTTTGGCAAATTTTCATCTTTGGTAATACAACCCATCACTTTTTTACTGTTAATTGTTCATTACGTAAAAAGAACGAATGCACAATACGTCTTAGGGCACTTTTCATTCTATCGGTAACATTATCTAATATTGGTCTTGATATACGGTATGTGATCTCGGTTAGCACGTTGTATACAATAGATACAGAAACACTTATGTAAATGTAGTTTTGACAGTTGGTGGATATTTTAAAAGAGATTATTTCTTACCTTGATATCAACAATATCAGATTGTCTTTCAAAAGATTACTTTAAAATAATAAATTGTGTAGACAAAAAATACTGATAAAGGTTATTGAAACCCTGATTATTAGTAAACAATAACTTCGCGGAGTGAATGAGACTTTTAATGTAAATTTGCCGCGTACTTTGAATGAACCAATCACAAAAACATTTGTGAAAGGGGTCTATTTTCATCTGTTTAGCAAGTCTAGTATAGTAGTATTGTATGCGGTCGAAATAATGTGTACAACAAAAAATTAAATAAACAACTCAGAATATTTGACAGGAAGATGCTATAAATTGGAAATAAAAAAAAAGGAATTGAAAAATACAGTCAATACATGAAATTTTGGAAATAATAGAAAAAAAAACACATCTTGAAATTAATGAAGGCAGAATAAATTAGATGGATAGGACATGTAATAAGTGTTGGTTTGCACGTGGAAATGAAATTATATACGCCAATATAAACTAAAGAAAGTTTTTATTTTTAATTAACGCACACAACTATTTTTACAATGATATTATTATGACAACATTCTATTCATTTTTTTTATTACTAGGTATACATGATTTTGTTCATAATAAATGAATTAGATATAAAAAATACCAACATCTTCCTTTAATCTATTTATTATTTTAAATTAAAGTTTTTAACACATAACTTATGCTTAATACTAGGAAGACTTTTTGTGAGAACATCAGCTACCATCTGTTCTGTACACAAATAACGAATTCCAATTAGACCTTTCGAAACTACTTCTCTAACATAATGATATCTTGTATCTATATGTTTTGTACTATAATGAAATATATGGTTTTTTTACTAATTCTTGAGCACTTTGGCTATCATTAAACAAAACAATAGAGCTAATTCGCGAAATTCTGAAAGAAAGCTTCTAATAAAAATGGTTTTTTAGTTGCTTCTGAAATAAAAAATGTACTCAGCCTCTGTACTTGTGAGGGCTACACATGATTGCTTTTGTGATGTCTAAGGTGTGGCACCATTTCCAATTTTGAAAACATAAGAAGAGTATGACTTTCTGTCACAAATATTATTCGAAAAATTAGCATCCTTCAAATACTTTAAAATTCTTTTAGCATGATTCCAGTGTTGTTGATCAAATTTTGTATTAAATTGGCTTAAGTAACTAACACTATACGCTATATCAGTTCTTGTATAAACGACACTAGTGAAAAAGTTTTGTTGTAGTCAACTCCATACTCTTGAGTAAAGCCCTTGACGACTAGTCAAGCTTTGTGACGTTTCCTGCCATTTGAACCATCATTAAGACAAAATACCCATTTATTTCCAATGCTTTTCTTGTTGGACAGTCGGACAAAATCCAAACCTCATTTTCCATCAAAGAATCGTACTCTCTTTTTATAGCAACGTAGTCCAGCGACTTTTTCTTTTTTGATACTCTTTCAAATCTTGTAACAATTGCTTCTGTTTCTATTTCGTTTTCATGTTTTTCTTTTGAAACATTTTCTTTCTGAATTTGTTCATTTAAGTTTTCTGGTATTTCTTCAATTTCCCTTTTTTCAATTGGGTCATATTTTTCGAATGTTAACTTAATTTGCTTTTTATTTAGTCTCTGTTTTCTTTTTCTAAATTCTCGTTACTTTTTTCTTTTTTATTTAGATGTAGACAATTTTTACTTTCCTCTTCATTGTTTTTACAATGATTTATTTCTTGAAATGGTTGATTTATAAATTCATTGAAAGTAAATGTTTGACTAATAATTATTTTATCAGTTTTTAGATCTAAAATTCTATATCCTTTGCTTGTTTCACTGTAACCGATCATTATTCCTTTTATTGCTCTGTTTTCTGGTTTTGTTCGTTTTTCTGGATTAACATACATAAATCCTTGACTTCCGAACGTAATCAAATGTGATAAATTAGACTTCTTACCATGCCACTTATTATACGGTGTTTTATCTTTGCACTTAGTTGGCAATCAATTTGACAAGTAATTTGCATTAATTACTGCTTCACCCCACAATTTGTATTGCTAATTTGCATCCAGCAGCATACATCGAGCAGACTCCACAAGAGTTCGGTTTTTTCGTTCTGACATCCCATTTTGTTGAGGACAGTAGGGCACAGTTGATTAAAATTCAATTCCAAATTCCTTCAGTAATGCTTAACATTTTTTCCGGTGTATTCTCCACCATTATCGCTTCTAAAAACTTTCGGGAATCGATCAAATTGATTCTTCATTTCAGTCAAAAATTCTTTTGTATTTATTAAATAAACTGTCTAATACCTAGAAAAATCATCAGACCACATACATCACTATGTATTATATTAAGAACTTGTGTGACATTTGACACTACTTTACCAGGATGACGTTTGTCTGTTAACTTTCCTTTCACGCATAGTATACATTGCTTTATGACGTTGCATTCGTCAATTTTAATTTTATTTGCAAGATTTTTTGTAACCAATGTTTTTATTATTTCTGGATTTCTATGTCCTAAACGCCTATGCCAAATATACATACAATTTGCAACTTTCTCACATGACACTTTTACCAAATTGTATTTTTTACCTTCAGTTCTGTATAAACCATTTCTGTACTTTGCTTTTAGAATACATGCATTACTCTTCTTTACATAACAGTAATTTTTGTCAAAATTTAGCGTATAACCAGCAGCAATAACTTTTGATACTGACAATAAGTTGTTCTGTAACTCTGGAACGTATAAAACATCAACTAACTTTATTTTTGTTTAGCTTTTATTTATCTTGTCTTTCAACAATATACAATTTCTTACTTCAACTTTATGTATTGTCCATTTGCCACTATTCTGCCAAAACATTTTTTTTTAATTTCTTTAAAACTTGTCACATCATTACACATATGACTGGTAGCCCCCGAGTCAACAAACCATTCTTCTTTACTGCTATTTTCTTGTTCAACAATAAAACAAAAGTCATCTTCGTTCTCTTCTTTTGTCATTTTTGCTTTATGAGTCTCTATGTTTCTTTTTTCTTTACTCTTTTCCAAATCTTTTTTTATAAAATAGCAATCTCTCTTTATATGACCTTTTCTGTGACAATAGTAACATTCACGTAATTCTTTCAAATCCGTTAGTAATAACTAACGGGGAAAAAACTCTATCAATATGGAATCAAGACTTCACGTAATTCTTTATTTATATTTTGCTTAAACTTATCCACTGTCATTGCCTTTTCATCACTTCCTTCTGAATCATCATTTTTTCTAGTATACTTATCAATCAGCTTACCTTTTACGTACTCTATTGTGAGCTCATCATCAGGACGAGCATCTAATGCAGTCACCAAAGTTGAATACTCATCTGGTAAACCTCCGAGTTAAAGTGCAGCTACATGAAAGTTAGCTATGATTTCGCCTATTCCTCTCAATTTCTATACCAATTCAAGTACGTTACTTATGTACTCTGGCATCGTTTTACCTTCCAGTCTTGACTAATAAAGTATTCTTAATAAATAAAGTTTATCAATTTAACTCGAAATTTCCAATTTTAATAATTGTTATTCAATCTTGAAAGTGTATATTTTACACTTTGTTACAAGCTTTTGGTATTTACGAACCTGCACGGCCAACTCACAATAGTCGGTGAGAGGGGTAGGTTTCCAAGAAATATATAAAAGGTGTTCCAGGGCGCCAGAGCTTATCCCACAGTAACTTCTGTCCCGCTCCAGACAGACGGGTCTCACTTGTAACAATTCGAAGGTTCGTAATCCCTTCTACTCGGCTGTTCGAGTAGCCAGCGTTTGTGATTAGATAACGACGATCTAAAGAGAAAGGTATGTTGTCATAAAAGAACAAATAACCACAATAACAACTTTAATCTAGAATCGTTGATGATTATCACAGGATATAAGAATTCTCATTACAGAAAATCAGTAGTATCGGCAACACACAATACATAGAGAAATTTGGTTTACATGAATAGCGAAGAGTAGATGGTAGTAAATATCATTTGTATACAGCATGCGAGATATACGAAATAATGATAATAAGTACGGCCTTAATATTACAATATCATAATAAGTATTGGTGGTACACAGCATGCGTAACCCGAAATGAGAGAAGAAAAAGAATTACTATATAAATGGTACTTCAATAACGTTCGTAACCACGAAATTAATATGTACAACAGTTTCGTGAGCGACCTTGTTGACAACGAAATAAGATACATATAAAATCACTTACCAAACACAGGAACTTCCCCTTGTGTGAAGAAAGTATTTTCCCCGACACGTAATCCTGTAAATAATTTGAATTGCAAATCGTGTCAAACCAATGCCTCACGAAATCAAGATCTACAAAATCATTACTTAAATTTTAAAGTACACACATAACACAACCCGAAAGTCGGATGCTGTTATACCCCTTTACTGTGATTTAATTAATTCCAACAGTAGGCCTTATAAATATTTAGAAACGTTCCAACACAATATTCGTCGAGGGTTATCTCTCGTCTTTCGGTATCGACTAGAATTCATGGGCCGGATGGTGGTAAGAATGGCCGGTGACGATACGAATACCCCACGATCGCAACGAAATCACAACTCTCCCTGGTGGGCTTTAAATTATAACCAGAATGCCCCTAGTTAGGAGGTAGCACATGGCGCTAACCAAAAAGACATAAAAATTACCTTTAATTAAAGAAAGAAACTAAACCCACTTACTCTGCGTGAATAAATTAGTTATTTAAGAAAACTTCCAATTTCTATCGTGTCCCAACACGTGGATGAGTTTAGAAAACGAATTTTTCACTCACGCAGACATAGATACTAACATGCACGATGTTAAAGTCAAAATGCCGGTCTGTCACCGGATGTCGCCTACTCAATACAAAGTGACCAACGAACCCGATAGATGGCGTCGAGAAATATAAAAGTAATTTTTAATTAAACTAATATACAGGGTAATGCATTATTTAAATTTATGTACGTAACAACTTTAATTTTCCATTGTCCTTTACTTTTTATTTTACTTTATTTTAATGAAAAAACTTTACTTCACGCGGCACCACTTTCTTCGTCACTTTACAATATTGGCTTGTATTCGTACTATTGCATTACTGGACCCATAACCTGTTGTTTTGTACGTGGAAATGAAACTATATACGCCAATATAAACTAAAGAAAGTTTTAATTTTTAATTAACGCACACAACTATTTTTACAATCATATTATTATGAGAACACTCTATTAATGTTTTTTTAATTATTAGGTATACATGATTTTGTTCATAATAAATAGATTAGATATAAAAAATACCAATAATAAGCGCAGATGAGTTCTTGTTTTTGTTCTACCTGAATAATAATGCTGGTAATAAATATATCAAAGAATTCAAAAACCAAGAAGTGCATTTTTTTCCAGTTCAGCAAATTTGCACTTACAATGGTTTTTCAGATCTTCATGTTAGTTCTTTTTGTTTTGGAGACACTATATTATCCCTTTATGTCTGAAATATTTATAAATCTTGTTTTTACAAATATCAAAAATTTTGTTTTGATTAAAACACAAACAAGTATGTTTTTTGAAAAAACGATTTATATTAGCAACCGCTCCTAGCATAATATTCTGAAAAGTAAAAGAGATGTGCAGACGCATATATTTATAATCTCTATAAAAGAAGCCAATTCATAATCTTTCTGCTTCTTAACCAGTCATCTGTGAGACTAAATATTTTTAACTTACGTAGCAGAAATTTTTTTAATGTTTTGTACAAAATGTGTTAAATTAAATACAATTAGATTGTTGATAAAAAATTAGGGAGTATCTGAAATATTTGCGTTTAACGGATTAAATGAACCAATTTTTCTGCAAGTAAAGAAATATTAAACTTATTTTTTAATTATAAAACTTTTTATTAAATAAAAAATAGTTCAGCCTAAAAATAACCGTAATAACAGTTAAAGTTGACAGAACAACAATTATTTTGAAGGTTACATAAAGTCATTAAAAAACTGTGTAAACTTTTTTTGTACTTACTTTAGTTTATCGATCGTTTTATACAAATTAAATTGTGTAATTTTATTAAAAGCATTCAATTCTGTAAGTATTTACAAGTAACGTCTTATAAATTAATTTCATTTGTCAATAAGACGGCGGAAATTATTTACACTAACAATAATTGAAATGTTTCAATTAAGAAATGTTTGATAGCAATTGCAGCTAAAGAAAACTGCTAGTCGTTTAAAATGAAACATGTTAAAAAACCGTCTAGTCTTAATTTTTATAATGTAATAACACCATTACAAATAATATCAAAAGTATTTGGTTTTTTAATGTGGTCAATATCCAGCAACAAAGTTAATTTTAATACCAGAGGTTTAAAACTGTGGAGCATATTTGTTAATCTGATTTTAATATCTATAATTATTTGTCATTTGCATATTTGCCAATTACATTTTTTTACAGTAGAATCAGTGTCTTATCTTTTTATATATTTTTCTGGTTATAGTGGAATTTTACAATACATGTTTCTATCAAATTATTACCGACAACGCATTTTTCATCTTGTTAAAAATTTGGTAAATTTAGATCATAAAATTCTACATGTTACAAGAAAAAACATTAGTTACTTTCCTTCGAAAAAACGTTTAATACTTTCATTGGTAATTTCATATTTTTCCATGATAGCAAATATATCAGTTAATACTCTGACGATGTATATTAATATTAATATGAATACAGAAATAAATGCATGTTGTTATTTAGTTTCCCTCAGCGAAGTTTTAAACATTAACGTGGTATGTTTTGTAGTATGCTTATTGAACGACATTAAAAAAAGATTGCAAATAGTTCAGAAATTTATAATCGAATCAAAACAATTTCGTGTTTGTTTATTATCAATCGGATCAGTGTTAATATTGTTGGGCAAATTAAAAGAATTAGGAAAAGAAATCAACACAGTATTTAATATTTTTCTTTGTTATAAATTGTTCATATGCTGGATTTTTATCTTAACGTCTTTTTTTTGGTTGACTATTAGTACTTTAACGTTTACTATATATGCGAGTATTATGTACTGGATATGGGTTAATGTTTTCGGTGTTATCATTATTGTATATCACTTTGTTACGGTAGCGGAAGAGGTGAGTACTTATTTATTATAATAGTAGTTTACACAACAAGGGTGGAAAATAATGCGAGCGAACGTTAATGCGACGCGAGGCCGCACGGCCGAGTGTTGCATATGAGTGAGTTATACTATGATACTTTCGATGAGAGTAACGTACATTATTTTTGTGTTGGTTTTTGTAGAATTACATTTTTTTTTGGAAAAATTAAAAGAATTATCAGAAATATAATGTTGGTACTACATTTGTTACTAAATTTGTCAAAATTGACATTAACTTTAACATGTTTTCTTTTTCAGTTTTAACTGAATTTCACGATTTTTTAAATGATTTTTCTATCTGTTGCATACTTGTAATATAAAAATTGACTTAGAACATTTAGCTTTGCGTGGATTTCTAGTTTTGTTTTTGCCGCCCTAGAGCTTTTTTCGCCCATTGTTGGCAGCACAAAAACTATCTTTTTATTACTGTTTATTGCTTTTTTTGTAGTGTTTGTAAAAAAATAACTGAAAATTATATGTATTATAGCAACATTTCATCAACGCATTCAGTAAAAGTACCGTACTTTTTGATGTGTCCATAAGTACTTTGCTACGTTTTAATTTTGTTGTATTATTACTAAGCGTTTGTTTTAAATTTATTAGTTTGGACTTATTGATTTCTAGCGTGATTGGTTGCTTATAGCTATTATTTTCTATTACAAAAGCATCTTGGTTCGTAAGCTTGCTAAACGGAAGAAGCATTACCGCCGAACCTTGTAAATTCAAATTTGTTGTCTTTCAAAATAACTCATTTTTAGTTTCCTTTCCCACAATTCTTATAATTATTTTATAAAGATTATCTTTAAACAAATGGTTTAAGTTTTTGAGTTAATCTAATAGTTCTGTACTAGCAAGTGTTTTGGCGTGGTCTACACACGATTTTTGTTTTCAAAAATTATTCATACGGGATTACTTCTTCCAACGCCGTTTATTGAATTTTTCATTTGGGTTGTTGAAGATTGGATACTGGAAATTTAAGTATACGGAGATTTAAAATTGCACTTGCCGTACAATTGTTGCTGTTGTTTAATCTAGCACATATTTTGACTTAGCGTTGTCCTTAATAAGGTAAATTGATTTTTACTTTATCTATTTGAATATTTTTGTACAATTTTCTAATTAGTTTTATGATATTTAGGGTGCTTGTTAGAGACAAGAACGTAACTGACAACGTCGTTACATTTTGATAACAACCATATCAGAAGGTTGGATTGCTCTTAGTTCTGAACCGAACAACTCTTTCGCACAGTGAGCACCCACTACTATAAGTTACCAGCGCACCAAATACATAACTTCATACATGTATCTATTGTGTGTGTCGATATCGTTGTGTAACGAATTTTTTTCAATTTTTTCCTTCATTTAAAAAAAATGGTGGTATCCTCTTTTTAATTTTTTTTTATTTTTGTGTCACCTCTGCCGGCACTGGCAATATTTGTTACTAAAACCTTTCTATAGTTTCCGAGTCTTTATTTGAAAATGGTATCTATTCAAGTTGATCTAGCAACTTTTTCCGAACAATAATTAATACGACGATACTCCTGCACGCAATGCTAGGAAAGTGGTTAAGTTTTTAATTTTAACATTTTTAGTTTATCAAACGTTATGGTCGACTCAACTGACTTGCAAAAAGCCTTAATTTATCAATGCGGGATTATTTTTTGTGGGAACATTTAGTACAAAAGAATTTGAACAACTGGGAGGTCAGCAAACTTGGTTTAGCTGCACATTGAGGACATTTGATCATTTAATTTAATTTGTTGATTAGTTGTGATTTTTATAAAAATTAATAATACAAATTTAAATTGAAACTTTAAAATAGTATAACAATTTTTGTAAAAAACCGTCACAAACAACAACTCCTAAAGAATAAAAAAAATAGTATATGTGGAATTACGCATAATGTTATCACTTTATTAAAAAACGTGTTATATTGAAAAAATATTGTTTATATTAACCATAATTTCGGTTTATGTTATCAATTTTGTTCTCATGTTTGTTTCTATAGATGAACAATAACTTAATTTCCATGAATTTTTTAATTGAACGAATGTTGTTTTACACGAAATAAGGTGCTGCCTTTTTTCACAATACGCATTTTCAGAGTATTTTGACTGACTTGCACATGCACATACTATTATGTTTGTTTTTTACCTGACTTTGTCATCAAAGGGCGACCAGATAACAAATTATTGCAATTGAACTCCACAAAAAATTTGATCGGCGTATTAAAGAAGCCAACAAACACAAGAAATACGATACACCAGAAAACTTTATAAGAACCACATATATCTTTCATCTTTTTACTTGGTTACGTATTTAAAAAAAAAACTTATGTTAGCTAGTAATTTTAAGTAGGGACTAGTTAGCCTAAGAAAATATGGAAATGTCTAGTTTAAAAAAATTTTGAAAAAAAATTTGACTATTATGTTTTATTTTCCATCAGGAATAATTTTCAGTTAATTTACCAAGGCAACACGCTGCGGCCATAGTGTTTAGTGCAAGCCAAACGTTTGTGAAAAACATTACAAAAGTAAATTAAAAGTTATCAACGCAACATTGATTTTTTGTCGTTTGTCTTATTGCAGTGTTATCTTTGAGTTTTTTAATTTTTACAATAAATTTATGTTTTAAAATCATTCAAAAAAAATCAAACTATTACATACAGTATTGTTACTCAGTGAAATTCTTTTTATAATATCAAAAGCTGGTATGTGCAACACGGTGCGTAGAATAAGTTCTTCGCCAATAGCGTGCGGTTTTCTAGACTTCGCAATCGCTAAAGAAATATTGTAAGAAGCAGGCAGTCCATCGTCATCTTTTTTAGATCTTGTCCTATCAGTTCGTGCAATGTCGGTTCTTTTAAATATTTTTTTTTTGATTATTTGAAGAAACTTTAAATCCTTATCTATCTTGTCACTATAAACGTTTATTAAACGTTCCTTAAGCTTAGAAGGTTTCATTAAATCGACAAACCTCTGTTAATTATAATAATTTTTATAAATGGAATGCTGCAATGTAACGCTCTCTTTGAGATGTAAGGGTAAAATTTCATGTAAATGTCACATATTGTGTAGGTACTCATTGTGTACCAATTAATTTTTTAAGAAAAAAAAATAATTCAAAAATTACAGTAATTTCAAAGATTTGCGGATTTGGTTATTCACGAAAGTAAACAAAAATATAAAATAGTAAGTCATAAATTTTAGACTGCATTATATAGAATTATAAATCCCTATATGTTTAACTTCTTTTACAGAATGATTAATAATATATTCTTTAGAAACAAATCTGTGTTAGAACTTACAATCCCTTCTTAAGTTTTTAATAAAATAGGAATCCTTAATGAATTTTAAGGGATTACTGTACTGATAACTGTGATGTATAATTTTTTTAATCAATTTGAACAAGAATATAACTTTGCTTAAATAAAATTTAATTAAAAAGAGATATCAATTTTATTTAAATATACTTACGTAACAAGAGTACGCTATCTGCGTAACAATACAAAAATGATATTCTTTCCGTCGAAGACTATTAAAATCACGCGTAATACGAAACCGAATTGTTGATTGTATGCACGACTTTTTTATAGTTGATATTATAGACTAGTTGCTGTAGGTATCAGTTTTATAACGTTCCTGTATAAAGCTGTATCGATAGGCCTGTTATTATCTGTATTTTATGCACCTGTCTATATAAACGTAAAAATCGCTAATAATGTATTCATTGTTATTTATTTTAACTTCCACATTAATAAATATGTGTGACAATTTTTTTATTTTATATTGAACCTTGCGCGGCCCCCTGACGTTGTTTAAGGACCTTCAAATCAATTTTAATTTTCTACGGGTTCCCTGAATGATTACGGGGACCCGTGGGGGCACAGATGAAGAGTTTTGAATTTAAAAATATTTTTAAAATGAATTGAAGTTTATGCTTTGCATAATTTGAATTTTGGAACGTAACTATGGTAGTGGGTAAATAGCGGTACTAGTAAGTTGATCTAAAAAAGTGTATAAAAAGACATACAATCAATATTTAAATGGTGCGACATACGAAAGAATTCCATCAAAAACTGTTATTGTGAAAAGTTTTTTTGGCTTATTTTTGATACTTATCAAAGGAAAAAAACCATTTTCGCTGTGATTTTATTATTCAATGCTTAATGCCACTACCAAAATCAAGCACAAAATAGATATAAACAGTTATCCTAGCTTATTCGGGTTTTTAACAAAAAATCAGACTGATTTAAGCCTAAAAAGTCAAAAATGTTGACCATGGAACATAGCTGTAACATGCCGTAACCAAGAGCTTGTTCATTAGAAATTGATGATATTCAGGATCTTCAATCCTTATTTGCGTGATACTGTAGCTCACCAAGTTTTCTAAAAATTATGCTGCTGTACGTCCGATAAATATGGATAGTGCCGTTCCTTTTTAACTTACAGGAATGGGATACAGAACAGCGTATAGAAGATTCTGTGTCAAACAAAATTGAGTTAGTTGAAAAAACGTTGATTACAAATGACAATTTATTGGTATTAATATTAAGAGCTACCGAAATCTTCGATTAGGGATGAAAGGTTGTACCTCCAAATAATAATATAGTTGTATTGCTAACATAAATTACCCACAATTAATTTTTAATAATAACCTAACATATCGCTGTTTGGCGTTTCATTAACGCCCAAAGGTATAAAGAGATCCGTGAGTTATAAAAAAACGTTAATGAGAAATAAATTCGTATAAAATTGTCAATTTATCATATATCCGTGATTAAAAGGTTGTTACTTTAATATTAGTTTCAATTAATTATTCCTTTATTTGATCATTAAATAAAAAGCTTTTTTATGACGTTATATGACAGCAAATTTAATATTATGCTAGCGTGTCATTAGGTAAAAAGATAATCGATTTGCAAAAGGAGTATCTTATATTTACGTATATGTTAGATTATATTATGTTATTGCTAATTTGTTTTATTCTGACTTAAACACAAATGTATATATGTGTTGAATACCGTTCTGGTTTTGTATGTGCAAAGATTTTTCAAAAGAAAAAATACGATGAAATATATTTTGTTCTATTGTTGATATCGACAAATTATTTGCTTAAAACATTGATTATAATAGATTACAGAAGCGCTTAATGAAATTTGTTTTTACGAAATTTGTTGCACTAACAATCAGTATAATATGCGATGTTATTGCATACCGCAAGGAATAATGTACGAGCTGGGAGCAGTTTTAAATAGTAATCGTTTCCGTTTGCCAAGTACATTTTTAATAAACGTTAAAGATAAATTTACTAGTCTACAGCATTTTCTAAACAAGTCAAAATGTGAAGATAAACAAAATTATGATCCAAGCAAACTCAATCCGGCATCAAAGATTTATTCATCTATATATGAACTATTACGAAATATACAGAATGTATTTGTTATAACGTTATCAAAATCTATATTGTGACCTGTAGCGTGTAATTACGGAACGATCGGTTTCACCAATGTAGACTAAACCACATAAACAACTAATTTGGTATACACCTTGAAATGAAAGTGTAAGAAATTTGTCTTTGGGGGAAGAAAGAACCTGAGGGATTTTGGTTGTCGAGTTGAATATGAGTTTAATACCAATCTGACAAAGAAGTTTTCCTATTTGATTTGTACCCTGAATTTATTGTAAAAATGCCAATTTCGGGTTAGATTCGGATTTGGAAGTAGAAATGTCCTTAGGTACTCGAACACGTATATGAAGACGAAGATTAATAACTGTATCAATATTTCGCTTCATATAACTATTGTTCACTAAGGTTCTAGTAAGTCTAAATTTTTAGGTTGGCAAATAGAAAAAGCGCGATGGACCAAAGATTCAATAGCAGAACATTTTTGTGCAGTTTCGAGCCGAGAACTCTTGTCCCGAATACATAGCTTATATTTTGTCATTATGTTAAACTTCGTTGTACTTTTAAGAGACAAAATAACTTTGTTACTGGTGATTATTTTCGTTGATTTTTGTAACGGAACGTACATAACACCTTCGTCCATTAACAAAGTTTATTGAAATACATAAGAACTAAGCGAATAAAAGTGTTATAGACTACAAATGTTATATAACAATAATAATTTTTTAAGAGTACTGATGGTTCGTTCAACCTGGCCATTAGACTGAGATAACGGCGTGTTGCAATATGTTCAATACTACAATCTTTATTAAAAACAAGAAATGGTGACGAACTAAATGGTAGACCATTGTCCGATATCTATGACGACTGTAAACAGATTTCAGTTCTGGTATTACAGCATTTACCGTTATGTTATTTTTAAGCATAGCCAATTTTATCTATTTTGAGAAATAATTAATACAGACAAGATATCTCACTCCTTTTTATTCCATAGAATACAACTTTGTTCCACGGAACCAATTTGACTTAAAGGCTGTTTTGAATTATTATTACTGTATTCTTGACAAATCAGAAAGTTTGTCACTAAATTTTTAATATCTACAGACATGTTTGGACAGAAGAGTGCGTTTTTGCATATTCAAGGCATTTATTGATTACATAATTACCAGTATGAGTTATATCTAACATTTTGGAATTTTTATATTGTGAAATAATAAAATTGGTACTTTTGAATATGAATCCGTCTATAACATAATTTTTTTCTAAAATTTAAAATATGGTTTAAGGTTATTTGGTATAGAATTTTTTAAAAACGGTCAACCTGATTGATGGAATTCAATTAAAGATTGTATTTAAGGATCATTGCTGATTCCATTACGTAATATTTGTAATATTTTTTGAGTAACTTCCAAATTAGATATAAGAAGATTAACATGTAAAGTGAGATCGTGTTCTCTATGTGTGATGACGCGGATCTAGAAAGTATGTATACATCTCTTTACCATGTATAAACATGCCATGAAGATCGTAGTATTAAATTTTTAGTAATAGTCTTTGAAGTCTCTGAGGTACCTTATACAATGGTTTACTAAATAATGGAACCAGGGTTTATGATCTGTCTGAGCTATAATTTTATGACCAAATATAAGTTAATGAAATTTTAAACAACCATAGACAATTACTAAGAGTTCTTTTTCAATTTGAGCATAATTGCATTGTGATTCAGTTAGAGTAGCTGATGAATAAATTTTTTTACTGCAATTTGGCAAGAATAATTCTTTCTTGGGTCAAAGTAATTTTGCAATAATAAATAAAAACACACAATAATAATAAACATTCAAAATATAAATATACATTTATCGAAAGCAAAAATTCTTATTTACCACGGCAGAAGTCGGAACACAGACCTCTGGGTGTGAACCTGAATGAAAGTAAAATACACAGGCGTGAATTCATTTAATTTATTTGCAATTATAACATATTACACTTACTATTTACATTAAAAAAAAAATGAACATTATTTGGAGTAAAACAATATTTGGGTTAAAACAATATTTGGGCGCCAATCACCTTTAAATTAGTGATAAATAAAAAGCATAAAAATCTTATAACTAACTATTAATCGATATCAAATTCAAAAGTATTAAACGTTTAAATTGTTACGGAGTATGTATTCCAAAAAGTTTTTAATAACACAATTTAATTAATTTGAATTTAAAATGTAATACGTAGTAGAATAACTTCAAGTTGACTCACCATATAATATGACGTTATCTGATATCTTCTATTTATAGCACATTCTTTGTTCAAATGATAAGTTTTCCAGAACAAAATAACGAATCAAACAAATGTAGATTGGAAAGCAAAAACAGCAGGCATAAAACCAAAAGATAAATCCAATGAAAAAAAAGTCCAATAAAGGAATTGTCAATAACGGAAAATCCAGTAAATAAAAATCCAATAACAGAAAAATCCAGTAAATAAAAAGACCTTAAATATAAATAATTAGAATGGTTTTTAATCGACATGAAATCACTTACGTTGCCTTACCTACAACGGTCTTGAAATCCATTTCAGATGGATTGCATCATATTACGAAATTACTAAAAATATTGAATTCAATAGAAACATTATATTGAAATGAAGATAAACTTACCAGCAATTTGTTGGAAAGAATAAAAATTAATTTGTATGCGTTTTTACGCCATCATTAAGAAAATTGTCTTCCTTGCAACACTTATGTACGTGCAAGCCTAAAGATGGCTCAAACGGAAGTACCAACAAAAATTGATTGCTCGGTCGATTCGAAGTACGACGTGACGTTGCCAAACTGAATAAATTTAAGTGCAATATTAGTTGCAGAAAATAAACGAATGCAAAATTGAATTTTAATTGTAATGAACTCTTAACGGGACGTTACAATTTAAGACAATTGTTTTGATAATTAATGACTTTAGTTTATCAAATTCGAGATTATGACTAGATTCAAAAATTCATTTTTTTAGTAAAGACTTTCAGTGTTTAGACTGTTCAGAATTTTTGATATCGACAAGTTCGTTAGCATTTTCAAGAACCGTTGTAACTCTTAACGATTGCTTGGTAGACTTATTTCAACAATAGCTTTGACTTTACTGAAAATATATGTCCCGTGTAATTAACTTGTGTGACGCAAAGTTCTGATTTGTCAAAATTGAACTTTAAATTTACTTATTTGTCACATAGTTATTATGTATTTCTAAGGCCGGCTCCACACACACCGAGATTGGCGGTGTCGGTGTTGGAATTGGTATCGGATTGCATCAGTAAAATATTGTTTTGAATAGAACTGCTTCACACTGCCACCGATCGGGTAATTGACTTATCTCTGGATAAATTCAATCAATTTCTATCAGTACAGCAATTAATTACAACATTGCAACCTAGGACCACGTATCACTCATTTCATTCCACAGAACCACAACAATTTTCGAAAACAGAGAATTTTCAAATTTTATTAATGTAAATTCTATTTTGTACTTCCGTCCGTTTTGATGTATTTTGCAGGCAACATAATCGGTTGGAAATTTTAGTGTTCCGACCTAAGCCGATAAAGTGTAGTAGAATTTTGTAACTACAAGTTGACGCTAATAATCATTAATTTTTTACGTCATCTGTCATTCTGTCAGATTTATGCTATTACTGAACTGTACATTCGTTAATAAAGCATTGCGTTGTAATAAAGTTCATTAATTTACCTCAATGTGATTGCTAGCATTTCTTTTGGTGGCATACAAAATCTCATTTGGGTATCTTGTTTTTAGAAGTCATTAAATAATTGTCCAATAAGTGATGAATTGCAATATATTTATCAGATACCCACAACACCACGCCACTGACGATGCTAACGACAATGTAATCGCTTCCGATTCCGACATACGGTGTGAAACATTTGTCCAATACCGACACCAATAATATTTGAGGTAATTTTCTCAATATCGTTAAAATAGGTTTTCACATTGACAACAACAGTATGTTTAGAAGTTCTCAAAATATAGTAGTCAGGAATGTAGACGTCTCATTTTAAGAAATGTATGATCAATTACTTTAAAATATCTTTTCAAAACTAATAAAGTGCAATGATATAAAAATTACACAAATAAGGCCGCGTTTGGCCACTTCTTTTGTTCCTGACAACTTTGTTTCCAGTACTTTTCATTGTATGATTGCCTAGATTGTAGAGCCACAGCTAACTAATGTGCTTAAATTTGGAAAAGACATATTTTGTTTTATATCCATTGTGAATTTGTAAATACAATTGTGTTCTAAAGCATTCATCCTATCACGCTATTGTACAAAAACCGTTTTGTAATTCGCTTTACGTTCTTCAGTTTTCAGTCTAGCGTCGTATGTTGAACGCAGATTAAATAAATACACCAGTAATTTTTGAAACTATTTTTTAATATAGATTTAAAAAATTGTCTTTTAATCTATTATTTAGATTATAATTAATCACAGTTAGACGTCATTCAAGATCTCGTGAACTGTAGCGCAGTAATTCGTATAAGTCAAAATGTTGCTATCATTCGTTTTACAAACATTCGCCAGTATATTTTTTCTAACCTCTCTTTGCTTTTGTCGTTTTGTTATTAATAAATCTTTACGTTTTGTTATAAATAAACATATTTTTATTTAATATATAAATATGTATTTATTTTATATTTTTGTTGACGTAAGTATTCAGAATAACGTTTTTGAGATTTACATAGACTTGTCAAATTTTCAATTTTTAGTTTATTAATTCTAATTTTTGACTCAATGTTTAGGACATAATGGAACACCTTTAACAATTAATTGATTGATTGTTATACGTTGTAGTTTTAGCCCACGGTATATTCAAAACCTATTTGTACTACGCGGGTGTAAAATCAGCTTTCAACGTTTCCACTTCTATAACCATTTACAAGTTATAATTGTTGTTGTCAAAAAAAAGTATTTATTTCCAAAAACGCATAAAAAATCGTGTTCGACAAAATAATAAATTTACTTATATTCTAATTCATGCTTTACTATTTTTATGCTTCTTCTGCTGCTAACTAAATCTAAATGTGTCATTGCAAAACTATTATTAAATTATGTTTAAAATATATCTGTTAAAAAAGTGAGTAGTTATGACTCAAACAATTATATGTTGAAAAGACAAAATTTACTTCTTAAATAATTGTCACAAAAATCGATAAACTTAAACTGAGAGTGCTGATTGTTAACATAAAATATTTATGCAAATATTACTTAAATTAATAACCACTTTGGATGTAGATACTGATAACTGTTATATAATTAATGAGTTCAATATCTTATACAATCATTACTTAACTATATAGAAGTTTAATTAATAAATGTAGTGAAAACATAGAAAATTATAATGGATATATATGGCGCTTGCCATTTTTCCATGTTATTTGCAAATATACTGGAATAGCGCCATACAGTTTAGAAAGAAATCAACCAAATAGGCGATACCAAACAACAAAAAAAGACAAAATTATAAATGATGCTGTTGCATTTGCATTGATAATTTTAAGTTTTGTCGGACTTTTCTTTTAATTCTGTGAAAGAGTACCAGCAGTCAAGTCACACTAATTGCGTTTCATATTATGAATTCTATGTATATTTTTAACACGGTTCTAATTTTCTATGTAGCTAGATTTTACAAAACACAAAATACAATCGAAATTTTTCAAATTATTAGTGATATAGATGAAAACTTTTGTAAATTAACATTAAAAAAAATTGATAACAATAACTTTCAAAAGATAATTTTAAAATTTATTATCATTAAGTATTTAATTACGTTGTTTTCCGTAGTATGCGACATTTTTTATAATTTAGACTTAGTTTCAGGTACCATCATGTATCAAATTGGTGCTTTAGTAAACGCAAATCGTTTTTGTACATTATCAATATTTTTACTAAACGTTAAACAAAAGTTACTTACTATACACGGGTATCTGTTAAATTTTGATTCGTTACAAGAAAAAACGATAATATCGGAAAAACTAAGATTTGCTATTAAAATTCACATGGCCATATTTCAACTATGCCAAGATGTGCAAAAAATTTTTGAAATGGAATTGATTTTAAGAATCTTAACTTCGTTAGTGTTTTCTACGTTCTCTTTATATTTGTTAGATTTAAAAAATCTAATTGGTTATATTTTGGGACAGCTGTGGGCTGTAACTTATATTTTTGAGATAATTGTGTTGCTGTTTTTATATTCAACTTTGTCATCAGCGGTAAGTTATTTTATTCATATACTACAGCTTGATTTTTAAAATAATTTTAATGTACAGGTAACGATATAATTTCTAACTTAAATGTAAATAAAAAGGTGTTGTTTCGTAGCTCTGAATGCAGCACCCTTTCTAATATATTTTTTTGGTTGCTTATGAATGTAAATAAGATTTGTTTGAGCTTTTTAGTTAAGTTATCATACACAACTTTTATATTGTAACAAATTTTAAAACTAATTTCTTTATACTAAAAATATTTACACGTTTATAACTACACGAACTAATTAAATCTAACGATAACTAAGAAAAACACACTAATTTATGTATTACACTCACTCGAAAGATAATGTCCGCGGATAACTTTTGTTTAACACTTGTTTGCATTAAAAGCACGTAGGATTATACTCCGTTATATTTATCTTGACACGCGTTAATCATTTATTTATTTAAACATGTTTTTAACACTTGCGGCTTAAAATAACTGACTTATGATGCATTTGTATCGCTTTTCTATATTTCGGCCATCCTTCGAGAAGTTTCCACACCTTCTCCAAACGTTCTTATTGTTGATAGTTGCTTCGTGAATGCTCTCAAAGCTGAGTAAAAGTATGTACTATAGTAAATATAGTTGCTTACTATATTCTACTTACTACGATTTCAGTTGGTAGTTCTCAGTGGCGGATATTAAATGCTTAATTGATATGTTGTGTAAGTTAGTATTTATAAGTAATTTTTTAGAATGAAAAAAAAAGTTTAAACTGACATTGAGGTGCCTGTAAATAAAGATTAAACTAGCACGTTTAAGCAGTAGCGTAACGAGCATAACTGGCGCTCAAAGGCACAGTACCATTTAAAAATGCTAGATCACTTAGGCAGTCTTGTTCCATTCTTGTTTTTAGATATCTCAAAATTAATTTTAGTTTGCTGAACCAACGTTTACAGCTAGAAACTGATATTGAAGTAGTAAGGAGTATTTGTAGTGCGAGTCTTAGGTTTAGAAAACATTTTCTCCATACGACATTATAAAGGTAAGAAGCTCTAATGTAGTTTTAGGTTCAATTTCTTTTCTACTGCGGTATAACATCTTTAACATATATTTTGAATTCTGTTTTATTGAATCCTGTTTTATAAAATACACTCAGATTTTAATAATTTTTTTCACTACACACTGTCGTGTAAATCCTGTACTTATTTTCTGTTGCAGACGATTAAGAACGCTTTTCATAACGCGTGAAATTTCAGTTTTTTTTGGAAAATCCAATATCTCTAAACAATTCTTCGAGCATTTTTCGGTGTTTTCTAATATGGATGGTTGTATCAATATCCCGTTTTTTACAAAGAGACAAAGCTTTTTTCTATTGCGTCTTCACAGATCTCGTCTCAAATTTCTGCAAATTCAATCGCTCATAATTGTGATCCAGAAACGCTTCCTTCAAATTCATTTTAGTATCTCGTAAATCTGAGCTGCACACGATCAATTCTCCTCAAGTTTTATGCCAGGAATCGACTTAAATTATGAAATTAAAATTCAGTATATTTTACAATAAAATTGCAGTTTTACTTTTGGTGTCATTTATAGTAGTGCCGTCTTCTACTAATTTTTCTAACAGTTCTACTTACTTTTCCAGTCCATTGATAATAACGCTAACCGTTTGTGCTCTGGTGTTCCATCGTGATTCAGATTCATGTTTAAGAGTTCTATTTAAAGCAGTTTTTAATAATCCCCATCATAATGTTGAACGTGAAAAAAAAGAAATATATGTTTTCAATAATTTCAAAACATGTTACAACGATTGGTTCTTGCTTAACTGCAGTATTTTTTTCTAAATTTAATGAGGGGTTATCACCATTTACAAATAATGTTTTATTATTTTTTTCTATTTTTTGTTGTACTCCAGGTATGTGACCTTACATCACAATAAAATTATCACAACATTTTTATCTACAATTTGTTTATAAAATGTGATCAAAATTTACTTTTTCTAAAATTCGTTCAATAAATTTCAAAAAAAAATCTTTGATAGATACTTTTCTGTTGGTAGAATCAATATCTACATACCTAAAAAGCTTTGTTTTCGATGAGCGATATCAGGTGCCGAATCAAATAGAAGTCCATAATATTGATTTTTGATGCCACTTATAGGTTGATTGCGAACAGTGGATGCCAGAAAATCAATAATTTGGCGTTTTTGTTACATTTTTAAGATGATTTCCTAGTAGTGTTTAAGTTTAACTAAAAATAATTTACGACATTTATATTATTTTGAAGCGCTATAGATTTTCATAAAGAAAGATTTTGTATAATCAAATACTTAATACACACTAATATTCGTTGCCATCGTTCTTTTTCAGACTGTATGTTTGCTTCTAGATTCTCGTTTTATTAATTAATCTTCTTTCTATTTCTTTTCAGGTTGATTTTCTATAATTTGGACTTCTTTCATGGCTAATCAATTTATCTTTTCCATTTATTAAAACCAGATGTTACAAAAATGATTTTTTAGCGGAATTTATTGTAATGAAGAGTAAGCAACAAAAGCGGTACGCTGCATATTTTTTATTTTGTACATAATTAATATCGGTGAATTTCTGTTTCTTCTTCGTCATTACTAGGGCTGTAAAGATCCGCAAATTTTATGGATCCAGATATCGGATCCAAAAATATCCGGATCCAATGGATACCAATACCGGATTTTTGTAAATCCGGATCGAAAATCCGAAGAATAAATCCGCATCTACGGAATCGGGGGATAAATCCGGATCTACGGATCTAAGGATTTGCGAGTTAAATGCGGACTTGCATAACTATTAATTTCATACATCAACAACAGAATTCACGTATAATCGAATTTCGGTTCCGGCTATGTGGATCCGGTTAAACAAATCCGTGGATCCGAATCTTGAAAATCCAAATTGTGTATTAGATCCGGAGAAATCCGGATCCAGATATATCGTAGCTGGAGATCCGGGGAAGATCTGGATCCATACCGGCTCTCGTTTTAGATCCGGACCCGTTTTACACCCCTAGTCATTACCGACCGAACCAAGATTTTGGCACTAGTGGATTAGCTGGTGTTGAATTTAGACTGAATTTGTTCTAAATTATGCAAAATCCACGAATAATCATTTATGTGCAAAGTTCGTTTGACATTATTGGAAGATTCTTTTATTTGTTGTGATGATCGCATAAAATTTTAGTAGCACTAGTAGTACAACCTGTATCTGATTCCGAATCTAAATAACTTCTTCTTCCTTCTTATCTTCTGGTTTTTTTGCGATATTTTTACTAATTATGATCCAATTTTTTTTTGGATTTCTGAGCTTTTTTTTCGATTTTTTTCCTATTCTAAGATTTTGGTCTAAATAAAAAAATGTTTCTTTTAAATAAACATATTTACTATTTTCTAACCAATAAACATTGATTTGTTGTTTTTTTTAAATATTGGATTTTGTTATTTTTTGGTTATTCTTATTTCACTCAAACACAACTCACTGAATAATAAAATAGTCGAGTAAATGTTTTGTGCCAACGCCCAACATCCGATTTTCCTTCTCTGTCGCACTAGCTGACTTCGATCGCTGATGTTTAAACTTGCCGGCTAGCACCTTCATAGTACACTCCCTCAATGTAATCGAGGCTATAGCAAGTGGCGGAATAACAATTTTAAAATAACAAACGTGAAATGTACGTACATTTTGTTTAAATAAATAAAAAATGTATCACCATCTTAATAAAATAAAGTATTCAGAATACAAGAAGAAATAACGTTGTATATACAAAGATATTTAATTGATTTACTTCAAACGTTATAATACATACAACATTTTATATCAAACAAATCAAGAAAAGAAAATAATAAGTTTAGATTAGATTAAATTCCAATTGCCTATACCTGGCATACGCGCGTCAGCCCTTTGGGCTTTCTGTACTATCGTGCCCTTTTAAGTTGATATGCTTGCATCCTTGTATTTTATTAGACTTGCGATGTTTCTTATTAGCTAGCTAGTATATGAGTTTTGTTTAGTCTTTGGGTGTGAGTTTTTAGCAATCTTCTGCAATGTGTTGCTTTATTGCAGTTTTACTAACTCCGCTGATGGATAGCATTAACCCAATTATTGATCGTTTAGCGGGTTTGATTTTTTCTATGTTTAGACCAGGTTGTGAACCTGTCATTGCTTTGCGGGATGCTTCTTTTGCGAGCTGGTCCGCTATTGTATTTCTTTCTATGCTACGGTGATTTAAGATTTAGCATAATTTTTTTTTAACCTTGCAGTTTGAGCTTACATTCATTGACTAGTCCCGAAAAGGTACTGAATGCATTCAACGCTTTCAGTGCTATCTGACTGTCTGTCATAATGTATATGTTTCGGTTATATAATTCCTTTTCTATACTGATGTTTATGCATAAGCTACTAGCTTGAATTTCAACTTAAAAAATGATGCATAGTTTTCCTAGACTAACTTTCTTGTTGGTTCTAGGATTGGTGCTATTTACACCAAATTCTAACTTCTGTTTAAATTTAAATCAATTCGTCTAAAACATTATGTTGTTATTTGTTAGGGTTGGTAGTTGGTCTGGATCCAACCAATGGGAGCTGTATAGTCAAAAAGATTGTTTATTATTTAGAGCCCATTTCTAGTATTGTATTACTTATGTGTGACATGATCTTGCCATGCTTTAGATTATTAGTTCTAGTTTTCCAGTGACCAGTGTTTTGTAATCCTTAAGCTGCTATTCTGTGCAGAGGTAGAAGATTTAAAATGGCATTCAGTGCTTGATCTGAGGTGCCTTTACAGACGCCAGTAATGTCTGATATTGTATCTTACTCATTTTGTGTTTTGCAGTTACTTGTTGGGTCGCCAGGCGATTATGCCGTATAAGATTATTGGTTGAACCATGACTTTATACAGCCAGAGGGTCAGTTCCGGTTTTAGCCTTCACTTACTGCTTATGGCTCTTTTCCCAATAACTAATGCTTGTATGCATCTCGTGATTGTTTTGTCAAGATGTAAGTTCCAAGTTAACTAGAAGTCAATGGTCAGTCCTAAGTTCTTAATCTTAGTGTCCCAGTTAAGGTTTGTCCTAAACAGTTTTAAGTTGACTCTGTTTGTAGTGTTTTTTCTGCGATTGAAGGTGACTAGGGTGGTTTTGATAGTATTAACTCTAAGATTATTTTCTAGACACCACTTAGTGTAGTGCTGTATGACTTTCTTATTTGTTATGCATGTTGATATCTGTGGATCGGAAATGCTATTAAAGCCACTTTCCTCCAATGCCTATCTTCTAATATTTTGAATGTTTTAATGAAAATAACAGTAAGTAAGTCTGTAAGATCTAGTTTCTGAGTAGCTGCTTTTACTTGGTTTTGGAATCAATACCACTTAACTCACTCTCGTTGTCAGCAGATATAAAAGGTCTGAAGAAACCAATTGCTCCCTTTATATTTTCTTTGCTGATAATTGTCTTTGCTCTTCCCCAGTTTTCTCTTCTAGGAGTATGGTTGGTTTCGACCAAATTGAGTTGTTCCACCACTTCGGGTAAATGAGTTTTCATCAAAAGAGGTATTGTCTCATCTTCGATTCTAGTATATTCTCCGCTTTTTTATTTAAAATGTCTATTGGGTTTGTAGCTTGTTTTAAGATAATTTTGTGAAGCGTAGCTGTGGAACGCGTGGTCTCCACTTCCTAGCAGAAATTTTTTCAGGCGGCTACCTTGATTGTCTTGATCTTTTTGCCATATTCTGCAAGGGTTTTATGGTAGTTCGTTCAGTATGTAATTAGTTTTTAAATGTCTTGGAATTACGCCGCTGTATTTTAAGTTTACAAATCTATTCATAAGTAATCTTCTTTAGAGATAAAAGTTAACCAATGCAATTTTAGTTTCATATTATTTAACATTCCTTTCACAATGCGGTTTACTATGAATATCAAACGGGTGGTTTTAATTACATGGGATTTCTATAAGTATGTTGCATCTCTAACAAAAATGTTGGTACTGCGCGAACAATGATTGGCGTTCTTAATTTTATTTGAGACGGGTTTTAGTAAAACCATATTATTTAGATATTAGAAGCATATAGTTGGATGTAGTTTACTTATAATAAATAATGGTAAGAGTCAGTAGCGTATCTACAGCGGGGTACTAAAGGTACGTCTAATTACTAAACCAAAATTTTAGTAAACAAAGTATTTATTTACATTATATGAAAACAATAGCTTTAGAATCGTATTTAATTTTCCAATATTTACAAATCAGTTCAAATTTTGTGTAGGTACTCATTCTGAATTGACTGCAACACTAGTATTATAGTAGGGCCGATTCTGGCTCACTCGACTAAGATCGGTAAGAGATCGTGAAGTTTCGTTGCTATCGTTTCGTTTCGGTTATGCTCGAGTTACATTTGTATTTGGTAAGTCGGGATAGATCGCATTGGTGGTGGGGGAATTGCAAAACGTCGTAGGAGTCGTTTTGTTTCGGTTATGCTCGGATCTAGGTCTGCCGGAGAAGTTCGTAGTGATGGTGGGGATGCTGTTGTGTGTATATAAAGGTGATATTTGTGAAGATTTAATATTAGTATTTCAATAACTCTTATTTGTTTTAATAAATTGAAAGAACCTTAAGATGGAATCATTTTTTGTAAACTTGAACGAAACTTCTCATTTGGTTCCTTATCTAAGTGCTAGAAGTCTATTAATAAATGAGCAGTATAAAATTAAGTGTTTTAGTAAAATAGATGGTAAATTTGGGAAGCAAGTGATTGATGAATGTCAAGATTTTAAAGTACCTCTACCACAAAGATTTATTAACAAGTTTTCGATTAAAGACCCACAACCGAGCATAACCGAAACGAAACGACTCCTACGACGTTTTGCAATTCTCCCACCACCAATGCGATCTATCCCGACTTACCAAATACGAATGCAACTCGAGCATAACCGAAACGAAACGATAGCAACGAAACTTCACGATCTCTTACCGATCTTACCCGAGTGAGCCAGAACTGGCCCTACTATACTACTACCACTATATCCTATTTTTTCTGTGTTTAAGACTGTAAAACGTATATGCAAAACTTAAAATCACATATTAGTAAAACATTCACCTTTTTTTTTTTAATTTACCCGATTACAGTTCTTTCTATTCTTTGAATAACCTATTTACTGTGTAGATTCATATATTTAGTGTGAAACAATTTTTTAATGGTTTCTCTTTTGCTTTTTTTGACTGGGACTGTGTCAGTTTTATTTAGTTTCTCTTTACTTTGCTAACGACGACAATTAGCTAATCTTCCATCTATTAGGTGGTGTTCCCGAGGGTCTTTTTTTGTATGGTATGTCTGGTCTTTCAACGTATTCTTTTCACTCTTTTTTGATTTTTTTTCTAGGTCTAGGTGTCATTTTAAGATTTTTATTTGCGTTGTTTATAATTTGCGTTTAGTAACCTGTGTCGCCTTTCGTTTCATTAGCATATGTCATAATAGGTCTTATTACTGCTTTGTATACTCTTACTTTGCTTTCTGGTGACATATTTATTTTGTCATATGGTGAGTGTAATTAATCACTTTTTCGATTAGTTTCTCTTCTATTTTCAATTTGCATTTAGCTGGTTATTTTGCTATAACCTTTGATGTTGTTTTGGGTATTGAGATTTTTGTATTATATTGCTTTGCTGTTGTGTTTCTAATTTTTGTAGATGGTTTTTGTCACTTGGTATGCATCGTCTGCTTAACACAGTATGTTGATATTGTACAATTGTGTACCCGCGTAAATTAAGTTTATATATTGACTAGTTCAAAATTAAATTGAATAGAAAGAGGTTTAAAGAATTTCCTTACCGTATCATTTTGGTTATTGATATATTTTCTGTATAACTTGTGGCAGTTACTATGTGGATTTTTCCTTCTCTGATAAGATCATCAACTATATCTACTATTGTTTTGGGATTTTATTTACGTACTATATTCAGTACATTGTTTTCCCTTGCTCTGTCAAACACACTTTAAAGATCAACGTAGCATAAATAGATAAAGGTTTATTGAGCTCTATCGCATTTTGACTAGTTGGCTTAGTGTGAATATAGCATCTATTGTACTTAAATTTTTCTAAAATCCCTGTTGTTTTTCTACGGTACCTATTTATAGTTGTAATTTTTTATGTAACATAGCAGTATGAAGTTTCAATATGTAGTTTAATAAGGTTAGAATACATACTCTATGATAAACTGCTTTTTTTGCTATTAGCTCATGTGATCTGGTCTTGTATAGGGTGTTCACAAAATGTATTATTTAGTTTGTTTATTGCACATAAATTTATGAGATTGTGGCCACTTTCTTTAATCGTCTCTTAATTAAACCTTTGCATGCTGTCATTTACAACAGAATTTCCGATACGTATTTATGTTGTTCGTCGGAGACATAACGGTATTCCTAGAAGCTAGCTAGCCTCACTAAAGAATCCTTCTTTTTTTCTTTTTGATTTGGGCTTAGGACCAGCAGTAATAATTACTGAACTACTAAGTCTAACAAGTTCACACCACAGACAGAATTAAAATGGTTTTAATGCGCTTTATTGTGAGTTTTGAAAAATAAAAAAAAGCTTTTGTGAGGGGTTAAAATATTTTAAAATTAATATATAATACGGTACATCTTTGGGTGGTTTTTAAAATTTTGTTTAGTGAGACAATCATAGAGCAATTACCTCTGCTTCTTTTGAAATATTAAAATTATTGACACGCTCTAAACGTCACAAAAACAAGAAAAAGTTTAAACTAAGAAAAATTATTAGATCTTGGAAACCCAAAAACTAGTAACTCTAAAGTGCATTAAACTGATTAACAAACGAGGTGGGTGCGGTTCAGATAGGAGTCGTGGTCAAACAAATTTTGTTATAACTGTCTTGTTTGTTAATATTAAAACAATATAAAACAAAGGTTTATTTATAATCATCAAAACAATTTCTTGGCAAATCTGACAACTGAAAACTTTAAGTGTTTTTTAACGTAAAATTTTAGATTCTTTTATATTCCATTTCAAATTAACAATATTGTATATATAATAATAAGTCTATTTTTATAATAAATCATACAATTTGTATATGCTTAAGAGTAAAATTTATTTGAGTAATTGAGTAAAAAACTCATCATACTTTAAATTTTATAATAATAATTATTTAAGTAAAATACCAGAACATTCAAATTTAATAATTAAAAAATCATACTATAATTTACATAAAATATGTATTTAAATATTACTTAAGATTAATATCAAACGGGTTGGGTTGTAGATATCAATAACTGTAAAGTAATTAATTAGGTTAATATCATAAAATCATTAAACAACATCCTAGTACCTTAAATAATGTTAATGTAGTAATTACGTAGAAAAGCATAATGGACATTTATGATGCTTGTCGATTTTTTCACGTTATTTTGCAAATATACTGGTGTAGCACCATACAGTGTACAAGGAAAGAAGCCCAATAGGCAATACAAAACAATGAAAAAGATAAAATATTAAACGATGTTATTGCACTTACATTTTATAATTTCGAGTTTTGTCGGACTATTTTTTTTAATTCTGGCAAGACTTGCTGAAGCCCAAGTCAAACTAGTTACATTTCATATTATGAATGCTATGTATATAATTAACATTGCTCTAATTTTATATGTAGCTAGATTTTACAAACGACATGATACCATCAAACTTTTTCAACTTATTAATGATATCGATCACAACTTTTTTAAACTAACGTCGAAGAAAACTGATTACAAAAGAATTCCAGAAGATAATTCTAAAATTTGTTGTAGTCAAATATTTGGCGACGTTTTGTTCCATAATATGCGATATTATATGTAATTTCGAATTAGTTTCAGGTACCATCCTGTACCAGATTGGCGCTTTAGTAAACGAAAACCGATTTTGTACGCTATCAATATTTTTATTAAACGTTAAACACAAAGTTACTTGCCATAGACAAATATTTGTTGAATTTTGATTTCCAAAGTAAAAAGCCAAACAGCGGAAAAACTCCAGATTAACTGTCAACATTCATATGGTGATATTTCAGCTATGCCAACAAGTACAAGACATATTTGAAATGGAACTGACATTAAGAATTTTTAAGTTCGTTGATTTTTTCTACGTTTTCTTTATACATATTAGATCTCGAAAATTTTGTTAATTATGTTTTGGCACAATTATGGGCGATAACTCATTTCTCTGAGCTAGTTGTTTTGTTGTTCTTGTACTCAACTTTATCAGCATGGGTAAGTTTTAAATTTGATATTTTGCACTTACTATATCTACAATTTAATATAAGCAAAATGTGAGAAATTTTGAAAAAAAAATATTTATTTTAGGTTAAATCAGAACTTTATAGTATAAAGTGTAAAACAAAAAATAAAACATGCACATAAGTATTTTGCAATTTTGAAAAATGATGCCACGCCGACATGTGAATACATTGCACATATTTTCTCTAAATTTGTTTTTGTTAAGACCACAAAAATACACTGTATCGGAACGAAACTTTTTATATTGTTTACGTTCAATTACTAAATCAAATTATTACAAAAAATTATCATTGGACATTTTACAATTAGAAAATTTACATTAATTAAAAAAAATGTTTATTTTTTTCAGATAATTGAAAAATACAAATTAACTTCCTTAATAATTTTTTATAGAAACTTTAAAACAACCCATTTTGTTACATTAGCACCATAGTTTTTAAAAAAATCCTAAAATATGTGAATATCAATTTGCACCAAGAAAAGTTGGAAGGTCAAATGTCATATGGCCTCTGCATTAAATAAAAATTATTACATACTTTTTAGACATGAACATTTTATAAATCAAATTAAATCATTGACTTTATAAATAACTTGAACCGAAAAACACCTTTTAAAACACTTTGCTACTTCAAAATTTTCTCTAAAAACTCTGTACTTCTTGATTTCCTTTAGAAATAGCACAATGTATTGAAAAATTAACAGTCATTACACGACCCAGCAGTAGAAGTGGTAAAGGTGTGTTCTGCAAGCTCATCATTGAAATATCTTGCAGCAATAACATCTTTTTTTGTTTTTGGTTTAAATTTAATTAATCTGTCGAAAAATTTTCACTGAAATGACGTTCTCTTTAAAGGTATTTACCCCACTAGTTACGAAAGTCTTAGAATTTGGCTCGTTAACCACGAGATGGCATCGACCACGACACTTTTATATGTATCTACATCAAAACAGTAATAAAACTATAGAAATATGTCAGTACAATTGTAGAATTACATCAAAGAGTATTTCCCAGTGCTGATGATCCCCAAAAAAGTGAAACGGCCGTACACTGGTTCTCTCTAGTAGTAATTTTTGCAATTATACTGATATAGTTGTTTTCACCATATATTTGTTGGTGGATTAAAATCGTGTCATTTTCGATACAATTTTTGATTTGCGCTGTTATTAAATCCGACTAGCAACTTACGACTATCTCTATAGCACCAATTGGTTACATTTTATACGTAGGCTCGTTAACCACGATATGGCGTCGACCACAACACTTTTATATGTAGTATTTATTCTGTATATTTACAAAGGTTGTACTTTTTCATAAACATGGACACCTTAATATTAAAAGTTACCGTGTCGTGATTATAATATCAGTCCTTCAAAACTATTGAAAAAGTTTGCTATTAGACAAACACACTTCTTTACTTAAATAAAAATTTGGCACCTTTTTCTCAACATGTATTTCAAAGAACTATATCTACTTTGATTAATATTTTAAACTTCAATAATATAGTGAGTTTTATTAACAACTGTTTTATTTAAGTATTTACAAATAATTTAGGATTAACACAGAGAAATGGAATTTTGCGTTGAACCTGTTTGTAGCAGATCTTAAACAGCAATTGAATTGTCGGCGAAAAGAAAACAACTATCAATCCTTTTATTAGTGGTAAAGCGAGTTTTCTGTAAATAGATTTTTTGCAACAAATTGAATTTGTAATTTGTTTACCGCTACAATAATAATATAATCCACAGTTTTGACTCTGACATGGAAATCATTTTACAAAGTTTACGTAAACTTAAGTTTATTAGTATTTGTGCCAGTCTTCTAAATGTTTAGAATGTTACTTATCCCATTAAAAACTCACTGCCAGATTTAATACTATTTTATAGAAGTTTTTACATCGACGTCTGGGATATCACAAGGTTTATATGTTGGTCCGTTATTGTTATTATTTACGATATTTACTAACCATTCATTCTTTATTTGTTCTAAAATACTTTTCATAATGTTTGCTGACAAGGCAAAATTAGCTGTAGCTGTAAGTAATAATATTAACTGTAAAAAAACTTCAGATTAATTTAGATAAGTTTCGTTCTTGGGATCTTCTTCTACGATATCAAAACACTTCTTAATTTTAATTGTTACTTAAACAATAGGAAACTAGATAAAATAGGCTCAGTGTAACAATGCTGTAACTTTGGATTTTTATAATAAGATAAAAAGTGTTTTCGGGGTTTGGATCATGTCATTGTTGTAAGCGAAGTTGCCAACGTTTCGCCCACATTTGTAAGGGACTTCATCAGGGCGTGAGATAAATTAAAAAACTCAAACAAGCAACCAAAATCTAACTTAACACTTTTCAAAAGTTAGTTAACGATAAACTTGAAAAAGCAAACGAAAATCTAACAAAGAACTACTACAGAGTTAGGTAATCACCTAGTGAATCAAACCAGATTAAAAACTCCATAGAAGTGACTTAAGAAGAAATAGTCTCCGTATATAAAGAAGAAGGATCGGCACGGATGGTTAAGCTTGACCATGATTGGATTACAATTGAAAAGTGGCGTGTTTTTGATAAAGGATTAATGATTTCTATGCTCTCTCGGAATTTCCTATTAAAAAAGAATGAAGATTTGGCAATCACCGAAACGTTATCAAAATTTATCTTGTGACCTGTAGTAAAATGATGTTCAGCAACCGCAGACTTAGAAATATGCTTTTTCCTTATACAACAATCTTGTTCTGAAATGCGAGTAATGACGGAACAAACGGTTTCACCAATGTAGACTAAACCACATGAACAAGGAATTTGGTATACCCGTTGAAATGAAAGCGTAGGAAATTTGTCCTAGGGAGAAAGAAGAATCTGAGAGATTATGCCTGTCGAGTTAAATATGGGTTTTATACTATTCTTACGAAGAAGTTTCCCTATTTGATCTGTAGTCTTGTGAATGTAGAGTAAAAAGGCTCATTTCAAATTGGATTCGGGAGTAGAAATGTTCTTAGGTAATCGAGTACGTGGATGTAGACGACGATTAATAACTCTATGAATATCTCGCTTCATATAACCATTGTTCACTAGGGTTCTAGTAAGATGACAGAGTTCCGAGTCTAAATTCTCAGGTTGGCAAATAGAAAAGGCACGATGAACCAAAGATTCAATAACAGAACGTTTCGGTGTAGGACGACGAGAGACGAAGCATGAAGGTATCTGTCCGTATGGGTGGGTTTGCGATAAGCAGAATATCCCAGAAGTCGGTCGGGTTTACGTGTCACAAGAACATCAAGAAATTTGATATCTGTGTGTTGACTGTTAAGATGATCAAGAAACTTAGACAATTCGAGATGACCATGAGACCAAATAATAAAGGTGTCAACATACCTAAACCAAACTTTAGGTTTTAATATTGATGATTCCAAAGCAACCGTGAATTCCATAAAAATGTTAGCTACAACAGGTGATAGAAGAGAACCCATAGCAGCACCAGAAACTTGTTCGTAAAACTTGTTAGCAAATTGAAAGTAAGTAGAGGATTGACACTTATCAATAAGAGGAAGCAAACTCAAGTCCTTGCCATGTTGAGGCAGAATTTGTTTGATGCTAATAAGCGAATCCTTAATAGGAACTTTAGTAAATAGTAAAGTGACAACAAAGCTCACGAAGATCTCAGAATTTTGAATCTGGCTTGGCGGTTTTACAAGTTGGATTACTTGACTTTTTAAAGTTCTTAGTTAGATTTCGGTTGCTTGTTTTTTCGATTTATCTCACGTCCTGATGAAGCTCCTTACGAAAGTAGGGAATCGTTGGCAACTTCGATTACAACAATGACACGGTCCAAACCCGGAAGACATTCTTATCTTAGTATAGACTCCGGCCGTAGAAGCCTTCACTATTACATTAACAATCTGGATTTTTAACTTACTTTCAAGCTACACATTAAAGTAATTACAAATAAACTATTGAAAATCTTGGTTTTTGTTTACAGAAATGCTAGAAGCTGTAAAAACATTAGTTCTTTAATAATTTTTTATTTTTTACTAATTTGCTTTGTTATTGAATATTTGACTCCTGTTTGGTCTTCCTAGTATGACAATTTATATAAACTCTATTGAAAAAGTGCAGCACAAACTCTGTAAATTCATTTGTTTTTTTTAGGTTATTCAGTATTGATACGCCAATATATATAATAAAGTTTTTGTTCAACTCTGGAAGCCCATAAAATTAACTTTGATTTGTTTTTTTTTTATGTACACATTATTAAACAATCAAATTGACTCACTCGAATTTCTCTCTGAACTGTCAGTTAATGTTCATAAATACAATTCTAGAAGTTTAACTATGTTTAATTATTTTATTGCCATACAAATTATTTGCGCAACAAACCTATTCATCGTCTCATGCGACAAACAAATTTTGATATGTTCTTACGCGTAATTAAAACGGTTACTGTCCTACATCAATGCAAATCAGTTATGATATATATCTCATTATTGCTCTATATTTTTAATTTGATAACTTTTCTTTGTTGTTTGGCTATTCTTGCTTAATTAGTTACCTCTTTTCTCCATTTACTTGTTACGTGGTTTTTCTCGTAACTTAAAAGAGCGACAAGTAACTCAGTTATTCCGGTGATGAAGTCGTAAACCTCGTGGTGCTAAATTATAAAATAAATTTTAAAAAAGCGCCAAAACGATAAAAAACTGGAGTGGGAGACATCGTTTAAATCTACCCAAAGCTGTGGTAATTTGCGTATTATCTCGGCAGACAAAGAACACGTGTAGAGTACGGAAACCCGCTACAGACAATTAAAAAGAATTAAATTAAGCCACAAACATAAGAAACAAATGTTTACCCCAAATACAGATCCAAATCGCAATAATATTTTATTCCATATTTGCATGGATGTGAATAATTAACAATGAAAGTTTTATTGGGCGTTCACAACGCTAAATGATGTTCGTGTTATTCAAACTTTACCGGAGGAATAAATAGTGTTTATAATTCGACATTTTGTCTCTACCGATGCGACAAACAATCAGAATTCCAAAAATAAATCTTGTACAGAAGACAAACATCATACTAAAACATTTTTAACATAACATACTTAATCATCTTATTATTATTTTATATTTAAACAAATTGTATACTATATTGAACAAAGCTGATATAATGTTATTTTACTTTATTTACATTGATTCTCGTGTTTTGACTTTTTTGTAGAATAAATCATATTGCTAAAATTAAAAAAATAAACAAATAAGTTATTAAAATCACATTTAAAAATTTTTTTTCTAACGATTTGGATTCGTTTAAATTATCCCAGATAGTAATAATGAAATTGTCAAGCAAAGGCTACAAATTTATTGCAATGTTTATTGTTATGGGGACTGTTACTGGACGCATCTATACTTTCTAATATAATATTTTATATTTTAAGATAGAATAATAAATTCCACGTTTTCTATTTCTATGGGTAGGTTCTCGTGGGTGTTCAGGATCTTCAATGATAGATTTCTCGGCTCCTAGAATTTTCAATCAACTTGTGCAAAGGTTGGTTAGTTTGATACATTTTGAAAATTAACTGTTTTGTTAACTTATTCTACTGGTTAGCAAAACTTGTTAAAAATGGTACAACTACTAAATATGATTGCAAAACTACATTTTTCCTTTTTCTCACTTCCAAACTAGAGTATTTTTCTATTTTTGGAATCATTGTCGTAAATTTCAGAACTGTTTATCAAATTAAAAACTCAACTGGTCAATAAGAGACGGATTGGGTGTATTATCAACGCTAATCAAAAAATGTTTTACTAATTTAACTTCTTGTCTACTTTTATAAACAGAACTGTTTTATTCATTCTATAACTTTTCCGCAATTGTATCATTTTACTCAAATGATACGCAACCTGAAAAATGTCATTTTATCGGACTAGTTCGCTGAATGTGTTTTTATCGGACTACTACTTCCACTTCTTCTAAATGAGTAAAGTTTTGTATTCTTTTCCTGGTTCTGCATTTTTTCGCGATTTGACACAGAAGGTAGCAAATTATATGCTTTAGCGTGCTCGTTAATGTCATTTTCACGCCACTTTTATCGCTCATTTTCAATTTGAAGTTCACCAAAAATTGTAAACACAAGCGATGTTTTTACAAATTTGCTTTTGCTGGTCGACCGATAGCTAAAGTAATACACAAATAATATTATTTATTTCTAACTTTTTTATAATTTACTCATAATGGCTAGGATGCGAGATATAATATACATAACAACCAGGTCGTTATAATAGGACGTTATAGATTTACAACGCCCTCTCACTACGCATTTTTATTACAAACTAAAAATGACATTTCTTTACATATTTTTGTTTAGATTTAGATGGTAACAAGTTTTCTATTTGTTACATGTCGTTTCCAAGTATGAAAGCAATTCAAAAATCGCGTCGTCAAGTTATCTTTTACTTTTTAGCGAGTTTCGTGGGGCTGTCACACTGCTTATATACACGGCTGTCTCAGGGATAGGTAACCTGTGGAGTACACCTTATTTTACAAAATTAGTAGTGACGAAAGATTACTCCACCTGTTTCTAAAATCTCAGTGCTGTACAATTTGTTAATTGTTTT
Source organism: Aquatica leii (assembly GCA_035610365.1). Taxonomy (NCBI): domain Eukaryota; kingdom Metazoa; phylum Arthropoda; class Insecta; order Coleoptera; family Lampyridae; genus Aquatica; species Aquatica leii. Next base: position 170,633,899 of record CM069433.1, read on the forward strand.
TACTTCTGTAATTAATCAATCAGCTTCGTGCACATTACTTAGCATAGGGTATATTTTTTTGTAATTATATTTAATTCTCTAATTAATCATGTCATTTTTGCGCGTACTGCTTCTTAGTATCGTATAATTTTTGCTTTTATTTAATCGTATTCCATTTTATTCACTATATGTAATCACAATGAAGATCATACTGATTCATTTTACTTTCAGTCGTATTCTTGGAATCATCTTTAACTTTATGTATTGTCATTGAGTACGTTGACGTGACAACCGTCAAATTTTTCATTTTAACGCATTCAAAGTCAAAGACACTTAAAATTACTGTCGTACGTAAGCTTAATTGTTATTTAATATTGGTGAAGTAATTCATTTCTCTAAGCGGAGCCTTATTTAAATTAATATTTTATTATTCTTGAAGTCTTCTCCACAGTATTTTTTATTTTTTAATATTTTATTTTAGGAAAATATACATGTTTCGCTAATTATAATTAGCATCGTCAGTATATGTATATAACTAAAAACTAAAATGAAAACAGTGAAATATAAATAAAGAATACTAACCGAATAAAATAGTTAACAAATTATAAATTAATGTCAATTAAAAATTAAACGTATTTGACAATTTAATACAGTCGGCTATATTTAAAAAAATTAATTTAAATAAAGAAAATAGAAAAATATCAAAAGAATAGAAAAATGAAAAAGAATAAAAAGAATAAAACTATAATTTTGAACTGAGAAGAATTGAGGGATTTAAATTTAACATTTCATTTAGACAATTAATAGAATTATTGTTAGAAATTCTATTAATTTCAAGAGTCTCTAATGAGTCAAGAAGAGATCCTTTATTACATATGTACATGTAAAATTTTGATATTTAAATCTGAAGCAAATGAATGCCCTGAACATAAAATATGGTGGGCAAAAGCAGAGTTAGTGTTATAAATATTTGTATTTAAATATCTATTTATTAAATATAAATGTTCATTTAGTCTCGTTTTGAATTTTCTACCTGTTTGACCAATATATGAAGAATTGCAAAACGAACAAGTAAGTTGATACACTCCAGATTTATGTAAAATTGGTATTTGATCTTTATTATTAACTAAAAATAATTTAAGTGTGTTATGTGTCGAAAATGAAATGGTGATATTATGTTTTTTAAAAAGTTTTTGAAGAAATTGAAAACAGTGACCAAAGTATGGAAGAGATCTAAAAACCATTTCATTATTAGTAGAAAAATTGATCAACCTCGGAGAAATTATGTCACACATTTTTTTTGAGATATCGAAACTAAGGGTTTATGATCGGCACAAACCGTAACCCTTCTACCATAAATAAAATTATGAATTTTTTTTGCTAAAAACAGTATAGCTAAATCCTTTTTTTCTATTTGGGCATAGTTTATTTCCGATTCTGTTTAACTACGAAAGGCAAAATATACAGACCTGCCCTTCTACGTTAAGCAACAACCTAGCCTGCTTTTGACGAATGGCATTGAATCACAATTTCTGCTTTTTCATCAAAATTTGCTAATACAGCATGCTCTTAATTTTATTAAATAATCGTTCACATTCGCTCAACCACGTAAACAAAATATCTTTTTTAAGCAACTGTTTTAAGAGTTCAGTTACTTCAGATAAATTCAGGATAAATCTCCTAAAATTCCAAGTACCTTTTGTACCTTTACTTTATTTATAGAGCTTTTAAACTTGTCACTGCTTTTACTCTGTCTTCGTCAGGACTTACTCTCTCACCTGAAAATTTCTGACCTTAACTAGATTGACTCTATATTGATTTTTTTCTCTATTAAATTTTACGTTTAGTTCTCTGGCCCTATCTTACATTTTTTGTAATGTTACATCATGTTCTTCCTCTGTTCTTCCCGATACTATCGTCAAAATACACAATTACATTTTCAATGTTTTCAAAATTCTTATTTTTTTAAACTTATAGAACCCGCCATTCTTAAAATTTAGCACAGTAAATTTTTTTCTGTTAGTTGACTACATACTTCATTTAATGTTTGAATTAAGCACTGTTTACGTTTTATACGCTTATTTTAATCAACCGGATCTAAACAGAGTTTTAAGGACCCATTAAGTTTTTCCAAAATTGCTCGCCCACTCCTCAGCACCATTGAAATTTTCTATAATTTTGTCTTTTTCCTAATCAACTAAATTTTGTTTTAATTAGTTTTGTATAATATTTGGTAGTCTGCGATGTAGTCTCACAAATGAAATTGCACCCTCCTTTAATTCTATCGTACACTTGTCTTTAAATTTACCTAAACCGTTGAACAAATATAAATTTTCTATAAAATTTTTCTTATTACTAATTCCATATATGCGTTTAATTAAATTTTATTCTACACAAGTATTTAACTCAAGCAATGGCGTTGACTTCTGTTCTGTTACTACAAAAATTTGTAATTTCTTTATTTGGTTGTTTCCGAACACAGAGAAACAACCCCAAAAGACTTAAATTTATAACCCCAATATGCTTCTAGTAACAAGTTAGTTTTCTCTAATTCACATGGATCTTTTAACATATTCAATACAAACATCGGTATAATAATTACCTTTGCCCCAGTGTCCAACTTGAACTGTACTTCTACATTATTGACCTTAATAGTTTCGTACCATGACAGAGTTTTTACTTTGAAGTGATTGAACTTTTCACATCTTAAACATTTTTTCCCAAATGCCTGCTGCATTTAATCTTTCTTTTTTCTGTATTTCTATTCACTAGCTGCTTCTTCACTAGATTAACATGTTTGGACTTTTGTACTACTGTAATCTCATCTTTTGTGACTTCAGTTTTTACACAACTCGAACACTTTACCTAAATTTATTTTTTCTCCTCCAGGGCTTTATATTCACAGCTGTGCACTATTTTTTTTAATTTGTCTAAAAAATGATCAAAGAGCTCCCATCTTCTGGTCGCTTGTAAAATAAGAATCTTCGTATACAATGTTTCTTTTTAGGAATATATATTTATCAAATTCTGCAATTACTGAATCATATTTTTCCTTTTCTTAATCTGACAATTTAAGATTATTGAAAATAGTGATGCTTTCTCTACCCATTAAATTTAATAATTTAGCAATTTTGATTTTGTCACCTTTTTTGTCATTTTCTGTCGCAGTCATGTAAATTTCAAATTTCTGCTTGAATACTTTAAAGTTTTTTACAATATTTTCATTGAATTTAATCTGTTGTGGCAAGCTGAATTCCATATTTGCTTTGTTTGCTTAACACAAACAAATCATTTTCTTAACTTTATATTTAACCAGGCTTTTCTCTACTATAATTTTAATTAAAAATTTCTTGCTTGCACCGACTGCGCCATGTTTTATTTACCTTACTTGCTACAACAAGTTGTATGGAGTGTTGCGTGATCTAAAGGCCTGCATGAATATTAGGAAACTGTGATATTTGTCAACGAATCTATAATTGTTATTTAATTATTGTTGTTCGACTTCTTTCTCTTTTTAACTTCTATTTTTTTATTGTTGAAATAAATATATTACTGTCTTTTCACTGATCGATAGATTTAAACGAGGTCTGTATTATTTATTCGTTTTGGCGCTTTTAACTTGCTGTAGGATTAGCACACCGAGACTTGCGATCCGTCTGCCAAATCATACTGAGCTAGACGCCTTAAATTACAAGGAAATTCCATTAACATATTTCTTTTTGTGCATTTTTTTCAACATATTTGAGCAATTTTGCACCTTCATTGTAATTAAATTCAATTTGACAAGTAAATAATTAAACGTTAAACTATTGACTGTTCTAAACTACTAGATACTTGTAGAAGAAACTAAAAAGTTTGTTCCATTTTTAGTTTTTTATTAACTGTAACCGGCGTTGCACTGGATGATTAAGCTTATTTGAGCCAGAGGTCCTCAAGTTGTATCATGTTGCTCTCCAAGCGTAATCATCGTAATAACGCCTTTGTTGCACATAAATAAGCTATTTTGCAAAGTTTTAAAACAATTTTTAACTTGTTTGCTTAAAAGAATTTTAACTTTTTTCATAAAAGTAGTAGAGTCAAATATACTGTGTTCCAAACGGCCTATTAGATGTTGAAAAAATTAATCGTATTTCAGTTTCTCAAATTTATAGTTACGTATTACTCCAGTGATTTCTTATTCTAAAATATAGGTACTCAATTTACTACATTTTTGGTTATACTCAAAATCAACACTAACATCTCTTTATTTCAAAATAGTATAATATACTTTTATGGCAGTTCCAAGATTCTACGCCTAATTTTATGGCAACTTTTGTAAAAATACATAATAGCTTTTTGTTTTGCGACGTTGTATTTTTGATGTATGTGATTTATAATTAACATTTAAAAAAAATTACAAAAAAAATTTATTACGCCACTTTTGAATTTCAATAATGGTACTAACTGAAAATAATATAAATGCTAATACAATATAATAAAAATGTCTTTGTTTAAGTGTCAATATAAATAAATCAGATTTACTTGTTTTATCTTGTTGCATTCAACTCATACCTTTTAGTCGTGAAAAAAGTATGATCTGTTACTAAGTTGGAATAAAAATTTGATACTCGTGGTAGCTCACGCTCGCGCTCAGAACCTTCCACTCGTATCGAATTTTCATTCTAACCTTGTTACAAAATATACTATTATACGTTCATCTAACGACAATTTCCAGTCTTTTTCGATTGGTGCATAAATAATTACAAATAAATTTTATAAAAATGTTTAATAACATGAAAACCAAAAGAGACACACGTATAAAGAACGCCCACACAACCTTTATGAAAACATAAAATACATTAATTTCCACAAATGCTAACTTATGTAAACATTATTTCTAAATTAGTTTTCAGCAGCCTCTTTAGTTGTAAACATCGATAACGAAATAACCTAATATGTAGTAATATAATTAATTAGTTTCGTAACCATTACTTAACATTGTCAAACCTTAAATAATATTAATCTAGTAAATATGCTTAAAAAACCATAATGGACATTTATGATGCTTGTCAATTTTTTTAGGTTATTTGCAAATATCCTGGAATCGCACCATACAGTTAACAAGGAAATAAACCTAACAGACGATATGAAACAACGAAAAAAGATAAAATTATAAACGATGTTATCGCGCTTGCATTAATAATTCTAAGTTTCGTTGGACTGTTCTTTGTAATTGTAGCAGGATTGTTGTTGAAGGTCAAGTCAAATTGATTACATTTCACATTATGAATTCTATGTACATTACTAACACGCTTGTAATCTTGTACGTAACTAGATTCCACAGAAAGATATAACACTAGTAAAATTTTTCAACTTATAAGTGATGTGGACCAGAACTTTTTATAGATTAACATCAAACAGAATCGACTACAAAATATTTCGAAAAACAATTTTAAAGTTTGTTTGTAATCAAATACTTGACGACGTTGTTTCAGTACTATGCGATATTACATATAATTTTGAGATTAATTTCAGGAACCATCATGTACCAAATTGGTGCTTTAAGTAGAAAACGCAAATCGTTTTTGTATGCTTTCGATATTTTTACTAAATCTCCAGACAAAAGTTGCTTAGTTTACATAGATATATGTTAAATTTTGACTTGTTACAAAAACGAATCGATGCTGCAAGAAAAGAATTAAACCTAACTATAAACATTCATACGGTCATATTTCCAACTATGTCCAAAAAGTGCAAGTGATATTTGAAAAGGAATTGATGTTGAGAATCTTAACTTCACTAATTTTTTCTACTTTTTCTTTATATATGATGGATTCTGAAAATGTTATTAATTATGCTATGGCGCAGTTATGGGCTGTAACGTATATTATTAGCGAATTGTGGTTGTTTTGCTGTCTTTTGTATTCTACTTTGTCATCAGCGGTAAGTTGTAAAGTTTGATCATTTTTGCACTGATTATTTTTGACAGTAAGTCTTAGTACATTTAGTACAATTAGACATTTAATGACAGTATTCTTAAATGAATTTTGTTTTTTAAACTAAATAGTTAGTATACATGGTTTACCACGGTACCCATGCGTTAGAGGTATTGGCGATGATACATCTACGGTTTGAAATTTTAAAGAATGAATTAACGTGTAGATATCCAATAAAAACAAAATATTTTGAACAGTGTGTAACTCCCGGTTTAACCAAAAATAGCTATTAACTTTGTTATTTTAAATAAAACACCCTGTATATTATTACAATTTCGATTTCTCAAACAATTTGGTGATGACTTACTTATTTTTAAAAATGGAAAAATTCATACATCTGTCAACAATAATTTTTTTAACTAAATTACTTGATACACGGTGATGACAACTGCATCCTAAAGTTTAACAACTTCAAAGCTACATTACACACTTTTTTTAAATGAACAAATCTTCACGCGTTTCGCACTTGAACTTTGCACAAATTTGCTATAACTGCCCTTTACCTATGGTTTTCTTGTTATTAGTAGATTTTCTTAAAGCGCGCGGTTATAGCAAATTGAGGAATTATTAAGTAGGCGGAAATGGTTGTAAAAACAAAAGTACATATTATTAACTCACCTTTGCAAAGATAATAGCGAGCTTTTAAACTACTTAAAGCCACGCTAGACGTTACCGGTTATACTGCTACTGCGTAGTACGAAGAAAATAAGAGAATACGTTATCAACCGATAACGTTGTACGTTACTTGGGTAGAAATCGCGTAACGCTAATCAAAAAAAAAATTTAACAGAATTGTCAAATTACACATATAAGTCGTAGTGTTTTGATATCCAAATGTAATAAAACGTCCTTTTTAGTAAATCGACTTTATTCGACTATCCAACTTTCAATATTCTTTTACACAAAATCCCCTCTTTTACGTATCTACATCACATAAGTAAAAAAATACCTTCCGACACATTATACAACTTACATTATAAATATGCTAAAAAAAAACTAATTAGGACATTCAACTTACCAACGCCGACCTTCGGCGGTGTCAGTTACACACATAACCTACACAAATCAGTTGATCTTTAATGTAAACCTTAAAAATCTAACCGTTTGTATATGATGCGTTTGTTATCGCGTCATTTTTATCACAGAGACTGTAAGAAAAAAGTAAAAAGGTTTACCGACCACGATGATATAGCAAACGTTGCAAGACCATTTTGCTGCAATACCGCCATATGCACTTGTATGCACCAAACACTCACTATCTTGTATGTAAATTTAAAAAAAAGTGTGATTACGTTTTTCAACGTTAACCGTCAATTTAGTTTCAAAAACGTAAAAGATTTATGATATCAAAACGTTATTTTTTAAGTAGTGCGCATTAGTAACATAACGTTAACGTTTAACGTAAGTTATAAATTAAGTGACTTAAAATCTCTCTGTGTAAAATATGGTCTTTTAATTTTGTAAAGATTGGATTGAGCACCCAACCAACTCAAAAGATGTCCTAAGAACGTCCCTAAGATATAATGTTGCAGGATTACTGGATGTCCCAAAGTCATCCCATTTTAGTCTGTGTACGTCTTAGGGACATTCATCTAAGGACGTTTTTTTCGTCACAACTGTGTGCATTCTACGATGTCTTTATAGGACATCTTTGCGCATCCGCGTAGGATGTCTACAGGACATCCACTTTTAGATGACTGTAGAGAGGTGAGTCACTCCTTTCCCTTTTCTACATATAGAATTGGAAAAATATTTATATATAGTAGTAATTACGAGAACTCAGGTGTGACTCAAGTTAAGTAAAAACAAGAAGTGAGCAAAGAAATAGCAACTGATATGTCCAGTCGATACTTTCAAGTGCAACGTGTGTTGACGAGATACGTTTTCTGTTTAATTCATACCGTTTTAAGCAATGAAGTTACTTGAGCTCTCTAATTATAGCTATATATGTATCAAGAAAAGTACTCATTTTAAGTTAAAATACATCCTACTTTCTGGTTTTCTATTGTTTTTTGTATTCAGTCAGAAGACTTAACGTAATAAATAAAAATAACTTTATCAAATAAAATACAAATTATCATTACATAAAACTATATTTTAAAATAATCCCTAATTATATTCAATTAATAGTTATTTGTATCACTAGTCCAGAAAGTGCTATTTTGCAGTATGAGCATATTTGTAGGCCGAGGTGAAGCCGTGGCCTACAACAGGCGAATACTCGCAAAAATCTACCCCCAGGACAAGTGATACACAACATTTTTTTGTGCCGAACTTTAAAAAAATGTTTAAAAATGATTTATTTTACTAACTAAATTTAAATATTCTATGTTATTAACAACAGAAATCTGTAATTTTTGAATTTTAATTGTTTTATGTAAATATACTTAATTTTGTTACAATTTAATTAACTTGATTAAAAGTATTATTTATTTGTATCGTGCTTAAAATGGATATTCCTCCACACATTAAAGAAGCTGCACAAAAATGTGTGATAACAATTTGTTACCGACAAAATCTTCGGATCGGTACTGGAAACCACGATCTTGTTAACTGGTGTATTAAAAATTCAGCAAAGCGTCTATAATAAGTATGTTTTATTATATACAGGACACTGCATTTGTAGAAATAGTGGAACGGCATTAAGTAAGAATCAGGGGAACTAATATCACATAGTTGAAAAGGACAGTACTGTTTGCCGAAGAATACATAGAACTCCTTGACACCTAAAATCGCAATAGACAATCAACTAACAAGACAATGTAATTCCATATCACAGTGTTCCGCAGAAGTTTTGCTATATGTCGATGGCATTCAACCAAATTGTAACGTTCAAAACTTACAATTCAACTTAAAATCATACAAAAGTTTACTTTATATAAATATTTCAAACTGCACAATTAACTTTAATTTAAAATAAGTAAGTTTCTTATAATAAATGATAGAGATGTTAATATGCTGTTGATTAAGCTTAGAAGTTACAATTTAAAGTTATAGATGTTTCATATACATTTGGTATACTTACTTGATCGATATAAGTTTAAGTGATTTTTTAATTTTGCGGTTACCTTTATCGTTCTCTTTGTCCAATAAGATTGAAATAAGTTTGCATTCGTTATTAGAAAAGTCGTTTATAAGAGTAATTTCGAGTAATATAATAGTTAAACAAGCTCATAAAATAATAATTTTGACATAAATGACGCACGACACATAAACTATTGAAGAAAGGCGAATTACATGTACTGCCAACTTCTAGCTATAAAATTTTACTACATTTAACCTTTGACTTTACCGGCCTAGTCCGGAAAAAGTAATTTTTCCGGCCGATTATATTGCTTGTAAAAATACGTCCAAAACGGACGGAGAGCATAAAAAATAAATTTAGAGATTGTTTCATTTTTTATCTTCTCCAATCCCGGCGTTTTTGTGCCAGTCAGTTTTTATACTTTCTTCTCCCAATTTTTTTTTAAAGTGGCGCGCTGAGACAATGCAACTATATAAGAGATGGTAATCGTCATGTAGAGTCGATAAAAAAGTTAATACAAAAACTTATATTGGTATTTCTATGTGTAGTCAGAATTTACATTTTTCTAAATTAAAGAATTAATAAATAACTTCTGGTTATTCTGTAGAATTATTTATTGATCTTTTGTGACAATTCTATTCCTGGTTAAATCATAAGAGATGACCGATTATAACCAGTCCAAGATTGTTTAAATCGTTTTTAAAAGATGTTTTTTCTGAACACGTTAGTTTTGCAAAATCATTAAAAATACGTTTCGCCTTTACGTTTCAGACGAATAGGGTGAAAAAAATTGAGTATTTCTAGACGAATATTTAACTGCACAACAAATTATTGTGGAAGCAGTAATACAATACTAGCGAATCCGCACTAATCATGACTATGAACTAAAACGTTTTTACCAAGAAAGCGATACCGTTATAGTTTCTTAGTTAAATTAGCGATTTTGTGCTTTATCGGTCCTGTTGATTGATACTGTAAAGTCGACTCGTGTGTTACCGAAAGATTCTTGTTGTTCCGTTTGATACAATGTAGTGGGTGAATTAGCCCGAATCGCGACGATAAAAGTCGTGATAACGTCACGCTTTTATTCTTTTACCCCAATACAAAAGAAAACAAGTTTCCTAAATTTTTTGCATAAAATAAATATTTTCAATTTACCGCATAGATATGCACACGATGGCGTTTTTAAATCACTATTATTAATAATTGTAATTTTTTGGCATTTCGATAAACTTTCTATTATACCCAGTAATTCAAAATAATAATTATAAATGATGATTTTTATACAATATAAATAAATACAAGATACCAAATAAATTTGTTGATGTACTAAAACACCCAAAAAACTTTAAATAATAAAATAAAGAACAGATAAATAAAGTAGTCAGAACATTAACAAAAACAAATACATAGTGCAAATGATGCAAACAAAGTGTACCACTTTGATAAACCAAAAGAGTGTTCGGGTGCGAGTAGGCGCAGAGAACAAGAACAGAAATCATTATCGGTAAGGTTGAAGTGAATCACACACATCAACATCTTCAAATCAAAAGTAAGATTAACCAGAGTAACCGAAATTGATAGATGGATAATATTTATTTAACTTTATTTTATATATATATCATTGATTAATTAGATTTATATATAATGAACGTATAAATCCTGTTCTAATTTTATTTAGTAAGTAATTATAAATAAACATTTGCATAGAGTAATATAAGAAAAATCTTCTTTTCAATTTTTTTTTTTAAATTCGATTAGAAATTCAATTAAATTTTCCGCATAAGACTATCCATTGTACGTTCTTCATTGACATTCTGAGGACGTCTTATTAAAGACTTCCTAAAAATGTCCGTTTTAAATCCCGGGATGTAAAGACATCATATGGATATAAAACGAACGTCCCTGGGACGTCGTGTGTCACTGGATGGAGTTATTCAAATGCTGACAATATTAGATAGAACGTTTAGGCCCGGTTGCAGAAGAGCGTTGTTAACTTTGACGATATAGTTAAATACAATATAAAGGTATTTGACGACGTGTTTAACAACGGCATCCAGCTGCTAACCACATAGTTAACTTTGATTTTTGCAACCGGGCAGTAATTTGCGCCGCCACTTGATATTTCCTGAACGCGCTATGGACGCGCACTCTCTGTGTAAATCTTCTATCAACAGGAAAATTATTTAAAACAGGTATAAGGAATGTTATAACAAATTTGTGCAAAAGAATTAACGTGTGAATCGCATCAAGTAAAAGATTTCTAAGAGGTGTTTATTTCAAAAAAGTGTTTTATGTAGCTTTGGAGTTGTTAAACTTTATGATGCAGTTTCATAAAGGGGCGAGTTTACAAGCTACAAGCCGAGCTTTTTTCACAAGCAACTCGTAAACTAGTCCAGTGTACCTCAATGCACTTTACACGCCACTCGCTGGCTCTTGAGAGAACTAGCTTGTAGCAAAGCCAGCTACGTGTACTCACAATAGCTTGTGCACAAGTAGCTAGTAGCATTAGACAACACGTAGTTTTCCACACGTCAGCTAGTGGGCTACTGAGCAAGTGGGAAATTTTGTGTACTATTAGCGCATTCGCCGGTTTTTTTACAAAGCCACTTTGTTAGCTTGTAAACTCGCCCCGATGTACTTAAGATTTAAAGGAAACATAGTTTTTGAAAAATTCCTGTTTAAAGATAGATGTATGAATTAAAAACAACCATAGTATTAATTTCCCACTTTTAAAAGTAAGCCGAAATCTATGAAATTTATTGTGAGGGCGTAAATAGCAAATTTTAAAAAATAAAATTAATAACTCAACAATTCCTACAAATAGGTATAGGAGGAAGTGCCTAATATAGGTCATCACCGAATTGCTTGGAAAGAATTAAAAAATGTAATAATATACAGGATGTTTTATTATTAAAAATAATAATGTTAATGGCAGCTTCCGGTTGAACCGTAGAAGCTAAACCCTGTATACGTAAAAACCCAGATATATAAACAAGAAACTGTTAACCTTAGAAGTCAGTCCGTACATTCTTGTACTTAGTAGCCTAAAAGTTTAGTTTTTAACTATTAATTCTATGCATATACTACAATTTATGTCTTTTCAATCACTCACATCTAATATATGAATTGTGCTAAATTATAATTGTATGTTTGCCGTTTTTCTTTGATTGTTGAGTAGAAATTCAAAATTCAGTGTTAGGGAATTGGTTCGCATCCTGATCGACTTTAATCAAATTGCTTCAAGTATCAAGTGCTGTTGACTTTTTTTATTTATAATAAAACACAGACATCTTATTTGTATTGCTATATTACTTCCATAATATACATCGTATATCAAAAGAAAGGTTTTGCATAAATATTTTAATACTCTCCCTCGATTAGAAAATTCGTAATACTAGAATGTAATCTACGCATAGTATTATTGTCAAAACTAACGTACTAAATTTTAACGATGATTTTAAAAACTAAATTTTTAATTCAACACGTTCTTTATAACTGATAATATTCCTACTCTTCTTTGTATTTTTATATGTTTTGGTCATATGTATATATGGTTTTCCGATTCTCCATAAACAATGTCATATATCCGTCAACTTTTATCCCTATTAGTATAATTTCTAAATCTACAAGTTGTTGTTGCCGCAACATATTCGCCTTTAGCTTTAGAAAAATAAGTTTGTCATTTAATAATGTTTTGTTACATGTCGTTATTTTGTATCTGCCATAAAAATATTATTTCCAATTAAAATTCACGCCTACATTGGTTTCTCGACTATACTGTCTTTTTTAAAGCGTATCGTTTACGACTTTTACGGGTGGGAACCAGGAAGGAACGTTTATTTTTCATCATTTTACTTATTTGAAGGCGTTGAATACGTTGTTCATGTTATGGCGCTATTTCGCTACTCAGTAAGTAATTCGTGTTTTTTTTTAATTTTTTTTCGTTGGTTATTTCTATTACACTTTTGTAGCAAATGTATTGAGAAAGAATTGGTCAATATACTACTCGGATAAAAACAAAATTTTAAATTGAGTGACGTTCTTAGGTATAAAAGGAATTCTAAAATGGCGTCGCCACGTTAGCTTTAATTACGATCCTAACCTTTTAGCACCTCTTCTTAAAATTCTATTAGTATCGTATAGTTTCTTACTTAGATTTAATTTTATAATTAAGTGCAGATCATGCTAATTCATTTTACTTTTCATTCGCAATCTTTAAATCATCTTTAACCATATGTGAAAGTAACGCAGTTTGTCTTAAGTACGCTGACGTGACATCCGTCAGAAGTTTCTTTGAACATTTTGAGACATAGTCAAACTAAAATTAGGTACAAAATCGTCATACGTAAACTTACATACTACGTATGCTTTTGTCCTTAAACATATAAGAAGTGAACATTGCTACTGGTGACAAAGCCTTCGGTTGGGATAAGCTTTTGTACCCATTTTTTTATTAGCGTATTCGTTGTATTCATTGTCAACTTGTTTCGCGACTGTACATTAAGCGTAGTAGTTGATCAGTACGTTTGAAGTTACCGTGATTACAAAGTACGTTATTTTGCTCTTTAATTATTTAATTTTTAGTATCATATTAGAATCAATTATATACTTAGTGCGGATACAATTAGCTGTACGAAGAGCTTGCTTGATCTAAAAGGCCTGCATCAATATTATAAGCTGTGATATTTTGTCGACAAATCTCCTAATCGTTATTTAATTACTATTTCTTCTACTTTGTTCTTATACACTCCTATTCTATCGTTAGAAATAAATAAATTTTTGTTATAAACTGTGTTTTGGAATTGTTTTTTCTTCCAGTATTTGACAATTTTAAAGGAGATCTGTACTTAATGATATTCCTCGTTTTGGCACTGTTTTATTAGCATATAGAGGATCAGCAGCGACGCTCTCTCCATAATGTTAAACTAGTCGCCTGTTACGGCAACTTTACGCGTAACAGTTTTATGAGGCTTAAACGTTAAGGTTTTTTAAATAATTCGTGTTTTGAAAATATAACATAATTTTTATGTTTGAGATACTTAAGAATTGTTTAAGCTATTAGAGTAAGATTTACAGGACAGTGTAACAATAGATCACATTTGATATTATAATTACTATTAAACTTTACATCTTATTTTTAAAAGTGTCTCTTATGCGTCTTTACATATCGTGTGGTGTTGCGGTGGCGTATGTGTAGACAAATTTTTTATGTATTTTCATGAAAAAAAATGTGCTAATTAATTTCGGGGATTTGCAGGGAAAAGGGCCAATTGTGAAATTTATTTCTTTAGCAGGATCCACTAGTTATTATTATTATTTATCGTTGGTATGTTCTTACCGTTATTACTGTTATCCTCTGTTAGATAATAAATTATTATTCTTATAACTGTTA